>CM054058.1:492655296-494055777 GCA_028641055.1 Alopecurus myosuroides
GAGAGGCCAAGACGGCCAGTACAACACCAAAAATGGCTACACGATACAAACACAACGCCACACGGTTTACTACACAACCCACATCGACCCAAATTCGCCTTGCACCGTCTTCAGCAAAGAATGGCGAGGAGAAGATACATCGAGTCCCAAGGCCACGTCACAACCAAAGAACAGAACTCAGGGGGGCGACTCGAGCTCTGGAATGGCACAAGCCAACGCACCGTTGATACGTCGAAAATGTATCTCCTTTTCAGAACACTTTTCCTATTGTTTGCCTCTAAACTTGTGTGTTTTGAATGCAACTAACACGGACTAACGTTGTTTTCAGCAGAATTACTTTGTTGTCTTGTTTTTGTGCAGAAAAATCAACTTTCGGGAAATTGCCCAGAAAAGACCCCGTTGGCCCTAAAACATCAGAAGACCCCGTGAGCCAGAATGAGACCCGGAAAGGGACCAGGAGGTGGCCAAACCACCCCCCGACGCCCCCCTAGGCCGCGCCAGCAGGTGGTGTGGGCCACTCCCACACCCCCTCGGTCTCCCCTTTCGACTAAAAATAGCCTTCAACCCTAAAACACAAGGGGGTTCGATAGTTTTCCAGAAAGAATTCCGTAGCTCCGTCGCCACCCTGAACCTCGATTCGGGGATCAGAAGTTCCTGTTCTGGCACCCTGCCAGGACGGGGAAGTGGAGGAGATCATCGCCATCGTCATCACCAACGCCTCTCCATCGACCATCCATGTTTCCCCCATCCATGTGTGAGTAATTCCCCGTTGTAGGCTGAATGGGATGGTAGGGATTGGATGAGATCGTTCATGTAATAATGTCGTGATTGTTAGGGCATAGTGCCTAGTATCTTCTATTAGTGCTATTGACATTGTTGCAACTTGTTATGCTTAATGCTTGCCATTTTTGGGACCGAGTGCCATGATCTCAGATCTGAACATGTTATTGAATCACGATGATAATTATTGTTTCTTGATCGTACCTACAAGTTGTTTACACATATTGTTGTCCGGAACCCGAGGCCTCGAAGTGACAGAAGTTGGGACAACCGGAGGGGATGGCTATGATGTGAGGATCACATGTGTTCACGAAGTGTTAATGCTTTGCTACGGTGTTCTATTAAAAGGAACACCTTAATTACTAGTTCCCTTGAGGCCCAGCTGAAAACGGGTTGGTAGCACAAAAGATGTTGTGGAAGTTCTCATTGCGAGCAGGTACGACTATTTACGGAACACATGCCTATGGTTACTTAGTGCTTGGATGCTTTATCTTATTTATCTGCAATGCCCATGTCTTGATTATTATATGAACTATATTATCCATGCAACGCCCGTTCATCCATCCCTATGCCTACAGTATTTAATCCCGTTGTTTACTTCAAACACTACTGCTGCTGATTTCATCTCACTGCTGCTATTATTTCACTATTGTTGCTACTATAAAACTATAACTACTGATGAACCACTGCGAACAAAAGTACTTTCAGGTGCAGGTGAATTGACAACTCAATTTTTATGGATCACAAATATTCTTTGGCTCCCCTTGTGTCGAATCAATAAATTTGGGTTTTACTTCCCTTGAATACTGTTGCGATCCCCTATACTTGTGGGTCATCAAGACTTTTTTCTGGCGTTATTGCCGGGGAGCATAGCTTTATTTGCAATCTCACCGGAGAGTATTATTATCTACTGCCATCATTCATCATGGGTAAGACTCGTGATGGAAAGTTTCATATATTACCATCCACTAAAAGAAGAGGTACAACTCTGAACACCTTTGTTGCTCTTGACTCACCATCTGTTATGAGTAAGCTGCTTACACCACCACATGCTACACATGCTACTTCTGCTGAATATGAAAATACTTCTGATACTTTTGATGATGTTTCTACTGTGCTTGATGAGAGTGGTTCTCTCGGTCCTTTCTTAGATGCTACTATTGCTAAAGCTAAAAATATTGCAAACACTGAAACTCCTGATAAAAATACTGTTACTCCTTTTGTTTCACCTGAGCTTATAGAGAATCCTAGTGATGATTTTTATGATTCCTATATTGATCTTAATGATGATCTTATTGATGAAATACATGCTATGAAGGATAAAGATGTTGTTATGAGTCTTATTGAAAGTTGTGATGTTAAATATAAATTATCTCCTGATGCTAAGTTTGCCACTTCTCCCATAAATATTAGGGATAAGGATTATGATTTCTCTCTTGATTTATCTTATATATCTATTGTTGAGAAAGAACCTTTTTGTGGTACTGAAAATTAAAGTGTTATGAAACATATGAACGAGCTCTCCTCTTTGAGTAGTTTATTCTCTGATGATCTTAAGAAACGTAGCTACTTTCGTGCTAAAATATTCCCTTTCTCATTAAAAGATGGAGCTAAAACTTGGTTTAATAATTTGTCTCCGGGATCTATTGATAGTCCTATTGGTTTGGTTAATGCTTTCTTTCAGAAATATTTTCCTGCTAGTGCTCAACATGCTGCTTTACAAAATATATTTAATTTCAAGCAATTGGAAGGAGAGAAATTGCCTCTATCTTGGGCAAGGTTTTGTTCTTTAGTTAGGGCTACACCCGGGCATAAGCTAGAAAATAATAAACTTCTTGATATATTCTATAATGGACTAACTGTTGAATCTAGGACATACATGGATAGTTGTGCTGGTTGTGTTTTCAGGCAAAGAACTCCGGAAGAAGCTGAGGAATTAATGGCTAAAATATGCCAAAATCATGATGATTGGACTACGGTTGAGTCTGAGACGACTCCTACTCCAGTATCAATACCAACACCAACACCCAAGAAGAGGGGAATGATTGAATTAAATGATGAAGTGATGCGAGAAGCCAAGAAATCTCTTAAAGAGAGGGGTATTAAATCTGAAGATGTGAAGAATCTTCCACCTATAGAAGAATTATGTAATGCAATCCCTCACTCACCCACCATTGAGGTACACTCTCTCCAATATTTTGATAGTAGAGACATTCCCAAAGTAAACCTCCTGATCAATGTTTAGATGAATTTTATAATTATGTTATTAAGCAAGATAATTTTAATATCAGAGTGCAAAATCACCTAATGGCAAACTCTAGAGCTATTGATAATTTGCATGGTATTATAGAAAGAACCTCTAATGATTTTAAAATGCTTGTTAAACATTTTCAAATGGTTCAAACTCAAATTGATCAACTTGCTAAAGTGCAAAAATATTTGCTAGTTAATGCTTATAAAGAAAAACATGCTTATGAAATCAGAACCATAAGTGGTATTGCTACACAAGATCCTTTATATCCTGAGGGACATCCTAAAAGAATTGAACAAGATTCTCAGCAAACTAATAATAATGTTATTCATACTAAGAAGAAAAAGAAGAAGAAACATAAAACTGTTGTAGAATCCTCTGAGCTTGCTAAAGATCCTAATAGTATATCTATCTCTGATGCTGAAACTGAAAGTGGTAATTAAAAGAATGATGCTTCTGATAAAGAAGAACCTGTAGCTGAACCTGAAAAGCAAACTAAAACTACAAAGTATACAAAGGAAGATTTCATTGCTAATAAACATGGTAATGAGAGAGAACCTTGGGTACAAAAACAATGCCTTTTCCTAATAAGAAAAAAAATCTAAGGAAGAAGAACACTATAACAAGTTTTGTGAATGGATGAAACCTTTGTTCTTGCAAATTCCTTTAACTGATGCTATTAAATTGCCTCCTTATCCAAAGTATATGAAAGATATTGTCTCTAACAAAAGGAAGATTCCTAATGAGTAAATCTCCACTATGCTTGCTAATTACTCTTTTAATGGCAAGGTTTCTGAGAAGCTTGGAGATCCGTGTATACCAACTATTCCTTGTTCTATTAAAAACAATTATGTTAGAACTGCTTTGTGTGATTTAGGAGCTAGAGTTAGTGTCATGCCTTTTACTCTCTATAAAAGACTCCTCCTAGAAAAATCTATACCAACTGATATATCTTTGCAAATGGCTGATAAGTCTACTGCTATTCCTGTGGGTATGTGTGAGGATGTTCTTGTTCAAGTTGCTAATAATGGTCTGATATTAACTGACTTTGTTGTGTTGGAAGTGCCTGAAGATGATAATATGTCTATTATTCTTGGAAGACCTTTTCTTAATACTACAGGGGCTGTTATTGATTGCAATCAAGGAAAAGTTACTTTTAGTGTTAATGATAAAAGAGCCCACTGTTTATTTTCCCAAGAAGATTGATAGAAAATATGGTCTAAATTCCATTGAAAATATTGAGACCATCAAGATTGGAGAATTTTATTGTCCTATTCCAAAGCCACCCAAAAAATATGAAATTATTATGATTGGGACTATGTCTATCAAGGTTGAGGTAACATGAGTATTTAGTGAGAAACAAATTTTTGTTTCATATAAAATTATTTTGGTAGAAAGAATTGATCACCCTTGCTAACTAAATGTTTTTAAATGAAATAGGAAATGTTTTAACTATGTTTTCACCTTCCCCATTACTGTTTTCACCATGTTTTCTTCTATTATTATATTGCTACTAGAGTACAATCATGTTTTCCACCATCCTTATGCATGTTTTCCTGATGTTTTCACTCTGATTACTGAGGTTATGCATGTTTTCACCACCCATACTTTTTTTTTCACCACTACCACCTTTGTTTTCCTTGGATATTCTTTTATTAGAGTGTCATCGAACCTCTGTAGTACTGGTTTTGGTTTTGTTTTCCATGTTTTCACTTTCGTTTTCCCGGTTTTTATTAATTATTAAAATTCTGGAAATACCTCAAAAATAAAGTTTCTCGAAAAATTCCAAAAAAATTATAATAAATTTTTACGTCAAAACTAAGGAAAAAAGACACCTGGGAGGCCCCGAGGGGACCCACCAGTCAGGCACACCACAGGGTGGCGCGGCCAGCCCCTGGTGGCACCAACACATGGTGTGGGGCCCCCTGGCCCTCCACTTACTATCTCCACTGCCAAAGTCTTCTCTCTCACCCCCTGATACGTCCATTTTGCATCACTATTTTATACCATAATTTTCTGTTATTCATCGATATATTTCATGTTATGATGCATCTCTTATGTTATTTGATCTTATTTTGCATGTTTTATAATTTTTGGAGAATAAACACAGGGACAAGAAATCTGATGGAAAAAGCACCGTCGAGATACCATATTTCAGAAGATCAGAAGAAGAAGGGGGACATCCAGGAGTTCCTAAAAGTTCAGAGGAGGAACTCAGCCAGAAAGAGAGCCAGAGGGGGCCCACCAGGGTCCCACACCTAGGGGTGGCGCGGCCCCCTGGCCGCGCCACCGAGGGGTGTGGCCACCCTGGCCCACCTCTGGGGTCATCTTTGGCGTGCCTAGCCCCGAGGGAACCCTAAGCCTCATTACATCCTTGAAGAATCATTCCACCGCTGCCTCGGGGCGGAAAAACCCGAGAGAGAAAATCTCTCTGGCAGGGAAAATCTGCCGGGGAAATTCCTCTCTAGAGAGGGAAAATCATTGCCATCGCCACCGTCATCGCTCCGGGCATCATCAAGATCGTCGTCATCATCATCATCACCACCAGCACCATCACCCTCATCATCCACCTTCATCCCGATGTAACAATTAGGGGCCTATATCGTTATTTTGCAATAGATCTCTCTCTCGGTGTGGATTACTTGTTAGTTGTTGATGCTTGTGAAATTTATCGGTGTTTGCACTTTATGACCAGATTGTTATCATCCATTATATCACCTCTAATCATGATCTATATGATGTGTTGTGAGTAGTTCGTGTTGTTCTTGAGGACATGGGAGAAGTCAAGTTGTTACTAGTGAAGTAATGTTGAATAATATTTAATGTTTGATATTTATGTTGTGGTGTTATTCTTCTAGTGGTGTCATGTGAACGTCGACTACATGATACTTCACCATTTATGGGCCTAGGGGAATGCATCGTGTATTTGGCTACTAATTGTGGGGTTGCCTGAGTGACAGAAACCTAAACCCCCTTTAGGAAACCATTACACGAGGGAGCGTAGGATCCCGAAGTTTAAAGCTGTGGTTAGATTTATTTCTTAATTACTTTCTTGTAGTTGCGGATGCTTGCAAGGGGTATAATCACAATTATGTATTAGTCTTGGATGGGACGGTACATTAGCATAGGTTCACCCACACAACACTTACCAAAACACCTAACATTATTCAGCTACATGGAACAAAAGCACTTGACAGAAACCTCCCGTGTGTCCTTGAAAACGTTTGTTAATTATAAGTAAACTCACCGGCTTGTCCTTTGCTGAAGAAAGGATTGGGCCACATTCTGCAATTATTACTACTGCATTTTATTTACTCGCACTTTATTTATCTGCAATGTCAAAAACCCCTACAAATCTGTTTTCCAGTATTTACAGTTATTCGTTCATCGAAACTGCTTGTCAACACCTTCTGCTCCTCGTTGGGTTCGACACTCTTATTTATCGAAAGTACTAAGATACACACCCTATACTTCTGGGTCATCAAAACTATTTTCGGGCGCCCTTGCCGGGGAGTGAAGCGCTATTGGGAAGTGGGATTGATAAAGGAAGCTTCTGCTGTAAGTGTTGTTTTTATTTCTGTCTACTACTTTATTACACTATGTTTGGAACTCCTTTTTAGTCATTATTTGCAGGCACTGCTGCTACTGCTAGGGTAGTAAGTGACCCACCGCCTGATGATTTGGATCCTTAAAATACCTATAAAGATTGTTAAACATGTTATGGATAACTGCTATTCAGGTGATGGAAATGTCCATCCTGGTGATCATTTGCTCTTTTTACATGAATTATGCGAGTTGTTCAAGTGAAGATATTACGCTGAGACAAGTGAAGAGGAAATTATCCTCTATATCATTGACAGGCCGAGCCTCTGAATGGTTCAAACTACTGAAAAATAGCCAAACTATTGGATGGGAGGAAATTGTGCCTCTCTTTTATTCTAAATTCTATCCTCCCAGTGAAATCCATAGAGATCGGAATTATATATATAATTTTTGGCCTCATGACGGAGAGAGCATTTCCCAAGCATGGGGGAGATTGAAGTTACTAATGCTCAAATGCCCCATTCATGAGCTCCCCAGTAATATCGTTATTAATAATTTCTATGCAAGGCTTCCTCTTCATGATAAGGATTTATTGGATGCTTCTTGTTCTGGATCATTTACACGTATGAAGGATGAAGCTAAATGGAATCTTCTTGACCGTATTCAAGAAAACACTGAAGCATGGGAGAATGACAAAGGTAGAAAGTCAGGTATAAATTATGACTATGAATGCATTAAAACCTTTATGTCATCTGAGAATTTTCATAATGTTAGTGTTGTTTATGGTCTTGATTCTCAAGTTGCTGCAAACTTATATAAGGCTTTTGCTTCTTACATTGATATTTCTAAAAAGGAATGGGATAAGTACCATGCACCTTATAAAGATACTATTAATTGTGTTCCTGCTAGAGATATCGAAGTTCATACTGTTGATTCTATTGTTCCTGAACCTTATATTGAGAAAATGCCTTTCCCTGCTAAGGTAAAAGAACACTCTATGTTAGCTAGTGTGATTAATAAAAGTGCAAAGAAACTTGTAGAACCTGAGGAACAAATAACTGTAGAGCCTACAGTAGCAATAGTAAAGAACCTTGTTTCTGAAAATGTAGAAGAGGGACACATTATATTTTGTGAAGATGCTTCTAATATTGTCTCTCATCCTAGTAAATCTAGGAAACCTAGTGTTCATGTGCTATCTGTTAGGATAGGTGATCATTGTTATTATGGTTTATGTTATATTGGTGCTAGTTCTAGTGCTATTCCTTATGAGCTTTATAAAGAAATTATGCATGAAATTGGTTCTTGTGAACTTGAAGACATTGATGTGATCATTCAACTTGCTAATAGGGAAACTATTTCTCCAATTGGTATTGTTAGAGATGTGGAGGTCTTGTGTGGTAAAACTAAGTATCCTGCTGATTTTCTAGTACTAGGCACTTCTCCTAGTGATACTTGTCCTATTATATTTGGTAGACATTTCTTAAACACTTGTGGTGCTGTTATTGATTGTAAAAAGGAGAAAATTTTTACAAAGTTTGATGGAGAGTCTTATGAATTTAATTGCTCCAAATTTTCTAAAGCACCTTATGAAGTTGAATTGCCTAATTATAGAGTTGAACAATTGGCCGCTATTGCTCTTGCTCCTAACAATCTTTTGCAGCAATACATGGAAGACCACAAAAGTGAGTATTTATGGAAGAAAGGAATGAAATTGATGAGATTTTCCTACATCAGCCAGCAATGCTGAAACATAATTTACCTGTTGAAGATTTGGGTACCACATTACCACCCAAGGAGGATCCTGTTTTTGATTTAAAGCCTTTGCCTGATAATCTTAAATATGCTCATATTGATGATAAGAAATTATATCTTGTTATTATTAGTTCTAAACTTTCTGATAAAGAAGAGGAGAGATTATTGGGGATATTGAAGAAACATAGAGGTGCTATTGGTTATACTCTTGATGATTTGAAACGGATTTCCCCTACTATTTGTCAGCATGCTATTAATATTGAGCCTGATGCAAAGCCAGTTTTTGAACATCAACGCCGTTTAAATCCTAAAATGAAGTATGTGGTAAGAAATTGAACGGACAACGACGTCGCCTAGAGGGGGTGAATAGGCGATTAAAACTTTTTCGGTTAAGGCTTGCTAAATGCAGAAATAAACTCGGTGTTTAAATTAACAAGCATACACGCTAAATATTCTAGGGTCAACTAGGTGCACCAACAACTTATGCTAAGCAAGACAAGTAACAAGGTGATAGCAAGATATAAAACTTCAAGCTCGAAGGCTATCAAATGTAAATTTCATAAGTAAAAATCTCGGGTATAGAAATAACCGAGGCACACGGAGACGATGATGTATTCCCAAGTTCCTCCCACAAAGGGGAGTACGTCTCGTTGGAGGGGTGTGATCTCGCCACAAAATCCTGCTCAACTCCACAAAGGCCTCACCCTATTCTCCGATGAACCCCTCCACAAAGGCCTAGTTCACCTTCCACTATTGGCAACCTTCAAACCGGAGGCACGCATCCACAACTTAATTGGAGGCTCTCGGTGTCACCACAATCTTGGGGCACACATCCACAACTCAACTGGAGGCTCCCAAGAACACCACAAATCGTTTAGGGTCCAAGACCCAAGAGTAACAAGCTCACAAACTTTCAACTTCCACGAATCCTCGTGGAGAGACCAAACCGATGCAACCGATGCAAATGGCAAGAGCACAAGTGCTCAAATCCTTCACTCTCAAATTCCAACAAAGCAACAAATGCTTATGGGGGAATAAGAGAGGAAGAACAATGGAGGAGAAACACCAAGAACTCCAAGATCAAGATCTACTAAGTTTCCCTCACTAAGAAGGAAGATGGATTGGTGGAAATGTAGATCTAGATCTCCTCTCTCTTCTCCCTCAAAGATATGCAAGAATCATAGGAGAGATTGGGAGAGGGGCAAGCTTTCCAAGATCAACAATGGTGGGGGAGAGGGAGAAAAACGTGCTTGGAGGCTTGGGGGCCAATTGGGAAGAAAGCCCCCTTAAATAGGTCCCCACAAAAACTAGCCGTTTTGTGTGCAGAGTGAGCAGGATATTCCGGTCCAAAACTGGACCAAATAATCCGGTCCGACAGGAATATCCGGTCTAGAATGAATAATCCGGTACCAAATAATCCGGTTGGGTTCTGTCGCGAACAGGCACCTGAACCAGATAATCCGGCTCCTCCTGAATAATCCGATACAAATAATCCGGTTCACTTCTTTTAGTTTTATCTCCAGTCCTTAGCCGTTTTTGGCTGAGAACTTCGGAGTGGAGGGACAGATGCCAACCGGATATTCTGGTTCAAACTTGAACCGGAATTTCCGCCCCCCGCAAGACTAACAAAAACAACAACACGAAAACTGCAATAACTTTTTCATCCGGACTCCGTTTTTGATGATCTTTGGCTCGTTGAAATCACCACAACGAGCACTACAATAATATGCAGAGAAAAATCATTGTAAACCAATAAAATATAAAACCAAATGGAGAAAGGTTTTGGCCTCTCAAAAAGGAACAACCGGTAAAACCTCCTACACGAAAACACACATAACTTTTGCGAATGAACTATGGACGAGGTAAATCCAATTGCATTGGAAAGATAATAGCAAGGAGTATACAAATAAAAGTATGGAGAAGTTACCACACATGGAAGGTGTGGGAACAAACTCAAAGACAAACGGAATATTTTCACCACTGAAAACGCAACAAGTTTTTCTTACGAAATCCGTTTTCGAGAAACCAAACCTTGTCATGAAGATCACGACAAGCACTAAAACCCAAAAGAGACAAAAGCCAAATTAGAACCAAGAAAGATGATATGCAAAGTATGCAAAGGTTTGAGCTCTCCATAACGATTCGATCAAGTTACTCACTTGAGAACCCCTCTTGATAGTACGACTATTTATCCTATAACCCGGTCTCCCAAAGACACGAGACCGGTAAAATAGAAAACCTATCAAGATTATACCTTTGCCTTGAGAATTCCGCTTGAGATAGATGATGACGATATTGACTCTCTCAAGTTGGATATTATTTCTTGATCGCGCTTGCTAGCACAAGCTCCGCTTGATGAAGACTTGCAAGTTGCTCCCCCATACACCATTATGGGAGAGACTCTTCTCGGCAAACCTTCACAAGGCCACAATCTCCAAAAGGGTGGCAAGCATCAAGCATAGGATATCTTCTAGATGCTTCACTTGAGCTTCCACGTCAAGCTAGATGGCGAACACCGCTTGACGATGACATAGACCACGGGCTATATGAAATCTTCCTTTTGGTTCATGCCCATGGAAAGATACCTAACCACACATAGAGATGCCATACACACATATCATGGGTTAGTTCACAAAGCTATATTTACAATTTCTTACCATACCATGAGATACACAATCCCACTTGGTACATCTTGTATCTTTGTGTGTTGATCACTAGCTTGATCAACCTTGTATCTTTGCTTCTCAATTCAAATGATGATGTCTTGAAGATGATAATGAAAGATCACCTAATCCTTTTTATTCAAGACACACTAGCAATAAGTTAAACTCAAACCATGACCATTCTTTATATAAATCCTTGAATATAACAATGGCCATCAAGGAAGCTAATAGAGTTCAACACATGAACTCCATTATTTCCTATGGAAAAGATCTACAAGGATAACTCAATGCAAACATTAGTCCATAAGGATTGTCATTACTTACCAAAACCACATATGGGGGCATCATGCGCTTTCAATCTCCCCCATTTTGGTAATTGATGACAATCCCTTTTTACGAGGGTTTATATGATGAAATAAGCAACCATGCAAAACAAACAGCAAGGATGCAATAGCATGGAAAGGCAAATGCTTAAGAACAAAACTAAAGCATAAACCAAATTCCCTTTAACCCTCTAAACTTCTCCCTCATTGGCATCCATTGCCGAAATGGGCAAAAAGATTAGAAGGAAAATATAGTAAGAGCTCCCCCATAGTGTATGCATTCGTCATGATATGAGTGAAATCAAGTGCATATATCCAACTACGAATAGATGGAGGGAGATCAAACTATATTGAGGATCCAAAGATTTACAAGCAATGTCAAATTGAAGGATAGTTTCACAAAGAAGCAACCAACCAAAGGATCCGAAAAACCAATTGACCAAAATCAATATTTTGATGAGATCAACCAAGTGTTCTAGAAAATCAAGAGGGAACTCCCCAAGGTACATGCACAATGTTATATTTGAATTACTATATAATGTGCACAACATGGACTCATCACTCCCTTCTAGATAATTTTGAACACAAACAAGAGCAAGAGAATAGATTGGAAATTAAGCAAAGCAACTTGCAAACAAACAAAAGTTGAGCAATTAAGATCAAGAAGTGACAACTAAAGACTTACTCAACCGAAATAGATGGGTGTGACAAGGAAAAACATTTTTAGGAGACTAATAGGATGATAATCATCAACGTAGTCTTTTAATAAAGGAGGCACATAGTGCATATCATGTTTTTCCCAAACACACAAACCAATCGAGTTAAAACACATAGGTCCACAAGCTTATTAAGATGCAAAAGGGATACCAAAAGAAAAGCAAAGCTTGTGCCTTTTAGGAACCACCAAGGAATATAAATCAATAAAACGTGGTCACTAAAGAAATAGAATATCAATAAAAGATGTAACTATTATCGTGTGTATAAGTTTCTAAGTGGACAACAATCACAAAGATATATATCCACAAAGAAACATGCACACACAAAATAGGTACAAAGGTGAAGAACATGATATCCAAGAGAGGTTCATAAATATACCAATAAGATTTTTGCTTGAAAGCAAAGCACTAAGCTTAGTTTAATCTTAAGGGGATATAGATGAACACACAAAACTCATCAAAGCATCACAAATATCACAGGGGAAAAGTGATAGTTGGAATGCTTCGAGAAAGGTAACGCATATCACAAAAAGATTCAAATGGTTTTTGAGAATTCATTAATATTGCATATGAGATACTTCAAGTAGAAGTTTCTAAATTAATATACTTGAGATTGGTGAATCATGAAAATGATTATAAATATCCCCTTAGTATGTAATCATCCCGGCTTACTCATAGTTGCAATAAAGATGTTTTTTATAAGACATTTGCAAGAAACAAATGAAATGCAACAAAGGGAAATCATGCCAAGAAGCAACCTACACAAGGTTGAAATCTAGAAATGTATGCATGAGATAGATACTTGTTACCGAGATGACATTGGTGATGAAGAGGATGCGAGTTTCTATAATACCATGGTGAGAACACCTTCCTTATGAATGGAGCAAGCAACCAATGTATCTCCATTGTACCTAAAAACAAAATTCAAGTACAAAATGGTACCCAAACTCATTGGGTACAAAGTAGTTAGAACAACTAGAATACATAGGACAAACTCCACATAAATATGTGGATATTAATATGAATTTGAATTTCATGCACATCTTAGCCATTTAGGATTTGATGGAGTTTATCCTACATATTGGATCAACGAAAGTAAGCATGCCAAAAGATATACATAGTAAATATGCATGCACAAAAATTTCAAGAACCAAAACAATATACAAATTGGACAAAGAACCAATTAAACCAAGAAGCCACTCACAAGAGTGAAAAGAAAGATAATTGTCCAAATTATATCAAGACCCAAATCAACACATGATTGAGGAAACCAAATAGAGAAGATACAAAAAGCATCAGAGAATAAACAAACCCTCCAAGCTTTTCATGATAGCACACAAGGTACCAAAACGAAAAATGTTCGTCTTCCAAAGAGACAATCATTGGGATAAAATGCAAATTTAAAGACAACAAGTGTTCAAACGCATATATGATAGTTATTCCAATAATAGTGCATTATTTATGATCTTGCATTTGAATACAAAATGCACACAATGGAATCATTACTCTCCATATATATTATTCAAACACTAGTCATGTTTAAATAAAATCAATTATATGCAATACCAATTGAAAGTACGGTGATCTAATCAATGTAGGATAGCTTCCCCAAGAATAGTGCAACCCAAAGAAGTATGACTTTGACCATAAGTGCAAAAGTATGGGATCATTGCTTTTCCTAACTCAAGAAAGCATAAAACAAATTTTGAGTAGAGCAAGGAAGACACAAAGGAGTTTGAACCAAACGAATCCTTGGCAAGAAACAAGGAAAGTTTAGAGCAAAGGCCAAAGTAAATATGATCAATAAACTTACCAAAAATTATTTTAACTTGTCAAAGACAAGAGATGTATGGAGATATTTCTCGGTGGTAGATTTGTTCACAATCATATTCACAAAACATAAGCATGTGGTAAAAGATAGGAACAAAAAAAAACATGCTTAGGAAGAGATTCTTGAAGGCTACAAATAAAACCCGAAAATCAAGGCAACAAGAAACTCTCTAACAAACAAGATACCAAAGAAGAGAGACAAAAGATATTTTAAGAAAATATGGAACTTGTTTGAGCAACATGCCACAAAGGAACAAGATAACTAACAATATCAACCTTAGATGGAAATACCTCAAATGTTCACATTTTCTAGGCTTGTAATATGCACATAGCTTATTACTCCCCCATAATGTGATAATCCATTGAAATCAACAAGAGGAAAAAATAAATCCAACTAGAGAAAGTTAATGGACATTTAGAAATTGAATTTCTCATGAAAAAGACATACCACATAGAGACTAGATAATATTGATATATCAACACTAAGTGATATTCCTCATGTACACACATTTTAGGATAGTAAAGTGCAAAGCATATTACTCCCCCAAAATGGGATAGTCCATTAATCTCCCAAAGAGCCAACTAAAATAAGCAAGAATGGCAATGAAGGCTCAACAAAAAGCACACAAGTACATGGAGTGCAAACCAACAAACATAACTAGATTACTCAAGATAGGTAAGTACTAAGCACAACATATACAAAAACATGCTAGAAACAAAACTAACATATGAAAGGGAGCAAGCAACTTTCAATGTATATATGATTTAAATACAAGTTACCGCATGAAGGAAGATTGGGTAAGAGATATATATAATCCAAGTGACTTGGCTTGAGGAAATAAAATTGATGAAGATCCCTTAATTCTTCATGAAATAGCCAAGTCTCCAATGCCCTCCAAAAACACCTATTGATCAAGTTTGAGCTTGTTGGTCCCCAACCAAGTTGGGTCCTAAGAGGTTAGTCATAATAGGTTTGGCAACCCAAATGGTTCTTTTCTTGACACCACTTGGAGTACCAACATACTTGGCAAACACATTGCCCACATTATCCTTCCTAATGGAATAAACATCATCAACAAGGATAGGGTTGGATAATGTACCATTAGTGCATGAAGAAGCAAAGTGTCCCTTCTTGCGACAAAGGTAGCAACATCGACTCTTTTCTTTATTCTCAATAGGCTTCTCAACAAGAGGAGCATTGGCTTGAGTCTTCTTAGGAGGTGGCCGTTGTTCAACTCGTGGTTGAGCATGAGATTGAACAAGAGGCCGCTTCCCTAGTTGCTTCTCACTAAGAGGCTTCTTCCTCAAAGGGCAAGATCTAACATGGTGCCCTTCAATCTTTCACTTGAAGCAAATGATCTTGGCCGAATCTTTTTCTTGTTCTTGGCCCTTCTTCTTGTCAATAGTGGACTTGTTCTTGATATTGGAGTTGAATCCAAGTCCACTCTTGTCATTGGGAAGTCTTCGCACTCTCAACATCTTGTCAAGGGTGGAACTCCCTTCATGACACTTTTCCAAGTCTTTCTTCAAAGAAGTGACTTGGGCCTTGAGATCTTTAATTTCCTCTACATGGTTAAAATCAACACAAGAGCTAGAGGAAGTAGTTGCCTCATTGTTAGAGAAACAAGGCAAGGAAAGCAACTCATCACAAGATGTAGAAACATTATGAGAGGATGAGTTACTAATACTAGAACAAGGCAATATAGCATTAATAGAAGAGATTGTTCTAGTAACCACATGAGGGTCACAAGATGTTACCTTTGTAGTGATAGCCTCAAGAGCTAATTTTATCTTGGTATGGGATGCTAGAAGATCCTCATAAGAGCTAGATAGCTTTTCATGACTTTCTTCCAATTTCCCACACTTGCTAGTCATTAACTCAAGTTGAGCCCTTAGCTCAACATTCTCCTTCAAAATAGATACTTCACAATATGTGGAGTTAGTAGCACAAGCATCATTAGAAATAGAAGAAGACAACTTGGCAAGCTCATTAATCAACTTAGAGTTTTCCTCAATTAGATTAGCATTGCCAACAAAAAATTCAACCTTTTCATTTCTAAGCACTTTATATTTAGCATTAGTATGGTCACGTGCTTTAGTGAGAAAGGCTATTTGTTCATTATAGAGCTCCTCAATAGATTCAAGTTTCTCCTCAAGAGTAACTCGGAGCTCATACTCTTCCTCAAGAGACGTAGTGAGGGATGCCTTTTCATCGACATCACTTCTGTTGATCTCACCTTTATTTTCAATGATTTTAGCGCTATAAATAGACAAAGCCAATATTTCACCCAAAGGAGTGATAGCTTTACTACCTTTAGGGAGATCAAGAAGAACCAAATCACCCTTCTCCATTAAGGAGACCTCATCCTCATACTCTCCACAAGATAAATCCTCATCCTCATCATCACAAGATGTAGTGGGTTCCAAAGGTGGAGATACCTTTGAATCCCTAGCCATAAGGCACAAGTGAGGATAGGAAGGTTATGAAGACAGAATGCATGAAGCTCCATTGAGGTCCATGTCTTGTTCCAACAAAAGTTGGGATTCCTCTACATTGTTAGCCACACAAGTACTAGAGGAAATGGAAGCATTGTTTTTATGAAAACAAGACATAGGAAGCATATTGTAACATCCCAAGTATGAAAATCACCTTTAGAATGTTTGCTAATTGTTATTTTATGTTTTGCATCATGGCATCTTAATCATTGCAATTGTTTTCCATTTGTTTGCATTTGTTTTCCCTTGTTTTCTATTTGAATTTTCAAACCAAATTCAAATAATTGTTTCATACTTGTGCTGTCACAATTTATCAAATGAAAATTCCAATTCAAAACATTACTTTGTTTCCACTAAACTATAAAATTCAAACTATTAAATGTCTTAAGTTCAATAATTGAATTAATCTCAAATTCATCCAAACTCAATTAAATTTCCAAAAAGCAACCATTTTGAAGTTTATGAAAATTACCAAAACAAATCAATCATTTGTTTCAAATAAACTTGAATTTAAAAACCTTTAAAGTTGCTTAAGTTCAATTATTCAATTAATATTAAATTCAATCAAATTCAAACAAATTTGCAAACAGCAACATAGTTTCAAATTTTTGGAAAACAAAAGTTTGCATTTTGGTGCTGTTACAAATTTAATCAATACAAATTTTTTCCTAGATTTTTCTAAGCCAAAAACCCTACCTTTTTCTCATTTTTCTTTTCAGCAAAAAAAAAAGAAACAGAATCAAAAATTTAAAAAAAAAAGAAAACGGCTGGGGAAGGCAGACTGGGCCAAGCCCAGCCCACCTAACCCCAGCACACGCGTGCGCAGCGGCCCGTAGGGCCCTTCTTCTTTCTCCGTACGGCTGGCGTCAGCAGACGCCAGCGCGCACGCAGCAGAGGAGCTCCACCTGCTCCCCACCTTTCCCCTCGCCTATATCTACCCATCGCGGCCACCAAAACCTAGCCCTAGGTCCCTACTCCTCCCTGCCGCCGCCAGCCATCGTCTCCTTTCCTTCCTCCTCTCCATTTTCTTCCGGCGTTTCGGGGGTGGAAGAACTGCAGGGGAGCTCGCCGTCGACAAGCCGCCATGGATCACCTCCATCCACGCTAGGGACACGCACGCCACCGCCAGTACGTCTACTTCCTCTACAGCAGCAGCAGCAGGACCCAGGGGCCTTTGATCGACGACGACGAGCTCGACGCCGCCGCAGCTTTTCTGAAGAATTCCACCGCGCCGTCGACCCCGTCCACCTCGTCTCTCTCTCTCGCCTCCGACAACCCCACGGTGAGCCACCGCAGCGCCCCAGGCCTCTCTACAGCACTCTCGCTTCCTGTACGCGTGCGCCCGTTCCTGAATTTCCGGCAGCTGTCGCCACCGTGCCGCCATGGCTGCAATCGTTGGCGTTTCCGTGAGCGTTTAGACCATCCAAGCACACAAGCACGCTCACCTAGCTACTGTACGCGCACGCACCTGTCCAGCGCCGCCAGATCTCGGTCACCGCGACGGGCAACACCACCGTTCCCTCCGTCGTCGTCAGGTTCAGTCGAAAGACTGAAACTTTTCTTCAGTTTCGTCAGTTAGAAGCAGTAGCACCTCAAAACCCCACGCTCGCTTCACTGTCAACAAACGAATCCTTACCGTACTGGTTGCATCCAACGGTGCGCAGCCGTGCGTCGCGGGTTCGATCCCCCCCGCGCGCAGATTAAACCCAACTTTTTGCGCTATGCCACGCATGCGCGCTGGCCCCACATGCCATAGGCAGTGGTGGCGACGCAGGCGTCCACGCGCGCGCCAGCTGGGCACTGGCCCACAGGCCAGTGACCCAGGGGTCTATCTGCCGCGTAGAAAACGTTCTCAGGGGCCATTCTGTGAATTCTTTTTCGCAGTTACGCCTCTGGACCGAATCTAACTGTTTTAAAATTACTGTTTAGTCCCTGTTTTAAAAATACAAATAACTTTTGAATTACAACTTCAAATAAAATAAATAAAATATGTATACTGAACCAAATTTAATTCTCTACCTATTTAAATCATTTGTTTTCTGTTTTGAACATTTCAAATGTTTTCAAATTTCAAATTCAAACAACTCCTTTTAAATTTGGTTAAATTTATAACTAATTCAAACTTAATTCAAATAGCACAAATAAAATATGTTTTCCATGCTAAATTAACCCACCTTTCCAAATATAAAATTTGTTTCATGTTTTGAATAATTAAAATTGGTTAAATAATTTAAACCTTGTTTAAATCATTTAAATTTGCTAAATTCATAACTTGCTCAAATTAAATTATTTTTGAACATATAAAATATGTTTTCAAACCAGAAAAGTATAACCTTTTCAAATATGAAATTGGTTTACTGTTTTGAACAAATAAACTTTCAAATAATTTCATACTTGAATTAAATTCATTTAAATCTTGTTTAAACTTGTTTAATTCATAAGTAATTTATTCTAAATCCTTTTTCAACAAGTGAAACGTGTATTCCACCTAAAATTGTGTGTACTTTCCAAATATGAACTTTGTTATCTATTTTGAACAATTAAAATTGGTGAAAACAACAAATTCTTGTGTAACACCTTTAAGAAACCAAAATTTCATAACTTAATGAATAAAATTCCAAACTTGGTAAACCTTATTTCAAATTGATTCTATTGTTGTTATCTTTCTGTTTTCCTCATCCATGCATCATACTAATCCACTTTCACCTGTTGATTAGTTGTAAAACAATTATTCCAACCTTAATTCATGGGCTTCCCATATGCAATCCCAAATTGCATGTGGGTCCATTTAATTATGTTATGTTACCATGTCAACTATCTTATCTTTGATGCATCAATTAAATTGACATGCATCATCCTTGTTTGTCTCTCTGCGTTGTTTGTTTGCTTCTTCTCGAATAGACGACGACGTTGAGACAGACGAGGTTTACGACACTACTTCTGAGGAGTTAGCTCAGTACCAGGCTGCTGAGTTTGCAGGCAAGTATTCACTCACATGAACCATTGTGTTCGTTTCCACATTGGATACCGATACTTTCCGTTGTCTATTCTGCTAGCCTTATGAATCGTTGCTTGTGTTCGATCCTATCACATGTTATCCTTTAACCCTGATATAGCCTCACCTCCACACCTATAACCCCGTTGCTTGTTGCCCGTGTCTTACTATCATGCTTAGGGTTGTTTATGCTCGAGTCTGTTGTCCGTTACTTTCTGTTACCATATTTTATTATGTTCTGGGGCTCGATGTTAAACAACAACCTGTTAATATTTGAGGTAATGCTAATTTGATGATAAGGCACCGGCAGGAGGCCCGGCGTGGTTTTGAGGCCTACTAGTGTCGACCCTAATTAGGAAAAGGGTCTTGTCTACTGATCCATGATGAGCGCACTATCCGCATGTGGGAAGCGTGTATGGGCGCCCCCCTCAATTTGATTCGATTCGCATCTCGTCCAAATCGCCTCATTTAGTTCGGGTTTTCCATTTGCCGCATGCATATGTATTTGCGAACCCAGGCCAGGGTGGAACTTTTGTAGTCGGCATTTAGGGAGACACGTTCTTAGAGTGCTATGAGGGTCCCCTTTTCTTCGTGGGGCTTGATTAGCTGTGCGCTCAATTGCACGGGGTTCTTTGGGCTTGATGCGAAGAAGAGTTGGGTTGTGTTGAGTGCCCCGCTTGGTGGAAGGCATTCCATCTGGCAGGTTATTCTTACGTGTACGGCCAAATTGGTGCATCCCTGCAGGGTTAAATCTTCTCGAGAAGCCGTGTTTTCCGCGGTTATGGTTGACTTGGTGAAAGTACTGGCTAACAAGTACTCAGAACAATTTACACCTAACTAATGATAACTTGCCTAGTAATAGTCTTATTGACACAATAACTTGAACCATCATTAATCCAACTGTGTGAGTTATCCTCGGATTGCTTCTTTGGATAAGGGGCGAGATCCAGGATGGGTTTGTTTGGAGCTAGCAGTAGTTGGTTACGATACGCTATCTTATCCCCTTTCTGTTAGCCGGAAGTTGTAGTATGTATATGTAGTTGGTTAGTGCAGCCCGCTGCCGCATCTTTTGTATCACCCCTTCTTCCGTTGAACCCAAAGCATCTGTGCTTGGTGTTGACGGGTACACTTTGGTGAATTGTGAGTCTTGCTTGCCAGTACTTGTCTGTACTGACCCCTTTGGGGCTGTGGTTTCCGCAGACTACGTTTCCGAGGATCCCCATGGAGGCTACTACGTGGAGTATGACGAGGCTGCTGACGAGTAGATAGCGGACCCGGGCAGGATCCGAGACATTGTGGATGGGCTCCGTCTTTTCGTTTCCGGCCTCTTAGGCCTATTTGGATCTTGTCTGTACTCAGACACCTTGGATGCTTCCGCTGTGTTGTAATGATGAATTGTTGGGACATGTGTCCTCTGGATGATTGTATTTGCTATCTCTGCTCTAGTGAGAGCTATTTGCAACTTATTTCAATCTTTTGTGTCTTAGAGATATGTTGTGATATCAGTTGTTCTAATGCCATTGACGTACCATGTGTGTATGTATGAAGTACGTCAACGGAAGTGTCCTGATTTCTATCGGATGGTTTACGTAGACGATGGATAGTAGAGAATGGTTGTCACACGTTTACGTGTTGGCCTGCTCATATTGAGATGCGGGTGCCGGTATGCCCCGTAAGCCATTTGTTCTACTGTTTAGTGGACTGTGAGTATCCTCTAGAAGTCCGGGTGCGACAAATGGTATCAGAGCCTGTCTGCCTGTAGGATCCCTTTTACTGGTCGCAGTTGAGTCTAGAAACTATTTTGTAGCTATATAGGAAAAATGAAACGTGAGAGTAGGAATTCTGCCCTTTTATTTCTTTCCCCACCCACCCTCCCTTTTCTGGTAAGGAAGTGCAACGTTGTTTTCTCTTCTCGTCTAAACTTTCAAGTTAGGATTTCACGTATCCTGGTTTCTCTAGGATAGTTATATCTACTAGACCATAGGAATGGAGGTGGTTGTGACATGATTTATCACGTTGCCTACTCATGATTGAGAACGGAGGCGTGTAAGCCCCGGAAGCAGATCCTCTATTCCTTAAGCAGTAGATATTAATCCTTTAGAAGCCCGGATGGGTTTTCCGTAGTACCTCAGGAGTATTTTGGTCTCATGTTTCCCGATGTTGCTTCGATATCCTGTTCTTCTCAACATCCTTTTCGTCCGTTGAAACCTTATTGTTGCTTTCCACTTCATTTCTCCTACCGGCGTCTAATCAAAACTTCCCCAATCATCTGCAGATGGATCTCAGGTTCTTCCCGCAGGTGGTTCGTATGACTCGTTGCGAGAGCACTGCCGGTTATCCGGAGATGCTGCGAGACATGGTCACTTTTCTGGGTTTCCGTTGGGCACCAGAGTACCAGGTCTACGAGCAGTAGCGAGAGTTTGACCAGACCTACTACCAGGCTATCGTCTACATTCTGTCAGATGATGGCATGAGCGTAGTCCACCGCTACGAGGCAGTAGGTTCCACAGTGGATATGGCCGTGCAGCAGGCAGCTTATGTGAGTCTCACCGTCCTTCGTGCTGACTACTGGGGATTTCACGATTCCATCTATCGCCACATCCCCGTGGTTACATCACTTCGGAGGGAGCTCACTTCACTCTCTATGACAACTTGGATGTTTATGAGCATGATAACTCCAGGCTGCACACCACCGCTCAGTTTGTGAGGCACAGTGACGCAGTTGCCAGCACGCTATCTCAGGAGTTGGCTTCAGTCAGAGAGCAGCTGTACCTTGCTTTGACTCGTCTGGCGACTTACACCACAGACTTTGTTGGGGACGAGCGCTTTGCACGTTTCGATCAGCCTGTTGGTCGTCGTCTGCCAGATGCTGGAGGTTACGAGCCGATCAGAGGTCCACTCCTCAACCTCGGTGCTGGTTACACTGGGATTCCACGCTTTGGAGCACAGGGAGTCGACGCTATGTACTTCACCACACCTAGAGTCGCTCTCAGACCACGTCAGATCCATGTGGATCGTCGTTCTACCTACTTTCGTGGGCGTGCTCCTCACCGTACCTCTCGCCGTACTCCTAGTCGCCGTCCTGCGTGATGAGCATGGGAGTACCGATGTATCCATTCTTAGCTATGTTTAGTTATCCTTTGGCATTTGAACTATTTATGGTGTGTTGGATATTCTGATGTATTTGAACATGTGATGATGTACCTGTTGGTTATCTATTCATGCGTCGGAATAATCTATCTTTCGGTTTCCAAGTCTATCCTTTTATATTGTTGTGCTAAAATGCATTTCCATTCAGGATGCCGCCAACAAGGAACAACCCGCCTGAGCCACCGCCAATCACGGAGCTGTTGACTCAGATGACCCAAGTCATGGCACAGATGGCCCAGTTCCAGACTAATCAGCACAACAACTAGACTACTCCACGAGTCAGCATCAAGGAGTTTCTCAGTCTGGGCCCGAGAGCTTTTGTGGCAACACGCGAGCCTCTGGATGCTGATGACTGGATCCGTGAGATAGCCAAGGCTCTGGACATTGCTCATGTTGCTGAGGAAGACAAGGTCAAGTATGCCTCCTATCTGCTGTAGGGTCAGGCAGCTACTTGGTGGGAAAACTACCAGACCATGAGAGCTGGCTATCCAATCACCTAGGGTTGTTTCAAGGAAGCCTTCCTGAAGCACCACATTCCAGATGGTCTCATGGAAAGGATGCGTGAAGAGTTTTGCTCACTCAAGCAGGGCAAGTTGGACGTCATTGGCTATCAGAGTGAGTTAAATCGCCTCGCTCGTTACGCTGGTGATGAGGTGTCCACTGAGGCTAAGAAGATGGCAAGGTTCCGCAGAGGTTTTAACCCGGAACTCAAGTACGCCCTCACTAATATCAAGGCCAACAACTTCGAGGAGCTCGTTAACACCGCGCTCAATGAAGAAAATGGGTGCAAGGCGTTCGAGGAGTCTCGCAAGCACTCGCGTGAGGGTGGTTCCTCCTCCAACATGACCACCCCTCCGCAGAAGCGCCGTATCTGGGTGCCAAATGGTGCTGTCACTCGGGCTCCATATGCCCAAGCTTCTCTAGGCTTCGCTCCCCGCCCACCCAACCCTGCTCAGATGCATGATCAGAGGGCTTCGATGGGGCAGCCAAGGCCAGGGCCTCCTCATGTCGTCACTTGCTACAAGTGCAAGCAGACGGGGCACTACGCTGACAAGTGCACGCAGAGGCAGCTACCTCCACCACCACCTCGTCCCAACACAAACCAGGCAATGGTGCGCGCTCCCCCGCCTAAGGCTTTCAACTCCAACAACAGGCCTGTCGGGAGGACCGCAAGGGTGAATCATGTCAAGATCGACAAAGCTGAGGAATCTCCTGACGTCGTTCTCGGTATATTACACGTAAACTCTTCTCCAGCTAAAGTGTTGTTTGATACCGGAGCATCACATTCTTTCGTGTCAAAGATTTTTGCCGCAACAAACAACTTAAGTGTGGTTCCACTAAGCAATCAAATCACTGTTCACTCACCGGGATCTCAAATGTTGACTTCCAAGATAAGTAAGGACAATCAAATCCTAATTGGAGGCCACATTTTCTTTGCCTCACTCATGTTGCTGGGAAATTCTGACATTGATGTCATTCTTGGTATGGATTGGTTGAAGGCCAATAAAGCTAAAATTGACTGTGCTCAAAAGTCAATAACTCTGTTCCACCCTTCTGGCCAGATAGTCTATTCTCCAAATGAATCAACTTCCTTTCAGCTGTGCAACCTCGATGCAAAACCTCTACCTTCACTTGAAAATGTTCCGGTGGTTTGCGACTTCCCTGACGTCTTTCCAGAAGAGTTGCCAGGGATGCCTCCGGACAGAGCTGTTGAGTTCGTGATCGAGCTTGAACCAGGTACTGCTCCAATCTCTAAGCATCCATACAAGATAGCTCCTCCTGAACTGAAATTGTTAAAGGAGCAAATCGATATGTACATGGAAAAAGGTTACATTCAACCTAGTTCCTCAGCTTGGGGTTGCCCAACTCTGTTTGTTGCGAAGAAGGATCACACAAAGAGACTCGTTGTTGACTATCGTCCTCTTAACGAGAAAACCATCAAAAATAAGTATCCAATTCCTCGTATTGATGATCTTTTTGACCAACTTGCTGGAGCCTCAATATTCTCAAAGTTGGACTTGAGAATGGGTTACCATCAAATAAAGATCAGAAAAGAGGATATTCCAAAGACAGCCTTCACCACTCGCTACGGTCTATATGAATTCACCGTCATGTCCTTTGGTCTCACCAATGCACCGGCGGCATTCTCTCGACTCATGAATTCTGTTTTCCATGAATACCTCGACAAGTTCGTTGTGGTATATCTCGATGACATTCTTGTCTACTCAAAATCCGAGGAAGAGCATGAAGAGCATCTTCGTCTCACTCTCATGAAACTTCGCGAGCATCGTCTATATGCCAAGTTCTCCAAATGTGAGTTCTGGATTCCAGAAGTTGCTTACCTTGGTCATATCATCTCTGCAAAAGGCATAGCCATTGATCCAGAAAAGGTTAAAGCAATTGTTGATTGGAAACCTCCTAAGACGGTAAAGCAAGTAAGAAGTTTTCTTGGCTTGGCTAGCTATTGCCGTCGTTTCGTCCAAAACTTCTCCAAGATTGGCAAACCTCTCACTGACCTCACAAAGAAGGACAAGAAGTTCGTTTGGTCTCCACAATGTGATGGAAGTTTCAATCTCCTGAAAACAAAACTCACTTCTACCCCAGTTCTGGTTGGCCCAGATACTACCAAACCTTTCCAAATATTCTGTGATGCATCTCTCCAAGGTCTAGGTGCAGTTCTTATGCAAGAACGTCAAGTTGTGGCTTATGTTTCACGTCAGTTGAACGCACATGAACAAAATTATCCAACTCATGACCTTGAACTTGCAGCAGTTGTGTTTGCCCTCAAGAAATGGAGGCAATACTTGTTGGGTAATCGCACTGAAATCTTTTCCGATCATAAGAGTCTGAAATACATCTTCACTCAACCAGATCTAAACCTCAGGCAAAGGAGATGGATTGAAAAGATTAAAGACTTTGATCTTACCATTTCTTACACTCCAGGCAAGGCTAATGTTATGGACGATGCTCTCAGTCCCAAGTCATATTGCAATAATCTCATGATCATGGAAAGCCAACCTCCTCTTCATGAAGAATTCCAGAAGTTAAACCTTGGTCTTGTTCCTCAAGGCTATCTTGCGAACTTGACAGCCAGTCCAACTGTCGAGTACAAGATTCGTTCTGAACAACTTCGTGATGCTGAAATCAAGAAGATGGTAGAGCACATCAAAGAAGGCAAGGAGAAATTTAAGTCCTTCTCAGTTGATGACAAGGGAACTGTGTTCTTCGAAGGACGCATTGCAGTTCCTCAAGTTCAAAGTCTCAAAGATGTCATTCTCAAGGAGGCTCATGAAACTCCTCTTTCCATACACCCTAGAAGTACAAAGATGTACCAGGATCTCAAGACACTATATTGGTGGCCTGGCATGAAACGTGAAATTGCTCTATACGTTTCTGAATGCAACGTTTGTCAACGTGTTAAGGCAGTCCATCAGAAAACAGCCGGTCTGTTACAACCTCTGAAAATCCCTGAGTGGAAGTGGGACATGATTGAAATGGACTTCGTCACTGGTTTTCCAAAGTCCAAGAAAGGCAACGATGCAATCTTCGTTGTCATTGATCGTCTCACTAAAGTAGCTCACTTCTTTGCTGTCAAAGTAACAATCTCAGCTAGCCAGTTAGCAGAACTCTACACAGCAAAGATTGTTCCTCTTCATGGTGTTCCATTGGAAATAAGCTCAGGCCGTGGAAGCATATTCACTTCTCATTTCTGGAAAAGCTTTCAAGAAGCATTGGGCACCAAACTTCTGTTCAGCACAGCCTATCACCCTCAGTCTCAAGGGCAAGTCGAAAGAGTCAATCAGATTCTCGAAGATATGCTCAGAGCATGTGGTCTCTCTTTTGGCATGAAATGGGAGGAATGCCTTCCATATGCTGAATTCTCCTACAACAACAGCTTCCAGGCAAGCCTAGGCATGGCACCATTTGAAGCTCTCTATGGCCGCAGATGCAGGAGTCCAATCAATTGGTCTGGAGCTGGTGAACGTTCACTCTTAGGCCCTGACATTGTTAAGGAAGCCGAAGAGAAAGTTCGCATCATTCGTGACAATCTCAAGATTGCTCAGTCTCGTCAGAAAAGCTACTATGACAGCAAGCACAGGGATATGGTCTATGCACCTGGTGACAAAGCATATCTCCGTGTAACTCCCCTCAGAGGCACTCATCGTTTTGGTGTCAAAGGAAAGCTTGCACCAAGATATATTGGTCCTTTCAACATTCTCTCAAGGCGTGCGGAAAATGCCTATCGTCTTGAACTTCCAGAGAAACTATCCAAGGTGCACGATGTGTTTCACGTGTCACAGCTCAAGAGGTGTTTCAAAGATCCAGATCGTGCAGTTGATCATGATTCCATTGAACTGCAAGAAGATCTATCTTATGAGGAGCACCCTATTCGTATTCTCGATGAGACCGAGCGTAAGACTCGCAACAAGAGCACCAAGTTCTTGAAAGTGCAGTGGTCGCATCATTCCGATAAAGAGGCAACGTGGGAGACTGAAGAGGATCTTCGCAAGAAGTATCCGGACCTTTTCTCTTCTCAGTAGGAATCTCGGGGCGCGATTCCTTCAAGGGGGCGTTTTGTAACATCCCAAGTATGAAAATCACCTTTAGAATGTTTGCTAATTGTTATTTTATGTTTTGCATCATGGCATCTTAATCATTGCAATTGTTTTCCATTTGTTTGCATTTGTTTTCCCTTGTTTTCTATTTGAATTTTCAAACCAAATTCAAATAATTGTTTCATACTTGTGCTGTCACAATTTATCAAATGAAAATTCCAATTCAAAACATTACTTTGTTTCCACTAAACTATAAAATTCAAACTATTAAATGTCTTAAGTTCAATAATTGAATTAATCTCAAATTCATCCAAACTCAATTAAATTTTCAAACAGCAACCATTTTGAAGTTTATGAAAATTACCAAAACAAATCAATCATTTGTTTCAAATAAACTTGAATTTAAAAACCTTTAAAGTTGCTTAAGTTCAATTATTCAATTAATATTAAATTCAATCAAATTCAAACAAATTTGCAAACAGCAACATAGTTTCAAATTTTTGGAAAACAAAAGTTTGTATTTTGGTGCTGTTACAAATTTAATCAATACAAATTTTTTCCTAAATTTTTCTAACCCAAAAACCCTACCTTTTTCTCCTTTTTCTTTTCAGCAAAAAAAAGAAACAGAATCAAAAATTTAAAAAAAAAGAAAACGGCTGGGGAAGGCAGACTGGGCCAAGCCCAGCCCACCTAACCCCAGCACACGCGCGCAGCGGCCCGAAGGGCGCTTCTTCTTTCTCCGTACGGCTGGCGTCAGCAGACGCCAGCGCGCACGCAGCAGAGGAGCTCCACCTGCTCCCCACCTTTCCCCTCGCCTATATCTACCCATCGCGGCCACCAAAACCTAGCCCTAGGTCCCTACTCCTCCCTGCCGCCGCCAGCCATCGTCTCCTTTCCTTCCTCCTCTCCATTTTCTTCCGGCGTTTCGGGGGTGGAAGAACTGCAGGGGAGCTCGCCGTCGACAAGCCGCCATGGATCACCTCCGTCCATGCTAGGGACACGCACGCCACCACCAGTACGTCTACTTCCTCTACAGCAGCAGCAGGACCCAGGGGCCTTAGATCGACGACGACGAGCTCGACGCCGCCGCAGCTTTTCTGAAGAATTCCACCGCGCCGTCGACCCCGTCCACCTCGTCTCTCTCTCTCTCGCCTCCGACAACCCCACGGTGAGCCACCGCAGCGCCCCAGGCCTCTCTACGGCACTCTCGCTTCCTGTACGCGCGCGCCCGTTTCTGAATTTCCGGCAGCTGTCGCCACCGTGCCGCCATGGCTGATATCGTTGGCGTTTCCATGAGCGTTTAGACCATCCAAGCACACAAGCACACTCACCTAGCTACTGTACGCGCACACACCTGTCCAGCGCCGCCAGATCTTGGTCACCGCGACGGGCAGCACCACCGTTCCCTCCGTCGTTGTCAGGTTCAGTCGAAAGGCTGAAACTTTTCTTCAGTTTCGTCAGTTAGAAGCATTAGCACCTCAAAACCCCACGCTCGCTTCACTGTCAACAAACGAATCCTTACCGTACTGGTTGCATCCAACGGTGCGCAGCCGTGCGTCGCGGGTTCGATCCCCCCCGCGCGCAGATTAAACCCAACTTTTTGCGCTATGCCACGCATGCGCACTGGCCCCACCTGCCATAGGCAGTGGTGGCCACGCAGGCGTCCACGCGCGCGCCAGCTGGGCACTGGCCCACAGGCCAGTGACCCAGGGGTCTATCTGCCGCGTAGAAAACGTTCTCAGGGGCCATTCTGTGAATTCTTTTTCGCAGTCACGCCCCTGGACCGAATCTAACTGTTTTAAAATTACTATTTAGTCCCTGTTTTAAAAATACAAATAACTTTTGAATTACAACTTCAAATAAAATAAATAAAATATGTATACTGAACCAAATTTAATTCTCTACCTATTTAAATCATTTTTTTTCTGTTTTGAACATTTCAAATGTTTTCAAATTTCAAATTCAAACAACTCCTTTTAAATTTGGTTAAATTTATAACTAATTCAAACTTAATTCAAATAGCACAAATAAAATATGTTTTCCATGCTAAATTAACCCACCTTTCCAAATATAAAATTTGTTTCATGTTTTGAATAATTAAAATTGGTTAAATAATTTAAACCTTGTTTAAATCATTTAAATTTGCTAAATTCATAACTTGCTCAAATTAAATTATTTTTGAACATATAAAATATGTTTTCAAACCAGAAAAGTATAACCTTTTCAAATATGAAATTGGTTTACTGTTTTGAACAAATAAACTTTCAAATAATTTCATACTTGAATTAAATTCATTTAAATCGTGTTTAAACTTGTTTAATTCATAAGTAATTTATTCTAAATCCTTTTTCAACAAGTGAAACGTGTATTCCACCTAAAATTTTGTGTACTTTCCAAATATGAACTTTGTTATCTATTTTGAACAATTAAAATTGGTGAAAACAACAAATGCTTGTGTAACACCTTTAAGAAACCAAAATTTCATAACTTAATGAATAAAATTCCAAACTTGGTAAACCTTATTTCAAATTGATTCTATTGTTGTTATCTTTCTGTTTTCCTCATCCATGCATCATACTAATCCAGTTTCACCTGTTGATTAGTTGTAAAACAATTATTCCAACCTTAATTCATGGGCTTCCCATATGCAATCCCAAATTGCATGTGGGTCCATTTAATTATGTTATGTTACCATGTCAACTATCTTATCTTTGATGCATCAATTAAATTGACATGCATCATCCCATGATTGTGCATTATGCCATGTTATTGATTGTTTGTCTCTCTGTGTTGTTTGTTTGCTTCTTCTCGAATAGACGACGACGTTGAGACAGACGAGGTTTACGACACTACTTCTGAGGAGTTAGCTCAGTACCAGGCTGCTGAGTTTGCAGGCAAGTATTCACTCACATGAACCATTGTGTTCCTTTCCACATTGGATACCGATACTTTCTGCTGTCTATTCTGCTAGCCTTATGAATCGTTGCTTGTGTTCGATCCTATCACATGTTATCCTTTAACCCTGATATAGCCTCACCTCCACACCTATAACCCCGTTGCTTGTTTCCCGTGTCTTACTATCATGCTTAGGGTTGTTTATGCTCGAGTCTGTTGTCCGTTACTTTCTGTTACCATATTTTATTATGTTCTGGGGCTCGATGTTAAACAACAACCTGTTAATATTTGAGGTAATGCTAATTTGATGATAAGGCACCGGCAGGAGGCCCGGCGTGGTTTTGAGGCCTGCTAGTGTCGACCCTAATTAGGAAAAGGGTCTTGTCTACTGATCCATGATGAGCGCACTATCCGCATGTGGGAAGCGTGTATGGGCGCCCCCCTCAATTTGATTCGATTCGCATCTCGTCCAAATCGCCTCATTTAGTTCGGGTTTTCCATTTGCCGCATGCATATGTATTTGCGAACCCAGGCCAGGGTGGAACTTTTGTAGTCGGCATTTAGGGAGACACGCTCTTAGAGTGCTATGAGGGTCCCCTTTTCTTCGTGGGGCTTGATTAGGTGTGCGCTCAATTGCACGGGGTTCTTTGGGCTTGATGCGAAGAAGAGTTGGGTTGTGTTGAGTGCCCCGCTTGGTGGAAGGCATTCCATCTGGCGGGTTATTCTTACGTGTACGGCCAAATTGGTGCATCCCTGCAGGGTTAAATCTTCTCGAGAAGCCGTGTTTTCCGCGGTTATGGTTGACTTGGTGAAAGTACTGGCTAACAAGTACTCAGAACAATTTACACCTAACTAATGATAACTTGCCTAGTAATAGTCTTATTGACACAATAACTTGAACCATCATTAATCCAACTGTGTGAGTTATCCTCGGATTGCTTCTTTGGATAAGGGGCGAGATCCAGGATGGGTTTGTTTGGAGCTAGCAGTAGTTGGTTACGATACGCTATCTTATCCCATTTCTGTTAGCCGGAAGTTGTAGTATGTATCTGTAGTTGGTTAGTGCAGCCCGCTGCCGCATCTTTTGTATCACCCCTTCTTCCGTTGAACCCAAAGCATCTGTGCTTGGTGTTGACGGGTACACTTTGGTGAATTGTGAGTCTTGCTTGCCAGTACTTGTCTGTACTGACCCCTTTGGGGCTGTGGTTTCCGCAGACTACGTTTCCGAGGATCCCCATGGAGGCTACTACGTGGAGTATGACGAGGCTGCTGACGAGTAGATAGCGGACCCGGGCAGGATCCGAGACATTGTGGATGGGCTCCGTCTTTTCGTTTCCGGCCTCTTAGGCCTATTTGGATCTTGTCTGTACTCAGACACCTTGGATGCTTCCGCTGTGTTGTAATGATGAATTGTTGGGACATGTGTCCTCTGGATGATTGTATTTGCTATCTCTGCTCTAGTGAGAGCTATTTGCAACTTATTTCAATCTTTTGTGTCTTAGAGATATGTTGTGATATCAGTTGTTCTAATGCCGTTGACGTACCATGTGTGTATGTATGAAGTACGTCAACGGAAGTGTCCTGATTTCTATGGGATGGTTTACGCAGACGATGGATAGTAGAGAATGGTTGTCACACGTTTACGTGTTGGCCTGCTCATATTGAGATGCGGGTGCCCGTATGCCCTGTAAGCCATTTGTTCTACTGTTTAGCGGACTGTGAGTATCCTCTAGAAGTCCGGGTGCGACACATATCATCATGAGATTTAGTTAAACAACTATTACATGATATGCAAGGACTATCAATACTAGCATGTATGGAACTTTGAGTGCTAGAAGATATTAAGTCCAAAGATAGATCATTGCAATGGGATAGAGATGAAGTATAGTCAATAGCAAATTCACTATCCACAATGCAATTTCTATCACCACTCACCATATCATTACCTTGTGACAAATCACATGTAGGTGGAGTGGAGAAAGATGTGAACTCATCACGGTCGGAAATGGATGGAGAACAATCATCCTCAATAATGTTGGACAAATCATATATATCTTGAAGTTTTGTCCATAGCTCATGAGCGTTCCGAAAAGGCATGATTGTATCAATAACTACATCGCTCAAAACACACAAGAGACCATTAGATACAAGAGTATCCAGATAAGAGTTTTCCTCATCCTCTAAAGATAAATCTTGAGAATTATTTGGAGGAGGAAAATCCATATCTACAATTCTCTTAACATACTTTGGACCCATGTCCTCAAGAAAATTAAGAATGCGAATTTTCCAAACATCATAATTTCTACCATAGAATATAAAAGCGGGATCGTGCTCTTTTTCCCTAAACGACATCGTACTCTCTAGGATGTAAAGCCTAAAAAAGAGAGACGAGGCTCTGATACCAATTGAACGGACAATGATGTTGCCTAAAGGGGGTGAATAGGCGATTAAAACTTTTCTGGTTAAGGCTTGCTAATGCGGAAATAAACTAGGTGTTTAAATTAACAGGCATACAACCTAAATATTCTAGGGTCAACTAGGTGCACCAACAGCTTATGCTAAGCAAGACAAGTAACAAGGTGATAGCAAGATATATAACTTCAAGCTCGAAGGCTATCACAATGTAAATTGCATAAGTAAAAATCTCGGGCATAGAAATAACCGAGGCACACGGAGACGATGATGTATTCCCGAGTTCCTCCCACAAAGGGGAGTACATCTCGTTGGAGGGGTGTGAGCTCTCCACAAAGGCCTACTCAATGCCAGAAAGTCCTCACCCTATTCTCCGATGAACCCCGCCACAAAGGCCTAGTTCACCTTCCACTATTGGCAACCTTCAAACCCGAGGCACGCATCGACAACTTAATTGGAGGCTATCGGTGTCACCACAATCTTGAGGCACACATCCACAACTCAATTGGAGGCTCCCAAGAACACCACAAATCATCTAGGGTCCAAGACCCAAGAGTAACAAGCTCACAAACTTTCAACTTCCACGAATCCTCGTGGAGAGACCAAACCGATGCAACCGATGCAAATGGCAAGAGCACAAGTGCTCAAATCCTTCACTCTCAAATTCCAACAAAGCAACAAATGCTTATGGAGGAATAAGATAGGAAGAACAATGGAGGAGAAACACCAAGAACTCCAAGATCAAGATCTACTAAGTTTTCCTCACTAAGAAGGAAGATGGATTGGTGGAAATGTAGATCTAGATCTCCTCTCTCTTCTCCCTCAAAGATATGCAAGAATCATACGAGGGATTGGGAGAGGTGCAAGCTTTCCAAGGTCAACAATGGTGGGGGAGAGGGAGAAAAACATGCTTGGGGGCTTGGGGACCAATGGGGAAGAAAGCCCCCTTAAATAGGTCCCCACAAAAACTAGCCGTTTTGTGTGCAGAGTGAGCAGGATATTCCGGTCCAAAACTGGACCAAATAATCCGGTCCGGCAGGAATATCCGGTCTAGAATGAATAATCCGGTACCAAATAATCCGGTTGGGTTCTGTCGCGAACAGGCACCTGAACCAGATAATCTGGCTCCTCCTGAATAATCCGGTACAAATAATCCGGTTCACTTATGTTAGTTTTATCTCCAGTCCTTAGCCGTTTTCGGCTGAGAACTTCGGAGTGGAGGGACAGATGCCAACCGGATATTCCGGTTCAAACTTGAACCGGAATTTCCGCCCCCCGCAAGACTAACAAAAACAACAACACGAAAACTGCAATAACTTTTTCATCCGGACTCCGTTTTTTTATGATCTTGGGCTCGTTGAAATCACCACAACGAGAACTACAATAATATGCAGAGAAACATCATTGTAAACCAATGGAATATAAAACCAAATGGGGAAAGGTTTTGGCCTCTCAAAAAGGAACAACCCGTAAAACCTCCTACACGAAAACACACATAACTTTTGCGAATGAACTCCGAACGAGGTAAATACAATTGCATTGGAAAGATAATAGCAGGGTGTATCCAAATAAAAGTATGGAGAAGTTACCACACATGGAAGGTGTGGGAACAAACTAAAAGACAAACGGAATATTTTCACCACTGAAAACAGAACAAGTTTTTCTTACGAAATCCGTTTTCGAGAAACCAAAGCTTGTCATGAAGATCACGACAAGCACTAAAACCCAAAAGAGACAAAAGCCAAATAAGAACCAAGAAACATGATATGCAAATTATGCAAAGGTTTGAGCTCTCCATAACGATTCGATCAAGTTACTCACTTGAGAACCCCTCTTGATAGTACGACTATTTATCCTATAACCCGGTCTCCCAAAGACACGAGACCGGTAAAATAGAAAACCTATCAAGATTATACCTTTGCCTTGAGCATTCCACTTGAGATAGATGATGACGATCTTGACTCTCTCAAGTTGGATATTCTTTCTTGATCGCGCTTGCTAGCACAAGCTCCGCTTGATGAAGACTTGCAAGTTTCTCCCCCATACACCATTATGGGAGAGACTCTTCTCGGCAAATCTTCACAAGGCCACAATCTCCAAAAGGGTGGCAAGCATCAAGCATAGGATATCTTCTCGATGCTTCACTTTAGCTTCCAAGTCAAGGTAGATGACGAACACCGCTTGACGACGACATAGACCACGGGCTATATGAAATATTCTTTTTGGTTCATGCCCATGGAAAGATACCTAACCACACATAGAGATGCCATACACACATATCATGGGTTAGTTCACAAAGCTATATTTACAATTGCTTACCATACCATGAGATACACAATCCCACTTGGTACATCTTGTACCTTTGTGTGTTGATCACTAGCTTGATCAACCTTGTATCTTTGCTTCTCAATTCAAATGATGATGTCTTGAAGATGATAATGAAAGATCACCTAATCCTTTTCTTCAAGACACACTAGCAATAAGTTCAACTCAAACCATGACCATTCTTCATATAAATCCTTGAATATAACAATGGCCATCAAGGAAGCTAATAGAGTTCAACACATGAACTCCATTATTTCCTATGGACAAGATCTACAAGGATAACTCAATGCAAACATTAGTCCATAAGGATTGGAATTACTTACCAAAACCACATATGGGGCACCATGCGCTTTCAATCTCCCCCATTTTGGTAATTGATGACAATCCCTTTTTACGAGGGTTTATATGATGAAATAAGCAACCATGCAAAACAAAGAGCAAGGATGCAATAGCATGGAAAGGCAAATGCTTAAGAACGAAACTAAACCATAAACCAAATTCCCTTAAACCCTCTAAACTTCTCCCCCATTGGCATCCATTTCCGAAATGGGCAAAAAGATTAGAAGGCAAATATAGTAAGAGATCCCCCATGGTGTATGCATTCGTCATGATATGAGTGAAATCAAGTGCATATATCTAACTACGAATAGATGGAGGGAGATCAAACTATATTGAGGATCCAAAGATTTACAAGCAATGTCAAATTGAAGGATAGTTTCACAAAGAAGCAACCAACCAAAGGATCCGAAAAACCGATTGACCAAAATCAATATTTTGACGAGATCAACCAAGTGTTCTAGAAAATCAAGAGGGAACTCCCCAAGGTACATGCACAATGTTATATTTCAATTACTATATAATGTGCACAACATGGACTCATCACTCTCTTCTAGATAATTTTGAACACAAACAAGAGCAAGAGAATAGATTGGAAATTAAGCAAAGCAACTTGCAAACAAACAAAAGTTGAGCAATTAAGATCAAGAAGTGACAACTAAAGACTTACTCAACCGAAATAGATGGGTGTGACAAGGAAAAACATTTTTAGGAGACTAATAGGATGATAATCATCAATGTAGTCTTTTAATAAAGGAGGCACATAGTGCATATCATGTTTTTCCCAAACACACAAACCAATCGAGTTAAAACACATAGGTCCACAAGCTTATTAAGATGCAAAAGGAATACCAAAAGAAAATCAAAGCTTGTGCCTTTTAGGAACCACCAAGGAATATAAATCAATAAAACGTGGTCACTAAAGAAATATAATATCAATTAAGATGTAACTATTATCGTGTGTATAGGTTTCTAAGTGGACAACAATCACAAAGATATATATCCACAAAGAAACATGCATACACAAAATAGGTACAAAGGTGAAGAACATGATATCCAAGAGAGGTTCATAAATATACCAATAAGTTTTTTGCTTGAAAGCAAAGCACTAAGCTTAGTTTAATCTTAAGGGGATATAGATGAACACACAAAACTCATCAAAGCATCACAAATATCACAAGGGAAAAGTGATAGTTGGAATGCTTCGAGAAAGGTAACGCATATCACAAAAAGATTCAAATGGTTTTTGAGAATTCATTAATATTGCATATGAGATACTTCAAGTAGAAGTTGCTAAATTAATATACTTGAGATTGGTGAATCATGAAAATGATTATAAATATCCCCTTAGTATGTAATCATCCCGGCTTACTCATAGTTGCAATAAAGATGTTTTTGATAAGACATTTGCAAGAACCAAATGAAATGCAACAAAGGGAAATCATGCCAAGAAGCAACCTACACAAGGTTGAAAGCTAGAAATGTATGCATGAGATAGATACTTTTTACCGAGACGACATTGGTGATGAAGAGGATGCGAGTTTCTATAATACCATGGTGAGAACACCTTCCTTATGAATGGAGCAAGCAACCAATGTATCTCCATTGTACCTAAAAACAAAATTGAAGTACAAAATGGTACCCAAACTCATTGGGTCCAAAGTAGTTAGAACAACTAGAATACATAGGACAAACTCCACATAAATATATGCATATTAATATGAATTTGAATTTCATGCACATCTTAGCCATTTAGGATTTGATGGAGTTTATCCTACATATTGGATCAACGAAAGTAAGCATGCCAAAAGATATACATAGTAAATATGCATGCACAAAAATTTCAAGAACCAAAACAATATACAAATTGGACAAAGAACCAATTAAACCAAGAAGCCACTCACAAGAGTGAAAAGAAAGATAATTGTCCAAATTATATCAAGACCCAAATCAACACATGATTGAGGAAACCAAATAGAGAAGATACAAAAAGCATCAAAGAATAAACAAACCCTCCACGCTTTTCATGATAGCACACAAGGTACCAAGACGAAAAATGTTCGTCTTCCAAAGAGACAATCATTGGGATAAAATGCAAATTTAAAGACAACAAGTGTTCAAACGCATATAGGATAGTTATTCCAATAATAGTGCATTATTTATGATCTTGCATTTGAATAAAAAATGCACACAATGGAATCATTACTCTCCATATATATTATTCAAACACTAGTCATGTTTAAATAAAATCAATTAGATGCAATCCCAATTGAAAGAACGGTGTTCTACTCAATGTAGGATAGCTTCCCCAAGAATAGTGCAACCCAAAGAAGTATGACTTTGACCATAAGTGCACAAGTATGGGATCATTGTTTTTCCTAACTCAAGAAAACATAAAACAAATTTTGAGTAGAGAAAGGAAGACACAAAGGAGTTTGAACCAAACGAATCCTTATGGGGGAATAAGAGAGGAAGAGCAATGGAGGAGAAACACCAAGAACTCCAAGATCAAGATCTACTAAGTTTCCCTCACTAAGAAGGAAGATGGATTGGTGGAAATGTAGATCTAGATCTCCTCTCTCTTCTCCCTCAAAGATATGCAAGAATCATAGGAGGGATTGGGAGAGGGGCAAGCTTTTCAAGGTCAACAATGGTGGGGGAGAGGGAGAAAAACGTGCTTGGAGGCTTGGGGACCAATGGGGAAGAAAGCCCCCTTAAATAGGTCACCACAAAAACTAGCCGTTTTGTGTGCAGAGTGAGCAGGATATTCCGGTCCAAAACTGGACCAAATAATCCGGTCCGACAGGAATATCCGGTCTAGAATGAATAATCCGGTACCAAATAATCCGGTTGGGTTCTGTCGCGAACAGGCACCTGAACCAGATAATCTGGCTCCTCCTGAATAATCCGGTACAAATAATCTAGTTCACTTCTGTTAGTTTTATCTCCAGTCCTTAGCCGAGTTCGGCTGAGAACTTCGGAGTGGAGGGACAGATGCCAACCAGATATTCTTGTTCAAACTTGAACCGGAATTTCCGCCCCCCGCAAGACTAACAAAAACAACAACACGAAAACTGCAATAACTTTTTCATCCGAACTCCGTTTTTGATGATCTTGGGCTCGTTGAACTCACCACAACGAGCACTAAAATAATATGCAGAGAAACATCATTGTAAACCAATGGAATATAAAACCAAATGGGGAAAGGTTTTGGCCTCTCAAAAAGGAACAACCGGTAAAACCTCCTACACAAAAACACACATAACTTTTGCGAATGAACTCTGGACAAGGTAAATCCAATTGCATTGGAAAGATAATAGCAAGGAGTATACAAATAAAAGTATGGAGAAGTTACCACACATGGAAGGTGTGGGAACAAACTCAAAGACAAACGGAATATTTTGACCACTGAAAACGCAACAAGTTTTTCTTACGAAATCCGTTTTCGAGAAACCAAAACTTGTCATGAAGATCACGACAAGCACTAAAACCCAAAAGAGAAAAAAGCCAAATAAGAACCAAGAAAGATGATATGCAAAGTATGCAAAGGTTTGAGCTCTCCATAACGATTCGATCAAGTTACTCACTTGAGAGCCCCTCTTGATAGTACGACTATTTATCCTATAACCCGGTCTCCCAAAGACACGAGACCGGTAAAATAGAAAACCTATAAAGATTATACCTTTGCCTTGAGCATTCCACTTGAGATAGATGATGACGATCTTGACTCTCTCAAGTTGGATATTCTTTCTTGATTGCACATGCTAGCACAAGCTCCGCTTGATGAAGACTTGCAAGTTGCTCCCCCATACACCATTATGGGAGAGACTCTTCTCGGCAAATCTTCACAAGGCCACAATCTCCAAAAGGGTGGCAAGCATCAAGCATAGGATATCTTCTAGATGCTTCACTTGAGCTTCCACGTCAAGCTAGATGACGAACACCGCTTGACGACGACATAGACCACGGGCTATATGAAATCTTCCTTTTGGTTCATGCCCATGGAAAGATACCTAACCACACATAGAGATGCCATACACACATATCATGGGTTAGTTCACAAAGCTATATTTACAATTGCTTACCATACCATGAGATACACAATCCCACTTGGTACATCTTGTAGCTTTTTGTGTTGATCACTAGCTTGATCAACCTTGTATCTTTGCTTCTCAATTCAAATGATGATGTCTTGAAGATGATAATGAAAGATCACCTAATACTTTTCTTCAAGACACACTAGCAATAAGTTCAACTCAAACCATGACCATTCTTCATATAGATCCTTGAATATAACAATGGCCATCAAGGAAGCTAATAGAGTTCAACACATGAACTCCATTATTTCCTATGGACAAGATCTACAAGGATAACTCAATGCAAACATTAGTCCATAAGGATTGCCATTACATACCAAAACCACATATGGGGCACCATGCGCTTTTAGAAATGAGGTATTGAAACTCCTTGATGCTGGCATTATTTATCCTATCGCTGATAGTAGATGGGTTAGTCATGTGCATTGTGTCCCTAAGAAAGGAGGGATGAATGTTGTGCCAAATTAAAATAACGAACTTATTCCTCAAAGAGTAGTGGTTGGTTATAGGATGTGCATTGATTTTAGGAAGGTTAACAAAGTTACTAAGAAAGATCACAATCCTTTGCCTTTTATTGATCAAATGTTACAAAAGTTCGTCTAAGAAAACTCATTTTTGCTTTCTTGATGGTTATTCTAGGTTTTCTCAAATTTGTGTTAAAAAGCTTGATCAAGAGAAAACAACTTTCACTTGTCCTTATGGAACCTATGATTATAGACGTATGCCTTTTGGTTTATGTAATGCTCCTGCTACTTTTTAAAGATGCATGTCTGCTATCTTTCATGTTTTTTGTGAAGAAATTGTGGAAGTTTTCATGGATGATTTCTCCGTCTATGGAACTTATTTTGATAATTGTTTGCAGAATCTTGATAAAGTTTTGCAGAGATGTGAGGAGACTAATCTTGTTCTTAACTGGGAGAAATGCCATTTTATGGTTAATGAAGGAATTGTTCTTGGACATAAAATCTCTGAAAGAGGTATTGAAGTTGATAGAGCTAAAGTTGAGGCTATTGAGAAAATGCCCTGTCCCAGGGATGTTAAAGGTATTCGTAGTATTCTTGGTCATGATGGTTTGTATAGAAGGTTTATCAAAGATTTCTCTAAAATATCAAAACCTCTTACTAATTTTCTTCAAAAAGATGTACAGTTTGATTTTGATGAAGATTGTAAAGAAGCTTTTGAAATTTTAAAGAAGGATTTAATATCTGCCCCTATTGTTCAACCACGTGATTGGAATTTACCGTTTGAAATTATGTGTGATGCTAGTGATTATGCTGTGGGTGCTGTTCTAGGACAGAGGATAGATAATAAGTTAAATGTTATTCATTATGCTAGTAAAACTCTTGATGCTGCTCAAAAGAATTATGCTACAACTGAAAAAGAATTCCTAGCTGTAGTTTTTGCTTGTGATAAATTTAGGCAGTATATTGTTGATTCTAAAGTTACTATTCATACTGATCATGCTGCTATTAAGTACCTTATGGAAAAGAAAGATGCTAAGCCTAGGCTTATTATATGGGTGCTTCTTTTACAAGAGTTTGATTTACATATTGCGGATAGGAAGGGTGCTGAAAATCATGTTGCTGACAATCTGTCTAGATTAGAAAATATCCCTGATGACCCTATTCCTGTTAATGATAGTTTTCCTAATGAACAGTTAGCTGCGATAAAAGTGAGCTCTCAAGAGAGTCCATGGTGTGATGATTATGCTAACTTTATTGTTTCGGAGTATTTGCCTCCTACCTTTACAGCTCAGCAAAGAAGAAAATTCTTCTATGATTTGAGGCATTATTTTTGGGATGACCACACTTATATAAAAAAGGTGTTGATGGTATTATGAGAAGATGTGTTCCTGAAAATGAACAACAAGAGATATTGAGAAAATGTCATAGTAGTGCTTATGGAGGACATCATGCTGGAGATAGAACTGCACATAAAGTTCTACAATCAGGTTTTTATTCGCCTGCTCTCTTGAAAGATGCTAGAAAATTTATTTTATCTTGTGATCAATGTCAAAGGATTGGAAATATTTCTAGACGTAATGAAATGCCTATGAATTATTCTCTTGTTATTGAACTGTTTGATTGTTGGGGTTTTGACTTTATGGGTCCTTTCCCTCCTTCACAAGGCTACACTCATATTCTTGTTGCTGTTGATTATGTTACTAAATGGGTAGAAGCTATACCTACTAAAAGTGTTGATGGTGAAACCTCATTAAAAATTCGTAAATACATTATTTTCCCTAGATTTGGTGTGCCTAGATATCTTATGACCGATGGGGGTTCTCATTTTATTCATGGTGGTTTTAGAAAAACTCTTGCTAAATATGATGTTAATCATAGAATTGCCTCACCCTATCATCCTCAAACTAGTGGGCAAGTAGAATTATCAAATAGAGAAATCAAATCTATCTTGCAAAAGACTGTTAACAAATCTAGGAAAAAATGGGCTAAGAAATTAAGTGATGCTTTGTGGGCTTATAGAACTGCTTACAAAAATCCCATGGGCATGTCTCCTCATAAAATGGTTTATGGAAAAGCTTGTCACTTGCCTCTAGAATTAGAACACAAAGCTTATTGGGCAGTGAAAGACCTAAATAGAGATTTTAAACTTGGTGGTGAAAAAAGGCTGCTTGACTTAAGTTATTTAGATAAATGGAGGAGTGAAGCACATGAAAATGCTAAGCTCTTTAAAGAGAAAGTTAAAAGGTGGCATGATAAGAGAATTATTAAAAGAAAATTTCATATTGGTGAGAAAGTGCTATTGTATAGGTCTCGTCTCAGATTTTTTGCAGGAAAATTACTCTCGAGATGATAAGGACCTTTTGTTATCGAAGAGGTATATCGTTCAAGGGAAATTAAAATTGTTTCCCTTGAAGACAACACTTCACAAGTGGTGAATGGACAAAGACTCAAGCATTATATCTCTGGAGATCCTTATAATGAAAATGTTGATTGTATTCAAGACATGATCACGGAGGAGTTTATTAAGAAGCATATTTCAGAAACTACAGAGTCAGTTTTCAAATAGGTAACAGTTTTGGTAAGAAAATGTTCGCGAAACATCTTCCAACTTATATTTTTACTGTTTTGAGAAAATATGAAAAATTATGAGCCGGAAACGAGAGGGAGACGGAGCCCGGAGGCTCCACACCATAGGGTGGCGCGGGCCCACCTCTGGCCGCGCCAGCCCATGGTGTGCGCTCCCCGGAGCCCCTCTCCGACTCGTTTTTGACCTGGACTTTCCTTTCGTTATGAAACTTTTTGCTATATAATCCTCCGGATCCCCCGAGGTCCGTATATCATTTTCTCGTCGTGTTTCTGTTTCGAGCTGTTTATGCCAGGATCTGTTTTTGGTTTTAGAAGCATCATGGTCTCAGCCAACGACAACAAGGGGAAGGGACCAAAGGAAGATGATGTCCAAGACCTGAAGCCGGAGGAGGAGATCGAGAGTGGAGCTGAAGGAGATGTAGAGGAAAACCCACGAGTGCGTCCACGCGCCACCGTCTCAAGTATTAGGGTGGTTGCTAACCCCTTGAAGCTCAAGAGAAACGTGCGCATGAGCACCAGAGGGAAGGTTCCACGTCACTCCCTAGCTTCAAAGACACCTGCTGCGGGATTCAAGAACTACTTCCACACATTAATTCATGATTATCAGTGAAAAAATGTGCCCAATAAGGATTTGCCCTCTATTTGGGATATGAATCGTTCTAACCGTGCAGATGAAGGAAGCTCTCAACCTAAGGAAGAGTGTGGGGGGGGGGAATCTTGGTGGCTGGGATTCACCGTCTGACAGGCATGAAAATTGTATTGATCGCAATACGGAGGTGATGCGTATGCTTATGTTCGCGATTGAAGATCTGAAGAAATCAATTGATAAGAACATCGAGAAGGATTCACCACCACCACCGAATAATTGATTCGTCATTGGTTTTGGCATCCCCTCGGTTTGATCCAAGCTTGGGGGATTGCCGCGGTATCACATCACTATCTTTCATCTATTTACTTTTTCAGTAGACTCATATCCTGAGTAGAGAGGTTATCATATAGGATGGTTTGCAGTATGGAAGTGTCTCTCCCTAGTTGGTTATCATTGTATCCGTTGGTGTGAGTTGCCGGTTTGAAATATTAATGAGAAGTTTCATCATTTACTTTATATGCACATTATTTCAGTTTTCAACTTCTCTCATATGGTTGAGCTTTCTATTAGTATTTGGTATCACTCTAGAGATCATCAAGTTAATCTAGTTGGTTTTGGCAAACTTAGCTTGGGTCAGCAGAAATAATAATTTGAGTTGCTAGTATAAGAAAAAGTAATTTACCTATTAGCTCATAAACTTAGGATTCTCAAGTTAAGATCGTTTGTGCTTTCAATGAATATTGCATGGTTGGTTTCATCCTATGTATACTTGTTTGTTTTCCTTCAACTCTTATGCTTGCTACCCAACCTTGCTAGCCAAAAACCCTGTACTGAGAGGGAATGCTTCTCGTGCATCCAAACCTAAAACCCCAAAACATTACCATTTGTGTCCACCATACTTTCCTACATGTGGTACTTCACCGCCACTCCAAGTAAATTGCTCATGTGCTACCTTTAAAACTTTCAAATTTCTCCTGTTTTGTGTTCCTGTTTTAGCTCATGAGGAAGCAAATAGAGAATATTTATCTCACTTGTTGATTGGACTCACACACCTGGACTGGTGGATTCATCCACTTATCCAAATGCTAGAAGAGCTGGCAGCAGGGTGCCCAGCCCCAAAATAATAATACAAATTCTCTTGACTCTTTTTGCCCCTGATTTATCAGTCACAACATAATTGTGTAAACAAAAGATAAACAGGGATGACCTTCTATACCAGTTGCGTCCTTCTATGGGAGCCGCTCTTGTGAGTCTAGTTGGATTGTGACGTATTGTATTTTCTGTTTGTCATTCATTGACATAAATATACACCCCTCAAAATTTAGACACTCCTCCACGGTTTGTGATTGTTGGCAGGCACCCGAGGATTCGGTTATCCATGGTTTGTGTAAGATGGATGGGAGGAGTGTCATGCATTTTATACCTCTGTTTATTAAAATAAAAGTTCTAGCACATGAGTGGTCAATGCTTCCCTCTGCGAAGGTCCTATCTTTTACTTTTATGTTGAGTGAGTAAACCCATTTCCTTCTGTCTCCAGCAAGCATTTGAGTTGTTGTGATCACATCATCTATATGTTGATTTATTCAATCATGTTTTCTATCCTTCTTTGTTTAGCACATGCTTTATTATCTGAATGAATATTACTTTGAAAGCTATGAATCACTGTAAAAGAGTGTTATAATTAAACATGTTAAGCTCTACAATATAAACCTTGTTATAAAGACTTCACCTAAGATAAGTATAATTTCATTAAATGTTCTCTGACCAAGAACGAAGTTTGCCATTACCAATTTTGATTCTCTCTTGTGTATCTTTGTTTGTGACTCCCTTTACTTGTTTCAAGTTAAATTATATGAGAGGAAGTTGATGTCTGTAGTGATTGGTGCATAGGTAAATGTGATGCTTCTTGTCTGTATGTTATTTATCGACTCTTCACTCCATAAACCTGTGGTCATGTTTTCTGAGTTCAGTTTCGCTTGGGGACAAGCAAGGTCTAAGCTTGGGGGGAGTTGATACGTCCATTTTGCATCACTATTTTATATCATAATTTTCTGTTATTCATCAATATATTTCATGTTATGATGCATCTCTTATGTTATTTTATCTTATTTTGCATGTTTTATAATTTTTGGAGAATAAACACCGGGACCAGAAATCTGATGGAAAAAGCACCGTCGAGATACCATATTTCAGAAGATCAGAAGAAGAAAAAGAAGGGGGAAATCCGGGGGTTCCTAAAAGTTCAGAGGAGGAACTCAGCCAGAAGGAGAGCCAGAGGGGGCCACCAGGGGCCCACACCTAGGGGTGGCGCCCCCTGGCCGCGCCACCTAGGGGTGTGGCCACCCTGGCCCACCTCTGGGGGTCATCTTTGGCGTGACTGGCCCCAAGGGAACCCTAAGTGTCGTGGTGGTGTCACGGCAGATGCCATGGGATGGCTAAAGATGTGGGGACGATGGACGCTGGAGGTGTCCGGGGAGGGATCACGCGACGAGTAGCCGCGTGAGGTAAGATCCACACAACACAAACAACACGATGTACCCAGGTTCAGGGCCCTCGTGAGGAGGTAAAACCCCTACTCCTGCCTTTCTCTATGTATTACGATGTCTCTCCGAGTAGCCACAGTACAAATGGTATCGCTACCGAGTAGCCTCTCTCTCCTCTCCGAGTAGAGAGAGGTCAAGAACTTAGAGTTTCTAGGGTTTCCAGGGAGCAACTGTTAGCGTGCCTCGCGCAGGAGGCGGCGGGGCACCTTATATACACGGTGCCCAGCCGGATACGTCCAAATCTAGACAAGTGTCGACATAGTGTGCACATCGTCCTTTCTCCGAGTACCCGCTGACAGCTTTGGTTCCTAACCTTGGCTGCTTCCGTAAAGTCGTTGGGCAAAACTAGGGGACAGACTGGTATCACTGTACCTAGGCACAGAGTAGGCCCCCCTTATCCTGCCACGGCCTGCTTCCATGCTGTCACTGTCAGGCAGGCCGTCCCCACGTGAACAGTAGTTCGAATGCTGCCAAGTACGGACCCAGGATACGCGGGATCCTGTGTCAGAACGGCTCCTTTGACTTCCTACCCGAGTAGGTTCCCGCCAATGGTTCCCGCCAATTGTACTCGGGCCAAACCTTCTACTCGTCAGGGTAGAACTTGATTGATATCTCCTTCTGGTCATCTTGCGGTGAGACCGAGTAGCAGTCGACCGGGTAGCGAGTACCTGGTAGTCGGCTACTCGACCAAACCTCTCTTCTGTAAGCGGCCTTTACCACCTGTCTTTACCCTACTCGGGGGTAACCCCCCGACAGCAGTCCCCGAAGCTGGTTGAGTCTTGCGAACTTGTTCACTAGGCTCTGCCAGCTTAAAACCAGCCTTTGCATCTCAGCCATCGAACCTCAAGATGCCGAGTAGGTCCTCCGAGTAGCTATCTGGAAAGTACCTTGAGTTTCCTCTCTTCCGAGTAGCACTTGCTTTCTACTCTGTAACCGAGTAAAAAGACTTAGAGAAATTTCTCAGATTGAGCCTCTGCAGCACAGAGCACAATCCAGCCCTTCGCGCAGCAACTGCACACGTGTCAAGCATCCACGACCTTGTCGTTTGGTTGCCCAGGACACGACCTGCCACGCGTCCAGTTTTTACGCAATGGGCCCACCGGCCGTCACGTCCCATCAAGTGCAGTTATAGGCCACGATTCGGTGGTGGGATCAACTGTGGCCATTACGCGCGCAACCGGCGCTTGTGTGCGTTTCTAGCCGGCCACAGAACCCACCACACGGCGCAATCGATCCCACTACCAAGACGGTAATGGTAAACTCGCGGAGGAGATATAAATACCCCGCCGGTAGCTTCCTTTTCCCCTTCCCTCGCACTATTCCTTCTCTGTCTCCTGCTCTTCTCCGCCACCGTGCTCTCCGCCGCCGCGCAAGCTCTCGCGCCGCCGCGGATTCGATTCACCAGCCAACTCCACTCGAAATCTTCCACCTTCTCAACTCACCACGATGGCCAAGTCAGGCTGGGCCGGCTCCTGCGTCACTGCGGAGGATTGCGCCTGGCTCGTCAATACCCGGCGAGTTCCTCCCGGCGTGGAGTGCCGGGCGCCGGACGGCGAAATCGTGCCGTCCCCGCGGGAGGGAGAGCGCGTCGTCTTCCTGGCGCATTTCGAGCGCGGGTTCGGATTGCCCGCGTCCGATTTCCTGCGGAAATTCCTCAACCACTTCGGCATCCAGATGCACCATCTGCCGCTGAACGCCGTCGTCTTCCTCGCGTACCACGCCGTGGTCTGCGAGGCCTTCCTCGGCATCCGGCCTACGTGGGAGACGTGGCTCAGGTACTTCCACCTGCGCCAGCAATCTACCGGGAAGAAGGACTCCGCGGGCGTCGCCCGCGCCACCGACACCGGCTGCGCCATGATGGTGCAGCGGTCCGGGACGAACCACCCCCGCGTCAAGGGGCTGGACTCCGTCAAGCTATGGCAGAAGACGTTCCTCTACGTCAGGAACGTTGCCGCCGAGCCAGGAGCCCCGATGAACGACAGAATCAATCTGCCCGTTTGGTGCAACCGCGCTCCAATCGGGATGTACTGGAAGGACAAGCCCGTCAACGACGATGACGCCATCGAGATGGAGAATCGACTCGGCTGGCTGAAGGCGGAGGGCCTCAAGAACGACGACCCGGTGGCCTGCTGGATCCAGCGCCGAGTACTGCCCTTGCAGGAGCGGTGCCATCTCATGTGTTACATGGGAGGGCCCCGCGACTGCACCAGGACCACCACCATCGAGATTGATAACATCGACGTCCCCTGGCATGCCAGGAACATCTTGACGACAAGCCTTGGCGACCACTGGCAATACGGGTTCGTCCCGTACAGCCGCACAAAGCCGATTGAGCGGGTACGCCTTCCTTACTTTGCTCTCCGCATATATTTTCCGAGTAGATAGCTCCTCCTTCTTGCATCAACCAGCGATTGCCTCGCGTTCCGAGTAGGACATCCTGCCGAATCGCCTTAGGCTTTAGTATGCTTTGTGTTTGCACGCCTTGCCGGGTAGCCTACTCGAGAACGATTCTTAAGCTCGATGTGCTTTATACTTGCACGTCCTTTCGAGTAATACCTTTTGGCAAACATGCTTAGGCTTGGTATGCTTTGTGTTTGCACGCCTATCCGGGTAGAATGCTTAGTAAACTGCCTAGGCTTTGTGTGCTTTGTACCTGCACGCCTATCCGAGTAGAATTCCTTCCTGGTTCTCGGCTAGTCAGTGATCCTTCTCTGCTTTTCAGGTTCTCACTCGCCAGATAATTGAGAGCTGCGAGGTTTTTGAGGGCAACTGGTCTCCTGACCGTGAGGAGGATGATGTGCCCTCCTTCGATGCCGTGGAGCAGCCCAACCTCTCTCGCTCCCCCGTTCCTGATAAGCGCGACGCTCTCCGCACCTGGTCCGACGAGGATTTTGATGGTAACTGTACTTTCATTCTGTTTGCTTCCGAGAAGCACCAATCCCTCGTGTGCTGTTTCTGATTCTTTCCTCTTTTCTCTTGGATTCTCAGATGAAGTTGCCGCGGACAAGGACGACGAGGACGAAGACGAGAACGAGGGCGATGCGCCCCTAGTCGTCAAGCCTTTGTCCATCGCCGCTCCTGAGTCCCGCAAACGGGCTGGCAGCGGAGCACCAGCGCCTCCTGCCAAGAAGAGGAAGCCCGCCGAGAAGAAGGCGGTTGCGAAGAGAACCAGACGGGAGCTCAAGTGCACCACCGCGTAAGCCCTCTTCTCGGTCATCTCCCTTCTCGTGCTGTGCTATTTTCCCAATCTTCTTCTGATCTGTGATATCCTTTTCCCTCCAGTCCTCCTATGGACGCGAATGCAGCTCTCGCGTCCGACCAAGCCAAGAAAAAACCAGTACCTCTGGTCAACCTGGACGATGATGATGAGGACCACGACGCCAATGCTGCTGCTGCCAATCCAGCACAAGGAGCAGCGTCAGAACCAGCCGCACAGGACACCGCCGTCCACGACGAGAGACCCCCTTCTCCTCCGGCCAGCAAGGCCGAGGAGAATCAAGATCAAGAGTTGCAAGACCACACCGCCGCTGAGCGGCCTGAAGCACAGCAAGAGCAGCCCGCCACAGGGGCTGCTGCACAAGAGAGCCCCGCTGCCGCGCAGCGAGTAGAAGATACCACCGCCACGGATGCCACTGCTTATCCATTGAGCAGCGTGCAACCGGGCGTGACACCGAGTAGCGCCCAGCCAGGAGCTGTACAAGGCGATGGATCTGCGGCGCCACCAACTGCGCAAGGCCCTACCGCACCAACTGCGCAAGGCCCTACACCTCCAACTGCGCAAGGCCCTACACCGCCAACTGCGCAAGGCCCTACACCGCCAACCTCCTCCTCGCCGTCGAAGACCAAGGATACATCCAGCCCTCCTGCCGGGCGAGTAACCAGGCAGCGAGCCTTGGAAGCTCTGAGGGACGAGGTTGTCAGAAGGGAATCCGAGAAGGAAGCTGCTGAGAAGGCCAAGGCCGAGAAGGAAACTGCTGACAAGGAGGCTGCTGAGAAGGCCAAGGCTGAGCAGAAGAAAACCAGGGCTGAACAGAAGAAGGCCGAGAAGCAAGCTGCCGAGAAGGCAGTCGCCGAGAAGGTGAAGGCCAAGACTGACGGCAAGGCGACTGAGGATCCCGAGAAGCAGAGGGCTGAGAAGGAGCAAACGAAGAAGCGGGCCAGAGACCAGAGTACATCCTCAGGCGGAGCGCTCGTGATCCACGAGTCCGGCCCGATTCCTGCTGCGCTCTCGGCTGATGCTCGCGCTGCTGGTCAGCCCTGGTACCCGGAGTACATGATTGAGGTTAGCCATCAGCACTCCATCGGCTTCCCTCCCAAGGACAAAGCTTTAGCTATCCAGAGGGGAAGGAAGGTTGTGGCCATGAACTCCCCTCCTCCAGATCCAAGCCAACAACAATCTGTCAACATTGCTTCTCGCGGAGCTCAAGACAAACCAATAACTTCCAAGGGTCTTGAACAGGTTTTGGACACCGTTGGCCACATCAACGCCAGGTGGGACAGCAGGGTTCTCGGAGAGGAGAAATGGCACGGCTTGACCCTTGGCTCCATCGACCACATGCGCGTGGATTGGAACAAGGTTGATCTGGGACACAAGCCCATGTCCGTCTCCACCGAGACCGCAACCCTCGCAGCCAAGATGTTCCTGCATCGCAAGAACGCCGAAGACATCGAGCAGTCCTATGCAGTAAGTCTTTCTTGTCTTTTCCGAGTTGAACTTTCTTCTCTTCTACTCGCCTTTCTTCTTTCTTACCATCACCCCCAGTCCCCGAGATTCGGGTCGAGTAGACGGATACTCTCCGAGTAGCCTCCTACTCGGGCTGAATCTTCTCTGCTTTGCCTAACTCATTTTCTTCTCGGTTTTCAGGATAGCGTTCTTAAGCTGACCCACTTATACCGCATCCTTCTCTGGAACCACTCCATCGCCAGGAGGCGTATCGCCGTACTGGAGAAGGAGAAATCAATTGCTGAGGCCGCGAGCAAAGATGCCACCACCAGCACCCAACAGCTGGCTGAAGTGCAAGGTACGCCTTTAGCTACGCGGTTTCTGCGTTTTATGTTTACGCCCGCTTTCGCTTTCTTATGCGCTAACCCTTCCTTCTCTGCAGAGAAACTAAAGGCCTTGGCAGATGAACATGAAAAATGTCGTAGCTTCGTGGAGAACGCCGAGGCCACCATAAAGAGACTTGAAGGTGAGTTTGCTGTTTACTCGGTGTGACCTTGAATTTGGTTCTTCTCTGCTTATTTACTGACCTCATCTATCTTTTCGCAGAAGATCATAAGTCATTTGCTGAGGCACACCAAGATTGCGTCAAGCCAGCGGAGGTGGAGAAACAGCTATCCGACCAGGCCATTACTCTGGTGAAGGACCACACCACCGAGATGGAGAAGCTGCAGCTCCAGCTTCAGAAGGCACTCCAAGATGCCGTCAAGATTGGCGCCGAGAGGGACAAGGCCATCGCCGAGAAGGCCAAGGCCGAGACCACTTTCAAGGCCAAGGAGAGGGCCCTTGAGCAGGAATGTGAAACCTTGAAGAAGACCAATGCTGATCTCTTCGCTCAGATGGATAGCTTGCGCCTGATCCAAGAAAAGCACATTGGCAACGAGGAGTCCTGGAGAACCAAGCTGCAGCAGCTGCGCCGCCAACTGATCGGTAAGTTTTCTCTTCATTGCATCTTTTCTTCTCGGTCTTGTTCCTTCTCGGCTTCTTTTTTCTTCTCGGTTTTTGATCTTGCCACTTGCTATTTCAGATATCTGGCCCCGTCTTGATTCTTCCTCTGCGCCTACGGTAGCCAAGGCCCGAGCAGTTCGCCTTTCGCTGGGTGAGCCAATTGACACCAGGGCTGATATCGAGGACAGCCTGCTGGTGCTCAAAGGTTACTTCGAACAGCTGGCCGGCGTCGGAACTGACTTGGTGCATGCGGGCTTTGAACTCCACCGGCTGTTCTGGCCTCATGACCCCCAGCCAAGAAACATGCGGGATCTCGCCCTCAAGCTGGAGAACGTGAAGGCCGAGCTGAAAAAATGGCGAGCCTCTGGAGCCCGTGCTGGTGCGGACGTGATGCTTCTCTGCATAGCATCTTGGTATGAAAACCTGGATATGCAGCGCATCCGCGGGAAGCGCAATGATTCCAAGTGGGAGATGGATGCCGAGAGCGTGGCCTTGCGCAAGCAGATTGCGTATGAGGTCGCAGAGTGCGCCGAGACGGAGGTCTACATCGAGGGCGTCCCCGAACCCGACACCGAGTACGAGGACGAAGGAGATGATGACGAAGACGATGACCTTGACGGCTTCTTCGAATCTCCCAAGGGCAAGGCCGGAAAGGGAAAGGCCACCGTCGTCGCGAGTAGCGATGAAGACGAAGGGGCGCACATCGCCTCCGAGCCACTCGACTTCGGCACCTCCTCAGGTGCTGCTCTCGACGACACGGTGCCTCCTCCTGGCCACGCTTCAGGTTCCTCTTCGGCTCCAGGACCCGTCTCGGTGGCCACAGCCACTTCCGAGCAGGCGGCCACCCAGGAGGATGCCGAGATGACGGAATCCGCCACCGTCCAGACGGGAGCGGATGCCACTCAAGCCAGCACCGAAGGAACAGCTGCCGCGACCGCCACTGAAGAAACTGCTGCCAAGACCGCCGCCGAGGAAACATCAGCCAAGGCCAGCGCCGAGAACACTGCCTCCTCATCTTGAAGCAACCTGCACTCTCTTTTACTCGAAAACTTATCAGATCCCCGGGATGCCGGGAGCAGATGTAATAGACTACCTTTATCTTGCTTGCTATTCAGTTTTTTATGCCCACTCTGTTTATGTTGACATTAATCAATTTGAACGACACTGGCTTAATGCCGAGTTGTGTTTCCATGCGAGTCCCCGAGTAGCATTTCTTATTCACCCTGTCTTTTCATCTCTGCTCTACCTGCGACTTGTCGCTTGTTTGGTATTCGAGTCACAAGAATCAAGTAGCAGGGCTGCAAATACTTAGCCGCTAGAAACAATCATGGTAACGCAGCCCACCACTTAGCCGAGAAGACGAAAACAGGGAACAAAAAGTAACCGACAGTCTACTCGGTTCCTGCACTCTTTCTTCCTTAGTGATTTTCGTGTGCTCATTGACCTTTTGCTTGTTCTCTTGCTTGCCATGAAGCCGGGTTTCGGACAGCAGCAAAGTCGAAGAGTTGGCATATAGGTTTAAACACAGTACTCAATGCACTTGTGAGTTCTGAAGTGGAGCAACCGAATAGACAAAGGAACAAGCCGAGTAAAAACACTTAGAGCAAACTTGGACGAGGGCAGTCCCCGAGAACAATTTTAGATTGCAGAGTAGAATTTCAACTCGGATAAGAGGGTACATACACATCTTTGCTTACGAATGAAAACGACGAAGTAGAGCTACATTCCAGGGACGCTTGGTTTCCTCTCCAGCTTTATCTGCCCTGTTCGCCTGCGATGGGCGCACATCTACAAGATAGTACGCGTCATTGTGCAGCGCTTTGCTGACAATGAAGGGCCCTTCCCACGGAGGAGATAACTTGTGCATCCCGGCCGTGCGCTGCACAAGCCTAAGGACCATGTCTCCTTCTCGGAAAACCCTTGGGTTCACCTTTCGGCTATGATAACGCCGCAGGTTTTGCTGGTAGATAGCCGAACGTGACAGAGTCAGCTCTCTTGCTTCTTCAAGCAGGTCAACGTCGTCTTCTCGAGCTTCTCTCGCCTCCACCTCAGTGTAGAGGGCTACTCGGGGGGAGTCATGCTCTAAGTCTATTGGCAACACGGCCTCAGCCCCGTATACCAAGAAGAATGGCGTGTAGCCGGTTGACCGGTTAGGGGTAGTCCTTAGACTCCACAACACCGCTGGCAACTCTTCCAGCCAACACCCAGGTGTTTTCAGCAATGGCTCAATCAGCCTTGGCTTGATGCCTGCCAGTACCATCCCATTTGCTCTCTCAACTTGCCCATTGGAGGCAGGGTGCGCGACTGACGCAACGTCTAGTCGGATATGCTTATCTCTGCAGAATCGCACCATTGCCCCCTCCGCAAAGTTGGTGCCGTTGTCGGTGATGATACTGTGCGGGTAGCCATATCTCATGATCACATCCTTCACGAACTTCACAGCTGTGACCCCATCGCACTTCCGAATAGGTTTCACCTCGATCCACTTGGTGAACTTGTCCACCATGACCAAGATATGTGTCATATTGCCTTTAGCCGGCTTGAAAGGACCAACCATATCCAAGCACCAAACCGCAAAGGGCCATGTGATAGGAATTGTTTTCTACTCGGAAGCTGGCATGTGAATCTTACTTGCGAACATCTGGCAGCCGGTGCACTTCCTCACAATATCTTCAGCTTGCTGCAGTGCAGTGAGCCAGTAGAAGCCATGCCGAAAAGCTTTCTTGACTAAAGCCCGAGAAGAGGCGTGATGCCCACATTCCCCTTGATGTATCTCCACCAGGATTTCTTCTCCTTCTTCTGGGCTCACACAGCGTTGCAGCACGCCGGTGGCACTTCTCTTATGCAGCACATCTCGGACTATGGTGTAGCCCTTGGACCTTCTCTGAATCTGCCTCGCAGTCACCTCATCTTCAGGTAAAGTGCCGTCCCTTAGAAAGGATAATATGGGCATTGCCCAACTCGGTGTCTCCCGCACGGGAAACACTGGTTCGTCCATTTCCATTGGGACAGGCTCTGGTGGTTGCACAGGAGGAGTAGGAGCGCTTCTCTGCAGCCCAGACCGATTGGCGAGAACTTCTTCAATGAATGCAACAGCTTCTGGGTTGAGGGCGGCAGTCCCCGAGTAAGGAGTGGCAGTCCCCGAGTAAGGAGTGGCAGTCCCCGAGTAAGGAGTGGCAGTCCCCGAGTAGGGAGTGGCAGTCCCCGAGTAAGGAATGGCAGTCCCCGAGTAGGGAGCGGCAGTCCCCCAGTAGGGAGTGGCAGTCCCCGAGTAAGGAGTGGCAGTCCCCGAGTAGGGAGTGGCAGTCCCCGAGTAAGGAGTGGCAGTCCCCGAGTAGGGAGTGGCAGTCCCCGAGTAGGGAATGGCAGTCCCCGAGTAGAGGACGGCAGTCCCCGGGTTCCCTGCAGCACTCTCCCAGTCAATCTCCATTGGGTCAGATTCTTCACTTGGCAGAGAAGGGACAAAGATGGATTCCGAGTTGGGGGAAGGCTTGATGGATGGCTTCCTCAAATGCTCCAAGGCAATCCCTGCCGGGATGGACTGCCGAGAAGATCCCAACTTGGATAGCTCGTCCGCGGCTTCGTTCTCTGCTCGGTGAATATGCTGGAACTCACAGCCTTCGAAAAACCCAGTCATTGACTGCACCAGGAAGCGATACGATGCCATGTTGGCATCCAAAGCATCCCAGGTACCTGAGACTTGCTGCACCACTAGATCTGAATCGCCATAGCATATAATGCGCTGCACACCAACCTCCTTTGCTACTCGCAAACCATGCACCACTGCCTCGTACTCGGCTACATTGTTGGATGCCTTGAAATGAATCTGTAGCACGTACTTGAGTTGATCCCGCTTGGGTGATGTAATCACAACGCCAGCACCAAGGCCTTCTTTCACCTTTGAGCCATCAAAGTGCATTTTCCAATAGTTGGAAACTGGAGCAGGAGGTTCATACTGCATCTCGGCCCAGTCCACAAGGAATTCCGCCAGTACCTGAGACTTGATTGCTTCTCTTCTCGCATACCCGGGAGCGTACGCGGCTAGCTCGATTGCCCACTTGGCTACTCTGCCACTCGCCTCCTTGTTTCCCATGATGTCCGAGATGGGAGCAGAGCTCACAACAGTGATGGGGTGCTCCTGGAAGTAATGTTTCAGCTTCCTGGCGCCCAGGTACACACCATATGTCATCTTCTGGTAGTGCGGATAGTTTTGCTTGGAACTGGACAGCACCTCACTGAGATAATAAACTGGGCGCTGCACACTCTTGCCTTCTTCTTCTCGCTCCACCACTATCACCACGCTGACTACTCGGTTAGTCGCCGCAATGTACAGCAGCATAGGCTCCTTGGGTAGCGGACTAGCCAAGACGGGAGCGCTAGCCAGCATTGCTTTCAGTTCATTGAATGCCACGTCCGCTTGCGGAGTCCAGACAAACTTGTCGCTTTTCTTCATCAGCTGGTATAGAGGCAGAGCCTTCTCGCCCATTCGGCCCAGAAAACGGCTCAGAGATGCCAGACAACCCGTGAACTTCTGCACATCCTTCAATGATCTCGGCAAAGACATGCTCTCAATAGCTTTTATTTTAGACGGATTGGCTTCAATGCCCCGACTAGAAACCAGAAAACCGAGTAGCTTTCCAGCTGGTACACCAAAGGTGCACTTACTCGGATTCAGTTTCATTTTGTACCTGCGTAGGTTAGCAAAGGTTTCCTCCAGGTCGGCAAGCAGAGTATGTGTTTTATTCGTTTTGATGACAATGTCATCTACGTACACCTGCACATTCTTGCCGAGCTGGTCATGCAAGCATTTCTGCATGCATCTCTGATAGGTTGCACCCGCATTCCTCAGGCCAAAACACATGACACGATAGCAATAAGCCCCGTACGGGGTAATGAAAGCAGTCTTTATTTGATCAGCAGGGTTGAGTGCAATCTGGTGGAAACCAGAGTAGGCATCTATGAAAGACAACAGTTCACAGCCGGCGGTGGAATCGATCACCTGATCGATGCGAGGTAGCGGGAAGGGATCCTTGGGGCATGCCTTGTTCAAGTCGGTGTAGTCGACGCACATGCGCCAGGCAGTGGCAGCCTTGGGATCTTCCTTTTTCTTCTCGACCATGACCGGGTTGGCTAACCAGTCCGGGTGCAGCACCTCCATGATGAAGTTACTGATCAGCAGCTTGGTGATTTGATCACCGATGGCCTTCCTTCTCTCATCCCCGAAACGGCGCAAAGCCTGCTTCACGGGCTTGGCGTCAGGACGCACATGCAAAGAGTGCTCAACCAATTCCCTCGGGACTCCTGGTAGATCCTCATTCCATCCTCTAAGAATTATTCCGCCGCCGCCTCGGGGCAGAAAACACCCGAGAGAGAAAAGCTCTCTGGCAGGGAGAAATCTGCCGGGGAAATTCCTCCCCGGAGAGGGGAAATCATCGCCATCGTCACCGTCATCGCTCCGGGCATCATCAAGATCGTCATCATCATCATCATCACCACTAGCACCATCACCCCCATCATCCACCTTCATCCTGCTGTAACAATTAGGGGCCTCTATCGTTGTTTTGCATTAGATCTCTCTCCCGGTGTGGATTACTTGTTAGTAGTTGATGCTTGTAAGATTTATCGGTGTTTGCACTTTATGACCAGATTGTTATCATCCATTATATCACCTCTGATCATGATCTATATGATGTGTTGTGAGTAGTTCGTGTTGTTCTTGAGGACATAGGAGAAGTCAAGTTGTTAGTAGTGAAGTAATGTTGAATAATATTTAATGTTTGATATTTAAGTTGTGGTGTTATTCTTCTAGTGGTGTCATGTGAACGTCGACTACATGATACTTCACCATTTATGGGCCTAGGGGAATGCATCGTGTATTTGGCTACTACTTGTGGGGTTGCCGGAGTGACAGAAACCTAAACCCCCTTTAGGAAACCATTACACGAAGGAGCGTAGGATCCCGAAGTTTAAAGCTGTGGTTAGATTTATTTCTTAACTACTTTCTTGTAGTTGCGGATGCTTGCATGGGGTATAACTACAAGTATGTATTAGTCTTGGATGGGACGGTACATTAGCATAGGTTCACCCACACAACACTTATCAAAACACATTATTCAGCTGCATGGAACAAAAGCACTTGACAGAAACCTCTCGTGTGTCCTCGAGAACGTTTGTTAATCATAAGTAAACTCACCGGCTTGTCCTTTGCTGAATAAAGGATTGGGACACTTTCTGCAATTATTACTACTGCATTTTATTTACTCGCACTTTATTTATCTGCAATATCAAAAAACCCTACAAACCTGTTTTCCAGTATTTACAGTTATTCCTTCATCGAAATTGCTTATCAACACCTTCTGCTTCTCGTTGGGTTCGACACTCTTATTTATCGAAAGTACTAAGATACACCCCCTATACTTGTGGGTCATCACCCCCAAACTTAAAACATTTCTTGGATCCCGTGTTCTTTCTGTTCTTCCTCTGGATTTTCGGTCTCCTTCTTCAACCCATCATTTGTGCTGATATTTGGTGTGTTTCATCTCCGGTATGTGACTCCTCCGATGATCCAAGTAGAATTTTGTTTAGTGAAGTATTTCTTGAGTATTTAGGTACTGTAGGTGATAGCTTATGTGAGTTTGCATGCTTGATTTGAGTAGAAATAATGTGTTTTTGATGTATGTTTAGCTCTCATATAAGTCCCTATGGTAGTTTCCACCTTATAGTTGCTTGAAATTAATTTTTGTGATGATTGTTGAAAAATTTCAGAGATGGATAGTTATAATTTTGGGGAGATGTTTAGGAGTGATGCTCCTAGAAGGACAAGGCCCTCACGCTCATTCACTTCAGCGAGGCCATCGTATAATGAAGACGTTATTGCATTGACTATTGACGATGAAGGAGATGATGGTATCGTTAACCCATCTAGCTTTCCTTGCAGTACATTTTTAAGAAGTGCAGGTTTATTAGGTGACTTTCGTATGCTTATTGAAAGAGTTGGTCTCACCAACTTTATGAAGGATGAAAGCCCTCAGTATGCCACTCTCATAAAAGCTTTTGTTAAGAGCTTTAAATTTCAGAACACACAATTTGGTCCAACTGTTGCATTAAAGTTATATAGTAGTCCTATGTCTTTGTCCTTGGTGGATTTTTGTACTATTATAGGTATCAACGCCACCGGGACAGCGAGCAGGATTCAAGATAGACCAGCAGACCTCCAGGAGCTCTACTGAGAGATCACCAACGATGACGGTCGCTCATCCCAGCGTGGGAAGATAAGGAACATTCAACTTCATCCTCTTATATACTTTACTTATTATATTGCTACTAGTATCCTCGGTAGGGAGAACACTAGCAACATTTCTAGTTACCACCTTGCTTTTATTGACGCTGCACTGAACCATAGCATGAAGTATAACCTTGGTGCACTTGTTGCACGCCGCATTGCTGCTTCTCGGCCTATTTTTGGGGGTATTATTGCTACACTTGTAGCGGCTACTTTAAATGTTTCCATTAACCCCAATGATGAAATAATTCTCCATGTAGGCTTAACCTTGCTGCCATGAAGTCCCATCAGTTTGTCACTGCTAACTCTACTAATGAACGTTTAGTGTATAAAGTTTTATATATGTATGGAGAGGAGAGAAAAGTTAGTTTGCCGCTGCCTGTTTTGTTTAAGATTGACAGGTCACCATGGTCGCTCTCCAAGGAGCAGGTAGACGAGCATCTGAGCACCATGGAGTTTTACCGGAAGCAGGAGAGGCGAGACGCGCCTCCCGAGGACCACAACACGCAGTACACCCGTGCATCCTCGAGCACATATCAGGAGGAAGATTCCTCCTCAGCATACTAAGGGGGCGCCACCTCATGGTCCCCTTGGTGATTGATCTCCACTTAGGACAAAAGCCTAAGCTTGGGGGAGGTATACCGACATCACACTCATTTATATATCATGTTCGGTCGGTTCTTTGTATATCCATGTTTTCATATCTTTTGTTTGTTTTCGTTTTCTTTAGTTTCTTTCATTTCTCTTTGTTTTATTGTTCTGTTCTTGTTTTCCAAAACACAAAAAGACCAAAAATATTTCTGTTGTTTCTCTCTATTTGTCTCTTTATTTGGTTTGCTTTAAATTTCGGTTTAATATTCAAAAATCCAAAAATATTTTGCTTTGTTTGCATGTTCTCTTTTTGTTCGTGCTTTAATTGAAAAATCCAAAAATATTTGTTGTTCTTCTTTGGTTTTGTAAATTTTGCTGCAGAATTCAACAGTCGTCCGTGACTCCATTGGAGCTTGGTTTTCAATATATATTATTCGAGCCACAAGTGAAGAGCAATAATAACGATCTACGACAATTCAAGTTGTGGTGAGAGGCTGGTATGAACTCTATTTGCTTTCATTTTTGTACATATATCCATCAATGTGAGCATGCTTAGTCTGTTCGTATAATATATATGTGACTTAATGGCTGCTTAATAGTTCGTGCTCTCTCATGTTTTGTTCCAATTTATTAATGGTAATTGACATGTCATATAAATATTTGTTCGCATTGTTCCATTCGTATAAGGACATGATATTGTGGTAGCCTCCTCTGACTGTTTCATTTGAATCGACTTGGCACATGCTCACGCATGCTAAGACTGAAAATAAAAAGTCAATAAGCCTCGATGATTTATTTTGCCTCAGAGTTCTAGTATCTATTTTGTGCCTTAGTTAACTTTACTTTGTCGCAAACATGATTATGATAGTTGTTGCTCTCTTGATTGTCGCTCCCTGTCTATTTGCTAGCATTCACCTGTACTGAGTATGAGCTCTACTCGTGCATCCAACTTCCAAAAACCAAAGTTTGCCAAATGTGTCCACCATACCTACCTATATGTGGTATTTAACCGCCACTCCAAGTAAATTGCTCATGTGCTACCTTTAAAACCTGCTAAAAATTATTCCTGTTTTAGCTCATGAGGACGTAAATAGAGAATCTTTATCTCACTTGTTGATTGGATTTCACACCCTGGACTAGTGGCTTCATCCGCTTATCCAAATGATAGAAGAGCTGCCAGCGGGGTGTCCAGCCCCAAATTAATACACACAAATTCTCTTCACTCTTTTTGCCCCTGATTTATCAGTCAAAGCATAATTGTGTAAACAAAAGAGAAAGAGGGATGACATTCTAACCAGATGCGTCCCTCACATGGGAGCCGCTCTTGTGAATCCAGTTGGCTTGTGACGTAATGTATTGTCTGTTTACCATTCGTTGACATAAGCATACACCTCTCTCAAAATGTTTTCAATACCACTGTTTAATAAAATAAAAAGCTCTAGCACATGAGGTATCCATGCTCCCCTCTGTGAAGGGCCTTTCTTTTACTTTTATGTTGAGTCTCCATCATATTCTTTGAGCACTTTCCTGAGAGCACAATGGTCATTCTTAGTGTGATGTGTTTGTACCAAAGCACGGTTGATTGTGGTATAATCTTGACACTTGTTTTTTTTTATATCTTTACTTTTAGTCTTCCCTTGAACTTCAGAGGTGCCCTGGAATTTATGTTTTGCCCCACACTTAAGAGCAAACGAGATACCACTTTATTAGATCCTTTTATGTATACTACAATCTTGCAAATAGTTATGCTTCATGTTGTTTATTATTAATATGTTGTTATCTCCTCATGGTTTGCATATCTATTAAGTGACAGTAACTTGCATGTATCTTATCATAAGCCCAACTAAGTATTTGATCATATAGTGAGTATATTTACATAATATGAAACAAATGTGTTCGTAAAAGTCTTTTATCGCACTCAGTTGTCACTGAATTGCTTGAGGACAAGCAATAAGCTAAGCTTGGAGGGAGTTGATACGTCGAAAACATAACTCCTTTTTAGAACACTTTTCCTATTGTTTGCCTCTAAACTTGTGTGTTTTGAATGCAACTAACACGGACTAGCGCTGTTTTCGGCAGAATTACTTTGGTGTCTCGTTTTTGTGCAGAAAAATCAACTTTCGGGAAATTGCCCAGAAAAGACCCCGTTGGCCCTAAAACACCAGAAGACCCCGGGAGCCAGAAGGAGACCCGGAGAGGGGCCAGGAGGTGGCCAAACCACCCCTCGGCGCCCCCCTAGGCCGCGCCAGCAGGTGGTTTGGGCCACTCCCACACCCCCTCGGTCTCCCCTTTCGACTACAAATAGTCTTCAACCCTAAAACACGAGGGGGTTCGATAGTTTTCCAGAAAGAAGTCTGTAGCTCCGCTGCCACCCCGAACCTCGATTCGGGGATCAGAAGTTCCTGTTCTGGCACCCTACCGGGACGAAGAAGTGGAGGAGATCATCGCCATCGTCATCACCAACGCCTCTCCATCGACCATCCATGTTTCCCCCATCCATGTGTGAGTAATTCCCCGTTGTAGGCTAAAGGGGATGGATCGTTCATGTAATAATGTCGTAATTGTTAGGGCATAGTGCCTAGTATCCTCTATTAGTGCTATTGACATTGTTGCAACTTGTTATGCTTAATGCTTGCCACTTTGGGCCCGAGTGCCATGATCTCAGATCTGAACATGTTATTGAATCACGATGATAATTATTTTTTCTTGATCATACCTGCAAGTTGTTTACACATATTGTTGTCCGGAACTCGAGGCCCCGAAGTGGTAGAAATTGGGACAACCGGAGGGGATGGTTGTGATGTGAGGATCACATGTGTTCACGGAGTGTTAATGCTTTGCTCTGGTGTTCTATTAAAAGGAACACCTTAATTACCAGTAGTTCCCTTGAGGCCCCGCTGAAAATGGGCTGGTAGCACAAAGATGTTGTGCAAGTTCTCATTGCGGGCATGTACGACTATTTACGGAACACATGCCTATGGTTACTTAGTGCTTGGATGCTTTATCTTATTTATCTGCAATGCCGATGTCTTGATTATTATATGAACTACCTATCCATGCAACGCCCGTTCATCCAACCCTATGCCTACAGTATTTAATCCTGTTGTTTACTTCAAACACTACTGCTGCTGTTTTCATCTCACTGCTGCTATTATTTCACTACTGCTGCTGCTATAAAACCGTTACTACTGATAAACCACTGCGAACAAAAGTACTTTCAGGTGCAGGTGAATTGACAACTCACTTGTTAAGGCTCACAAATATTCTTTGGCACCCCTTGTGTCGAATCAATAAATTTGGGTTTAGTTCCCTCGAAGACTGTTGCGATCCCCTATATTTGTCGGCAAGAGAACGGCGGGATCGAACCAAACCGGAGGAGTTGACGCCCAAGAAGTGCCGACGGTGTACATGAGGCCCCGAGGACCCATGCTCTGAGCGGCGACCGACTCCAACTAGCACACCGAGACCTCCATCAATCACCTAGGCGGCGCCTCCAAGGAGGGGAATGACACGATTGTGCCGCCGCCGCCCGATCCTACGGCAGGATCTAGGGTTTCCCCCGGTGATCGAGGCGGGGAAGCACGAACAACGCCACGACGACGCCTCCAAGGAAGGTGACGGCGCCCTCGGGCGTCGCCATCATCAGCTTCACGCGAGGATTTATCCCGGCCCTGCCGTCGACCCTGAACCATCGGATGCTTGGAAAGGAGCCGCCTTGGCCACCACCGAAGAGAAGCAGACCGGAAAACCGTCGGCCGAGTAGGATGCGCCGGCAACCGTCCCACGTCGACTGGAAATTGGGAGCTGGATGGTGGGGATCCAGCCCTCCGCCGCCCGTCACGGCCAGTTGCCCACCGGAGCAAGCCCCAACATGCCAGCTCGAGCCACGGCCTGCCCACGCACGAACCATGACCGCTCGAGCATCCTGGCCGCAACGGACTCCATGACCACTGCCCGCCCTCGGCCTAGATCGGCCCTGGCGGCCCGAGCAGCGCCATGCAACCGCGCCGCCGCCGCATCCACGCCATCGCGTCCACACTACGCATCCGCGCCGCCGCCTCAAGCCACGAATACGCAACGTCACGCGGCCAGCACGCCGCCATCACGCCTCGCTGCCGGACCCCTCGGGAGGGCACCGAATCCACCGGAAACAGCCCTGCCGCCGCCATCCCTGGGGCCGTGTGGCTTTTTCGCCGGCGTCCCCTCCGGCAGCGGCCGAGGGGAGGAGGGAGAAGAGGGGGGAGACTACCGGCGGCATATTAGGGTTCCCCCATGTCGCTAGGGGAGGGCGACGCGGGGGGAGGGGGGCTAAGGGTTTAAACTTTGCCTAGAATATTTCAAGAAGGTATGAGTATGTCATCTAGGATGAATTTCTCATCGCCATTCAAAAACATCATATTCACAATGATATTATCGCGTCCTTGATGTATATTTTCAATAAGTTTATAATGTATACTTATCAATTAATATCACTCAAGACACCATTTGGTCAGCCTCGGAAACCAAGGACACATATGGGCCCGAGAGGTCTGATCCGGAAATTCACTGCACAAAGACAAAAAGGCGACCAGCTATCCACCTATTTTAACGCAAACCTCAAACACACTTTCATTTTTATTTATGTAACACAATATATTCCTAATTCTTTAATATATGGTCAGCCGCAGTTTTGAGCGTTCTGTGCACTTTGGATCTTCATGTTTCTTACCCCTTCGATATGATGACAACTTGTATTTAGTCTCAACGAACTGATATCTTATCAGTAGCTAACAATGCATGAGAGCTAGGGGATTCCCATCATTTCAGGATTGTGAAGACCACTGTCTCAGATTTGATCTGATATTCTTGTCTATAGCTCTGCCACTATTCCCGATGTCTCCTATTCCCATGGGTTCTAAATTTGTATTGTTTCTTCTTTCTGCCTCTACTTGAGATCTGTATATGATTACCTGAATTATATAATGTCCAAGGCTAGCGCTGCCAGTATCTTAGGATTGAGAAAACAGGAGTCGCTTATATAAACAAAGTGCAATGACTGCAAAGTGTTATTGAAGAAAATGAATGTTGGTAGACATTCATTTGTTTTTGGGTGAGTTACACGTGCACACACACTCATTGAGATATGTACATACAAAACTTCTCTTTTTTGTTTCACTCAAACAGCGCAACATACAAACTTGCCAATTTTCAAGTGAGCAGCACATATCGACACTAGATAGGGTAGAATTGCTTTCACTTTTTTTTCGTGCACCATAAATATATCTATACTATTAATTTAAGTATTTTTTTATGCACAAATTATCAAAAAGAATAATTATACACATTTTAGAACTAAACTGTTGTTGACCTGCAAAGGCAGCAATTTATATGTTGTGATGTTTGGGGGCAACAAAAAAAAAGATATGTTCATAACAACAACCATGTTTCAGTTCAAATCTCACTATGAAGATCTTGCATATGCGTGCATTAGATCAACATGGCACTTGCTCAAAGCAGCAAAATAGAATGCAATTGAGTGACAACTGAAAAGACAAATTAGGAATCAACTTAGGAAGCGCTCAATTATAATTACAATTACAGAGGCTAGTCTATGGTTCCATTGCTCATAAGTACTAAATAGCATCGATAGATAATCTGCAGAGAAAACTGCTTTGTCATATCTAGAATCTTCAATGGCATCAATTAATTATGGCAACCATAACAAAGAAAAGGAAAATGGAATCGGAGCAGGCCAAAATGCCACAATAATAGAGGGGCCGGCGCATAGAGAAGAGAAAGCTCAGAAGAAGGTTCATATTATACAAGGCGAAGATGACACTGCCACCATCATGCTTTCAGAGATGCGGATAGTCGAAGAGATTTGCAGCGAGGAAAGCACCGGACAAGGCTCTGCTGGTGGTGGTGCAGCGGAGGCGGTATGTATGACAAGAAGAACGATGGATCGTTATCCAGAGCTTCTTTGTAGCTCTCAAGGATTGAAACAATGTCTTCAAACTGTGGCCTTCTTTCTGGGTTGGTCGCCCAGCACTGAGATATCAGATGGCTCATGGCCACAGGACATGAAGAAGGCAATGGTGGCCTTGCATTCTGCAAAAAGATAGTTACAGAACTTGTTAGGCATGTGTATGCTACTTAGAAGAAACGCATGCCCTTTGTACAGTAGAATTTGTGGGAAAATACCAACTTTTCCGCCATGAAAAAACATTGACAGCTAATTAGCAAAATAATCATTCTCAAAATTGAGCTGAATTGCTTCATGTTCTTCTTCAAGCAGTAGATCACGTCAATTCTACCCTCGTACATTCGTACGACACAAAACCAAATTATTTTCTACAGCCTGGGTGCGGGAAATTAACATCCACACATATGGACATAAAGAAAGAGGTGCTCAAATAATCATACCTTCAGGGCCACAGCTATAGCAGCCTGCTCAGGAGTCATCTCGCTGAAAGGAACCAAAGCTGTTAAAATCTCCCACAAGACGATTCCGAAGCTGTACACATCAACTTTTCGTGTATGACTTTTCTCTTTGATCATTTCTGGAGCCATCCACCTATAGGTTCCTGTAAACCCCTTCCCGCTTCCACACTGCGATTCCAAACATGAAATCCCGAAATCTGCCACTTTAACTGACATATCTGCCCCCAGAAGCACGTTCTCTGACTTGAGGTCCCTATGAAGTATCCCCTGCGAGTGTAGGTAGCTCATTCCACGAGCAATCTCTAAAGCTAATTTCAGGACTAATTCAATAGGAACTGAATAAGGCTGTTGCTGATGTAGATATTTCCTGAGAGAACCCCCTGCCATGTACTCCGTGATGATACAGAATACTGGTGGTTTCTTACATGCTGCGACGAACTGCGAATGCAAGAGATTAGATCATACCCCATATAAAACAAGAGTATAAATAAATGAGTTATCATGAATAACTAGAGATTGGCATTCTATATTTAAATACAACATGGAATGTAAATAACATTGCTTAGTACCATTTCAACTGACAGATCTTTACAGCATACTATGCAAAAAAAAAATGAGATTTTTTTAATCCATGTGTAAAATCACACAATAAAAGCAGTCACAATTAAGGTCCTAACTCTCCGACCTTCTCATACTAATTGCCAAAGTGTTACCAATCAACACACTTTAGATCCTTGGAACAAATGAATCCAAGCTTCTTCTAAATTATGTTCATTCAGAACGCCTTGCAACTTTGCATTGATCAGGAATGACTCAACTGAATAATTCAACAAGTGTATAGAACTATAGATTAGTGCAAAGATCTGTGCAGCAACATATTTCACCTGGATAGCAAGAGAATAGGAACGTCAAGGATTCACACAGGAGAATAGTACTAAGGAAATAAACCATGTAACTGAGATCACATCTAGGATCGAATTAATGTAATAATGGGTTTTTGAGATATTTTAAGTTTCTTGCACAACTTTGCCAGCCACAGCCAAAGATGGGCACCCAGCTTCATAATAGCACTTGACTTTTCTAGCTTACTCCAGTTGATTGAGCAAAGAGACCTTTTTCCATGTGACTTGTGGGGTCGAGCGAGACAGGTAGACGCTTAGTAAAGTGAAAAGACTGATAGATATTTATCTGTACATGAACCATCACTCTCTGAGTCGATTCTCGTTATTTAAAGATAAGATATACTTTTCTGTGCAACTAAAAGCAATCAGGCGTGGATGTCATACATGGTCCACCATCCACTTCAATTAGGAAAGCAAAGTATCTAATGTTAAAGGCTTATGGAGGAGCTTAAGATGACATGAAGTCGTCAAGCCCTCTGCAACACTTGTCCCAAATATTCAGTTTTACCACCATGAGGAAACACAAAGATTGATAGCTTTTTTTTCCATTATAAAACTGCCTTTAGGTGCACTACTAATAATATTTGTAATGTGGTTTGATGCGCTTGGGCATCCATACAGCACAAACAGGAACTATACTAATATCAGTAGGCCAAAGTACAAAGTGCTATAACCAACTAAAAGCTGCACTTTATGGATGGAAAGTATGTATGTGAAAACAGACAGAGGCAATGAGCAATCGTGTCTAGACATTTGTCACACCAGATCGATAAATGTGCGAGATTTCGCTATCCCAGACAATCAATCACAACATATAATTCAGAGGAGAGGCTTGTCTGCCACGTTCTGCTATTTCCCTCTGCCTGAGGTTATATATAGTGCAAAGAAACATGAATCATCACCTCACCCCCGACCTTATCTTCCCTTTGCTACCCTCTATGATATCCCACAATCCAACCAAAGAAAGCACATAAAGCTTGCACCTTTAATGTGAAGATCGGTTAGGCTAGCAAATCCTACAGCCTACCGCACGCATGGGGTGGGCACCAACAAAGGAATCGCTGAAGATGCTATAAGATGCGAAACAACTAATTTATCCAGATCAAATCATATACTCCCTCCGTCCACTTTTATAAGGCACACTTCTTACTATTGAAATGCTAAGAAGTGTGCCTTATAAAAGTGGACGGAGGGAGTACTAGTATAAGATACTACAAAACAGCTCATCTAATTCAGATTAATCCGTGACAGGAACAACTGCTGAGAGGACAGTAAAAGTAAAAAAAAAAAAAAGGTTTGTACTAGGTACCGAGATGATGTTGTGGTGGCGGAGGCGTAGGAGGAGCGCGACCTCGGAGGCGAACTGGCGCTCCAGCTCTGTGGCGAGCGCGGCGTCCTCCTCGGGCTGGCTGACCATCTTGATGGCCACCTCGCGGCCTGCGTACCTGCCGGAGTAGACGCGGCTGTGCCTGCCGGAGGCGAACTTGACCCGGATCTCGAGCTTGGAGAGGTCGGCGCTCCAGAGCTCCTGGTCGCCGCCGCCGCGGATCTTGGCCCCCGGCGGCGCGACCAGGTACTTGGACCAGGACACCGCCTTCTTGTAGTCCCCCAGCGAGAGCCGCCGCTCCAGCCGCCTCCCCTGCCCGCCATTCCCGCCGCCGCCGCCGCCCTGCTTGAAGCACTGCAGGCTCTTCATCCCACCCTCGCACACACACACCACAGCACGGACACCACGGCACGAGTCCGTCCCAGCAAAAGCCCGGATCGGATATCGACAGCCGAAGCGGCGGGAAAACGAAACGTCCGGGCGCTGAGAGTTCCCGCGGGTTCGATATCAAATCCGAACTTGGCGGGGGGTGCAGGCGGATAGATTTCGATGCGGCGCGGGTGTCTCGGCAGGATTTCCGCTGCCACCTCGGCGGCTACACATTTCTGTCCCGGGCGCCGACGTGCTCACAACTCACAGCCGAGAACGGAGAGACGGTTGTGCGTTTGAGGGCGCAGGATGAACCGAAAAGCTGGATGATTTGGCAGTGTGGACGGAGGAGACAGAGAGGGAGAGGAAGACTGGACTCGGAGGAGAGTGATGGGTTTGGGAAGATGGAGAAGGGAGGTGAGCGGCAGCAGCAAAGTGCCAAGGAGCAGAGGGCAAGAGTAACATGCGGGTTCAGTTTTGGTTTGGCAGCGAGCGAGGGCGACGGTGAACAGTGAGCAGTCGTGACCCGCTCTGCTTTCAGTTCGGTTACTACTTGACCGAGAGCTGGACACGTATTCATCACGGTGAAATTGCTCAGCAAATAAATCACAATTGACGTGGAAAATTGATTCTTGATATACTGTATATACTAACTTAATACGATAGATCTCGTGGGATTTTTCCTTGTTAAATCTGGTTATACTTCAAATCTGAGTTTGCATGCCATGATATTCTGAAAATCTATTAGAGAGTACTCTAATAAAGACTAATACAGTGACATGATTAAGCTGGAGATCTTGAGATGACCGTGGGATCTTCAATTGTCCGGTGATGTGAGGCTTCATGCGGTGCCGACGATGACGACCCATCAAATAAGCTTGTCAGTACAACAGTAGAAAATCCAATATCTTGTCTCGAGTGGTTGTATCCAACAGCACTTGTTAGAGTCACTATATCTGCCCGATCTCCGTGATAACCGGTAATCACGACAATATATTGTCTTGTCTTGATGAGGCAATATGTAGCAACCTCCATCCACGAAACTATTGGCGCCGAGGGACATTTTTTAGAACACACGAGCCATCTTTCATCGCTACATAAAATCTTTTCCCCGCTCCATCGCATAGTGATGCCATCTTCACCCCTAACTTTGCCATACGCCCGCCAGTTAGAAAAAATCAAAAAATTATTTATGAGTTTCTAAAATTCTTGCAAAAAAATCTAGATGTAGTAAATGGTGTATCCCACAAACGTGCAAATTTTCAATTTCAAATATAAAATCTTATGGGCTACAAAAAAATGACAAAACATGCTAAAATTTATGAATTTGAAATAGGCATATTCAGATCCACACTTTGTTTTTTTTAGCTTAAAATACAAAGTATTTGTAATTTATTTTTTTTGCACGTTTGTAGGATACATCCTTAACAACATCTAGATTTATTTTCATGATTTTCTGCAATGTTCAAGATATCGCTTATCGTTTACATCTCGTCCGGCCTGAAATTAGAGATTAACCGCTTATCGGTCGGTTAATCAATTTTATCAGTCGCCTATTTATCGGCTTGGTCTTTCGTAAATCTCAAGTTTGGGCACTAAAAATTCTAAAATACACTATGGAAAACAATATTGGAGTACTAGACAGGAGTGTTATGTTGATTCCTTGCCTTTGAGCAAGCATAAATGGTAAATTTCAAGTTGATTTATGGTTATATAAGCAATAAGTGGCAAAATTCAAGTTACATCGGCTGAAAAATCGACCATCACACCGAACCTGCTATAGCGATAAATTGGGCAAATGGATAACATATATAGTGTATGCCGTCATGCATGTGTGTGGGCGGTACCACTTTCTTTTGTACTCTTAGGGCATCTCCAGCCGCCTCCCCCCCAGCGCCCCCAGGAGGCGTTTTTAGCGCCGAAAGCGCCAAAAAGCCACCAGTCGCCCCCCATGACTCGGTTTAGCGCCGCTTTCCGCCCTTTTTTCCGCTGTTTCGCGCCGGCGAACCCAGTCCAAACCCAGTGCGCTGGGTTCGGCTTGGGGGGGCAAAATGCGTGCGTGGGCCAGACTTGTCGGCGACGGAAAACGATTTCCCTCCATTTTCCGGTGTTTCCCTCCACATTTCCCCCCACATATACCTCTCCCCCACTCCATTCCCCCATTTCCCCCTCTAGCCGCCATGGCTCCCGCCCGATTCACAGGACCCCGCGCCGCCGCCGTCGCTGTTGCCATCCCCGTGACCTCCGAGCTCGGCAAGAAGCCGCGCAAGCCGAGGGCGCCGAAGGAGAAGCCGCCCGGCATGTCCAACAAGGACTGGATCGCCGAAAAAACGCGCCTGACAACGGCCAACGTCAAGCGCCGGGGGAGGGAGGCGGCGCAGCGGCAGAGGCAGCTGATGGCGCAGCTGCAGGCCGAGGAACAGGCCGCCATCGAGGAAGAGGAGGAGGAGGATGAGGAGGAGGAGGAGGGGGCGTTGGATGAACCGCCAACTCCGGTCGCATCCGCGGCGCCGCCTGCCAAGCGGAGGGTCGGTTTCACCCCTATCTTCGCCGGATGGAAGCAGTCGCCATCGCCGTTACCGCGCACGTCGCCACTCCCGACGCCTGCATGGTACGTCGAAGGCGACCCCCTTGGTGGTGTCAACCCCAACCTCACCTTCCCCTACCATATGTACGGCGCCTCGCCGGGCTACGCATCTTCCCTGTCCCACCGCCGCGCGATGATGGCCGGGCTGCAGACCCAGGACAGCAGCTTCATGGAGGAGATCATTGTCGCCGGCTCGATGACGGCGGCGGCGAGCCCGGGTTTTCTCAAGCAAAGCGGGGAATTTTCGCGCAGGGCGACGGTGACTACGGCGAAGGCGGCTCTGGCGCCACGCAGGGAACAGAGGCCGACGAGATCGACGAGACGCCTGTGGCACCAGAAGGAGCAGATCCGGCCGAGGAGGACCGCCGTCCTGGCCGTCCCCGCAAGGAACCCAAGGCATCGCCCTCGTCACCCACTGAGCCTCGCATCAAGTGGTCGCACATGGAGGATGTTCTCCTCGCCGAGGCGTGGAAGACGATCAGCCTGGACCCGATCGTCGGTGCCAACCAGCACGTCGACAACTACTGGAAGCGGGTGAAGATGGCGTACGACGAGCGCCGGATGATCGACCCCGACTTCGCCGCATGCATCACCGACCGCGGCCAGAAGGCCATGGGGAACCATTGGGCGAACATCCAGGCCGCCTGCAACAAGTGCCATGGCATCCATGAGGAGGTGGCGATGAGGCCGAAGAGCGGCGCCAACCGCGAGATGGAGCTCGTCCGGATGCTCGAGGCGTACAAGAACGACGAGGGCTCCGACTTCAAGTTCCTCCATGTCTTCGTCGACATCGAGGGGTGCGAGAAGTGGGCGGAGGTGCGCTGGTCGATCGGCAAGGGCAAGGAGTATGTCCTCGACGCGGTGGCTTGCAAGTGCGTCCGAAGGACGTCCGCCGATGGGCCACAAGAAAGCCAAGTCGGCGAGGGACGACGCGCCGGCAGCGGCAAAGCTCCAGGCGTCCATCGAGACCTGCATCGCCGAGATCGCCAAGCAGAGATGGGCGGCGCTCATGGCCAACTCCCAGGTCAAGATCGACCTTCTCAGGACTGGCACCGCGGCGAAGAAGAGGAACAACGACCTCGCCTTCCTCACGGGGGGTGACCCGGCCGTGATGACCCCCGAGGTGAGAGCATGGTTCCTGGCGCAGTGCAATCTCATCCTGAGCGACATCAGCCCGGCTCCGGCCCCGACCCCGTCGGACGATACGAGCTACGCCACTGTGCCGCCGAGCACGCACATCGACCTGGAGGAGGCCGCGCCCGACCTGGAGGATTCCGTGCCCGTCGTCGACAAGAATGCCGCGTCCGTCGACAAGGACGCCGTCGTGGACCTGGAGGATGCCGCGCCTGCCGTCGATCTGGAGGATGCCGCGCCGAGCTCGGCGCCAGCTCCGACACCGACCTCTGCCTGATCGCCCATCTGTGCCGAATGTGGCACGCCGCGCGCGCCCGACTGTGGTTTGATCGAGACTATTTGATCGTCCAACTGTGACCTTTTTTGTAATATGATTGCTCAAACTATGGCTGCTGTGATCGCCGAACTCAGTCTCTATTTTGAAGACGAACTCTTAAAAACTATTCGCCGTTCTGTTTTCTGGGTCGCCGAACGGCTGGTAAAATCCCCCCCCCCCCCCCCCCATGTTTTGGTGCGAGGCGGCGTTATCGCTAAAATACGTCGAACTGAAACCTGTGGGGCCAAACGGCTGGAGATGCCCTTACTACATCGATCCAGCCTACCTTTACGGGGTCACATTTTGGGCAGTATCCATCGATCCAGGTTAGTTAGGGTGTGTTTGGTTGAAGGGATATCCCTCAAGTGGTTAGGGATAACCATTTTTTAGGGATTGCCAGCGCTTTGGTTGAGAGGATACGAGAGGTTGGGGATAGCCAGATTCTCCGAATATGCCGCCGAAACGGTGGCTCCGCTGATCCGCCAAAATGTGGCGGACGAGGCCAACCATTTCCGGCTCCCGCTGCTAGCTCACCCCGAAAGGAGTTTCCCCGCCGATTCGCTCGCTCATCGTCGGAAAAAAGCGGAGAATAATGGCCGCACCTGATCTCTTTCTCTCGTCCCTCCTCACACTCCATCTTGTTCGTGAACCAGGATCCAAGGGAGGCGGCGTCGGCAAGAAATCCACGCGGCAGGTACCTCCCTCTATTTTCCTTGGTTGGCGACATGGCAGCTCTCTCCTGACTCTCCTCCATCCCCCTCGCATGAACCAGAGGCAGCAGCGGCATAAATCGTGGCGGCGCCGGGAGACTAATGGTGGCGGCGGCGGCGGCGGCGGAAGGTACCTCCCTCCGTCTCCCCTCTATTCCTTGGTCAGCGCGGACTGCTCTCTCTTGACTCGCCTCTCTGTATCCGTCAGCGTCGGGTAGTGCCGAGATGCGACTGGAGCGGAGGTCAGGTAGCACGGCGCCAGAAGCATTCATCTACAGCCCGAGCGGCGATAGTGCATCTACAGGCCGAACAGCGCGACGTCCGCGTGCGGCACCGTAAGCCAAGGCCTGAACCCTTCATCTACAGGCTGAACAGGAACGATCCGTGATGTTCTCTGTAGGAGCTCTTTTCTGAACATGTTCAGGTCCTCCGGCTGGAGCGCGCATGTCAGATTCCTAGATTTTACATGCATTAATCCCCAGCTTGTACTTGTATGCCATCGTGTGAAGTAAATAAAATTTGTGTGTATTACATCACCATGTTTTCCTTTGTTCGACTTTGTACTTGGTTTTGGTTTGTTACTGGTTTTGGGTTCAGTTATCAGTGTCCATGTGTTTGTCTTTACAAGACAGTCAAGAGAGTGCAATTTTTAAGTACAACATTTTGGCCCTATTATGTTTAGAATGTCTCCAAGACGACATACTCAAGGGCATTATATGCCAAATAACTTTATTTCATGTCCATAGGGTAATCTCACCATCTGAATAAAAAGGGTCACCACAGCTACACATCCACTCATAATCCTTTCAACCAAACAAAAATATGGCTACCACTAACCACCTCTCATCCTATCTAACCAAACATAAAAATTGGCTATCCCTAACCAGGTGGTTGGGGGTACCCTCAACCACAAAAGCTACCCCCTAAACCAAACACACCCTTAGACTGCAGATCATACGATTAGGATATAGGGTATAGTGTAAGTACGTCCTGAGGAACGTGTACGGTACGTACAAGTGTGTGTACAACTTGCAGCGCTGGCTGGGACCGATGGGTTTGAATTATTGGGAGATGATGGGATGCTCCTTGATTGCTGCTGTTGCTGTCGTGTTGTTCCTTCGTCATTATACTACTAATAAAGCAAAGCTATCTTTCGTTAACAATAGGATAATTAACAAGAATATAATCGACCGTTGTCAGTTCAAATCAAACAGATCAAGAGGAGAGAAGGTGGCTGGCTGGCCCTGCCGGTTGTGTATCTGCATGCACGGCGGTATGGCCGCTGTATCGGCGGGTCCCAGATAACCCATGGGCGCTGCAGTGTGGGCCCCGGGTACTCTGGTTTCTTTGATTTTGTCGGTGAGGCCAGGACGGCCGTATCACGCATCCGTACACCATCTGTACCTTGCTAGGCTGCGTGCAAAACCGTTCTTTACGCCTAAATTCGCATAAAATTCACTTCAAAATTACAAGGGGTGCCTGGAATAGTCGCTGTGCAGCGCGCTCTACCATACCGCGTCAGGATTAGTTCGCACCGCGCGCCGCCGTGCGCTACAAGTCGAAAACACGGGTTCTAAAACAAGTTTGTGGTCCGTAAATATGAAGCCTCTGTTAGAGTTGCTCTAAGATTAGTGCTCTTTTTTTTCACTTAACAAATGAGTTTTCTGCGTGCAGAAACTTAGGCTGCCTAAACATATATTTCCACGTCAGGGATACAGTTATCTCAATCGCATCTGCAGCACATCACCATCGATCATGTGGCATGTGCCCCGTACCGATCATGCCTCCAACCAATCACATGCGAGATGCAATCATGCAGCACATCGTTATTCCCCCTCTCCGATAAAAAATGATATCTTGTTATTTCATCTGAAAAATAACTCCAATTCATCACATACCGGCATCTACTAGACTATGAAATGTTTCAAATCTCGACTATGATTTTGGAGGAAAACATGTTTGTTTGAGGATTTGAGGCCACATATATAGCTTTTCAAAGAGAGGGGGGGACAAAATGTTGGATGTCTGTCCAAAAGGGAAACTCATGTAATATGAATCATGATTATGAAATATTTGTACACATATTTCATAATCATGATTCATATTACTATGCTATAACTGATGTGGCTCTTAAATATGAGATTCAGGAAAACTCATGCGCACGTGGAGTAACATGAACAAAGTATCAAAACCCAGTCTTGCCTTTTATGAAAAATTCACTGGATGCTTGATGAATGTGTTTTCCTGATTATGGACATTGTTTATGTCAGTATCAATGAATATCATATTGTTGGAAGGGAACAATACAGCTGGGTATAGCCTAGTATTTGATGTGCTAAAATATTCCATTTAGACATCTTTGTCCTTAGTGCCATATCACAACACAGTTATATTACAATGTACCGTTTGACCATGTGGTTATCGGGGTAATATATTCTGGATGTGTTACTTTGGTACTATATAGAGTCACATCGTAAAATGGGTGAACATAAAGGTAGACATTGGGTAATTCTAAAGGCGTATATTGCATCGATGTTCTGAGATGGGAATTACTCCTCCATAAAAAGAGACATACAAGCCTGGGCCCACTCAGTATTCTTGATAGCCATAAGTTCTGCAGAAAATGCATGTTGATGATACATCATGAGGTATATAATAATATAGTAACGAGTAAAAGGAACCTTACTGGTTAAAAGGACAAGACAGAGATCTAATGAACCAAACATTGTTTCACGGCAAAATCCGGAATCCACAGTCTCGGATAAATTCAGTATCGTGAGTAATGGGAAAATTGTATAATAACCAACAGGTTTAGCAGTTTATTCGTATAGTATGTGTGAGTCAATATGGTCATCTATGGTCCCGCTATTGATTATTGAAATGGAAAATGCTTCCAGTTTCATGTGCACACCCTAGGGAAACACACTTAAGTTAAGCCTGGTTTATGTGTATATCGGTAGGCCCAGATCAAAAAGGAGTATCATCTGAACGTTGTTTCTGCGTGATAGATATATTTTATATATCGGAGAGAATTTATATTCTGGAGTTGTTCTGAGAGAGAAACTGAGGATGCGCGCTTAACGGAGCAAGTGCAGGGGCATGATGTCCCGGGGTGTTGAAAATATATTTCTGACATCATTGGATAAGGTCGATGATTTTATCTAAAGGTATCACAAGTTCCAAAAGAGTTTTGGGCAAAAATCGAGAAGGGGGAGAAATCCATAGGGGGCAGGAATTTCCCTCATTGCCGCAACTATTTTCAGGGGCTTCCAGGCAGGCCCCAGGGCACCACGCATTGGTACTTGACATCCATGCATTTTTCTCGGATTTAATTGGAGAGAAAGAGGAGAAAAGGAAAAAAGGAAAAAAGGTAAAGGAAAAGGGACGTGGAGTTGGACTCCACTAGGGGAGTCCATTCTGACTCCAGTAAGGAAAGGGGGAGCGACCACCTCCTTGGAAGCCCATATTCTAAGGAAAGGGAATATGTTTTGTGAAAGCCATATTCATAGCACTAGCATTAGGACAACTAGAAAGCTTTTGTAGAAATATAATTACTTTAGATATATTGCAATCATCAAAATCAACATCATTTTTATCAAAGGTAATGGGACAATTGTCTCCCATATTTTGAAAAATTTCAGCACTTTTATCAGGAACAGTTTTAGTGGTTTCATGCAATTTCAAATGTTTAACAGCAGAAGTGGAAGTATTGCCAACACCAATTAATTTACCATTAATAGTGGAAGGTTTACTAGCATGATAAGATTCATTTTTACTAGTGGTGGTAATGGGGAAAACATTAGCTATATTATTCTTTCTAGTTATTTCATCTTTTGTTTCCCATCTAGCATGCAGTTCAGCTAACATCCTAACATTCTCATCAATTCTAATTTGAATGGCATTAGTAGCAGCAAAAGGATTTACATCTATAATTTCAGTTTTAGCAGCCATTCTATTAATTAAAGAAGATTGTGTTTCAGACATGGATGAAATGGAAGTTTCAACACGAGCAATTTTAACTTGCAAACCATAAATTTATCTATTTAAATTCTCAAGTTGATAACTAATATTTTTCAACATAACAGATTGTTCCTCCATGGTCTTCGTAAATAATTTATTTTGATCATATTGCTTTTGCATAAAGTCTTTAGTGGCCCTTTCAACTTCTAAAATTCTCTTATTAGACATTCCAGATCTATCATGAGATAATTATTACCACTATTAACAGGATATGGCATATAATTGTTGCTACCAAAATTATTTTTTATAGGCATTGGTTTTGAAATTATTGTTTTTAATGAAGTTCACATCAACATGCTCTTCTTGAGCAACCAAAGAGGCCAAAGGAACACTATTTGGATCAATATAAGTTTTACCATTAACAAGCATAGATATAATAGCATCAAGCCTATCACTCAAAGAAGAGGTTTCTTCAACAAAATTTACCTTCATAGATATAATAGCATCAAGCGTATCACACACCGCCCCTCCACCAACTATGGTTTCCTAGCGCTCCCTTTTTGGTTCCCCTCCCCTCTCCGGCCCGGTGATCTACTTGGAGGCAAAAAGGGGTGGGAATCGTTCTTTCGTCTTTGAATTCATGTGGTTCTTTGTTTTCCTTAGGTTTTGGTCTATCTGGAGGCATCAATAAGGTGGTGGCGATGATGGCACATTGGAATAAGTTCAATCCAACCTCTCCGTGCCTCATAAATGTGCAATACGACGTTGTTGACGGGCCAGTGAGTTTAGGTGATGCCAGATATATGGTTTTCATTGGACCTTGGCAGTTGGTGTATCGTTCAAAATTGTTGTTCGCGGTTATGTGGCCTCTCCATACCCTGCCAACATATTCAGGCGACCCTTCCGCATGTACGAAAAACTATTCCATATAATTGGCAATGACATTGAAGAAAATTAATTTTTCTTCAAGCAAAGAAGGAATGCTGTCGGTTGGCGGGATTTTCTTGTTTCCAGAAGGTGACCATGATACCTCAGATGCTCCCATATGGCACTGTGACATAGAAATATCGTCGAATGGTGAAGATACAATAATCAAGTGGGCAAAAGTTTTCGCCAAAACTATGATCCAAGTTTATGGAGCTCGGTGTCTCCAAGCACCTAATGCCGAGGAAATGGCATGGATTTTAGCAGTGACCGGAGAAATGAGCATGCCAGGTTGAATTCACCTGGAATTGCCATGATGCAGCAATTATTTTGGAGGCATTATCCTAGGATTTCTAGACATGCATTGCTACTTTTGCTTCCATGGGTCTCCCAATGAAGTTGATGTCTTGGATATATCTGATATGTTTGCAAGGCTGGTAAGAGTTTTTAAAATATCTACAAGATGAAAGGCCTGATTTTGAAGAAGGAAACTACCTAGCCGATGGCATCTATCCATCTTGATCAACATTTGTAAAGACATTTGCAAATCCTCAAATTAAGAAATATCATGATTCCGCAAAAGCTCAATAGGTTGTGAGGAAGGACATTGAATGAGAAGGTGGAGAAAGTGTTGGAAGCAAGGTTTGCAATTGTCCGGGTTCTGCTCGTATCTAGAACAAGGATATCTTGACTTGTTACGTGATCCCACACAACCTGGTCATCGAGGACGAGGAGGATAGCCTAAGGGCCAACGAGTATGAGAATGCGGCACAACTATTAAACCTCATAGGCATTCAAACCCATTCAAACATTTCTTAAGGTGCAGCGGACGAGCAAACACGACCCTCCTACGATCCTCTTATAGATATGAGGCTGCAAAATAATGGAAATCATCCTTTCAGAAGGGGAAGGAAATATGGGGAATATAAGCAGCAAATGGATAACATATATGTCGTCATGCAGGACATATGACCATTTAACGTTCGGTCCTGAACTCCCTGGCCCCCACGCCGCTCTCGCGAGGACGACATGGGAGGCATCAAACCCTAGCCGCCGCTAGGTTCGCCCCTTCCTCCGCCTCTCCCCGCCGCCACCGGATTGAGCTGCTGGGCAAGCCCACGCGATTCCCAAGGAGGCAGGCGACGGGGATGTCTCTGTTCGCTGTGTTTTAGTCCGGTGAAGGATCTCCGCGTTCAAGGTGCGAGAGTTGTAGAGGAAGCTCGGGGCTCCAGCGGCGGCACTGGCCCGTCAGTCACCAGTAGAGGTCGCGACGGAGTATGCTTCAAGGAGGTTGTGGGCCGGTGAGCCATGGCAGGGCGCCCCTGCCCAGGGTGGGTGTGGTGACGCGGGTCGAAGGGAGAACTGGGCGGCTGTGACAGGGGTCCGACCACCTGTCACTGGCGTCGGGAGTTGTTGTCTCCTACAGTGCACGGGTGATGCCCCCTCTCCTTCCCCCTCCTTCCCTTGTCTAGTGCTTGTGTTCCCGGATCTGTATCGGATTTGCCTTGCCGTGGCATGCGATTGTCGTTCTTGATTCGAACGACTTTTGCCTCGAGGGATCCGGTGATGATGTCACGGCTGGTGATTTGTTAGCCTCCTGTCTCTCATAGCATGGATTGGATTATGCTCTGATTGGAAGTGGACCTACGGTAGCCTGCGGGCGGTACTTCGGGTGGTGTGGTTGGGCTATTGCGTCTTCAACTGTGGGTATTTGGTGAGAGATGTGAAGATGGGATCATGTGCACACACAGTCAAGTGTGACTCGCTGCCGCCGAGGCTGCAGCAGGGGCTCCCTTTGTCCCCCCATCTCTCATGTTTGCTCTCGGCGGTGCCTTCATGATGTTTTGTCTGACCAATCTCCCTTTCCGCTCCAGTTTCTGTCGGTCATTGAGGAAATGATCCTGCCTTTCAACTTCCATGGTGTCCCTCTAGTGCTCTGGTTGTATCACAGTGGGCGTTCCTACCACTTGAATGTTGACTCCACTGGGTCCTATTGTCTTCTCCAGCGTTTCGGTGCTCTCGCCTTGCCTCCATGGGTGGACGGGCAGGAGAGTTCCATTGGCAGAGAAGCTTCTTGGAGTGGTTGATGCGTGGAAAAACGACGCCTTGAGTGAAAGTCATGCTCGGAATGTTCGTACTGATGACGTTGACGCTCTCGAGCCCCATTTTCCTTCTGGAGGCGTGTTGGTTGAGCCTCGCTCTTCTCCCTCATCATGATCTGGTGTCTCTAGGTGAAAACCTAGACCCGACATGGGTCGAGAAATGGCGTCAGTGTTGTTTCGTTCCCTTATTGGAGGCATTGCATCCCGAGCCATGATCTGCGTCTTTCTCTTGGTTATTTGATGTGTGGTCATCGTTTGTTTGGAGGTTGAAATCGTGAAGTTGTTTAGGTGGGGATTTTGACGCTTGGTCTGCAGGGGACATCCTATGCTGCTCAATCGACCAAGACGAAGACATCAAGCATAGTTGATTGTCAGATCTTAGCTTGTTGTAGTCGTGCTTTTCTTGCTGTTGGTCGTCGTTTTTTTAGAAGAAAAGGCCCACGCCCCGATTCCACGATTCCGGTTAAGAAACCAAACATGTGTACATGGTAGTCGTTTTTCTCTGTTCATCTGCTTGTATTGTAAGCTGGTATCCCCAGTACTGATCGTTGTTGTACTTGGACCTTCTGGCTGTTACAATTCGTAGGCGCTTAGTCAATCTACCGAGAAACAAGCAATCACAGCACGATGGCGACACCGAGATTTGGTAACGCAGTTCGGCGAACTCGCCTACATCTGCGGGGCATGAGTATGGGCGCTCCTCCCCATTGATACCGCTGCACCGGCCGCCTTGGTCGCCGGCACACCGCCGGCTCCTCTTGCGCGCCTGCTGCTATCAAGTCGCCATGGGTTACAACATGTGGTGCCTCCTCATTATATGAGAGGCCATAGGATACACGTGTTCGACTACAACACTACCGTACCCTGTCCACGCCTATTACAACTCCAAGTCCTACCGTAATCCTACTCGTACATAATATTCGACACAAATACAACACTGGCTTTATTAATTTAAAGTCGGCCTTTGTGATCATTTTATCTAAAAATATGCCTTCATCCATGTGTAGACCGTACCACTTTCTTCTGTACTTCCTTCGTCTCAAATTAATTGACACGAATATGTTAAAATATGGATCTATCTAGACGTATTTTAATATATATATTGATACATTCATATTTTGATAAATACACGACCGTTAATTTGGTACGGAGGAGTATAATTTCATCTATCCAGCCTGCTTCACCAAGCACATTTTGGGCATTAGCGCACGATGTAGAAAGTACACCAGCTAATAACACCACAGATCGGTCGGGTACGAACAGCAGGGGATCAAGATCCAGGTTAGTTAGACTGCAGATCACACGTACGATTATTTAGGATTTAGGATAGGATAGTACGTCTACGGTACGTACAAGTTGCAGCTGGGTTGAAATTATTGGGAGATGATGGGATGCTGCTTGATTGCTGCTGTTGCTGTCGTGTTGTTCCTTCATTAGCAAAAAGTATCTTTCATTAATAATATAATAAGAATAATTAACGAGAATCGATCGTTGTCAGTTCAAATCAAACATATTTAAGAGAGAAGGTGGCTGGCCCCTCCTGCACGGCGATACGGCTGTGAGGTGGCCCCTGTGGCGGTGGGCCCCGGATGAACTACACAGTGGCTGCACTGTGGGCCCCGTCTGCTCTGCGTTCTTTGGTTTTGTCGGTGAGGCTGCCGAGGACGGCCGTATCACGCATCCGTACACCGCCTGTCCTATCCCTCTACTATCTAGAAATATTTATGGCAAATTCACACTTAAAAATTATAAGTATGTTAGGGAAAGGGGAAAAAAAGGGTGGGTGCAACCCGCTCCTTTACGCCTGAATTCATGTGAAGGTTTCTTTTTTCCTTCTTAAAATCTCACTTAAGAGACCCAAAGGCTAGCTGCAAAAAGAAAAAAAAAAGGAGTTTTCTTCGTGCAGAAATTAGGGCTGGCTATAAGTTTCTTTTTCCACGCCAGCGAGAGGGATATATATCTCAATCGTATCTTGAGCACATCACCATCGACCATGGTCATGTGGCATGTGCCCGTATCGATCATGCCTCTCCAACCAATCACATGCAAGATGCAATCATTCTCCTTTATACTAATAGAGAATGATATCTTGCTATTTTAACAGAAGAAATAAGGAACTCCAGTCCAGAACATACTGACCTATCTTAGACTGTTAGGGCGAACTTCTTTGAACGTACAGTACGTTCCACCTGTATCGCGTCGAAATTTTTTTTAGCCTAAAGTAATCGCAAGGAAGTGCACTATTTGCTAGCCGTCGCAGTCAACAACTCCACCTTTTTTAATACTAGTTCATATTCATCCCTCGTATATGCATACATGTTTGTCTCACTAGTAGGAAAAGGCTTATAGCCACCACCTTAGCGCTGGCCAACATTTTTTTTGGTTCGCCAACGCTGTTATTGCTGGGGAACAAGTTTTTTAGTTCGCCAGCGGTATGTCGAGTACCGCTGGCGAACAACAAATTTTATGTGCCAGCGGTATGCATTGGCAGAGCCGGATGTGGTGCCACCAACTATCGCTGACGAACGGATATAGATGTCCGCCAGCGGTTACAAATTAGCACTGGCGAACGAAAAATATGCTTCGCCAACGGTTTATTTGCACGTATACAGTGGAAGGTACGTATAGAAAATATCTCCTATTCTCTCTCTACCCGTGGGCTTCCTCTTCCTCTTATCCTCTTCCTCTCTCCACCGCACGCTCTTATCCTATACTGCCCCGATCCCCTTTTGCTTCTCCCCTTCCATGAAATCCTCCTGATTCCTCTCCGACCTCGAGCTCCTCCGCGCCCGTACTCCGCTTGAGCTCCTCCTGCCCCCGGCCGGCCTACCTCGCCGAGTACCCGCGCGGCCGCGTTTGCGCCTCTTCCTGGCCGCGCCAGACCTCCTCTCCGCCGCGTCATGCCCCGCGCCGTGGGCTCCTGCGCTCCATGTGTCCCATGCCCGTCCGCCGCGCTGCCTGCCGAGAGGCTGTCGTGCGCGGGGTTCAGCGCCATCAGCGCATGGCAGGTGGAGAGCTCCTGGTACGTGTCGTTCGCGATGGTGAAGTAGGTCTCGTACGTCGTCGAACTGGATGACGTAGGCGGCGTCGTGCTGGTAGTGCCCCGCTGCCGTGCAGGCGCAGGGGACGAGGAGCAGGTTGTCGTTCTTGACGGGGGAGACGGTGGGCACGGAGTTGGCGGAGGAGACGGCGGCTGCGCTGGCGTTGAGGAGGTAGGCGACGGTGATGGGGGAGCCGTAAGTGGGCAGGTCAGAGCGGAAGGCCAGGTAGCTGGGGCATGCCGAGGAGATGGCGTGGTTGCTCTTGCTGCAGGTGTAGCCGAGAACGGAGCTGCCATTGGTGTCGCACTCGGTCTCTCTCTCCTTCCCTGTAGCTCGTCTCTGTGCATCCACCCAGCCGACCTTGTGAGTCTCTCTCTCCAGTTCATTGTTTGATTGTGGTCTGCAAATTATGTTCTTATATGCAATGCAGAGAATCAAACCTGCAAATGTCTTTGTAGTTCCCAATCATCACTTTAGACAGGAAACAAGCAAAATGAAAATAATCGTCAGTTAACTGCTATGAGTAATAATTGTAAAACAGTAGCTGATTTTTAGATTCAAGAATATGTTTAGTTCAAATAAAACTTGTACAGCATACAGGGTTCAGTCTAGACATATAGAAAATTTAAATGGTGACTCTATTGTGGCTACCATACTGAAGGACAGTAGTATTCTTGCCGTATAGAAAATATAAATGTCCAGAACATCGATTTAATCTTATTCCCCTACTTAGTGTAATGGAGATCATTTTGTCATTGTGCTCTGTTTGCAAGAGGGGAAATTGTTCGATCTGGTTGGATCAGAGCTTACCGGAGTAATGTGCTCCTGTTGATAGAATTTTTAGATGATATTTGCATGAATTGCTCGTGTCTCTCTGCCTGTGTACTACCTATGACTAGAGAGGATAGTATTTTCGTTTTGTAATACAATCTCTATGGTGTGATTCTAGGAATCGATCATTGTATGTTTAATAACTGCCTCCAAATTAACATTCTAACATGTGTCTACCTATCTTTACACTTCAAATGCATCCCTGCATGTAACAACTTGTTAGATGAGTTATTATTTTACTACACAAATATGGAACTTGGCATGAACAAGGCAGTAAGGAATTAAATCAACAAAAACAAATCTGGAATTTATTACTGCCCACTGCCATTTAAGCAATCATGAACCTACTGCTATTCCTCTATGGACTTACTTTGTGGAGTATCTGTTATGTTTTAATTAATGAAGTAGTATTGATTCTAGGTCAGTTCTTGACTAAAGTAAAACTTGCTTTCTGTTTTCTATCTTTAGATTTATTACCTATCGAGGACGTTGACAAAGGGTTGCAGCAACGGCAACGTCCACAAGGAGTTGCGGCAACGACAACGAATCGGGACTGCAGCAACGACAACGACATCGGGGCCGCAAAAACGACGACATTGACACAGGTTGTTGTGGCGACATGGACACGGGGCTGCGCTAGCGACGACGTGGACACATGGCTGTGGCGACGACGACATCGAAACAATAGAGGCGATCACTTTGTACCATTCTAGAAATGATTGACATGTATTCTGAACTATTGAATAATAACCTATATGAATGTAATGATGTATTAAAACTAACTGTGGTTACTAATATATTTGATATACTGATTGTGTACCTCGTGTACTTGTATATACTGCTAGAATATGAATATATGTGAATTTTTTTTTCCAGGAAATATAGCACTGGCGAACAGTATACAACTACTGGCGAACAGCCGCCGCCCCAAAAGAACTACTGCTGGCGAACATGAAAGATTACTGCTGGCGAACATCTAACTACTGCTGGCGAACACGAACGGTTACTGCTGGCCAACATGAGATGTTCGCCAGCGGTACCTCTTCCTTACCGCTGGCCAACACGGCTTCGCTAGCGGTAGCCGCTACCACTGGCGGGGTAGCGCTGGCGAAGCCGTGTTGGCCAGCGGTAAGGAAATTTTGTTCGTCACTAGTAGGCTTTCTCCTACTAGTGTCTTAAATATTTGCGGAATCAATAATCGAATTTCTCACCCCAGCAACCTAGAGAAAACGTGGTTTCGTGCTGAGTCATGGATTCATTGTCACTTATGGCCCGGCCGTCTGAGGCTTAGAGCCATAGCTTGTTAAAAGAAAAGAGAAAAGAAGAAAAAACTGAACCGAACCAGTTATGCCGAAAACCACCACTTGAGGTCTTTTTTCCAACCGGGGTTCACACAATCACACCCCTTTCCATTACTGATATCGGGAAAACAACTTGAGGTAATTGATCAACATCGGCATGCTGCGATGATATCTATGTGGAAAACCTACGGGTAAGAAATTAATAAGAATACAGGAAGGAATAACCGCGTCGTTATTTTTTAGTTTGGTTGCGCCAAACAAAAACAAAAAGAAGAATCTGAGCGAAGCGGTCTAAAAGCACTAGCATAGCGCACTGCACGACACCAACAATGGTTAAAGGATGTGCAAGTGCACGGCAGTCGGTGACGATTGGCGAGAAAAGATGGATCGACCACCGCCTTTACTCCCAGGTCACGGTGGGCATAAAACCCGATTCCCGAACCCGATACCCGAACAACCCAAACCCGAACCCGAATATCCCGAACCCGGAAAACCCGATCACTTATTCGGGTGTCAACTTCAGAAACCCGGATTTAGTATGGGAAATTCGGGTTTTACTTCCTAACACCCGAACATCCCGTTGATCCCGAAATAAAATTGAAAGTCCAAAAAATATCTTAAGCAGGCCAACCCCAGCCCAACTACTTGTGATTCCTAGTCTGCTAAAGCCACGAAGGCACAACCGCACAAACCAAGCGCACCCCATCTTCCTTCCTGGCCTCTCCATGACCTCGACCTACTGAGCCGCCACAGGCTCCTGCCCCGAGTACCACTGCCGACCCCCGTCCCCATCTTCATCTGAGTGAGGAGCCGCCGTCCCTGTCCTCACCCGGCGATCCACCGTCCACCACCGACGAGACCGCGTCCCCAGCGAGGCGCCGTCGTTCCCATCCTAGCGAGGAGACACAGTCCCTATCCTCATCCCACTGAGGCGCCGTCATTCCCATCCTAGCGAGGAATCCGCATCCCATTGAGGAGCCGCTGTCTCCATCCTCATCCCGGTGAGGGGTCGTCATCCCCATCCTCATCCCAGCGAGCTGCCGACGCCTCCCATCTCCCCCATCTTCCTATTCCTCAGATTGAGACAGAAAACACCATGGTCAACAAGGTAGTTCGGGACATCCGGGATTTCCCGAATCCGAACCCAAATTTTTGGGTACCCGATTTGTCGGGAATAAGAATTTTTGGGACAATTTCGGGAATCATTTCTCATATTCCGAATTTTTGAAAACCCGAATTACCCGTCCCGAAAATTCGGGAAAACCCGAACGCCCAGCGTGACTCCCAGGTGATGTGATGATAAAACAAGGCAGTGCGTGTGTGTGTGCATGTAGTACTAGTGGCGAAAGGCAAAGAAAACACAGCAATGAAAACTGTTGGTACGCCGTACGATGTTTCGTTACGAAGCTCTTCATTTTGGGCACTTTACACACGAAACCATTTGGACCGGTTACAGTGGGTGCTCTTCATATATCTTTACTATTAAGATTACGATGGCGGTGAAGCGGTGTCACGTCTATAAAATTACGGAAAAATGTTACTTGCCTACGTGTCCCAACCTATCTAGGTGATGAAGTGAGTACGACGCTAGCAGCTGTTTACCGTATACCTGCATGAGTGAGAGCTAAACCATGGCAATATACAAGAAGCTTATTAACATGCCGGCCCGTCTTGGGTCAGTTTCCTGTTCTTTGGTCGTCGAGCACGCCACAGCCTCGCCAACCCCATCCATGTCGCCACACCACGCGTAGTCCAAGTGGTGTAAATGTGTTGTTGTCCAAGGGTCGAAACCACCTCTCGCCTCGCTGGGGCATCACCCTCTCCAAGTCGGGTAGGTACCCGACAGGCCCCATAGGGAGCGGGAGACGTCCCCCACCCCATGTCCGTGGGTATCCCGGCGGCTCTCGGCGCACCATCGGTCGGAGTCCTCGCTGGGGTTATCGTTTGTTCTCGAGCCCTTCGGCCACATCACGATTTCTACGATCGTCTCGTAGTGCCCCTCGCCACCTCTTGAAAGTAAGGTGTTGCCCTTCAGACCACAACGGGATACCCGAGACAACACTAACCATCCCGGCACTACCAACGGCACCACCAGACCATCCCGACACTCGACATAAGCCTATCAGCTAGCTTCTACTTCGACACCAGCACCGATTATCATCAAGAACCAACCGACTCCTTTAAGCACACCTCGACAAGCACCCGATTACGTCACACCGCACCCGATTATGTCACACCGCTCGCAACTTTTCGGGAGTGTGACATGACCACGACAACCTAGACATACGACAAAACCTATTAATAGAATTTTCCTTTATTCCGTAGCAAAACACGGGCATTGTGCTAGTATGGTCCTAACGTACGCCCACAGTAGTATGGTGCGTACAAGCCTATATACAACTTGAAGCTTGCCGGGACCGACCAATTAGGTTTATTACGAGATGATGAGATGCCCGTTATTGAATTGATGCACTAGCCAATTCTCCCAAAAGTCCGAACTGATGGAAAGACTAGGCTGACAGGTTTTAACATTCCCCCTCACGTCTAGGCTGTGACGAACAGGAAGACCCTCAGACGTGGGATCGATGAAAGGTCGCAACTATTTTAGATTTAATAATGCGTTGGCCGGGTCTTGAACTTGAGACCTCTTGGCTCTGATACCATATTGAATTGATGCACTAGCCAATTCTCCCAAAAGTCCGAACTGATGGGAAAGGCTAGTCTTTATATTTTAACATCATTGCAGTCGTTGTCTCTTCATTATTTTCAGTAACACTTAGGATAATTAGCGAAAACCGATCGTTTTTCAGTTCAGATCAAACAAATTATTAAGAGAGAAGCTGGCCCTGCCCTGTTGCGTATCTGCATGCATTGTGGTATGGCAGTCTGAGGTGGGTTCTGGGTGACCTAGCTAGGGTCCCTGCACTGTGGGTATGGGTCTTCTTCTTTTTTTTTTTTTTTTTTTTTGACAACTTGGGTCTGGGTCTTCTGGTTTCCTTGCTTTTGTCGGTGAGGCCACCCAGGACGGCCGTGCACCTTTCTGTCCTTCCCTCTATCCAGGAATGTTGTGCAATTCATCGCTCAGAAATAATCATATGTAAGTAATATATAATCATATGTAAGTAATATGCTGGACAAATATGCGTGTCAGCAAAACGGCTCCTGTACGGCTGGTCCGGATTTGAGCAGGCTCGTAGGAGATGATCTTAGTCTCCCACTTAAGAGGTCTTGAAAAGCCGAATGAAACGTGTTTTCTACGTGCAGAAACTAGGCAGCCAGGGCACAGATATCGCAATCGCAATCGCAATCGCATCTCCATGCACATCCCCATCGTCATGTGGCATGTGCTCCATATGGATCAGGCCTCCAACCAATCACATGCTTGGTGCAATCATGCACCACGAAGTTCTTCCTTTGTGATAAACAATGATATCTTGCTATTTCAAGATTAGAAAAAACGCTCCAATGTATGATATATGTTGGACTGCCACAAATGAACTCCGTGCTGAACGTACGATTGCCTTCCATGTCAAAACTAGATCTTCTCCAAAAATATGAACGCAAAGGTTTTTTTTTTTTTTTTACAACAAGGCCCCCGGTGACTTTTCTGTACTTTCACCTTGTTACTATATTTAGACATAAATCTCCCGAAAGCATACAAAATTTCTAACCCCAGCCCGACCCATTAATTATTGTGATCCATATTCGGACGTCAAGAATTTTATTGTGTGAGAATATGTCCACTACAGGAAAGCTCCAATACGCCGACGACCCCCTTACCGTCGGGGAAAAGTGGATTCCCGTCGGCGTACGCATAGGCTGACGGGGGCTGTCGGCGTATAAATCCCGTCAGCGTAAACTGGGCTACGCGGACGGCAAAACAATCGGCGTATTGGTTGGTCAAAAAAAATTTAAGAAATTTTTTGAAAAAAAATTGAATTTTTTTCTGCATTTTTATTATTTCACTTGTTTAACCACTTAATCACACTATAGTCACAGTTATCTTTATCTCTAAGCATTTTTTAATTTTAAATTATTTGCTTCTATTAACAATTCTCGATTGGTCACCCATCCTCAGATAGCTCCAGACCTAGCACGCTTAACTTCGTAGTTCCTTCCCCGTGAGCTACCTAGAAACAACGGATGTGTTGCTGACAACAGTGTCTAATCAATCCTGTTAACCCTTGGACCATCATGTCATACTCTTTTATTTTGTGAATTCAAACAATTATTTAAATAAAAAATAATAACTAATAGTAAAATTGAATTCAAATAATCTTGAATTTAAATAATAAATAATATTTTTGCCTTTCCTATTTCATATTGAATAATTCTTATCTATAAATCCGTAAATCGAAATTTGACAAATAATATGTCTATACCGATTAGAAAAATGAGATAAATTCAAATATGACATTCATATAATATTTTCCATCATGTGTAGGACTTTTTTTTCCCTTCTCATTGTAAAAAATCCATTTTCCGTTTTTCGAGTGCAATTTTTTTTTGTGAAGGACCAACCAACAAATATGTTGCAAAAATTGAGTGGTATTTTTTTTTTGAAAAGATTATACCATGTTATATGCACAAATAAAAAATTTGTTTCCTATGAAAAGGTTTCAATCCACCTCTTTTAAAAAACACAAGTTTCTTCCGATTGAGCTGAAAACTGGTCAAATTTGAACTACATGTACCTCATAGTTTGCTCATGATTTTTGGAAAAAATCATTTTTAGGTACACAACTATCTATTTCATCATAGATACACCAAGAGTTTCTCAATATTCAACCTATAGCCCCGCTGGAGAAAAATCCAGGTTATATGTCTACACCCAGTAACCGTTAACCCTTTCTTGTTTGTTCCGTTCTTGCTTATGGAATTTTTTGAATAATGTAGCTTTAACAATATACATGATGTAGATCTGTTTCTCTTTTCCGAAGCGAGCTAAAGAACGTCGAAATCCGAATTCGAATGCAAAAATTATGATTAAAATGGTGAGTAAGTAAAAAAAAACTAGGATACGCCGACAATTGCCGTCGGTGTTGCAAAAAAAAAAGATAGGCCGATGGGGTTGCCATCGACGTAGCACATTTTTTTTCATTATGGGTTAGCGTGTCGGGTCTACGTCGACGGCCCCGATATTTGGCCGTCGGCGTATAAAACGGCCATCGGTGTTTCTAACTTCGCCCGTAGTGGTCGCAGCATGTTAGTGGCGATGGCAACGAAACTTAAGGATGATACCTGATGTGAACTATAGGTTACATGATTTTATTGTGTGAGATCTCACCGCATCAAGCTAGGCATTGAGTGCTCGATCAACCTTGAAATGATAGTTGTTGGAGACGGCTGCGGAGCCAGAGCAAACTCGATCAGGGTGCGCTACCCTGTAATATGTGCTGATTTGGTTTACCAGGGTGCACTATCGTTGATTAATTACAGGGGTGTACTTATTGATGTTTTAGGTAATTACAAGGTAAAAAATAAGCCACCACCTTGGTACCATTTAGTTGTTCAAGGAAGAGTCGATGCTGGATCAAGGAGGTGGAGAAACTGACGTGTGGGCGAGCTTAACACGAGCAAGATGTTTGAGGAGGGGCTGTTGTATCTAGGTGTTCAAAATCGGCTATGATGCTGTAAAAGAACGATCATTTTAGTTGTACCTTGTCAAAAGAAAATCTAAAGCGAACACTACTCAGTCACAAGTGAGAACATTCACCAGCAATCAACCAACACAATCATGTGAAGGCTGTGCGATTTTAGGGTTGAACGAGTGGGTGCCTACCCCTCGGTTACGTGTTAATATATGGCCTGAACAATAGCTGGCCGAGCCTTACAAGATTCGGTTTACAAACGTGTATACAAAGCAAAACGAACCTAATACAACTCTTATAACATATTCCAACACCCTCCCTTAATCTAAACCTTGTGAAAGGTTAAGATTACGTTTAAATTCATCAAGCTTCTTGACAGGAAGTGCTTTAGTGAATCCATCAGCAACTTGATCTTCACTTGATATGAACTGGATAGATAGACTGTTGTTAGCAACCCTTTCTCTGACAAAATGAAAATCAATTTCAATATGTTTGGTGCGAGCATGAAACACTGGGTTTGCAGACAAATATGTAGCACCCAAGTTATCACACCAAAGACTTGGCTTTTCCTGTAACTTTACTCCAAGTTCATTAAGCAGTGCTTCTACCCAAATTAGTTCAGCAGTGGCATTAGCTAGAGCTTTGTATTCAGCCTCTGTACTGGAACGAGACACAGTAGCTTGTTTTCTGGCACTCCAGGAAACCAAGTTAGGTCCCACAAATATAGCAAAACCTCCTGTGGACCGTCTATCTTCAAGACAACCTGCCCAATCTGCATCTGAAAAAGCACTTAGAAAAATGGATGGTGATTTTATAAAGGTAATTCCCAGACTTGTTGTATCCTTCACATATCTGAGAATTCTTTTGGCTGCTGTCCAATGTTCTGTAGTTGGGGCATGAAGATACTGACATACTTTATTCACAGCAAAAGATAAATCAGGACGTGTCAGAGTAAGATACTGCAAGGCTCCAACAAGACTTCTGTATTGTGTACTATCTTCAGGGCCAAGAAGTGTACCCTTTGTGAGAGACAACTGCTCTGTGGAGGACAATGGTGTAGGAGCTGGCTTACAGTCCTTCATGCCAGCGTTGCTCAGAATTTCATTTGCATATTTCTCTTGTGACAACAACAAACCATCTCGTGTTTTCTTGACTTCAATACCAAGAAAATAATGCAGCTCACCCAAATCTTTTATAGCAAAATTTTCATTTAGGTCTCGAAGAAGAGCAGCAATAGCATGATCAGATGATCCAGTGACTATGATATCATCAACATAGACTAAAACAAACATGGTGATACCTGATTTGTTGAAGAGAAATAATGAAGTGTCTGCCTTTGATGATATAAAACCAAGTTCAGCTAACTTGGTACTCAATCTAGAATACCATGCTCGAGGTGCTTGTTTTAGCCCATAAAGTGCTTTGTCAAGTTTGCAAATATAATGTGGATGATGAGTGTCCTCAAAACCTGGTGGTTGCTTCATGTATACATCCTCTTCCAGAACACCATGAAGAAACGCGTTCTTGACATCTAACTGCCTGAGATTCCATCCACGAGATACAGAGATAGACAAAACAATTCTGATGGTAGCAATTTTAACCACAGGACTAAAAGTGTCCTCATAATCAATACCGTATCGTTGCTTGAATCCTTTAGCAACTAAACGAGCCTTGTACCTGTCAATTGTGCCATCTGCTTTCTTCTTTATACGATATACCCATTTGCAATCAATCAAATTATTCTTGTTGCTTGGAGGAACAAGATGCCAAGTTTTGTTATCAATTAGTGCCTTATATTCCTCCTCCATAGCACTACGCCAACTTGAGTCATTAAGGGCCTCAGACAAAGTATTGGGTTCACCTGTAGAAGACAACATGCACCATCGTACAGTACCATCAGTAATCTTCTTAGGATGACGAATACCTTTTTGTAATCGCGTACGAACACCAGGAGGAGACGGTGCTGGTGGTATAGAATCATCAGAACCATCAGAAATATCATCATTTTCATTCCCAGAAATTTGATCGTTTTCATTTTCCCTTCCTTGTTCACCATCTGCCACAGATTCGCCCGTACCAGCCCCAGTCGCAGAGGATCCGGACTGGGCAGAGGGGGACAGAGAAGCAGCCGAAGGACCGGCAGACGACGCACGGCCTCGTGGCGCGTCATCAGTGGAGGCATGCATGCGGGGCCCTGGAGGCGTGTGGACGCCACGCGACAGCGGGGCGCTGGAATCCGGCCCGTGCTGTGCATGCGAGGGGACAGCACGCAGCAGGGACTGCTGTGCCGCTGCATCTGCGTCAGAGGGGACAACATCATCCTCGGGATGCTGCGCCTCGGGATCTTCAGAATTAGAGGAATGTTCCTCCGAATCTACATGGAATTCAGCGTCTGTTTCGTCTTCTTCCGAGCCAACTTGTTCACTCATTTCAGCATAAATTTCTACATGATTTTGAGTGGGATTTTCACCTGCAGTTTCTTCTTCCTCCTGTGACACGTTAGGAACAGTAACAATAGGCACAACATGGTTATAACAATTTTGGGTATCCTCATGAGAATTTTGTGTGGAAGAAGGAAGAAGTAGTATTTCCTTTTTGAGAAGGGCACCGGCATTAGGATGGAGTGATGCAAAGGGAAAAACATTCTCATCAAACACAACGTCTCTAGAAATATACACACGACCCGTGGAGATGTCAAGACATTTAACTCCCTTGTGAAGGGGGCTATAACCAAGAAAAGCACACCGTATTGATCGAAAGGAGAGTTTTCTTTTGTTATAGGGTCGAAGATTAGGCCAACAAGCACAGCCAAAAGTCCTAAGTGCATCATAATTTGGAGTGATGTTAAGGAGACGTTCAGTGGGAGTTTCAAAATTGAGAACTTTGCTAGGAAGTAGGTTTATGAGAAAGGTGGCTGTGATGAATGCTTCATCCCAAAATTTAAGAGGCATGGAAGCATTTGCTAGCAAGGCAAGCCCAACTTCAACTATATGGCGATGTTTTCTCTCAGCTGAGCCATTTTGTTGATGAGCATGAGGGCAAGAAACATGATGTGTTATGCCAACCTTTTGAAAGAAACCATTCAACTTTTCATATTCACCTCCCTAATCTGTTTGCATGGTGATTATTTTTCTATCAAACTTGCGTTCAACATATTGTTGAAAATTGAGAAAAGCTTGATAAACCTCAGAACGGTTTTTGAGCAAATATATCCAAGTGAACTTGCTAAAATCATCGATAAAGCTTACATAATATGCATGTTTTCCCACAGAGAGAGGAGCAGGGCCCCATACATCAGAAAAAACTTGTTCTAGAGGAACAGTCGAAACACTAGATGATATAGAATATGGCAACTGATGACTTTTGGCTAACTGACAAGAGTCACAAACATATGGAGTACTCTCTGGGGTGTAAGCTATTTTATTTCTCCTAAGAACTTGCTGAACCACAAACGAAGATGGATGTCCTAAACGGCGATGCCACGTAGAGGAAGATGGCTTTATTGTGAGGAAGGCGTGCTTGGCAGTTTCATGAAACATGGGCACCAAGGGATAGAGACCATCATAGCAAGGGCCTCTAAACAGAACTCTTCGTGTTGCTTGGTCCTTGATTAAGAAGAAGAAAGGATGAAACTCAATGAAAACATGATTATCAAGAGTAAAGCGATGAACGGATAATAGATTTTTAGATGCACTTGGGACATGAAGGACATTATTGAGATTAAAAGAACCATGAGGAGTACTCAAAATTGAATTACCAATGTGGCTAATGTTCATACCTGTTCCTTCAGCAGTGCGAACTTTGTCTTGCCCATGATATTTGTTGGCGATGAGGAGTTTGTTCAGCTCACTGGTAATATGATCAGTTGCCCCAGTGTCAGAATACCAATTTGTGTCAACACCATAAGAAGCAAGATTTGCTCCTTTTTCACCATCATCCCTATTTTTCTTGTCCTCCTCATAACGCCACCAACACTCATTTGCAGGATGTCCATGTTTCTTGCATATCTGGCAATCAATATTGACATATGGAGTAGGGGTCCTATCCATACGTCGTCCACCATCACGACGGTATCTATCACCACCACTGTCATCACGGCGTCTGTCCCTCCTATCATCACGTCGGTCAGTACGACGGTCATCACGGCGCCAATTACCACGGTCATCATCACGGTCACCTCGGCGTTCATCACGACGCCAACTTCCTTCTTCTCTATCACGATAGTTGCCTCCACGGTAAGAACCATTATCGGGGCTGCGAGGACGGATGTACCCACGGGACGGTGGAGGGGTGCGGCCACGTGAGAAGGGGATGTTGCGCTCGGCACTCCTGCGAGCAATATTGGCAGAGGACACGAAAGTGCCATTTTCTTCAACACCATTGCGCATGTCATAGGAGCATAACTGCTCATAAAAATCATCAAGTGAAATAGCAGGATTCCCATTAACCGAAGTGATCAGTGCATTATACTCAACTTTGTCCAAACCGTGTAACAGATATCCGAGCATCTCATCATCAGGCACGGGCTTACCAAGGGCTGAGAGTTCTGAGGCAAAGCTTCTCATCTTGGTAAAATATGCATCAGCCGTCATCGAGAGCTTCTTGGTGTCATTGAGAAGACCGCGAAGAAGTTGAGCCTTGGTTCGTGACGCTGTTTTGAACATGGCATTAATTGATGTCCATGCTTCAGCCGTGGTGGTAACCTCAAGGAGGTGGGAGAGGATATCTGGCGACAGTGTATTCAGAAGGAAGCGGAGGACTTGTTGATCTTTAGCTAACCATGCAACATAGGCCGGATTCTCAACTACTGTCTTCCTCTTCTCGGAGTCTTCCCCCTCGATGGTTTTTGGTGGTGCAGCTTCAGATCCTTCCAACAGGGCCATGACGTTGGCGCCACGGAAGGCGGGAAGGACGAGAGCCTTCCATAGCAAGAAATTGCTACGGTTCAGCTGTTGTGCAGGAGGAGATCCAAGGGCCGCAGCTAGCGAGGCACTTGACATTGCAGCGGAAAGGAGTCTGGGCTTCAGGTAACTGTTGTCTGGATCGAAAAAAACCAACACGATCGGAACTTCAGAACCGATTTCGTCTGGGCTTCAGGTGTCTGTTGTCTGGGTCGGAGGAGCAGCACGATCGGATCTTCAGATTCGATGGCGTAACCTGGTTGTCTTGGATCGGAGACTCACGATCAGATGTCTTGGTTGTGTAGTTTGTAGTGATCTGCAGAGGGCGCGATCGGATGTGGGTTTTCTTCTGGTTGTATGTAGCAGCGGCGGCGGCGGCTCCCGAGAGCGGCGGCGGCAGCGGCGGCGGATGTTGGTTGTCGAGGCAGTCTAGATGTCGGGGAAGAGCGGCGGCTCTGATACCATGTGCGATTTTAGGGTTGAACGAGTGGGTGCCTACCCCTCGGTTACGTGTTAATATATGGCCTGAACAATAGCTGGCCGAGCCTTACAAGATTCGGTTTACAAACGTGTATACAAAGCAAAACGAACCTAATACAACTCTTATAACATATTCCAACAAAGACGATATCCGTGCGGGACATCAATATTTTTAATTTGGAAGTGTGGTCGGTCGGAGTAACGCCTGCCGTCTCTCTCCGGATGGATGATGTGAGAAAAACCTACCGGATAACACGATGCCAATAGTCACTAAAGGGGAAGGAGTAGGGATGGCAACGGGTCTGCTCCCCACCGGGGAGTGCCTTCTCATCCCTATCCCCATTTAGCAACCGGGGAGACTTTTTTCCCATCCCCATCCCCATCGAGGTCGGGGCGGGGATCGGTTTCCCCACTAAGAAGTTAAATTCAAATAATTTTGTCACATTTTCGTGAACTTACACTTTTGACACACATAAATATACAACTTATGCAACACGCATGTGGTTAAAAATACGAAAGATTAGATAATATGTTACGTATTATTAAAACACACTATGCTAGACATAATATTACTACTTTTTTTAATATAAATTGTATCGATTTATATACGATAAGAATAGATAACGGATATAGCGGGGAACGGGGATGGGGAGACCTTTGAATCCCCATCCCTATTTTAGATGGCGGGGATCAACTTTCTCCACACTCGTCTCCTAATAGGTGAATTCCACACGGGTTTGCGGGGAATGGGTCCCATTGATATCCCTAGGAAGGAGCAGAGCACCAGGGGCGCAATTCGGCAGTACTACGTGGTAGTAAGATGTTCGTTAACACAAATTAGAGCTAACGTTTCCCTATTCGTTCTCCCTTTTGGCCCATCTGATTTGCTTTGAACGATGCGCTTTAATTATAGGCAAACCATGGATATTCAGAGGGCACGTTTGTATGTTAAGTTTCACGTGGGCACGTACGTGCAATGTTTTCTTGTCAGACTAGACGGCGTACGGCCGGGCCTGTTTTGGCTGTTTATTCAGGCCATCAGGTGTACGTGGTGGGTTAGATTTAGAGACCGATCTATTCGAGAGAGACACACTCTCGTGGTCTGCTGGACAAACCGGGCACGGCCACACTTCTTGCAGGCTAAAGTACACATGCACGACGCATGTGCACAAAACCCGAATTAAGCAGGCTACATTGTCTCTCTTCTCCCAGTCCATCTATCCAGCCAGGTTCGTGCGTTCGAGGGACGTCAAGGGCCTGATTTTCCGCAAGTTCGAGATCAAATTAAAATTTTGTTGGGAGGAAAGATTTTGGATGCCTCGGTCGAGAGAGAGAGAAGAGAGAATGAAGGGTTTGGACTTCGAAGAGAGAGGCGGGTGAGGAGCAAAGAGCCAAAACAGCATAGGCAAGAGAGTAAGTTGTGGATCGTCATAATCGAGAGTAATATTCGAATTCAGTTTTGGTTTGGCAGAGCGCGATCCAGGGACAGTGAGCACTGAACAGTCAAGAATCGGTCTATTTTCAGTTTAGTTACTCATTCTTACGTCCTTGATCAGAGTTGTTTTGGACAAAGTATGTGTTACATGCTTACATAGTAGGGCTTTTTATCGAATTGCCCATAGCGGACCACTTGTACTCAGTTTTACCCCTAATGCCGAATCGACCTCAGTTTTGCCCCTAGTCTGTGCGCAACTACTATGGAGAGGCTGGAACGGTAAGTTTGGAGTCGAATCCGTTAGTCGAAGTGGGCCCGGAGGAGTCAGGCTCCGTTTCGCGAAGTGGGTCCGCGTGGGACTGCCAGTTCGCTGAAACCGTCCGGAGCTTACAGGTGGGACCGGGCAGTTAATTGACTAATCTAAATAGTCCACCCGAGCTTCCCGCCACAACCGTCGTGCGCTGCCGCCCAATTTAGTTGCCCCGCCGTCGTGCGCTGCCGCTCTCGCCGTCGCCACCTGTGTCGCAGCCAGCAGCACGCATTTGCGCCGCCAGCACCACCTGCACCACCTGCACCGCCGCGGCCGTTCCGCGTGGCCACCTGCTTCACCGCTGGGGCCGTCCTGCGACGCCGCTGGTGGGGCGCTCGTTCCACCACTCTGCCCGCCACCTGCTCGACGAAATGGATATGAATGAAATGGAGAGCGGCCGCGCCGTGGGGCCGGAGACACGCCGCGTCCACGATTGGCCTCCCACTTGGTAAGTACTGAGCTTTGAATTATCGATTAGACACGGATGCCATTGATTTGCAACTGATTGCGTCTCTGTTTTCGTGGGTTAGGATGGAGTTGCGGTTTGCTTTCTTGGTGCACGTTAGAAGAGAGCGATACATCGTCGATGCAGACAGTAAGAAGAAATACTAAGGAGGTTTCAGTTATTCGGTCCCAATGGATTGTAACTAGAGTTTCAGACAATTTGGGGAGATAGTTTGCAGCCCATATCCTTGGGGTTTGCATGATGAAGTGGAATTTAGATACTTTGATGGGGGAAAAGATTGGATCAAAATTAGTAATGATGAAGAGCTCGCTACCATGTTTGCTAAGCATAAGGAGGCAGAGAATTTTAATGTGAAGCTGCAAAATGATGTGGTTGTGCCGGCAGTTGTGGCGGGTTCATCTTTTGTGGCAGGACCATCACGTCGTACTGCCAACTCCAGCCAGAACAGTTCAAAACCAGCTCGACGTGGTGGGTCGACAAGTGTGGGCACTAGGAAAAGGGTTCATGTCGCTGTGGAGGAGGATGCCTGCATGTCTGCGGATGATGAAGAGAGGCTATATCCTGATGTTATTAGGAATTTAAGACAGACACCTCGGGTTGAAATCCAATATCAGTCTGACAGTGACGATGAAGAATAGGAAGACCGGACACCTGTTGAATGGAACCCTGCGAACCCTCTTATGGCAGAAGGTTGCATTTTTTCTTCCATGGCTGAGTGTAGAAATGCACTTGTGACGTACTGCATGACGGTAGAACATGCCTTTGTAGTTGACAAGAGCGATAAAAGGCGCTACACCGTGCACTGTGTGTCTGAAGATTGTCAATGGAGGATGCACGCATCTAAAATGCGTGGCAGCACCAATGTTCAGGTAAAAGTGAACCATTTTCCCCAAACATGCGAAGAATCAACCCTTAGGAAGCAAACAATCGGCAAAGCCAAGTCAAGATGGGTGGCGGATGAAGTAAAAATATGGGTGGCAGAAAACCATCAAGTGAGTGCAAAAGAATTGCAGAAAAACATGAAAGACAAGTTCAAGATAGATTTACCATACATGAGGGTGTTCACTGGTAAAAACAAAGCATTGGAATCTATCCATGGTAACTGGAATGAAAGTTTTCAGTTGTTGTATGCATTCAAAGCTGAAGTGGAGAGGGCAAGCCCAGGCAGTGTTGTTCAAATTGATCACCACGCCGTGGATTACACATTGAAGAAAGTGACAAGGACCAAGCAATGCTTTAGGAGGGTTTTTGTGTGCTTTGAAGCTTGCAAAATGGGTTTTTTGGTAGGCTGCAGGCCTTATTTGGCTATTGATGCTACTTTTCTCACAGGGAGGTTTAAAGGCCAGCTAGTAGCAGCTTGTGCAGTTGATGCACACAGTTTTGTTTTTCCAGTTGCCTACGGTGTGCTGGAGACAGAGTCCGAGGAGAGCTGGACATGGTTTTTGCAGAATCTGCGCCGGGCTATTGGACATCCCAATGGATTGGTAATCCACACAGATGCATGCAAAGGTTTAGAAGTGGCCGTGGATAATGTGTTCCCAGGAGTAGAGCACAGGGAATGTATGCGTCACCTTGCTGCAAATTTTGTGAAGAAATTCAAAGGAAAGTTTTATACCGATCATTTATGGCCTGCATCTTTGACTTGCAGTGTGAGGAAGCACAACTACCACATGAGGCAGTTGTACACAAAAGAGAAAGTGAAGGAATACTTGGAAACACACCACTCGAAGCTATGGTCTAGAAGCCAATTCAGTGAATTGAGCAAAGTTGACTATGTGCACAATAATCTTGCAGAATCTTTCAACTCAACGATCCAGAAACTAAAGGATCTTAATTTGGCTGATTTGCTTGACAGGATAAGGATAGAATACGCCGAGAAATTTCATTTCCGTCTTGAAATAGCTAATGCAAAATTCATGGGCCACATTATTATCCCGAATGTGATGAAGGCGTTGAAGCAGAAAACAGAGGGCTTGAATATGAACATGAGATTTGTCTCGGATACCAAATCAGAGGTATCATTCTTTGATAAAAGTAACAAAGAATGGAGATATCCAGTGGATTTAGAAGCGAAAACTTGCAGTTGTAGGCAATGGCAGATAACTGGTTTGCCATGCATTCATGCCTTGTTTTTCATCACTTCTCTCACAGGTCCAGCAGGGGATATACAGCAGTATGTCCATGATTTTAGTACTTTGTAGCAATGTTCAGAGCCACATATGCACATGCCTTGCCTGCTTTGGAGGGAAAACAACAGTGTGATAGAGTGGACCCTGGATTCAAACTTTGTGCTCCGGTTCTGAAGAGAGCTGCAGGTAGACCGAGGAAGAGTCGACACCGACGTCGCAGTGAAGGTGGAGGTAGAGCGAGGGTGCGTAAGTGCACAAGGTGTGGTGGGACTGGTCATTTCGGCAAATATTGTGATAACGCAGTCGATCCAGGGTTTGGAGAGAGTATGCCTGATGAAACTGATGGTCAGCAGCCGGATGCAGCATTTCAAAATGATGATCAACAGCCGGATGAAACATTTGAAAATGATGTTCAGCAGTCAATTGATTCAGATGATGCTCCAGAACAAAATGATGATCAAGTACATGATCCAACTGATTATTCATCTGATGATCAAGTCCATGATGCTCCATTCGATGATCCAGATGCTCCAGCTGATGATCCGCTGGATGCTCCAGCTGATGATCCAGCTGATGATTCATATGATGCTCCAGATGCTCCAGAAGATGCTCCAGATGCTCCAGCTGATGATCCGCTGGATGCTCCATTGGATGATTCTGCCATTATCTCACAAGTTTCATTGGATGCTCCATTGGATGATTCTGCCATGGACACACAAGTTTCGTTGGATGCTCCATTGGATGATTCTGCCATGATCTCACCAGTTACAAGCTTAGATGGGTATGTAAATCCTGCCATGATCTCACCAGTTTTCATTTTTCATTTTATTTATTTATCATGATCCTTTATGTTTTGTACAGATCTGGTGTAGTTTCAAAGAAGAAGGCCAAGGTACCGACTACCAAGAGGAGAAGACCAGAAGCTGTGAGCAAAATGAGCACAAGGAGCAAAGCGCCACCAAAACAGCCAAGGATCACGAAGAAGCCCCGACGCTATTTGGACTAAGTTGGTGTTGTATTTCTGTTGAATAATGTTGTATTTATGTTGACTGGTGATGTATCTGTCGGATATATACCGAATAGGGGTATAGAAGATGGTAGACAAAAGAGCTGGACTACCAGGGTGGCCTGCAAGGTAATGGGCTTAGGTCCATTGGGCGGCCCAGTAGTCCGACGCGCAGAAGCCGGATTCTAGAAGAACCCGGATCACGGCCCGCGTGATCTGGCTTGGAGGAGAAGACGGATTCCTTACTTTCCAAGTTACAAGTAAAACGTAGTCTTCTAGGTTTCTGGTTCTGTAAGCCCTAATCCGGCTATTATATAAAGCCGGACGGGAGATAGATTTCATAAGTTCTTTTAGTTACAAGGTTCAAGCTTAAGCCTTGCGCAACTCGCCGGGAAGTTCATCCTCGACGAGTAGCTGGATCTATTCCCTTACATTGTAACCTTATTATACGGGCTTTAGTCCCACATAGTGAGAAGTGCAGGAGTAGGTACGCCGTACTGTCGCGACGTACCGAACCTGGGTAAATCCCGTGTTCTGTGTTACTACGCTATCCCGTTACCCCACGTCTCTACCGTAGTCTCATGGCACCCCAGTCTATGAAAACTACTACGATGTCTCGACAGTTGGCGCCCACCGTGGGGCAAACGACGTCAGGCGTGAAGTTCCGATCTGGGATACTAGGCGGAATCGGAAGATCGATCACTGTCGGAAGCTTGGAATTCGACGACGACGTCGGGCGCTTCCTCGACAACGGATCCTACATACCGGCGCAAAACCATCTGGTAAGTGCCTGCGTTTTACCGATTGGATCTGCTAATATCTTTATCGGATTAACCGCGGAAGCAATGGGGTTTTGCGGTGAAAGCAATTATCTCCCACCCGCCCTATACCCAGTCGAAGACGACTATGATGCCGGATTTTGCTCAGATCGCCGACAAAACAGTGATACGCACTTTATCGGCATGGTGCAATCCGAGATCGCCGAAAACACGGAAGACGGAAATCCCGTGCAAGAGGCAGACAACAATACACCCGTCACAGAGACGGAAGAACCAATACCCGTCACAGAGACGGAAGATCCGACATCCGTCAACCAGACGATGAACTCGAAAACAGAGTCCGTGCTCGCCGCCATTGAGGCGAGATTGGAGTCGGAAACCGGATCGGATAACTTCTCCGAAGACGAAGATGATGATGCCTTCGTAAGAAAAGTTAAGTCCTTTCAAGAGGGATTCCATGAAGTGCTAATGGCAAAACCAGCTGATACAACGGGTGCCGATAGCCAGGAAAGCCCTAAAACCCCTCCGCCAGCAGAGGAGAGGGAAGACGGAGAAACTTCTCCGATATTTCCTAATGTCAAGGAGATGACAGAGGATGAACCTGTCAAAAAACCTCCATCTTCCAAGAAAAAGCACCGTGCTTCCAAAAAACTCCAGTACAAACTCCGGAAGAAAAAGTCAGCTGATCTCGCTGATGAAAACCTGGAAGTTGGAGATATTAGTGGCACAAAGCCTACGGAAAAGAAATCTAAGGAAATCACTGCTCCGCCAATGACAGAACTGGAAGAGCAAGAACTATTACAAACTCCAGTGGGACCCAATGAACCCCCTGAGATGCTGGAAGCCAGGAGACAAGCTTTCCAACGGCAACAACTGCTTAGATCTCGGCAACACCTCCAACAAACCCATAATGACATCAAAATTATGAAGGAAGAAATTGAGGAGTACGAGAGAAAGCATAGATCTGCCTTAAAACCTACAAGGTTACCCGGAATTGCAAAACCGGAAGAACTGCCGCCGAAAGAAAGGTTCTATAACCCATCTTGGCAAAAGCAGTTAAACGGCAAAGATGCCAAGGGCGAACCAATATACAAAACCGCAGCTGAAAACGCGGAAGCAGCATTCGCCATCCTGAACAATGATCTGTACTCTAACGGGGAAAAACTCCAAGGGGTGTATGCTTTCCTAGGAAAAGCATTACAGCAGCAACAGCGAGGACAAGAGCGATCAGGGAGGCTGCATGATAATTCCGCCCTCTGCAAAACTGTTACTTGCGCTGCTGGAGCACTTGGACCGGAAGAACCCGGAGATTCGGATAAAAAAGAGGATCCGAGAAAAGACAAGAGAAACCCCGACAACCGGGACGCAGCGTCTAGAACCGGACCTCATCTCCCGAAAGACGGATATAAACCACACGATCGGGAAGACAAACACCGGAATGACGGCAAAATAATGCCACCTCCGAGAAACCCAGCTGAAAAAGCTGGAAGATACGATACACCTCACAGGCGTGAAAGATCTCGGACACCGCCCAAAGATAAGGAAAGGTACAGGAGCAGGACTCCACCTAATCCCAGAGGGCGTGACAACGGAAGAGATAGAGATAACCTCGGAAAAACGCGTCCGCGCAACAATGGAAAAGAAAGGAGCAGATCCCCTTCTGTCCATTCAGCCGGGAGATACTCTGCACATATTGACAGAGCAGAAAAGGATGATCTATACTTTGGTCCTAAGTGTTTTACAGACAGGATCCGAAGGATAACCCTGCATTCTGGCTTCGCCAAAGTTGGTCCAACCTACCAAAAATATACCGGCAGTACAAACCCGGATACCTGGCTTTCAGATTATTACACAGCCGTCCAGATCAACAACGGGACAGACCTGGAAGCTGTCAAGTTTCTTCCCCTAATGTTGCTAGACGGAGCCAGAGATTGGATTAATGGTTTACCATCAAGAACTGTCGACAGTTGGGATGATATGGCGAGAGTATTTACTCAGCATTTTCGAGGAACATACAAACGCCCAAATAGCATCAACCAGCTGAACCGTTGCACCCAATTTGAAGACGAACCATACGTGGATTTCATCTCCAGATGGACTGCAATGAAGAATAGTTGCTCTGGAGTAACTGACGTACAAGCAATGCATGCTTTCGTCAATGGCCTAAAACCCGGACTTGTACCGTTCATGGTTGGTTCTAAAAAGCACAAAGATCTCGGATCTATGCTTACAACCGCTAATGAGCATGCGGCAGCCGAAGACGATATCAGAGCAAGAGGAGGCAATATTGAGTCACTGATACTGGCCAAGAAAACACCTCGTTCTGATAAAAAAGGAACCCCGAGTCAACAACAAAGCCCAAGGAGGTTAACTTAGCCTTTGGAGGAGAAAAAGGGAACAAGTGGAAAGGCCGCAGTCCGGATCCCATCAATTACACTCCTGAAGAATGGGAGAGAATTAAGTCGGAACCCTGCGTCCACCACTCTCAGTTTGGGAAACCAACCCACACGAACGCGCAATGCCGGCTAAACAAGCATATGAAAGGCAATGCAGGATCTGGAAATAAAGGGAAGGGTTCCAAGAGGAAACCTGCCAAACAAAAGCCAGAAGCTGAAAAAGAAGACAGTGAATCGGACACTGATGATAAAATACAGGAACAACAGCGAAAAGGCGAACCTAAATTTCCGAGAGTTGACGGAGAAGCAATGCTAACTTTCCTAGCAACCCCGTCAGCAAAGGTGGCCAAAAGGACACTTCGAGAAATAAACGCGGTTGTTCCTGCAACCCCAAAATTCTTGAAGTATTCCAACACACCGATAATCTGGGATCAGTCTGATCATCCCGGAAATATCCCTGAACCCGGCACACAAGCTCTTGTTGTAAGCCCTATTGTTCAAAACACTAGGCTAAGAAGAGTGCTGATGGACGGAGGATCCAGCATCAATATAATGTACCTGGATACACTAAAGCACTTGAAGATATCCGAGTCCCAGCTCAGTTACAGCAATATACGCTTCCATGGCATCGTTCCTGGCAGGCAAGCACGATCCCTAGGAGAAATTTCCCTAGATGTCACCTTCGGAGATAAAGATCACTTCCGGCAGGAAAAAGTATCCTTCGAAGTTGTGCCGTTCGAGAGCGTGTATCACGCAATACTCGGACGTCCGGCTTTCGCCAAGTTTATGGCAAGATCTTGCTACATCTACAACAAGCTGAAGATGCCAGGACCCAAAGGAGGAGTAATCACCATTGCCGGTGATTTCAAGCTGGCAAATGAGTTGGAAAAGCAAAACGCCCTTTGCGCTCAAAGAGTTATAGCTCAGGAAGAACTGAAGGAGTTAGCCAAGGAGGTATCGCCGAAAGAAATGCCGGCAGGAAAAGAAACCCGGAAGCCAACAGATAGCTTCAAGGCATCCGAGAATACAAGACAGGTAATCCTAGATCCCAAAGATCCGACAAAATTCGTCGTTGTTGGGACGGGGATGACCGACAAATAGGAAGGCGAGCTCATCAAGTTCCTCCGTGAGAACTGGGACATTTTTGCCTGGTGTCCAGCTGACATGCCAGGCGTACCCAGGGAACTTGCTGAGCACCAACTCAAGGTTATTCCCGGATCAAAACCCGTCAAACAAGGTCTCCGTCGATTTGACGGAAGAAGACGGAAGGCTATTGGCAAGGAAATTATCCGGCTTTTAGCAGCGGACTTCATCAAGGAGGTAATCCATACTGACTGGTCCGCAAATCCGGTATTAGTACCGAAGAAAGATACAACTGCCCTCAGAATGTGTATAGATTACACAGGATTGAACAAGTTATGTCCGAAAGATAGGTTTGCGCTACCGCGAATCGATCAAATAATAGACGCCACTGCAGGCTCTGAGCTTTTATGCTTTTTGGATGCATACTCCGGGTACCACCAAATACGCATGAAAAAGGAAGATCAAATCAAGACTTCTTTTATAACCCCGTACGGGACGTATTACTACGTAACCATGCCTTTTGGCCTGAAGAACGCAGGTGCAACATACCAGCGTTGCATGCAACGTTGTTTGCATAGTCAGATTGGAAAAAACGTCCATGTTTACGTGGACGACATTGCTGTCGTAACCAAGGAAAAAGATACACTCCTTGAGGATTTGCGAGAAACCTTCGAAAACTTGCGCACTTACAAGATGAAGTTGAATCCATCTAAGTGCGTATTCGGGGTTCCCTCAGGAAAACTTCTAGGTTTCATCGTTTCTCACAGAGGAATAGAAGTTAACCCGGAAAAGATGAAAGCAATCTCGAACATCTCAGAGCATACGTATGAAAAAGATGTCCCAGAATTGCCGGGTTCCCCCACAGCCATAAAAAGATTTCTTAGTTGGCTGGGGGCTAAAACCCTACCACGCTTCAAGTTGCTGAAAAGTTTCGACAAGGTCAAGTGGATTGCGGAAGCCTGGGAACACCTAGCAAGTTATGTCCCCTTCTGTACTTAGTTCAAATCTATGTAAACATCTTTTGAGATCATGAAATAAAGTTGTCGGAATGCTGTCATCTATTTTTCTTATAAGTACAAAGTGTTTCCGCCTCATCTATTTCCCAATGATCTTACAAATTTCTCAATGTTAACCCGAATTGTGCTTGCATACTCGGCGTTACATAACTGAATGATTTTTCAGCCTTTTAACGGCTAAAGGAAACTTGAATTGCCTGCGTGCCCAAGTTTCACTTAAAACTTTCCTTGTTTCTCTAAGTCTTATCTGATCGTGCGTATGCTGGGTTACTGGAACTAGTTAGTAAAAATGCCTTTAGCATGATTCATGTTTTCGAGTTTCAAAACTGCTTGGTTCGTCCCCAGTTACTCGGCATAACGATTCATAATGCTATTTGAGCCATTTCAAACACTAAGGACAGTTAAAGCATACACACCAGAGAACTTAGAAGATAAAGGAATGGTAAAATTCAAACAACTTGCAAAGTAATTTCATAGTTTAAACTGCAAAAGGCGGAATTTTCATTAATACATATGAAGCATTACATTTCGGATTACAAATGAAAGAACAGTAATGCTCCTATTGTCTAATTTTTCTATCCAGGTTCCAGGTAACCCTTCAAGAATCCGACTCCTCCTCGCTGCTCTCTTCATCGGGGATTGGAGGAGCTTCTTCTTCTGGATAGTTGACGGCGACATTTACCATGGCGGCAATCTGGGTGGCGTGGCCCTTAACTTCACCAAAGATGGTGGATCGTTGCGCATCCGTGTATCCCTGAGGGACACCGGTGGCCACACGCCAGGATTTGGCACTAGGGTAGTGCATGCGCATAAGGCCTAAGGCCATGCGCGCACCACCCCGTGCAGCGGAGCGGAGAACAGACTCCTTGGACTCCGCCACCTCCATGATGATACCCGGAAGTTTTTCAACCTCCGAGCATTCCCCAGATTTTTCGGGAAGAAACTTGCCTACTAGCTGCGTTGCAGCAGCCTTCACCAAGTTCCATGTCTCCCCGAAAGCTCGGATGCCTGCAGCCCGAGTGCCATCTGGGGTGTCTCCTGGTTGATCCAATAAAACATACAAAAGGGTTAAGGAGACAAACAGAGAAAACAAAACATGGAAAGATGAGGACAAGGGTAAGAAATTTACCGATGAGTTTATCGATCTCGGAAACTTCCTCCAGGCGAAGATTCAGAGCTTCAGTCAAATCCTGAATGGTGGATTTGTCTTTCTCTGCCTGTTCGGAAGCCTTGGAGTTAGCCACTCCAAGGGCCAGATTGCTGGCTTCCAGGTCTTGTTGAGCCTTCACAAGATTCTTGTGAAGCTCAATGTTCTCATTACGGAGAATCTCGGCGTTGCCGGAATCTTCCGCTGCTTGTTTAGCTTCAGCTAAAGCAGCTGAAAAGCAAGGGAAAATCCGAGTTGATCAATTTCCTCGGGAAAAAACTTAGACAAAATCTTAAATCGGAAATTTCAAAACGAAAAAGCTTACCATTCGTTTCCGTCAAAGCGAGCTGAGATGATTCCAGCTCCGCCTCTCTCTCCTCAAGAATAGAAAGAAGACTTCGAACTTCTTTATTCTTGATAGTGAGCTTCCTGAAAACTTCAAGGTTTATGGCCTCGGAGGTTTGCTGAAACACAGCAAGGAAAAGTATGGTTAATAAAAAACATCAAAGCAAAAAAGCATGCATTTTGTTTAATGCTTGGGGGCTAGAGTTACATACCTGGCTCATGCGTTGCAAACCTGCTAAGTTTTCTCGGAATTCTTTCGCGTATTCCGCGAAGTGATTTTCGGCCGCGTTCAAGCCATCATTTATAGCCTTAAAATCCTTGTCAAAGGTGGGGATTTCCTCGTCGAAAGTTCGAGAAGATTTCCCCACCTCTGGAGCCGCCCTTTCCCTCGTGTCCGACTCGGACACAACGGGCTGGCTGGGCTCTGGGGGCTTGGTGGTGGTGGCGGCAGTAGGTTCTTCCGCCATTGTCTGCGGCGTGTCCGGGGCGACGGCGGGAGATGGTTGGCTGCCTCGGTTAGAAGAAGCTCTGAGTTTCTTCAACTTTCTCGGCTTCAAGTTGGAGGGGGGTAAGCTAAAAACCAAAAACCCGGAAAAGGTTAAAACACCGAAGATGGACGAAAAAGATCCCATAAAAGAAAAAACCCAGAAGAAAATAACCTGGAAGTGGCGACGGGGATTCCGTCAAGGTCGATAATTTCATCCGAAGAAATTATCTTCTTGCGTTTGCGCCCACCCGTAGCGGCGGTGCGCAGCGCATCCAGCTCGGCCTCGGAGGCTAACTCCGAGTCTGGAAGATCCACAAGCTGTTGGAAAAAACCAATCAGATTCAAAAGGTAGATTATCCAGGAAGTAAGATTATACCCAAATAACGGAAAAATTACCTTAGGAGCGGGGTTGTCGGCCGTGTACATTGGCCGACTCTCCGTGTATTGGTCGCGCGATGCGACCAACTGATTGATGCGCCGCCTAAGCTCTTTGCGGGCCAATCCTTGTCGGTTGTCCGCATTGGATCCTTGGCTCCTGTGTATTCACACAGGAGACGGCCTCCGTGGTTTGCTAACGGCTGAATCCGCCTATCCAGCCAGCAAAAGACCGTGTCCATACCGGTCAAAGGAGGTTTGGAGGAAGTGAGCTTGGCGATGCGCCTCTTGATCCTTAGTAGATCTGGAGGCAGAACCTGGACGGCCTCTGTCACCCAGTTATCCTGGGGAACAGCGGCGGAGTTCACAAAAGGTGGAACCCCGACAGCCTTTTTAGGAAAAGGCACGTCGGGGTGATAGAAAAAAGAACCCGTCCAAAATTTGACGGATTCTGAGGTTTTGATTTTGGGGAACCAATCCTCTCGGAATCTCCGAAGAGTAAAGGAAATGGTTCCGCAATTTGGGAGCGCGCCCTCCGAAGAGTTACGCTTCACCCCAAAGCAATACAACCAAAAATCTAACCTAGGCTCTATTCCTAGGTAACCTTCGAACAAGGCCTGGAAGCCGGCCATGTACAGAATAGAGTTGGGAGGAAGGTTATGTGGTTGGATGTTGTAGTGTGACAGAACCTGGAGGAAGAAGGATGAAGGTGGCAATCCCATACCTCGTAGAAGGTGGGAGGCGAGGAGCACCCTTTCGCCCTCTTGTGGCATGGGTTCAGTCTCCTCCTCCGGGAGCCGCCATTTCTTTTTCAGCACCAAGCCCTCCTTCTCCAGGTTGGGAAGGAGAGCCGGGGGAATACTGCAGGCACTCCAGTTGCCTGCAGTTTCCTCCTCCTCTTCTGCTCCGGCGGCGGCGGCGGCGGCCTTCGCGGCGGCAAGTGTCTCGCCGACGAGCTCGATTTTCTCCTCCGCCGTTTCCGGTGCGAACGGCGGGGATGTTGTGGTGCTTGGGCCCGCTACGTCCGCGGCGGCGGAAGCGTTTCCTCCGCCCGCCGCGGATGCCGTGGCTTTTTCCGGCCCGCCGCCGGCATGCTTGGGCGACCCCAGCTGTGGATCCAGGTCGCCCAAAAGCTCGTCGATGGAGGCGCGAGCCGGAGAGGACGACGGAGAGGCCATCGTTTTTGTTGATGAGGGAGCGCTCCGGCGTGCAAAGGGCTCGTCGGGGCAAGGATTCGTTCTAGCTCTCGTGCTCGCGTTTGCGTCAATGGCGTGGGCAGTGAGGGAGTAAGGAAAGATTTCCGGAGACGACGAGGACGGCTATTTATAGCCTAAAAACCTCTAGATACGCGCCAACGGCTCTTTTGACCGTTGGATGTTCGACGCGTGTCGCTCGCCGAAAAATCCGGGAAACGGAACGACAGAGGAATGATGGCTATCTCCTCGTTTCTCGTGAGAATCTGTCAGAGATACGTTGCAGGGTTTCCCGCGTGAAACCAAGCGGCGCTTGCGTCAGCATGATTAAAGCGCTGATGTCACGTGTTCCTTTTCCGCGAAGGATCGCGAGAAGAAAAGCCGGATTTTCATAGTTCCGAGTTTTATGTTACCATCTCCTTCAAAAGGAAAGAAGAAAGAATCAAGACTGCTGAATCAAGTTTCTCGGACAAAATGTATTTGACGAAAGGCGGAGTTTCAGAGTTTTGATCCTTCCTGGGGGCTACTGTCGGATATATACCGAATAGGGGTATAGAAGATGGTAGACAAAAGAGCTGGACTACCAGGGTGGCCTGCAAGGTAATGGGCTTAGGTCCATTGGGCGGCCCAGTAGTCCGACGCGCAGAAGCCGGATTCTAGAAGAACCCGGATCACGGCCCGCGTGATCTGGCTTGGAGGAGAAGACGGATTCCTTACTTTCCAAGTTACAAGTAAAACGTAGTCTTCTAGGTTTCTGGTTCTGTAAGCCCTAATCCGGCTATTATATAAAGCCGGACGGGAGATAGATTTCATAAGTTCTTTTAGTTACAAGGTTCAAGCTTAAGCCTTGCGCAACTCGCCGGGAAGTTCATCCTCGACGAGTAGCTGGATCTATTCCCTTACATTGTAACCTTATTATACGGGCTTTAGTCCCACATAGTGAGAAGTGCAGGAGTAGGTACGCCGTACTGTCGCGACGTACCGAACCTGGGTAAATCCCGTGTTCTGTGTTACTACGCTATCCCGTTACCCCACGTCTCTACCGTAGTCTCATGGCACCCCAGTCTATGAAAACTACTACGATGTCTCGACAGTATCTAAGTTAGAACATAGTTGGTGATGTTTGAATAATGTTGGATGATGTTGAACCAAGTCGTTTCAAATTTTTAGGAAAATGTGCTTCAAATGAGGTCTCAAGCTAGGGTAGACACCCCCGTTTGAAATTTCATGAAAAATTCTACCTTGTCAAAATTATCCAAATAAATTTGAGGAGCAACTATATCGCAAATAACAACATGGTGCGTTGGATTCATGTCATTTTGATTTTTTTTGAATTATTTATGCTCATTTGAAACCATCGCTCTATTCTCATGAGAAATGTGCTTCAAATGAGGTGTGAAGCTAGGGTAAACACCCCCGTTTGTAATTTCATGAAAAATTCTACCTTGTCAAAATTATCCAAATAAATTTGAGGAGCAACTATATCGCATATAACAACATGGTGCGTTGGATTCATGTCATTTTGATTTTTTTTGAATTATTTATGCTCATTTGAAACCATCGCTCTATTCTCATGAGAAATGTGCTTCAAATGAGGTGTGAAGCTAGGGTAAACACCCCCGTTTGTGCTTCAACAATTTTTGGCATCTCGTCTACATCAGCCAAATTAATTTCCTAGACAACTATTCTACATATATAGTGTAAATCTGAAGTTTCGTTATGTTTTCAATAATTCTTCTATTTTTTTTTAATATTTTATTTAAATAACATGGTTTAATAGAAAATTCATATGTAAAACAGGTAAAAATCATCGCTCTAGTAAATCTGAAGTTTCATTATGTTTTGAATAAGGGTATTCTTCTATTTTTTATTTAAATAACAAGGTTTAATACTTAACAGCAAAGAAATCATATGTAGAACAGATAGAAACCATCGATCCTTGTGGCCAACGGACCAACCAATCAGAGCGCAGAACGAGCGTCTCGCGGATCGCTGTGGCTGCGAGCGCATCCGTCCGATGCACGATTCCTTCTAGAAGGCGTCGATCCAACAGCCCAGGTCGAATCTCTGTGTTTCCTTCTAGAAGCTTTTCGGCTGGTCAAACAGAGGGTTGACCAAGCTTGAAATGAGCATACATAATTCAAAAAAATAGAAAAAATATATTGCTGACGCACATAGTAGTGTTATGTCATATAGTAACGAGATATAAATATAAACCTGTCTTATAAAGAATGGAACGAAAAAGCCTTGTGTAACATATGATATCTTGAACAGTCTAGTAGAGAGTTCAAGATAATGAGATGAGTTTCAAACCTTTTGAACTCAAAAAAGGTCAAAATCTCACCAAAGCTTCATTTTGGTGTGACTAAGAAAGATCCAAAGTTATTTTTTCATTTTGATGTTTTAAACTTGTTTTATTTACGATTTTCGATTAAAACCATTATTATTCAAAAGAAAATAAATAATACGAATATTCATCCAATAAATTTTTGGGCTTCGGAATTGCATTATATAGGTCTAATACAAGTCTAGGAAAAATATAAATAGGATTTATAAACATTAGAATGAAAGCCATCACTAAAATGAGATTCCTCGAATACAAGACTAGAGATTTCAAAGAATAAGAGGTGGAAACATTGTGAATCTTCCGAAGAGGTGGGTTCTACCTTTTTGTTTTGTGTTCCTATGGTCTATCCTAGCACAAGCAAGCAAATAGTTCCACATTGCTACCCCCTTTCGACGCAGTTACCGCGTGTTTCCGTATAAGTCCGGTATTTCTCTAGCGGGTAGGGTTTCACCGGGAGGGGGGCTACGGAGCGTCTGGATCGCAACACAAGCTAGGGGGTGCCATACCATGTTAGTATAGGTGTGTTGTATGCTTTGGATGTCAAAGATTGCTCTCCGGGGTGTGACCCGGCTTCACCGGCATCCACTTCTCTCTCGTAAGCGGTTACAGGGTGAAACTCCCGTATCGGACCAAACACCGTGAATCTTCCGAAGAGGTGGGTTCTACCATTTTGTTTTGTGTTCCTATGGTCTATCCTAGCACAACCAAGCAAATAGTTCCACATTTCTACCCCCTTTCGACGCAGTTACCGCGTGTTTCCGTATAAGTCCGGTATTTCTCCAGCGGGGCTAGGGTTTCACCGGGAGGGGGCTACGGAGCGTCTGGATCCCAACACAAGCTAGGGGGTTCCATACAATGTTAGTATAGGTGTGTTGTGTGCTTTGGATGTCAAAGATTGCTCTCCGGGGTGTGACCCGGCTTCACCGGCATCCACTTCTCTCTCGTAGGCGGTTACAGGGTGAAACTCCCGTATGGGACCAAACACCGTGAATCTTCCGAAGAGGTGGGTTCTACCTTTTTGTTTTCTGTTCCTATGGTCTATCCTAGCACAACCAAGCAAATATTTCCACATTGCTACCCCCTTTCGACGCAGTTAACGCGTGTTTCTGTATAAGTCCGGTATTTCTCCAGCGGGGCTAGGGTTTCACCGAGAGGGGGGCTACGGAGCGTCTGGATCCCAACACAAGATAGGGGGTGCCATACCATGTTAGTATAGGTGTGTTGTGTGATTTGGATGTCAAAGATTGATCTCCGGGGTGTGACCCGGCTTCACCGGCATCCACTTCTCTCTCGTAGGCGGTTACAGGGTGAAACTCCCGTATCGGACCAAACACCGTGAATCTTCCGAAGAGGTGGGTTCTACCATTTTGTTTTGTGTTCCTATGGTCTATCCTAGCACAACCAAGCAAATAGTTCCACATTTCTACCCCCTTTCGACGCAGTTACCGCGTGTTTCCGTATAAGTCCGGTATTTCTCCAGCGGGGCTAGGGTTTCACCGGGAGGGGGCTACGGAGCGTCTGGATCCCAACACAAGTTAGGGGGTTCCATACCATGTTAGTATAGGTGTGTTGTGTGCTTTGGATGTCAAAGATTGCTCTCCGGGGTGTGACCCGGCTTCACCGGCATCCACTTCTCTCTCGTAGGCGGTTACATGGTGAAACTCCCGTATGGGACCAAACACCGTGAATCTTCCGAAGAGGTGGGTTCTACCTTTTTGTTTTCTGTTCCTATGGTCTATCCTAGCACAACCAAGCAAATATTTCCACATTGCTACCCCCTTTCGACGCAGTTAACGCGTGTTTCTGTATAAGTCCGGTATTTCTCCAGCGGGGCTAGGGTTTCACCGGGAGGGGGGCTACGGAGCGTCTGGATCCCAACACAAGATAGGGGGTGCCATACCATGTTAGTATAGGTGTGTTGTGTGATTTGGATGTCAAAGATTGATCTCCGGGGTGTGACCCGGCTTCACCGGCATCCACTTCTCTCTCGTAGGCGGTTACAGGGTGAAACTCCCGTATCGGACCAAACACCGTGAATCTTCCGAAGAGGTGGGTTCTACATTTTTGTTTTGTGTTCCTATGGGCTATCCTAGCACAACCAAGGAAATAGTTCCACATTGCTACCCCCTTTCGACGCAGTTACCGCGTGTTTCCGTATAGGTCCGGTATTTCTCCAGCGGGGCTAGGGTTTCACCGGGAGGGGGGCTACGGAGCGTCTGGATCCCAACACAAGCTAGGGGGGCCATACCATGTTAGTATAGGTGTGTTGTGTGCTTTGGATGTCAAAGATTGCTCTCCGGGGTGTGACCCGGCTTCACCGGCATCCACTTCTCTCTCGTAGGCGGTTACAGGGTGAAACTCCCGTATCGGACCAAACACCGTGAATCTTCCGAAGAGGTGGGTTCTACCTTTTTGTTTTGTGTTCCTATGGTCTATCCTAGCACAACCAAGCAAATAGTTCCACATTGCTACCCCCTTTCGACGCAGTTACCGCGTGTTTCCGTATAAGTCCGGTATTTCTCCAGCGGGGCTAGGGTTTCACCGGGAGGGGGGCTATGGAGCGTCTGGATCCCAACACAAGCTAGGGGGTTCCATACCATGTTAGTATAGGTGTGTTGTGTGCTTTGGATGTCAAAGATTGCTCTCCGGGGTGTGACCCGGCTTCACCGGCATCCACTTCTCTCTCGTAGGCGGTTACAGGGTGAAACTCCCGTATCGGACCAAACACCGTGAATCTTCCGAAGAGGTGGGTTCTACCTTTTTGTTTTGTGTTCCTATGGGCTATCCTAGCACAACCAAGCAAATAGTTCCACATTGCTACCCCCTTTTGACGCAGTTACCGCGTGTTTCCGTATAAGTCCGGTATTTCTCCAGCGGGGCTAGGGTTTCACCGGGAGGGGGGCTACGGAGCGTCTGGATCCCAACACAAGCTAGGGGGTGCCATACCATGTTAGTATAGGTGTGTTGTGTGCTTTGGATGTCAAAGATTGCTCTCCGGGGTGTGACCCGGCTTCACCGACATCCACTTCTCTCTCGTAGGCGGTTACAGGGTGAAACTCCCGTATCGGACCAAACACCGTGAATCTTCTGAAGAGGTGGGTTCTACCTTTTTGTTTTGTGTTCCTATGGGCTATCCTAGCACAACCAAGCAAATAGTTCCACATTGCTACCCCCTTTCGACGCAGTTACCGCGTGTTTCTGTATAAGTCCGGTATTTCTCCAGCGGGGCTAGGGTTTCACCGGGAGGGGGGCTACGGAGCGTCTGGATCCCAACACAAGCTAGGGGGTCACCGCACTGTACCAACTATCTCTAAAAATGTCTAGAAATGACATGGCCGAGTAGTGCAGACAGCACCCGTCTACACTATTGTACATGCACTAAAAACAGAGGGAACCCGATCCTCTTACTTTGCCCACCTTATGTTCTCTGACTTTCTCCCATGACACGTGGGTCCGATGTGTGATGGGCTCCATTTGTCAGTGACCTAAAGTCAGAGGATCGCGTCTCAGCGTCTGCAGGTCGTTGCCGCCGTAGTTTGCATGCATGAACTCTATCTGCACCGTTCCTTACGATCAAACGGTCGAAAATGACGCAGGTGCATGGACGTGGTGTTTTGGCTCAATGTAACTGGGGCCCCGTTCACCAGCCCGGTGCATGCACGCCTCGTTTTTTCATAGTAAACAACGTGGCAGAAGAAGAAAAGATCGAGTGAACGTCGCGTCGCATTTGCAGCAGCCCTGCACGCTCCTTTCAGAAACACAAGTCGCGTCGCATTTGCAGCGACGCAGACCTCCACGCCTAGTTTTTTATAAGATACGCATCAATGCATATGCAGCGAGGCAGGATTTGGCGTGAGACTTTGGATTTCTTCTCTTCACCTCTTTAATTCACGCATGCAACCTACGCCTGTTCTACCACCGCTTTGACCATGCATCGACTGTACTTTCTACACTGCATCCTACGTTTCACACAGTTTGCTTCATCTACCCCAATAAATTCACGTCTCATCGTGTCTTTAAGTAGCCCGTTTCACTCGATCCTCCTCCATCTTATCATCAACTCTCCAGCCTCTTTGCCTTCTCTCCCTTCAAGCCCCGAACACCATGTCTTCCTACTCTCTCCCCTCAAGCCCCGAGTCTGTCTCCGACGAGGACAACCACCCCAAGGCTCGGCCTTGGTACGAGCCCGACTGGACGCCGGAGGAGACGGGCCTCAAGCCCGTCGAATCTCCCAAACGGGAGCGATCGCCGTCGACTGACGTCCCCGACAGCGACGAGCGCGCCGCCGAGGACCTCTCCCCAAAGACGAAGAACCGCCTCCTCAAGAAAGAGGAGCGGCTGGAGAAGAAGGAGCTCGAGAAGGAGGAGAAGAAGGAGGAGGAGAGGGAGGAGAAGGCTCTCCGAGCCCGCATCAAGAGGGTCCGTGAGAACGACGTGGAGAGGTGGCAGGAGGCGAACCGCCGCGCCCGGATCGACGATGAGATCAAGATCAGGGCGGCGGAGTGGAAGAAGTAGGCCAACCGCCGGCGGTTGGCCGGACGGCCGGACGGGCGCCCGCATGCATGCCGCGGGCGGTTAGGGTTTAGGGTTAGGGCCCCCTTTTTTTTTAATAGATGTAATGTCCGACGGGCCCCACTAAATATATGTAAAGTGAGGCCAATGATTATCCATATATATATATGTCCACTGTTTAATTATGTTTGTCAATTAAGTTATTTTTAATTCTATTTGCCCAAATAAAGTCAATATTTAAATTATATTTGTCCGAATATTTAAATTACATTGTTCCGAATATTTAAATTATATTTGTCCAAATGTTCAAATTATATTTGTCCAAAATTATAAATTTATTTTTGTCCAAATGTTTAAATTATATTTGTCCAATGTTTAAATTATTTTTGTCCACTGTTTGTCCGTGCTAGTATACGTTGGGCCTCATTCAACATTAGGCATGTCTTGGTTTTAGATGGGTCTGCCTGAACTGAACCTGAACTGGACTGAACACTGAACCTGTACATACGAACACTGAAAACTGAACTGAACACTGAAAACTGAACTGAACTGAAAACGAACTGAAACAAACGAAATCAGGGCTGGATTCCTGACGCATTTATTCCAAGTCTTAGCCATACTCAAATTGACCATGTCAAGCTAACTACAACACTAACTATATTATTTTTGACTAATGATCTGCAAATACACAATTCCAAGAACAATTGCACATAAATAAAAAAAATGCAGCCATCATATTGCTCTGCTTCTTTAGATCGACAAGCGTCTCCAGCTGTTTTGCCATCTTCTTGAACTCGTCCTTCTGCACCCCATTGTGCACCGTAGCAGATCCCAATTGCTCCACCGCCGGTAGCAAATTGGGCACCTTTTTTTTGTCCTCCTTTTGAATCCTCTTTATGTACTCCTCAAGCCACTCGAAATGGTCACATGGAGGAAGATCCTGCAAATACGAAAACCCAAATCGCATGAAAACCCAAATCGGCTGAAAATTGAGGGAAAAAAAAACGAAATTGACAGGGGGAACACAGATCTCACCTCCCCAAGCTGTTCTTTGCTCTCGCATTTCACATACTCGCGCCCGCGGTTGCCGTGCCTGTCGCTCCCCGTGACCCGCCGTTGCAGGGGCGCCGTCCGTGGGCAGTCAGGGCATCTTCCCATCGGAACTGGCCCGAAGCGCGGCCATTTAGAGTGGGAATCGGAAGCAGAGGTCGACGACATGCCGCCGGAGAAGAAGGGGACGCGCTGTCTGAGAAGCTCGGCTGATTTCCTGCTCACCGCCACGAGCTCCGCCGCGAGCTCCGCCGCTTTTAAACCGCCGGCCGCAAGCAACGGTCAACAGCTGGGGCCCACAAACCGCGCCAACGGTCAACAGCTGGGGCCCACAAACCGTGCCAACGCTCAACAGCTGGGCCCACAACCCGCGCCAACGGTTCTATGATGGGTCCCACAGGTCAGGATTCTAACGGGGAGCAGAAAGTAACGGTGGGAGAAGCCAAAGCAGTCCTTGCGCACTGACTAGGGGCAAAACTGAGGTCGATTCGGCGCTAGGGGCAAAACTGAGGTCGTGGTGCCAACTGAGGGCACCCTGTTAATTATCCCTACATAGTATGCTGAATTGGAATACAAAATGTTCAGTAAATCACATCAGATTTAACAGTATGAACCCCCATGAAATTGTTGATCACATGTTAGTTCGAGGTAATACTTTTATTGCTATAGACGTGGCGACATTTCAAATCATCGTCTTCTGAAAATACAATGTCCACAACGGGTTCAAAGACTAGTGCAATGATAGAGCTGCATGGATTCGACTCTGAAATGATGGGTGATTTCAAACTGATCGACTCTGAGATGATGCTCCCTTAAAGAAGTTCTATAGTACAAAATCAAAGATAATGTCTCGTGCCGGACGCCAAAGACAAGATGTCTCCCTTTTCGCTTCATGGTCCGGAGGAAATACACAGGGCGATGTTGGGCGCCCATCGGGCTGAACAATTGACAACAAAGACGGGCCCAGTAAGTGACCGTCAACGCCTGGTCCACCCCAAGAGGCCGAGGACCTCGACTCATGCCGTTGATGCTCCAAAGAAGATTGAAACTATGTGCTCGAAAGTAACTTCTGCACCAACTCTCTATCAACCGCCAACAACTATGTAGTGACGAGGCCGCTCCAGAGAATCGCACACTAAGATCGTAACCCTCACCACCTCCTTCTACTCGCCACGACAGCGAGAGGGTAATGCACAACAACAAAAACACAACACCAACAACATAGTCTGAAGGACATCATAACTTATTTAGGGAAAAGCTCTGGCCAGGTCCGTGCTCAAAGCGGACTAGGGTGAGGACCTTGCCACTTTCTGCCGCCGCTTGGACTTATAGATGCCAAGAAAATCTTCAAACACGAAATTAGCAAAATGCCACATAGGCGCAACCTAAGCTAGACATAACTGCTGCTCTAGCATTTACAACAGTGGCTGCCACTCCAATCCCTACTCTGGTAGGCGAACTAGAGGCGGGGGAGGTGACTTTCAAAACCTTGTAGCGTGTGTTAGATATTGTCTTTTCTCATCACCATATCATACTTCGCCGTTGTGTGCATGCTATTTTACTCAAAATTTGGCGGAACTTATAGACACGATTTTTCCCAGTGAGCTACTACAACGTACCCATTTAAACCCATGAGCATAAATACGAATGTTGTAAATTACTGCTATCCTGCTATGTGCATTAATAGTGTCTCTCTTGGCTAAGACATACCGATAGGTCTCCTCATTTTCTTCATTGGAATAAAAGTGTCTTGGTCGAATAGGTTTGGGTCTTGGTCGAATAGTGACATGGATGAGAGTTGGGAAGATGTTATATAGTCCACACCTACCCCAACTTTACTTATGTGAACACTGGTGATTTGACTCTATATATCTACTCCATCTCTCCTCCGCATACATAAAAACATATGTTATCCCATTTCACACTTAGCAATGGATGTGTATGCTTAGCTGTTATTTATGTACACAAAAAGGAAAAGATGAGAGAAATCAAGAAATATAATACTCCCTCCGATCCATATTAATAGGTGCTCAAGTGGATGTATCTAGACATGTTTTATTGCTAGATACATCCACTTGAGGACCTATTAATATGGAACGGAGGGAGTAACAGAAGGGAACATGAGGCATCGGGATTAGTTTCACTGCCACACCACTATTGGACGTGTCTTTGCAAGAAAAACATGGCTTGGACCCCTCAATAAATGTGGGCTTGAAGCTTCTATGTGGTACGATGACGACGCATTGATCCATTGGTGGCCGACTCAGCGCCTGCAAGGCTGTCCAAAAATGGTTTTGACTCCTGGATGCAGCTCACCGTATCGATGCTCTGGAATGTTTGAGCGCAAACATGCCATCGTCACCACCGGCTGCTGGCGGATCAGTGGCGAGATCGACTTGTGGAGGCTTTGTGGTGATGCTGAAGGGCACTTTCACAGAGGCACTTTATAAAATGCCCGAAAAGAATAATATTTGGAGGCACTTTTAAATTAGTGCCTGAAAAATAGGATTTTTAGAAGCACCTTACAAAAGTGCCTTCAAAACATTTTATTTGAGGCATTTATGGACCCACCTCTAATAATATAATATGATTTTGTGAGGTACTTTGCGAAAAAGTGCCTAGAAAAATACGTACCACTACAACGCTATCTCTCCCGATACCCAACCGCTTGCGTCGTCGTGGCCCTAGCCGACCACCCTAGGCTCTCCGCTCACCGACGCATCAGCGGCTGGTCCACCTGGTATACTTCCCCTTCCTTGCTCCTCTCCTCGCCTCTCCCTCATCGCTTTGCCACCCAAGGCCTAACCTGTGTGTGACCTCTCCAATGGCCATTCCCGCGTGAGCAGGGCGATCTCCACGGCAGGCAAAGAAGCAATGTTGTCAGGGATTAAACGGAAGAGCATCATCGACGCACTCAACCAACACCTGGACACGGACATCGCTGTGGCCCCATCGCCCTCCACGTCCAGTGGACCGTCGGATTCCCAAGGCGACCAAAACTGTCCCACCCTACCCTCCTCCGTCCCTAAGGCCTTCCGTAATGCATTGTCTCTTAGCACGATATCCTAGGTATTACACGATTGTAAGATACAATCATCCTAATGCATTGTATGTTAAGTGGTGTATCTTAGTAAGCATATATTTAATGATTTTGGCCTCATACTAATGTGTGATTGGTCTAACAAGCTATTTTGCCTATGATACCGTGCAAGAGCCGTATCCTAAATAGGATACAACAACCTTCTCTTTCCTCAATAAATATAGTGCCACGTCAGCATTTTGCCTATGATATTGTGCCAAGATACTACCACTACGGAAGGCCTAAGGGCCCCTGCTCCGAAGGTGACACAATTTCCACCACACCCCTCACCCCCACCCCTCGCCCCCACCCAATTGCTAGGATAAATTTGGTGATTAGCAGGGTTCGATTTAACTGCATAGTATTTTTGGCTCACAAGGTGTTCGTGATATTGTCCAGCAGGGCATGGGTCTGCAATTATGAATTATGTATGCCTAATCTGATACATGTGTACTATTAATATTGGTCAATCATTACTCAAAAGTGAAAAAAAAACTATTAAGTGCTAAGATATAGTGGATTTTATCTTTATTAATTCTATAATGAAATGAACAAAACAACTGATGTTGTCAGCTTGTCACACTATCACATTAATTACCGCTTTAGCTAATGTCGAGTGTTGATGATTGATGGAACATGCGAGACCTCCTATCTCTGCTGGACATGTGCCGGTTGTTCCCTCTAGCGATGTGCATTGGTTGAACGGGCTTGAACATGCGAGTTCCCATGGCGACTCATGTTTGTTGAGTTATGACTATTGTACGAGGTCGAGTGCAATCGATCCGTAGAATTCGTAGAATTCTTATAGTTTAGCCGTTGAACAACTGCAGTCTGCAACATCTTAATTTCCTTCCTAGACTCGATTTAAAATGGACTGTTCGCGTTGAACGGTATTTGGGACATGTTGTGCGCTGCTGCCAAGACATCATGAACCAGGTTAGAATAGTGACTAACTGGTGTATGGAAACGTACCGGCTATTGTTGCTAAGGATCTTGCTATAGCGGTTGCTGCTGTACTGGCGCCTGAACTTATTGTGCTGGTTGTTGCAAAACTGGCTAAAAACACACGTGCTGAATCAGCTGGTGATTCATGTTTGGCGGGTTCAATCCCAGACCCGGTGGTGGTGCTGTAGATCCGGCTCCAACGGGAGGGCTGATGGGGACTCCGGTGTTGCAAACTGGCGTGGCGAGAGGGGTCTGGAAAACGGCCGTTTGCCCAAACCCGGATGGAAGTATAGTCTCTCTACTGTACCGTGGAAAACTTCCATGGGCAAAAACCAAGGTGAATTCCTTCCTGGAAGATGTTCGCCCGAGTCGTGTTTATCCGTTCTGTCTACAGCTGTAAATCTTTCTGGACGCAGGTTAACTACTGACGAAACCTTTCAGTTTCCACGTTGTGTTCTGCCAGGTTCTCGGCTGTGATTGGGGTTGCAAGTATCGCGTTGAGGGCCTCGGATGTGGATGTCAAGCCAGGTTTGGGTACAAACATGGGAGTGAAGGAGATATTGCCCTAGAGGCAACTAATAAAGATGTTATGTATTATCACATCTCATATGTTCATAATATGTTTTATACCATGCTTACCTGTATTAAGCAGAAACATTAATGCACGTGTGGTATGTAAACAACCATGTCGCTAGTAGTCTCTGTTTAACTAGTCCATTGGGCGACAAATGATCAAGGTTTTTTGATCATGGACATTTATGTCAATTGAAAATGGAGTCATATAATTGGATGAATGTTGTGATGGACACACACCCAACATATATGTATCCAAATAAGATCTAGTCACAAGTTCAACATTGTGATAACATGAAAATGTAGTAACCAAACATTCGACCGTGAGATCATATTTAATCACTGTCTCCGAGGTTGCCTTGAATGCATTAACCGTGACTACGCAACATGGTGATCATAAAGGTGGCTATCAGGTTTCCAAAGTGATAGGTAGAGGCGTATGCATCAAGAGCGGAATTGGCCAATCCGAATGACGGGTAGATACTCTGGGCCCACTCGATGAGATTGCATCAAGTAAACTTGCAAGTATGTGACTAGGTCACGGGGATGCAATGTCACGGGAACGAGTAATTTGTTTGTCGATAACAAAATTGAACTAAGTATGGAGATGCTGGAGATCGAATCTCGGACAAACAAAGTATCACAAGGCAAAAAGAGTGGGGACTTGACGTTTAAGATTTAAGCGACAAAGATAATCGTGGAACACACCGAGGCCATCATGGGTTTCCAAATCCCGCAGTTGGTAATTGATCAGAGAGGAGCCTCGATCATGTCTGGAGTGATCCCGAACCGTAGGGTGGCTCATTTAAGAATATACGACGTTTAGGTTTTATTTGACACCGAAGAGACAATTGAGAAGATAGTCGGAATCATTCTAGGATTTCCGATGGACATCGGAGGGCTACGAAAGATGTTTTGGAGCTAGATAAATTAAATAATGTGTATTTAATTATTAAGGTAATTAATGATTAACTATATTTTATTTAATTTTAAGAGCAGCCCAGCTGAAATGGGCCTCAGAGGAAAAAAGGCCCAAAAGGGAAAAAGAAGGGAGGGGCTTGGCCTCCTCATTTTCTTCATTGGAATAATAGATGCTTGGTCGAATAGGTTTGGGTCATTGACATGGATGAGAGTTGGGCAGATGTTATATAGTCCACACCTACCTCAACTTAATTAGGACTATAATCTAATGCAAAGGTGAATGCCCTGCCACCGTCACTTATGTGAGCACTGGTGATTGACATGTCCATTTTGCATCACTATTTTATATCTAAATTTTCTGTTTCACATTATGATCAATATATTATGATGCATGATATCTCACAAGTATAGGGGGTCGTGTGCATCCTTTTCGATAAGTAAGAGTGTCGAACCAAACGAGGAGCTAAAGGTAGGATACGTATTCTCTCAAGTTCAGGTACCATGAAATTTGAAATTTTCTTATTTGTCGTTTGTCTCGTCAATCTCTACCTACAACTCATACCCTGTATCGAAGAAACATGTCAAGGGAAAATTCGTGTAGACTATCTAGCGCAGGTGAAACCTAGAGGCACTCTTTATTGGATTGCAATATGGCAATGAGTGTATGAGATCTTTCTGATCCAGAATTGACCGAGGGCCTCTTTGGATTGTAGGAATTTCATAGGAATTTTGTAGGATTCCAATCCTTAGGAATTTTTTCTATGGACTACGTTTGGTTCAAAGGAATGATCTACCAAATTTTTTTTGGATTAAATTTCTATGCCCCAATTCCATAGGAATTTAAGCATTCAGTCCAACCTCTTTTTTAGACTCGAGTGCATAGGATCGAGGCACGTTTCCTGTGCTTTTCTTGCGTTTCGTTCAAACGACTATTACTGCAGTTTTCCTCATTTTTACTTACCTTTGTTTTGCACAAGTAAACATGTGAGATTCCTATGTTTTCATATTCCTGTGTTTTTGAACCCTGCAATCCAAAGAGACCCTGAATGTATGCACGAAATTATTGAACCTGATGCTCGTAGTTGGATTTTCTCATTAGATTCATTGTACGACCAGTTTATTATATTGGTCGTCACCTTGTGGTTAAATTGGTATGCTGGGCGTAAGGCGATCCATGAAACGAGTTTCAAACTCCCCTAGCTACCAACTTGTTCATTAAGAGAGTCATCTCTTACATTGGAGGATTGACGCTCCTGAAACCTCGGGCACATAGTTAAATGTTGAAAGGAAGTGGATCCCCCATCCGGAGTATTTTGTGAAGATCAGGGTTGATGGCGTTGTTTCCAACTCACTATCGACAGGGGCAAGTAGCACTACAAGAAAAAATCAGTCGGCTTAATTACCTCTTGTGTTACATACGACAATCTTCTCTCACTTCCACTCTTTTCACATTCCATGCTGATCCCATGGGGCTTTTCCTGCGCCCTACTTCCATTCTTTTCGGACCCCACGCTGTTGTGGGTGTAGAAGATTCCATGGTGCAATCACCGTGGTTGTAAGGAAAAAAAAGCTCCACTTCGGAGCTCTCGCTTAGGCATGTCCCAATGCATAGTTTCTTAGCACGTTATCATAGGTGCATTAATAATTCAAGAGACTACTAGTCTAATGCATTGTTTCTTAGAGGTTGTCTCTAAATTTAACAAGATGTGATTGGACTATTAACCATTTTTACCCATGATAGCGTGTCAATGTTGTATCTTAGCTAAGATACAACCTCACTCTCTCTCATCACTAGGTAGTGTGCCACATAAGCAAAACGTCTATGAACCCGCGCTAAGAAACCCCCATTAGGACATGCCTTACATGACGGGGACTAATTAGTAGTGCTAGAGGAAAATACTAGGGAAAAATACTATGGTCTCCAAATATCAATTACCATTGCACATGTCGCAACTTAATTATGAACATACATATAATGCAAAGCTGAATTCTCTATCCTCCTTCACGAGCGCTTCTCCGGTGATTGGTGAGTACTTCTAAGTACTTTCCAGTACTCCCTCTGGAATCATTTGTGTCCGTCGATCAAGCACACCTAATTAGCTTCATATAATTAACTTATCCAGGGGTATTTTGGTAACCTCATATGGACGCAGGAACGAACCGCATGCGAGTCCCGACCTGCACGATTGAAACAACACCGCCCTGCTCCTTCTCGTCGTTAGCCCCTGAGCCTACATCAGGAAAAAAATCCATGTGCGCCGTCTCGCCGCCGAACTCTTCCTGTAGCCGCAGAGCGACGGCCGAGCGGGCGGGCGGTCCTTGGGCGGCGCGCTTCCAGGTGAAGCCCTGGGAGGTGGTTCCTGGGCGGTGCTCGAGGTGGTGCCGGGTCCTAGGCGCAGGGCGACGCTCGAGGTGGTGGTGGTTCCTGGGAGGTGCTCAAAGTGGTGCCGGGTCCTAGGTGCAGGGCGGCGCTCAAGGTGGTGGCGGTTCCTGGGCGGCGCTCGAAGTGGTGGCGGGTCCTGGCGAGGAGTGCCACGGTTCTTCGGCGGACGTCATCGTCCTCTTCCGAGCAGCCGCTCGCGATCAAGATTCGGCCCCCTCCCTTCGGTAATTTCCTTTACGGTTTTGCTAAATCTCAGTCGACTGAGATTATCTTAAGTCTCGGTCACTTTTGAGAAAAGTGCAACCACAGTTAAAAAAAAAGTGCAATTGCACTTTTCTGGACAGAAAAGTGCAACAGGTTCGGTTTCACTTTTCTGCTTAGAAAAGTGCAATTGCACTTTTCTTTGAACTACGGTTGCAGTTTTCTAAATTGACTGAGACTTAAGAAAAAATCAGTTGACTGAGACATAGGCAATCCCTTTCCTTTATCTAAGAAATAAAGCACTGCTGATATACACTCTAAATCACTCCTCGGTAAGTCCATCAATTAGTACCTCCAAAACTCAGAATAGCAACTAGTTTAAGGTGTCAGAGTGGTGTAGTGTTAGGGATGTTGAAACCATTTATTTGCTAGGTATTTGATGCATGGGAAAGAGGAACAAGCTTGAGTTCAAGAAAATTATCTAGTCCACCAGTAGTCGACCAGTCTTAGGTACTTGTGTGCCGTAGTAGATTAGTAATATGAAGCATGTTGTCTATATTGTCGACCAGTCTTAGGTACATTTTGCCTAAAGCCGGACCGGATTCCACAAAAAGGTTGCATCAAGCTTTTTCGATTAGGATTCTTCGGCTAGGGCGGCTCGACGAGAGACAATCCATCCATTTTCCACACACCAAAATACAACAGTCATTGGCCAACCAGAGAGGAACCGATCCATGCGGCTAGACGTCATACCCATATAATTTGCTGTTCGCCGGAGCCTACATCGACACCATTCGAACGCGGTTCATAAAAAGGTCACAACGGCATGCCGCAGGATGGCCAAGTAAGATTGTCAAACTGCAATTTCTCTTTGCTGGCTATCAAAACCCATGACCACGAGCTCATCATAATCGATCTGGGCACGTCCCTATTCATATGTCGGCTAGACAGTAGTCATTCTTGTAGCCTATTTTTAACTTAAGTGTTCATTGAATGATTGGCTAGTTGATGACTCCCAAGTGCAGGAGATCAATTGTAGTACCTTTCGATAAGTATTTGAGTGTCGAACCCACGAGGAGCTGAAGGTAAGCTATCTATTCTCTAAAGCCCTATAACCCTCTTATATGGCTGTTTATGCAAAGCAATAAGTTTGACTAAAAGGAACTAACTAATTAAAAGCAAATGACGTGGAGTGTGGTTTGTCTAGTAACTAGTGAAGCAAGTTTAAAATGCAAGTAATCCTAGAGCAAGTTTCTAAGCAAGTTTCACAAGTAGCAAGCAGCAAATATCTCAAGTATCTCAAGGGAGCAAGTGTTCTAGCAATAGGTGTTTCGTTCGTGTGGTTGTCACAATTAGTGAAGCACATGTTTTAGTCTTAGTTGTTTCTTCTAGGAAGGAGCCATGAATAGGTATAGTCAAGTAAATGATCTACAACCCCTTATGATGGATCATGTGGCCAAGTAAATGACTTCACAAGATTGATTAAGACATAAAGTCCCACCACACCCTTACGTTCTAAGGTCCCCTATATATATCCCCCAATAACTTAACTTTGTTGCTCAGTCTCAGGTTATCGTCACTCCCAAGTCACCACCACTCCATTATGCTACCGGTGATCACCTTACATGCATTCCCCAACATATGCGTGCACTCATATATTGTACATAAAGACAATCATAGAAGATAACAAACTTGTATGCAACCAATCAACGAACTATTTCACCATTGCCAAGAACAATTCACTACTCAAACATAGACGGGGAGACACAATACATCAAGGGAATATAGTATTGCATCATACATCGTGTTTCCCAAGAGATTACAGTGGAGAGATGGAGCTGATATTGCTGTAGATATTGATGATGAACACGCCGGAGGGGGGTGGAGCCCTCCGGGGGTGATCCCGGCGGCGTTCCCCCCTCCGATCTTCTCCGGCGGCAGCCTTCTGTCTCTCTGTTTTGTGGTTTCGTCTCTCGGCGCCGCCTCCTCCTCGAAAAGGCCAGGGGACCCTTTATATAGTCGTTTTTAGGTCACGAGACACTCGGGAGAAGAAAGATCGACGGCATCGGAGCCACAGGGGCAAAAAGGGGGCCTCTCACGCGGCCAAGGAATCTGGCCGCGTGGAGGGTCCTCTTTGCCACCTGGTTGGCCTTTTGGCCCTCTACTTTGGCCCATGGTGTTCGTCTCGAAAGTTCTGAACCGTGCTCTTTGGCCTTGCCCTTTTTGGAGTCCCGAAGCTCCCGAAAAGTCTGAAACACTAAAAAGTTCGTTTTCTGGAAAAACAGGGTTAGAACCAAAAGAAGGGGTATTGTTTAGAAAATCCCCCAAATCATTATAAAACATGAATATAAGTTGCTAATATGTAGGAAAAACAAGTAATAACATGCAAAGTTCATGTATGCATTTTACATGCATCAACATCCCCAAGCTTAACCCATGCTCGTCCTCGAGTATGAAGGTGATAAAACTAACATGGACTTTGCATATTGAAACAATCATGGAATATCAAGGAGGATTATTCATGCTACATATAATCAAATGATTAATACTAGAAATGAGTAGCAATATACAATTCATGTTGTAAGAAATATCAAATATGCAAGCAAAGATGCTTCATGAAAGTTCACAAAGTGTATAATGAAATAAAAGCACTATGGACCAAATGCATACACAAAATGAAAAATAAAATCCTATATTGGTCAAAGAATAGCATAATGGAAAATAGAAAATATGGTGGACACTTTGGAGAAAATTGAGTAGAGGTAAAACATGATCAAGTCTTATTTAGCCTCTAAATTATTCAACTAAAAGTACTAATTGAAATGTGGCATCCATTGGTCTAAGACTCTCATTGCCCCTTTATCACTAGCATCTTAAATTCTGAATGTTGAAGTAATGTGATTGACAAGGTGTTAGTTGAATGCCTCATGCCCCGTGAGTGTGAAAACCTACTCCATGATTACTGAACTTAAGATTCCTAATAAGCTTTGTACAATCATAATAAGTATTAATGACATCATAGAGAACCGCAAAGAGGTACCTCTTGCCCCATGACATGGAAACCAACCCATGTCACAATGACAAGATGAACAAACGGAGTAGACTCATCATCCTTTTTTATTTCATTCACTATATGCATAGCTTCTTATTTTATTGTAGGATGTGTTTGTAGAGTCCACTCTAGCTTTAAGTAAATTTCCACCATGATCAAGCATGGCTTGGGTTAGCGGCCCAATGAGTTTCTCTAGTCATAAATATACTTTCTCATCAAAACTTACTATTCCTCTATTTCATTTCGGCATGGCAGGAGTCCAAAAACAAAGTACATGATATCAACCAAATGTAAATTTTTGTGCAATGTTGAAAGCTTTCCAGTTATACACGTTTATAGCTAGCTCCCAACCAAACACTTGTCAAACGCAAAACTTTTAGCTCCCGTTATTGGGTCATGTTTATTAAGTGCAATGAAAAGTAAAGGTGTGCATTCAAAAGTTCGTGAGAGTCCTATCCCAAATTCAGCTCATGACAATTAATAAAGTGAATATCTTAATTTAGAACATAAATAACACTATAACATGGTGAACATACTCGGAATAGCTCTGAAGCTAATAGGTAGATATGGTGGACTCGCTGGAAATACTTGGCTAAAGGGTGTTGGAAACAAGTTTATACTTGCTGGAATTTTTACTTTTTTTTGCTAGCAAGAGGGAGATAGTTGACCAGCTACTTATGCATGCATTAGTGTCCATAGAACTACTCATTTCATGACAAACTAAGTAAACTAACAATTAACATCAAAAACATGAATAAGAGATATCTCATGACAACACTATTGCAAATTTCTACACCTAAAACAGCATATAAATCATGCAACTATAAGTAGCTTTTATAATCAACTAAAGCATCCCTTTCCCAATAAATATAACAGCATCCAACTTAATTCAACCCATTATTCTAGTATCTGATTCTCATAAAGATAATTGTGGTGGTGGTCTCACAAATAAACTAAAAAACAAAACTAGACGCTTCAAGTTTCTGCGATAAATGCTTTGCTTAGAAAAACAGAAAGTAGACGTGTCGTGGGATAATCACGGCAGATGTTACCGGGGGTAACTGATCTAGGGGCAAGTCGACACAGGTATTTGGGAGAGGGTTTAGCTTGAAGGAAGACATGGCGAAAAGCAATCTAAGAGCCGGAACACAACTCGCCGGATCTCGATATGATTATACTGGATACTCGATAATAGGTGTTACAGTTATGACTTGAATCTCTCTCAGGCGAAGCCTAGGGGTTGGTTTATATAGTACTCATACCCCCTTTGGCTTGCCATACAAAGCGCTCCTTGAGTCCTACTCGAACTCTACATACGTATCCTAGCTTTCCTTATCGTAACCCACAATCCGGGTTACGATCCTTACAAGCCCTGGGCCTTCCGGAAGCTTCTGCGTCCTTAGCCGGATTTGGTCCATACGCCGTTTGGGCCGGATTACACCTGGGGTTGGCATACCGAGTTACTATCCCCTCATCAGTAGTCCCCAGAATAGCTTGGGCTTCCAAGATTTACTCTTCGAAGCGCTGGCTATTCCCTACAGAAATATCAGATGCAAACACATGAGGATTAAGACGCAGCGCGTCTATGAATAGCCGAGACTGGCGCCAAGGAAGCCAGGTAAAAACCCGGCTCTTCTTTTTAGGTTCTTCCTTAATCTCTCAAACTTAAATCTCAATAGGAAACTCCCTGACTCCACATCCTTCTTGATAACTACCGCTGATACAGGGAAGGCAATTTCCCCTTCCTTTTTCTCTGGATCATATTGGCCTGCGCATAAAATGTGCCTTTCAAATTTCGAAATCACCAATTACTCCGCATTCCCCGGGTCTCGACCGTTAGGCCAAGCCTTTCCACCCGGACGGTTATAAATAAAGACCAATGAGCAAATCCAACTCTTAACGGCTCATTTCCCCCATTCCACTTCTTCCCAAGCTCGAGCTCGCAGAGTGCCACCACGGGAACCCCACGCATCTCGCCGGAGCCCATCCGACTTCGTTTGCGCTCCGCCACCGCACGAACCGCTCCAGCTCCCGAATCCGCCGCCAAGCCTCCGATTCGCCGGCCAACGGTCACGAAAGGGCACGAATCTTGCGCTATCTGTCTCCGCAAGGCCTTACTCCAATCCTCTTCGGTAAGTTCCTTACACCCTCCAGCTTATTCTCGCAATTTCTTAGTTCTTCCTCAGATTGGATCTGAATCGAGCGGTCCGCGATTTCTCGGGCTGCGCCAAATTAACTCACCGATTTCCACTATAATCACTCCCATAGATAGGATTTATAGCTTGTATTGCTCCCCTAACTCCAGTAATCACTAATTTGGTCACAAATTTAGAAATAAGATCCCCAATCTAGGCTCGGGCCATCTAGAGTTTCCGCCTTTGCTCTCCCTCCTCAGAAAATCTTACTTCTCCGGCTCATTCGCAGATAGTATGCGTATAAGTATCCCCCTAGCTTCTCCAAACATTTGCTTTTGCGGAAAGCTCTTTGGGTTTTGTAAAGTCACTTGATACCCGGACGAACCATACTTAACCCGGCGAGGCAATAGCCGGATTACGTTTAAATTGCCGATAGCTGCTTACCTGATAACTTCCAAGTTTTTGTTTCTTACGTCCTTTTCTTCAATGTTTCACCAGGTCAATCCCATGGCGCCCAAGAGGCAGGGGAAACAGCCGGCTAAGGCTAAATCCACAAACGCCATTTCAGCCAACTGGGGGAAGTCCTCCATCACCAAGACCAAACTGGAGGAATTGGTAGAGCTTGGAATCCTACCTCCACAGGAATCCATCCGCTGGAGAGCACCTGGCAACGAAACCCGGCCTTCTCCAGCCACGGATGAGGTAATATGCTTCGTTGAACACGTGACCCGGGGCTTCAGGCCTCCGGGTCATCCCTTCTTCCGTGACGTCTTAGACCACTACAAACTCCGTATCTTTGATATAGGCCCGAACTCCATTTTAAACATCTCCCATTTTATCGTTCTTTCCGAGTCTTACTTGTGCACTCCGCCAAGTCTGGCTCTTTTTGTCGAACTTTTCCAGTGCAAGCCGTGTCGCGAAAGCGGCGACGGCGCACTTCTTACTTGCGGCGGGGTTTCTATCCAGCGCCGCAAGAACTCCCTTATGCCTCCCATTTCTCTCAATTCTCACGTAAAACACTGGCAGCTTTCTTACTTCTACTGCCAGGATACCTCTCCACCCGGCGAAAAAAAGTTGCCGGGTTACTCGGAGGGTCAACTTGACATCTCCGAGAAATTCAACGCCTTCGCCCCTGACTCAGACAGGGAGGCGATCTTGCCTTTGTTAGCTAGGATCTCCATCTTGTCCGCCCGAGGCCTCATCGGACTAAACCTGGTGAAGACCTGGGTTAGCTTCCGCATTCAGCCAAACTCCCTTCGTGAGAAGCTGATGTGCGAATACTCGGGTCAAACCACGGACCCAATCCGCTTCTCTACCAGCACCCTTGCTCCGGGTGACATCAACAAAACGATTAAGGGTTTCCTGACAGAGAAACTCGAGGTAATCCGGGGCATAGCCGGATTAGAACCTTTTACCCTCGAGAATCCAGCCCCCGCAGTAAGTTCCCTGCCTTTTGATTTTGACTTCTGACAGCTTACTTTTATCCGCTTCTCTTGTCTTGATATTAACCATTACTCTGGCATTCTCTCCTCAGGCCGATGACGCCTTCTGGGAGGTCGACACCTCTCCTAGTTCCGAAGACGCGGAGGAGGAAGACGATGTCATTGACTCGAATGAAGGTACACACTTGATTCCCTTGCACACGTTATATCCTGCCACTTCTCCTTCTTTATGCGGGAACTCGGATATTTTTCAGAGCGAGAGGACCAAAACGAAGAAGAAGAAACAGACAGCAGGGGCGGGTCCACCAGCGAGGAGGAAGAGCCGGAGCCGGCCACCAAAGCCGGAACAAAGAGGAAATCCCGGAGGATAGCCCTCCAGGTTTTTACTTCATCTCCTCACACTTTGGTTTTCTGTTTCCATAACGTCACTCCGGGGCTAACCCCATCTCCACCCCTTTTGATCGTAACTGAAGGAGCCGCCCGCGACTAGGCGCCGAGTAACCCGGAATCATCCGGGCAACGAGACCCCTAACCCGGTCGCTTCGCCGCCCCCGGTTCAACACCCTGGTATTTGTTGTAAACAAAATTTCTTTCCGATCGTTCCTTTGTAACATAATCCCAGGTCTTTCTTGCCATTTTCCAGTCTCTTCCGGGTCTAGTGACGGCTTTCCCTCGGACTTCCCGGTGAACACCGGGTAAGCGCCTTTTCCTGATATTACACCGAACTTTCATCCTTTTTTTTTTTTAAAATCAAAGACTAATTGCGCCCTTGCGCCTTCTTCAGAGCCACGGTTATTAGTAGCGACCAGGAGGACTCCGGGGCTAGGGTCCGGGTCGAGAGCGAGCCGGCTGATGATGCCTTCACCACGACTGGCGACGAGCAAGTGTCGCCACCGGAGCCAGCTAGGCATGACGCCGAGTATCCAACTGCTTCGCACGCAAGCGAGAAGGAGAAGGGAGCAGCTTCAAGCGCGGGAGGGGGACCAGACTCCGACATTCGGATGACCCGGGTGCCACCTCCTGTTACAAGAAATGCTCCTTTTCCCACTTTCCAGGTACCCGAGCCATCTAACCCGGATAACGCTGACTTTAACCAGCTTATGAGCGCTCTTCTCGCCATGAAAGCTTCAGAAGGGACTGTCTTAGAACGTATGGCTGCAGCACATCAGGTAACTTTCACGTGATACTCCTTATTATACGTCCAGTCCCCAAGTCCCGAGTATAATTTTCTTTAATTATCCTCGGTACTTCGCATAGTACTTTCCGGTACTCATTTCCTCAGATGAAACACTCTCATGATATCCGGCTCACAGCTTTACCCGGCCTTTGCAGGCAGAGATTACTCAGTCAGATGAAGCGTTACTTAAAGCTGAGCAGCTCTTGCTGGCTGAAGTTAAGCGTAGGGAGGCCCTTGAAGCGGAGATAAAGACATTGAAAAAAGATGTCTCCATTTACAAGAAGAAGTACAATACTGCCCAGTCTTCGCTGAATAACCTGTCGACTCAGCTTACGGACACTTACCGTATCTTGCTAAGTAAGTTTGCTATTTGCGATTAATTTGCGTATCTCTATCTTGCTGCTGTAATAACCAACATTACTGATATGCTCTTGCATGTTTCGATTGCAGGTGCTAACCTTGCTGCTCCGGAGGAGAATGCCATTACTCAAGTTAAAACTCTGAAGACTATGCTCCGGACGTTTTTTGCCGGCACGAAACTTTTGCTGGATGCTATCAAGTGGCCTTCTGAGGTATACCCGGGAGAAGATAATCTTATGCAGGCCTTCTCAACGGTGCCTGGATGGATTGAGATAATGAAGCGCTCAGCTTGCCGGATTGGAATGACCCGGGCCCTTACACTGGCGAAGGCTTATTTTCCTAAGCTTGACCCGGCCAAGGTAACATCCGGGTTTCCAGAATTCAAAGCTGACGGGTCCAAGTTTAAGCCCAAGGACTTCAAAGATATTCAACGTGCTGTACGCCCCTCAGCCACTACCTTGGCCGACAAAATGGAGCTGGACCAGATCATGAGTTCATATGACGCTGAGGGCAAAGTTATTTTGGTGGATGCACCTCCTCCTTTTGATATGGTGGAAAGATGGTCGACTGACCTGGCCAGGAGGAAAGAAGAGGCCGCAAAGAGAGAAGCAGAGCTAGGCGCAAAGCCGTCCACCTCTACACCGGCCGTGCCTCCGCCTGTCCGTCCAGATGTGAAGAGCCCGAGCAAAACTGCTGGCAAGGCCAAGGAGCAAGTCCAAGATCTAGACCCGGAGGGCCGCTCTCAGGATGCCGAGTAGGATGCTACCTTGTGCTTTTCGTTTCTCGATACTGATATGATTTTTGTAGTGCGCCTGTGCGCCATTGATGCTGATACTATGACTGTATGCTTTGTTAATTCATGATAACTCTTTGCCTTCCCTGGCTTTTGATAATATCCATCCTTGTGTTACTTATGAGCTTATTCTCGATACTTCGAACTCTTGCTTTCAATTTCCTTTTGAGACTCGGTTAACCGAGTATCGTAGGTTTTGATAGATGGACTTTTCTTTAAGTCCCCAATACTCGGCAACTAAGGTTTACAGACCTTGGTAGTTAAATAGTTTGTTTCTGTTTCGAAGTCCCCAGTCCCCATGACCCAAAGTACGAGCTATGGGGGCGTGGGCTTTCTCAGATGACATACTGCTGTTTACCAAGCTGAAGACCAATAGCTGTTCTCATAAATACTGAAGTCATGCTTAATATTTGTTGAGTTTCCGGCTATGTTAGCCTTATACTCTGCATGGACTTGTGGTTTAGATGACCCTTTTGATTACCTTGTACTATAAGCCGGCTTTCGCGTGGATACCATGTCGTTGCATCTATACGAAAAACAAAATCAAGCACGCTCCATTGGGCTGCATAGTTTGATTGTAATCGTAAGTGAACAGATCATGCCACTTTGGTGCGAGTCACATCGAGCTTAAGTAAGAATAATCAAGAAAATTGGCTCCTTCGTCCAGTTATAGGATTGTAGCCGCACCCGTTTGTACGAGTAACCAGCCCCCATAACTTATAGGCATCATGGCCGGGTCTCCGGGTTTGTGATTACTTATTGAAGTAGATCAACCCTCCGGAGACCTATATTCACGTAATGTATTTCGATGATATTGATGTATTGATAATAACAATGTTACTTACTTGTAACTGAAGCAAGGATCATGATAAGACTCGAAACCATCTTCTTTTATTGATAAAAATTTCTTATTTGAATCAGCAGGCCGCCTCATTAAAAACCTTCCAGTCCCCTTAGGTACCCTGGATAGGAAAAGAGTGCGTATGAAACCTGCCGCCCATTACACTGCTTTAGTTATTCTCGAGAATCGGCCTCGCGTTGGTACGGCCGATACACATTCTCCACTTGCTATGCCCTTTCGTAATGAGTACCGGATTTGCTAGCCATTCCGGGTATATCGCCCTTGACACGTGATCAGCTGCGGATGGTGGTACGTCTTCTTCTTCCCTACTGAGAGTTTTGAAAATATCGTTCCCGATGAAGCCTACCATCTTAGGGTTTTGTTCTGCCCTAACTTTTGCTTTGTCCCCCTCAGGAGTTGGCTTTTTTGACGTTGCTCTCTCTTCTAGGTCCACCTGAGAACGGTAATGTTTGAGCTCTTCCTTCCTACAGGCTTGCTCGGCCATTGCCGCGTCTCCTTCATCACACTCAGCTGCTATATCTCGGTTTCCGTGTACGGTGATGGTCTTTTTAGGACCCGGGATCTTCAGCTGTAGGTACACATAACATGGTCTTGCCATGAACTTGGCATAAGCCGGCCTTCCAAACAATGCATGATAAGGGCTGCGCAACTTTACTACCTCAAAGGTAAGCCACTCGATTCGATAATTGTCCTTTGACTCCCCGAAAGCTACCTCCAATGCCACTTTTCCTTCGGGGCATGCCGAATGACCCGGCACTATCCCGTGAAAAACTGTTGTACTTTTTTGCAACTGTGATTCCTTTAAGCCCATGCGCAGAAAAGTTTCCCAGTATAGGATATTGATACTACTCCCTCCATCCATCAAGACTTTCTTCAGCTCGTAACCATTGACCTGTGGCGCCACTACCAAAGCCAGGACTCCCGGGTGATCAATCCTATCCGGGTGATCTCTTCTGCTCCATGTTACCTCTTGCTCTGACCACCTCAAATATCTTGGAACGGCGGAGGAGACTGAATTAACTGCTTGTTTCAGTATCTTCTTGTCCTTGCTAGAACCTCCAGTAGTGTGCACATGATACTGACCCAGCTGTTTGGGGTTAGCTTGAAATCCTCCCGCTCCCCCTTGATTGTTACCTTGATTTCCAACTGGCGGATTGCCGGCTGGGGGCGGCCCGTTGCCCGAATTTCCACCTAGACCCGGACCTCCTCCTCGGCCCGCACCTCGCATGGCCCTGTTCACTTCCTCGTTCTTCCACCTTTGTAAGTCGGCACACTGCTCCAATGAATGATTGGCCGGCTTGCCATTCCTGCTATGCTTCGGGCACGCCATCCTAAATATGTCCCAACTGTTGCTTGGTCTTGGGGGTACTTGGTAGTGTCCCCCATTGTGATTTCCGGTATTAAAATTCCCTTCGGATCTAGGTCTCGAAGACCCGGCCTCTGTATTGGCCACAAACTCGGAACTCCCCTCAAACGGGCGCTTGTTCTGGCTATTTCCATTGTTGTTTGGTGCCGATCCATTGCCGGTCTTCCCACTGCTACTTGCGTTTGCTTTTGCCTTCTTGTCATCAACTTCCTCTTCTGTAGTATCCGTTGCAGCGTGTTTGTTGCATGCATCCATTAACTCTCCCATCGTAACCTCCGCTGCATTTCTGCTGGATTTCATGCGGGTTAGCTTTTGTACTAAAGGAACATACTTACATGTTTTCGCCATAGCTTGTAGTGCGTCCTTTGGTTGGATATCTGTAGATGAGTGGAGTATCTCCATAACCCGGCGTACCCAGCTTCGTGCTGACTCTCCTTTCTTCTGGACGCACCTTTCTAAGTCATCAATAGTAAATAACTTCCTACAGGTCCCATGGAAGTGCTTGATAAATGCGGTTTTTAGCTCCTCCCACGACTTGATCGACTTTTCCGGTAAATTGGTGAACCATAACTTTGCTGCTCCCTCTGACATCATTAAGTACATGAACTTGGCTTGGAGATTCTCGGATGCGTTGCGAATCGACATTGCCATCTCGTAGCTGCTTAACCACGTTTCCGGATCCATCGTTGGCTCGTAATTCACTACTTTCCCCGGTTCTTTGAACTTTTCCGGGTAAGGTTCCGCTCTGATATCATCCGAGAGACACTTGGGTCCCGCAAGGGTGGTTGGGGCTGGTCTCGCCCGGGAAATGCGTGACCCGGCCGGGGGTGCCACGGGGTGAGGAGCCACCGGTGGATCGTGTGCTGCAGACCCGGCCCCGGCTCTTCTGGCCCTGGAGCTGTCCACTGCTGCCTGTGCTGCTGATACTGCCGGTACTGTCTGGACGCGCGGTGGGGGTGGCATCTGCTGTTGCTCTTCCCTTCGTCGTGCCGCGCTTGTTTGGACGTTGCCCTGTTGTTGACTCACGTATGGCGTCCCATGCATCCCACTTCTGTGATCTGGATAATTGACTTGCTGTGCTACCGCGGTGTGCAGCAGATCTATCGCTCGCCGGGTTTCTTCTGCGTGCGGCGAGTCTCTTACAGGAATCTGGTTTAATGCGAGTGTTGCTGCATACACGTTGTCCATGGGGTTGTTGTAGTGACCTGCTGGGGTACGGAATCGCGATGGTGGAGGCGGCATGGTGTTGCCGGCTGTCGCCCCCGTCCGAGGCAAGGGTAACCCGGCTGGCGCGTTTACCGGCTGCACTCCCGTTGCTGGTTGCGGTATGGTCCCTTGGTTCGCCGGTGGGATTGGCTGATCTTGAGGCGTGAACACCAGGGCAGTCGGGTTGATAACCCCTCCTGTTGCCGGTAACATAGTTCGGTGCCTTTGGTGAATCCTCGTCGTTTCCTCCCGAAGCCGGGTCTCTAGGTCATCCAGTTCCCGCTGCCGCGCTGCCATCCCCTGCTTTTCTGCTTCTACCTGCCTTCTTTGCTGCTCCAATGCACGACGAGCCACGTCCAGATCTCTTACACGCTCTGCTGCGTTTTCTGGGGTGATAACTGTAGCTAGGACTGTGGGATCCAAGATCAAATTATTATCAAACAGAGCTGGGTGACGCGGATTCGAGGGGCCCGCCCCCGGTGTCCGGTTTGCTTGGAACCCAAACATATTTGCGTGTCGCTCCTCCTCCGCTGGGCGACTGGTGACTGATGCCGATTCTCCATCGACCTGGGCCAAGATCGGGCCAGCCGTACCTTGTTGCTGAGCCAGCACCTGCGCCGCCCCGACTGGCGCCGCGGCTGCGTTTCCTTGATTGGTATTGATTGCGGGGGCCGCATAAACTGCAACCCGGCGCATAATGCTTGGCGTAGATTCGTACCGTTCTTCCTCTTCGCTATTTTCCTTCTCGTATCGGTCCTCCGATAAATCCCGTATAGACTCGGCACCTTCCTCCCTCTCTGTCGGACCCGTTGTTCCGATCGATTCTTCTTTTTCCGATTGAACACGCGTGTCCTCCCCTGACACAGAATCAGATTCAAGATTATCACGGCTTGAATTGGAAGCACATACCATACCGATGAAGACGTTGATGCGGCCGACTGTCACGACGGATCCGGTTTCGAGGTGATCCGACTCTGGCCCCCAGCCAGAATCGTCTACCATCTTCTCTCCTTGGTTGTTGACGTAGATTTCTCCGACGACGAGGTTCCTCATGTTCTTCCGAGCTTCTCCCGTGATGTAAACACCTTTGGACGCAGGCCCCACGGTGGGCGCCAACTGTCGTGGGATAATCACGGCAGATGTTACCGGGGGTAACTGATCTAGGGGCAAGTCGACACAGGTATTTGGGAGAGGGTTTAGCTTGAAGGAAGACATGGCGAAAAGCAATCTAAGAGCCGGAACACAACTCGCCGGATCTCGATATGATTATACTGGATACTCGATAATAGGTGTTACAGTTATGACTTGAATCTCTCTCAGGCGAAGCCTAGGGGTTGGTTTATATAGTACTCATACCCCCTTTGGCTTGCCATACAAAGCGCTCCTTGAGTCCTACTCGAACTCTACATACGTATCCTAGCTTTCCTTATCGTAACCCACAATCCGGGTTACGATCCTTACAAGCCCTGGGCCTTCCGGAAGCTTCTGCGTCCTTAGCCGGATTTGGTCCATACGCCGTTTGGGCCGGATTACACCTGGGGTTGGCATACCGAGTTACTATCCCCTCATCAAGACGTGTGCTAACCAAAAGAGTGTTGGTCCAGGGGGGTGTTCACCACATCCACAAGCTTGTGGTTTTCACCACTCTTGGATCTCTCTTGGCGCAGCTCCTCTATTCCCTGTGAAAAAACTTTACAAAACATGTTTCTCCCATTCTTTTTCTGTGGGGTGAGATTAGCAAGGACAAACAAAACGTATGCATGCTGCGCAAAATTCCAAAAAAATGCTCCAGAAGATAGACAATAAGGTTCATAATGTTGTATGTTCACTCTCTAGCTCGAAAAGATCAAGGAAATTCAAGTCCCAAACCCAAAGAGTGCATCCAACAAAAGAAGGCAAAATCTGTCCAGAAAAGCAATAGCAGCAAAACGAACGTTTTCCCTAAGCTAGACTCATCAAAAAATTAATCCAATTTTTTGGCTTACAGAGTACGAAAAGTTGCAGAACATACTAAAAAATTAGCTCAATCCGACTTACAGATAAAAAATAAATAAAAAATCGTACGGTGAGCAGAATCGTGCTGAAACAGAAATTGCAAGCACTAGGATAGCAACTTTTAAATGCAAATGGGTGAAACTTGACACTTTATTGAAAACTCCAGAAACTAAATTAAATACTAAGTCTCTTGTTACAGCAAGAGGACACTTGGAAAAACCAACTAAGAACAACCGGGTTGCCTCCCGTAAAGCGCTTTATTGATAGCCGTATAGCTAGGCTTTTCTTACTTAACATCATGATGGTTGGAGTGAGGTGGCTCGGCATCCCCAAGCTTGGATTCTTGTACTTATTTGATACATGTAGGGTGAGACCAGGGGTACATCCCCAAGCTTGATTGGTTGTCCCTCTTGATCTTTGTTCATCTCACTCAACTCTTCCTCCTGAAAAATTCTTATTACACAAATCTCAACATAAAATTTGATTAGAGGGGTTAGTGCCTCCATAAATAAAATTCACATAGGTACATCAAAGACACATCATGAGTTGATTCTAAATATTAACTACTGTTACTATAGTTGTGCATTGATCCTTGATCAAAAGAACCACACAAAACACAAGTAATGAAAGCAATGCAAAATAAAGACATAATCTGCCAAAAACTGAACAGCCCGTAAAGAGTGAATTTTTAGAGGCACTTAAGTTGCTCAAATCAGAAAACTTAAAACTAATGAAATATGTAGTGATAACTAAATATTTCTGTCGTAAATTACCAGGTCAAAATTCTACTTCTGTGATTTTAAACATTTTTCGCAGTGAAGTTCAGGAATCTTTTTTCTGGACAACTAATTACTATTGTTTAATCCTATCTCTCATATAAGATTATTCTTGCCATTTATGATGAGAAATAAGACAGAAAGGTGATGTTACAGTAGTGAACTAATATTTTTATTGTTTTTAGCTTTGGAAAAAGTTTTAATGATAGAGACTTTGCAATGGTTTCGTTGGCATGAACAACACATGTTCAAGGTCGACCCCAACTTCTCCATTACTCATCCTTCTCATTTACTTTCCCAAAAAATTTATAAAATGAAAATCTTAAACTAAATGATAGATAACAGTAGGTAAAGGTATTTTACATGTTGAAAAGACATAAATGTGTGCTCAAACCGAATAGGAAATTGAAGCATAAGGAACACACCAAAAAATATTAAACAATTTATTTTTAAGTCTAACCCCTTTCCTATGCATTGGCATTTTGTAATGAAACAAATAAAAGAAGCACATAATAGCAAGCATAGAAAGGTAGATCAAGTGCAACTTAAATTCTTTCAGCATAAAGAGGGGAAACTTAATATTGTTGAAATATGTGTAACCATGTTTCCCTCTCTCATAATAATTTTCAGTAGCATCATGAATAGATTCAACAATATGAATATCACATAAAACATTCTTATCATGAGCCACATGCATAAAAGAATCACTACTCTCCACATAAGTAAAATCCTCATTAGTGATAGTGGGAGTTAAACATTCATAGTTTTCATTGCAATCATCATATATAGGAGGCATATTATCATCAAAGTGAATTTTCTCCTCCAAGCTTGGGGAATTAGAAATATCATGCTCATCAAAACCAACTTCCCCAAGCTTAAAACTTTCCATAGAATCAGCAAGTATATCATTTTTATCCTCAATAGTAGGGGGACTAAAAATATCATATTCATCAAGACAAACTTCCCCAAGCTCAAGGTTTTCCTTAGCAATAAAGGTGTTCAAAGAATTAGTACTACCACAAATATGATTGTTGTGCAAATAATTTTTCAATTTCTCCTCAAACACTTCATGTCCTAATTCAAGGTAGATATTATACAGTTCTAAAATTGTTTGCTTGTTTTCCATTTTATAATTTTTTTTTGATTTAGGTTTATATGTTAGTATGCAATGCAAATAAGAATAAAAGCTTAGCACAACGCTCCCCGGCAACGGCGCCAGAAAAGTGCTTGATGACTCCCAAGTGCAGGAGATCAATTGTAGTACCTTTCGATAAGTATTTGAGTGTCGAACCCACGAGGAGCTGAAGGTAAGCTATCTATTCTTTAAATCCCTATAACCCTCTTATATGTCTGTTTATGCAAAGCAATAAGTTTGACTAAAAGGAACTAACTAATTGAAAGCAAGTGACGTGGAGTGTGGTTTGTCTAGTAACTAGTGAAGCAAGTTTAAAATGCAAGTAATCCTAGAGCAAGTTTCTAAAGCAAGTTTCTAAGCAAGTTTCACAAGTAGCAAGCAGCAAATATCTCAAGTATCTCAAGGGAGCAAGTGTTCTAGCAATAGGTGTTTCGTTCGTGTGGTTGTCTCAATTAGTGCAGCACATGTTTTAGTCTTAGTTGTTTCTTCTAGGAAGGAGCCATGAATAGGTATAGTCAAGTAAATGATCTACAACCCCTTATGATGGATCATGTGGCCAAGGAAATGACTGCACAAGATTGATTAAGACATAAAGTCCCACCATAGCCTTACGTTCTAAGGTCCCCTATATATATCCCCCAATAACTTAACTTTGTGGCTCGGTCTCAGGTTACTGTCACTCCCAAGTCACCACCACTCCATTATGCTACCGGTGATCACCTTACACGAATTCCCCAACATATGCGTGCACTCATATATTGTACATAAAGACAATCATAGAAGATAACAAACTTGTATGCAACCAATCAACGAACTATTTCACCATTGCCAAGAACAATTCACTACTCAAACATAGACGGGGAGACACAATACATCAAGGGAATATAGTATTGCATCATACATCGTGTTTGCCAAGAGATTACAGTGGAGAGATGGAGCTGATCTTGCTGTAGATGTTGATGATGAACACGCCGGAGGGGGGTGGAGCCCTCCGGGGGTGATCCTGGCGGCGTTTCCCCCCCTCCGATCTTCTCCGGCGGCAGCCTTCTGTCTCTCTGTTTCGTGGTTTCGTCTCTCGGCGCCGCCTCCTCCTCAAAAAGGCCAGGGGACCCTTTATATAGTCGTTTTTAGGTCACGAGACACTCGGGAGAAGAAAGGTCGACGACATCGGAGCCACGGGGGCAAAAAGGGGGCCTCTCACGCGGCCAAGGAATCTGGCCGCGTGGAGGGTCCTCTTTGCCACCTGGTTGGCCTTTTGGCCCTCTACTTTGGCCCATGGTCTTTGTCTCGAAAATTCTGAACCGTTCTCTTTGGCCTTGCCCTTTTTGGAGTCCCGAAGCTCCCGGAAAGTCTGAAACACTAAAAAGTACGTTTTCTGGAAAAACAGGGTTAGAACCAAAAGAAAGGGGATTGTTTAGAATATCCCCCAAATCATTATAAAACATGAATATAAGTTGCTAATATGTAGGAAAAACAAGTAATAACATACAAAGTTCATGTATGCATTTTACATGCATCACTAGTTGCCAGATATTGTCTTCAAATATGATAAAGATGATACAATCGAAAGTTTCAAATTTCGAAAGAATCGTTGACCAGATGAGTCAAACAAATGTATTGCAAGTTTATTTTATAGATAATATGAATTATTAGTATGGTATTTGAACTATTTAAAGTAAATGTTATTTATGGTTATTGTATACAGAACTAAATCATAACTAGTCGCCAAAATTTTAAATAGAATTTATCGAAAAGATGCTAATTTTTTGGGGTGGCATACCCTTAGGTAAATTCCTAGGTCCGCCACTGGTACTATACCTTATCATCCTACATTGTAATGATGTGACGGGGTGATAAAGAATGATTAAATGCAAGCCAACCCACCTTCGCTGCTGCACTTCACCATAGCCATGATTGAAAGTAAACATAGGAGTGTTCATTTTTCATCCCCGGGTGATTGAAACCTAATGTTAATTTATATGTGATATGCAGGAAGACATGGGTAATGAGTCTGTGGATGAGTACCTTGACATTGTCAACAAGACATTTGACAGCGAGGAAGATGGATTCAAGTTCTATAACAGTTATGCTCTTGAGAAAGGATTTCGTGTGCGGAAAAGCTATGTTGAGTGGGATGAATCCAACCAGGAGAGAATTCTGTGGAGACTTGTCTGTTGTCGTGAAGGTTCGGGGAAGCGAAGCACATGACGAGTGAAGATAGGAAGAGGAGGCCACGGAATATCACTCGTGTTGGGTGTCGAGCCAAATTGGTCATTGCAAGAGCCAAGCAAACAAGGCGGTGGTTTGTGAAGGATTTCATTGATGAGCACACTCATCCTGTGGCCCCACAAGATCTTGCTTGTCTCTTGCTTTCGCACAGAAGAATCAGCGATGAGCAGAAAGCGGACATTGTAGAGATGAAAATCTCTGGGATCCGCACACACAAAATCATGGATATCTTGATGATGCAGCATAGTGGATATGATAAAGTTGGATGCACGAGAAGGGACATTTATAATTTCTGCCATCACTATCAGCAGGAAACAATTGAAGCTGGTGATGCTCAAACGGTGATATGTCACATGATGCCGCGACAGGAGAGGGATCCAAATTTTTTTCTTCAAGTACTTGGTTGATGGAAAGGGGCATTTGAAGGGATTGTTCTGGGATGATAGTCAATCCCGACATGACTACGAGGCTTTTGGCGACGTTGTTTTTGATAGCACGTACAGGACAAATAAGTACAATCTGCCCTTTGTGCCGTTTGTTGGGCTGAATCACCACCGTAGCACTGTTATATTTGGATGTGGTATTATTTCTCACGAAACAACCGAGGCATACGAGTGAATGTTGCGGACCTTTTCTGATGCCATGGGCCAGAAGTACCCAATATCCGTGATCACTGACAGGACCTGGCAATGTAGAGAGCAATCAGGGTGGTTTGGACTGACACGATTCATAGGTTATGTGTTTGGCACATTCAGCAGAACATTGTACGTCATCTGGCTGATGATGTGGTTAAGGAAGAATTCAGGTCTTTCATATATGATCGCTCTTCCATAGAAGATCATGACAGAAAATGGCTTGATTTCTTAGAAAGGAATAAAGTAACAAGTGAGGAGTCGTGGTTGCATCAGATGTACCAGATGAGAAAGTTGTGGTGCGCTCCATATCTAGTGGGACGTTGTTTCTTAGGATTGAGAAGCAATCAAAGGAACGAGAGACTAAACTCTGTTCTGCATACCCATCTTGATGGTAGCATGACATTGTTTAAAATGCTAGAACACTATGAGCATTGCCTTTCGACACGACGCCTAAACGAGGCGGTCCTAGACATCATGGCCTTGCAGTCTGTTCCATTTACAGAGGTGGATGCTTCAAGTCTTGAGAAACACGTTGCAAAAAAAATCACGCCTACCGTGTTTGCATTGGTCAGATATAGCACAAATGCTGTCAGTAATTGTACTCTCGGAGGCGAGATACTAGATGATGGTGATTTGTCTACTAAGTTGTGGCTAAGAAGGACAAAAGAGAGAAGTTCCAAGTGAAGTGTGAGGTAAAGGAAGGTTCTTTGGACTGGATTTGTTGTTCTTGCCGTAAGCTAGAATGCTTAGGCACACCATGTTCCCACATATTCTATGTATTGGGAATATTAGAAGTAAAACGACTTCCCAGGTGTTGTGTTCCCACCAGGTGGACGACGAATGCAAAGGATGCATTTCGTACAACTTGAAGAGGTACCGTGAGCTGAGAAATTTGAGTAACGCAACATGTTTAGCGGCATCTCAGTCTGATGAATCATATGAGAATCTGAAGATGGTACTAAGTGTACAAGCTGGTAGCAAGGAATCGTCCAGTGGTCACAAGGAATGCATGAGGTATGGTCCGGTGCTGCCACAAACAACGCAACTTTATTCCTTGGTGTTGGGTAAGGTTCTAGATCTTTTGCATGTGCAAGGGCGAGGTGCACCGAAGAAAATACTGAAGCCAAAGAAGCGGAAAAGATCGAAAACAAAATGCGGCTATTGTAGGGAGCAAGGTCACAATAGACGTAGATGTCCCAAGTGAGAGGAGGTAGTAATTAGTCCGGAATTGATTTTTGCATGTGGATGAATCATTAATTTTTTTTGGTGGCATTAATTATCTTTTTTTTTGTGTAGGACAACAAGTTGTGCGAACCTTGCTGATGTGGAGTCAGAAACAAGAAAGTTAAGGATCGGTGTACATATTGTCTAACTGGACCAGTAGCTGGGGCACACAATTTTTCTGAACATTGTTGTTTATTTTATAAGATGTTCATAGTTGAAGTGATGGAGCTGGTACAAGCTACTTGAGATGAACATGTTTTGATTTGCTACATTCAGATTATTTTGCACCAAAAAAAAGCACCAGGTTATGACTATTTGTGTGCTTCCTACCTAGAATATCCTTCGTCCAGATGTATGTCAGTATAGGACATATGCAAATTGGTGGAGAAAGATGCACAAACTACCCCTATTTTGAATGAATGAATGAAAATCCAAACGAAATTTGGTTGCTTTAAGTTGTTATTTGTGTCCCTGCAGTTTCATTATTTCCGGATAGAAATTTTGCTTTCATGTTTACAGGCAGGCACATACCGATGTGTCATTATTTAGAAGCATACCGTGTTGAAAAGTTAATTGTTGTTCTTCTTTTTGAATGTGTAAATCCAGTTTGAATAAGGCAGTGTGTTTGTACTGCCCAGTATATGTTGTCAGTCTTGGTGCTAAGTTAAGCAGTAAGAAGCATCCATCACATGTTGAAGTTATGGAAACTCACAATTATCATTTTCTTGTGCAATCTTGTTTGTGCTGAGCAATAGTTTCATGTGTCATACGTGGATTTGAACCTTTTCTTTTTTCTGTTGCCGTATAGGTGATGGAGCTAGAGCTACTTCTTCGGATTGGACGGTACAAGGAGCAGCAGATCATAGGTACATTTTTTTATCTCTGCAAATCATAGGTACATCCTGGAGGGTTGTGAGTTGTAGTTCTTCATGTGGCTGCAGAAGTAGAAGGGCAAGGTTTTCGCTTCTTAGACATGATTTTGTGTGTGCTTTGATGGACCTGAGGCTGCATCTTTATTCTCTGGATTTTGTGGGTTGCATTAGTGTTATGTTTGTACACATAGTGAATAAGATTATTTCAAAAGGATCAGCTATCTTGAAACAAACTGATAAAAGGTCCCTTGCTTTGGTCGTATTCTCTTGATATAATTCCGTTGTACACGCACGCTCCTGTGTTCTTTGCACATTTGGAGCTTTTTTATTTAGAACTTGTGTTTCTCTTTATATAAGCTTGTCATCCATTTGTCGGAGCACACGGCCGCGTGCAGCAGGGACTGGAGAAGCAGATACACGAGCTGGACGAGAAGCTGGCGGTCGAGGGGCACGAGCCATGAAGATTTCTGCCTGGACGATCGTACAAGTTGAAGTTTAAGCGGCTGTACTAGCTAGATCATTGGCGGCGATGCAGGTTGGCGCAGAAGAGGATGAACCTCCGGATTGGGTTGTAGCTCCCAAATTGGCATGTTTTGGTTTTAGTTGTGCTAGAATTGGATTCGGCACAAATGCGGCGTAATAAACTTCTCATGTCCATATGCATGAATGCTTGCAGGCATGTTTTGAATGAGCACCATAGTTTCTACTCATGCCTCTTTCATTGAAGCAGAGCTAGTCTCTACTCTACTTTGCATATCACCGTAAGATTTATTCACTGAAGCAGAGCTGGTATGTACTCTACTTTTCTTTGTTGAAACATGTCTAGTAAGAATATGTAAGAACAATATTCTTATGGAATCAACCCTGCTATTCGAATAAAACAAAGGGTTTTAATGTATAAAATTATTGAGTGCACTTTCTCCATCTATAGGGTCTAGTCTAAAAATATTCAGTGCGCTTTGATTCTATAATTTTTCCAGGAATCGTGCATATAGGGTTTAGTGTACAGTTTGTCCAGGCAACATTTTTTTACCTGGAAGTTTAGAACGCGAGTAGGCACAAAGTGGTTCAGATCGAGAAAAGGAGATAACTCGAGAAATAATAGAAATTAATCTGTTCATAAGAAGATAGATTAAATACTGATATCATTACATCCTTTGGGAGAATAAAAGATGAAGCAAATGTCATAAAGGAAACCATTCGTCGTGACCCAAGTAAACACTGAAGATAAAAACAGAAAAAAATACTAAAGAACCATTCAACTTTCTCTTGTAATCAAGTTCTCTTTGAAGGCAGACTGCGCTCGTCTGCTCGTCTCCACTTCTAAATGACAATGTAATCTCTCACGAAGTCAGACTCGTCCCTGTAGTTGAACTGACCCGGTCCAAAAGCATAAATAAGTATTACGATCACGAAAAAATTAATCTAGAAATAAAACTTCGTAAAATATGTAGAAATTAGGTAAGATAAGCAACCTCATCACTCATGTCATCATAACCATCATATGAGTTTGGACCATTCTTGACAATGTACAAATCACATTTCTTCATGCCTTCATGAGCTAGCATCATTTGTTCTACATGCTCTTCACGTTCTATCAAGACCATGCCGTCCGGTGGTACACAACCAGGCTGTAGGTAGTACAGATTTGCATTCCCTTTATAACCATGAGGTCTCAAATTCTTGACCATCAGCCACCACTCCACTTTGGCAGGTTCATTAATTATCATGTAACCGGTGCGTCCTCCAAAGTATCCTTTCGGATGATAAGAAATTTCCCCGTCCACGTGAACACTGAATTCCATTACAACTATGTGGGTAAAGGGATATGAAGTTGTATCGGGTGGAGGGATATGCAGTTGTGTCTGGTTAGTCGTAGCCTGCAATGGTTATAGGATGGTCATGATATGTGTGTTGGTGGCGTAATGAAGAAATAAATCAAAAAAATAAGTGTGCCTTCAGATCTGTCGTCGCACGGTCCTGCATGATCTTCGCTTCCATTCGTACTTGCTCGAGTGTGGCCTTGTAATACGTGTCCTCACGCATCTGCAGCTTACCCTGGTCCAAGTCCGCGCGTGCCTGCATATTCTTGCAGTCCATCTTGACACGCTCGAGCTTGTTACACACAATAGCAAAACAACGATGAAATTAAGCAAGATCGAACCAACGGGGACACGAGATTTGAACGTGGAAAACCCTTCCAACCAGGAAGAGAAAAAACCACGGGCGCCAGCCAGCAATACTTCACTATTTCGGGTGAGGTTACAAATGCGCCGGGATTTACTATGTATGGCTTATCCCGGGCGGCGTCTTACAAGAGGTATATAAACGCGGTCCTGACCTAACTGGGTCGGTAACGGTGAATCCAACTCCAACTCGGTAACAACTCGTACCGTACGCTTCAGCCCTAAGACTCCGGCGACGGGCCTCGCGTAGCGGAGGCTGAACTTTCCTTTATCTTCATATGAATTTGGATCACCATAAAATAACACTCCACCTTGAGACAAATTCCTTCATGTAGCATAAACGAAACCTTCACCCTGAAACAAATAAAGAAAACACCTTCGGCGCCATATAGCCTCTTGGGCTAAGAAGTGATACCAACTAAGCTTGAGCAAAGCTCAAACTTAGCAACAAGAACTGGCTTTGTCATCATATCAGCATGATTATCATGAGTACTAATCTTGCATACCTTCATCTTACCTTGTGCAACAACATCACGCACATAATGGTACTTGACATCAATGTGCTTTGTTCTCTCATGGAACATCTGATCCTTAGTAAGGCAAATAGCACTCTGACTGTCACGAAATAGGTTAATGCAAGTATCATCTCCACAAAGCTCAGCAAACAGACCTTTCAACCAAACTGACTCTTTGCAAGCTTCAGCAATAGCCATATACTCAGCCTCAGTAGTAGATTGTGCAACAACACCCTGTAAGATAGCCTTCCAGCTAACAGCACATCCACTAACTGTAAACACATAACCTGTGAGGGACCTCCTCTTATCCAAGTCGGCAGCAAAATCTGAATCCAGATGGCCTGCGAGTCCCTCACCAGTCTTGCCAAACTTCAAGCAAGCTTTGGATGTGCCGCGAAGGTACCTGAAAATGCACGGAAAAACTTTCCAATGTTCTTTACCAGGAATAGCCATGTATCGACTGACCAAACTCATAACATAAGACAAATCAGGTCGAGAACACATCATGGCATACATTAAGGAACAAACAACACTAGAGTAGGGAACTCGTGACATGTACTCAATATCTTTGTAAGTAGTAGGACATTGCAATGCTGATAACTTGAAGTGTGAAGCAGTAGGAGTACTAACAGACTTTGCATCATGCATATTAAAACGATGAAGAACTTTCTTAATATAATTCTCCTGACTAAGAAATAGCAATATAGATTTTCTGTCTCTTGAAATTTCCATACCTAGAATTTTCTTAGCAGGACCAAGATCCATCATCTCAAACTCACTATTCAATTGTTTCTTCAATGTAGTGATTTCTTTCATGCTCTTGGCAGCAATTAACATATCATCAACATATAGCAACAGATATATAGGCGATTCATCAACAAATTTAATGTATACACAGCTATCATATTCATACCTCTTAAAGCCATGTGACATCATAAAAGAATCAAACCTTTTATACCACTGTCGAGGTGACGTTTCAAACCGTAAAGGGACTTCTTTAGCTTGCACACGAAATCCTCTTTACCAGGCACTAAGAACCCTTCAGGTTGGTCCATGTATATCTCCTCCTCAAGTTCTCCATGCAAAAACGCAGTCTTCACATCTAACTGCTCAAGCTCAAGATCATGCATAACAACAATACTAAAGAAAATACGAATAGAACTATGCTTGACAACAGGGGAGAACACATCATTATAATCCACTCCAGGAATCTGGCTGAAACCTTTAGCTTTTAACCTTGCCCTAAACCTTGGAGGCTCACTAGGAGATAAACCCTACTTTCTCTTGAAGATCCACTTACAACGGATGGCCTTCTTTTGTTTAGGCAAGCGCACAACATCTCATGTGCGATTCTTCTCAAGTGATTGCATCTCCTCGTGCATTGCACCAATCCACTTGTCACGATCAACCGAAGCAATAGCTTCATTGTATATAGCCGGTTCAGCATCATTCTCAACCTGTTCTGCACAACTTAGAGAAAAATAAACAACATCACATTCCTCAATTAAACAAGTATGAGGTCCTTTATTCCTCTTATCTCTGCGCTCTGCAATAGACAAATTTTCTTGCTGCACAATAAGAGGTGAGGGTGGCACAATATCCTCCCCATCAATTTCAGTTTCCTCCTCATCCAGGTGTTCTAGCTCCACCTGCAAACGAACTCGTGGTTCGTCCTCGTCAGAAGAATCTGGCACAACATCAGTCGACAAACTGTCCTCATACATAACAGATTCATTAAACACATCACTCCTGCTAAAGAAAGTATTTTTGGTTTCCGGGTTCCACAACTTATATCTGTTGGGAATATGCCCTAGAGGCAATCATGGATGATGTAATTCCCAATGTATTCATAAAGTTATTAAGTTGTCCTTGTTTTGAACATCTGATATATTTCATTGAATATGTGATTCGATTGTGGAACTATATATTCATGTTGTTCATACTAGATTGTCCTTGGTCATTAAGGTTGTGTTGGACACACACCCTACACTAATGTGAGTGTTGGCTGATGACATGGTTCCACTTGTCATTAGCATGGTGATGCCATTCCAACGATCACGGACTTGGCTAAAGAGTTTAGCAAGTCGGACTGACCCACATTGAGATGCAACGAGAAAGTCGTCATTTGCATGTCTCAATCAATGTAATCCTTAGACCTAAGGTTGTCGCACGATCCGAGTTGTGGATCACCGACTTACGTTCTGTTAAACGCTGCTCTGTGACAAGGCATTTATAAAGGCAGAGTTCGGGTCGAATGAGAAACAAGCTGCGTGATGTGGATAATCAAGATGGGATTTTGCCCCTCCGAATGGAGAGATATTCTCTGGGCCCTCTCGAGTGATATGATTCAGGAAGCATGGCCATGCGCGACTCAGTTAAGTGTTAACTGTGTCTGTTGACTAAGAGTTAGTCAGATGAATCACATATCACGGATCGAGAAGAGAGTTGAACTATTAAAGGGGTGACGATACATCGCCTGTAGTTCGACAAGGTATATCGTGAGGGAAAAGGGACTAAGATGAATATCACATTGAAAGGTATGTCGTCATGACTCAATGGGACTTGGGAGTCGGCACGTTCTGCTAGGAGCCGCTACCGATTGATCGATTAGGAGTTGGACTCCAATCGTGTCCAAGTCGCCATGAGCCTGCAGGGTCGCACACTTAAGAGCGGGAGGAAATGTATTGGTTGGGTTGGACCCGAACCGGAAATGGACTGATTTTGTAAGTCGGACTCACAGAGGGAATGGGCCACAAGTGCTGGGAAGCCCACTACCATTCGCTATATAAAAAGGGGCGCAGGTTACCCAGCAGGCACGTTAGTCCACTCCCATGCGTTGGGAACCCTAGCCCCACCCAGTCCAGCCGTTGCACCAGACCTAGCAGTCCGCCGTCGGAGCTCCTCCTCGTACGTGTGGATACCGGCAGAGGTGCTGTACGTTCAGCACTTCGACGTTCGTGGATTGGATCGGCTGGATCGGATCGTGGGACTACACTGCCCCGACGCGCTGCATCGATAATCCGCAACCGCACGTCTAGTGGTAATCATCGTGGACTTCTACCTCGGCTAGATCTTGGAAGTACCGCGTAGGAATTTTTTTTGTTTATCTCTACGCGTTCCAACAATATCGTTTTACTCCAGAACCATAAAAAAGAAATAAGCACTTAATAGCTCTAGGCTCTAACTTTCCATTATCAACATGAGCATAGGCAGTGCAACCAAAAACTTTCAGTTGTGAATAATCAGCTGACTCACCAGACCATACCTCAATAGGAGTTTTCTTGTCAAGAGGGATGGATGGTGACCTTTTGATCAAGTAGCAGGCAGTGTTGGCAGCCTCAGCCCAAAAATGTTTATTCATGCGGGCGTTGGACAACATGCAACGAGCTTTAGAGATGATCGTCCTGTTCATCCGCTCGGCTACACCATTCTGCTGAGGTGTGTATGGGATGGTGTGATGCCTGACAATGCCTTCCTGCACACAATAATCATCAAAAGCATGCGAACAAAATTCACCACCATTGTAAGTACGAAGAAATTTCACCTTTCTCTCAGTTTGCTTTTCAATCATAACTTTCCACTCTTTAAAAGCAGCAAAAGTATCATCCTTAGTTTTCAGAAAATAAGGCCAAACTCTTCTAGAGTAATCATCAATGATAATAAGCATATAACGAGCACCACAATAAGAGAGCTTACGTGAAGGCACCCACAAGTCGATCAGCATGTACATAATCCAATGTACTTTAGTGGTATGAACGGAAGCATTGAACTTAACTCTCTTATGCTTACCAAACACGTGGTGTTCACAGAACGACAACTTACTCATATGGCAGTTCTTCAGAAGTTCTCTCTTCACCAATTCTGCCATACCATGTTCACTCATGTGTCCAAGTCGCTTATGCCAAAGGTTAGTTGTACTTGGATCATCATTAGTAATAACAGCAGCAGTCCCAGATAAAGTACTACCTCTAAGAATATATAACTTTGCAGAATTCATATCACCAATCATAACAATGAGAGAACCTTTTGATACCTTCAGGCGTCTATCCCCTCCGGCATATTTGTACCTGTCACAATCAAGGGTACTCAGCGAGATCAAATTTCTCGCCATGGATGGTATGTGTTTCACTCCCGTCAATGTACGTGTCATCCCACCATGGGTCTTGACCTGAACAGATGCAACACCAACAATGTGACATTTGTTGTCATTCCCCACACTTACAAAGTATCCAGTCTGCACAGCCTCATAAGAACTGAACCAATCTTTGGTACAGCAAATATGAAACGAACAAGCACTATCAAGAATCCACTCATCATCTCGGGTAACACATGCAGCAAAAACAGCTAAGCATTCACCATCCGAACTATTATCACCAGCAACAACAATAGCCTTACCATTACCATTACCATTACCGTCAGATTTATTTTTCGGTTGGTATGTACCGTTCCTTTTCTCCTTGTTCTGCATCTTCCAGCAATCCTCAATGTCGCGATTGGTTTTCTTACAGTACCTGCAGAACTTGTCTCGTCCTTTGGACTTTGAACGGTCCCTGCCCTTATCTTTGTTGATGTTTTAGTTGTTGTCTCGCTGCTCAAATCTGCCTCGTACCTGCAATGCATCACCTTTGGAGGACGATGTGTTAGACTGCACCATAACTTTCATCTTTTCCATGGTCCGCAGGGCCTCACAAACTTCCGCGAGGGTTAGTTCATCGCGGCTTAATAGTATGGTATCCCACAGGTTTGTAAAAGAACTAGGCAGCGAACATAACAACAGAAGAGATAAATCTTCATCCTCATATTTTATCTCCATCGACACTAGGCCGGACACGATATCCTTAAAGATCGACAAGTGATTCATCACAAAACCACCATCTTGCATCTTGAGCGAGAACAACTTCATCTTAACGTGCATCTTGCTGGTTAGATCCTTTGACATGCAGATCGATTCCAGCTTGAGCCACAACGCTGCCACGGATTTCTCCTGCAACATCTCTTGCAAGATATCATTAGATTGGTGAAGTTGAATCAACGAAAAAGCCTTACGATCTTTGCACTTCTCCTCATGAGTCGACTCCCTCGCTTCCTTATTCCCGAAAGCATCCAGCGCCTTATCAAGATCTGATGATTGCGATAGAACCGCACGCATCGTGACTTTCCACGGAGAAAACCTCGTCTTGTAGTCCAACAACGGTAGATCAAACTTCATCGATGCTGTTGCGAAAAACTAATCTGAAACAGGGCTCTGATACCACTTGTTACACGCAATAGCAAAACAACGATGAAATTAAGAAAGATCGAACCAACGGGGACACGAGATTTTAACGTGGAAAACCCTTCCAACAAGGAAGAGAAAAAACCACGGGCGCCAGCCAGTAATACTTCACTATTTCTGGTGAGGTTACAAATGCGCCGGGATTTACAATGTGTGGCTTATCCCGTGCGGCGGCTTACAAGAGGTATATAAAGGCGGTCCTGACCTAACTAGGTCGGTAACGGTGAATCCAACTCCATATCGGTAACAACTCGTACCGTACCGCGGGGGGCAACTTGGAATACGATAGTTCTGTTGAAAAGTGTTCACAAAAAAGAGCTATCTCCTCCTAACATTCTACGGTTTCGGTTCAAATGATGGGTGTTATGGCCAAATACATGGCATAGTTTGTTATAATGAGCCCATATTGCACACAAACATGCATCTTGGAAGCACGGACAATGTTGATGAAGGATTTTTTTTAACTGAATAAAAAAAACCATTTTCCATTTTTGGAGTGTCAGAAATGATTTTTTTTGTGAAGGACCTACCACAAACATGTTGCAAAATTTGCTGTCTTAATTTTTTAACATGCTAGGACATGTGATATACCCAAATAAACAATCTGTTTTCTAAGAAAAGATTTTCATCCAGCTCTTTTGAAAATCACAAGTTTCTGCCGATTTAGTTGGAAACGGGACAAATTTGAACTACATGTGCCTTGTAATTTGCTCATAAAATTTGGAAAAAAAATCATTTTTAGGTACTCAACTACCTATTGCAATAGAGATCCACAGTGAGTTTCTAAATATACAACCCCTAGCTAAGAACGGTCATGCCCGCCGTCTTGACTTTCTCCTAAACCGGGCTGAGAAAATTTCAGTAAATTCAAAAAAATCCTAAATAACGCGAGACCTTTTCCTTGGTGTCATTACATATGTCCTAGTATCCAGCAAAAATAGTAAACTTGGAATACGATAGTTCTGTTGAAGAAGTGTTCACAAAAAGAGCTATCTCCTCATAACATTCTAGGGTTTCGGTTCAAATGACGGGTGTTATGGCCAAATACATGGCATAGTTTGTTATAATGAGCCCATATTGCACACAAACATGCATCTTGGAAGCACGGACAATGTTAACGAAGGAATTTAGTTTTTTAACTTAATAAAAAACATTTTTCATTTTTGGAGTGTCAGAAATGGTTTTTTTTGTGAAGCACCTCCCACAAACATATTGCAAAACTTGGGGGCTTAATTTTTTTAACATTCTAGGACATGTGATATACTCAAATAAAAATTCTGTTTTCTAAGAAAAGATTTCCATCCACCTCTTTTGAAAATCACAAGTTTCTGCCGATTCAGCTAGAAACGGGACAAATTTGAACTACAAGAGTTAGCTTATTTGGACAAGAGTTACCTTATGGATGTCTCATATTTGGATTTATATTATTTTTCTAATTGATTTAGACATATTATTTGTGAAATTTAAATTTACGGAATTGCATATATGAATTATTCAATATTAAATGGAAAAAGACAAATATGTTAATTATTATTTCCATTTAAGAATATTTAATTCAAAATATTATGAATGATTCATTTCTTTTTATTTAAATAATTGTTTTGATTCATAAAATAAATGTGTGTGACATCATAGTCTATGGGTTAATAGGATTGATAGCTTACTATTGTCAGGTAAGTATCTCTTCTTAGTAGGTAGCTCATAGGAAAGAAACTACGAAGTTAAGCGTGCTAGTGCGGGAGTAGTGTGAGGATGGGTGACCTCTACGGGAAGTGTTAGTATAAGAGAGTAAATTAGATTGAAATTAAGAATGGTTAGTGATAAGGGAGTAAATTAGATTGAAATTAAGAATGATTAGTGATAAATATGAGTTTAAGTGGTTAAACAATATAAATAAATAAAATGGAAATAAAATAAAAAAATTCAGGAAAAAATCAAAAAAAGAGGGAAAAAAAACAAAAACCCTTTGGTACCGGTTCGTAACAGGAACCGGTACCAAAGAAACACGGACCGCGGGCTCTCTTTCTGGGCCACGTGTTGGCCCATTTAATACCGGTCCGTGAGGGGCCGGTACTAAAGGCTGGTGGGCCTTTAGTACCGATTAATTAGTACAGGTTGTCCAACCGGTACTAATAGGCCTCTAGAACCGGTACATATAGCCCGTTTTCTATTAGTGATCAGACCTAGCCTGGGGGGGTGTTCGTTGACACGCTCTACGTTGAAGAGCTTGGCGCGCTTGTTCAGCCCTCTTTGCAGTCGGTTATAGAGTTTCAGGAGGTGCTTCATGACATAGATCGAAGGGAAATATATCATTATCAGCATGAATATAATCAAAAGATGGAAGATAATTTTGTAAAGCTAGTGGCTACGCAAAGTTAAAAAGCCTAGTCAGTGTGTTGTCCCCTGTAATTTCTCTATAAATATTTCCAATAAACAAACAAAGGTTAAACCTAAAATGAAAAGAATGGTCTCAACAAATTAATATAACAAGTTGAATTGAGCAAAGGGAAAAATGTAGGACTAAGAAGATTGTTTAACCTTCAATTTTTCTTTTACCAAACGCAAATAACGACATGAGAAATTGCATGGTTTGTTTTTTTTAATAAAGGAAGTTTTATTACCTTAAAAGTTTAAACCATTAGATCCACTCTCTATATAGGTAGGATGCACATAGCCGACACAAATCCGACGTGCAAAAGAATAAAAAGGCGATTTATATACGAATATGTGTATGTTGGTGGATGGCCGATCGAAATTTTATTGTTTGTTACATGGAATGATCAAGCTTTTGTAGCCACATATATACCTACTCAAGGACCGAGGTCATAACTAGCTAATTTTTAGCTATTGACCTACCGTAGGGCCAATGACTTCATGACCCTTTCCACCACCAAGTCTTTATAAGGAACGGGGCTTCGCTGAGCACTTCATAAATAGACATTTATCATTTTACTTGTCTATCATGAAATTATGGATAGTTATTGTGTGCATTATTTGTTGTGTTCCTACACAACAATGATATCATTGTTTTGTAAGTATATGGTCTTAGGAGGCACCAGGAACCACCCGTGCATCATTACAATCACAACTTGCACTGCGATGCCCAGTCTTCATAGCTCTCTTGTGGCATATTGAAGAAGCAATGAAGTGGTATTAGCTTACCTGGCCGCCATGTAACGTGATTCTCGGGCTGCAATGGATTGGAAGCATGATAAGATGGATTTTTTGTAGTAAGACATCACAAAAGAGCACAAACATGTCAAAACTGTCTGCAAAATGCCAACATAGTGCTGGTTTAAGAGCGTCTAGATTTATTATAATTTTCTTTGGCTGGTTTTCCACAGCAAACAATGCAAGCAAAGATAACACCATCACGCTAAATATATTGTCGAAATGTCGTCCTTAAACCACCACGCTACACATTTTACAACTTTCCCAGCATTACGCCCCTAAAAAGCGATGGCCTCATGTCGGAGACTGACGTCTCGGCAATGGATATGCCATTCCAGGAGTATTGTAGATACACTGAAATAACACATACCCCTTTACTAAAAATCAGGCAAAGCTTCACAAGACCGGTAAAACGCTAAGAACTCGTATTGTCCAAGAATGACATGCTCGACAATTACAACGCTGGAAATACATGCGAAAACGTGGATGGTAATTTTGTCTGGTTACCTAGACTTGTCTAGCTTCACTGATCCGTACATTGTAATCTCATTATTGACTCAGTCAGACTAGCATACTTAGACATCGGACAAACCCTCAAAAAAATTAAAGAAGCTATGTTCACAATGACCAAGGAGAAGATTGTAAATGACCCTTATAAGTTCTAAGCGATAGATCACAAGAAATGTGCAACACGAGGTATGTTAATGTAAAATACAATCTAAATGGTGAAGTAAAGCGAAAGAAAAAGAAAAGAAAAGACTCGGAGTCTTGGAAGGATAATCGTACTCAAGGTGCGGCAAAATCATAATGGATTGATTCAAAATGCAGACTTAACATTGAACACTAGTTCACTCACTCGATGCATATCAAATAGCTATGCAATATAGGAGAAGAAATGGCTGATGAAAAAGTTAAGCGCGGCCGTGAGAAGGCGGACATACTGGTTTTTGTTTCTGCTCTCGGGGTGAGTGTAGAAGACCAAAGCAATGTGATGCAAAGGGATTTTGATTTAATAAAAATAATAATGGTGACGGGAAGCGCAAAAAATAAGAAAAGTTGCACTTGACGATTCCCTAAATTCAAAGAAAAATAGCGACTGCCACTATAGAAGAGGCAACAATTAGTGACCGTGGAAAGGTTGGTGAAACTGCTGATGTAGCAACAACAAATGCGAATATTTGTTTATTTTCGTCTGATCCAAGTTATGCTGATAAAATGCAGAAATTCTGACGAGTAAAGCGTAGCGTCGTGGAGGGGGGGATGCGGGGGGCTACCGCACCCGGTTGTAAGGTACAATTTGTTACCGTTGTGGATCCTAATTCTACTTTGTCTATGGTTTTTATCCTTTTATATACCTTATGTAAGTCGACAGTTCGGGATAAGTTGCAAATTATAAATCCCCGGCATTTCTATCGCACCCGATATAGTGAAGTTCTGATGGCTGGAGTTCGTGATTTTTTCTCCTCCTATTTGGAAGGGTTTTCCACGTTTAAATCTTGTGTCCGCTGCGTGCTAGATCCATTGTTGTGGTCGTTTATCTTGCTATCGTTTATAATATTACTGAGTTATTTGGATACTTAAGTTGCATAGACAACTCAAGTAAGGTTTAGAGTGGAGATCCGTTGACTGAAAAAACTAAACGTAGTGCTAATGTAGGGTTGCCCCCATGAGCTCACCTAGTACTAATATACATGGAAAGCCAATGAAAATACTGCCGGTTGTACGTGTCCCATCTTATTCTTCAGCTGGTCTATCCGACGAAAAATGCTTATATAGAATTAAGTGAATCTGATTCTTAGAGGCATTCTAAAAAAAAATCAGTGATATTAACGAAGTTTTGATTAAACACAAGTTCTAGCTGATTGCAAAACCAAACCCACAAAGCATCAAACAAATAAGATTTTCTTAAAACATGTTGCTACTCATAGTGGTATAGCTACTCAGTCTTTGGGTGAGCAAGCCAGAAATTTTCCAGTAGAAAGTTGCAGCAAAAGCAGATTTCATAAACGCGAGGGCTCAACAGGGAAAAGTTATCCCTATAGGTTCATACGATGCTATTAAAGCAAATGATTATGTAGAAGTTCATCGTGCTAATGACAAAAATCAATTTCATTGAAAATTTTAGCCCAAGTGCAAAGAATGGCCGTTCTGATTCTGCAAAAATATAAGGGAAGTAAAGAATAAAATGAGAAGACAGGGGAAAGAAGATACACAGTCAATATGCTGGTTGTATGAAACTGAATGATCTGTGACGTATGTTCAGTAACCCCACCTGTAAGGGATGATGTAGACAAAAACAAGTATTTCACAAACCAGTATGAATATCATCACTTCAACCAACTTAACATTGCACGGAAAACACGAAACCTACTTGTTCCTAACGTCGACAACGTTTTCAAGCTCCCTATACCGCTAGTGACAAATATTAAACATATAGTGGGATGATAGTGATGGATAAAATTAAAATAAAAAATGGACCAACAAGCAAGTGAGAATGAAAAGAATGTAAAGGAGCTTTTAAACAATGTAAAAGCATGCACCGGAGTCGTAGTTTCACTATTGGTATCTCTACATAAAATTATAATATTATTGGGTAAACACATTACAACTGGTCAATTGACATAATTTTTTAAATGGGAACATAGCCCCAGCCTCTGCATCGTGGTCAATTGACATAATTGGAATCAATCAATTATGATATAGAAAATTTCATGATAATATTAATAAAGGAATTGCGTGAATCATATGTATGTTGCTATCCGATAACATCTATAAATAATACTGCACATAGAGATCCATCGCACATGATTTGAAAATTCTACTCGTGCGTGTTTGGGCATAGTCGCACATGATCACACGTAATTGTCTGTGTGCGACAAGTATTTACCGCACATGTTATGCTTGAAGGGCAGTGCTTCGGTGTCCACCCCTTGGGGTGAAAACAGGAAAAAACAACAAGGGCACAATCGTCTTTTTGATATAATCCATTTATTTTGGTGCGCTAAAATCTATCTACCGTATACCGGACTTTTATAGGGTACACGCGTTTACCTGTTCAAAACACAGCGGCCCCACCCCTCCCGCCCACCCCCACATTATCAGATCTGAAACTGCCGCACGCTCTACAACCCTAGCGCCCCTCGCGATCTCCGCTCATCCTCCGGTGGTGTCTGGTCATCCTTTTCGCCACCCTCGCCGCTCGCGATCTCTCCTCCTCCGGTGTGTACACTTACATCGGCTACTGGTCCTCCTCCTCGCCATCCTCTCCACAACCGGTCTCCTCACCGCTCCCGATATCTCTGGCTCCGGTGTACACGTCGACGACTGGTCGTCCTCCTCGCCATCCTCTACACAACCGTCCTCTAGTGTGATCTAGGCGTCCCGTCACCGACACTAGGTAATGCGTTTGGGCCATTGTGCTTTGTAAGGTAATAGAAAACTGGTTCATGGCATGCATGATATGCCCCCAAGAAATTTTATTATCATTTTGTCTTTACATAGGTGATTAGTGAAATTCTTCGTATGAATATGGTCAAACGCCCCCCAATATAATTGGATCATGGGAGCGGCGAAAATGAGCTTGATTACTACTGGGATTAATTACATTAGATAAATAAACTAGATAATTATGGCATGTAGATGATCACGGTTGTTTCAGGCATCGGGATAGTACATAAACCCTTGAGATGATCTTTTACATAGTGTGTTCTAGATTTGTTTAAGATCACCGAGTGGATGCATGAGATAAAGCTAGCATAGAGATGAACACAAATATTCTTTTAAGGCACGGCAAAATCACCGACCACTAGATGATATAAAACAAATTGTCAGACAGATTCCCTAACCAGGCAATGTGGCCTACATATTTTTTTTCTTGCCAACACATTTGGTGGATATTATAGTTCCGAGGGCATTATTCGACTTAGAAGTCTACTTAGTTAAGTATCAGCAAATTTGGTGGATTATTATAGACCCGAGAAGGCACATTTGATAAATTATTTTTAGACCCAAGAGAATATTTGGTGGATATTATAGACCCGAGAGGGCACACTTGGTGGACTATTTTTTTAGTCCCGATGCCTTAAAAGAATCCACCAAATGTATCATCCTTCGGTATAAAAATAATCTACCAAATATGCCCTCTGGCACACTTGGGAGGTATCTAGCACTTACGCAATTTATCTGATAGTTAGCAAAAATACGTTGTGCCAGGTTTTAAATATGAACTGGTTGTGTTACTGCCAATGTGCTATAGTTATGGGGGACTCTACGGTATCAAGGACTGAGGAAAACGTGTTTGAAGATGATTATAGCCGTTGGGATGATGTATATTCTCAATCAAATGAGGATGTACCTTCCGATGACGACCAGCTTGGAAGCGAGTACGACAATTCCAATGATGATGATACCATGAACGGGAACGGATGTGACGATGATGATACCATGAGCTTCAACGGATCCTCCGACGATGATACCGTGCGTCACGTGTGTTAACTATTTTTTATGCAACCAAAGTCACGACAAATTACATTTTATTCTTTATATTCTACAGATGGACATCGATGTCCTCAATGAGGACAATAGTTATATTGTATCATACTCAGAAAACAAGAGTTAAGTATGTTCATTATTCTACGTTGAGAAGCATTGTATGCATGTTTTGAATTTACAAATTACATGTCCTTGATTTTATTTACTTAGGTGACAGAATCAACTAACAATGAGCATTGTCATAATGGAGAATCGGACGATGAAATTGGTCATGATATAGATGAAGAGAGGGAAGAAGTAACTCAAAGATATCGGCAGATGATGGCCCAGACATTTCGCTCTGAAACGCATGCTTACGATCACTACAACAAGCATGCGAAAGAACAAGGCTTCAGCATAAGAATGTCCAAATCCAAGAAGACAAAATGTGCTATGCCAGAAGTACGGAAAAGAAAGTTCTTGTGCTCGAGGGAAGGGAAAAAGGAATAGCAAGTTCCTGACCATGGATGGCCGCACGCGTAGGTTAAGGCCCGAGACCCGCTGCAAAGGTGGCGCCCATCTGACTGTGAAGAAAGATAAAAACGGTAGAGACCGGTATGTTGAGATCTTTGAAGAAAAGCACAATCATGTACTAGTCAGACCAGATGAAGTGCCATTTCTATGGTCACACAGAAAAATCCCGCCTTACGCAAGAGTAGCGATCATGGCATCTACAGCAGGAGGGGTGAGGAAGACTATAATAATGGATAGTTGTGTTAGCAGCAGTGGTGGGTATGAAAATGATGCCTCAGTAAGGATCTGTACAATATGTGTTCCAGACTGACGAGGTTGGAGATCTAGAAGGGTGACGCGAACACAACCATTAGCATTATGGAGAGCAGAAAGAAAAATAAACCAAATTTCTTTTTCGAGTACATGCAAGATAAAGAAGGAAACCTTTAACACATGTTCTGGTGTGACTCTCAGTCCCTCCATGACTATCAAGACTTTGGTGACGTGGTGGTTTTTGACAACACCTACAAGATGAATCGGTATGCTATACCATTTATTCCCTTTGTGGGTCTGAACAGTCACCGTATGACCAGGATTTTCGGGTGTGCCATCGTTTCAAGCGAGACAGAGGAAACCTATGATTGGGTGCTTCAAGCATTCCTAAGGGCAATGCGTCAGAAGAAGCCAAAGTCTGTAATAACTGATGGTGACGCTGCCATGATCGCTGCAATTAGGCATGTGCTCAAAGGTGTGAGGCATCGTTTATGCTCGTGGCACATAGAAAACAATATGACACAACATCTCAGTGAGACGTCCTTGTTGGAGTTTCGGTCACTGATATACCACGTCAGTAGACCTAACGAGTGGGAGGACAACTGGCACGTGTTTGTTTCAAAATGGCGGACCAATAGTACCACAGAATGGTTAGAGAGGATGTATAAGAAGAAGGGAATTGTGGGCCACCTCCTTGTTAACCAATGGATTTTTCCTAGCCATCAGAAGCAGTCAGAGGAGTGAAAGTATAAACGCACTACTTCACCTTCACCTTGACTACGGTTTGAGCCTAGTTCAGCTGATTCTGCACTATGAGAATGCCATTGTTAAAATGCGTCAAAGAGAGGAGAACGATGACTGCATTGCTTCCCAATCTACACCAGTGGCAATTACAGATGCAAGGGAGATCGAGGAGTATGCTGCGCAAGTCTTTACTGCGTCAAACTTCTACTTTCTGCAAGAAGATTTGAAAAAGATCTGTGACCTCGAGGTCGTTGAGAATGTTGTGGGAGAGGTGACTCAACAATTTATGGTTACATGGAAAACTAATCTAAGTTTGTTTAGTTCGTGGACTACTCTCCTACAGACACGAAAGAAACTATAAAATGCAGCTGTAAAACGATGCATCGTGTGGGCCTTCCTTGCAAGCATATCCTCTCTATACTGAAGTATCTAAAAATATCGAAACTGTCAAAATGTCTAATTCTTAGACGCTTGTCAAAAAGGCAAGATATGGCTTGCCTCCGTGGCGCACAAGCGATCTCTTTGGATTTGGTTGGTCACGGTCATCGGACCGAGAAAGATAATGCCAGCTAAAATTGTTAGGGGACGAGGCATTCTGTGTTGCATCCCAGGACCCAGACTTGTTCAACGAGTTAAAGGAAAGTCTGCAAGCCATTATATCGAAAAAATATGATAAACAGAGTGGAACGTATCCTCACAGAAACCTTGACAAGCAATATGCACCAGGGTTTAAAGGACAAGATTTAGGGATTGGTGATCCTCTTAAACTGTCCACCAAAGTGCTCGTAAGAAGAAGAAGAAGAAAGGAGATAATCAGGAGAACCACCCGTTGACAAAAACTTGTAAACCACTCATGTTCAACGAGGTGAGCAATCATAAGTGTGGCATATGAAAAAAAGGACATAACCGCCGCAGATACCCAAAAGATCCAGAGTAATTTTATTTTGGCTCTTCTTTCTAGCTTCGTTGATTGGTTTCATATTAGATAGTATGTCATAAGTTTTCTATGTCTACCTATATAGGAAGGAAGTACACAGACAAATCTAGAGGTGCTCTTTCATTCGAAGATGACAGTCAGCAATATATCGATGATAGATTACAAACTGATGTTTTTTCTGATCACTTTAGTTATGTATTTTCGTTACATAGCATGCGCCCGGATTTAATTTTTTTTATTTTGTACTCCCTCCGTATCGAAATTATATTTTTTATCGTTTTCTAGACAAAACATATCTACGCATGTTTTAGTGCATAGATTCACATGAATCTACACACTAAAACATGTCTAAATACGTCTTTTTTTAGAAAAACGCTAAAACCTATTACATTTCGATACGGAGGGAGTAATATTTAGGAACCCATAAAGCTTCAATAAAAAATGTAAAAAAAGGAAAAAAAAAAACCCGGATGATGGCACGGCGCTTTCCATGCTCACTCTTTTTTTTAGGTCTGCTTCACAAAATTTGTAATTTTGTATTTTTTTTTTAAATGTTTAATTTTTTTGTTCAGAACTTATTTTTTCGTCTAAATTTATTTCTGTTTACTTTTATTTTTATTCGAAACGTTTTTTTACTAAAAAAATTGGGGAGAGGCTAACTGGGTTTGCCCATTTGCTCTGCCCCCGCAGGCGGCGACAGAGAAGTGCCGCTGCGGGGCGGCAAATAGGAGCCCCCCAAATCCTATATACGCGACAAGGCAGCACCCTATGCACCGCGGCGCTGGTAGGCTGGCCTATCTCCGCCCTTTCCATTTCAGCTGCTATTTTTCATTGTTTCTTTTTTATTTAAGTTCTTTGTTATGTTTTCGATTTTATTTTTTTATCCACGTCTATTTTGCCGAGGATTTGAGTCTAATATCCACGTATGTAGAAATTCTGAACATACATTTAAAAATGATAGAAAATGTTGGAAATGCAGTTTCATAATATAAAATGATAAACAATAGACAATTTGATTAAGCGAGGTCTATATCATAGAATACATAGGGATACCAAACGATAAATTAAACTAAGATCGCAAATCTTTATTTTGAAGGAAGTGTCATACTGTCTACTCAGAAGATCCGTCTCCTGGTCTAAGTCCCGATGGGGGGTAATCACAAAATCCTCATCCGGATCATCGATAAGTCCAGCAAGAAACCAAGCCAAGGGGCATCAGCGTCCCATCAGTTCGTCCCTGACCCAATGCTCAAAGAACTGATTGTATAGCTCGTTGAATCGGTTGACCCGACGAAGAGTCTCGGCAGATTGAAACGTAGAAGAGGTGCGAACCAGGCCTTAGCCACCGTCATGAAGCGCCATCAGCTAAACCCCCATGGAGCCCACAAGAGATCGTCGCCTCCAACCCTGGGATTAATAAGCGAAGCAGCATAGCAGCAGTAGTCGACCCTGAGCGCCCTGATAAAAGATGTCGCGATAGGGTGCATGGGGTTCGAGCAACGCGAGAACGCGCGACGACCGCCACCACCCGACGATTGGCCCCCAAATGGAGCGCATCTCCCCAATGGTCCGCCGTTTGGATGGCCACCTCTTCCCAATGGTCCGCCGTTTGGACGACTGCCACCAGTTCCTGCTTTGGCAACAAGCTGAGTCAGATCACGTCTCGGGGGCAACCCAGACTGCCGGAGCGGATCTCCCCGAGACCGAGGCTTATGATTGAATCCCGAAAAAGGAAACTTTTCCATCGATGTGCAAGCGGAGGATAAATATGGTGCGGTGGTTTTTCGAGATGTGGATGAAGTGGTACAACCAGATCGGCAGAGGTGAATTTATAGGAGAATTAGAGCGTACCGTGGATCGTGGCCTTAATCTAGGTAACTGCAGGGATATCAGTGGTGGGCCTTAACCAAATGACACGAGTTTAGGTGCGGAAATACGCGGGGAGATCAATCATAATCTCCATTTTTATTTGTGAAAACAGGGAAACAAATATTTCCCGCCTGAGCCAATATTATGGTGGGGGCGCACTAAAACATGGGCTGCCAATTGGGCCATTTTGTGCTGTGGGCGCACTAAGACATGGGCCGCCCAGTGGGCCGTTGTTGCCACTGGCACTAACTTGCGAAACGGGGACTAGTTCAAATTTGACTAACTTTCATAAAATGGGAATAAACACACTTAAATGTGGGAAATTAGCTAGGAATGGAGAAAACTCCATATAAACGAGGACCGACCCTGAAATAGGGACTAGTTTGTTTGAAAATTGGATGGGCCCAAAATTGCACCATCTTTCCGGTACTTGCTTCACCAGAAATGTTGTTTTGTGCACTAGGAAAATGAAAAATGTGTTTTTTTATTATATTTGAAAACCAAACTTGGCACCAATGCTTCCCATGCCAAACTACTCTTGTTTCCTTACATAGTTAAGAATCTTCTATGGGATGAACACACCATTTCCCATATTATGATTGCAAATATTGACCGGTACAGTAGAAATTAAAAAAAAAACCAGAATCTAGGAAAAACTGCTCCTTATGTCTTTGTTCGTGTATATTATTGTCTGTTAAAAAAAAAGTGAGCTAGTCTAACCACGTGTATTTTGTCATCTACTTTGTTTTTTAACCAGGCCACAATTTCTCGAGAAACCTCATCCACCATTCCAACTCCTAGATGTGCTCATGCTCCTGAAGCCTCCTGTTCCTACATGTTTTTACAACTTTTGTTTCTTATCTAACACATCGTCGTCTCTGATGTTTATATGATAGCCTTTATGCATATGTACCAAAGTTAAGTGATATAAATAAGAAGAGAAGTATTATTTAGATGTGTGATAGTGGGTAGTTCCCAACATGTATTTATTTCCATGTGGTTGATGCCATGAATCACGATAATTATGATGTGAATTAGTATATGTTGCACCCGCAAGCCAGGTGACCTTGAAAGCTCGAGCTACCGTGAAATGTTTGGCAACAAGGAGCATTGTCGGCTTCACTTCACGTAAATCTAGGCTAGGCGGGCCTCGATCTAGGTTGCGCACTAGTTGAACCGATTTGGGCCTTCCGGACTGATGGTGGCGGAAGGCTCACCGACAATTTGGAGGACTCGCGACGGTTGTGCAAGCTGCCCTCTGCTGCAATGTAGCCCTCGACATTCGCGGCTGCAAAATCTTACCAGGCGAGTACAGATCCGGCACGGCCATCGTTGTCTTTCCAGTGGGGTATGTTGACCATCTAGTGTGAGGCATGGGACACCGCGGGTGGCGACTTTGGGAGGTGGTTTGCACGTCATGCTCTCCGACGGGTGGCGTTGTGGTTGTGATATCTTCATCTCGGCATGGCTCTCGGAGTTTATAGTGTTTCAGCGGTCTCGGCTCCCAATCGTATTCTATCCGAGAGCTTCAAATCCAGCAATGATCGTGCATGTGGGTGTCCTGGCACTGGTAGAAAATAGGCCTACAGTCCCGGTTCGCCAGGACCATTAATCCCGTCCGGGCAACCGGGACTAGCTATGCGCGACTAAATGCCCCCCCCCCCTATAGTCCCGCCACTTACGGACCGGGACTAAAAGCCCGTCCACGTGGGCGCTAGGGGTCCGTTGCGGCGGAGGACCTTTAGTCCCGGTTCTTGTGGTTAACCGGGACTGAAAACCTGCGCAGGTTTAGGGTTTTAGGCCCCCTAAACCTGTTTTCTTTTTAATTTGTTTTGTTTTAATTTCAGTACACATATACATGCATATATATATATATGAAATATCAAACAAGGAGAATTCAATAGGAATATATAATATATATTCAATATCGGGTGACCACATATACAACCTCGAACAAGTTTCCATATTACACAATTAAGATGGACGAGCATACACAAATTCGCACAAGTTTCAAAGTACTCAGGGCTTATACATGCGGATAAAAGTCATCGTTGGTGGACGCATGGAACTCTCCTTTCTTCTGGATGACATGCCTAAGGAAAAATCCTGCTATTTCCTCTTGAATTGGTCGGAAGCGAGCTTCTGGAGTAAGCGCCCTCCGCAAGTTATTGAGACCCTTCCGCGTTTCCTCGTCCTTCTTCCTCTCAGATATTTCTTTCCGTTTGTTCTCACAGACATAGTATCCACATAGACCGGTCCTCGGTGGCTGCTTATCCACACCTTTGACCACATTTTTAAATTGTAGCGCATCTTTGAATTCACCGACATGTTGAAGTGAGAGCCGTCTCCAAACTCTACAATGCAAATAAAATTAAATGAATAAGAGAGTTATTAGCTTAGAAAATGAACAAAAGAGACCGATCGATATAGAGCGCAAATGATTGAAAAATAATTACTTTTGCATCATTTTTCTCATGTTGACCCAAAGATCTGTATTTGAATTCATAGAGTCAATGATCAAAACTAAGGACTTGTGAAGATCAATTTTTAGCAGAATCCAGTGGTACCTGCGGACACATTAGATGCAGAGTCATGCATAATTTATCGATTGGACATACCATGCATGGAGTAAACAAAAGAGAATGGGAACATGAGAGAAACACTCACCCAAAATGGTAAGGAAATAGAATATATCTTTTGGATTCATGCTTTTTAAAAAATTTGTACAAGTCTTTCTCCACGTCTTTGGGATGATTTTCTAACATAGTTCCATTAATGATTTGTGGGTCAATGAACCCAACATCATGGATGAGTCTTACTTTGCATTCCCAAATCTTCAATCTGCATAATAGCGTACGGAACAATATAGTTAGGACAATATATATATATATATATATATATATATATATATATATATATATATAGTGTAGGCAATGAAGAATGAGATGAGGTAGAAATAAATCACTTACAGAACGTAGCAACTCAGGATAGATTTGTCGAGCTCACGCATATTGAACAGCTGGAACAATTCACTCAACTCAACTGTTACAGAGTACTTTTTGGTGTGATGCTCCTCTGTATAATCCACATACACATATTCTTTGTCGGTAAATGCTATGAAATCTTTGTACCAACGTAGCAGACTTTGCATTAGTGGTGGTAGATCATTTTCCTTCGCAGGCTCGACGAGAGGCCCTTTCTTCACATATTTTAATGCTACATCAGCCATTGGCATATCGTCCATGTCTAAAAAGGCACGAAGAGACATACCGGCCTCGGACGCATTTTGCATGGCAGTAGCTACAGTCAATCCCATTGCTGTCACAGCATTTATGACCTCGGGGTCCTGTTCCGGAGCGGCTTTCACTATGAGGGGGGGGATCGATTGTTTACTCTGCATCCCGAGCTGGGCAACTTGTTTCCCGCTTTTTATCATTTTTGCTTTTTCTTTCTCCTCCTCCAATATTCCTGCTTGCTTACGAAGTTCAATATCATAGTCTTTAGGCAAATTCTTCACGGATTGGGACACTGTCGATAAAAAATCCGTAGCCCAATAGTCTACAATCGGAGGGAATACTTCCTTGGGCTCAGGCTCCTTTAGCGCTTTCAGTTTGCCCTTCCATTTGTCAACGTCAGCCTTCACGACCAATTTGGTTTCAACATCACTAAGTTCCCAAGGCCTTGGGGGGAGAGGCTTCAGTGATGGCTCCGGTACCCGTGTGGTCTTAGGTACATAAGGGTCCGGGTTAATAGACCAAGAGCGGGTTCCCTTGCTGGCCGTCTGCTTCTGTTTCTTCGCTGGAGGAGGAATGGGGGGCGACGTCTGCTTATCCTCCGGAGGAGGAATGGGGGGCGACGTCCGCTTATCCTCCGGAGGAGGAATGGGGGGCGACGACGTCTGCTTTTCCTCCGGAGGAGGAATAGTGGGAGACGTCTGCTTTTCCTCCGGAGGAGGAATGGGGGGCGACGTCTGCTTAACCGCCGGAGGAGGAATCGTGGGCGACGACTGCTTAACCGCCGGAGGAGGAAGATCGGGGGACGGCGTCGAATGGCGTGAAGGAGGCGTAGGTGAACCAGCACCAGCACCACCACCACCACCAGCACCTGCACCATCGTAGGGGGGTGGACTTGTTAGCCTTGGCGTCTCGCCTGGAAACACTATGTACTTCTTTTTCCATAGAATGAACTGGCGCTTGACATCTCCAAGTCTTCTCTCCCCTTCGGGTGTAGCTATGTCAATCTCCAGGTCCTCAAACGCTTGGACTATGTCTTCCACCGTGACACGAGCATAGCCATATGGAATGGGGTTGTTGTGATGGAGTGCTCCAGGTGTATAGGGTAAAGCACTGTCGGTAGCCACCTTCATGGAAATGTTCCCCACGGGATAATGCAGATCACATTCTTTCATCTCCTTTACGTCATCCACGGGGTAGTGAGGCTCCGGTGCACAACTCTCGATCATCGGTGCATTAGCACCTGCAGTCGGGGCCTCCGTGGAAGCCACGCTGCTTCTCCGCTGCTGGCTTCCGAGATCCGTTGCATGTTCTTGATGCGGCCCTGCAGCCGACGCTTTTTCTTTCTCAAGTATTCCCGCCACGACCTTCTTCAGTTCAGAAACTTCCATTGCAAGATTCGACAGTTCATCTGCAGCCCGGTCCGTACCTCTCCCACGGCTTCTGTAACAGTACGGGTCACCCTCCTGGGAAAACCCTACTTTCCACGGCAATCTGCCTTTGCCTCGTATATGTCCTCCGTGTTCAAGATTTCCGAGGGCAACTGTCAGTTGGTCTCTCTCTCTGTTGAACGTGATCTTGCCCTGTTGAGCTTTGGTCATTGCGTCAACAAGGTCTTTTGTGGGAGCAAACTTTTTCTGCCGGTGAACACACTCCCCTGTCTCCGGGTCTAGCGATCCCCCATGCCCGTACCACCACATTTTGGCTCTTTCGTCCCATCCCTCTGTACCTAGATGGATTCCTCTTGCCCTTAGGCCGTCCTCCATTGCCTGCCACTTAGGCGCCGAAACGCGGTATCCTCCTGGCCCCATAACATGATGGTACTGTTTCTTTTCCGCATTAGCCTTATTTTTTGCCGACATTTTCTTGAAATGCTCCGATTTATGTTGCGTCGCAAATTCTGTCCAATCATCTCTCAGTTTCTCATATTGTCCAGTGAAAATCGGAGTCTTGCCCTTGCTGACATATTCACGGAACAATTGTTTCTTGAAGTTCCGGAATGCTTCGGCCATCTTCTGAAGAGCGAACTCTTTGACTATCCTCCTCCTCTCACGTCCACCCGGAACGTCCTGACCGAATTCATCTTTTTTGTTGTATTCCGGAGGTAGAATGAAATGTGCAATAAGCTTTCTAAACATAATCTTTTTCGTACTCTTGTCGACATAACTGAAACCAATACGTGCTTTCTTTGGCTCCTTCCATTCCTGGACGGTGATCGGGACGATGTCTCTAACAATGACTCCGCATTGGTTGATAAACTTTGTGGTGTGCTGTAGGGGCTTGCCGATTTCACTGACTGATTCGATGGTATATATTTCGGAATCTTTCATCTTCTTGGATTTGCCACGCTTTGTCATACTAGATCCGACCGAGGGATAAAATAAGAAAGAGAGTCGCGCGCGTTAGTCTTTGCAATTGGACCGAGGGCTAAAATAAGACCGAGGGCTAAAATATATACCTCGCCGGAGGTGGTTGTTCTTTGCAATTGGAGATCGTCGTTTGTCGACGGTTGACCTCCGTCATCAATGTCCATTCCTTCACCTCCTTGATCATCGACAATGTCTGTTCCTTCTTCACCTCCTTGATCATCGACAATGTCTGTTCCTCCTTCACCTTCTTGATCCTCAAGGTTCAGATAAGAAGAGATTACATCATCGACAATGTCTGTTCCTCCTCCGGCTATGATATCTAATATATAACCTTCAGCCACCTGTTCCGCCGTCAGGTCTCTATTGTCTGCCATATGTCACTCCTGCAGACATGCATGTAGTAAAAATTAATTAAGTATATAGGAGACTTAGCAAATATTGTCGTAGAAGGAGGGAAAACAGATTGCTAGGGTTTTGGGTGGAAGAACGATAACCACCGGAGGGGGAAAACCATACTTTAGAGGTGTGTCCAAGATTAGTTTCTCAAATGACTTGGAGAACCCCATAGCTAGGTTGCATTTGCTTTCCTGGTCATTTTGGTATATTACACTTAATATTCTGAATTTATTGAATTAAAACTTATTTTCATCATTATTTTAATGAATTTAATACAAATTCAAATATGGTCTCATTTTGAACTTTGTCAAACATGATTGAAAATGATATAAACAGATAGCTTACATTTTTCTGAACATTTTGCATATTTTTCCAAAAAAATTAAATTATAAATTAAAAGTTATTTAATTTAGAAGGTTATTTATATTCTGTAATTTAGAACAGTGGGCAGGTGACGTCATCATGACGTCACCCCTGGCGTGGCCGGCGGTTGCAGATTAGGATCTCGGATCGACGATTCCGGCCACGGGGGATGCAACGGAGATGGGGACGAGGCCACTGTGCTGCTCGCCACGGGGGAGGGGACGGAGATGGGGACGAGGCCACGGCCACTGTGGTCTCGCCGGCGGCGAATCTGGCCGCGGGAGCGAGCGCGAGGGACGGCGACGTCGGCGACGGCGCGGCGACGGCGTTGGTTCGGCGTTGGTTCTAGGGCGACGCCGTTGGTTCTAGTTCGATGGCGTTGGTTCTAGGGCGACGGCGACGGCCCGCGGGGAACCTACCGGCCGGAGAGACGGCGACGGGGCGGGGGCGGAGCAGGGTGGAGGCGGTGGAGAGAAGGGCGCGACGAGGGCGACGGCGCGGCGACGGCGACGGCGATGGCGACGGCGACGGAGATCTGCGCGGGGGACGGCGACGGGGCAGAAGACGACTGGGCGCCGGCGCGAATGAAGACGAGGGTTTGGGGACTTAGAAAATTTTGGGGCAGGAAGACATCGCACATATATAGGTCAAGCCTTTAGTCCCGGGTGGTGTCACGAACCGGGACTAAAGGTCCCCTGGGTACCCTCCGCGGGCCTTTAGTCCCGGGTGGTGTCACGAACCGGGACTAAAGGTGAAAATTTTCGCGGCGTTTTCGTTCCCGCGCAGAACGAGCCTTTAGTCACGGTTCGTGACACCAACCGCGACTAAACGTGGTTATTCGAATACTATTCTTTTTTTCCAATCTTAAAAATACAAATAATATATCAGAAAATTCAGAAAAATAAAACTAATTCTTTTTCCAATCTTAAAAATACAAATAATATATCAGAAAATTCAGAAAAATAAAACTAATTCTTTTTCCAATGTTAAAAATTCCCATAGATAAAAAAGGCAGTACATAATGGCAAGAGTGGATCTAAACCTAAACGGAGAGCATAGATGCATGATCTGATATCTGCTGCTAGTCATACTCCTGCCTAGGCCTACATGCGAGAAAATTCAGAGCCCAGGACTGGGCCTGAGGGTAGCGCAGGCGGGGGATATCGCCGGCCCTGATGTAGTCCATGACGCTCTGTAGAGTCCGGCCGGACCACCATAGCCGACGACCGGCCTCGTGAAAGTTCCCAGGAGGCAGGCCGTCCTCCTCATACCTGGCGAGCGCCCTCTCACGCCGATTGATGAAGAAGACATCCCAAGTATGTTGGTTATCGGGATGCCAACTGGGATCTCTCCGCTGCTCCGGCGTGAGCTCGTGGTAGTAATGGTTCGTGATGGCCGCCCGACGTGCCACACCTTGAGGAAGAGGAGGGACCGGCACTCCTCCGGCGCTCAGCATCCAACCGGCGGGAACACTGTAGCCAGGCGGGCAGGGGTAGTTCGAGGCGGAAAGTGCCTCCGCCTGGATGAATGTTAGAGTGGGTACGGTAGAAGCCATGAGAGAGTGGTGAGTTTGTATGTGTTTATGCCAATGGTGTGGCAATGCACATATATATAGCGAGAAGAAAACATCCCTTTAGTCCCGGTTGGGGACACCAACCGGGACTAAATGGGTTAGGGTTTCGTTTGGACCAATCAGATAGAATCACACGGATCGTGTGTTTCTTTAAAGCGCTTCTGAGTCGTTGGATCCGGGGTGTGTTTCTTTTGAGCTGTTGTGAGCCGTTCGATCAGGGCTACGATGTGTTTCTTTCGAGCTGTTGTGAGCCGTTGGATGAGGTGGTTTCTTAACCGTTGGATCAAAACCCTAGCACAACACTTTGTGAGCCAGAGGACCCTATATATAGCCCACCTTCATACACCGGTCAGTTCATCGAGCAAATACAAAACATCCGGATTCGCCATCATACGTCCTACCGTGCATTTGGTATGCATATTGCACTGAGTAGCCACGGTAGGGCTGTATGATGGTGATACCGATTGTTTTGTTCTACACCCCCCTTTAACACATCCATCCATGCTTGGGTCAGTGTTCACTTTGAGCTCGGGTAGTAATGTGCAACTATTTGCTTGGTTGTGTTAATTAGGGTGGCGCGTGGCGCGGGAATTGTGACGCGTGGCGCGGGAGTTGCGACGCGTGGCGCGGGAGTTGTGACGCGTGGCCAGGAGGGCGCGGTATAAACTGTCGCGCCTCGAGCGCGTCTTCTCCTCTCCACGCATGCCAGGAGGGCACCGTCGCGCTTCCACCATGCCTCCGAGGAGGAACAGCACCACCGGCTTCCGCGGCGTCCGAGCACGGCAGAACGGAATGTTCAGCGCAGATATCCGCTGGGGGGACGACCGCATCCCCCTCGGCACCTTTGCGACGGCGGCGGAGGCAGCCCGCGCCTGGGACGCGGCGGCCTGGCGCCTCAACCGCCCGCGGTCGCTAATGAACTTCAACGACTGCCACACCGTCTGGGAAGCGGAGGCCAGGGCGCCGAAGCCGCAGATCATCACTGCCGCCGACCACCTCCACCTCCGCCACCGCGCGTTTCAGGGCCTAGTCGACGCCAGGGAAGACCGCGTCGTCCGCGAGTATTACCGGAACAACCCGGGGGAGGAGAGCGCCGACGAGGAGCTCTGGCAGACCCGCGTGGCTCAGCGGGCGGAGCGCCGCCTCGAACGCCACCTCGCGTTAGATGCCGCTCGGGAGGCGAGGACGAGGGCGCTGCAGGAGCTTCGTCGGGCCGACCGCGCCGGCGAAGTCTGGGCCTCCGATGATCCGAGGTGGGGGCCTATCTCGGACATACCATCATGCACCTCCGACGACGACGAGGAGGTCACGGACGAGTTCGGCGACGATGATGACCCGGAGGAGGTCACCGACGAGTTCCCCGACGACGACGGCGAGGAGTAGTGTTCGTCTGTTTTCTCTTTTTAATAAAAGAATTTGCATTCCGGCGACACTGCGGCGCGCTAGCACGTCAGTTTTCTGTTTTTAGTAAAAGTTTGGTACAATAAATTAATTAGAGATAATATAATTCAAAATGATCCATTAAACATGATCCATTCAACAATGTTTGGTACAATAAATTATTACACATCAATTCTTCCCTTGTGTCCCCGCTTTCTTACGATTTGGACGTATCCATGGAGCATCCTCATCATTTAACTTAATGCTTGGGTCAGAGTTCACTTTGAAGGGCGGAATTTCACCAAACATATTATAATCTTCTGACATGTCTGTCTTGTCCTCCACTCCCACGATGTTTCTTTTCCCTGAAAGAACAATGTGACGCTTTGGATCATCGCATGATGCACTGATCGTTTTCTTATCTTTCCGTTTCCTCGGTTTGCTACTCATGTCCTTCAAATAGAAAACCTGAGCGACATCTTTGGCTAGGACGAATGGTTCATCAAGGTAACCAAGATTGTCGAAATCCACCATTGTCATTCCGTATTGCTCGTCCACCTTTACCCCACCTCCTGTTAGCTTGAACCATTTGCACCGGAACAAAGGGACCTTAAAATAGGGTCCATAGTCAAGTTCCCATATCTCCTCTATGTAACCATAATATGTGAACTTTTGCCCAATCTCGGTTGCTGCATCAAAGCGGACACCACTGTTTTGGTTGGTGCTCTTTTTATCTTGGGAGATCGTGTAAAATGTATTCCCATTAATCTCGTACCCTTGGAAAGTCGTGATAGTCGAAGATGGTGTCTTGGCCAACATGTACAGCTGATCTCCAACATCATTGTCATTCATTAAATGTTTTCGCAACCAACTGCCGAAAGTCTCCATGTGGGCCTTTCTAATCCATGATTCAGTCTTCCCCGGGTTGTTTGAGCGTAAAATATTCTTGTGTTGCTCGAAATACGGAGCCACCAAGCTCGAATTTTGCAGAACTGTGTAGTGTGCTTCAGTCATAGAATACCACGATCGTGCCTCTTCCGATCGTGCCTCTTCCACTTAGTCTCCCCTCGTGCCGCGATTGAGGAATACCAATCGGCTTAAGGTCAGGAACATAGTCAATACAGAACTCAATTACCTCCTCATTTCCATAGCCCTTTACGATGCTTCCTTCTGGCCTAGCACGGTTACGAACATATTTCTTTAATACTCCCATAAACCTCTCGAAGGGGAACATATTGTGTAGAAATACAGGACCGAGAATGGAAATCTCTTCGACTAGGTGGACCAGGAGGTGCGTCATAATATTGAAGAAGGATGGTGGAAACAGCAACTCAAAACTGACAAGACATTGGACCACATCGTTCTGTAACGGTGGTAGATCTTCTGGACTGATTACCTTCTGAGAGATTGCATTGAGGAATGCACATAGCTTCACAATGGCTACTCGAACATTTTCCTGTAGGAGGCCCCTCAAAGCAATCGGAAGCAATTGCGTCATAATCACGTGGCAGTCGTGAGACTTCAGGTTTTGGAACTTTTTGTCCGCAATGTTTATTATTCCCTTTATATTCGACGAGAAGCCAGACGGGACCTTTATACTGCTCAGGCATTCAAAAAAAATGACCTTCTCTTCTTTCGTAAGAGCGTAGCTGGCACGACCTTGAAACCATTCCGGATGCCGGTCATCTGGGTCTTTCAAAAGTTGCTGATCCTGCCGTGCTTACTTTGTATCATTTGTCTTCCCATACACGCCCAAGAAGCTTAGCAGGTTCACGCAAACATTCTTCGTAACATGCATCACGTCGATTGCAGAGCGGACATCTAGGACTTTCCAATACTGTAGCTCCCAAAATATCGATTTCTTTTTCCACATGGGTACGTGCCCGTCAACTCCCTGCGGAACTGATTATCCGCCAAGACCCTTTCCAAAGATGACTTTCAAATCCTTGACCATATCAAATATCTCAGCTCCAGTACGTTCCGCAGGCTTCGGCCGGTGATCTGCCTTGCCGTTGAAATGCTTGCCTTTCTTTCTTACGTTATGATTTCGGGGAAGAAATCGACGATGACCCAGGTACACGTTCTTCCTACAGTTATCCAAAAATACACTTTCAGTCTCATGTAAGCAGTGCGTGCATGCTTTGTATCCCTTATTTGACTGTCCAGAAAGGTTACTGAGAGCAGGCCAATCGTTGATGGTTACAAAAAGCAACGCTCGTAGGTTAAATTCCTCTTCTTTGTGCTCATCCCACACAGGTACACCAGGTTTGCCCCACAATTGTAAAAGTTCATCAACTAATGGCCTTAGGTACACATCGATGTCGTTGCCGGGTTGCTTCGGACCTTGGATGAGCACTGGCATCATAATGAACTTCCGCTTCATGCACAACCAAGGAGGAAGGTTGTAGATGCATAGAGTCACGGGCCAGGTGCTATGGCTGGAGCTCTGCTCGCCAAAAGGATTCATGCCATCAGTACTTAGACCAAATCTTATGTTCCTTGCGTCAGCTGCAAAATCTTTGAACTCTCTGTCGATCTTTCTCCATTGCGTTCCATCAGCGGGGTGTCTCAACTCCCCGTCGGACTTACGGTCCTCTTTGTGCCATCGCAACAACTTGGCATGATCTTTGTTCCTGAACAGGCGTTTCAACCGAGGTATTATAGGAGCATACCACATCACCTTGGCGGGAACCCTCTTCCTGGGTTTCTCGCCCTCAACATCGTCACCAGGGTCATCGCCTCTGATCTTATAACGCAATGCAGTGCATACAGGGCATTCATTCAAATCCTCGTATGCACCGCGGTAGAGGACGCAGTCGTTAATGCATGCATGTATCTTCAGAATCTCTAAACCTAGAGGGCACACAACCTTCTTTGCTTCGTACGTACTGGTGGGCAACTCGTTATTCTTCGGAAACATATTCTTCAACATTTTCAGCAAATTTTCAAATGATGAGTCAGCTACACCTTCCCGTGCCTTCCATTTCAGCAAATCCAGTGTGCAGCCCAGCTTTTTCAGACTATTGTCGCATCCTGGGTACAGTGACTTCGTGTGATCCTCTAACATGCGATCCAAATTCTCCCTCTCCTTGTCAGTTTCGCAGCGTCTCCGTGCATCAGCAATGGTCCGACCAAGATCATCAGCGGGCTCATCATGTGCCTCTTCTTCACCTTCACCAAACCCTTCCCCACCTTCAGCATCATCCTCCATGAAAGTATCACCGAAAAGGTCATGATAGTTGAAATCGATATCATCCTCTTCTTCATCTTCTTCCATTCTAACCCCTCTTTCTCCATGCTTGGTCCAACAATTATAGCTTGGCATGAAACCGTGCCGAAGCAGGTGCATGTGAACGACTCTTGAGGAGGAGTGACCCTTCTCATTCTTACATTCAGCACATGGACACATAATAAAACCTCGCTGCTTGTTCGCATTTGCCACTACGAGGAAATCTTTCAAACCCGTAGTGAACTCACCGGAGAGTCGGTTACCGTACATCCATTGCCGATTCATCTGCATTATTATTATATAAAGTATATAATTAACCATCATGCATCTGTTAAACTAACTAGCTAGCTGGAAATAATACAAATCATGAAAGGTTCAAGTTGCTAACCGCGATCACGGAGGTAAAATAAATGAAAACGCTCAAGTGTGTTTCATGCTATGGGGCATTTCATCGAACACCTTGTGTGCATAGTAGGAACCAAAAGCATACCCACCACCCCCTTGTGAATATTGTGAGCAAATGTGGCCAAGTGCAGCGAGCTGAGTCCTATATATAGGGATGGGCCTTTAGTCCCGGTTCACCTGGACAACCGCGGCTAAAGGCCGTGGGGCCAGCTCGAGGACCTATTAGTCCCCGTTGGTCTGGCCAACCGGGACTAAAGCCCCTCCCCTCCGCCAGCTGTGGGCCGAGCGCGCTGGGCCCAGACTATTGGTCGCGGGTCTCGTCCCGAACCGTGACTAAAGACCCCTATGGTCGCGGGTCCATTATTTTGGGGACTAATGGGGGCGTACCGAAGGCCTATTTTCTACCAGTGTGGCCCTCTTGGGGGCCTCATTGTCGTCACGCCTCATGCTAGGATTCATGTGAGAAACCTTGACCGCTTCGGTCTTGGTGACAGACATGCTTTGCATCATCATTCTTTAACGTGCGTTTTCGTGGAGCACAGTTAGCCATGGTTGCGTCTCTTTGGCATCGGTGGGAAATTTTGATCCTTTCTCTCTGACCTCCTTTAGTGCTGACGTGGGACGATATTAGCGGCCTCCTATCTTATACGCATGATTTTATTGTCACCGCTCTCGGCCTTGTTATTGCTGGCAGATGGGCGCTCCATGGCCCATAGCGAGAGGATAGGCGTGTTGGAGGTATGCATTTGACACAATAATATTCAATTACTATTATATGTCCCATTTTATTATTAAGTTTATGCCATCATGCGACAAACTCTATAGCACTTGAAAAGTGAGTTTTCTAAGAAAAATCTTTGTGCGGGTGTGAACACATAAACAAACAAGAGTTTTTAATCTTGTCTCTAAGACTAGCTTGTGATTTGTGAGATGATCACATTTTCCTGATCACGGACTTGATTAAAAGTCTAGCAAAACATAACAGTTTATTCTTAGAGTAACAATAGTACTGAACCGACTCAAGTATATGTTGTTGCTAAAAGAGACTAAATGATTATGATGTATTTAGCAAATTACATATGAAGTTGGCATTGGCTATAATTCCTATAATGTGAGAATATATAGTGATCGCATGATCGAAAGTTATACTTTGTATGTCATCAACCGTCTTCCCGTAACTGGGGATCATAACGGTGTTGTCTAGGTAATCTAGACAGTGTAATGGAACAGAAATCGTTCAATACTAGTACTTAACTCCTCTACACGATAAGGAGATACACACTATGGGCCCTCCCAGTATCACCGATATCAACCAATCGTCTGGCAAGACACGGTGTGATTTATCACAAGGACATTGGGGATATGGATGAGAAAAGAGAACGGTGTCAATAACAAGTTATATATGTGTTATGATCAAAGAGTTTGATCAGACGAGATCACATAGTCTCAACTCGTGATATCGTTGGTATGGTGAAGTTAAGGGAATAAGTGCAATGAGTAACTTATAAGGTTTCCTTGTTCTTCATGAACAAACAGGAGCCATCATGGGCGTTCACGGTCCCACTGTTGGTTATTGTTTGGTAAGTTCCCGAACATGTCTGTGTGTTATCGACCCTTTAATTCAGGGTCACACTCTTAAGACATGTCAACCTTTAATTAATTAAGATAAATAATATATTTTTATAGGTTTTATGAATGTTCGATTTTGATACGATGTCACATAAACAAGTCCGGCGTGAATCGGAGTGGTTTCGGGGAAGTTACTATAAGAGAGAAATTATGCTGGTTGTTCACAGAATTTATATGAGAGATAACGGAGGAAATGAGATGTCCTGGGATTTCTAACATCACTACATAATATCGATGATTTAATCTATCAGGTTCATAATCTTCCGGAAGATTTTCGGGCAAAAAGCGAGAAGAGGGGAGGGGAGTACCGGAGGGGGGCAACAATGACCATCATGGCCGCACTGTCGTGGGATAATCACGGCAGACGTTACCAGGGGTAACTTATCTTGGGGTAATTCGACTCTGATGTTTGGGAGAGGGTTTAGCTCAGGGGAAATCATGCTATCAATCGATCTGGCAGCTCTAGCAATCAAGTCGCCGAGTCTCCGATCTAGGATTACAATATCAGCTCTCGTATTACAAGGATACTCGAATATCTGGTGAAGTTCTCTTTCTCTAACCCTAGGAGCCGGTTTATATCTTACCCGGCTCCCTGGCTTCCTACACAAGGTACACTCGGAGTCCTACCAGGAAACCACACACAAACCCTAAGTTTTCTAACAGCAACCCCAAAGGCCGAGTTACTGGGCCTGCGCCCCTTCTTGGGCCTTCTAGAAACTCCTTTTCCTCTAGCCGGGTCTTGCACGGTTCTCTTCGGGACGGGTTACACCTTGACGTTAGCCTACCGGGTTATCATCCCTCCATCAGTAGTCCCCAGAATAGCTTGGGCTTCGTAGGACTAACCACGAAGCGCACGCTATTCCCTGCAAAAATAACAAACACACAAGTCCATAAACTTCCGGGTTAGAATGCTTTGATAGTAGCTAGGCCTAGCTCTGTGGGCGGTCCATATAATAACCCGACCTTTTCCGAGTCATACATTGTTTTCCCGGGTCAACACTCCGAGGAAACACATAAGACCCGACTCGTACCATTCGCTAATCAGTTCCGGATATCGCGCTTGCAATCTGTTTCAATCTCTTCCGGATATCTCACAACGGTCATTTCAATGCTGATCCCGAAATATCCGGCCGAGTGATATTTTCCGAAAATTTTGGTCCTGCCGCCTAGACCTAGGGCGCTCCCACCCCGCACCTATAAATAAGTGCCCAGGGGGGTAACCCTAGATCTAAAGCTCATTATCCATCTTCCTCCTCTCTCCACTCCTCATCTGTGCGCACGAGCTCAAGCCCAAGGCCGCACCGCTGGGCCGCCCGGGAGCACACTACCGGACACGAGCTGCCGCCGTTCGCCGCACCCGCGCCCGTGACGCTGCCGTTGACTTCCGCCGCCGCGCCCTCGAGCAGCCCACCGGAGATTCCTAGAGACCACCGCCGTCGGGCCGTTCGCCGCCGTCGCGTTCTCCTCTAGATCTCTCCGGTAAACCTCTCTATTTCCTTGAATATAATCCTTAATTTCTTGCGGATAGATGGGATCTATCTCTGCCCCTAGATGCTCTTCTTGTTCCTCACTGACCGCACACTCCATACCTTGCACTTCCATAATCAATGCTTGGTTTAGATTCAATAGCACACCTCACGGCGCATCTCCATCACTTGTAATCACAATTTTTCCAATAAATTTTTCCGCCTAGATCCAATCAGCCGAAATTTCTTGCTAGTATTCTTTACTAAGTCGGATAACGGTCATTTCCGGGTCTCAAGGTTTTTATACTCTGCACTTTGTCTTCTTTCTAGATTACGCTCATGGCACCCAAGGCCAGTGCGAAATTGAAGGGGAAACAACCGGCCGGCAAGGCGAAACCGAGTCAATCGATCTCCGCCAACTGGGCGATATCGACCGTGACCAAGGCCAAGCTAGATGAACTCGCAGAGTCGGGTGTTCTTCCCGCCCGGGAGGATATCCACTGGACGGTGCCTGGGGAGGAGACCCGGCCCTCTCCGGGTCTGGACGAGGTAGTAGTCTTCGTCGAACACGTGATCCGGGGTTTCCGCCCCCCGGGTCACCCTTTCTTCCGCGAGCTGCTAGACCACTACAAGCTCCGGGTGTTCGACGTAGGTCCCAATTCTATGCTCAATATCACTCATTTTATCGTCTTGTGCGAGTCATATCTATGCATTCCTCCGAATCTTGCCCTTTTCCTTGAGTTATTCCAATGCAAGCCGTGCTGAGAGAGCGGTGATGGGGCCCTCCTAGTCTGTGGAGGGGTCTCCAACCAGAGGAGGAAAAATTCCCTCATGCCGACTCTAGGTCTCAGTTCCCATGTCGAACATTGGCAGAAAACGTATTTCTACTGCCAGGATACCTCCCCAGCCGGCGAGAAGCAACTTCCGGGTTTCACCGAAGACCTCCTTAATCTATCCGATAATTTCAGCTCCTTTGCTACTAAGGCCGAGAGGCAATCTATCCAGCCCCTCCTGCACAAACTAGCCGTACTGTCGGCCCACGGCCTCCTAGGACTCAATCTTATTAAAACCTGGGTAACTTTCCGGATTCAACCCAATAATGTTCGGCCCAAACTCATGTGCAACTATTCTGGGCACGTCACCGATTCTCTTCGCTATTCGATGAGAAATTACCCGGCCGCGGACGCGAACAAGATCATGAAAAACTTTTTGGCCGAGAAGCTGGAGGTGATCCGGAACATAGCCGGCCTGGACCCCTACACGCGGGATAACCCGGCCCCAGCAGTAAGATCCGGCCATTACTCCTTATCCGATTAATACTTTTCTGGTATAATCACTAACTTTTGTCTCTGTACTTCGTCTCAGGAAGATAGCGCTTTCTGGAAAATTGATACCCCTCCTCCTTCCGAAAACTCGGAAGAGGACGAGGAGCCGGTTGACACTGATGAGGGTAACATCCGAGTCTCACTCATTCCTTCTTCTGTTTACTTTTTCCGACCAACTTTTTCCCTTTTTCCGACAATATGCCATGTTTACCAGGGCTAGAAGATAAGGAGGACACCCAGTCGGACGAAAGTGAAGCTGAGCCGGAACCTGAGGTTGGGGTAAAGAGGAAGACCCGGGGCGTTGTGTTCAAGGTGCCTTACTCCTCTATGACCTCCAAACCATATTCGTACGCTAACATCTGCGAACTTAACCAACATTTGATCGATTCATCACGCTTGAAGGAACCCGCCCCAGTCAAACGTAGGGTAACCCGAAATTCCCCGGGTGATGATCCTCTTGACCCGGGCATCCCTTCGTCCCCCGCTCGCAAAGCCGGTATTCCCCAAACTCATTCTTCTCGCCTTCCTCAGAGATTTCCCTCTCCAAATCATCCACTGGCTGGACAAATCCGGGTCTCACTTTCACACTCTTTATCAGTTTCTTCCGGGTCTAGCAACGATCTCCCAGCGGATTTCGTCGTGAACACCGGGTAAGTCACTTTTCTCGCTACTCAATACACTTAACTTTTTCCATACCTCTCGTTTACCATATACTGACTGCTTCTTTTTCCCTTTCCCAGAGCCAAGGTCACGAGCAGTGACCCAGAGGACATGGACGTGGACAACCCGGCTATGGGGGACCCGGAAGATACTGTGAAGGCCGCGGCTGGCGGCGCAGAAGAAGAAGACTTTCTGGTAAATCCGACCGATCAGGAAGCCGAGTTTCCCCTGCCAACTCACACACCCGGGGATGAGGATGTTGAGGTCCTGGGGACGCGGAGGGGCGATCCCAACCCTAACAACCAGGTGACCCGGGTAACCTCCCCCAAGCATGAATGAACTCCACCTCTAGGTACTCAGGGCCCCAGCTCCTCCAGGCCGAGACTTGATGATCTGAGCTTTGAAGAGATGCTAGGTGCTCTCTTCACCTTGAAGACTGATGAGAAGGGCATTCTGGAAGCCATGGCTGCTAAGCATCAGGTAAATTGACCAATATTGCTTGTATATTCACATAGTCCCCAAGTTCCAAGTGAACTATGCTTAGTTTACTTGGTACTTTATAGCTCTATGATTTACCTTACCCGGATGCATCTTTTGTCCGACTAACTTGTCCTTTATTTTTCTCACAGGCCTATGTGGCCCATTCTGAGGAGGTGTTGGAAAAGACCAATGAGCTCCTCGAGGTCGAGACCAAGTTACGTGAAGATCTAGAGTCTGATGTGAAGAGCCTTGAGAAAGATGTGAAAAGGTACAAGAAAAGGTCCCACAATGCTGAGGGTGAGCTGAAGAAGATTTCGGCCCAGATTGCCGATACTTACCGCACTCTGCTTGGTACGAATTTCCGACTTTCTAATTATAACCGGATTTCTCATTCCATAACGTTTATCATCCAGATTTTAGTGCCTTAACTTTTGCTGTTACTGTGCAGGTCCGGGTGAAAAGGCCCTGGATGAGGATGATATTGAAAAGCTGAAAACCTTGAAGGCCGTGATCCGGCAACTTACTGTCAGCATCAAGTGGATCTTGGAGGCTGTGAAGTGGCCGGGTAAGGTTTATTGCGGCTTGGACGCTTTGCTTGACGCATGCTCTACCATCCCCGAGTGGATCGAGCACTGGAAGCGCTCATCGTGCCGAGTTGGGGTGACCCGTGGGCTTTCTCTGGCCAAGTCCTATTTTCCTAGGCTTGAGCCGGCAAAGCTCGTGGGCGGGTTTCCCGAGTTCAACAACGATGGCTCCAAGTTCACTGGTAAGAATTACAAGGCCATTCATACTGATGTGCGTCACTCGGAGAGCTTGATCGCCGACAGTCTGGACTTGAGCAAGATCACCCCCTTATGACGCCAAAGACAAGCCAATTCAATCTGATCTACCCAAGCCCTTTGACATGCTGGAGCGGTGGAAGGCGGAAGCGGCAAAGAAGAAAGAGGAAGCTGCCAAGAAGAAAGCTGAGGCCGATACTGTGCCTTCCACCTCTACGCCGGCTGTCCCTCCTCCTGCTCGCGCCGGTACTGCTGCTGACCCGGACGCGGGAGCTGGGACGGCCACCGACGAGCAAGTCAAAGACCCGGCCGCCGAGGACAACGTCGATGACTCGGCCGAGGATGCCGAGTAAGGTTTCACTGTTTATCGCCTCAAACACTCATTGGGCCAATGTGCATTTTGTAACGTGCTTGATACAATTATTCTTTTAATAGTGCGCTTGTGCACTTTTCGATACAATTCACTCGGTTTGTAATACCTTAAAACTTTAATAGCTTTTGTGGCCCTTCTGGCCTCTCGCATAGATATGTTATTTTCTAGTCTTGAACTTTGTGTTGCTAGTTTTCCGATTTTCGCTACTTTTCCTTTGGTGAGACTCGGTTTCCGGGTCTCAGGGATTTCGACAAGTGGACTTTATTTCTTAAGTCCCCAAGTCCCCAAGACTCGGTTTTTTGGGTTTTTAAGCTTAATAGCTGAACAATTTGTTGCTTTTCTTCAGATTCCCAAGTCCCCAAGGCCCGAATTTCCAAGTCTAGGGATTTGTAGTTTCCAGAAAGGCAAATTGTTTTAGCTTAGGCTCAAACATATAGTTACTCGCGCGGATTTTAGGTTATGCTTAATATTTGTGAGTTTCCGGCTGTTAACCTTGTACTCTGCATAACCTATGGTTTGGATGACCCTTTTGATCCTTTTTGTTGTAAGCCGGCTTTCGCGTGGGTATTCAAGGATGCTATAACTGTGTAAAGACAGGGTCAGGCAAGTCCCATTGGGCATCATGACTGATTGTGATTACACGTTAGCAAAGCATGCCACATTGCTGCGAGTCACATCAAGATTAAACAAGAGAAATCAAGAAAATTTGGCTCTATTGTTCGGTTATAAGATTGTAACCGTACTTATTACAAGTAATCGGTCCTTATAACTTGAATGGCATCGTGGGCGGGTCTTTGAGTTTGCAACTGTGCTATTCAAGCAATCAGCCCCCAAGACCTATATATGCAATCTTAGGAAACATATAGAACTGATATATTTTAAAACAATTAAGTAATACTTACCTGATAAAATAGAAAACAGAAAGTAAAAACAGAAAGAATCAAAACTTAACAAAAATAAATAAGAAAAAAGCAATATCATAGTTTAACCATCTCTTTATTGATATGAGAAAAGTTAGGTCAACAGGCCACCTCATTAAAAACCCTCCAGTACCCTTAGGTACCCTGGATAGGAAAAGAGTGCGTCTGAAACCTGCTGCCTGTTACATCGTGTAATCCAACTTTGTAGACCTAGCCTATGCTAAGTGTAGTAGGGACGTAGCTGAGCCGCGTTCCATGGTCTTTCCCTCTCTTGCATAGATGAAGTGGTGTGGGCTGTGTCATTGACGGTATCCGACTTTTCCCTTGCATCTACCAAGTATTACGATCCATTATGCAGGTTCCGGCTTATGATGAATGGTCCTTCCCATTGTGAAGATAACTTGTGCTTTCCCTCCTTTCATTGTACCAAGCGCAATACCAGGTCCCCTTCCTGGAAGACCCGGGTTTTGACTCGCCGACTATGGTATCTCCTCAAATCCTGCTGATATATGGCTGATCTCTCCAAGGCTTGCTCTCTGTGTTCTTCTAGCATATCCACGGCATCCTCCCGGGTCTTCTCGTTCTCCACCTCAACGTAAGTCGACACTCGGGGCGAGTCGTGAATAATGTCACTCAGCAATACCGCCTCTGCACCATAAACCATGAAAAACGGGGTCATCTGAGTAGTCTGTTAGGTGTAGTGTTAATTCCCCAACCTACTGATGGTAGCTCTTCAACCCATGCTCCAGCAGCTCTGATGCACGAGACTCGCAGCCGTGGTTTTAACCCACAAAGTAACTCCTGGTTTGCCCTCTCCACCTCTCCGTTAGCTGTGGATGGCTACCGAGGCTATGTCAAGCCGGATACCATTGTCCCCGCAGAATTTCTCCATCTCACCTAAGGACATGTTGGTTCCATTGTCTGTTATTATGCTATGAGTTTATCCAAACCTGTAGATCATCCTTTTCAGGAACTTAACCGCTGTGATTGCTTCGCAATTGGTAACTGGCATAACTTCAACCCACTTTGTAAACTTATCTATAGCTACCAAAAGATAAGTCTTTTTGCAGGGTGACATGTGGAAGGGGCCCACCATATCCATGCCCCAAACAGCGAACGGCCAGGTCAATGGGATTGTTTGCAACTCCATAGCCGGCACATGGATTTGGCGAGCGTACCTTTGACATCCATCGCACCTTGCCACCAAGCGCTCCGCGTCTGCTAAGGCTGTGAGCCAAAAGAAACCGTGTCGATATTCTTTGGCCACAAGGGATCTTGTAGAGGCATGATGCCCACAATCACCTTCGTAGATCTCCTTCAAGATCTGTCGGCCTTCTTCTGGTGCTACACAGCACAAAAAGACGCCTGCTGCACTCCTTTTATACAGCTCTCTATTGATAATAGAATAGCCCTTTGCTCGTCTCAGAATTTGCCTTGCTAAAACTTCCTGTGGTGGTAACACGCCTCGTGATAAGTAGGCCAAAAACGGCTCTGTCCACTCGGGAATAGCACGTACTGTGGCCACGAGTTCCAAATCCGGGTCTTGGTTAGCCACCTCTTCCTCAGACTCGGTTTTAACAGATGGCCGCCATAACTCGTCCAGGAAGACATTAGGTGGAACCGGCTCTCTGCGAGAACCGAGTCTTGCGAGTGCATCTGCTGCCTCGTTCTTTCGCCTGTCAATATGCTCCACCTCATACCCGGAAAAGCACCCGGCAACCCAGTCCACCTCTCTGCGATATGCTGCCATTGTTGCATCTTTTCTGCCCCAAGTTCGTGAGACCTGCTGTACTACAAGGTCCGAATCTCCGTAGCACCGTATTCACCTAATGTTCATCTCCTTTGCTATTCTCAATCCATGTAACAATGCCTCATACTCGGCCGCATTGTTGGAGCAATCAAAGTGAATCCGCAACACGTAGCTCAATTTGTCTCCTTTGGGTGAGGTGAGTACGACCCCAGCTCCTGATCCCTTATACTGCTTAGAACCATCAAAGTGCATCACCCAAGACTCGGAACTTGGCATCGTTGTGGGCATGCTTGTGTCACTCCAATCATTGATAAAATCGGCTAAAGCTTGAGATTTGATTGCAGACCTGGGCTCGTAGCTGATGTGATAATCTCCCATCTCGATGGCCCACTTGGCTATTCTACCTGTGCATCTGAATTTCTGATAATATCTGCCATTGGTATAGAGCTAACCACTGTTATGGGGTGTTCCTGAAAATATGGCTTCAATTTCCGGCTGGCCATGAAGACCCCGAAAACTAGTTTTTGCCAATGCGGGTAACGTTGCTTTGCTTTCGATAGTACTTCACTCACATAGTAAACCGGCCTTTGGACCGGGTGATCTTTTCCATCATCTTTGCGCTCGACAACAACCACGGCACTAACCGCCCGGGGCCCGGCCGCAACGTATAACAACATGGGCTCTTTAGGACCCGGTGCCACCAGGATTGGTGCCTCAGATAATTGCTTTTTCAGTGCTTCGAACACCTCTTCCACCTCTTGGTCCCAAACGAATTTGTCGGTTTTCCTCAAGAGCCGGTATAAAGGTATTGCCTTCTCTCCAAGCCGGGATATAAACCGGCTTAACACTGCTACACACCCTGTAAGCTTTTGAACATGCTTCAGGCCTTCCGGCTTTTTCAGATTATGAATAGCTTTGATCTTATCCGGATTTTCCTCAATTCCTCTCTCAGAAACAATGAAACCGAGTAACTTTCCTGCTGGCACTCCAAACACACACTTTGTGGGGTTAAGCTTCATCTGATAACTTCTCAAGTTCTTGAACGTTTCCTTTAGGTCCTCAATGAATGTTTCTGCCTTCCTGGTTTTAATCACCACGTCATCAACATAAGAGTGGACGTTGCGTCCAATTTGATCCTCGAAACACTTTTGAATGCACCTTTGGTATGTTGCGCCAGCGTTCTTTAGCCCAAAAGTCGTGGTTTTGTAACAGAAAGCTCCAAAGGGAGTTATGAACGATGTTTTCTCCCAATCCTCCTTTTTGAGCTTGATCTGGTGATACCCGAAATAAGCATCCAGGAAACACAATAGGTCACTTCCAGCCACTCCGTCTATAATCTGATCTATCCTTGGAAGGGCAAATGGATCCTTTGGGCAATGCTTGTTGAGACTCGTGTAATCTATGCACATCCTCCACTCGTTGTTTTCCTTCATCACCAGAACCGGATTTGCCAACCAGTCCAGGTGAAAAACTTCCATGATAAAGCCGGCCGCAAGGAGCCGAGCTATCTCCGCTCCTATAGCATTTCTTCTTTCCTCGTTCATTTTTCTCAGGCCCTGCTTCACAGGCCGGGACTTGGGGTCAACATGCAAACTGTGCTCAGCTAACTCGGTTGGGATACCCCGCATATCACTGGTCGTCCAAGCGAAAACATCCTGATTACCACGAATAAACTCGATAAGTGCTTCTTCCTACTTACTATCCAAGTTAGATCCTATAGCAAATTGCTTGGAGGGATCGCCCTCGACGAAAGCCACCATCTTTGTGTCCTGTGCTGCTTTGAATTTTGCTCTCTCATCTTCCGTATTCGGTCTTTTCAACGCTGTTCTGTCATCCGGGTCTACCTGAGACTGGTAATACTTGAGCTCTTCCTTTCTGCATGCCTGTTCTGCCATCGCCGCGTCTCCCTCATCACACTCGGCGGCTATGACCCAGTTGGCGTGTATGGTAATGGTTCGCTTGGGACCCAGGATTTTTAGCTGTAGGTACACATAACACGGCCTGGCCATGAACCTGGCGTAAGCCGGTCTTCCGAACAGCGCGTGATAAGGACTGCGCAATTTTACCACCTCGAACGTGAGCCACTCTACTTGGAAATTGTCCTTCGATTCTCCGAAAGCAACTTCTAGAGTGATTTTTCCTTCAGGGCATGCTGAATGACCCGACACAATCCCATGAAAAACTGTAGAACTCTTCTGCAACTGGGAGTCCTTGAGCCCCATGCGTAGGAAATTTTCCCAATACAAGATATTGATGCTTCTTCCACCGTCCATCAGAACCTTTTTCAGCTCGTAACCATTAACATGTGGTGCGACTACCAATGCCAGCACACCCGGATGTTCTATTGTTTCCGGGTGATCCCTCCTGCTCCATGTGACCTCTTGGTCTGACCATCTCAAGTATCTCGGGACAGCCGAAGAAACCGAGTTTACTGCTTTTTTGAGTATCTTTCTATCTTTATTGAAAATCCCCGTGGTATGAACATGATACTGCCCCAGCTGCTTGGGGTTGGCTTGGAAACCTCCAGCGCCTCCTTGGTTGTTACCCGGATTACCACCTCCCGGGTTGCCAGCCGGGGGTGGGCCATTGCCCGGGTTTCCACCCGGACCCGGTCCTGCTCCCCGGCCTGCACCTCGCATTGCTTTTGTATTTCTTCGTTCTTCCATCTCTGTAAATCTACACACTGATCCAGTGAATGATTGGCCGGCCTACCGTTCCTGCTATGACGCGGACAAGGCATCATGAAGGCCTCTATATGGTTAGCCGGCCTTGGTGGTCCTTGGTAATTTCCTCCATTGAAGTTTCCTCCGTTGAAATTTCCTTCAGCTCTGGGTCTCGCAAACCCGGCTTCTGTACTGGCGACAAACTCGGAATTTCCTTCATATGGGCGCTTATGCTGGTTGTTTCCGTTGTTTCCTCCATTGTTACCCGGCGAGACTCCATTGCCGGGTCTTCCACTATTACCCGCGTTGGCTTTTGCTTTCTTATCATCGACATCCTCTTCTGTAGTATCTGTGGCGGCGTGCTTGTTGCATGCGTCCATCAACTCTCCCATTGTAACCTCTGAGGCGTCACGGCTAGACTTCATGCGTGTCAATTTTTGCACCAAGGGTGTGTATTTGCATGTTTTTGCCATAGCTTGTAACGCATCCTTTGGCTGGATATCAGTGGACGAGTGGAGAATTTCCATAACCCGGTGCACCCAACTGCGTGCTGACTCTCCTTTCTTCTGAACACATCGCTCTAGATCATCAATCGTAAACAACTTCCTGCATGTTCCATGAAAGTGCTTGATAAAGGCAATTATCAACTCGCCCCATGAATTGACGGATTTCCCGGGAAGATTGTTGAACCACAACTTGGCTGCTCCTTCTAACATCATCAGGTACATGAATTTGGCTTGAAGATTCTCAGATGCGTTGCGGATCGACATGGCCATCTCGTAGCTGCTCAACCAGGTTTCTGGATCCATGGTCGGCTCGTAATTAACCACCTTACCCGGCTCCTTGAACTTATCCGGGTAGGGCTCAGCCCGGATGGTATCCGACAAACATTTAGGCCCGGCAAGGTTTTTTGGTACTGGCATCACTCGGGAAACGTGTGACGCCGCGGCGGGTACGGCGGGGGGTGCAACTGCTACCGGTCCCCGTACCACAGACCCGGCCGCTGCTCGCCTGGCTCGGGAACTGTCCACAATGGCTTGTGCCGCTGATACCGCAGGCGTTGCCGGCCTACGGGGAGGAGGCGGCATTTGCTGCTGCTCTGCCCTCCGCCGCGCCGAACTCGACTGGATATTGCCGGTATTTGCATTCTCCCGGCTCACATATGGTGTTCCATGCATTCCACTCCTGTTATCCGGGTAATTGGCCTGCTGAACTATTGATGTGTGCAGCAAATCTATTGCCCGCCGGGTCTCCGATGCGTGGGGTGACTCTCCTACGGGGATGCGATCAAGTGCCAATGTTGCTGCATACACGTTATCCATGGGGTTATTGAAGTGACCTGGTGGAGTATGAAATCGTGGCGGTGGTGGTGGTGGCGCTGCATTGCCAGTTACGATTCCTGTTTGCAACGTGGGTAACCCGGCTTGTACGTTTGCCGGCTGTCCTCCCAAAGTTGCACGCTGATGTCGGGTTTCCTGATTCACAGCCGGAATTGGTTGATCCTGAGGTGTAATGAACAGTGCGGCCGGGTAATCTCGACTGGTATCTCTGATTGTGCATCCTGGTCGACTGAGCTTGGAGCCGGTTCTCCATCTCTTCCAGCTCGCGCTGTCGTGCGGCTATCCCTTGTTTTTCAACTTCCACATCTCTTCTTTGTTGATCTAATGCACGGCGGGCCACATCCAGATCCGCGGCGCGTGCTGCCGCGTTTTCTGGGGTTATCACTGTTGCTAGTACTGTAGGATCCAAGATCAAGTTATTGTTGAACAGAGCCGGATTTCGTGGATTTGAGGGTCCCGCTCCTGGCGTTCTGTTCGCCATAAACCCAAACATATTTCTCCGCAGCTCGCTCTCGGCAGTACGACTGGTAACTGAAGCCGATTCTCCATCGACCCGGGTTACAACCGGGTTTCCGTCAACCGGATTTTGCTGTTGGGCCAGCGCTCGCGCCGCTCCGACCGCGGCCGTAGTCACGTCCCCCTGATTGAGATTGGTTGCAGGGGCCGTGTAGACCGCGACCTGGCGCGCGATGCCTGGCGAAGATTCGTATTCTTCCTCATCACAACTATCCTCCTCGTACCGGTCCTCCAGCAAGTGCAGGATAGACTCGGTGTCATCTTCTCTCGTGACCCGGCCACGCGGGGTGCATACCGGCTCCTCCGGCTGTTCCCTCTTCGTGGTGGGCTCTTCTGCCGGGTCTGCCGTTCCGACTGATTCTTCTCCGTCCGACTGAACGCAGGTCGCTTCCCCTGACACAGATCATACTCAATATCGTCAGGAATTGAACCATACGTACGTACCATGCCGACGAAAACGTTGATCCGGCCGATTGTGACGACAGATCCGGCTTCTAGCAGATCCGACTCTGGTCCCCAACCAAAGTCATCTACCATCTTCTCTCCTTCAGGGTTGGTGTAGATCTCGCCGATGACGAGGTTCTTCATGCTTTCCCGAGCTTCTCCCGTGATGTAAACACCTTTGGACGTAGGCCCCACGGTGGGCGCCAACTGTCGTGGGATAATCACGGCAGACGTTACCAGGGGTAACTTATCTTGGCGTAATTCGACTCTGATGTTTGGGAGAGGGTTTAGCTCAGGCGAAATCATGCTATCAATCGATCTGGCAGCTCTAGCAATCAAGTCGCCGAGTCTCCGATCTAGGATTACAATATCAGCTCTCGTATTACAAGGATACTCGAATATCTGGTGAAGTTATCTTTCTCTAACCCGAGGAGCCGGTTTATATCTTACCCGGCTCCCTGGCTTCCTACACAAGGTACACTCGGAGTCCTACCCGGAAACCACACACAAACCCTAAGTTTCCTAACAGCAACCCCAAAGGCCGAGTTACTGAGCCTACGCCCCTTCTTGGGCCTTCTAGAAACTCCTTTTCCTCTAGCCGGGTCTTGCACGGTTCCCTTCGGGCCGGGTTACACCTTGACGTTAGCCTACCGGGTTATCATCCCTCCATCACGCACCCTAATTTTAGGGGCTGCCAGGTGGGCCCTAGTGGCATCATATATTGGTACTTGTCATCCGGATACTTTTCTTGGATTTAAGGGAGATAAAAAGGAGAAAAGAAAAAAGGAAAAAATAAAAAAAAGGAAAAGAGGGAGGTGGAGTTGGACTCCACTTGGAGTCCAATCCGAGTTGGCTAGGAGAGGGGTGCGGCCATCTCCTTGGTGCTCCCAAGACCCTCCTAGGTCAACTAGGACTCCTCCATCCCCTTTTGGAAACCCTACCTCTTCCTCCAACTATAAAAAGGACCCCAAGGCTATGAGAGAACATATAATTTTGAGAAGAGTCTCTCTCTCTAGTATAATTAGAGGGTCTAATTAGAGCTTCTAACTAGAGACCCTCTAATTGAATTAGAGTTTCGTCTAATTGGGTTTTCAGTTCTACTCTCCCAATTAGAGTTAGCTCTAATTAGCAATTCTCTCTTATGTGTTGAGAACTTTAAGATTCATATATCTCTAATCACAGTTGAACTTCAAGCTACCAATTAGCAATGCCGAAAGGCTGTCTCTCATCGTCCGTGCCGAGTCCTGTGCGGCGGAGCGCTGACGGGTTGACATGAGCATACGCGTGCACACCATAAGAGGGATTACACGTGTGATCCTTAACGAGGGGATCTTAGATACATACTTGCAACTAGGCCGAATTGTGAGAATCGACGATTGTTCAGATCTCTTCTAGGAATACATCGATTCCGCTGCCCGGTGAGTCGTGATCCTGATCCTTGCATTAATAGGCATGCCTCGTTATATAAATAGTGATCTTGGCGGTGCACGTAAGACGCAAAATATCAAATTATGCAGCGTAGACCAGCAATGCGGTCATCTTCGGCGATACTCAGTGTGTGTGTGTGTGTGCGCGCGCGTGTGCGCGCGTGCGTGCGTGCTTGCGTGTGAGTGCGTGCATGTGCGTGTGTGTGTTGCGATAATCTCCGGTTGTTTCCTATGGAAGTGTTATTTCACCTCTAATGGGTTGTCTCGTGTGCATCTTGGGGGGGGGTGCTACTTCCCATTTATCTTTGCTCTTATTTGTAAGAGATTCTTCTCATAACTTTTATTAGTTCGGCCATTCGATTTAGTTATGTAGCGGGATGAAATTAATAAGGTTATCGAATATAATTTTTGGTATAATTGAAACACCTGCACCTAGATCACATAGTACACTAATCTCATTAAGACATATACTTATTTTCATAGTAGGTTCCAATATATCTTCTAACTTAGCAGGCAACTTTTCAGATAACTTTTTGATATTCAATTTCAGTCTCATGTACCTTTACAGAAATTTGATTAATAAATTTTTAATATGCTTCTTCATCACCTCCAACAAGTCTAGGGTTTCTTAAACTTACCATCCTAAATAGATATTCAACCGTGTAGATGGGTGTAGAACCATTGCTATAAGCCAACTCTTCAGGCATATCTTCTTCTTTAGTGCCTATCATCATCTTTAAGTCTTCAACAACATTGGTCTCCGGTTTTCCTATACACAAGAGTCAAAGTTTGGTTTTCCTCTATCTTTTTCATTTGTGCTTTTACAGTCTTGGTTATTTCTTGAAGGACCTCTAGATCATTTCTGACAACACTGACTTTGTGATTTAGTTGACCAAGTAATGTATCATGATTCTCAACCATTTTATAGAAGGTATTGTTCTGCTTAGTTTGAGCATTTATAAAGGATTTAAGACTATATTTTCTGGCTATTACCATTGTTTCCTTCACTGTTGTTGTAGTTAGTATTGTTTGGGGCTCCTGCATGATTATATGGATTCTGAAATTTTTGACCATATATTTTGCATTTCCAAGTAGGATTATAAGTGTTACGAGCAATCAAATTACATTGATCATCTCTTCTACCTTTACTATAAACTCTTCATTGGTGGTCTCAGTGACTGAGTTAACCTTCTTTGTTGTGGATATTTCATTGTGTCACTAGGGATTTTTATCTTGCATATAATCAAGTAGCGTCTTGGCTACATCAAATCATTTTCTAAGAATGTGCCTCCCACAGCAGTGTCAAGCATCGATTTGGATATGGCGTTAAGTGCATCATAAAACAAATAGAGCACTAACCATTCTTCTATTCCATGGTAAGGAAAATTCCTCACATATTCTTTCATTCGTGCCCATGCAAACACTAGTGGCTCACGATCTTCATATCTAAAATATATAATATTATAAGGTAGAAAAAATTTAGTCATAAAAATTTTAGCAGATGGAAATTTTTTAATTAGTCGTAAAAATATTTGAAAAATCATCCCAAAATGTAATAGCGCCTCTTGGAAAAGCTAACAACCATTCTTTACCCTTCAATCTAAATTAAAAGAGAATAAACGTAGGCCTAATACCTTGGTGTCGATATCTTGTATGCACAACATTACGAGTATTTCAGTAAAAGTGTTTAAGTGCATATCTGCATCCTCGAAAGATGAACCACAAAACAGGTTCTGCTGAATCAAGTTCGAGTGATTAGGCTTAATCTCGTAGTCGCTGGAACAACAGGTTGATTGATGGGTGCACGTGCATAATCATCTTGGGAGTAGCAAAATACCCAAGCTTCTTATTTTCCATACTACTAATTTTTTGGGTTTTCAAATAACAACAAAATAATAAAATATGTTTTGGGGTTTTCAAATGAACTAAACAAGAATAAAATAGGACAAGTAAATTAAACTAAAGAAAAAGAGATAAGCTAAAACAAAAATTAACAAAATTGAAAAGGACCCTAATAACCTTTCTAGGGTAGAAGAAACACTTCGCCGGGAACATCGCCAGAAAAAGGGTTAATATCCTCGATCCGGATTTCATATGTAGCATATATCTTTTCTTTATTAAAATTGCTAGATATCACTATTTTAAAGAAAAACCTACATACCGATTCAATAAATCTAGTCTCTCTTCGGAAAAAAAATCTATTAGTTTTTGTTTACTGAACCAAACTTTTCTTTTTAAAGAGGTTGTGTCAATTATTAAAAATAGGGCACGGCTTATAGTTTACCTGCACTAGTGCATAAATATTATGGGATAACAAAGATAAGATTATGTACTATTAGAGATAATTCATCCAAATGATAATATGGTGCATGAGAGCAATGTTTCCTTTAGTCACCACAACTTAGCAATCGCAGCACCATGGATTACTTCAGCCATGTCTGTCTTGCGGGGTTGACTCAGTTATTAATAATTAACAAACAAAAGCATTAAGATACGTGGAGTCGTTTTTTCCCTAGAGAATCACTTTCAGCTTTTTTACTCCCCTTGTTCTCACCGTGCTTTGTGCACAGCCTTCCTTTCTCCTTTGCTCATGTATCTACCTTGATTTCTCTTTGGTGTCTTGGGTACCTAACAAGTTATATGAGCAAGGCATAGATGAAAGGTCACACACATATAACATATTAGACTCATTAAACCAATATTCCATGAATAAGAATATGCACATAGTTGCGAGGATAGGCCTCAACCCTTAGCCCAAGTGGACTACTCACAATTCATGATCATATCAAGAACTGAAAAATATTCTAAAAGAAATGTCACTTGTAGATTGAAAAGTGGATAGTTCTTAAATTGTTGTCAATCGCAATGAGATCTAAGATACAAGTAGACTATGGCTACGGTCTATGTTGATGGGAATCATATGGGTAATGGAGCGGTGGCGGCTCTCTCCTGGAGGTTCTTCCCTCTTCTTATAGTGGCAGCAAACGGGATTATGTATTTGGAAGCCTTCTGCCGTAAATTAGCCTCGAGGCCCTTGATAAAATATTCTCAGTTCTTTCTGACAGTGTCCATGCAGCTTGGTACGGTGACTGCTACGGTCATGCCCGATAGTACCAGTACTGTTTATTAAACCTCATGGCGCTTGGTTATGAAGGTTGGTTGACTTGGGCAACTCCTAATCAGCAGATTTTTCTCATAATGATTTGATATTTGTAATTATTATGTCCATAACTGTAAGAAAATATATCACGAGGAGTTTTGAAAATAAATTTGCACATTTAATGAGTTACAGAGTCAATATCTTATCATTTTTATGACAAATATATGGTTTAAACATGGATACAAATGCGTATAATTCACGCATCATGCGAATATTTTGGTTGTGCTTATTGCAAAGGGCAAAGGAAAACGACAAAGTAGGAGGAATTGTACCTCATATTGTTGAAGGAGTGTTTACCCTTCATTGCGCAGATGATACTATCTTGTTTCTTGAGCATGATATTGCAAATGCGGTAAATATGGAACGTACTCTATATTTCTTTGAACAATCATCGGGGTTGAAAATCAATTTTAATAAGAGTGAAATATGTTGTTTTGGAAGGTGCTAAGGATTCTCAAAACGAATACCATCACAGTTTGGATGTAAGGTTCGGCCCTTCCTTTTATGTACCTTGGTCCCAATTTATGACGTAACACTTTTGAATAAATAATGGAGACCGGTTGAGAACCATTTCGAAAGAAAACTACGATCTTGAACTGGTAAGATGCTCTCATACGAAGGTAAATATTTGTCGGCATCCCGCCTAACTGGGGTGTCACGAATGAGAGGCGTGTGGGCCCACACGGAGCCTTGCAAGGGAAGGATAACCCCTCGCCTGGGGAACGGGTTCCTGGGACTAGCGTTTGGGGGCCCACCTTGCAAAGAAGAGCTTCTACCCACGGACGGCCGGGCGGAGGATTCCCGCGTGTCCCTTAGAGCAGGGATCGAGGGACACACGGTGGTATCACAGGCCAGCTGTCGCCACCAACACATCCCATCCCGCCACCTCGTCGGACAGGTGGCGCGGACTCCGCCAAGTGTCGAGAGCGTTGCGGTTCCTCCTGGCGCAAAGGAGATAAAAGGGGAGCACCCCTGTCGTCTCAAGAAGAAGAGCAAAAAACACAAAGCATGTACACAGGACTTGTACACACACCATCGGACACATAATTTCATATCAAACATGCAGGACGTAGGGTTCCATCTCACGATGGCCTGAACGTGGGAAAAACTTGTGTCACTGAGTTTAGGGACGAGTCGTCTCCTTCCACTTGTTGTCTGAAGAGTGCTCGGGTAGACAGGAGCCCCTTCGCTCACTCGCCGAACAAATCAGGGAGCTGGACGTTAGTCACTCCCGGTGTCCGCATTTTGACACGCGACACTATTGTTTTGAGAAATTTATTTTGTACAAGTTTACCAATGTTCTTATTAACTTTCTTTGAATTACGTAAGGTGGTAAAGAAAAGATGAGATTATTATTGATCCCTTTTTTTGGCAAAGTGATAATGCGAAGAAAAAGTAACGTCCGGGAAGTAGAACATTGTTTTTCACCCGAAAGATCAAGAGGGTTTGGAGATTGACGTGTTGGATATGAATAACAAAATTTTACTTGTGAAATGGTTCTATAAAATTCTAAACAAAGAAGGTGTTTGGCACAAACTTGTGTGTAACAAATATATACATAGGAAATCTTTATCACAATTTGCATAAAAGCCCCACCGACTCACCCTTTTGAAAGGGAATAATTGTGCTTAGAATAAAAAAGTAACTTGTGGATCCTTTGTTGTTGGCAATGCGGAAAAGCAAGGTTTTGGGAGGATTTTTGGTTGGGTGAAAATACTTTATCGATGGAGTATCCAGCGTTATATAATATTGTGTTCCATAAGAACGCGCTGGTTACTGATACGTCTCCGACGTATCTATAATTTCTGATGTTCCATGTTGATATTATGTCAATTGCTACATGTTTTCTATACAATTTATATCATTTTTATGGATTTCCTAGGACTAACCTATTGACAAGATGCCACAGCGCCAGTTCATGTTTTCTGTTGTTTTTTGTTTCAGAAAAGTAGTTCTGGAAATATTCTCGGAATTGGACGAAACAAAATTCCAGGGTCCTATTTTTCTGTCACGTACCTGGAGTCCGGAGAAGAACCGAAGGGGGTCTCCAAGGCGGCCACACCATCGGGTGGCGCGCCCCCTGGCCGCACCACCAGGTGCGGTGGGCCCCTCGGGCGCCCACCGACATCGCCCTTTTCCTATATATTGATATTCTCGGGAAAACCCTAAACATCCGAGCTTCCATCAAAGAAAAGTTCTGTAGCCGCTATCGTTGTCAACCCTAGTTCGGGAGGGTTCTAAAGCTCTCCCCGACACCCTGCTGGGAGGGGAAATCATCACAGGACGGCTCTACATCACCATGCATGCCTCACGAGTGATGCATGAGTAGTTCATCCCTGACTACAAGTCCATAGCAGTAGCTAGATGGTTGTCTTCTCCTTCTTTTATGCCATCATGTTTAGATCGTGTGAGCTGCCTAACATGATCAAGATCATCTTATTGTAATGCTACATGTTGTTTTTGTTGGGATCCGCTGAATATTGAATGCTTTGTCAAGCTAATTATAGATCTATCATTTATATGTTATTTGTGATCTTGCATGCTCTCCGTTACTAGTAGATGCCTCTGGCCAAGTTGATGTTTGTAACTCCAAGAGGGATTATTTATGCTTGATATGTCTCAAATGTATGTATAATTACTTATGTTCCATGTTGTTTTCATGCCAATTGCTACATTTTTTCTATACACTTTATAGAACTTTTTCTGGATTTCCTGGGACTAACCTATTAACAAGATGCCACAACGCCAGTTCCTGTTTTCTGCTGTTTTTGGTTTAAGAAAAGTTGTTCTGGAAATACTCTTTTAATTGGACGAAATGAAAACCCATGGTCCTATTTTTATGTCACATACACGGAGTCCGGAGGAGAACCGAAGGGGTGCCACAGGGTGGCCACACCATATGGCGGCATGACCCCCCTCCCCCTTGGCCGTGACACCAGGTGGTGTGGGCCCCTAGCCACCCACCGACATCGCCCTTTCACCTATTTAAGCTCCTTCTCGGGAAAACCCTAAATACCCAAGCTAACATCCACGAAAAGTTCCGTAGCCGCCGGCATCATCAACCCTAGTTTGGGAGGGTTCTGAAGGTCTCCCTGATACGTAATAAACGTATCCTTAATTTCTGATGTTCCATCTTGTTTTCTTGCCATATCCTACATGTTTTCCTTCCACTTTATGTCATTTTTATAGATTTCCTAGGATTAACCTATTGACAAGATGCCACAGAGCCAGTTCTTGTTTTCTTTTCGTTTTAGTTTCAGAAAAGTTGTTCTGGAAATATTCTCGGAATTAGAAAATTCGAAGCCCGGAAGTCTTAGAATTCCCGAAGGTTCCACGGAGTCCCGAAGAGGCCCGGGGGGGGGGCACACCATAGGGCGGCGCCCCCCCAGGCCGCGCCATGGGATGGTGTGGGCCCCTCGGGCGCCCACCGCCATTGCCCTTTTCGGCTATTTATTCCCCCTGTGCGTGAACCCTAAAAAATATACCACTTTTCCAAGAAAAACACCCGAGGCCGCCGTCATTGTCAACCGGAGATAGGGAGGGTTCTGGAGTTCTCCCCGACACCCAGCCAGGAGGGGAAATCATAACCGGAGGGCTCGACGCCACCATGCCCTCTTCCGGAGTGATGCGTGAGTAGTTCATCCTTGGACTACGGGTCTATAGCAGTAGCTAGATGGTTGTTCTCTCCTCTTAATGCTTCATGTTTAGATCTCGTGAGCTGCCCTACATGATCGAGATCATCTTATTGTAATGCTACATGTTGTGTTTGCTGGGATCCGATGATTATTGAATGCTATGTCTCTTGATTATCAATCTATCATATTGTCTTAATGTGTATGTTATTTATGATCTTCCATGCTCTCCGTTTTTAGTAGATGCTCTGGCCAAGTAGATACTAATAACTCCAAGAGGGAGTATTTATGATCTTTGCTGGAGTGACATAAACGTGACGGATGGAGGATGTGTTGTTGCCTTTAGGGAGAAAACAACGATGTTTACATTGTTTACATTACACACTTTGCTTACTACAATTATCTGTTGCTTGTAACTTAATACCCAAGGTTTGTTCGGATGATATTCTGAGGGTGGATTATTAGTCATAGATGCAGTTGGATAACAGTCTATGAGTCTTGTTGTAATGCTCGCATGAATCACATAGTAATCATCCTGTGATGCATGTTTCATTATTTATCAATTGCCCAGCTGTAATTTGTTCACCACCCCTGTACATGTTTTCATACTGATAATACAACCACTGCTTCCCCTGTTTTCAACTTCTACTACTGTTTTCACATTGTTCTCATACTATTTTCCACACCATACATTTAACCTCTTTATTATCAGCAAAACCGGTGAGATTGACAACCTCACGGCTTCGTTGGGGCAAAGTGAATTGATTGTGTTGTGTAGGTTCCACGTTGCTGCTGAACCGGTAGTGCTCCCAACCACATCAATGGTATCAACCTTCAGAAGTTGCTTGGCCTCCTACTGGTCGATTCAACCTTGGTTTCTTTTTTGAGGGAAAAATTGTCGCTACAATCTTCACAACCTTTCTCTTGGGGTTTAACAACGTCAGCCATCATCCCCGGCACCCTGCCGGGAGGGGAAATCATCACCGGAGAGCTCTACATCACCATGCCTGCCTCCAGAGTGATGTGTGAGTAGTTCAACCTTGGACTATGCGTCCATAGAAATAGTTAGATGGTTGTCTTCTCCTTTTTATGCCACCATGTTTAGATCTTGTGAGCTTCCTGATACGTGCATTTTATATCATCATTTATACCGTCCATATAGGCATTATTGGGATGTTTTATCAATGTTATGTCATTGTTTTGCATGTTTTAGATGATTTTATGGGACTTTCCTACAAAGTCCCTATTTTTGGTATTTAATTTCTAGGTGTCAGAAAACACCTGTTTTCATGTTTTTGATGTTTCAGGAGCTACAGGTATCCAAATTGCGAAAGGAAAGAAACCCTGTCAGTTTTTCTTCGGGAGAAAGGCCGTGGGCACAAGACAAAGGAGAAGGGCCAGGAGGCCCAAAAGGGGGTAGCCCACGCGGCAAGATTCCCTGGCCGCGTGTGGGGGCCCCAAATGGGCCCATATCACCTCCTCCCCGAGGTCTTTTTGCTGACGACTCCGTCTTCCCCGAAAACGAACACCCTAATTTTCCCGAGACGAGGCGGAGCCACCAGGGCGGCGAAACTCTCGAAACTCTCCGCGGGGGAGACAGATCCTGCTGCTCCGGAGCTCCGGAGAAGGGGGAAATCATCCCCATCTTCATCCCCATCTCCTCCTTGGCGTGGGAGGAGGCATCTCCATCACCATCCTCACCAGCACCTGCATCTCCACCATCACCATCATCATGATCCACTCCGTTCCCCTGATAGTTTGATCATTTCTACACCCTAGATACGTGTTATTGTACTCCGTTGCATGTTTGGGATTGAGTACTTGTCATTATTTGGTGGTGGATCCATTGTTTCAGATTGTGTTGTACCACATATGTCACCATACATGATCATGTTTGCACGTTGTGAGTAGTTCCCGCATGTTCCCGAGGGCATAGGATGAATTGGCAATGATTTGTTACATAAGATGAGTTGTTATTTGGTCTAGTATTTATCTTTTATGTGATTCTATGATGGTGTTTTACGAACGTCGACTGTACAACACTTCACCTACATGGGCTCATAGGAGAACACTGTAGTGTAGTGACGTGATGATGTATTTAGGTGACAGGAACTTGAGACAGAGTCGTTGAATTGCATTATGAGGGTACTTGTATCGGGGACCTTAGAGCATAAGGCTATTGTGGGACATCATGTCTTAATAATTCTCGTGCTGTCATTTAATTGGCCACGTGATCCATCATAAGGGGTTATAGTTTATTTATTTAGCAATTCCTATTTGTGGCTCCGTCCGAAGAAGATTAAAACTAGACAAGATATACAAACATGTTATGCAATGAATCACTATGCCAGCTAAATCCGTGCAGCCCTCGGGAACGTTTTCCACATATAAGACCACTGTTCCAAAAATCATCCGATATGCCGATTTATCATCCGATTTATCGCTTATCGGGTAGTGACCGATATGATAAATGGATATCGGTGGAGTTTATCATTCGGGCCATTTTATCGGTCTTACAAGCGGTTTATCAGTCGATATGCCGATAAATTGGACGATATATCGATTTTCAAGTACTGGAACATATGATAGATGACATTCATCATAGAATTTTTAAAATTATTGAATAAACTATATTTATATATCATAATTTAGAGTTTTTAATGCCAATATGATATATTTAAATATCATATTTTAGTGCTACAATTTGGGATTTACAAGAAAAATGGCCGATAAACAGTCGGCCGATAAAATCGATTTATCAGCCGATAAGCCGATATATCTCTTATCATGGGCCGACCGATAAGTTAACGATAAGCGATATCCTGAACATTGTATAAGACACAAACACACACTTGAGCTTGTCCTCTTGCGCATTAGAGGATTGGGCTTTGTCTCTCATTGAGACCTACTACTTGCTGCAATTTACTTTCCGCATTTTACTTTACTTGCACTACACAATTAAAACACAAAAATACCTGTTGCTTTTATTATTCCTTTGCTATTCTACTTACCAGTTCCTTCTGCTCCTCGTGGGTTCGACAACCTTTCTAATTAGAAAAGTACTACAATTGACCTCCTGCACTTGGGAGCCATCAAGACACTTTTCTGGCGCCGTTGCCGGGCACCGTAGCGCTATTGGTAAGAAGTTTGGTAAGGAAACTTGAAAGCTGAATTTTACTTGCTGTTGCATCCTGTTATTATTATGGCTTTAATGAGAGATGCTTCGCTGAAACTTTTTTTATATGAGAGTGCTTATGCTATTAAACCTAAAGTTGTTGAAAAAGCACCTCATGATGATGGTTATATTATTCCCCTTGAATTTGTTAAAGCTGTTAGAAATGAGTATTTTGCAGGGGATGGAAGAAAGGCTGCAAGTGATCACATACGGGCTATTGAGGATATATCTGGGCTAATTAGGCTCAAGGCTATTTCTGAGGAGGATGTAAAATGCAAGTTATTGTACCAGTCCTTAACTGGTGATGCTCGAAAATGGTATATGTCCCTGGATGAAGAAATTACACATAATTGGGATACTTTTATGAAGGTTTTCTTTCTTAAATATTTTACTCCTAAAGAGGCTTATGAGAACCGTTGCTTTATATTTAATTTTTGGCCACACCTTGGAGAGAGTATTACTCAAGCTTGGGGGAGGCTTAAGGACCTCCTTCGTAAGAATCCTTGTCATGATCTCACAAATAAACTTATATTGATAAACTTTTATGTGAGACTACCTGATAGGCTAAATCAATATTTGGATGGTTCATCTGGTGGAAGCTTTACAAATAATACTGCAGAAGAAGCTTGGAATTTATTGGAAATTATTTCGAACAACTCTGAATATTGGGACCAAGACAAAGGTAATGAAGCTTATTTTGATTATGGATATTCATGTGTAGAAAGTTTCTCTAGTTCTATTTTGTTCAAGAATGTTATTAAAGACTTTGGTATTGATCCATATGTTGCAATTGAAATAGCAAAGAAATTTTCTGAGCACATTCGAATTCCTAAAAGTGGCTTTGATTATTATGTTGAACCTGTTAAATCTTCTATTGTTGTCCCTAAATTTATTAAAGAAACACCAGTGTCATCTGTAGTAATAGAAGAATATATTGAACCACCTCCCTATCCTGAAAAGGTTAAAGAGAATTTGCTTATTGTTGTTGCTGACAAAAGTAGAAAGAGATGTTCTCAACCTAAAGAACAGGTGGAAGTCAAGAACCAAGTCTCTATTATTAAGCAATTAAATGAAGAAGATCATGTTGATGTTTATTTATGTGAAGATGCTACCAAAGTTATTAAAGGGAATTTATCCAAAATTGGTAAGCCAATTATATCATGCTCTATTGGGACTTCTTGTTATCATGGTTTATGTGATATTGGAGCAAGCATTAGTGTCATTCCATATTCTCTCTATCAAGAAATTAAGCCTGATATTGATCCTATCACCATGGAAGAAACAGGTATGACCATTCAGCTTGCTAATAAAGATTATATTAGTCCCTTTGGAATTGTTAGAGATGTTGAAGTATTGGTAGGGAAAATAAAATATCCTACTGATTTTATTGTGCTTGGTTGTCCACAAGATTCTTTCTGTCCTATTATATTTGGTAGACCTTTCTTACATACTGTTGGTTCTGAAATTGATTTGCCTAGAGAAAAGGTGTTTATTGAATGTGCTGGAGAGAAACTTGAATTTAATTTTTCTAAATTTGCTGATAAACCTGCTAAGAAAGAAACAAAATCTAAAGATATAATTGAAACTCTTCCTCGTATATAAGTAGCTTCATCAGACGTGGTGGATATGCTTAATCAGGAAGATCCATTTAATGATGCAGAAAAAGAAGATTTAGAACAAATATTATGGCAGAATCCTCCACAATTACAATTGCATATACCACCTGATAATCTAGGAGTACTCCCACCTCCTAAAGGAGATCCTAGTTTTGAATTAAAGGCTTTGCCTGAAAATCTGAAATATGCATACTTGGATAAGAAAAATATATATCCTGTTATTATTAGTGCTAACCTTTCAGCCGAGGAAGAAGAGAAATTACTTGATGTGATTAAAGCTCACCGTAAGGATATTGGTTATTCTCTTGATGATCTTAAGGGCATAAGTCCAGCTCTATGTATGCATAAAATTAATTTGGAAGAAGATGCTAAACCTGTTGTTGATTTCCAACGCCGTCTACATCCAAAAATGAAGGAAGTGGTAAGAAAGGAGGTAATTCGACTCATAGAGTCTGGTATTATTTATCCTATAGCTGATAGTAAATGGGTTAGTCCTGTTCATTGTGTTCCTAAGAAAGGTGGAATTACTGTGGTTCCTAATAAAGATGATGAACTTGTTGCTCAACGTACTGTTGTTGGTTATAGAATGTGCATTGATTATAGAAAATTAAATAAAGCAACTCGTAAGGACCATTATAAATTGCCCTTTATTGATCAAATGCTAGAGAGATTATCTAAACATTCTCACTTTTGTTATTTAGATGGGTATTCAGGCTTCTCTCAAATTCCAGTTCATAGTGATGATCAGGAAAAGACCACTTTTACTTGCCCATATGGTACATTTGCTTATAGGACAATGCCTTTTGGTTTATGTAATGCGCCTGCTACTTTTCAGAGATGCATGAATGCTATATTTGCTGATTATATTAAAAAGATAGTGGAAGTCTTTATGGATGATTTTTCGGTGTATGGTACTTCTTTCGATAATTGCTAGTTCAACCTTAACAAAGTTTTGGAGCGTTGTGAAGACCAACACCTTGTTCTTAATTGGGAGAAGTGTCACTTTATGGTAACAGAGGGAATTTTTCTTGGGCATCGTATTTCTGGAAGAGGAATAGAAGTTGACCGAACAAAAATTGAAGCTATTGAGAAATTACCATATCCAAGAGACATCAAAGGTATAAGAAGTTTTCTCGGTCATGCAGGTTTTTATCGTAGGTTCATTAAAGATTTCTCTAAAATATCAAAGCCTCTAACCAATATTTTGCAAAAGGATGTTCCGTTTTCTTTTAATGATGATTGCATAGAATCCTTTAATGTTTTAAAGAAAGCCTTAATAACTGCACCTATTATTCAACCTCCTGATTGGAACTTGTCCTTTGAAATTATGTGTGATGCTAGTGATTATGCAGTTGGAGCTGTTTTAGGCCAAAGGGTTGATAAGAAATTGAATGTTATTTACTATGCTAGTAAAACACTAGATGGTGCTCAAAGAAATTATGCTACAACTGAACAAGAATTTTTAGCGGTAATATTTTCATGTGATAAATTTAGATCTTACATAATTGATTCAAAAGTCACTATGCACTCGGATCATTCTGCTATTAAATATTTGGTGAATAAGAAAGATGCTAAGACTAGGCTAATAAGATGGGTACTTTTGTTGCAAGAATTTGATTTACACATAGTAGATAGGAAAGGAGAAGATAATCCCGTAGCTGGTCATCTTTCTAGAATGGAAAATATACCTGATGATCCTATTCCTATTAATGATTGTTTTGCTAATTAACAACTTGCCCTTGTTAGTCTTTCTAGTGCTAAAGTTGCATCTCCTTGGTTTGCTAATTATGCAAATTTTATTGTTGGGAAAGTTATGCCACCACAATTTACTTACCAGCAAAGAAAGAAATTTTTTTATGACCTTAGACATTATTTTTGGGATGATCCATTCTTGTATAAGAAAAGTGTTGATGACATTATTAGACGTTGTGTACCTGAGCATGAACAGCGGGCTATTATAAGAGATTGTCATGACAGTCCCTATGGAGGACATCATGCAGGAGATCGTACTGCAGCAAAGGTATTACAATGTGGTTTTTATTGGCCTACTCTATTCAAGGATTGTGCTGAATATATTAAAACTTGTGATAAATGTCAAAGGGTAGGAAACATTGGTAGAAGGAATGAAATGCCTATGAACTATACATTACCACTTGAACCATTTGATGTGTGGGGTTTTGACTTTATGGGACCATTTCCTGCATCTAGTACAAAACATACTCACATTTTGGTTGCTGTTGATTATGTTACAAAATGGGTAGAAGCAATTCCTACTAAGAGTGCAGACCATGCCACAGCCATGCAAATGCTTAAAGAAATTATTTTCCCTAGATTTGGTGTTCCTAGATTTTTAACTACTGATGGTGGATCTCATTTTATGCATGGTGTTCTTAGAAAAACATTGGCAAAATATAATGTTAATCATAGAATTGTATCACCCTATCATCCTCAAACTAGTGGACAAGTTGAATTAAGTAATAGGGAAATTAAACTTATTTTAGAGAAAACAGTAAACAGAGCTAGATCTGATTGGCCACTTAAAATTAATCATGCATTGTGGTCTTATAGAACTGCTTATAAAAATCCTATGGGTATGTCTCCTTATAAAATTGTTTATGGAAAAGCATGTCATTTACCCGTTGAATTAGAACATAAAGCTAGATGGGATATTAAGAAATTAAATTTTGATTTAAAAACAGCGGGGGAGAAGAGATTGCTTGACCTAAATCTATTAGATGAATGAGGAATGAAGCATATGAAAGTGCAAAATTGTTTAAAGAGAAAGTTAAAATTTGGCATGACAAGAAAATTAAAAGAAAGGAATTTAAAGTAGGTGATCAAGTCCTATTGTACAACTCTCGTTTTAAGTTTTCTACAGGGAAATTAGCTTCAAAATGGCAGGGTCCATTGGTAGTACAGGAGGTATACCGTTCGGGGGCCATCCGTCTTCACGGTGATATGAAAGGTAAACCTCATGTGGTCAATGGACAACGCCTAAAACATTATATTGCAGGAAAGAGCTTCATAGAAACCATCGAGGAGATAAAGTTAATGACACCGGAGGAAGTAATTGTAAGGGATCCTGCAGTTTCAGAAATCCAAATTCAATAATTTACAATTATTGTGTTTGGAAGTTTCTCGGAATTGCGTGAAAACTTACGGAACTCATTTGTATGGAAATTAACGTGTGGGACAAGAAAATTGGAAGGAATTGGACCTCGAGGGGGAAAAGAGGACCCCACACGCGGCCAGATTCCTTCGCCGCGTGGAGGTACCCCTTTTCCACCTCGGAGTCCCGTTCCGTCTCGTTTTCGACTCCGACACTTCGTCTTACCCTAAAACCCGTCAATATATACCCCCTTTTGTCGATCTAATCCCGCACCGAGAGTTCTCGCGCGATCTTTGTTTCTGTTGTTTCTGTCTGCCAGGGTTTAGCCATGTCAAGCTCCGGATCCAACCTAGGGGGGAAGATCCACCCAAGGGAGGCATTGTGAACCATTACCTCAACTCCGTGATGACCCCCATGAAAACCCTGACCTTGAAGGATGGTATGTTGCTCATGGAGGAGGTGAAGGCTCCCAAGACCGAAGGCACGCTGGAGGAGAGGCTAGAGGCTCTGGAACAAACAGTTTTCAGGTATAACTCTATTGTTGAACGCAGCCTTGATGCCCACCACTTCATGAATCTGGAGCTGGAGAAGAAGATAGAGGAGTACGAGGAGAGGATCAAGGACCTGGGGACTAGGTATCTGCGTGTCATATCAGAGATGGATAGGTACCAAGCTCTGATGTGGGACATGGAGAACCAGAACTGTGAGTATGAAGAACGTTTCAAGAAGATTGCAGAAGCTGCCACTCTCGGGTACAATGATCCACCCATGTCCTTCCATACTGGAAGGCCTTTTCCATGGAAGCAGGAAGAGTGGAAGGAAGATTACGACAAGAAGAAGAAAGAGTGGTGGGCTGAGTACGAGAAGAAGGGAGAATGAAGAAATTACCGCGACCATCTAAGCTTGGGGGAGTTTCACCTATCCCCCGTCTTTTATCAGCTTTATCATGTCTATCTAGTTTTGGTGTGTCTTGCTTTTATTATCTAGTTATCGTTTTCGTTTAGGCTTGAGTGAGCTCATTGAGCATTATCATGCATCCCCGTCTTATGGTTTATCAATGAATAATAAAGTATGGTGTCATCCATGATTCCCTTGTTTTGGGGATTTATGGGTAACACTCATGCAAATGAGCATGGCATATTTAGATGTTTCAATCACATCTTGCCTTGAAATTAATTAACTTGAGTGTGTTGGACAATTGTAGAATTATCTCAATATGACATAAATCCACTATCTATCTACTAGCTTAATGGCTATTCCGAGCATGTTCACCATGTTATAGTTTCATTTATGCTCTAAATTAAGATGCTTATGTTATTAATTGGCATGGGCTGAATTTGGGATAAGACTCTCACGAACTTTTGAATGCACACATTTGTTTCTATTGCACTTAACAAACATGACCCATTAATGGGAGCTAAAAGTTTTGTGCTTGACAAGGATTTTGGTTGGGAGTTGGCTAACACGTGCATCACGTGAAAAGCTTTCAACATTGCACAAAGAAATTTTATATTTAGTTGATGTCATGTGCTTTTGTTTTTGGACTCCTACCATGCCGAAATGAAATCGAGGAATAGTAAGTTTTGATGAGTAAGTATATATGACTAGAGAAATTGCATTGGGCCGCTAACCCAAGCCATGCTTGATCATGGTGGAAATTTACTTACAGCTAGAGTGGACTCTACAAACACATCCTACAATAAAATAAGAAGCTATGCATATAGTGAATGAAATAAAAAAGGATGATGAGTCTACTCCGTTTGTTCATCTTGTTATTGTGACATGGGCTGGTTTCTATGTCATGGGGCAAGAGTTACCTCTTTGCAATTATCTATGATGTCATTAACACTTATTGTTGCTCTATTGGGACTTCTTGTTATCATGGTTTATGTGATATTGGAGCAAGCAATAGTGTCATTCCATATTCTCTCTATCAAGAAATTAAGCCTGATATTGATCCTATCACCATGGAAGAAACATGTATGACCATTCAGCTTGCTAATAAAGATTATATTAGTCCCTTTGGAATTGTTAGAGATGTTGAAGTATTGGTAGGGAAAATAAAATATCCTACTGATTTTATTGTGCTTGGTTGTCCACAAGATTCTTTATGTCCTATTATATTTGGTAGACCTTTCTTACATACTGTTGGTTCTGAAATTGATTTGCCTAGAGAAAAGGTGTTTATTGAATGTGCTGGAGAGAAACTTGAATTTAATTTTTCTAAATTTGCTGATAAACCTGCTAAGAAAGAACCAAAATCTAAAGATATAATTGAAACTCTTCCTCATATATCTGTAGCTTCATCAGACGTGGTGGATATGCTTAATCAGGAAGAGCCATTTAATGATGCAGAAAAAGAAGCTTTTAAACAAATATTATGGCAGAATCCTCCACAATTACAATTGCATATCCCACCTGATAATCTAGGAGTACTCCCACCTCCTAAAGGAGATCCTAGTTTTGAATTAAAGCCTTTGCCTGAAAATCTGAAATATGCATACTTGGATAAGAAAAATATATATCCTGTTGTTATTAGTGCTAACCTTTCAGCCGAGGAAGAAGAGAAATTACTTGATGTGCTTAAAGCTCACCGTAAGGATATTGGTTATTCTCTTGATGATCTTAAGGGCATAAGTGAAAGTGCATTTCGTTTTCCCAGTGTTTTGTGTGTTAGTTAACAATACTAAGTACATTATTTATCGAGGTGTTTAGTGTGCAGGTGTTATACTTAACATCGGCATCGAGCACCGAAAAGTCGGTGAAGTTTGGCCTGAGGTTTTTGGGACAGAACTCAACCGGATTATTCGGACCGGATTATTCATCCTGGACCGGATATTCCGGTTGCTGAGAAAGGAGCACAAAAATGGCTAAGGACTGAGAGTTTCGCATACTGGAGTCAACCGGATTATTCGGACCGGATTATTCATCCTGGACCGGATATTCCGGTTGCTGCGAAAAACTGCTAAGGACTGGAAGTTTTGAGCTACTGGAGTTAACCGGATTATTTGGTCCGGATTATTCACCCTGGACCGGATATTCCGGTTGCTGCGAAAAATGGCTAAGGACTGGATGCTTGGAGCTACTGGAGTCAACCGGATTATTTGTACCGGATATTTCAGATCAACCGGATAATCCGGTCCAGCACTGCAGATCTGCGTGGAGCAAGCTGACCGGATATTCCGGTCCAAACTTGGACCGGATATTCCGGTACCTTTTTTCCTGCACAACGACTAGTTGTGAGGAGGGACTATAAATACCCCTCCTCTTCTTCCTCAAGATCTAGTTCTTCCCCTTAGCATTGATGAGCATTTAAGAACTCACCAAATCCCTCATAACTCCCAATCCCTCCACCCAATCTTGAAGATCTTTGGAGGATTGAAGGAGAAGGCCCCGATCTACATCTTCACCGACCCGTTCTTCATTTCCCCCTCTCTAGCTAGAGGGATCTTGCCTAGGGTTTCCTCTTGTGGAGAACCTAGGCATCTTGTTTCTTGTTGGTGATTCAAGAAGTGTTGGGAGCCCCCAATTAAGTTGTGGGTGTGTGCCCCAAGGTGTTTGTAAAGGATTTGATCCCCGCCTCAAAGGGGTTCTATAGTGGAAGGTGAACTAGGCCTTTGTGGCGAAGTTCATCGGAGAATAGGGTGAAGCCTTAGTGGCGTTGAGTAGGCCTTTGTGGCGAGCTCACACCCCTCCAACGAGACGTACTCCCCTAAAAAGGAGGAACTCGGAAATACATCGTGTCTCCGTGTGCTTCCATCGGTTACCTCGTTCCTCCCTCTCTTTACTTACTTGTACTTGTAGCATTGATTGCTTGTCTTGTCATATAGGTAAATTCATCACTAGTTGCACTATCTAGAGAATTTACCTTTCTTGTCAAGCCTAAATTTGAGAAAAATTAAAATTTGCCGTAGCACCTATTCACCCCCCCTCTAGGTGCCTACTTTACTTTCAATTGGTATCAGAGCCTCGGCTCTTCTATCGGGCTTAACCGCCTAAGAGTTTGAGTATGGGAGATGATGTGGTTGACACTCCGTCCGATGTCAATGTGACCATGGATGATCTCAATGAATTGAGAACTTCATTGACCTCATCCATAGACACAAAATTTGATGAGTTGCGTCAATTCATGGCACAATTCCTCAAAGACAAAGGACCGGAGGTGTCCGACTCATCCCCTCCGGAAACGGAGGGTGCCAAGAAAGGGGTTGATGGTGAACCACTTAAAACTGCTTCCGCCGAACAATCCGCTAAGAAGGGTGCGGGTGGAAAGGAAGGATATCATGCCGTTGAAGGGCAATATTCTCCCGATCCTCCCATCCCTTTTCCTCATATAATTCCTAGGGGAGATCCACCTAAAATTGATGCATATTCTTTTCGTGAATGGCAATACTACATGGAGACTCACTTGAACTCTTCTTGTATAGATCTTTGGAGAATCACTCGTGATGGATACAAGCCATATGATCCCAAGAATCTCACAAGAAGAGAGGTTGTAGATTGCCAACTCAATTACACCGCTTTGTCCATCCTTCATCAAGCCGTGGGCCCCAATCACATGCCGCATCTTCAACACTTCTCCACCGCCAAAGAGACATGGGATGCCCTTGTCGTCATGTTTGTTGGGAATGAAAGCATGCAAAGAAATCGCTATGACACCTTGACCAATGAGGCCGAAGGATTTTTCATGCGTGATGGAGAAGATCACGTTGACATGTATCGGAGGCTCAAATCTCTTGCCACCGCTTTCTCTAATGCGGGTGCAACACATATTGATGATGCTTGGATCAAGAGGAAGTTCATAATTGCCGTGATGCCTTTTGAGGGCACGGATATGAAGAGCATTCAAGGGAGACATGATTTCTCCACCATGACCTCTACTCAAGTCATGCAAGAATTGAGCTCCTACAAAGTGCAAACCAAGAATGCTCTTGACAACCGTGCTAGGGCCATTGGAATGCATCAAGGAGCTTCCATTGCTTTGAAGGCCAAGGTGTTGGTAAGAGAAGTTGAGAATGATGAAGATGGTGAAGAAGCATTGCCTCCTTTGAAGGAACAAGAATATGATCCCGTCCTAAAGGATCTAATAGCTCTCACCGTGCAAAAGTTTTGGAACAATCCCCCAAAAGGCAAGAAGTTTGTTGAGGAGAAGACCAAGTCTCGTTATGGTAATGATGGGGCTCAAAAAGTGAGATCTTGCTTCAATTGCCAAGACAAGTACCATTTCATTGCAGAGTGCCCCTATGAGAATAGAGAGAACCATAGCGGCAAGCTAATCCGCAAGGACAAGTCCAAGGTTGAATACAAGAAACCTCATTTCAAGAAGAAACCTTTCAACAAGAAGACTCCTACCAAGTTTGTGCTCTTGACTCAAGAGGAGTATGATTCCGGGAGTGATGAAGAAGAAGAAACCACAAGTGAAGTGGCCGCTCTAGCTATTGCTTCCACTCCATCTTCGTCATCTCTTTTTGAATCCCCCAATGAAAATCTTCCTCAACGCGATGCCAAGTGCTTCATGGCTAAGGCCACGGAGGTATCATCTTCTCCTAACTCTAAGACCCCTAGTGAACTAGAACATATTGCTTGTCTTAGAGAAGAAGAGGAAAGAGCCTCCTTGGACCGTTTTATGTCTAACATTCAAGGGGAGACCAAGAAGTACTTTGAGCATCTAATGAGGCAATTGGGAGAGGCCCAAGAGGCCCTTGAGAAGAAAGGTGAGATTGAGAGAAGGGATGTGGATGACATTGCATCTCTCTCAATGACTCTTGAAGAAGAGCATGATGGTAGAGTTTCTCTAGAGGATTAACTTGAAACTATTGAAACTACTCATAATGAACTTGTCTCTAAAATCATTAAGGAACGTGATCTTGCTATTGCTAAATATAAAAAGGCTAAAAAGGATAAAGTAGAGTTTGGGGTTGGTCATGGTAAACTAACCGAGGAGTTTGAAAAGCTAACCATTGCTCACAAAGCTTTGGAAAGCCAACACTCATCCCTCAAAGAGTTGCATGAACAACTTCAAACTCAACTTACTCAATCTAACCATCCTAGCACTTCTACTTCTTCTTGTGATCATGCAAATATTATTGAAGAAAATGCTAGGTTGAAGGATGAGCTAGCAAGGCTCAAGGGCAAAAGCACTCAAGTTGAAAAGGTGGTGCTTGCCACCCCACAAGTGGTTGCCTCAAGCACTAATGCGGTCATTTCTAGACCACAAGTGAGTGCTCCAAGGCAACAAGTGGGCAAGCAAGGTCTTGGCTATGTAGCCAAGAAAAGGAACAAGAAGAAGAAGAACAAGAAGAAGAACAAACATGGTGCTTCGGGTGGTATTGTCATGAGGGACAACACTACTCGTAGCTCCTCCGCGGGAACTAACAACCCACACCATTTCTTATATGTTGATTATTATGGTGTTGTGCAAGCTAAATATGTTGGTCCTATTGAGGGTTTTATTGACTACACTATATGGGTTCCAAAGACCCTTGTTGCTAACATGAAGGGACCCAACTCGGGTCCTAACTCTAGTCAATGATCTCTTGCAGGACTATGCTTCCGGTGGGACTAAATGGATTCTTGATAGTGGATGCACTAATCATATGACCGGAAGCAAAGAACTAGTGACGGAGTTGCGACCAAATGACATCCAAGCAACCGTCACTTATGGGGACTCGTCCAAGTCTAAGGTATCCGGGTTTGGCAAGGTTGTGGTGGCTCCCGATATCACTATCGTGAACGTCATGCTTGTCGAATCCCTTGGTTACAATTTACTTTCCGTCCGCTCTCTTAGTAAGATGGGGTTCTCTGTCTTCTTTGATGGTGATATTGTGGTCCTTTTGAGGAGCAAGACTCTTGACGTCGCTCACGTGGGACATGTTGAAAATGAGTTGTATGTGGTAGACTTTTCTAAGTCAACCAACACTCAAGCAATGTGTATTTTCGGGAAGGCGGACTTGGGATGGTTATGGCATCGCCGGCTATCCCATGTCAACATGAGAACTTTGCAAAGTCTTCACAAAAGTGGCCTTATTGTTGGACTAAAAGAAAATGTTTCCTTTGCAAAGGATCGCGTTTGTAGGTCGTGTGTTGAAGGGAAGATGCATGACATTGTGCACAAGGCCAAGACTATTATCTCATCAAAGAGGATCTTGGAGCTTCTTCATGTTGATCTCTTTGGTGCCGTGCCCGAGGCAAGTCTTGGCGGCAAGAAGTATTGCTTGGTGATTGTCGATGATTATTCAAGATACACTTGGGTTTATTTCTTCAAGTGCAAGAGTGAGACCCAACAAACCATCATCGACTTCTCCAACGAAGTGCAACGTCAACACAATGTGCAAATCATGGCTATTAGGAGTGATAATGGGTCGGAGTTCAAGAACTATACATTGAATGAATTTCTTAGTGAAGAAGGCATTCGTCACCAATACTCCGCCACTTACACTCCTCAACAAAATGGTGTTGCCGAAAGGAAGAATCGCACTCTCTTGGATATGGCAAGGACCATGTTGGCGGAGTACTCTTCTCCCCAATATTTATGGGCCGAGGCCGTATCCACCGCATGCCACTCCTCCAACCGCCTCTACATCCGCAAAGGCTTGAGCAAGACCCCATATGAGATCCTCACCGGCAACAAGCCCAACGTATCCTACTTCCGTGTATTCGGTTGTAAGTGCTTTTATTTGATCAAGGGTATTAGGTTGTCGAAATTTCAATCCAAAACTATTGAGGGTATTTTTGTTGGTTACGGTGCCGAATCCCACACTTATAGAGTCTATGAAAAAGCCTCACGGATTGTCATAGAATCTTGTAGTGTGGTGTTCGAGGAAAATGACGGCTCCCAAGTGGCGCAATTTCATGTTTCAAATGTAGATGTTGAAATGCCTCAAGAAGCCATAGGAAGGATGGGTGTGGGATTCTTCCGCCCCATCGAGGGACACCTTATGGCGACTCGAGAAGGACTATGCTCTACCCAAGTGGAGCCCTCCTCTACATTTGAAGATCAAGCCAAGGAGCCAACTACTACACCTAACCGAGAACATTTTCAAGACCCTCCTCTCATTGATCAACTGACTCCGCAAGTCGTACCCACTCCTCTCACTAATGCGAGTCAAGATCAAGGCCAAGATCAATCATCCTCTTCATCCTCTTCTCAAGTTGAAGCTAGTATTGAAGATATTGTTGATGACGATGTTGATGATCAAGGCCATGTTGGTCAAGATGGGGACCCAAATGATCAAGATGATCAAGTGATTCCTCCTCGCAATAATGAGGAGATCGAAGCCCGTCGCATCAAAAGGATAAGAAGAGCTTTGAAGCAAATTGATGCCCAAGATGACAAGGTCTTGGAGGATGTTCAAGCTAGAAGATCCACTAGAAGGCAATTGGCTCATTTTTGTGAGCATCAAGCTCATATCTCTATGGTGGAGCCTAAGAAAGTGTATGAAGCTCTTGAGGACTCCGATTGGGTTGAAGCTATGCACGATGAGCTCAATAACTTTGAGCGCAACAAAGTTTGGAGATTGGTTGAGAAACCCAAGGATTGCCACAATGTTATTGGCACCAAGTGGATATTCAAGAACAAGCAAGATGAGAATGGCATTGTCATTAGGAACAAGGCAAGATTGGTCGCTCAAGGTTACACCCAAGTTGAAGGCATTGACTTTGATGAAACCTATGCGCCCGTGGCTCGCCTTGAGTCCATCCGTATCCTCCTTGCTTATGCATCCTCACATAATTTCAAATTGCAACAAATGGATGTGAAAAGTGCTTTCTTGAATGGTCCACTAAAGGAGGAGGTATATGTTAAGCAACCTCCGGGGTTCGAGAATCTCAACTTTCCCAACCACGTTTACAAACTTGACAAGGCTCTCTATGGTCTCAAACAAGCACCTCGTGCTTGGTATGAGCACCTTAGGGAGTTGTTAGATGATCGTGGTTTCGAGGTTGGGAAGATTGACCCCACTCTTTTCACCAAGAGAGTAAAGGGAGAGCTTTTCATATGCCAACTCTATGTGGATGATATCATCTTTGGCTCAACTAACCAAGCTTTCAATAATGAGTTCTCTAAGCTTATGACTGACAGGTTCGAGATGTCTATGATGGGTGAGCTTAAATTCTTCCTTGGCTTTGAGATCAAGCAATTGGCTCGTGGGACTTTCATTTCTCAAGCCAAGTATACCCAAGATATGATCAAGAGGTTTAACTTCCAAGATGCTAAGATCAAGACATCTCCTATGCAAGTCAAGTGTCATCTCTCTCGTAACCCAAAAGGGAGTAAGGATGTGGACCAAAAGCTCTATCGTTCTATGATTGGTTCTTTGCTCTATCTTTGTGCATCTAGGCCCGATATCGTTTTGAGTGTAGGTGTGTGTGCAAGGTATCAAGCGGCTCCTAAGGATTGCCATCTAATGGCGGTTCATAGGATCTTTCGTTATTTGGTTCATACCTCAAGATTTGGTTTGTGGTACCCAAAGGGGGCACAATTTTCTCTCAATGGATATACGGATTCCGATTGGGCGGGTGATCAAGATGATAGGAAGTCAACTTCTGGGGCGTGCTAATTTCTTGGTAGGTCCCTTGTAAGTTGGTCCTCGAAGAAACAAAATTGCATTTCTCTCTCCACCGCCGAAGCCGAATATGTTGCCGCCAAGTGCATGCACCCAATTGCTATGGATGAGGCAAACTCTCAAGGAATATGGAGTTCATTTGGACAAAGTACCTCTTCTATGTGACAATGAAAGTGCTATCAAGATTGCATACAATCCGGTGCAACACACAAGGACGAAGCACATTGAGATTCGCCACCACTTCATCCGTGATCACGTGGCGAGAGGAGACATTGCACTCGGTTATGTGCCCACCAAGGACAATCTCGCGGATATTTTCACGAAGCCACTTGATGATGCAAGGTTCTTGTTCTTGAGGAATGAGCTAAATGTGATTGATTCAAGGAGCTTGACTTGACTATCTTGCGCACACCCCTATAGATGAAACGTGTTCGAGCTTAGATGTAGGCATGGACATAGGGGGAGTGCTATCCTAACACATTGGGTTCTCCCTCCCCCCATTATGCCCATAGCAAAAATTCATTGTGATCTCTCTTTTTCTAATGTTGAATTGTGAGCTTCAATGTTGAGTTTCGGCAATGCCCCCAAGATATATCTTCGCGGTTGCATACCAAGAACTCTTACATGGTGGCTTCGGCCACCAACCTCTTCATTTCGAAGAGTTGGATCTTAGTTGGGTTTTTCTACTTGTCATTTCATTGCATTTTGTATGTTTTTTTTCCGGCTAAGTGGTTCTTCCTAGGAAAATCCCACTCAATGGTTATTTTAGTTGGTTGTTTCTTGCTCTTGAGAGGGATAAGTACTAGTCTCAGTTTGTTAAATCTATCCTAAGCCTTTCTCTCAAAAAGCCTTTCTTTTCTAAGCACTAGTGTCATCCGTTGAAAACGGGGAAATTTCGAATCAGGAGGCAGTCGGAATTTCCGGTTCAGTTTTGAACCGGAATTTCCGGCTGAACCGGAATATCCGGTTCAAACTTGAACCGGAATATCCGGTTAGGCGAACTTCATAAAGCCTGGAGCCCGACGGGGAGGGGCAGTTCTTGCCCTTTTCCCGTCCGCTCCTCTCCACCAAATCGCCGCCGTCGTGATTCTTGGCCTCCCGGGCCGTTTCCTCCGCGAGATCTTGGAGCTTTGGCCCGGATCTTGTTCTCCTCGCGATTTGGAACGTTTCTACCCAAGCATTTTTCTCCATGGATCCCGGTAATGTTCAAATCTCTTGAATCTTGGTGCTATAACCTTACCTTCCATGGATTTGCGTTTTGTTGGCTATGCTTGGTAGATTTCGCTCCAGAGAGGACCCCCCTACATGCTAGAAACCATAGACTAGATTACTTGTTTGCAATCCATGTGGAAATCTGAGATTTAGATTGATTTCGTGCTGATCCGCAACTTACCGGAATATCCGGTCCACGACTGAACCGGAATATCCGGGTAACCGGAATATCCGGTTCAGTTTTGAACCGGAATATCTGGCTATGTCCAGTACTGTTTTAGGACAGCCCCAAATTGATCTTTCCCAGATTTCTACCTAGATTGTTTCCTGGAATCTCCTCTATCGTTTCTATGCATGAGTGTATCCGTTGTGTGACACTAGTGTACTCATCTTGTGCTATCCCCCTACTATCTTGTTTCACAGGTGGTGACCACGAGCGGAGCGTTCCGAAGCACAAGAAGCAAGTCTCTACCCGTAACAAGAGGAAACCTCGGCTCAACTATAAGACCGACATTCCTACTCAGGATTTCAATGAGCTCAGAAAGCAGGATGCCTATCTTTCTCCGAGGGTTGCAAATATTGATTCTCGATTCTGGAATCTGGAGCAGTCCTATATTTATGCTGACATCTATTGTGACTACCGCTAGCCGTGCCGCCCTATGCATCCATTTGACCATGCCGCTCTCAAGGCCAAGGAAGAATTTGCTGATGCAGCCAGTATTGTTGAGCGTTTCGGTCTGGTGAAGCTTATGGAAACTCAGTGCAACTACAACACGCAGCTTGTGATGCAGTTTATGTCCACCCTCGTGTTCTCCACTGGGGATATTGTGACCCATCTCAAGTGGATGTCTGAGGACACACCTTGTGAGGCATCTTTTGAGAGGCTTGCTCGGCGTCTTGGCTACTCTTACAGCGAGCACCCTCCTCTTGGTCGCCGCGTCCATGAGGTTGATAGGCCGAGGAGGGAGGTGTCCATGGCTGAGCTATATGCCCCTGGTTTCACTGTTGGGGGACTTGAGGGACTTCTTCCACTTTATGATCAGCTGGTGCGTATCTTCAGAGCTTTCCTTGTGCCGAGTGGAGGTAACAACGATGCCCTCACCACTCCTCTGTGCAACCTTCTGATTCTGGCTAAGGAGTGTATGGAGGAAGAGGACCCGGCTGTCTCCTATACTGTGGATGTGATGGACATCATCTTTCACGAGCTCTATGCTGCTATGATTGGTGGCTACACCATTCCCTATGCTCCCTATATCATGATGCTTATCAAGTATGAGATGAGGAAGGAGTACACCGAGTTACCCATGGTTGAGCACAAGGTCAGGAAGCTGTATGTCAAGAGGAAGCTGAAGACTGCGGCTGCTTCTCAGAGTGCTCCATTTGAGGGTGGTTCCTCTATGGGTGGTCCTTCTGGCTCTCAGTCTGCTCCCAGGGCGCCCGTGTCTGATATCACCACCTTGCGCCACGTCAGGAAGCTCTCCTGGTTTCAGCGCAACGTGCACTGCATGAAGGTGGACATTCACAAGGAACAGTACAGGGCGTATCGCAGGGACACTGACTTGGCTAGCTCTCAGCGGCAGATTATCCATCACATGAGTGGTGGCACTGGTGATGTACCTGCTCCTATTGCTGCTCAGTCCTACTCTGCTTGGTCTGCTGGGGATTTCACTCCTTGGGAGAGCATTGAGGCGGCACTCAGGTCTACTCAGGAGACTGCTACTCGAGCTCATGATGCGGCTGCTGATGAGGAGGAGTCTGATGATGAGGAGGAGTCGGATGCTTAGACCGTGTCTGGGGCGTTAGATTAGCTATTTCCCTCCTTTTTGGTGTCTCGATGCCAAAGGGGGAGAAGTAGCTATTATAGACTACGGGATTTGCATGGGTTCGGGCACAAGCATTTGCTTTTATCCTTCCTTTGAGAGCTTGTGTCCATTTTATCTTCATTTGTCGTGCTTGTGAACTTATGTCGTTTATTGTGTCGTTTAAAACTATGTGTGCTATTATGTGTGTGACTATGTTGGTTATCTATGTTGGTTATCTGGATATTATCATGGTTTATCTATTTATGGTGTGATGGTTAGCTATCGTATATGTTGAGGAGATTATCTATGGTTGTGCTTGGTTATTCTTGGATATATCATTCTCGCACAAGGTATATACTTCTTTACACTCAACATATTGGTGATGTTGTCTCATTGTCATGTTTGCTACTTGTTGAAAATTTCTCCCTATACATCATTGCATCCATTTGCGTTTGAGGCAAACAAAAGATATGCATAGAGATAGGGGGAGAGATTTCCATCTTGTTTCAAGCATGATTTCTGTCAAGGTTTATTGCAAATCTTAGTATTGTCATCTAACACCAAAAAGGGGGAGATTGAAAGTGCATTTCATTTTCCCAGTGTTTTGTGTGTTAGTTAACAATACTAAGTACATTATTTATCGATGTGTTTAGTGTGCAGGTGTTATACTTAACATCGGCATCGAGCACCGAAAAGTCGGTGAAGTTTGGCCTGAGGTTTTTGGGACAGAACTCAACCGGATTATTCGGACCGGATTATTCATCCTGGACCGGATATTCCGGTTGCTGAGAAAGGAGCACAAAAATGGCTAAGGACTGAGAGTTTCGCATACTGGAGTCAACCGGATTATTCGGACCGGATTATTCATCCTGGACCGGATATTCCGGTTGCTGCGAAAAACTGCTAAGGACTGGAAGTTTTGAGCTACTGGAGTTAACCGGATTATTTGGTCCGGATTATTCACCCTGGACCGGATATTCCGGTTGCTGCGAAAAATGGCTAAGGACTGGATGCTTGGAGCTACTGGAGTGAACCGGATTATTTGTACCGGATATTTCATATCTATACCGGATATTCCGGTTGCAGTTGAAGAAGTGGAAAAATGGCTAAGGACTAGAAGATTTGCGTACTAGCATCTACCGGATTATTTGTACCGGATTATTTCAGATCAACCGGATAATCCGGTCCAGCACTGCAGATCTGCGTGGAGCAAACTGTCCGGATATTCCGGTCCAAACTTGGACAGGATATTCCGGTACCTTTTTTCCTGCACAACGACTAGTTGTGAGGAGGGACTATAAATACCCCTCCTCTTCTTCCTCAAGATCTAGTTCTTCCCCTTAGCATTGATGAGCATTTAAGAACTCACCAAATCCCTCATAACTCCCAATCCCTCCACCCAATCTTGAAGATCTTTGGAGGATTGAAGGAGAAGGCCCCGATCTACATCTTCACCGACCCGTTCTTCATTTCCCCCTCTCTAGCTAGAGGGATCTTGCCTAGGGTTTCCTCTTGTGGAGAACCTAGGCATCTTGTTTCTTGTTGGTGATTCAAGAAGTGTTGGGAGCCCCCAATTAAGTTGTGGGTGTGTGCCCCAAGGTGTTTGTAAAGGATTTGATCCCCGCCTCAAAGGGGTTCTATAGTGGAAGGTGAACTAGGCCTTTGTGGCGAAGTTCATCGGAGAATAGGGTGAAGCCTTAGTGGCGTTGAGTAGGCCTTTGTGGCGAGCTCACACCCCTCCAACGAGACGTACTCCCCTAAAAAGGAGGAACTCGGAAATACATCGTGTCTCCGTGTGCTTCCATCGGTTACCTCGTTCCTCCCTCTCTTTACTTACTTGTACTTGTAGCATTGATTGCTTGTCTTGTCATATAGGTAAATTCATCACTAGTTGCACTATCTAGAGAATTTACCTTTCTTGTCAAGCCTAAATTTGAGAAAAATTAAAATTTGCCGTAGCACCTATTCACCCCCCCCCCCTCTAGGTGCCTACTTTACTTTCAATAAGTCCAGCTCTATGTATGCATAAAATTAATTTGGAAGAAGATGCTAAACCTGTTGTTGATTTCCAACGCCGTCTACATCCAAAAATGAAGGAAGTGGTAAGAAAGGAGGTAATTCGACTCATAGAGGCTGGTATTATTTATCCTATAGCTGATAGTAAATGGGTTAGTCCTGATTATTGTGTTCCTAAGAAAGGTGGAATTACTGTGGTTCCTAATAAAGATGATGAACTTGTTGCTCAACGTACTGTTGTTGGTTATAGAATGTGCATTGATTATAGAAAATTAAATAAAGCAACTCGTAAGGACCATTATAAATTGCCCTTTATTGATCAAATGCTAGAGAGATTATCTAAACATTCTCACTTTTGTTATTTAGATGGGTATTCAGGCTTCTCTCAAATTCCAGTTCATAGTGATGATCAGGAAAAGACCACTTTTACTTGCCCATATGGTACATTTGCATATAGGACAATGCCTTTTGGTTTATGTAATGCGCCTGCTACTTTTCAGAGATGCATGAATGCTATATTTGCTGATTATGTTAAAAAGATAGTGGAAGTCTTTATGGATGATTTTTCGGTGTATGGTACTTCTTTCGATAATTGCTTGTTCAACCTTAACAAAGTTTTGGAGCGTTGTGAATACCAACACCTTGTTCTTAATTGGGAGAAGTGTCACTTTATGGTAACAGAGGGAATTGTTCTTGGGCATCGTATTTCTGGAAGAGGAATAGAAGTTGACCCAACAAAAATTGAAGCTATTGAGAAATTACCATATCCAAGAGACATCAAAGGTATAAGAAGTTTTCTCGGTCATGCAGGTTTTTATCGTAGGTTCATTAAAGATTTATCTAAAATATCAAAGCCTCTAACCAATATTTTGCAAAAGGATGTTCCGTTTTCTTTTAATGATGATTGCATAGAATCCTTTAAGGTTTTAAAGAAAGCCTTAATAACTGCACCTATTATTCAACCTCCTGATTGGAACTTGCCCTTTGAAATTATGTGTGATGCTAGTGATTATGCAGTTGGAGCTGTTTTAGGCCAAAGGGTTGATAAGAAATTGAATGTTATTTACTATGCTAGTAAAACACTAGATGGTGCTCAAAGAAATTATGCTACAACTGAACAAGAATTTTTAGCGGTAATATTTTCATGTGATAAATTTAGATCTTACATAATTGATTCAAAAGTCACTGTGCACTCTGATCATTCTGCTATTAAATATTTGGTGAATAAGAAAGATGCTAAGCCTAGGCTAATAAGATGGGTACTTTTGTTGCAAGAATTTGATTTACACATAGTAGATAGGAAAGGAGAAGATAATCCCGTAGCTGGTCATCTTTCTAGAATGGAAAATATACCGGATGATCCTATTCCTATTAATGATAGTTTTGCTAATTAACAACTTGCCCTTGTTAGTCTTTCTAGTGCTAAAGTTGCATCTCCTTGGTTTGCTAATTATGCAAATTTTATTGTTGGGAAAGTTATGCCACCACAATTTACTTACCAGCAAAGAAAGAAATTCTTTTATGACCTTAGACATTATTTTTGGGATGATCCATTCTTGTATAAGAAAAGTGTTGATGACATTATTAGACGTTGTGTACCTGAGCATGAACAGCGGGCTATTATAAGAGATTGTCATGACAGTCCCTATGGAGGACATCATGCAGGTGATCGTACTGCAGCAAAGGTATTACAATGTGGTTTTTATTGGCCTACTCTATTCAAGGATTGTGCTGAATATATTAAAACTTGTGATAAATGTCAAAGTGTAGGAAACATTGGTAGAAGGAATGAAATGCCTATGAACTATACATTACCACTTGAACCATTTGATGTGTGGGGTTTTGACTTTATGGGACCATTTCCTGCATCTAGTACAAAACATACTCACATTTTGGTTGCTGTTGATTATGTTACAAAATGGGTAGAAGCAATTCCTACTAAGAGTGCAGACCATGCCACAGCCATGCAAATGCTTAAAGAAATTATTTTCCCTAGATTTGGTGTTCCTAGATTTTTAACTACTGATGGTGGATCTCATTTTATGCATGGTGTTCTTAGAAAAACATTGGCAAAATATAATGTTAATCATAGAATTGCATCACCCTATCATCCTCAAACTAGTGGACAAGTTGAATTAATTAATAGGGAAATTAAACTTATTTTAGAGAAAACAGTAAACAGAGCTAGATCTGATTGGCCACTTAAAATTAATCATGCATTGTGGGCTTATAGAACTGCTTATAAAAATCCTATGGGTATGTCTCCTTATAAAATGGTTTATGGAAAAGCATGTCATTTACCCGTTGAATTAGAACATAAAGCTAGATGGGCTATTAAGAAATTAAATTTTCATTTAAAAACAGCGGGGGAGAAGAGATTGCTTGACCTAAATCTATTAGATGAATGAGGAATGAAGCATATGAAAGTGCAAAATTGTTTAAAGAGAAAGTTAAAATTTGGCATGACAAGAAAATTAAAAGAAAGGAATTTAAAGTAGGTGATCAAGTCCTATTGTACAACTCTCGTTTTAAGTTTTCTGCAGGGAAATTAGCTTCAAAATGGCAGGGTCCATTGGTAGTATAGGACGTATACCGTTCGGGGGCCATCCGTCTTCACGGTGATATGAAAGGTAAACCTCATGTGGTCAATGGACAACGCCTAAAACATTATATTGCAGGAAAGAGCTTCATAGAAACCATCGAGGAGATAAAGTTAATGACACCGGAGGAAGTAATTGTAAGGGATCCTGCAGTTTCAGAAACCCAAATTCAATAATTTACAATTATTGTGTTTGGAAGTTTCTCGGAATTGCGTGAAAACTTACGGAACTCATTTGTATGTAAATTAACGTGTGGGACAAGAAAATTGGAAGGGCCGCGTGGAGGTACCCCTTTTCCACCTCGGAGTCCCGTTCCGTCTCGTTTTCGACTCCGACACTTCTTCTTACCCTAAAACCCATCAATATATACCCCCTTTTGTTGATCTAATCCCGCACCAAGAGTTCTCGCGCGATCTTTGTTTCTGTTGTTTCTGTCTGCCAGGGTTTAGCCATGTCAAGCTCCGGATCCAACCTAGGGGGGAAGATCCACCCAAGGGAGGCATTGTGAACCATTACCTCAACTCCGTGATGACCCCTATGAAAACCCTGACCTTGAAGGATGGTATGTTGCTCATGGAGGAGGTGAAGGCTCCCAAGACCGAAGGCACGCTGGAGGAGAGGCTGGAGGCTCTGGAACAAACAATTTTCAGGTATAACTCTATTGTTGAACGCAGCCTTGATGCCCACCACTTCATGAATCTGGAGCTGGAGAAGAAGATAGAGGAGTACGAGGAGAGGATCAAGGACCTGGGGACTAGGTATCTGCGTGTCATATCAGAGATGGATAGGTACCAAGATCTGATGTGGGACATGGAGAACCAGAACTGTGAGTATGAAGAACGTTTCAAGAAGATTGCAGAAGCTGCCACTCTCGGGTACAATGATCCACCCATGTCCTTCCATACTGGAAGGCCTTTTCCATGGAAGCAGGAAGAGTGGAAGGAAGATTACGACAAGAAGAAGAAAGAGTGGTGGGCTGAGTACGAGAAGAAGGGAGAATGAAGAAATTACCGTGACCATCTAAGCTTGGGGGAGTTTCACCTATCCCCCGTCTTTTATCAGCTTTATCATGTCTATCTAGTTTTGGTGTGTCTTGCTTTTATTATCTAGTTATCGTTTTCGTTTAGGCTTGAGTGAGCTCATTGAGCATTATCATGCATCCCCGTCTTATGGTTTATCAATGAATAATAAAGTATGGTGTCATCCGTGATTCCCTTGTTTTGGGGATTTATGGGTAACACTCATGCAAATGAGCATGGCATATTTAGATGTTTCAATCACATCTTGCCTTGAAATTAATTAACTTGAGTGTGTTGGACAATTGTAGAATTATCTCAATATGACATAAATCCACTATCTATCTACTAGCTTAATGGCTATTCCGAGCATGTTCACCATGTTATAGTTTCATTTATGCTCTAAATTAAGATGCTTATGTTATTAATTGGCATGGGCTGAATTTGGGATAAGACTCTCACGAACTTTTGAATGCACACATTTGTTTCTATTGCACTTAACAAACATGACCCATTAATGGGAGCTAAAAGTTTTGTGCTTGACAAGGATTTTGGTTGGGAGTTGGCTAACACGTGCATCACGTGAAAAGCTTTCAACATTGCACAAAGAAATTTTATATTTAGTTGATGTCATGTGCTTTTGTTTTTGGACTCCTACCATGCCGAAATGAAATAGAGGAATAGTAAGTTTTGATGAGTAAGTATATATGACTAGAGAAATTGCATTGGGCCGCTAACCCAAGCCATGCTTGATCATGGTGGAAATTTACTTACAGCTAGAGTGGACTCTACAAACACATCCTACAATAAAATAAGAAGCTATGCATATAGTGAATGAAATAAAAAAGGATGATGAGTCTACTCCGTTTGTTCATCTTGTTATTGTGACATGGGCTGGTTTCTATGTCATGGGGCAAGAGGTACCTCTTTGCAATTCTCTATGATGTCATTAATACTTATTATGATTGTACAAAGCTTATTAGGAATCTTAAGTTGAGCAATCATGGAGTAGGTTTTCACACTCACGGGGCATGAGACATTCAACCAACACCTTGTCAACCACATTACTTGAACATTCATAAATTAAGATGCTAATGATAAAGGGGCAATGAGAGTCTTAGCCCAATGGATGTCACATTACAATTAGTAATTTAAGCTGAATAGTTTGGAAACTAAATGAGACTTGATGATGTTTTACCTCTACTCATTTATCTTTCTCCAAATTAAAGAGTATAATTCGATTGTCAAACATACAATGGTTATTTGCTTTCAAAAGTATGGGGTGTTTGCTAGAGCTTCGAATATGTTATCCTTATGTGTATGAGTTCTATTCATTCATCTTGCATTATAACTGAACATGATGATGATACAATGCCCGTATTTATTTATCAACCATAAGTCCATTTATGCATGTAATGATCTATGTCCTTATTTACTCGAGGACGAGCAAAGGTTTAAGCTTGGGGGAGTTGATACGTGCATTTTATATCATCATTTATACCCTCCATATAGGTATTATTGGGATGTTTTATCAATGTTATGTCATTGTTTTGCATGTTTTAGATGATTTTATGGGACTTTCCTACAAAGTCCCTATTTTTGGTATTTAATTTTTGGGTGTCAGAAAACACATGTTTTCATGTTTTTGATGTTTCAGGAGCTACAGGTATCCAAATTGCGAAAGGAAAGAAACCCTGTCAGTTTTTCTTCGGGAGAAAGGTCGTGGGCACAAGACACGAAGGAGGAGGGCCAGGAGGCCCAAAAGGGGGAAGCCCGTGCGGTCAGATTCCCTGGCCGCGTGTGGGGCCCCCAAATGGGCCCACAGCACCTCCTCCCCGAGGTCTTTTTGCTGACGACTCCCTCTTCCCCGAAAACGAACACCCTAATTTTCCCGAGACGAGACGGAGCTGCCAGGGCGGCGAAACTCTCGAAACTCTCCGCGGGGGAGACAGATCCTGCTGCTCCGGAGCTCCGGAGAAGGGGGAAATCATCCCCATCTTCATCCCCATCTCCTCCTTGGCGTGGGAGGAGGCATATCCATCACCATCCTCACCAGCACCTGCATCTCCACCATCACCATCACCGTGATCCACTCCGTTCCCCTGATAGTTTGATCATTGCTACACCCTAGATACGTGTTATTGTACTCTGTTGCATGTTTGGGATTGAGTACTTGTCATTATTTGGTGGTGGATCCATTGTTTCAGATTGTGTTGTACCACATATGTCACCATACATGATCATGTTTGCACGTTGTGAGTAGTTCCCGCATGTTCCTGAGGGCATAGGATGAATTGGCAATGATTTGTTACATAAGATGAGTTGTTATTTGGTCTAGTATTTATCTTTTATGTGATTCTATGATGGTGTTGTACGAACGTCGACTGTACAACACTTCACCTACATGGGCTCATAGGAGAACACCGTAGTGTAGTGACGTGATGATGTCTTTAGGTGACAGGAACTTGAGACAGAGTCGTTGAATTGCATTATGAGGGTACTTGTATCGGGGACCTTAGAGCATAAGGCTATGGTGGGACATCATGTCTTAATAATTCTCGTGCTGTCATTTAATTGGCCACGTGATCCATCATAAGGGGTGATAGTTTATTTATTTAGCTATTCCTATTTGTGGCTCCATCCGAAGAAGATTAAAACTAGACAAGATATACAAACATGTTATGCAATGAATCACTATGCCAGCTAAATCCGTGCAGCCCTCGGGAACGTTTTCCACATATAAGACACAAACACACACTTGAGCTTGTCCTCTTGCGCATTAGAGGATTGGGCTTTGTCTCTCATTGAGACCTACTACTTGCTGCAATTTACTTTCCGCATTTTACTTTACTTGCACTACATAACTAAAACACAAAAACACCTGTTGCTTTTATTATTCCTTTGCTATTCTACTTACCATTTCCTTCTGCTCCTCATGGGTTCGACAACCTTTCTAATTCGAAAAGTACTACAATTGATCTCCTGCACTTGGGAGCCATCACTTCCTAACATGATCAAGATCATCTGTCTCTAATAATACATGTCGTGTTTGCTGGGATCTGATGGATATTGAATTCTATGTCAAGTTGATTATCAATCTATCATGTGTATGTTATTTATGATCTTCCATGCTCTCCGTTACTAGTAGATGCTCTGGCTAAGTTGATGCTTGTAACTCCAAGAGGGAGTATTTATGTTCGATAGTGGGTTCATGCCTCCCTTTCATCTATGCTCGAGTGACAGAAACATGACACATGGGGGATGTGTTGTTCCCATTTGGGAGAAAACAACAATGCTTTGTCTAAGGATAATTTCATTGTTTACATCATGCACTTTACTTAATGCAATAATCTGTTGCTTGCAATTTAATACACGGAGTCTGCTTAGATTACGCTCTGAGGGTGGATTCTTAGTCATAGATGCAGTTGGATTACAGTCTATGTATTATGTTATACTAGCAAACTTGCCCATGCGTTGCAACGGGAGAAACAATCTAATTTTTTACTGAAGTGATCCAAATTTTTGTACGGAAGTCATCTTTTTTGTCTTAAATCTTTTTCATTTTATCTACTATCTATCTTGTCGCTGCCGCCAGATCACCTCTACTTAACCACATACCATGTTGTATTTTACACATGGGAATGCGACTATACCATGTTGTATTTTACACTTCGCTATCGAATCATGATCGAATTTAAAACAAACACGCAGCTAGGTGTTTTCAGGGAATAGAAATTGTGATCAGTGGAGGTCAAGGAATAAGTAGTTTCCCAAGAGGCCAGTATCAATATACATGCTACCTACTATGAAAAATCTGGAGATGGTTACTGGGGCTTTGGCATTAGCGATTCAAGCGTGCATGGTTCAGGCATGAGAAACCTTGTTCGCAGGGCACATGCTCTACAGCCAGAGGTCGAGCTTGTGTTCAGGCCCTCCCCTTTGCTTTTGATATGCGTGAGAAGATTTGCATTGGAAATTCATGCAATGTCTATGAAGAAGGCCCTTTCATCAACTGATTTTTGATCTGGCCCAACATGGTGTTTAATTCATGAAGCCAAAGTACCTTCTGATGACAGGTTCCACTGATTGTAAAATTGAGCTCTGCTTCAGGTAATGCAATTGTGTAGCACATACTCTTGCTAAACATAGTGTGTTTATGGACAGGGGACTTGTGTGGTATGACCTGAATGGGTTCCATATTTTCTTAGTGAGGTGGTACCTAGAGATTTGGTTTTCACCAACTACACGACTAAGTTCATTTCAGTCTACTGAAGAAAATGGAGACAACCTTGCTGGACTCTTGTATACTGGTCATATAATTTCCTAAACAGATGACAGAGGTATGCGGCTTATGTCCTGGGCCAAGTGCAACTTGATAAATAGAATATGCAATATTTGGAGCATCATAAGTTGTTTTTTTTTCATATTTTCCAAATCCATATGCTTACTACAACCTATAGACTTTCCATATAAAACATGTTGGGGCATTACATAAATTTACTGAATCTTGACAAATAATAAGAAAACCGCAGAAAACGTTAATGTTTAAGGATGAAAATATTACCCCGCTGATGTTTTTATTAGCATCTGATTCGAAGAAACATAGTGCTTCATCAACTTTCTCCATAAAAAGGAATACTGAAATTTAATTGACCGAGTAGAAGTACTCCTCAAGGCATTAGCACAAACAAAATTGGGGCTCCAGACAACAACAGAATGTGAAGCAGGAGATGAGGAGTAGGGAAAATCAATCGAGAAGTACATAGGGAGATAATCATTGTTGGTCCAAGAACACCATGGAGGCTCACAGCTGTAGTTTGGCAACGAAGGTGGTCGCAGGCTCACAACGTCTCCACCTCTGAGCTCGGCCATGTGGCGAGCAACCTCGACATGGCGTCGTGCTCCGTCTAGCAGAGAAGATTGATTGTGTGGCGGATGTACATGAGCTCTAGGAGAGAGGAAGCACCGCTGGAGGGTCCAGATATGAGGGAGGGATGGTGCGGACATTTCTGGATGACTCGGGCTCCGTGCTCCCCACCGGTCTCAGCCACTACGATCGTGATGCCCCGTGCTCCTTCCTACCGCCGCACAGTCTCCACAGCCGGTCGTGGGCCTCCCGCCACCATTACTCCGAACAATCCTAGTGCCCAGACGCCGACCAGGTTTGGGCAAGCAGCCGGGAGCATCCCGTCTGAATCGGCTGCCAGACGGCATGGTCGCCAGATGGAAGTCATGGGACATTGAAAGTGGACGGATCTGGGTGGCCGGAGTAGAGGAACGAGCATGGCGTGTTGTAGCGTGCTCTGGCGTGGCACTCATCCTCTAGTTGTTGGTCCACTCAATCATTGACAAGGCTAGCGTAGCTCTCCACCTTACGGAGTGTGTCTTAGCATACTTGAAAAGGAGAATTGAACCGATTCACAAGCTGAGAAGGGATTCAGGATTCAGAAAATGAGCACACGGTCACAACAGCAACCAACAACTGAACTAAGTATCAATCCTACCCTCAATCAGCAAGTACTTTCCATTGGCAGAAACCAGGCCTCAACCAACAAGAACTTTCCATTTGGCAGAATATATAACAATTACATATACAAACAATAATTCTCTAGCATTAACCCAACAGTCAAGCAAGAATAATACCGTAATGTATATGGGCATGTAATAGTTCAGACACATGTAGTCTGTAGCGCAACGCTCCTCAATGTAAACAATATTCTGCAAAACGGTTTGCATTTTTTGAGTGTCTACAGAAGAACCAACTTGCAAATCAGTCAGCAATCCAATGTTCTCCATAGTGAAATTATTACCTCTCCACTTCCTTTAAACGGCAAACTCTGCAGCAACATCATGACCTTGATGAAGCAAGTGCTTTCCGAACATCATGCGGTCTATTCGTGGCAACATCTGTAGTATAGGTTAACTTTATCAAGATTTTACGCACTTGAGGTCACAGATTCATATGACAACAATGAAGGTACCTACAACCACATGGTAATATGGAAGATGGGTTGGAGAACTTACACTCAAGAAATGGAATCAGATCCAGCAAAGCGGTGTCATTAGTTTCGAGTTTTCAAGTTTTGACAGTGACACAATTTTCAGGTTGCAGGAAATATATAGAGAACTTGAGCAGGATTTCTGTTCAACTTCGGCAAATCCTGGTAAACATGTATAAGAATATTAGAAAGGAGTAGTTAGTACAAAAACAGAAGGTTTAGTCGTGTGTCACAAATCAGATGATAAACAATCGCATGGTCCAATTTTCCTGAAATTTTTATCTACAGAAAAATTCATTGATGTTCATTTACAATAAAAAAGATTACTACTGTATAATATTGTATCAACGTACATGTTCATTTACAATCACATGGTCCACAGTATCAGGATGAGAGGACGAACATGCACTGTGCAAGTATTATCAGATGAGGAGGTACCAGGCTTCGGACACCAACACAAAGTTCTGTATAGATTCAGTCCAGTTATCTCCCCTAAATTTTGCCAAAATCCTTCCACTCCAGGAAGAATGGAGCAGGCCATGGAGGTGCACGCCTGCAGGGTCTGCTGCTTGCTAAGCTCAGAGAGAACACCGGCCTCTGCTACAAACCGGTCTCCACACCTGGCACCAACCGCCCTATGCTGCTATTCCTCTCGACGCCGCCCTCTTCTTCTCTCGTTCGCCATCCTCGATGATTTCGAGCCTCGCCAGACGCAAATCAACATCATCGGTGTTAAAAGCAAGTTCTCCTCAGGGCTCAGGGCGAATCCTGTTGCCATCCTGGCTCGCACCCGGTGCTGGCAGAGCCGTGCCCGAGGCCGGCCTCTCCACACCGTCGGCAGCGCCCACCTCCGACTCGGGCATCTCCTCGCCGCGGCCTCCCTGGCAGAGCCGTGCCCGAGGCCGGCCTCTCCACACCGTCGGCAGCGCCCACCTCCGACTCGGGCATCTCCTCGCCGCGGCCTCCCTGGCAGAGCAAGCTTGCCATGCCTAGCCCCTCCACGAGCGAGCCGACGTCGCCTGGCTTCCGGCGAATCCTATCACCGTCCTCGCTCGTCCCAGTGCCGGCAGAGCCGTGCCCGAGGCCGGACTCTCCACGCCGCCGGTAGCGCCGACCTTCGCCCTGGGAAGCTTTCCGCCGCGGCCTCCCTGACAGAGCAAGGCCGCCATGCCTATCCCCTCCACGGGCGAGCCGGCGTTTGCCTGGCCAACCGACCAAAGCGGAGACCTCCACGACGGTTTCCTTCTGCCCTCCAACCTCCCTCCATGGGGCCAGCTCAAGCTCTGCAGCTCGCCTTCACGTCGTCGCCCCGCCCGCCTCTACTGTGTATCGTTGTCAGATCTTTGTGGTTTCCTGTTTGTTCAGATCTGCACGTCAGAAAAAACAGAGCGAAGGGCTAACCTGAATCGTTTTGTTGACTTGGTGGTGGCATTGGCTGTAATTTTATTAATAAGTAGGGGTAAAACTGTCTTTTTATGTTGGACGAAAATTTTGGCAGAAACCTTAATGACTTTATTAGTAGGTAAAGATAATGCCCGCATGAATCTCATAGTAATCATCATGTATTGTATATGCACTACGGTGCAACCTTTATTTCTTTCAATTGCCCAGTTGTAATTTGTTTACCCAACATGTTATCTATCTGGTTTGGAGAGACACCACTAGTGAACTGTGGACCCCGGTCCATTCTTTTACACTGATATCTTTTTACTACAATCATTGTTCACTTTTCATTCACTTCAAACAAGCACTGTTTTCCACATTATACATCTAATCCTTTGTGTTAGCAAAACCAGTGATATTGACAACCTCACTGTTTCGTTGGGGAAAAGTATCTTGGTTGTGTTGTGTGCCGATTCCACATTGCCGCTGAGCCTGGTAGTGCGACCTGCCAACATCAGCTATCAACAACCTTCAGAAGTGATTTCTTTATCCTACTGGTTGATTCAACCTTGGTTTCTTTCTGAGGAAAAACTTGCAGCTATAATCTTCATACCTTCCTCTTGGGGTCTCCCAACGAACTTGTGTCCACACGCAACAATCAAGATTTTTCTAGCGCCGTTGCCGGGGAGGAAGAGGATTTCGGCAAGGGGAGTCTCTCACCTCCATTCTTTTTACTTTGTATTTGTTTTGCTTAGTTTATATCAAAAACACACAAAAAAATAGTTATCATTATAGTTGTTATTTTTGCGACCCCGCTTTTAGTTCATCATGTTGCTCCCTAAATTCACCATCAATAACTTATCAATAGGTAGTGGTTCTATAATTGGAAAGGATAACATTGAAGAATTCTATAATCATGTTAGCAAGAAATAAGATTTTGAGGATAGATCCATAGTAGAACTTGCTCTGAATTATGAAACTGTTGTAGCTTCTTTGGTTCACATGTTAGAGGGTAGGTTTGTTAACCTTAACCCCATTCCTCTTGTATTTTTGATAATTCCTACACATCAAAGTGTAAAACAAGAACATTGTGCACTTTTGCAACTATTATTATGTTAGTCCAAATAAAACATAAACTTAATATAAAAACACATATCAAAAGCATAAAAGTAGCATGAAACCATCAAAAATTATAGATGCGTTCGGGACGTATCAATGATGGGGTGCGTAGTTGCACTCATTGGTAAACCCGAAGAGAAAGGTTGTGAAGAGTGCAGCGGCAAGTTTTCCCTCAGAAAAGAAACCAAGGTTGAATCGACCAGTAGGAGGACAAGCAACTTCTGAAGGTTGATGAAGTTGATGTGGTACGGGGCACTACCGGTTCAGCAGCAACATGGAAAGTACACAACACAATTAATTCACTTTTCCCAATGGAGAAGTGAGGTTGTCAATCTCACCGGTTTTGCTGATAATAAAGAGGTTAAATGAATGGTGTGGAAAACAGTAGGAGAACAATGTGAAAATAGTAGTAGCAGTATGAAAATAGTGGCAGCAGTGTTAAAACAGTAATTGCAGTGGTTGTATTATCAGTATGAGAAAATGGCCAGGGGTCCACAGTTCACTAGTGGTGCATGTCCATAAAAGATAGATAACATGTGTGGTGAACAAATTACAGCTGGGTAATTGATAGATAATGAAATATGCATGACATGATGATTACTATGTGATTCATGCGGGCATTACAACAAGACTCATAGACCGTTATCTGATGGTGCGTGTTGGGAACCCCAAGAGGAGGGTGTGATGAGCACAGCGGTAGGAAATTCCCCTTAGTTAAGAACCAAGGTTATCAATCCAGTAGGAAGGATGTAACATCCCAAATTTGTGCTAAATTAGGGTGTGTGGTATGTGTTCATTTCATACATGCATGAAACAAAAATTTAAATCATGTACTGAAATATATTTCAAATACACTAAATAAAATCATGGTTTTGTTGGAAATTTTATGAGCTTTTCAAAAACTATTTTTTGCCATTTTTTCTGTTCGCAAAAAGGTCCTTAAAATGTTGTTTCCTGTCATGTTTTAAAAGAGAAAAGGGCATCTTCGTAGTTTTCCGGGTTCCAGGGGGTTTTCATAAAAGTTCTGTTTTAACTTCTTCTTCCTCCTTCTGCCAGAAGGCGAGCAACTCGTCGATGCTGCCACGCGCCACGTCTTGCTCCGTTTCGCAAGGATTGAGAGGACGAGGAGACGTCCCCGGCTCTCCTCCTGTTCACCTCCTCCACCCCCTCGCCTCTCAGCTCCTCTCTCTCTCTGTTTTTCGCAAACGGGCCGAAACCCTAGCTTATCCATGATCCGACGCCGTCGTCGCCTCGAGCCGCCCCGAGCTCATCCAAGCACACCATCGTGTTTGCCTCGAGCCGCCCCGAGAAATTCGCCGCCATCCGTCGATCCCACGCATCACCGAGCACTTCCTCGCGTTCCCGGTGAGATGCTGCACCTCACCATGCCCTCCATTCTCTTTCTCGCGACCGCTTCCGCCATCTCTGCCATTGCCGTGTCCCGTCGCCGCGGTGGCTGCACGCCGGCGAGCCGCCAGTGACCTATTCCGGGCGGCGCCGCTACGGCTGTGCTCTCCTTTGCCCCTGCACCTCGTGGTGCAACTCGATTTGCGAATCGAGCGCGCCAATGCGCGAATTGCACGGAGGCAGAGCCATCCTTGGTTTGGCTAACGTCATCATGACGTCAGCATGGTGTCACAAATCCAGTTTTCTAATTTCCAGAAAATGTTTATTAATTAGAGAAAAAGGATTAATTTTGTAATTCCAATAATTTCAGTTTTATAACTCATAAAAATATAAGAAAAATGTGGAAATGCTCAGTAAAATGTACTCTTCCAAATATGTTATTTTTACACAAGTTTGACAAAGTTGAAAATTGAATATTATTTAATGTTGTTTAATTCTTTTAAAACAGAAAAATATGTTTTTATTCACTAAAATTAGAAAATTAAAAGTTATATACCAAATTTCTCAAAATGAAAAATGCAACCTGTTTATGATGTTTTCAACCTCATTTGAGCAATTAAATTTGGTCTTACTTTCATAATCGCCTGAAACCCCCTCCGGGGTCTATTTCGGGCAAATTTCAGAAAAACTACTCCCTCCGTCTCAAATTAAGTGTCTCAAAATTTGAGAAAAGTGAATGTATCTAACACTAAATTATGTCTAGATACATCCACTTTTGTCAAAGTTTGAGACAATTAATTTAAGACGGAGGGAGTACATAACTGACATAAGAACCCTAGCAACCAAACGATCATATTTAGGGCTTTAATTTATTGCATTACCTTGCTCATGCATACATGTTGTGCATTGCATCGATGCCATGTTTGATTGTTATTCCTCTTTTCGGTGTTTGTTCCCCCTCGGTAGAACGTGACCCCGAAGAGAAGGCTAACAGTCCAATGGTGAATACTTGATCTTAACCGACAAGTCAAGCACTTATTCCAGAAGATCTTTATCTGGTTTTCTTATAACCAAGGAAAGTATAACCTCTTATCTTCTCATATACATTTTCCAACAACATTTGATCTCGTACTTTGCATTCGATTCCAAAGTATTTGATGCTAGTAGATATAGTTGACCTATATACTGCATTGCATCAATATCCTGATCCACTGCTCCTAGCCGCCATAGAATTTCTTGTGCGCATCGTCAGAGCATCATATCTACTTCGCTTAGTCATACATGTTTGTTTACCTCTGCTCCATCCGGTTGATGAATCAGAGCTGCGATAACCTAGTATGATATGATGACGTGGTGAGATGAGCATTGTGTGGTTAACCTGACTAAGGCGGGGGCGGGAGGCCACTTGGGAAGTGGTTCTTTATCCTGTACTTGCCAACCCAAGGATTAAGGTCTCGCCGCGGAAACCAAGACTGAGCGTGCAACCACACACGCGAGCCAATGAACCTCGCTCGACTGACTAACTTGTTTGGCCACATCCATGAGTCACGTAGTTTGCTATTTCCATCTGCGTGTGAGTCAGAAAACGATTTGAGAAAAACTAGGGAGTGAACGGGACAAGTGATGGACGTACACGGATCTTGATCCCGACTCACAGAACAGGTGCCGTCAGGAGGTGGCCAACTCCCTGTTGACGGGGTGGACCTGTTTGGGTTGACTCATGGATAGGGTCGAGCAAGGTAAAGGTCGGAGCCAGCCACCCTCTTCCTTGATCCATGGAAGAGCGTACATGTTGCGCTAAGAGTCGGAGGGTACGTGTGGGTAAAGTGTACCACCCTGCGGGGATAAATTTTTAGGAAAGCCGTGTCCACGGTTAAGGATGACTTGGTGAATGTCGTGTGGCCATAGATAACTTGAACGTGACGTAAAAGATGTTGACTATGATTGAAGGGTTCCTCCTCGGAGATGCCGAGAGGGGTGATCCTTGTAGCATGAGATAGTGTGGGAATAAGAAGGACTTGGTGGAATACAAGAAGATGATGATCTCAGTAGTTGAGTAGCTTTCTCATCTGTTTTGAAAACATTCTATGAGACGTGCTATTCCTTCCTCAACTTGCAAAACAAAGATTACTTTACGCAAATCAGCCTTCAGAAAACCCTTTCTGAAGATAGCAGATATATAATAGGTTAACTAAGTCTTGTTGAGTACCTCACGTACTCAGGTTTGCTTAATTTTGGTTCAGGTGAAGATCTCGCATCGGTGGTGTTTCTACGTGGACATCGACGAGTAGTTTGGGCCTCCCAGGTAGCAGCCTGGAATCTATGGGCTGGGACGTCGCCTTATGTTGCGGCCTCTTAGGCCTTTTTGGTTCTTGTTGACTGGCAACATAATTTTCCTTCCGTTGTCTGATGTAATGTTGGGTCGTGTGACATATGTTTGTAAAGCTACTCTAGTAATACCTGTTTAATACAACTTCCATGTCTAGAGTGCTGCTTTGATTGGTTGTTGGTTTCGAGCTCATTGTTATACAATTTTGGCTATGCCTGCATAGTTGTCGCAGTCGAGGGGTTGTGGAGCCGATGATCCATGTCCGAGCCCGCCTGCTGATGTGATTCGGCCTGGGGCGAGGTAACCCCAGTAACCCTTGATTGTTGTTGCACTTTCTGGACACATAGCAACTCTGTATAGCTTTGGTCCCATTTCCTTCAGTTTCATTCGATTCGTGGACGCTTTGATATGCGTAGTTGGTTATGACTAGCATTGATACAAGGAGTAGTAGACTGGGGATCCGGACTACGTGCGGATGAATCCAGTCTGCCTGCCATTATTTGTTGCGGCCGGGGCTGGTAACCCTGAAGCCCTTGTGAGTCCATGGCTAGGAGCACATAACAGTATGTATATCTCTGGGTCCGGGGTCGTGACAAAGGAGAGGATCTTTGGAAGGTTGATGCCACTGACGGTGGTCCTGGCGCTTCACCGGTATCAACAACAACATGGAACCTGCACACAACACGATCAAAATACTTTGTCCCAACAGTACAGTGAGGTTGTCAATCTCACCGGTCTTGCTGAAAACAAAGATTAGAAGTATAGTGTGGAAAATAATGTATGATTGATGTAAGTAAAGAAAGCAGGAAATTGTGGTGGTTTGTTTTAACAGTGTAGGAAAATGGCCCAGGGTTCATAGGTTAACTAGTGGTGTCTCTCCATAAAAGATAGCATGCTGGGTGAACAAATTACAGCTGGGAAATTGACAAATAAAGGTTGCACCGTAGTGCACATTCATGACTTGATGACTATTATGATATTTAGTGTGGGCATTACAACAATATACATAGACCGTAATCCAACTGCATCTATGACTAATAATCCACCCTCAGGTTATCATTTGAACCCCCTTAGGTATTAAGTTGCAAGCAACAGATAACTGCATTAAACAAAGTGTGTAATGTAATAAAATGATTGTACATGCGGGCACTCTCACCGCTGTTTTCTCCCTAGTGGCAACAACACATCCTCCCCCGTCACGTTTCTGTCACTCAAGCACAGGCGAAAAGGAGGCATGAACCCACTATCGAGCATAAATACTCCCTCTTGGAGTCACTAGCAACTACTTGGATTGAGCACCACTAGCAACAGAAAGCATGCAAGATCACAAATAGCATATGCAATAAATACTATAATCAACTTGGCATAAGTACAATATTCATCGGATCCCAGCAAACACAGCACAGAGAATTACATAAGATCAATCTCGATCATGTTAGGCAGCTCACGAGATCTAAACATGGAGGCATAAGAGGAGGAGACAACCATCTAGCTACTGCTATGGACCCGTAGTCCAAGGATGAACTACTCACGCATCACTCCGGAGGCAGGCATGGTGATGTAGAGGCCTCCGGTGAAGATTTCCTCTCCGGCAGGGTGCCGGAGACAGCTTTAGAACCCCCCTAATCTAGGGTTGACGGTGACGGCGGCTGCGGAATTTTTCGGGGATTTTTGATCAGGTGTCTAGTGTTTTCCATCCGGGGGGAATAAATAGGCGAAAGGGCAGAGGCGGTGGAGCCCTGGGGGCCCCACACCACCCCCTGGCACGGCCAAGGGGGCGCGCCACCCCATGGTATAGGCCCCCTGATGCCCCTCTTTGACTCCTCTTCGGTCTTCTGGATGCTTCCGGGGAAAATAGGCACTTCGGGCTTTGTGGGGTCCAATTCCGAGAATATTTCTAGAACAACTTTTCTGAAATAAAAAACAGCAGAAAACAGGAAACTGGCACTTGGCATCTTGTTAATAGGTTAGTCCCGGAAAACGTGAAAAAATGACATAAAGAAGGGAGAAAACATGTAGCAATTGGCATAATATTATCATGGAGCATCCGAAATTATAGATACGTTGGAGACGTACCAAGCATCCCCAAGCTTAGTTCCTACTCGTCCTTGAGTAGGTAAACGATAAAACAATAATTTCTGAGGTGATATGCTACTGACATAATCTTGATCAATCTGATGTAAAAGCATATGCACGCTGAGATCATAAAACTTTAAACCCAACCATGATAAATAAAACTTTAATAATAAATCATAACAATTACTTTGGATCACGAAGAGTAACTCAAATAAAGGATCATGAATAATAATGCAAATAAAGGTAAACATTTGTTTCAGGTATAGAGAAAGCATGGCAAAGTGATATTTCGATAGTCCTTAAGAGTGGGGCAAAACATAAATGCCAGGACACCTTCAAAGTTCATGAGGAAGACTCGAATAAATAATTTATGAACAAATGATATCGCATCATGAAGTAATTATTGATGCTTATTGGACAAATGCACATAGAACTCAGAATGGCAAAAATGCTCTCTCAATTGTGCATAAAGTTAGAACATGGAGACTCAACATAAAAGTAAAAGAAAGGCCCTTCGCAGAGGGAAGCAGGGATCACTCATGTGCTAGAGCTTTTATTTTATTAAACAGAGGTATTAAAAGTTTGACACTGAGTGTCTATATTTTGGGAGATGCATGCTAATGTCAACGAATGGTAAACACAAAATACAGTACGTCACAAGTCAATTGGATTCACAAGAGTGGCTCCCATGGTGAAGGACTCAACTGGTGTAGAAGGTCATCCCTATTTCTCTTTTGTTTACACAATTATGCTTTGACTGATAAATCAGGGGCAAAAATAGTGAAGAGAATTTGTTTGCATTAATTTGGGGCTGGGCACCCCGCTGTCAGCTCTTCTATCATTTGGATAAGCGGATGAGGCCACAAGTCCATGGTGTGAAATTCAATCAACAAGTGAGATAAAGATTCTCTATTTATGTCCTCATGAGAAAAAACAGAAACATAAAGCAGGAGTAATTTTGAAGGTTTTAAAGGTGACACATGAGCAATTTACTTTGGAATGGCAGTTAAATACCACATGTAGGTAGGTATGGTGGACACAATGGGAAAAACTTTGGTTTAAGGGAGTTTGGATGCACGAGTAGAGCTCATACTCAGTACAAGTGGAGGCTACCAAAATACTGGGAGCGACAAATCAAGAGAGCATAAGAGCCATAATCATGCATAGCGACATAAGCATCATTAATTAAAACATAAAGAGTATCACAAGTTCAACAACTAAGTGGTCATGGGGGCTATTCGTGACTGGTTTGTAGTCATAAACATGGTGTGAGCATGCGCCAAGTCAACCAAATAAAACATTCGAAAGAGAATACCATATATTGATGCTTTACTATGACAAGAACAACTCATGAATCTTTCAATACATATTAAATACTCTCATCTATTTGAGGCTAATCATGCTACTCAATAACCACAAGGCTTTAAAACTAAAATAACATTTAGCACGGCATGAAAAAGTCCTAGCCACAGTCTATACAAGCTTCTACTAGTACTGTTATAAATTCTACTTCAAGCAGTAGTTTTTTTTCTCCCAACAAGCACCACACAAAACATGCTTTAACAAAAATACTCTTTATGATACAGCAAGCAAACATGAGAGTACTCACATAAAACTACTAAAACTAACAGCTGTAACAAGAGATGCATGCAAAACAGGAGCCAAATAAATAGAGCAGCTAGACAGAGATTAAGAATACAACGTATTCTCAAGAAAAAGCGGAGCGTGTCACTCTCCAATAAAATAATGCTGGGGTCCAACCAAGCTTATTGAAAAATTAAAAACAAACTTAAAGCAAAAGCAAACTGAAAAAAAATAAAAGACGCTCCAAGTAAAGCACATAAAATGCGACCGAATAAAAATATAGTTTCACTAGAAGTGACCTGATAATTTGTTGATAAAGAAGGGGATGCCTTGGGCATCCCCAAGATTAAACGCTTGAGCCTTCTTGGAATTTTCTTGGATGTACCACCGGGGTATCCCCAAGCTTAGGCTTTTCACTCTTCTTGATCACATCATATCATCCTCTTCTCTTGACCTTGAAAACTTCATTCACATCAAAATTCTCACAATCTTCATTAGCAACGTTAGTGCAGTTGAAATAATAAATTCACATGGTTCAGTTTCAACACAAGTCTAACACTCAAAAAGACATTAGATATCGTCACAACTTCTTTCAAAACTATTTATCTCAAAAGAACACCAAAAGAAAGAGATTAAAATGCAAATGCGATAAATGGCAGAAATCTGTCAAAACAGAACAACAGGTAAAGATCGATTTTTTATACAATCTTCTGTTGCTCAAATCAAAAAGTGGTCTTCTAATAAAAGTTGCGTATATAGCTCAGGATTAAGCACAAAAAATGTAAGGTCATTTTGAATTTTCTTTTATTTTTAACGGAATTAACAGTGGACAGCAGAAATCTGTTTCCTGCGCAGAAATCCGAAATATAGGCTCAACTTTCCACTAGAGGCTTTACTTGGCTCAACAAAAACTCAAAAGAAAAGATACAGCGGGGTTTCTAGAGAAATAGACAACACCCAGGTGCAAAGTACACCAAAGAAAACGAAAGAAAACGGGTTGAAAACAGCGAAATAAAACGGGTTGTCTCCGGGTAGCGCTTTTTTCTTTAACGCCTTTCAGCTAGGCATAAAAGCGAAACTCAAGTATTTTCAAGTGAAGCATTCAAATCAAGAATTGGAAATTCTTTAATAATTCTTTGTATTTTATCTAAGTGGGTTTCAGAGGCTCCTCTCTTAGTACTTTTAGGCTTACTATCTTCATCAAATAAATTCTCAGGAACAATTCAGTCAAAATTCTTTTCTTGGGCTTCGTGCAGAGCTACTAATTTAAAGGGGATAGGTATTTTATCCTCGTTTTCATTATTAGATTCAGTTTTTTCTAGAGCACCAACAATGTCTACACATGAGCCAAGCATATTAAAACGATCAAAGACTTTTCTAGCTTCTATAGCAACATCCCCAAATTCTTTAAGCATAGTTTCTAAGATGAAGTTTCTTTTCTCAACATCTTCAATGTTATTCAAGTTGAGGAACATATGTTGCATTATCAGATGGAGGTTAACAAACCTAGCTTCTAGCATGTGAACTAAAGAAGTTGCAGCAGTCTCGTAATTGGGAGCAAGTTCTACTATAGATTTTTTCTCAAAATTATCATGCTTACTAACATGATCAAAGAATTCTTTAACAGTGTCCTTTCCAAGTATAGAACCACTTCCTACCGGTAAATCTTTCAAGGTAAACTTAGGGAACAACATAATGAGAAATAACAACGTAGAGACAAAAATAACAACTATGAAATAAACTAATTTTTTTGGGTTGTCAATATAGAGAAGAAAAACAAGACAAAAATAAAAACAAGACAATAAACAAAATAAAGAGGTTGAGAGTGAGAGACTCCCCATGCCAGAAGACTTCCTTCTCCCCGGCAACGGCGCCAGAAAATATCCTTGATGCTCGTGATACACACGTTTGTTGGGAGACCCCAAGAGGAGGGTGTGATGAGCACAGCTGTAGGTATTTCCCCTTAGTTAGGAACCAAGGTTATCAATCCAGTAGAAGAAAGTGGACCTTCGAAAGGTTGATGCCACTGACGGTGGTGCTGGCGCTTTACCGGTGTTAGCAACAACGTGGAACCTACACACAACACAACCAAAATACTTTGCCCCAATGGTACAGTGAGGTTGTCAATCTCAACGGTCTTGCTGAAAATAAATATTAGAAGTATAGTGTGGAAAACAATGTATGCTTGCAGTAAGTAAAGAAAGCAAGAAATTGTTGTGGTTTGTTTAACAGTGTGGAAAAATGGACCGGGGTTCATAGTTTCACTAGTGGTGTCTCTCCATAAAAGATAGCATGCTGGGTGAACAAATTACAGCTGGGCAATTGACAAATAGAGGTTGCACCGTAGTGCACAATATGACATGAAGATTACTATGATATTTAGTTCGGGCATTACAACAAGATACATAGACCGACATCCATCTGCATCTATGACTAATAATCCAGCCTCAGGTTATCATCCGAACCCCCTTAGGTATTAAGTTGCAAGCAACAGATAATTGCATTAAAAAAAGTGTGTAATGTAAGCAATGATTATGCACGCGGGCACACTCTCAACGGTTTTCTCCCTAATGGCAACAACACATCCTCCCCCTTCACGTTTCTGTCACTCGAGCAAGGAGAAAAGGAGGCATGACCCCACTATCGAGCATAAATACTCCCTCTTGGAGTCACTAGCAACTACTTGGCCAGAGTAACCACTAGCAACAGAAAGCATGCAAGATCAGAAATAGCATATGCAAATAAAGACTATAATCAACTTGGCATAAGTTCAATATTCATCAGATCCCAGCAAACACACCATATAGAATTACATAAGATCAATCTCGATCATGATAGGCAGCTCACGAGATCTAAACATGGCAGCATATGAGGAGAAGACAACCATCTCTACAGCTACGAACCCGTAGTCGAAGGATGAACTACTCACGCATCACGCCGGAGGCAGGCATGGTGATGTAGAAGCCTCCGGTGATGATCTCCTCTCCGGCAGGGTGCCGGAAACAGCTTCAGAACCCCCCTGATCTTGGGTTGATGGTGACGGCGGCTGCGGAACTTTTCGGGGATTTGGATCAGGTGTTTAGGGTTTTCCATCCGGGGGGCTTAAATAGGCGAAAGGGCAAAGGCGATGGAGCTCCAGGGGCCCACACCCATAGCTGACGCGGCCAAGGGGGGCGCGCCACCCTATGGTGTGGCCCCCCTGTTGCCCCTCTTCGACTCCTCTTCGGTGTTCTGGATGCTTCCAGGGGAAATAGGAACTTCGTGCTTTGTGGGGTCCAATTCCGAGAATGTTTGCAGAACAACTTTTCTGAAACCAAAAACAGCAGAAAACAGGGAACTGGCACTTGGCATCTTGTTATAGGTTAGTGCCGGAAAATGTATAAAAATGCTATAAATAAGGGAGGAAACAAGTAGCAATTGGCAAAATATGATCATGGAGCATCAGAAATTATAGATACGTTGGAGACGTATCAATTGACAACCTTACTGTTTCGTTGGGGAAAAGTATCTTGGTTGAGTTCTGTGCAGATTCCACGTTGCTGCTGAGCCTGGTAGTGCGCCCTGATAACATCAGTTGTCAACAACCTGCAGAAGTGATTTCTTTCTCCTGCTGGTCCCATTAAACCTTGGTTTATTACTAAGGGAAAACTAGATGTTCTACTCATCGTACCTTCCTCTTGGGTCTCCCAACAAACATGTGTCTACACGCCATCAGTTACACATATGTTATAGGTTTCACCTCCTAACCTTCAGTTTAGAAGGTTTATCATTGGAGATAGATTAGATGATTTGATGCACCTTATGGTACGGTTGTTGAATTTTTCTCTATCTAAAGAGTCGGACTCATTTAATTGGAAGTTACCAGCTACTGGTTCATTTTCGGTTAGTATGTTGATCTAATGAATGTTCACACATCACTTTTGCGGAAATACTTGTGGACAATTAAGGTACCACTAAAAATCCAGATATTTTATGGTTTCTTAAGAGACGATCCTTATTAACTATGGATAATCTTGCGAGGAGACTTAAGATATGTTATCGTTTTCACCTCCTAACCTTCAGTTTAGAAGGTCTATCATTGGAGATAGATTAGATGCTTGGATGCACCTTTATAGAACGGTTGATGATTTTTTTATCTTTCTAAAGAGTTGGAATCATTTAATTGGAAGTTATCAGCCACGGGTTTGTTTTCAGATAAATCATTGTACGTTGATCTTGTTTACGGTTTATATCCTTTCATTTGTCCGTAATATTTGGAGGTTTATACATTTTAAATTTAATACCTCTCCTCTTATAAGCACTGCCAATTGGTTTGGTAATTGGCTACTGGAATTGATAAAAAAAATGAAAACACGAATACGTATGGGCGTGTGTGTGCTTCTCTTTGGTCAATTTGAAATTTATTGTTTGTAACAATGTGGGAGCTTCTCATTTTCTACAGGTTATTAAGAGACTTTTATACTGGATCCACTCATGTTCCATCCTTTTATCGGTTGATCAACATGGCCATATAGACTTTGGATGCACTCGATTAGTGGCGGTTATTCAGACTATCTACAGCCAAGGTGGATGGTGGCACAATGAAATAAAAGATGTTTATTGTTGGTTGATTTTCATATCCACTTTTTGTGATCCATGAGCTATAACGTTTATACATGATGTTACTTCAAACTTTAACATGAAGAAAGGCTGTGTGTATCACTTTGATGCAGACGCCAGACCTGCTTCCCATTTCGGGGGAAAATGTAAATGTTATAATTATTTATAGTTATTACTATAAATGTGATAAAACTTTAATAGATTGACTTCTAACAAAATGTAATACGCCCTATTTTACGAACCGGTGGTGGTAAGTGACAAAATACCCTAGGTGATGGTTCCAAGATCAATCAGGATAGGATTGAATCGACCAGTCTCCTCTCCCATCTGAACCCTACCTATCTTCTTTCTTTTTCCCTTCATTCAACACGCTTGTGCTTGTATCTGAGTGAGATAATACACTATTGTATATGAATCTAAATTTCCATCGATCTAGAAGATACTCCCTCTATATCGAATGTAAGATGTTTTAGTCTTTTTTAGACAAAATATATCTAGACATGTTCTAAAAAAAGCTAAAACATATTACATTTTGATACGGAGGAAGTATATCTTATCATGTAGCCAACAAGTGGTATTCGGAGCAAAGAAATTTCCTCCCACCGCTACAAATTTGGCGTCTTCCATCATCGAGACATGGCATCAGAAGATAAATCACTTATCAAAGAAATCCATGGAGTCAATCACAAAAAAGGATCTGAAGGATCTATTGAAAGAGTTGCGGGAGGACACATCTTCTCGATCGAGTCAGAGTCCATCAATTGGAACCTGGCGAATGAATAACAGAAAACTGGCCTTTCATGTTGCGGGGTGGATCTCCTTGAGTTCAGCAGCACATCTTCTGCCACGAGGAAAACAACGCATGCAGTGGAGGTGTCGGCACGGATCTCTTCGATTTGTCGGCATGGGCTACTCTTCTCGGACAACCCTTCCGTCGGCGCGAGAACTTTTTTGCTAGCCAAAGGCCACGCATTGTTGACATGTTTCCATAGGCAAACATACACTAAAACTAATGTGTTTGACTGATTCCTCATGACAATTGATAAAAGACATATTTAGTGCTTCTCTGCTAATTCTATTTGGCAAGACTAGCTCACGGAATATCTCGAAGCACACGTCTACATCCAAGTTGTAGGGGGCATGTGCAACAGTGTTACTCTACCCGCTCATAAAATAGTGTATACAGATTTAGCCTTAACACCTTCTGCTAGGGATAGCTATGTTGTGTTTCTCCCAGAGGCCGGCCACCCCCCCCCCCCCCCCCCCCCCCCCCGCGCAAACTTTGTCTACTTTGCGTGCGGCCGAGGTGGCCCAGGCTGAGCTAGCCCTTGCTAGAGATAGGCTAGCCAGGGAAGCGGCTGCCGTAGCTCCCTCCCCTCCTGTTGCTGCGTCTGGGGAACCTGCCGGGGTGGCAGGCGCAACCCCTTCGCCCGCAGTGATGCAGTCGTACACGCCGGCCTGCTCGGGTCCTATCACTCGTCGCAGGGGCGCACGGGCAAAGGAACTGAACAAGGTCTCCACGGTCACTAACAAACCATACACCCGCCAAGCACGGGCGAAATCGGTGGTGTCGTAATGCGGTGTCTGTTTCTTAATATCTGCGGGTTCGCTGTCCGGGGGCAGCGAGCCCTGCTCAAAGAATTCCTCCGGAACCATCGCATAGATGTTGTATGTTTTCTTGAGACGATTAAGGCTGAGTTTTCTGACCTAGAGCTCCGCGGTCTTGAGAGTGGCGAGAAGTTCTTCTGGAAATGGCTCCCTTCTAACGGGCGCTCGGGAGGGATCCTTGTTGGGGTCAAGGATAGCCTCCTGGACGTCGGGGCGTTTGACGAGGGGGAGTTTTTTGTTAGCCTGTCTCTGTTCCATAGACCTTCTGGCCGCAAGTTCGAACTAGTGGGCGTGAATGGTCCGGCTGACCACGCCCGCTCTGCCCTTTTCTTAGACGAAATTTCTGCTAAGGTGGCGAGATGCCCCCTCCCGATTATCATGGGAGGCGATTTCAACCTGATCCGAAGGGCGGATGAGAAGAATAACGATAACGTCTCCTGGCCTCGTATTAATCTCTTCAACTCTCACATTGCGAACTGGGATATGAGGGAAATTCCTCGTGCCGGGGCTCGGTACACCTTGACCAACAAAAGATTCAACCCGGTGCGATGTGTGTTAGATAGAGTTTTCATGTCGCTTTCGTTGGATGCGGAGATTCCGCTCACTACGGTTGTAGCCGAGACTAGTCTAGGATCGGATCATACACCGATTATTTTGGATACGGGTGAGGGCATCCCTATCCGTAGTAATAGGTTCTTTTTCGAGTCCGGATGGTTTGAACTCCCGGAATTCCCGCCGCTTGTGCAACTTAAATGGGAGGAGCTTGCCCGCACGGTGCGTGGGCGAGATATTGTGGACTGGTGGCAGTTCATGAGTGGAGGCCTCCGTCAGAAACTCCGTGAGTGGAGCCGCAATATTGGTAGGGAGGCTAGGCTGAAAAAGGAGGGGTTGCTTGCGCAGATCCAACGTTTGGACCTCCAGGCAGACACGTCGGGTCTAGACGACGAGGAGTGGGCGTTTCGTTATCACCTAGAAGACCAGCTCCTGAATATCTATAGGATGGAGGAAGAATATTGGCGAAAACGGGGTCGCATTCGGTGGGCCCTCCAGGGGGGTGCGAACACTGCATACTTTCATGCGGTGGCTAATGGAAAGCGACGCAGGTGTAACATCTACTCCCTCCAGACTGAGATAGGAGTTATCTCCGGAAAGCAGGCGCTCCAGGAGCACATTTATGGCTTTTACCGTGAGCTGATGGGGTCCTCGACTCCGAGAAGCTGTGGTTTGGCCAATCATACGTGGGGTTCTCCTGGTCAGGTCTCCGAGGAGGAAAACACTTTGCTGGCTCTTACCTTCTCCGAGACGGAGTTAGAAGAGTTAGTGATGGGTATGAAGTCAGATACTGCCCCTGGCCCGGACGGCTTCTCAATTCCTTTCTTTAAAAGATGTTGGCCCTTGGTGAAACATGGTATCCTTCACATCCTAAACGACTTCATCCTTGGGAGGATTGATATTTCGCGTCTTAATTTTGGGGTGTTGTCACTCATCCCTAAATTTCCAGGGGCGGATAAGATCTCTCAGTTCCGGCCGATAGCGTTGATTAATGTCGTCTTTAAGATCATCTCCAAGGCGTTCGCCTCGCGCTTGGATCCGATTGCTAACCGTGTCATCAGCCCTAACCAAACCGCCTTTATCAAGGGGCGCTCCATTCTGGATGGGGCCCTCGCCCTTCACGAGATTGTCCATGAGATTAAAAGTAAGAAGCTGGGGGGCATTCTTCTTAAACTCGATTTCGAAAAAGCGTATGACAGGGTCAATTGGGACTTCCTCCTTGAAGTGCTTCGTAGGAAATGATTTGACGCAGGTTTTGTCCACCGGGTCTCCCAGCTGGTTGCTGGGGGCCAGACGGCCATCTCCATTAATGGGGAGATGGGCCCTTTCTTCCGAAACAAGAGGGGAGTGCGTCAAGGGGATCTGCTCTCCCCTCTCCTCTTTAATTTTGTGGCCGAAGGCCTCTCTGCCATTCTTTCGGCTGCTTGCCAGGCGGGTCATATTAGTGGCGTGGTGCCTCACCTTGTGCCAGGGGGCGTGTCGCATCTCCAATATGCCGATGATACCATTATTCTGATTCAGAACACAGAAATGGGGATCGCTAACCTTAAATTTCTGCTCATGTGTTTCGAGAACATGTCTGGGCTGAAAATCAACTTCCATAAGAGCGAGGTGTTTGTGTTTGAGCAGCCTCGGGTAGTTCAGGAGGGCATTGCTAGACGACTGAACTGCAAGCTAGGGTCCCTACCCTTCTTCTACCTCGGCTTACCAATTGCGGACCGAAAGCTGACCATAGAGCAGTGGGCCTTCCTTGTGCAGAAGTTGGCTGACCAAGTCGAACCTTGGATTGGTAGGTTCCTTTCCTCGGGGGGTAGACTCATCCTCTCTAATTCTTGCCTTGCTAACCTCCCCTCCTACGCGATGGGCCTCTTCCTCCTTATGGAAGGCGTACACGTGCAGTTAGATTCTCACAGGGTCAAGTTCTTCTAGGAAGGAGCTGGCCCTAAGCGCAAGTATCACATGGTAAATTGGCCCTTAGTCTGCCGGTCCTAGGGAGTGCGGTGGTCTCGGCATTACTAATTCTAGGCACATGAACACTGCGCTGATGTTGAAGTCGATCTGGAAACTATATTCCACAGAAGATTCCATTTGGGCGTCCATTATTAGGGCTAAGTACACTCCGGAGGGGGATATCTTCTCCTCGTCGGCCAGGGGTGGCTCAGAGTTCTGGAAGAGCCTCCACAAGATTAAGTTCCTTTTCAAGCTGGGCGCCAAACACGTTCCGGGGAACGGGAGACGCACCCAGTTCTGGTTGGACTGGTGGCATGAAGAGGGGCCCCTCAAAGACAGATTTCCCCTCCTCTTTAGTATTTGCGAGGATGCTCATATTTCTCTTGCCACGGCAGTGTCGGAAGGTTGCAAGTATAGACGGACGCTTGATGCAGAGGGGGCACTTCAATGGTCGCGCCTCGATGAGATTCTGACTACGGTCCATTTGTCGGACCCTCAGGATGCTATCGCCTGGACACTTGAGCCTTCGGGCTCTTTCTCTGTTAACTCGATGTATAAAGCGTTGTCGGCAGGGGCGTCCGTCGCGTTCTTCAGGGAGATCTGGAAGGCGAAGGTTCCGCTTAAAATTAAAGTCTTCTCGTGGCAACTGATTCTGGATCGTCTCCCATCGGGTGCACAATTGGCTACGAGGCAGGGGCCTTCGGATGGCTCTTGTGCATTGTGTGGGCAGACGGAGGACGCCTCTCACATGTTTTTCTCCTGTTCTGTTGCGGTGTTTGCTTGGGCGGTGTTTAGACAAATCCTTGGGAGGGACTGGAATCTTTCTACCTTTCCGCGGTTTTTTGCCTTGCTCTCGTCTACCCACGGGAGGGCCCGGCGGTTGATTTGGATCATGTTTTTAGCCCAGTCTTGGGCGCTTTGGAATGTGCGAAATAAACTCTCTATCGAGAAGAAATGTATTAACCACCCTGCTGATATCACCTTCAAAACTTTGATTTTCCTCCAGGCGTGGCTACCTCTTCTGCGACCGTTGGACAGGAAGGGCGCTAGATGGATCATCGACAAGCTAAGGGAGGAGCACGCGTCTTGCCGGCCTCCAGCCCGTCGAGCCTGATGCTGCCGGAGTAGAGTGTTTATGCTGCCCTTCTCGTGGCTTTTATCTTATTTCTATTTGTTTCGGCTAAGCTGTAGGCCCAGCATGTTTTGTACTCTCTGTTGAACTCTGTGGCTTTGTTAACTCAAAGTCGGGTAATAAAATTTACCTTTCATCTAAAAAACAATTTTAAATTTTAGCTAAGTTTACCAGAATATTATCAGCATTTAAAATTAAAAATAAATATAAGAGCATTTCTACAGCACTCCCCAGAGGGCTCTGGACTCAAAAACCACCCACAGCGGCACCTCAAAGCAATCGGCACATCAAATTTATGTCCAGCACCCTCAGCCCACCCGTCAAACTTGGGGTCTGCCTAGGGGCGACAGACATTGTCCAGTTAGCCAACCCGACAGGTGGTGCCCTCTCGTCATAGAAACATAAGAGGAAATTTAAAACACAATGCTTGTCTAAGTTCTAATCGTTGTTCTCGTCCGATGGTAGCGGCCACGGAGTTCCATGCTCTTGCTGCTCCGGCGTCGGCGGTGGTGGACATCCAGGTGGCGGTAGCGCAGGAGCCGCGGGTTGAGCCTATGGCGGTGCAAACCACCGCGGGTCTACACTGCGCAAGGCTTACTCCCATGAGGGTCAAGGCTCCCAACGGTCTGCATCCACGTCTGGCGCCGGCAGCGGCTCCTCGGTGATCTTCTCCTCGTCCTCCGCCATGTCCTTCTCCTCCACCATGCCCTCCTCCGGCAGCGGGTCCTTCGGCTGCATCGACTCCTCGGCGATCTTCTCCTCGTTGCCCGACAACACGTCATTCTTTTACGGCAGGGCCATTGGTTGAAAGGTGGGCGATTTATGCCAGAGTGAGCTCGATTGCGCACTTAAAAAGGGAACGGCTAGGTGGCGTTTACCCGCATGCACCAGCTGCAGTATGGTTGGATGCTCACCTTCCACCACGACAAGGGAAAGTTGTGCATCAAGATGTTCGACGGCACCATGCTCCGGCATGAGTGCTGCCAAGACGACGAGATGAAGCATGGCGAGGCCGAGAGCAGCGACATCGAGAGCAGCGACGGCGAGGAGTAGTAGTTAGGACGTCCGTTATAATTTTTGTTCAAAAATTTAAGTGAAATCAAACCTTTTGCATATAGATGTTGTTAAATTTTCAACTGTTTGATCAGGTCACCCATTAAGGGTCGGTGTTTAGGGGTCATGGCTGATACCCACCAAATCGCCGGATACAGGTCCGACGTCCACCAAAACGAGCGCATTGTGGGTGATGTACACAAATAAAATGAGAGTGCCCGTGGAAATGTTCCAAGTGTATGTTTTACATTGGATAAAAATTGGTAGTGATCTAAAGTAGTATTCCCTCCGTTCCAGATTAGGGAGTAGATACGAGTGATTTATTTACCACGTCCTACGGCAGCTGACTAGCTAGCTGACGCAGGTGCTATTTTATCATCCGTAAATAAAGGCAAAGAATCGAATCCGGTAGGCATGCCAAGACAAGGCAACATGGAGCTCTCTCTCGTACAGTATCGACCAGTTCCACATGGCTAGTCGTCGAGGCACCAGCAGTGGTAGTCCGGCTTGGACATCCTCAGGAGCTCCTCCGGCAATTTGCGCTCCAGCTCCCGCTGCCTCGACGCGGGGAACGCGTCCACCACGCTCGCGGCCGGCGGCCTTGTGCACCCCGCGCCATGTCCCTCTTGCCTCATCGCGTTGTACAGACGCATGGCCGCCACGCAGTCGTCGTAAGGGTGCTGGTGCCCACCGCTCTGTATCTCGTACACGAGGCAGCTCCGCGTGAGGAACTTGAGCGAGTTACTCATCAGCCTGCTGCTCGTCTTCATCAGCGGCGGGTACGTCGCCGTGTCCCGCTTCAGATACCCCGGTTAGTCGATGCCCAGCCCGTCGAGGTCGTGGTCCAGCCCGTGCCCGACCAGGAGCCTCGCGCCGCCGCGCGCCGTGCGGATCTTCCACGGCTCCTCGGCGTTGAAGAGGATTTCCTCCACCCGTTTCCGCGCCTGGTTCGTCGTGAGTCGTGAGTCGTGACAGCCACGGCGTTCAGGAGGTGCTCCGGGCGGATCCCGTCGTCTCATACGGGTAGTACGTCACCGGGATCAGCGGCTTCACGCCTTCACGAAGGACTCGAAGACGATGTTCTCGTTCTCGTCCGCGCAAACGTCCAGCGTATCGTCGCTCCGGCCGCCCACCATCTTGCACCCCAGCACCACCGCTCCACCATGGCCACCTCCCTGAAGCTCATTCTTGACATGCTCCGTGTGAGCTGGCTCTGTGTCGGAGTGCGGGAGAGCTGGCAGCTGACGCAGTGGGCGTGGAGGGCCCGGAGGAGGGGAAGACGGCAAGGCAGAGCGGGAAGCCCTGAGCGACGAAGGCCCTGGCGCGGACGGAGGGCGCCCGAGGATGGGAAGACTGCGAGGCAGAGCGGGCAGCCCTGAGCGGCGAAGGCCCTGGCCCGAATCCGAGGTGGTCGCGGAAGGCGTCGAGGGAGAGGCAGTGCGAGAGGATATGGGTGGATATCGAGCCAGCTCGACTCGACTTGACTCAACTCGTAAATACTCATTAGTTAGCGAGTTTACTCGACTCAACTCGTTAACTTAACGAGCAAAAATCTCTAGCTTCGCTTAACTCGATAAATACTCGAGTTGCCTCGATAACCTTGATAAGCTCACTAAGAAACTGAAAAACATAATCAGTTAATTATGAAGCAATATTACAAGAAGATGGATTCATCGTTGATGCCTCTCCAAGTAGATTTTGAAGATTTTGATCTGAATGCTCCTATATTTTGGTCCTTAAGGTTTTGAATTTTATTTAGTGTCAACTAATCTATGATTTAGCATATCAATGTAACGATATTAACGAGTTTATCGAGTACTCGCAAGTCGACTCGTGAAACTCGCTTGCTTAACAAGCTGAAAAATACAACTCGGCTTTGGCTCATCGGTGTCTGTACTCGCGGTAGCATGCCAAGCACCTGTTCCGGCTACAGCAGGTAGGTCAAGTCAAACAAGTTCTCGTCGGTAAATGAGAAAAAAACATACTATTTGTTGTGCGAATCTTAAAGCAGTGCCGTAAGCCGCACTTTGGCAGCTGAAGGATTAATCTCTCAACTCTTTGGCGGCTTACAAAACAGCATAGCAGAGCAGAGTTTCTTCCCACATTATCTGTCTACTATATATATGCCCGCGCACCTGTTCCGGTTGCACACATCGAACAAATATTCTATATGTTGTGTGTGTACTTGTGATCATGCAATGTGGGACACGTACATGAGAACAGAACAATCCTGTAAGCTGAACCTATGTCAACATCGCCGTTTGCATTAAATTTTTCTGAACATCCAGAATCACTCAACTGTTACATTTTCTGTACTGGTTGCTGATATGAACTTAACTAGAGAAACATGAACCGCAAGTCATATAGTAGAACAGATAAGTTTGTAGCTAAGTTTCATCGCGTAGCAGAGTTTATTTACTAGCATAGCAAAGGAGAGGTGAAGAGCAGTGGCCACTGAACCTGTGGGCATCGGAAGAGCTGTCCATGGTCAGTCACTAAGAGCAGAAAACAAGAGCTGTGTCTTTGGTTGGTGTCTGAGAAATCTCTGAATACCAACAGCTATTTATCTACCTGCAGCACCAAAGGAATTCGATTCTTGACAGCTTCGCAAACAGCGATGTGTGTGCTTTCTCAAGTGCTTCATTTGTTCCTAAATATAAGAGGTTTTATCTTTTCTCTATTTTATGTGATTTATATGCATCTAGACACGTTTTAGAGCATATATTCACTCATTTTAATTCGCATGTACTCCCTCCGTTCCAAATTAGATGACTCCCACATAGATGTATCTAGACATATTTTAGTACTAGATACATCTATTTGAGAGTCATCTAATACGGAACGGAGGGAGTAGTCAACATTGCAATATCCAAAACATTTATAATTAGAATGGGAGGATTCTCGGGCTCATCTTTTCGCAACATGAGTTTTGTAAGGATTACTGCGATACTACTATCATGGTGATTGATAGACCATGAAAGTTGGCAGCATATCCATATTTCAGTTTAGGAGATGCGGCAGAAGCGGTACGTCATTAGCAAAGTGCAGATGCTAAAATCAGTAAGAATACGGATTAACATGTGACAGACTGATAGTGCATAAAGGTAATAACCTACATTCTATTGCAAGTGATCTGCTTTTCTCATGAGCTGCTTCTCCGTATTGTTCAGACAAGAACAGAGACACCATAATGCTCTGAAGATACATCAACTGGCTTTATGCAGAAAAAAAGAGAGCGGAAAAAAAGAACAGATGCCCTGGTCAAAGGAATTGGTTTGAAAAAGGCAGCAAAAACAACCTATCAGCCGATGCACGGATGGAAAGATCGGATTGGATTTCGGAGGTGGGTACTGCAACAGACGGATCATAATCATTGGCTCCATCCTTTGGCGGTGGCGGAGAGCCGCAGAGCCGACGCAACGCCCTGGATATCCTACGCACATGCCGTCTCGCGCTTTGCGCCATGGTGTCACCTCAGGGTCATGAGCATATTTTCTGTGTTGTATGACTGAAGATGCTCACATCTATCGTGTGGAATAGATTCGGAAACTAAAGCTCAGCATGGCATATTCCATCTTGTCCAGGCTAAGTTTGGCATGTCATTCAGGTTTTGAAATATTTTTTGGGGGGAAATATGGGTAAGTCGTCAGTTCTCTACTTTGCTTGATGTAGTGCGAATCTGTAATTTTGATCCAAAAACAACACTTCCATGTGCTTGCTACGTAAAAAAGGGCAATTATCTAAAATTTTCACACCTTTGTTTGTGATTGATCTATTTGCATTCTATGATTCTGTGAGATAATTAATATGAAAAAAAAATCCAGGTGGAGGCAGTCATTAAATCTCCCTAGCTACTCGCTTTAATTCTTTTATTTATTATTCATTAAAAGAGTCAAATCTATGTTCCTTCAATGGGAAAGCTTCTGTTCACGGGCAGTGTAGTGTCAACTAGAAAAAAATAGAGACTTTTCCCCATGCGATTTCATAATCCACATCGAAACAAGAACGAGATTACTAGCGAGCAAGAGAAACACATTGTGAACGGACCATTCTCCGGAATTATTGTATGCATCTACTTTATTTATTAGTCAAGCCGCAACTTCAAAAAAAAGACCTCGTCTCGCGTCATAACTTCTACTTGGTTCTTATCTAACACATCTTCCGCACCCCTATGCATGATGTACCATGTTAAGTGTTGAAGAAAAAGGTAAAACCAAATGAAACGATGTAACACGGTATCTAGTATATGTGGTGAGGTTGAGTGCTAAATATAAGAAGAGAGGTAATATTATTTACACGGGTGAAAGTGGCTAGTTCCCATGTATTTATTGCCATGTGTTTCAATCAATACATGGTATACGCGTCAACGAGTTCACCGCAGAAGGTCGAGCTAAAGCAAAAAAATTGACAACGCGGGGTACTTTCTTCTTCACTCCGCACTATAAATAGTTCATTCCTATTCTTTCCAAAACTAAATCCCCACCCCCCACCCCACCCCCCGCACACACACGGCACACACAGACGTAGGGTGATCAATGGTACGGCGACACTGTCGTAAGCGGAAACTGGTCAACCGTATCATATCCGCTCTACTAGCTTTTCTATGAGTACCCTAAAGCTCCACAAAGGGATTGTGGAGCAAGTGGATAAGTAAATGAGACAATGTCTTATACGGATAGAGGCTACTTATCAAAATAGCTCTATTTTAGCTGCTTGGAATTTGGTTTGCACGCCAAATGACAAGGGCGGGATTAGCATTAGTGTCCTTCAAATTTGTAATGATTGGTTGCTGCTGAAATATTTGCATAATTTCATTGACAAGGTATATTTCCTTGGGTAAAAATTGTTTGGTCGACATGTTATGAGTCAGCTCTGTCCCAACAAAGTTACAAGAGTGAACCTTTGGGTTAAGAGATTATCTCAAATTATTTTCTCTCTATAAATTCATGGTTGTCTGACACCTACAAATGGTAGTTGATTTCTGCTATGGCATGATCTATGGAATAATCGGGATGTTAAATTAACTCACCCCTATCTGGGTTCATATGATCGTATAAATATTTCACCTACCTATGTCTCGACCTCCATATGAGGAATTCCGTGTATTTTAGCACACTAATTTCTAAGGCTCGTGCAACTTATTAAGATGATACATGAACACATCTATGGAACAATGCTTTTTCAGTGGCTAATGCATATGCTTTTATATGGATGTCAAGTATGAAAGGATTGCTATATCCCACTACAAGCGGTGAATACGCGACTAACAAATTTACTTTTCTTATCAATTTTAGGGATACAACAAAATATAAATTGTCTAGATATGAAACTAGGTGGGCAACTTATATGAAAATATCACGAGATAGAAATAGAAAGATAAGACACACAAATAAGAAAACTAGACAAAAATAACCGCAAGGTGGAGATAATGGTGTATTTCTTGGAGCTCCTTCCTTTGGGGCGAAGTGATACGTCCTAAACGTATCCATAATTTATGATGTTCCATGTTGTTTTCATGCCATATGCTACATGTTTTCTATACATGTTACATCATTTTAATGGATTTCCTGGGACTAACATATTGACAAGATGCCACAGAGCCAGTTCATGTTTTCTGTTGTTTTCGGTTTCAGAAAAGTTGTTCTAAAAGTATTCTCGGAATTGGACGAAACGAAAACCAAGGATCTTAGAATTATGCCATGTACACGGAGTCCGGAGGAGACCTTGAGGGGGGACCTAGAGGGCCCACACCATAAGGCGTCGTGGCCCCCATGGCCACGCGACCAGGTGGTGTGGCCCTCTGGCCACCCACCGACGTTGCCTGTTCGCCTATATAAGCTCCTCCTCAGGAAAACCCTAAAGACCCGAGCCTTTTTTCACCAAAATTTCTGTAGCCGCCATCATCGTCAACCCTAGTCCGGGGGGGTTCTGAAGCTCTCCACAGCACCCTGCCGGGAGGGGAATTCTTCACCGGAGGGCTCTACACCACCATGCCCGCCTCCGGAGTGATGCGTGAGTACTTCATCCTTGGACTACGGGTCCATAGAAATAGCTAGATGGTTGTCTTCTCCTCTTTATGCCTCATGTTTAGATCTTGTGAGCTGGCTAACATGATCAAGATCATCTTATTGTAATGCTACATGTTCTGTTTGGTGGGATCAAATGCATATTGAATGATATGTCCAGTGATTATCAATCTATCATGTTTCTTTTATGTTTATGTTATTTATGATCTTGCATGTTCTCCGTTACTACTAGATGTTTTGCCAAGTTGATGCTTATAACTTCAAGTGGGGGTATTTATGCTAGATAGTGGGTTCATGCCTCCCTATTATCCACGCTCGAGTGACATAAAGTAACGGATGGGGGATGTCTGTTGCCATTAGGAAGAAAACAACAATGTTTACATTGTTTACATTACACACTTTACCTAATGCAATTATATGTTGGTTGGAACTTAATAACTGAGATTTGATTGGATTACGCTCTGAGGGTGGATTATTAGTCATAGATGCATTTGGATAACGGTCTATCAATTATGTTGTAATGCCCCCATGAATCACATAGTAATCACCATGCCATGCGTATATACTACGATGCAACCTTTATATCTGTCAATTGCCCAGCTGTAATTTGTTTACCCGGCATGTTATCTATCTTTTATGGAGGGACACCACTAGTGAACTGTGGATCCTCGGTCCATTTCTTTTACACTGATTGTCGAATCCCTGACTCAACAAATCCCTTCGATGAACCTATCGGGTTTTGATTAGGAGAACACATGAGCGCTGGTGGAATCGTCGGCTAGACAGGGGGCGAGATTTACCCAGGTTCGGGGCCCTCGTAGAGGTAAAACCCTTACTCCTGCCTCTTGTCGATCTGTATTGATGATTAGATCGGTTACAAAGGTTGTGCTCGAATCGAGAGTAGGTGTCGAGTTCAAGGCTTTTAGTCGTGCAGTATCGCTTAGTCCTCTCTCGGGGGCTCTCCTGGCCTTATATAGGCGGCCAGGTCTCGAGTTCTACCCGGAGAGGACTCCAACCCTAGCTAGGTCGGTTACATGTTTTCTAACTTAACCTGCAAGTTTAGTGCGGGTGGGCTTCACGTGGGCCTTCTGGAGTACTCCAAGGGCACTCCTTCTTGGGCCTTCACCTTGGGCCTGAGAGGGGGTGTCCTTATCCGCAGGATCCAGAATCCATATCTTCGTCAGTAGCCCCCGAGCGTTTGCTCGAGTGGGAATTTTCCAGTCGAGTAGACGGTCAAACCTTTTTTGGCCTTGCTTTTCCTTTTGAATAAACAGCTTGGCTGCTTACTGTTTTGAAGGGTGTGTTCCCTGTGCAATGAGTCCTTATGCTCGAGTGTCGAGCGACTTAGGTGTCTGTTATTGCGGCTTTATATGCAGAAGGATGTGGCACAGTAGCTTGGCTCTCCCGAGAGATCAGGGCCAATTAATTGCGACTAGGGCAAAAACATTCCTGGCCTACACGGATTCGAGACCTCCGACTCGAACCCGATAAGGTGATTGTTGCAACTGAGCCGTTGTGGACTTATCGAGTCGAACTTAACCTATGAGGGTACCCGGCGCGTCCGCTAGGATTTTTCTTCGTGTTGTTGACACGGAACGATACCGGAGGACGCAGCTTTCGAGTGCGATTCCAGGCCCTTAAGAAAGATCTTTTTGGGTCTTACCTTCATATTCGAATAATATGGCATCCGGATGTGCCTAGTCGGCTAAACAATCCAGGGTTTTATGATGTAGAAATATCATGCGTGAATGGAGGTATGTTCTTTCTACCCGAATGATTGTTTAAGACTCAGTCGAAAGAGTTTTCGTACTGTAGATAGTCGTGCCCATATGAAAGAGTTTTCATGTTTGGACTGTTGCGCCTATACGAAAGAGTTTTTGTGTATAGGTTGATTCTCTTGTTTAAAAGAGGTCTTGCTCCATGATTTATTCGTAAAGGAATTGCCTTTAGTCGAAGGAATTTCATACGAAACTATTTTCGTGTTTGAATTGTCCATTCGAAAGTTCTTGAATTTGATGATGCGTGCCATGACGTCATGGCGCACTTTTCTCCTCCCGATGGGACGTGACGGAGTGGTAGCAGATGGGCTGGCCCACCTAGTCAGCTTTTTTACCGGGAAACGAGACGCCGCCTCCGTTTTTTACGCGAACTACGCAGTAAATGCGCACGATCTTCTGTTAAGATCGTGGCATGGAACAGCGTTCACCGCCCCTTCGTTTCATCTTCACACGTGGTGGCTGCGATATGTGCCACGTAGCACATCGAGTGGCTGAGATTGACCCGCTTCGTGTATAAATACGGGACTTAGCGCTGCGGTAAAATTTTCCCAGCCTTTGCCTTCAACCATCTTCTTCCTCGTGCTCATCTTCTTCCTTGCGCTCGGGCTCACAATGCTAGCCATGGCCGGAGGCAAAAGACGTGGTGCTGCCGCTTCCGCATCCGGAGACGTTTCCGCGCAATCGGCACCTCGGGCCGGCGACTGGCGCTCCCTCAATACCACCGCGAAGAGCATCAAGGAGATGCAGCGGGAGGGGCTGCTGCCGGCTGAATCTGAGAAGCGGGCTCGAATGGCGGCCTACGTCGTTGCAAGCGTCGTCGGGTAGAGGACGATAACGAGGCTACCTCCAAGGATAATTCCTTAGAGGAATCACCCGGGAAGGCCCCTATCTCCGCGACTCCACTTCGCTCCCTCGCCCCTTCGCCTTCATTCCCAGTAATCGCAACCGCTGGGAACGCGGATTTGCTGGATGAAGATGAAGATGACGAGTAAGTTATTTTCCCCGTTCTTAGTCGAACGTTCTTTCTTCTGCGCTTTATGTTTGATTCCTTGTTCTTTTTTGCCGCAGTGTGCAGGCCATCAGCCCTCGCGGGTACGCTTCTTGTGTTCCTCCCGAAAAGAGGAACAAAGCAGGAACTGCGGGTGGAGCTCCCAATGCTGGCACCGTCCAGAATTCTCCCAGCGCAGCCCCCAATGCGGCGACTGCGGAACGTGAAGCTCCTAGCTTTGCCGCCAGGACTTCAGCTTCGAAAGAAGCGACGGACAGCTCTGCAGATCCTCTCTCCCGCGCCACGGGCCAGGTAAACTTTGTAGTTTGTCTTCGAATTTGTATCGGGTGCACGACAGTGCTCCCGATGGGAGTAGCCCCCGAGGCTGTAGTCGATTGCTTGCAATCGGCTACAGGCTCAAAATCTTGCTTTATTTTCTTCGTCTTGATTTCTATCGGGTGCACGACAGTGCTCCCGATGGGAGTAGCCCCCGAGGCTGTAGTCGATTGAATTCAATCGGGTACAGGCTCTAATTTATATCTTCTAATTCTTCTACTTCTGTACTTTTACAGTCGCTTGTTGACTCGCTTGCGGCGATCGGTCACCGCGTTGTTCTTGCCGAATCGGAGTGCGAGAGGCTTCAGTCACACTGTAGTCGATTCCACACCGAGAACGAGCTCCTTAAGAGTAAATCTCATTGTCTTCTTTTGTTTCTGTTGTCGTCTCCATTCTTGATGTCTAACAAATGTTTATTGCGCAGCTCAACTCGAACATTCGGAGTCCGAGAGAGTCAAGCTCTCTGAGAGGGCAACCACTCAGGAAGCTAATTTGGCAGCTGTTCGACAAGAGCTGGAGGCCTCCCGCATGCGGTCGGAGGATCTTGACAGGCAACTCGCGGATGCAAGAAAATCTTTGAAGGATCAACAGGAAGCTGGCAATAAGGCCGATTCTGACCTTGTCACATTCCTCCGTCCCCTTGCTGAGCGTTTCGCGGGTAAGTGGCTTTGGCTCTCGCAATTGTATCTTTTGTCTTGGTGAACTTGCGAAAATTTTGACATTCTTTTCCTTTGCAGGTCTTCTGGATGTTCCTTTGGAGATCCCTGGGATCCAGCGAGTAGATGTGTTAACCGACACACTTGCTCAACTCAAGAGGCACGCCGAAGGAGTGTGCTCCTTGATTGGAGATGCCACCCAAGTGTTGTCGCAATTGCACAGTCGCTTCCTCGCCAACGCTGTTCCTCCATCCGCACTAGACGGCCTGCTGAAGATCTTCTCGGAGGGCAATCTCCTGGATGCTTACGCAGTCGCCCAGTCGGAGTCTGGTGCGAAGACTGCGATTCAGTTCGCGCTGGCGCACAGAGTCAATGGTTTGGAGGAGGCCTACTCAGCTCTTCCAGTCGACCCTTCGACGGGCAAAAAGGTACGGCTCTCTCGTTTTGGCGAGCAGACCACCATTCTTGCTCGGAAGCTGTCTGAGCTATTTGCTCGACTGAAAGGAGGGGCGACTGCCACTAGCGGGAGCACCACTGTAGTTTCTTAGTTTTGTTCTTTTTTTTCCTTTCCTTCGTGAATGTAATGAACCATGGGATGTATTCCCGTATTTTCATCGTCTTTAATCGAAGTGTTTGTTGTGGAAATCGCCTCCCGTAGTTTGTGTATTTTCTCCCGATGGGAGTAGCCCCCAAGCACTTTTGTCAGATGTGCGACTAGAAATACTTCGAATAGGGCTTCTTACTTCTTTCCTTGTATTCTTCCAGGCTACCGGGGTAGTTGCAGAATCTTCGAGTGGACATGCTACTCCAGTAAATCCCCTTGTTGCCGCGGTTGGCACCTATGCTGGTCTTCGTGATAAGGTCCGGGAGGGTGAGCGTCAGCTTAAAGCTTTGCGCGGTATAGCCGATGTGGCGAAGTCCAAGCAAAAACTGGCGGCTGAACATGAGCAGTTCCTGATGGATGAATTATCGCTGGTTGCGAGGGATTTGCTGTGTAAGTAATACAGCCCCCGTGTCTCATGTTTGCTTTGTTTCCTTAGCTGATCAAGCATGCTTGCTCTTCAGTTGTCAGACCTGATGACAGCGAAGAAAAGCAGTGGGTTGAAAACCATATAGTTCAGGGGGCTGGTAGCTCAAATCCTCATGCGAGTAACTTCTGGTTTGATCGCAGTCGAGGATTTTTGATGGCCACCTTGAAGTTCCGTGTTCTGCAAGCGAGAATTCTCGTGAGTTCTTTTCACGAGGTCCTGATTGCGATGAACGCTGCTTTCTACCCACTCGAAAGGGGTCCTGAAGACTGGAGCTATCTTCTCAGATTGTATGGACGTGAAGGAGAGGTTCGCGCGTGTGTGCTCAATCAAATGACATGCGGCGCGGTTGTAGCTCTATCCTTTGTCCGAATATGGTATCCTGAAGTAGATTTTAACTCCGTAGCCAGGCTCCCAGATGATCGAATCGATGATATTTCCCCCTTCTATGATGCTGTTCGTCCTGCAGCGGAGAAAATCATCCGATTGTCCTCTGAGGAGGTAGATAGAGTTTTGGCGACTGAGAATGCTCAGCGCTTTGATTGATTGTCGGATGCGCATATCCTGTATCCTTGTATAGTTTGTAAAACTGTTGTAAGGTGTATAATCTTGTATGTATGCTTTTTTCCTGTAATACTTAGTTGTAGGCGTAACCCCCGTGTGTTTATGGGGTGTGTTCCTGTAACTTTTTGGCGCGTAAAAATAGGAAGTTGCGAATGAATATGATGGAGAAACCATGTTTTTATTGCGATGACTGAGAAGCCATGTATTCGAGCTACAAGAGTGGCTAGCATAGCCTTATTTGTTGTGAGAACAAGTAAACCTAGGGATAGAATTTGCGGAGGTGCGCAATATTCCAAGGATTGAAATAGATTCCTCCAGTCGATGGATTCTTCAATCTGTAGGCCCCGCCTGGGATTACTTCATGTATGATGAAGGGTCCTTCCCAGGGTGGTTCGAGCTTATGTCCTTCCTTCTGCTTGAGTCGCAGCACTAGATCTCCAACCGCGAATGCTCTGTGGCGTATGCGGCGACTATGATAGTTTCGCAGGGATTGCTGATATACTGCAGATCCGGCGAGTGCGATGTCTCGCATTTCGTCGAGTGGATCCATATCTTCCGCGAGTGCCCTGTTAGAGGTTTCTTCGCTGTAGGCCACAACTCGTGGGGTGCTGAATCAAACGTCCTCGGGGAGGACTGCTTCTGCCCCGTATACCATGAAAAATGGCGTGTATTTTGTAGATCGGTTAGGAGTTGTGCGGAGGCTCCATAGGACGGAGGGTAATTCGTCCGCCCAATGTCCTGCGGCGGGGTGTAGACGATCGAGTAGGCGTTTCTTGATGCCAGCCGAAACTAAGCCGTTGGATCTCTCGACTTGTCCGTTCGTTTGCGGGTGGGCAACAGAAGCAAACTTGAAGTTGATGCCCTTTTCCTCGCAGAACTGTTGCGTTTCCTTTGCTGTGAAATTTGTACCATTGTCTATAATGATGTCGTGTGGCACACCAAATCTGCATACGATGGAGTCGAGGAACTTGATGGCGCATTGGGCACTAGCCGAAGTTACTGGCGTGGCCTCGATCCATTTGGTGAATTTGTCGACTGCGACCAGCAAGTGTGTATATCCTCCAGGGGTGGACTTGCGCAGTGGTCCGACCATGTCTAGCCCCCATTGTGCGAAGGGCCAGGCAATGGGTATCATGTGCAATTCCGTAGCAGGTGCATGTGGTCTTGGTGTGAATCGCTGATAGGCATCGCATCGTTCGACCAGGTTCTTTGCGTCGGTAGCTGCTGTCAGCCAGTAGAATCCTGCTCGGAAGGCCTTCCCCATTATTGTTTTCCAGCTACAATGATGTCCGCAGTCTCCTTGGTGGATGTCACGGAGCAATTCTTTGCCATCTTCGGGTGCGATGCAGCGCTGAAGTATTCCCGAGATGCTTTGCTTGTATAATTCCCCATTGACTACCCGAAAGGATTTGCTGCGTCTGATTATTTGTCGAGCCTCGCGCGGGTCAGCCGGGAGCTGTCTGTTGGTCAGGTAGTCGAGATATTTCTGCGTCCAGACTGGCTCGACCAGAAAAACCTGTCGTGATATGTTATGAATGAGCTCGATGAGGGCGACTTGCGGGCTAACCTCTGTTTCTGGCACTGCTATCGCTTCTGCAGCTTTCTTGATTTTGACCGATCGCTTGATCATCCGTTCGAAATATATTCCTGGTGGTATGTGTGTATTTGTGGAACCCATGTTCGCCAGTCGATCTGCTTCTTCGTTGCTGGATCTTGCGATGTGTTTTAGCTCGCATCCTTTAAAACTTCCTTCGAGTAGATTGTACATGTCGCGATACGCGATCATGTTTTCGGCGATTGCGTCACACTCTTTCATCGTTTGTTGCACAATGAGGTTGGAGTCGCCGTAGATCATTAAGCGAGTAGCTCCACAGGCGATTGCCATCTTCATTCCGTGCAGCAAGGCTTCGTATTCTGCGTCATTGTTTGATGCTGGATCATCTGGTGGAAAGTCCAATCGTAGGACGTATTGCAGCTTGTCTCCCTGAGGGGATATAAGAACAATTCCAGCTCCTGCTCCTTCGTTTCGAGGGGACCCGTCAAAGTACATTATCCAATTGCTCGTGTACTCGGGTGGCCCTGGCGTTTGCAGTTCTGTCCATTCGCTTACGAATTCAACAAGTACCTGGGATTTGATTGCGTTGCGTCCTGCGTAAGTGATGTCCCAAGCGTCCAACTCGATGTTCCATTTTGCTATTCTTCCGGATGCCATAGGGTTGTTCATGATCGTTCCGAGTGACGCATCATTAACCACTATGATGGCGTGTTCCTGGAAATAATGTTTGAGCTTGCGGCCGGTGAGAACGACTCCATATGCGAGCTTCTGGTAGTGAGGGTAGCGTTGCTTGCATGGTGAGAGCACTTCGCTGATGTAATATATTGGACGTTGAACTCCGTACGCTTTGCCTTCCTCAGGTCGTTCGACCACGGTTGCTATGCTGATGACCTGGTTTGTGGCGGCTAGGTACAAGAAAAGTGGCTCTCCTTCTCGCGGTGTTGCGAGGATGCGGCTACTTTGCAATGACCGCTTCAAATCTGCGAATGCTTGCTTAGCTTCGGGTGTCCACTCGAATTTGTCTGTCTTCTTCAACAATTTGTAGAAGGGTAATGCTTGCTCCCCCAATCGTGCGATGAATCTGCTTAGGGCGACTAATCGCCCTGCGAGCTGTTGGACTCCGCGCAGGTTGGTTGACTCCTTCATGGTTAGGATAGCTTGTATTTTCTCTGGGTTGGCTTCAATGCCTCTGGCGGATACCAGGTACCCGAGAAGTTTCCCTGCCGGAACGCCGAAGACACATTTGGTCGGATTGAGCTTGATCATGTACGCGTTGAGGGCGTCGAATGTTTCTCTAATATCCTCAAGGAGTGTGTCCTCAACTCGAGTCTTGATGACAATGTCGTCAACGTACACTTGCACGTTCTTGCCGATGAGGTTGGCGAGGCATTTTTGCATGCAGCGCTGATATGTTGCGCATGCGTTCTTCAGGCCGAAGGGCATTGTTGTGTAGCAGTATACACCGTGAGGTGTGATGAATGCTGTCTTTTCTTCATCCTCCTTTTTCATTCGGATCTGATTGTATCCCGAATAGGCGTCCAGGAAGGATAGGCGTTGGCAGCCTGCTGTAGAATCCACGATCTGGTCGATTCGCGGGAGGGGAAAATTATCCTTGGGGCAATGCTTATTTAAGGACGTGTAGTCGATGCACACCCGAAGGATATACGTGTTCTTTTTGGGAACCAACACCGGGTTTGCTAACCAAGTGGATATCTTGATCTCTCTGATGAATTTCGCAGCTAGCAACCTATTTACTTCTTCTCCAAGCGCCTTCTGCTTGGGTTCTGAAAATCTTCGCGTGGTCTGTTTGATGGGTTTAGCGTCTGGAAAGACTTCGAGTGAGTGCTCGGCAAACTCCCTAGGTATTCCTGGCATATCTGAGGGCTGCCAGGCGAAAATTTCCCAGTACTCACGGAGGAGTTTGACGAGCGCGCTTTCCTATGCTTGCGAGAGGGTTGTTGAAACCATCGCCGTCTTCGCAGAGTCTGTCGGGTGCACTTGATGCTTTCGGGTGTCGCTGTTAGCGCTAAATTCTAGCTCGGGCGCATTTTTCTTCGTGAGGGGCATCACGGAGTGATCCGTGGTTTTTGCCAGCTCTTGAAGTTCTTCGTGCATCCCGAAAGATTTTGCGATCTCGTTGAACTCAATGTCGCATTTGTTGGATTTCTGAAAGTCCCCGTCAATGGTGATTACGCCATGTTCGCCGGGCAATTTGAGCTTCAGGTAGGCGTAGTGAGGTACTGCCATGAATCTGGCGAACGCTGTTCGGCCCAAGATGGCGTGGTACTGTGAAGGCCAGTCGTCAACTTCGAAGTCGAGGAACTCTCTCCTGTAGTTGCTCTGCGTGCCTAACACAACTTCTAGGTTGATTGTTCCGAGTGGACGGACTGCCTTGCCTGGAACTATCCCGTGGAAGGATGTTTCTGATTCCGGGAGGCCGTCCAAGTTTTGTTCATCCGACGGAGTGTATCCGCGTAGATAATGTTGAGACTGCTGCCCCCATCCATGAATACGCGGGCTAAGTCATAGTTGCCAATTTGCGCCTGGATGACGAGGGCGGCGTGTCCTGGTCGATAGACTCGTGGTGGGTGATCTTTCATCGAGAACGTGATCGGCTGGTCCGCCATTTTCAGGTACTCGGTCTTCGTTGGCGGTGTCTGCACTGCCATGCATAATTGCCTTGTGTTAGTCTTTTGAGCTCTGCGGGAGGGACATACCTTCTGGATCATTGCGAGTTGTCCTGCCGGGTTCGGATACGCGTTTTCTCCGGCGTTCGGTGGTGCGGGTACTGCAGCTAGCGCTATGTTTGGATTTGCGGGTGGAGGTGGTGGTGGTGGCGGCTGGAATCCTTGGTGTCCTCCTCCTGGAAGCGGCGGGTAATTTTGAGTGGAGGCAGATCTTTTCCTTGCGAGTGCGTCCGAGATGTCATGGAACTTTCGGCAATCCTTAAGCAAGTGTGTTGCCTTGGTTTTGCCTGTGCGCTTATCTGTGAATAGATGTAGCGAGCAGTATGCATCTAGGTCTTCCTCGGGGGATTTTTCTTCAGCCTTTGGTCTCCACTCGCGATTTCCACGGCGACCGGAATCGCGGTTTCGCGTGAATTCCGCGGCAACCAACTCCTCTCTATCCTCATGATCGTAATATTTTCTTGTTTTTCTTCGACCGTGACGATCGTCATCGTGTGCGGGTGACGATGCTCTTTCGTTGCGCACCGCATCTTCTCCGTTAGCCCATTTTTTGGCTATGATCGTTAGCTCCCCGATAGTCTTGGGTGCAGCTCTGCCTAGCTCTTCTCGAAAAGCAGTTCTTCTGGCGCCTTTTGCGAAGGCTTCGATTGCTACTTCTTCTGAGATGGTTCCCGCGGTATTCCTGAGCGTGGTCCATCGCTGGATGTATTCGCGCGTGGACTCGCCACTCTTTTGCTTGCAGGCTCGTAGTTCTTCGATTGTCGCTGGCCTCTTGTAAGTCGACTGGAAATTTTTGCAGAAATCGCGGTGCAAATCGTCCCACGATGCGTAGCAAGATTTTGGTCTTCTTTCCAGCCAACTGCGGGCCGCGCCTGTAAGATGCAAATTGAGGTATTGCATAGCCGTGTTCTTGTTCCCACGTTGACATTTTACTGCCGTGAGGTAGTCGCTTAGCCATTGAGAGGGCTCGAGTGAGCCGTCGTACTTCGTCACCTCCGTGCTGAGCTTGAACCTTTTGGGTAGAGGTGCTTCGCGGATGCTGCGAGCGAAACAAAGTGCTCCGCAGGTTTCGTCATCCGAGGAGCCGGACGAAGAGCGCTCGCGATATCGCGAAGCCCTTGCCTTATCCACCCTTTTTTGAGCGAGATCTGATCGCGCGTCGTATTCTGGCCGGTCGCGGTTGTCATCTTTCCTTGGTTCCTTGCTTCGTTTTCTCGAGCAGCCGCTATGGTGTCGCGAGCTTCTGTCTCTCGGGCTATCTTCACTGCTGCTTCGACTGTCGCCACGGCGTATAGCTTCTTTTCCTCGACCACGGCGTGGTGACTTATCCCTCCTTGGCGAAGAGCTTCTGTGCCTGCGGGGCGTTTCTTTATCTTTCTCTTTCTCCCGTCGCTCCTTCTCCTGCTGCTCCTCGGCCTTCTTGCGATCGTGAGAGGCGAGCCTTGCGGCCGCCAATCCGAGTCCTTTTCGTGTTTGCTTGTATTGCTCTGCCCGAGGGTCGCTTTCTGTCGGTTGGTTCATCTGCATGTAGGTTGCCGCGGCTAGAACCGCTGCAGCGGGAGTTTGCGGGTACACGTTGCCGTCGTCGTCGACTCGCATGAGAGGAGTGATTGATCTATTTGTTTCGGGTATGGATTCATCGTTCCTAGACGTGGATGCGTGTCCTTTCCTCGCGGGTCGGGTTCCGACCGAGGGTGTTACGGATAGCCCAGCTCGTCTCTAGCTTGATTCGTCCGCCGCTCATCTTCGGCGGGCCAGATCTACCCGAGTATCTTTGATAATCGTGGCTGCTCTCACTAGGTGATAGTGGTAGGCAACCATGTCTTCGTGTGAGGATCCGGCTGCGGGTGGCTTGCTTGTTCGCATAGCTTCCTTCGCCCGTTTCCAGGATTCCCGCGAAACGCCGATTATATTGCGCTCAGTCGCGCTGTGTTATGTTTCCGAGCCTTGTTCCGATCCTGCCATCCAGACTTGAGCTAGTCGAAGCTCGTGCGTCCTAGGCGTAGGTCGAAGGTTTCCTTGGATTCTTGATGGTTCCTCTATCGAGAGGGTGTGATAGTCGTTGGCGTTGAAGCGAATCGACTCGCCACTTTTCTCCAGGTGACGGCGCGAGTCGACAGCTCCAGATTCAGTCTCCGATTCATCCGAGAAGTGGAGGATCCCGTCCCTGTTCGTCACGAGTTTGAGGCTCCCGAACGTCAGGGTGACGCTCTCCTCCAGATCTTCGAATACCGGGCGCGATTCCGGCGAGTGCGGTGTGACCACGACAGATCCGATCCGTAAAGGATTGTTCGGAGCCGTAGTCATTGGATTCCAACGAGAGTTTGATGTCGATGAAGCCGAGGATGCCGGTGATCCAGCGCCCGCCGTTCCCACAGACGGCGCAAATTGTCGAATCCCTGACTCAACAAATCCCTTCGATGAACCTATCGGGTTTCGATTAGGAGAACCCATGAGCGCTGGTGGAATCGTCGGCTAGACAGGGGGCGAGATTTACCCAGGTTCGGGGCCCTCGTAGAGGTAAAACCCTTACTCCTGCCTCTTGTCGATCTGTATTGATGATTAGATCGGTTACAAAGGTTGTGCTCGAATCGAGAGTAGGTCTCGAGTTCAAGGCTTTTGGTCGTGCGGTATCGCTTAGTCCTCTCTCGGGGGCTCTCCTGGCCTTATATAGGCGGCCAGGTCTCGAGTTCTACCCGGAGAGGACTCCAACCCTAGCTAGGTCGGTTACATGTTTTCTAACTTAACCCGCAAGTTTAGTGCGGGTGGGCTTCACGTGGGCCTTCTGGAGTACTCCAAGAGCACTCCTTATTGGGCCTTCACCTTGGGCCTGAGAGGGGGTGTCCTTATCCGCAGGATCCAGAATCCATATCTTCGTCACTGATAATACAACCACTGCAAACATTGATTTCCTTTCTTTTGCTGCAATCACGGTTGTCTTTTCATTCAGTACAAACAAACCTTGATTTCCACACTATATGTCTAATCCTTTGTTTCAGAAAATCAGTGAGATTGACAACCTCACTGTTTCGTTGGGGCAAAGTAACATGATTGTGTTGTGTAGATTCCACGTTGATGCTGAACCGGTAGTGCACCCTGCCAAAATCAGCTACCAACAACCTTCATGAGTGATTTCCTTCTCCTACTGGTCGATTCAACCTTGGTTTCTTTCTGAGGGAAAACTTTCCACTGCACTCTTCACACCTTAAACTTGAGGTTTCCCAAAGAGTGCACCCCTACATCATCAACAAGTTTTCTGGCGCCGTTGGTGGGTAGGAAGAGGATTTCTGCAAGGGGAGTCTCTCACATCTAATCTCTTTACTTTGTTTTTGTTTTGCTTAGTTTATTTTATTCTGTCTCGTTTGCTTCTCTATATCCAAAACACCCACAAAATAGTTCTTATTCTAGTTGTTATTTTTATCTAGTTTTTAATCTTGTTAAAATGAGTACTCCCGAGAACGCTAAGTTGTGTGACTTTACTAGCACCAACAACAATGATTTTATTAGCACACATATTGCTCCACCTGCACCTACTGCTGATTTTTATGAAATTAAGCCTGCACTGTTAAATCTTGTTATGAGAGAGCAATTTTCTGGTGTTCGTACTGATGATGCTGCTGCCGATCTTAATAATTTTGTTTAACTTTTTGATACGCAAAAATATAAATATGTAGATGGAGATATTGTAAAACTGAAATTGTTTTCTTTCTCTTTAAGCGGAAGAGCTAAAGAATGGTTGCTATCTTTGCCTAAAAATAGTATTGATTCATGAACTAAATGTAACGATGATTTCATTCAAAAATATTATCCTCCTGCTAAGATTATATCTTTAAGAAGTAGCATTATGAATTATAAGCAATTAGTGAGCATGTTGCTAAAGCTTGAGAAAGAATGAAATCTTTGGTAAAGAATTGTCCCACTCATGGACTGGCTCCTTTTTTTTTGCGAATGATGGACTGGCTACTTTGATGATCATCCAAACCTTTTATGCAGGTTTAATTTTTTCTTCAAGAAACCTTCTGGATTAAGCTGCTGAAGGAACCTTTATATCCTGACTTTGGGTGCTGCAACAAAGATCCTTGATAATATGATGATAAATTATTCTGAATTGCACACTGATAGAACTTCACCAAGCAAAAAGGTAAATTATGTTGAAGAAACCTCTTCCTTGAGTGATAGGCTTGATGCTATTATGGCTATGCTTGTGAATGGCCATGCTCATGTTGATCCAAATAATGTTCCCTCTTTGGTTGCTTAAGAAGAGCATGTTGATGTGAACTACATTACAAACAATAATTTCAACAACAATGCTTATAGGAATAATTTTGGTAGCAACAATCATAGACCATGTCTCTAATAGTGGTAATAATTATTCTTATGACAAATATGGAATTCCTAGTGAAAGAATTTCAGAAATTGAAAGAACCGCTAAAAACTTTATGCAAAAGCAATATGAGCAGAATAAATTATTTACTAAGACCATGGAGGAACAATATGTTATGCCAAAAAATATTAGTCATCAACTTGAGAATTTAAATAAGGAGATTTTTGGTTTGCAATTTAAAATTTCTCATGCTGAAACTTGTATTTCGTCCATGTCTGAAGCACAATCTTCTTTAATCAATAAAATGGCTGCTAAACCTGAAACTATGGATGAAAATCCCTTTGCTACTACTAATGCCATTGAAGTTAGAATTTATAACAATGTTAGGATGTTAGCTGAATTACATTCTAGGTGGGAAAGAGAATATGAGACGTTATGGTAATGGTGATTTATGGTAACTTCTAGATAAACTTCATCCAGCGTTGTAACTCCTAGTTGTTCCTATGTTCCTACATGTACTTTTGACTATTGGTTCTTATCTAACACATTTTTCCTGTTGTTTAAAGAATAAACCATATCCATGATGTAATAAGTTACTACAGAAAAGCTTAACCAAATGAAACGATGCAAACATGATATTACAATAAATGTGAAGTTGGAGTGTTATATATAAGAAGAGAAGTATTATTTCCACGTAGTAAATATGGGTAGTTCACAGAATGGGTAGATCATGTATTTATTTCAATGTGGTTGATCCCATGAATCACATAGACCACGAAAGGCCATAGTTCTGAACAAATATGCTCTATATGTTGCAGGGATTTTTTTTCTTCGAACTTGGCTTTTTCCTCTTTTTATAGAGCATGTATTACTTCCATGTGGTTGATGTCATGATCAGTGTACGGTGGAAAAAATAGCGCACATCAAGGTTTTTGATATATTTATTTAGGAAATCTGGATGAGTCGGTCATGCTATACTTTGCTGGATGTAGTGTGAATATATAAATTTAGTGCATAAACAACACATGCATGTCTGTTCTACGTTGAAAACGGAAATTATAAAAGAAATTCACACTTTTTTGTGATTACTCTATTTGTATTTTGTGATTCCGTTAGATAATCGAAAAAAACTAAGTTTGCATGTGGAGCCATTGGTTAAGTCTCACTAGCTATAAATTTTTATTTTCTATTTATTAAAAGATTCACATGATCTATATAAAAATATACACGGTAAGCCCTCTAGTGCAGTTTGGATCTTTAAGGCCATGCGATTTTCTCCTCGGATGGATCTACGCCATTCGTTCGGGTCAGACCTCTTGAGCCGACATGAAAAGTGATTTCTGCAATCGCTCTATGCACACCTTATCCCTCATTTCGGCTGGATGAAGCTGGCGTCGGACGCTCATGGCTCTATGGTGCGGCATCGGTCATTCCGTTTAATCCAGGTGGAGGGGGGGCACGGTGTGGCTGTGAAGCCACCCATTCCTTCAATGGTGAAGCTTTTGCTCATGGCGGTAGAGAAGCTTCAACCAAAAAATATTAGAGAATTTATGTGTGCTATCCCAAAATTAACATTGAAAACAAGAGAGATTACTAGCCAGAATACTAAATGCATGTCAGGTTGGTCACTGAGAACACTTGTTTGCATTCATACTCCAGACTTTTCCGTCATGCTACAACTTATAGATTATCTTTATCTATAGTTATAACTGCAAGTTGCACCCATGTTTCTGAAGCCTCATGTTCCTACATTATTTTTCAACCTTTGGTTCTTATCTAACTCATCTTCCATGTTGTTTACCTGATAGCTCTATCCATGATTTAGTTAGTTAAGTGCTACCAAAACCTAAACCAAAATGAAACGATACAGTGCGATATCTACTATAAATGGTGAAATTGGAGTGCTAGCTATAAGAAGAGAAGCTTTATTTAAACGAAGTGAAAGTAAATAGTTCGCAAAGTGGGTAGAGCATGTGGTTGAGGCCATAAATTATGATAGGTATGTTGTTAATCAATATAGTTTTTCGGCTAACACGAAAAATTGGCAACACATATTAATTTCTACTTCACTTCACAGTATAAATTAGTTCATTTCTTTATTCCCATCATTCTCAAAACAAAAAATTCCATGTGGGCAGAACTGGGCACTACTAGGGAAAAGCTTACCTGTGACGCACCATTTTGCTTATCCGTGACGCACCTGGGCGCGTCACGGCTATCACGCCGCGCCTATGGGTTTAGCCGTGACGCACCTAGCTGGTGTGCCGCGCCTATCATACCCGTGACGCACGGGCGAGGTGCGCCGCGGCTACTCGGAGACGCGTCACGCCTAATTCCGGAGGTGCGCCACGGCTAGAAATTTAGGTGCGTCACGGCTATGTAATGCCTCCACGGCTAAGTTCCTTGATGCGCCACGGGTATCCATTTTGGTGCGTCACGGCTATCCTCTCAGGTGCGTCACGGGTATCCTTTTAGGTGCGTCACGGCTATACTATGCTGTATTTTTTTAAAATACGCAGTACCGTATTTATACAGGTATATACAGCTCAAATACAGAAGAATATCAATAGACAAAATGTATCAAAACAGTTCTCTGACAAACAAATTATATATCATAGTTGATCATACTGCTTAGAATTCCGAATAGCTACATCAAACAGTTGATTATGAATACAAAGTGTTTATCAGAGTCAAATAGATACAAGTGACTTACATCATATGGTTAATCATCGGGACCGATTACATCGATCGATGATGCTTCATCATCGGGACAAGTGACCTATCTAGTCGCCGATAACCTAATCATCTAGCTAGGAACCATGACGAGCGAGACGACGGCGACAAGAGCGGCGGCGATGGTCTTCATCCACTTGTTCTTCTTCTTCTTCTTCTTCTTCTTCTTCTTCTTCTTCTTCTTCTTCTGTTTCTCCTCGAGATGGATGAACCACCTAGCTTCCGCCGCCACTCTTGTGTTGTAGGATTTGTAGCAATTCCCTTTGAACTTGTTCACCTGCTCGAAGCAGTCTTCCTAGTGATCGTAGACTCCTGAAACCCTGCCTCTAAACACCACGTAGCACCTCGGCATCTGTAATGACAAGAAAGAAAAACAAAACAATAGTTTTAAACATGTCTGCAATAAGTAGTAAGTGGAGAAATATGACATAAATAAGATGAAAGTTAAACACAAAGGATCAAATTGGCCCTTCTCATATCTTGTGCTTGTTACGAGGTAGTACACGTGATGGCGATCCAGAGAAGGATGAAGACAAGGGTTTCTGAACTTCGTTGAAACTAAACAAAATCACATACGTAAGTGTTTGTGAGATCCGAACAAAGTTGGACCATTTCGTGCACATGCATAATGGGGACATTCTCCATAGCCCCGTCCGGGGCTATGAAAAATATCCCCATTACGTATATGTACCAAACGGGGCAACTCAGTTCTGATCTTACTAACAATAGTATTACATATGCGACGTTCCTTAGTTCCAACCGAAACCCTCATGTTCATCCTTTTCCCGGATCACCACCGGCATGTAGTACCTCTTAACAGGAACAAGATGATCATCGGGCCTTGATGTGAAGTTGGACATTTTGTGCTTGCTACGAGGTAGTACACGTGATGGTGGTCCGGAGAAGGATGAAGACGGGGGTTTCTGGAAATCTTTGAAACTAAACAAAATCATATATATAACATCGTGAGATCCGAACAAGGTTAGACCCTTTTGTCCACGTACATAATGGAGACATTCTTCGTAACCCCGGAAGGGATTTCTGAGGAATGTCACCATTACGTATGCGGACAAAAGGGTTCAACTTCGTTCGGATCTCACGATATTACATATATGACGTTGTTTAGTTCCAGAAACCCTCATCTTCCTCCTTTCCCCGGATCACCACCGCCTGTAGTACCTCTTAACAGGAACAAGTCGGGCCTTGATGTGAAGTTGGACCTTCACATTTTGTGCTTGCTACGAGGTAGTACACGTGATGGTGGTCCGGAGAAGGATGAAGACAGGGGTTTCTGGAAATCTTTGAAACTAAACAAAATCATATATATAACATCGTGAGATCCGAACAAGGTTAGACCCTTTTGTCCATGTACATAATAGGGACATTCTTCGTAACCCCGGAAGGGATTTCTGAGGAATGTCACCATTACGTATGTGGACAAAAGGGTTCAACTTCGTTCGGATCTCACGACATTACATATCTGACGTTGTTTAGTTCCAGAAACCCTCATCTTCCTCCTTTCCCCGGATCACCACCGCCTGTAGTACCTCTTAACAGGAACAAGATGGTCATCGGTCTGTGTGCCTCATATTTAGGGTGGACACATACAAGCAGCCTAGGTGGACCCGGCGCGCCAAGTGGGATGCACAAGATCCTAAATTTGTGAAAATCACAAGGCGCACCGAACCACCCAGGCCATCTTAGTATGAACCAGCTCTTTTAATCATCGGCATATTTATTCAAAAGACCGAACGAACATCACAAGTAAAACTGCAATAATAAAAAGAAAGATAATCAAGCGATGTACGATTCATAACCGTAACGATGTGTGCCTCATATTTAGGGTGGACACATACAAGCGGCCTAGGTGGTGCCGCTGCGCCAAGTGGGATGCACAAGATCCTAACTTTGTGAAAATCACAAGGCGCAATGGACCACCTAGGCCATCTGAGTGTGAACCAACTCTTTTAATCATCGGCGTTTATTTATTCAAAAGATCGAACGACCATCACAAGTAAGACCGCAATAATGAAAAGAAAGATAATTAAGCATTGACATAATTGAGCATCTGTTACACGATGGACGATTCATAACCCTAACGATTAAGTTCGACTAATTTCGGAAAATGTAGCAAGCCTTACGATAGTTCTCACTCCTGCTGACTCATCCTCCCAGGGATTACAACGGGACAGCCCTCCGGAGTGATGAAGGGCCTGTCGTCACATGCAGTTGCTAGGTAGGTATCTATGTCGTGGTTCGGCATGTTGAACCGGAAGTAAAATGTCCCACTCTTGTTCACCACTTCATGAACGATTTTCGTGGCAAAGCACTTCTGGATATCATATATCTCTTCTCTAACCTTGTCATCGCCGACCATCGACAAGCGGGAGGCCCATTGTTGGACTTGACTAGGCAGGGTAAGGAACTGTTGATCCCGTACGTACGCCTGCATATGATGGAGGACATAGTAGGTGTCTCGGTTACTGCCTGTCGGCTGCTTGACGCACGCGAAAGTCGTCGTGTGGGTGAACATCCGAGCGCCCTGAACGACCTTCTCCTTAGCGATTATGCCCCCCTTTGCGTGGTAGCCGGTGAGAGCATTATCCAAAACTTTCTTCACGTTGGAGTAGTCTTTCTTCACCGCACTCCCTGAGTCGAGATACGTGACATGCGAATGACTGATACAAATGCAGATGAGTGTGCATTGTGTATATCTGCGCGGAACAATCCAAACAAAGTGTTGGAAAGGAGCGATGAAAATCTAAAGAAAATCACTTTTGATTCGGCTAAGAATATTGACTTACCAGGCAAAGTAAGGCATGAGGATGTAATCCTTGGTCTGGTTCACCAGCATGACGTCCCGGAGATATGTCGACGCGACTACTTGGTTCCCAATGGAGCACAACACGTTGTGGCGCATGTAGAAGGGGTCCACTATCGCGATACCCGGTGTATTATCCCTGCTGACTTGCACCGCCAGACTGAGCGAGTATAGGCGGACCATGGAGTACTGCAGCGGATTGCTATGGAACATATCGAAGATGTCCGAAAACCGCAGTACTATCCTATCCGCGTCGGTTGATTTGACGAAGCCCAAGTCCTTTGGCACCATGGCAATGAAAACCGGGTATGATGGATCCTTGGTTTGAAGAAGGCGTAATTCAAGAAAAAGAATGATGTCATGCAAACTCCGCATATCCCCACTTGCGGCCTTGAGCTTGCTCTGGCTAAGCATAGGCTGACCAATCACATGCATCTTCGGCGTATGCTTAGATGTAGGTGGGCCGTCCTGAACACGGAGCGACATCTTAGCAGGCTGGCTCGCGGACTTTGCGGCCTTGGATCTAGGTCCTCTTTTCCGCGGCTTCGGCGCTTTCGCAATGCACTCCTTCTCAATCTCCTCATTAGCCGCCTTACGGATTGTGCCAGGGCTGAAAATAACTCCTCCCTTCGCGCTTTTCCGAGTCTCGATGCAGGGGGCGACATCTAGAGGCGTGTCTTCCTGAGAACCGAATAGACGCTGGCAATTGGATTTATCCGCGGGAGGAGCCTCACCACGAGCCTCCGTGCTATGGTTGGGTTCTTCTGGGGGAGGAGCAATGTAATCTCCGCCATCAAAGTCATCAGCGATGAAATCTATGGCATCAAGATCGTCATCCGCCGGGTGTTGTGCCATCTCCATGTCAGGGGTAGGCAACGGCGCTACGACGGTCTTGCCATGGCTCCGCTCCAGCGCTTCTAGAGGGGTTGTTTTCGAGGTGGTGCCTCGCGCCGGTAGTTCTAGAGGCGATGTCTGCGGGGTGGCGCCCCTCTTTCCCAGGCGAATCTGGCTCTTCGGCCATTCCATGTTCCAAGGTTGGCACTGGAGCAGCGTCAGGGTATCGGGGTCATCTTGTTCCTGGTAGGGTTGAATGGGAGGCAACAAGTCGTCGTAGCCCGCCAGCACCCGAAGCAATCGAACTCTATATACGTCTTCGCGCATCGGCCTATTGTTGAACCTGCGGGTTGACGGTTGAACGATCATACCCACAGCAACATCCTTCAACACGCCGTCCACTGTGTGTAGGAGAGTGCATGGAACGCCGTCGGTCTGCGGAAAACATGCAGGGCGTCAGAGATGCCAGTCTAAGGCAAAGGAAGATCAACGCTCCAACGCTTAACTATTTACCTGGCTGGCGATGGCGTCGAGCTCCTCTAGTGGTGAGGGGCCAACGACGGCGGGCGTGCTACTGTTGACTGGCGAGGGACCGCCGGCGGCGGGCGTGCAACTGATGGCCAGGCGGCGGTCGTTCGTTGGTGCACGCTCTTCATTCGGCAGAGGACCGCCCACTGTGGGCGTGCAACGGATGGCCAGGCGGCTAGAGGCGGGCGGAGTCACTATCGGCGCCGTGTTGTAGGCGGGCGGAGTCACCAGTGGGTCCGCCATCGTGGCGTTGGCCGGCGAGACTCTGGACAAGTCTCTTGAGTTGCTGCCCTGCACGCTAGGCACCGGGCACGGCCCCACTCGACCTCCTTCATTCCATCGAGTAACCACATCGTAGATGGCAGGCAAAACAGTGCCCATTTGTTCTGCCAAAGCTTCTTTGACAATATTTGGAATATCGGCAACTTTGGACTTGAGGTCTGCAATCTTGCGATCGCGGGCTTTGTCACGTTGGATATCTTCGACGGTCCTCCTTCTATTCCTTCTCGCCTCCTTGGGCTCCTTGTAGTAATCTCTGAGCTTCGTCGTCGTGCCGAAGCCACAAACTCGGCCACCTGACGGCCTTTTGTGCTTATCCTTCCCATGCGTCACGTTCACCGTCCTGTTCAAATGGTCGTCCCACGGGCCGTGCAGCGCCGGCATGGATGCCGAGGTTCCACCACTTTCGATTTCTGTGTTCTGCACAATTAGCGTGAACCGTTTAGAATTCCACCAGTACACTATGATCACTACACCATGGACCAAACAAGAGGGCATAGAACTGCCGGCAAAAATCCGTTTGTGTAGGCAATTGGACTACCGGGACATGTTAACTGCCGGTAAATATTACAGAGGACGTATTTACTGCCGGTAAAGATATTAAACCACCGGCAATCAACTGTCGGCACATCTATTTGGCGCCAGAACGAAAAAGAGGCGCGCATTGGCATAGGCGGAGGAAAAATTAGGCGCGGAAGGAAAAGGTATCCCGCCGCTCTCCCCACAGTGAAAACCCTAGATTCTCCATCGAGCCTAATCCCCTTTTCTCCACCGCGCCAGAAATCGACCCCGCCGCCTTCTTCCCGTCCCTCCACCGCGCGCTCATCATCCCCACAGCTCGATCCGCATCCGTCGCCGGATATCATGGCTGTTGTCCTCCCCACAGCTCTCTCCATGGCCGTCCTCCTCTGCTGCCCGTACTGACCGCAGGTCGTCGGTCCGCTGGAGCACGATCGCCGGAAAGGGGTTCTCGTCCCGATCCCCTGCCGCAAGAAACGAGCTTGTTGTGTGCTCGTCGCGTCCCCGAGCCCCTGCCGCCGGGAAGGAGCTCGCCGTCAGCCGCGCCCAAGTTCCTGCCGCCGCGAAGAAGCTCGTCGCTGCATCCTCGTCTCGTCCCCGACCTCCTCCCTCCGGCCCGACCTTGGCCGCCCTGCTCGTCGTGTCCCCGAGCCCCTGCCGCCGGGAAGGAGCTCGCCGTCAGCCGCGCCCAAGTTCCTGCCGCCGGGAAGGAGCTTGTCGCCGCATCTTCGTCTCGTCCCCGACCTCGTCCCTCCGGCCCGACCTTGGCCGCCCTGCTCGTCACGTCCCCGAGTCCCTACCGCCGGGAAGGAGCTCGCCGGCATCCGCCCGCGTTCGTGCCGCCGGGAAGGAGCTGCAGCAGCAGCCACTACCTCCTCCCTCCGAACCCGACCTTGGCAGCCCCTGACCAGTTGCTGCCTCCATAGACGACCACCACATCAAGAAGGTGATTGAGTATATAGGTTTTAACTTTTAAGATAGTTCTAAAATGTTAGGCCCCTGCCAGATACAAAGCTGAGGCTTTTCCATGTGGTCTAGTCGGTGATAGTAAATTTAAATCTAATGCATAGCATGTATTACAATGGTAACGATACTGACCGAAATTGGCTTTGAAAATGATTAGCTTTTTTACACATGATCTGGTTACTTGTATGAGCGCCTTTGCTTGTATATTTTCTAAATAAAATATCGAGTTAGTTTTAAACTGAAACATACTTTCTTGAGAGATGATGGCTGCATCTTCTTTGTTTCGGCTTGAAGTTGTAGTTGAGTTGTATTTGTTGCAAAGTGGCCTCATTGTCAGCTTTGAACTGAGATGCATTTTGTCATGATGATGCTGAAGTTTGCTTTTGCATCGATGCGCCCACTTCCACAAATTAGTAATATAGTGCATAATCAGGTGAAGAAGGAACCAACAACTACACAAAAGAATAATCAGGTGACTTTAGGACTTCTCTACTTTAGTTTCATAATTTTGTCAGAAAGCAAATAATTTCCTTTTCTTAGTTCTTACTCATGTTTCAAAATTATTTTCAGGCAGGAAAAGAAGTGATTTTGTACAACGTTTATCGTGATCATAGTACACCAGTGGCAAAAGCTACCATTATATCAACTGACAGGAAGAAGATGGTAGGGGGTCATGAGCTTGGAACGGAATGTTGTGAAGTTGTCGTCGACTACATCGTCAAAAGAGATGCCATATTGCCTCGTCCATTGGGAATGTGAAGACTATAGGACAAGCTCAGGGCAGAACTATTGCTTGGCCCTATAAACATGTAAAAATATTTTCTTTAGTCCAACTACCAATAATCAATATTATCTGTGATGTTTCCAACAAATGTTTTCTTCATATGCAGATGGAGGTGGACATGTCCAAGACAAAGCAAGCATCGCCACCACAAGCAGAGGTAATAAAACAACGGAATTTTCTGTCGCTTGTTATTTCAGTTTATAAAAATTTGCAACCAGTGATGCTTCTGTTTAGTCCTATATCATAGTTCATTGCTGAATTACCCATTTAGTATGATTAGTGCCACTGGTATCTGCATCTTCTTGTGGAGTTTACTGCTGGTGTCCGAAAAAACTTGACAACATCACTAATTTATTTACCGGACATGTTGCTGACTGAGTGTCCTGCTATACTTACTTGAGTTTCTTTTGCCCGTAAGTTTCATGATCTTGGTTGTTGGTGACTGAAAAATTTACATAATTAGGCTGCCACTCTTTTCTGAATCCTATAAACTTGCATACATAGATATTCCGGTGATGCACATGGATTTTGCATGCCATAGCTATTCAGATTCAGTAGGCAGTCAAGTTCACTATAGCATCAGCTATATAACATTGTTGACGCATCTTAGCTTGGCCCTTTGCTGGCAAGAACAGGAGCTTGGCCCCTCGCTGTACATTTCCAGTTCAGGATGCTTGTCCAGTTTGTGAGGCTCTTCCATATTAGGCTATTAGGCTGATCGGACTAAAAGTTAAGTGTGTGAATGCCACCAAACACTGTTTCTGCTACTTCTAGTAAACCATGCTACCTACCTACCTACCAGTACATTAGATGCACGAGAATATGATGCTCTCATTTAATTAGTTTGTCTTTTTGGCCAAAGACTTGAACAAACAATTAGTGCACGTTTCACTAGTTGAGCGATAACACCGTCAGTAGTTACATTTTGCGGACGCGAGAGTAGCAAAACTTGTGCATACGTACAAGCTGCATATTGAGTGACGTACGTTAGCATTGTGTAAGGTTCCATAGACAGCAGTTGATCGTACGCACTTTAACCCAAGGGCGCGCACCGGTGCTTTCAGCTAATCAATCCCCAGATCTGGCATGTAAGTAATAAGTGCAGAGTACATTTGCATCGGAACTATACTTGATTAATTTGCATGTGCCTAACTAAAAATAGGTGGTCTGATCCCTCACGTACATGTAAATAATAATAGGTGGTGTTGCCTCACGTACATGTATTGGACACTGGTCCACTAGAATAGTACTCTTGATTAATTTTCCTATACCTAATTAAAGCAGGGCTTCGATTCTCATGTCTCACTTGGTTCTTTTGTCCCAGCTATATGTGAAATGTTGGCAGACTTCTCTTTCCACATGGTTTGTGACAGATGTTTATTAACTCTCATCTACCACATTATTTTCTTCAGGTTAATTAACAACACAAGAGGTTGATCATCATTGCAAGAAATAGCGTTGGATGCTCCATGGACTTGGATGAATGCACTGTCATTGTCTTCGACATATTTATGCAACTGTCATAGTCTTAGAAACATACTTATGCACTGTTGTTGTTCATTTTGTTGTCGGTGGATCACATGTGTATGGTGTTGTGCACTCGATGGAGTCCTCATTTTGAACATGACTTGTGGATGCACTGTTGATGTTTATTTTGTTGTCGGTGGGTGACATATATGGTATTGTGCGCTCGATGAAGTTGTCTTCTGGATGGACCTAACCTATGAAGAAAATGTTACTTTCTGGATGAAATATTTATGGTCATGTTCATTTCTGTAGAATATCCTATCTGTGAAAGTTTGATTGGATGATATTACTGTATTGCATATTGGGGAGAGTGGTTTGAGCTGGTTTCAGCCCTCCCTGGCAGTCACACTGTCGGGAATAACAAACTAACTGCCGTGAGAAATCGGAGCTATCTGCCGGGAGAAGTACAACTACCACGATAGGTGACTGTCAGGAGAAGTCCTAACTGCCGGGAATAGTGTGGATAGCACGGCAAGCTGCCTGCCGGGAAAGATGCAACTGCCGGCAAAAACTTTTGCCGGCAGGGTTTAAGCGGGCAGGTTGAACTGCCGGCCAAAAATCTTTCCCGTCAGCTACACTGCCCTCTTAGGTGACTTTTCCCAGCAGCACGGCTGCCCTTAGGTTTCGTCCATGGTGTAGTGGATGCAATCGACTTGATCGTCGAGAGCAAACTAATTAGGGTGGTGTATTTACTTACCAAGTTTTCATACAACTTCTTCACCTTCTCATCATCGGTAGTATACTCATTAGCTACCGGGTCATATGTAAACCGGGCCCTGATGAAGTTTTTTGTCTGCGGCGAGTACCTTGCGAGAGGGTCAGGGATGCCCTGTGCTGCACGCACTAGTAGAGAAATGCCTATAGCAGCACTTTTGACCACAGGCGAACAGATAATTACATGCGCATGTGCTACTTAGCGCAGGCGAACAGGTATAATATGCGCCTGGGGTAAGTGTGCTACCCCAGGCGAACCAAGTTCAGATGCGCCTGGGGTAAATTATGGCAGGGCACCCACCACCACCCCCTGACATTGTGCCTGTACCGCAGGCGAATCTGAACTTGGTTCGCCTGGGGTAGGACACTTACCCCAGGCGAATATATATCCACAAATATGGGTATGCGCCTGCGGTATTACGGGGACGCCTATTTTTTCCCCCTTTGTCTACGCGTTAGAGCCCGAACCACGCATCCTAGTGCCCCGCCGCCTCCCTCTCCTCACGATTCCCCTTCCTATTGCCTGCGGGAGCGCCGCCGCGAGTGCCCGCCCCGCGATAGCTCCTCCCCTCCAGCTGGTCCATCTCCGGCGAGTCCCCGCCCCGCCGACCACCGTCCCAGCCTCTCCTCCTCATGCTCTACCGATTCCACAATCTGGAACTGCCAAATCACTACCCCACCACAAACCCTAGCCGCCCAAGATCTCTGCGTCACGGAGGAAAGATCTTGGATCTTGGAGCGTCCATGGCGGCGGCACGAATCAGAGAAGAGAACACCAAGATGTGAGCAGGACATGCTGCCGTTTGAACCATTTCATTTTCTTTTGATGTATTTCTCTTCCGCCGTGTTCTTTTGATGCGTTTCTCGTGGATCTCACCTACCCGTATCTCTTCCGCCGTGTGTCTCTTGCAGATCTCCAAGATGCCTGAGGGAAATCAAGCGGACGGGCCTCACCGACCTCTGCTTCTTCTCCTCCATTGTCTTCTCGGCTGCGCGCTCGCTCTTCGCGTCTGTCAATATCCAGGAAAGCTTCAGCTGCCTCTCCCTTCCGCGTGGGCAGCAACCAAGCGGCGTTCTTCTCGACCGCGCCTGGACGCCGAGAGGAATGAGAGAAGATGAGCAGTGGTGGAGCCATCCTTTCTCGGTTTACTCATGGGCTGCTCACTCTGCTAGCCAGCTCTGCTAAAGCAGCTCGTTGGGGGTTCTTGCGCGGCCATGGACAGGGCCTAGAGGTCAGGGGTGCTCTCGGAGATGGCGTCCTGCGCCGGCACGCCCAGGTCCAGCCACTCCTGCAGTCTCCACCACCGCTACTCACAGAGGTTAGTACTTGCTCACACTTCAGGGTCCCCTGCAATCTGAAGCAAAAAGAAATTCTTCTGAAACCTCCCTACTTGGTAGTACGTTGCTAGCTACAGGCTAAAAGAGTATATACGAGTATTTTCCAGTAAGAATTAGTATTCAGCAACACATAGTACACGACCTAGTAAGCAGTCCAGAACTCCAGATTACATGTGACAAAGCTAGGATGATTTTTTTTAATACAGAAAACTGCACATCGACACCCAAAAAAAAAACTCTAGTAGAATGGAATCCTCCTGATAAAGAACCAGTTATTATGCTACTGATAAAGAACCCTGTATAAGGTTGCTATTATGACCGAGGTATTTGTTACCCAAAGTTATTAGTATGAATAGAATAATTGGAGAACTACAGAATGTCTGATTCTTTAAATTACAAATAGTACATATCATCATGATACAAATCTCTTAAATTCCAGTGCAAATATGTTTAATATAACATTTTGCAAGACTTTCTCATTTATTCTTGTAGCTATTGGTGCTTCAAGGAGAAAATTTTCAGATACTCATGTCACTTTGTCATCATCAATGCATACTATTTTTGAGGAATTCTACATGGATAATACAGAACAATATGCTAAAAAAAAACATGTGTTTATTCACATACAACATTTGAATAGTTCTGCTCATGTTTGCTGGGTTGTTTGGTTTTATGGCACATCATCTCTATCCTGTTATGTGGTAAATAGTTAGGTTCTGTCTTTTTAGTACTTGGATGAAACTGCTCATTACAGCGCCTATATGGTCTTATTAGTACTTGGATGTGGTAAATATTTATGCAGATGCATTTGTTTTTTGCAGAGCACCAATATGGTCCATGGCAGCGCCTGCGGGACGGGCTGCCGCTGCCATTCGGCGGTGCTTGCAAGGGGCTCGGCTCGGTAGGGTCCCAGCTCCGACTAGGCCATCGTCGAAGTATAGATGCGTGTTTGTGATCCCAAACCAAACAGATGGGTTGAGTTTGCATAATGGTCTGAATGTTTTGAGGTCCTGGACTTGTGAGGTAACTAGCTGTAGTGAGTGTATATTGCTGGTAGTGAGATGCATGTTCTACATAGTGGATGGTGTTTTGTCTTGTCATGCCATTTGATTTGGTTGTGAGGTAACTAGCTGTAGTGGATGTACAATGTCTAAATACCAATGATAATAAGAAATGTTTGGGATGTATGCATGTGGAGCAGCCCCTGTATTTTTTTTTAATCCTAAAAGTCCTACTGCAGGCGCACATGGCTGGTGCGCCTGGGGTATTTTGTGCCTACTGCAGGCGCATATGCCTTGTGCGCCCGGGGTATTTTGTGCCTACTGCAGGCGCACAGGGCCAGTTCGCCTGGGGTATGTCAAGTTACCCCAGGCGCATTTTTCAGTTCGCCTGCGGTAAGACATTACCGCTGGCGATGTGGTCCCAGGCGAACTGAAATTCGCCTGCGGTAGCCTATTTTGGTGCGCCTGCGGTAGCCTTTTCCCTAGTAGTGACGTTTGGCGTCCTTCTTCTCCCAATTGGGAATCACCGCTCTGTAACCGCCACATCCCAGTTTGTGGGAACCTATGTTCAACCGTCGCATCCTCTGCCCCCCATCACCATTAGCCTTGCCGCCTTCGCTCTGGCAAAGTAGTTTGAAGTCCCGGAGTTCAGCTTCGGTGATGTTCGGCTCGCTCGCTAAAACCTCCTCCAAGCTTTTTTTTGGGTCCATGACCGCAACCTTCACCCGGTGTTTCCAGTTGGCCAAGGCGGTGTTCATCTTACCAATGGCGGCATTGTTGACCTTATTCCCCTCCAGATTGTCATTATTGTACTTAAACGGCTCTTCTGGCGGATGCGGGTACAAGTATCGTCCGTGCAGCTTTCTAAAGAGAACAACCCGATAATGGGCATTCTCTTTTTTCCTTAGATCATCGGTGGTGATCCTGACAGTGTCCCGGACAATGCAACCTTGGTTTCCGAATCCTTTGACCACCGACTCGGGCGCGATTGGATACCCACTGCTATCAATTTCCGTGATCTCTTCACGGTAGGTGCGGAGACTGTTCCTTTTCCGTTTTCTCGTTGCCGTCCTCTTCTTGGCTTTGCTACCGCCATCTGTCTGACCGCCGGCATCAGTGGTGTCATTTCCGCCGGCGGCGCCACTAGTGGTATCACCGGCGCCACTAGTCGTGGCGTCATCCTCCTCGCCACCGCTAGTGTCCGCGTCAGCCCCGGCATCCGCCGTCGGGTCGTATTGCTCATCTTCTTCGTCGGAGATTTGCCAGAACGGCTTAGAACCGCCGGCCCCATCGTTGTGTGCCATGTTCTGAAGGGGGAAATTATTGGTTAATCTAAAGGCAACGAAAAATCGACATACTACTCGATTACGGGAAAACGGCTAAGTCCTAAATTCACCGAAATATCCGGCATGACCTTTGCTAATTTTCTAACACTAGAGTGCCCGATTCTCGCCGAAACGGAAATTAATCAACATTTCGGCGAAAATGGGCAACACATTTGAATTCTCTGCAAAGTTTTATACGGCTCGATGGCCGGAAAGATTTCCAAAACATGATCCACCAGCACCATCACCAACACAAGAACACCAACAGCAGAACACCAGCACCAGCAAGCAGTACCAGCACAACAGCAACACTAGTACCAACACAAAAGCAGTACCAGCACAAGTACACCAGCACCAGCTATCACTACCAGCACCCCCACAAGCACATGATTAGCAGCAGAGAGCATGTTTTACAAGTTCAAACATTTAGTGATTCGACGGTGTTTCATATAGATGTACCAGCATTACATGAACAACTTAAAATAACAGGAGAAAGGCATTTGGGCTAGCATGCCATTTTCGGTTATGCACATAAGTAAATACAGGCTAGCAGCAGCAGCCATCCTAGCAACAGAACACCAAAAAAATCACAGGTAATGTTATGCTCCTATATTGTAGTGAGCTTACCACATAAACACGAAATGACTTTGTAAAGAGAAGATATTACAGTTTATCTTAGCCAGATTACTGAGAAATGTATATGAAAGGAAATATTGTGGTATCTTCGATTGCTACTTAAGTTTTTCAAGCCAAAATAGACAGAATGATGCATTAGCAGACATAGAAGGAAAAACAATATTTTGATCCCTCTTTTCTCTGGTTCAAATTTTTACAAAGTCCATTTCTTCTCCTGCATCACAGCTCGAGCTACACAGCTCAAGCACACACAACAAAAACCTTCACCACAAATCAATCTCCACAAGTTAATCCAACCACCAGGAACCAGTGAAATCACAGATCCAGTGGAATCATCACAAGGCCAAGCTAGGAGCTGAAGTAGCAGGCCTGGAGCAAAGCAATGCAAGCAAGCAAGCCGGGAGTAAATCACAGCAAGCAAGTCCACAAGCTAACAACTAGCCAAAGCATCAACACATATCAGGTTGATTCTTTACACACCACTTAGCAAGAAATTGCTAAGTTATGCACAAAGAATTGAGTTGGGAATTTTTTTGAGTTAGCAACTAACCTGTGAGTTGTCAACTTATGATTCACGTTTAATGAATGTATATCAATACAGTTTCTCACCAATAGGCTGCTGATCAATACTCCGCTTGAAGTTAATTGTTTTGTTTGTAGTGTGGAGTATCAGGCTAATTGAAACAAAGCAAATTGCTTGCTGTATATTGAATTTTTGCTAATGACCTGATACATGGGTTAAGCCAATTGCTTAACTTACAACAGTGCATTTGTTCGGCACCTTAAACCAGAGTAGGTTGCAAGGGACCTCATAAATATAAGCCATTTGCTAGCACTGCTTGTGCAGCAGTAGCATGTGAGTATATTTACACATATTTGTATCATTTGCAAATATTTGTATCAGCAATATAAACATCTTATCCTAATTTTCTGTATTGCTAGGAGTAGGATTGTGAGTATTCTTGTGTTCTTGATTTTGTGTTCTGCTAGGAATATGATTTGTGTACTGCTAGAAGTAGGATTTGTGTAATGCTAGTGTGTTGGATTAAATAATGCTTGTACACGAGCATTTAGAATAATGCTTGAGTACTCTGTTAATGTCGGATTGTTTGCACGAATTTTGCACTGCTTGCTGCGATGTTAAGCTATGCTCCAGCTGATGTGTTGCTTGCTGTGAGTACTCTGTCAGTGCAAGTTTTCAGGGGTACTCTCCAACTGATTTTGGAATATTTTTCTACTCGTGCAATATCTTTACCTAATAATAAAGAGAGCAAGGCTTCTTCCGGTCCAACCTGGTATTTACCGTTTTGCCCTTCCACCAAAATATCTATCTATACATAATAATCTGTACCCTTGAGGACTGTACGTCTCGTACGGGTTTGTGTCGTATGTCGCAGGGCGGTTGATTTGTTGCGTCTGTTGTCCGATCACGTGAGATCATACCCAGTATCCTGATCAGAGACCCGTGTGCGTCTCTTCTTTCCTTCTATGAGCCTTTAAATACAGGAGGGGTCGATCGGGCTGAATCAAATCGAGGTTATCAAGCTATCAGCACGCGAGCTAGAAATTCGACGAGAGATTGCACCCAGAGCACGCCGAGCCCTCCGACCTTCTGTTCCTGCCTACTAGGAGGCCGCTGCTTACCTCACTCAGCGCAATCCCGACATTACCACGACACAACCCGCTCTGGCTAGCACTAACGAGGGGGGTTCAAGCGGAAGGCGGCGCGGAGGAACCGGGGATTCATGGCGGAGATATGTTGTCAGCCTCGGATCGGGCCTACACGGTACGTGTACGAGGCGGCTGACATCACATGAGCGCGGTCCCACAGTTACCAGGTCGCAGCCCGTAGGCATCCAACCGGACCACCATGGTAGTATTGCCAGACAGGAACCAGGGACGAGCGTGTGTTCGTCTGCTCCGCCATGTTTACCTAGACACTCTCCTGCCTTGCGCCTGCGAAGACGACTGCCCGAACAGTCTCTGGCACTTCCGTGACGCCGTTCAATACAATTCATAGTGTCTGCATGGCCTGCAAGGGCGCCCGCACAGCCAACGCACCACCGCCGACATGTCACCAACGCCTCCTGTCCAGCCGTCTCGTAGAATGCCGCGACGTTCGAGATGACAACGATGATCACGGCGTCGCCGTATGAGTTGCCCAACGAGCGCTCTCGGTGGCCGACTGCTCTGCCCAAGGGGCACACTCACTGGAGAAGATAGACCCTGAGCTTATCTCGGACATGCTCAACTTAAGCTAGCTGATTCGACGAGATGGCATCGAAGCGTGTACAGAGATACACATGAAGCCAACCATGGGTGCTCGATCTCCCATCAGGAATTGCAGGCAGGAGGCGTTCAATTTTTCATCTTTGAAAAGATACTGTTAACCTATTACTACACCTTAGGTCTGCGCACTGCATCTGTCATGTCTTGTATCCACAAGATGTAAAAAAGTATTCCTGTATTTTATACTTCTAAAGTGTTGCCACTTTCAGTTTTCTTCAGATATCATCGTTCCTGTGCAAGCTCTGTGCTACAGTAATGAAGAAATTTTGCTAGGCCGGCTTGGTGTGTTAATTTTGCTCTTTTCCATCGTTAGCACTTGGGTAGTCATGTAGTGCGTGTTGGAAATTAGCACGCACGTACAGTCTGAACATCCCATTAGTGCAGAGATTAGAATTTCTAATCGTACTAGCTTAGGTACACAAAAACTGCTATATATATGAGTAATGCCCATGTAGCTAAGGAAATTAGTCATAGATAAGCTAGCCAATACCTGCATATCACCTGATCAATCCAGTAAAAAAAGGGATATTTAACAAGGTGCCCTCAGTTGGCACCACGACCTCAGTTTTACCCCTAGCGCCGTATCGACCTCAGTTTTGCCCCTAGTCAGTGCGCAAGGACTCCTTTCGCTGCTCCCACCTTTACTTTCTGCCCCCGTTAGGATCCTGACCTGTGGGACCCATCATAGAACCGTTGCCGCGGCCTGTGGGCCCCAGCTGTTGAGCGTTGGCGCGGTTTGTATGCCCCAGCTGTTGACGGTTGGCGCTGCATGTGGGCCCCACCTGTTGACCTTTGCTTGCGGCCCAATGTCACATGAGGCCCAATGTCAACATGCAGACTACACATTATCCATTTATATTTATTAATCACTACATGCAGACTACACATTATCCATTTATTAAACCATCAAATTATTCGTATTAATAATATAAAATATATACTGTGATCAATTCAAATTTGTATGTTATCTTAGAAAACATAATGCAGCACATCTCTTATATATAAATTTTGTTTACAATGTGCAGATTTTAAAGCGATGATTAATTAGAAAGGAAAAAACTTCTAAACAGTGGGTATATTTGGATAAATATAAGAACATAACTTTATATATAGGGCTTATATATAATTAAACATACTTAAGAGAGGATAACTGGCCCCACTTTACATATATTCAGTAGGGCCCGAGAAACATTACATTTAACTAAAAAAAAATGCTAGCCCTAACTACTCCCGCTCTGCATGTGGGAGCCCTTCCCGCCCTCCGGCGCCGCCCTACTTCCGCGGCCACTCCGCCGCCCGGATCTCCATCTCCTGCTTGATGCGGGCGCGGTTGTTCTCCGCCCGCATCCTCTCCTCCTGCGCCTCAATGGACCGCTTGATGCTGGCCCGGAAAGGCTTCGCCTCCTTCTTCTCCTGCGCCTTCAACTCCTTCGCCTCCAGCCGCTCCAGTCTCTTGAGGCGGCGGTCCGTCTTGGGGGAGATGTCCGACGTCTTGGTGGTGGTGGAAGGGACGGGGCGGTGGACGAAGGGAGGCGTCGGCGATCGCTCCTGTTTGGGAGAGACGTCCGACTCCGCCTCGGGCCACTCGGCCTTGTACCAAGGCCGAGCCTTGGGGCGGTTGTCCTCGTCGGAGACCGACTCCGGGCTTGAAGGGAGTGAGTAGGAAGACATTGTTAGGGCTTGAAGGGAGAGAAGGGCAAAGGGCTGGAGAGGGATGAGAATATGGAGGACGAGTGAGAAGGACTATTTAAAGACACGATTAGACGTGAATTTATTTGGGTAGATGAAGCAAACTGTGTGAAAACATTGGATGCAGTGTAGAAGAGTCGATGCATGGTCAAAGCGGTGTAGAACAGGCATAGGCGTAGGCGTAGGACACCTAGTGATACGGAGTACGAGCGCGTGTGCATTCGTCAGTCGAAGTGATTCGACGTTGCATGCGTGTATTAAAGAGGTGAAGAGAAGAAAGTCCAAAGTCTCACGCCAAATCCTGCCTCGCTGCATATGCATTGATGCGTATCTTCTGAAAACGAGGCGTGGATGGCTGCGTCGCTGCAAATGCGACGCGACTCGTGTTTCTGAAACAAGGCGTGCAGGGTGGTGCAAATGCGACGCGGCTTGTGTTTCTGAAACGAGGCGTGCAGGGCTGCTGCAAATGCGACGCGACGTTAACTATTTTCTTCTTCTGCCACGTAGTTTACTCTGAAAAAACGAGGCGTGCATGCACCGGGCTGGTGAACGGGGCCCCACTAGACAGTGTCCGTTGTTGCATGCAGTTACATTGAGACAAAACACCCTATCCATGCACCGTTTCATTTTCGATCGTTTGATCGTAAGCAACGGTGCAGATCGAGTCCATGCATGCAAACTACGGCGGAAACGGCCTGCAGACGCTGAGACGAGCGCTTATCTGTGCGGGAACGCGATACTCTGACTTTAGGTCACTGGCAAATGGAGCCCATCACACACCGGACCCACGTGTCATGGGAGAAAGTCAGAGAACATAAGGTGGGCAAAGTAAGAGGATCGCTTTTCACCATCTGCACTACTCGGCAATGTCATTTCTAGACATTTTTAGAGATATTTGGTTGCTTTGTTCTAGGATAGCCCATAGGAACACAAAACAAAAAGGTAGAACCCACCTCTTCGGAAGATTCAGGATGTTTGGTCCGATACAGGAGTTTCACCCTGTAAGCGCTCACGAGAGAGAAATGGATGCCGGTGAAGTGGGTCACACCCCGGAGAGAAATCTTTGACATCCAAAGCACACAACACACCTATACTATCATGCTATGGAACCCCCTAGCTTGTGTTGGGATCCAGACGCTCCGTAGCCCCCCTCCCTGTGAAACCCTAGCCCCGCTGGAGAAATACCGGACTTATACGGAAACACGCGGTAACTGCGTCGAAAGGGGGTAGCAATGTGGAACTATTTGGTTGCTTGTGCTAGTATAGCCCATAGGAACACAAAACAAAAAGGTAGAACCCACCTCTTCGGAAGATTCAGGATGTTTGGTCCGATACAGGAGTTTCACCCTGTAAGCTCTCACGAGAGAGAAATGGATGCCGGTGAAGCGGGTCACACCCCGGAGAGCAATCTTTGACATCCAAAGCACACAACACACCTATACTATCATGGTATGGAACCCCCTAGCTTGTGTTGGGATCCAGACGCTCCGTAGCCCCCCTCCCGGTGAAACACTAGCCCCGCTGGAGAAATACCGGACTTATACGGAAACACGCGGTAACTGCGTCGAAAGGGGGTAGAAATGTGGAACTATTTGGTTGCTTGTGCTAGGATAGCCCATAGGAACACAAAACAAAAAGGTAGAACCCACCTCTTCGGAAGATTCAGGATGTTTGGTCCGATACAGGAGTTTCACCATGTAAGCTCTCACGAGAGATAAATGGATGCCGGTGAAGCGGGTCACACCCCGGAGAGCAATCTTTGACATCCAAAGCACACAACACACCTATACTATCATGCTATGGAACCCCCTAGCTTGTGTTAGGATCCAGACGCTCCGTAGCCCCCCTCCCGGTGAAACCCTAGCCCCGCTGGAGAAATACCGGACTTATACGGAAACACGCGGTAACTGCGTCGAAAGGGGGTAGCAATGTGGAACTATTTGGTTGCTTGTGCTAGTATAGCCCATAGGAACACAAAACAAAAAGTTAGAACCCACCTCTTCGGAAGATTCAGGATGTTTGGTCCGATACAGGAGTTTCACCCTATAAGCTCTCACGAGAGAGAAATGGATGCCGGTGAAGCAGGTCACACCCCGGAGAGCAATCTTTGACATCCAAAGCACACAACACACCTATACTATCATGCTATGTAACTCCCTAGCTTGTGTTGGGATCCAGATGCTCCGTAGCCCCCCTCCCGGTGAAACCCTAGCCCCGCTGGAGAAATACCGGACTTATACGGAAACACGCGGTAACTGCGTCGAAAGGGGGTAGCAATGTGGAACTATTTGGTTGCTTGTGCTAGTATAGCCCATAGGAACACAAAACAAAAAGTTAGAACCCACCTCTTCGGAAGATTCAGGATGTTTGGTCCGATACAGGAGTTTCACCCTATAAGCTCTCACGAGAGAGAAATGGATGCCGGTGAAGCAGGTCACACCCCGGAGAGCAATCTTTGACATCCAAAGCACACAACACACCTATACTATCATGCTATGTAACTCCCTAGCTTGTGTTGGGATCCAGACGCTCCGTAGCCCCCCTCCCGGTGAAACCCTAGCCCCGCTGGAGAAATACCGGACTTATACGGAAACACGCGGTAACTGCGTCGAAAGGGGGTAGCAATGTGGAACTATTTGGTTGCTTGTGCTAGTATAGCCCATAGGAACACAAAACAAAAAGGTAGAACCCACCTCTTCGGAAGATTCAGGATGTTTGGTCCGATACAGGAGTTTCACCCTGTAAGCTCTCACGAGAGAGAAATGGATGCCGGTGAAGCGGGTCACACCCCGGAGAGCAATCTTTGACATCCAAAGCACACAACACACCTATACTATCATGGTATGGAACCCCCTAGCTTGTGTTGGGATCCAGACGCTCCGTAGCCCCCCTCCCGGTGAAACACTAGCCCCGCTGGAGAAATACCGGACTTATACGGAAACACGCGGTAACTGCGTCGAAAGGGGGTAGAAATGTGGAACTATTTGGTTGCTTGTGCTAGGATAGCCCATAGGAACACAAAACAAAAAGGTAGAACCCACCTCTTCGGAAGATTCAGGATGTTTGGTCCGATACAGGAGTTTCACCATGTAAGCTCTCACGACAGATAAATGGATGCCGGTGAAGCGGGTCACACCCCGGAGAGCAATCTTTGACATCCAAAGCACACAACACACCTATACTATCATCGTATGGAACCCCCTAGCTTGTGTTGGGATCCAGACGCTCCGTAGCCCCCTCCCGGTGAAACCCTAGCCCCGCTGGAGAAATACCAGACTTATACGAAAACACGCGATAACTGCGTCGAAAAGGGGTAGCAATGTGGAACTATTTGGTTGCTTGTGCTAGTATAGCCCATAGGAACACAAAAGAAAAAGGTAGAACCCACCTCTTCGGAAGATTCAGGATGTTTGGTCCGATACAGGAGTTTCACCCTGTAAGCTCTCACGAGAGAGAAATGGATGCCGGTGAAGCGGGTCACACCCCGGAGAGCAATCTTTGACATCCAAAGCACACAACACACCTATACTATCATGGTATGGAACCCCCTAGCTTGTGTTGGGATCCAGACGCTCCGTAGCCCCCCTCCCGGTGAAACACTAGCCCCGCTGGAGAAATACCGGACTTATACGGAAACACGCGGTAACTGCGTCGAAAGGGGGTAGAAATGTGGAACTATTTGGTTGCTTGTGCTAGGATAGCCCATAGGAACACAAAACAAAAAAGGTAGAACCCACCTCTTCGGAAGATTCAGGATGTTTGGTCCGATACAGGAGTTTCACCATGTAAGCTCTCACGAGAGATAAATGGATGCCGGTGAAGCGGGTCACACCCCGGAGAGCAATCTTTGACATCCAAAGCACACAACACACCTATACTATCATCGTATGGAACCCCCTAGCTTGTGTTGGGATCCAGACGCTCCGTAGCCCCCTCCCGGTGAAACCCTAGCCCCGCTGGAGAAATACCAGACTTATACGAAAACACGCGATAACTGCGTCGAAAGGGGGTAGCAATGTGGAACTATTTGGTTGCTTGTGCTAGGATAGCCCATAGGAACACAAAAAAAAGGTAGAACCCACCTCTTTGGAAGATTCAGGATGTTTGGTCCTATACAGGAGTTTCACCATGTAAGCTCTCACGAGAGAGAAATGGATGCCGGTGAAGCGGGTCACACCCCGGAGAGCAATCTTTGACATCCAAAGCACACAACACACCTATACTATCATGGTATGGAACCCCATAGCTTGTGTTGGGATCCAGACGCTCCGTAGCCCCCCTCCCGGTGAAACCCTAGCCCCGCTGGAGAAATACCGGACTTATACGGAAACACGCGATAAATGCGTCGAAAGGGGGTAGCAATGTGGAACTATTTGGTTGCTTGTGCGAGGATAGCCCATAGGAACACAAAACAAAAAGGTAGAACCCACCTCTTCGGAAGATTCAGGATGTTTGGTCCGATACAGGAGTTTCACCATGTAAGCTCTCACGAGAGAGAAATGGATGCCGGTGAAGCGGGTCACACCCCGGAGAGCAATCTTTGACATCCAAAGCACACAACACACCTATACTATCATGGTATGGAACCCCCTAGCTTGTGTTGGGATCCAGACGCTCCGTAGCCCCCCTCCCGGTGAAACACTAGCCCCGTTGGAGAAATACCGGACTTATACGGAAACACGCGGTAACTGCGTCGAAAGGGGGTAGAAATGTGGAACTATTTGGTTGCTTGTGCTAGGATAGCCCATAGGAACACAAAACAAAAAGGTAGAACCCACCTCTTCGGAAGATTCAGGATGTTTGGTCCGATACAGGAGTTTCACCATGTAAGCTCTCACGAGAGATAAATGGATGCCGGTGAAGCGGGTCACACCCCGGAGAGCAATCTTTGACATCCAAAGCACACAACACACCTATACTATCATCGTATGGAACCCCCTAGCTTGTGTTGGGATCCAGACGCTCCGTAGCCCCCCTCCCGGTGAAACCCTAGCCCCGCTGGAGAAATACCAGACTTATACGAAAACACGCGATAACTGCGTCGAAAGGGGGTAGCAATGTGGAACTATTTGGTTGCTTGTGCTAGGATAGCCCATAGGAACACAAAAAAAAAGGTAGAACCCACCTCTTTGGAAGATTCAGGATGTTTGGTCCGATACAGGAGTTTCACCATGTAAGCGCTCACGAGAGAGAAATGGATGCCGGTGAAGTGGGTCACACCCCGGAGAGAAATCTTTGACATCCAAAGCACACAACACACCTATACTATCATGGTATGGAACCCCATAGCTTGTGTTGGGATCCAGACGCTCCGTAGCCCCCTCCCGGTGAAACCCTAGCCCCGCTGGAGAAATACCGGACTTATACGGAAACACGCGATAAATGCGTCGAAAGGGGGTAGCAATGTGGAACTATTTGGTTGCTTGTGCTAGGATAGCCCATAGGAACACAAAACAAAAAGGTAGAACCCACCTCTTCAGAAGATTCAGGATGTTTGGTCCGATACAGGAGTTTCACCATGTAAGCTCTCACGAGAGAGAAATGGATGCCGGTGAAGCGGGTCACACCCCGGAGAGCAATCTTTGACATCCAAAGCACACAACACACCTATACTATCATGGTATGGAACCCCCTAGCTTGTGTTGGGATCCAGACGCTCCGTAGCCCCCCTCCCGGTGAAAACCCTAGCCCCGCTGGAGAAATACCGGACTTATACGGAAACACGCGATAACTGCGTCGAAAGGGGGTAGCAATGTGGAACTATTTGGTTGCTTATGCTAGGATAGCCCATAGGAACACAAAACAAAAAGGTAGAACCCACCTCTTCGGAAGATTCAGGATGTTTGGTCCGATACAGGAGTTTCACCATGTAAGCTCTCACGAGAGAGAAATGGATGCCGGTGAAGCGGGTCACACCCCGGAGAGCAATCTTTGACATCCAAAGCACACAACACACCTATACTATCATGGTATGGAACCCCCTAGCTTGTGTTGGGATCCAGACGCTCCGTAGCCCCCCTCCCGGTGAAACCCTAGCCCCGATGGAGAAATACCGGACTTATACGGAAACACGCGGTAACTGCGTCGAAAGGGGGTAGCAATGTGGAACTATTTGCTTGCTTGTGCTAGGATAGCCCATAGGAACACAAAACAAAAAGGTAGAACACACCTCTTCGGAAGATTCAGGATGTTTCCACCTCATATTCTTTGAAATTTCTACTCCTGTATTCGAGGAATCTCATTTTAGTGATGGCTTTCGTTCTAATGTTTATAAATCCTATTTATATTTTTCCTAGACTTGTATTAGACCTATATAATGCAATTCCAAAGCCTGAAAATTTATTGGATGAATATTCGTATTATTTATTTTCTTTTGAATAATAATGGTTTTAATCGTAAATCGTAAATAAAACAAGTTTAAAACATCAAAATGAAAAAATAACTTTGGATCTTTCTTAGTCACACCAAAATGAAGCTTTGGTGAGATTTTGACCTTATTTGAGTTCCAAAGGTTTGAAACTCATCTCATTATCTTGAACTCTCTACTAGACTATTCAAGATATCACATGTTACACAAGGCTTTTTCGTTCCATTCTTTATAAGACAGGTTTATATTTTTTTCTCGTTACTATATGACATAACACTACTATGTGCGTCGGCAATATATTTTTTCGATTTTTTTTTTAATTATGTATGCTCATTTCAAGCTTGGTCAACCCTCTGTTTTACCACCCGAAAAGCTTCTAGAAGGAAACACAGATATTCGACCTGGGCTGTTGGATCGACGCCTTCTTGAAGGAATCATGCATCGGACGGATGCGCTCGCAGCCACCGCGATCCGCGAGACGCTCGTTCTGCGCTCTGATTGGTTGGTACATTGACCACAGGGATCGATGGTTCTACATATGATTTCTTTGCTGTTAAGTATTAAACCATGTTATTTAAATAAAAAAATATAATGAAACTTCAGATCTACTACAGCGATGATTTTTATCAGTTTTACATATGATTTTTCTATTAAACCATGTTATTTAAATAAAAAATAAAAAATAGAAGAATTATTCAAAACATAATGAAACTTCAGATTTACACTATACATGTAGAATAGATGTCTAGGAAATTCATTTGGTTGATTTAGAAAATATGCCAAAAAATGTTGAAGCACAAATGGGGGTATTTACCCTAACTTCGGACCTCATTTGAAGCACATTTCTCACGAGAATTGAGCGATGGTTGCAAATGAGCATAAATAATTCAAAACAAATCAAAATGACATGAATCCAACGCACAACGTTGTTATATGTGATATATTTGCTCCTCAAATTTCTATGGATAATTTTGGCAAGGTCGAATTTTTCATGAAATTATAAACGGGGGTGTTTACACTAGCTTCGGACCTCATTTGAAGCACATTTCTCACGAGAATTGAGCGATGGTTGCAAATGAGCATAAATAATTCAAAAAAATTCAAAATGACATGAATCCAACGCACAATGTTGTTATATGTGATATAGTTGCTCCTCAAATTTGTTTGGTTAATTTTGGCAAGGTCGAATTTTTCATGAAATTATAAACGGGGGTATTTACCCTAGCTTCGGACCTCATTTGAAGCACATTTCTCACGAGAATTGAGCGATGGTTGCAAATGAGCATAAATAATTCATAAAAAAAATAAAACTGACATGAATCCAACGCACAGTGTTGTTATATGTGATATAGTTGCTCCTCAAATTTATTAGGTTAATTTTGGCAAGGTCGATTTTTTCATGAAATTTCAAACGGGGGTGTCTACCCTAGCTTCAGACCTCATTTGGAGCACATTTCTCACGAGAATAGAGCGATGGTTTCAAATGAGCATAAATAATTCAAAAAAATATCAAAATGACATGAATCCAACACACAATGCTGTTATATGTGATATAGTTGCTCCTTAAATTGATTTGGATCGGATAATTTTTACAAGGTCGATTTTTTCATGAAATTCCAAACAGGGGTATTTACCCTAGCTTCAGACCTCATTTGAAGCCCATTTCTCATGAGAATAGAGCGATGGTTTCAAATGAGCATAAATTATTAAAAAAAAATCAAAATGACATGAATCCAACACACAATGTTGTTATATGTGATATAGTTGCTCCTCAAATTTATTTGGATAATTTTGGCAAGGTCGAATCTTTCATGAAATTTGAAACGGGGGTGTGTACTCTAACTTCAGACCTCATTTGAAGCACATTTGCCCAAAATTTTGGAATGACTTAGTTCAACATCATACAACATTATTCAAACATTTTTTTCGCTTTTAATCTACATTCTGGCCCGTGATTTTGTTCAGAAATACTCAAAATTAATTAAAAAACGCGATCTCGTTGAAATAGGCTCAAATTCATAGATTCGACGATAGTTTTACAGAAAGCTAGACGGCATAATTTAACTAAAAACATTGAAAAAACTTAAAAAAAAACTACGGTTGGCCGAGGCTCGCCGCGATCACCCGGCCTGGTCGTCGCCCTCCTCCTAGACGTCGTCCTCTACTCCTCTTCCTCGTCGTCCTCATCGTTGTCGTCGTAGGCCAGCATGTTGGAGGGCCCCGCCTTGTGGTCGCTCTTGGCTAAGGGCGATGGGTTCGCCAGTGTAGCGATCGCATGCCGCTCCGCTCTGCCTCGGATCCGCAGCCGGTGCAGCTGCGCCTGCTCGGAGGGATGGCGGCGGTCCCGCCTCTCGCTCTACAGGGCAGCCTTGCGCCGGTCGCTCTCGTACAGCGCGACGACCGCCTGCTGCTCATCCGACGCCGCGGTTGCGGCGAGCTGCCGGTAGACCTGGCGCTCCGCCTGCTCCCTCTGGTGGGTCTCCAGGGATGCACGAACAGCGGCAGCCTCGGCCGCTGCCGCCGCCTCTTGAGCCAGGAGCGGACCGTGTGGAACGCCTCCTCGTTCCGCCATGTTTCGAACGAGTAGACGGCGGCGTGCTGCTTGGGCCAGATAGGCTGCATCCTCCTGAGCCTCCTCCAGCGCTGCGCCTCCTGCGACGGCTCCTGCTCGGGCGCAGCCTCCTCCTGCGGCGGCTCCTGCTCGGGCGCCGCCTCCTCCTGCGGCTGCTGCTCGTTCTCCTCGTAGAAGAACTCTGTCGTGGGATAATCACGGCAGATGTTACCAGGGGTAACTGATCTTGGGGCAAGTCGACACAGGCGTTCGGGAGAGGGTTTAGCTCAAGGGAAGACATGGTACAACTTGATCTGACAGCCGGCAATCGAAGTCGCCGGATCTCTATTCTCGATACAATAACTCGATTAGGGTTTACACTGGATACTCGATACTACACGATATTGCTAGGGTTCTTAGATCTCTCTCTCAATCTATACCCGGGGGTCGGTTTATATAGTACCCGTACCCCCTAACTTACTTTACAAGGCACACCCGGGTCCTACCCATACACAGCGTGCTAACCCTAATTTTCCTTTACAATATCCATAATCCGGGCCATTAGGCCCACGAGCCTGGGCCTCCACGAACATCTTTACCACAGCCGGATCCTGTATACCATCCTTTGGGCCGGGTTATTCCCCGGAGCCTGGCATACCGGGTTAGCATCCCCCGGTCAGTAGTCCCCAGAATAGCCTGGGCTTCACGGATCTCCTTGAAGCGCTTGCTATTCCTGAAAAGATATCAATCACACGGGTACATGGAAACCGGGTTAAGATGTTTCAACATTCAGCTAGGCCTTGCTCCTTGGTGGCCATGCGATAATTCAGGTTTTTCCCTCCAAACACCTTGGTTCAAACTTCTGGGTCCAAATCATAGTAGCAACGCCAAGATCCTATGCTTGACAGTCAATCCCATCATCGCGGGACGAATCCCCTTCTTTCTTTATCCGGATGCTTTACTCAATACTGGGCGCATATCTTGCAGGAACTTTAAATAAATAGCCGTTTTACCCCCACAATTCCCGGCCTCCACTCACCGAACCGGGCTTATCCAGTCGCACTATAAAAAAGCTCCTTAGGAGTGACTCGAACCCTAACGGCTCATTTCCCCACTCCATTCCTTTCTCCCCTTGAGCTCTCTTTCTTCCTGAGCGCCACCACGGATCTTCCACGCACGTCACCGGAGCCCATTGCCCGAAGGCTACGCTCCGCCACCGGTCACTCCGCGCCGCCGCCAAGATCCGCCGGCGAATTCTCATCCGGCCCACCAAGAGCCGCGAAAGGACACCAGGCCTGCGCCATCTGCCTCCGCAAGGCCTCCCTCGGATCTCCTCCGGTAAGCCTTTTGCGTTCATCAACTTTCCCTCGCAACCTCTGATTTTTTTCCTCAGATTAGATCTAGATCCGTCCGCCTCAGATTTCTTGGCTAGACCGGATTAGGCTACCCATAGTCTCTTTTAGTTCGCACAAAGGATAAAGCGCATACTCCAACCAACTCGCCTACTGCCCACAATCATTACCCTCGCCACAAATTTGAAAATAAAACTTCCAATCTAGGCTCGTACTGCCCAAGATTTCCGCCTCTGCATCAATCACTCGGCTGGACTGCTTCTTTTTAATCCCCTTTATTTACGTTTGGCGCTTAAGCCACTGCCCATTGTTTTCAAAAAGCTTCTTTACCATTTAGACCCCATAAATTTCTCCATAATACGCGATACCCGGAACTTCCGAACTTGATTCTACGGGCTAACACCCGGATCTCCTGTCATACCTCAATACCATCCGGCTGATACTTGACCGTTTCGTAACTTTCATGTCTTAATCTTCTTCTTATTTGGTGCCTTGCAGGTCAACCACATGGCTCCCAAGAAACAGGTGAAAACCCCAACCAAGGCTAAAGCCACCAACACCATTTCCGCCAACTGGGGGCGGTCTATGGTCACGAAGGCCAAGTTGGAGGAGCTAGTGGAGCTGGGAGTTCTCCCTCCTCAGGAGAATATCCAATGGAGGGTGCCGGGTAAGGAGACCCGGCCCACCCCTACAAAAGACGAGGTAATCTGCTTCGTGGAACATGTGACCCGGGGTTTTCGCCCACCCGGCCATCCTTTTTTCCGTGACATTCTTAGTCACTATGGCCTTCGCGTCTTCGACATCGGGCCCAATTCCGTGCTAAATATTACCCACTTTATTGTCCTTTCTGAATCCTATTTATGCACTCCACCAAACCTAGCTCTTTTTATCGAGCTTTATCAATGCAAACCATGCCGCGAAAGCGGTGATGGGGCGCTTCTCACTTGCGGCGGGGTTTCGATCCAGCGCCGCAAGAACTCTCCGATGCCATCCCTCACCCTCAATTCTCATGTCAAACACTGGCAGCTTTCTTATTTCTACTGCCAGGACACTTCCCCATCCGGCCAAAAGAAACTGCCGGGTTATTCTGATGGTCTTCTTGACATCTCTGATAAATTTAGTGCCTTTGCCCCTGACTCAGATAGGGAGGCAATCCAACCTCTGCTAGCAAAACTCGCCACTCTTAGAGCCCAGGGCCTCATTGGGCTCAACCTAGTGAAGACCTGGGTCGACTTCAGAATTCAACCCAACTCCATCCGCACAAAGCTGATGTGCGAGTATTCTGGGGAACCTTCTGATCCACTACGATACTCTGACAACATCTTCGCAACTGGCGACACTCTCAAGACCATCAAGGGTTTTCTTACGGAAAAGCTCGAGGTAATCCGGAACATATCCGGGTTAGAGCCCTTCACACTTGAAAACCCAGCCCCCCAGGTAAAAACCCGACTCTGACGCCTTTACTTTCGCTCTTTCCACTTGATGCAACTGATAACCCGTACTTTAACACCTTTCAGGATGATGACGACTTTTGGAACACCAATACCCCCCCTAGCTCCGAAGGTCCAGAGGAGCAAGAAGCTGTTCACTCAGCCGAAGGTACTCTTTGAGTTTTACTTGATTCATTTGAACTCACCGTAACCCCTTTATTTCCAACCGTAATCTTGATGACATTCAGAACAAGAAGATGACGAGGAAGAAGATTCGGACGGCAAGGTAGAATCCGCCAGTGATGAGGAAGACCCGGAGCCGGCAACCAAAGCCGGATCTAAAAGAAAAGCTCAAGGAGCCACCTCCAAGGTTTCATACCCCCTTCACACATTCAATTTGTATTATCGTAATGATATTCTTGAACCTTTCTTGACGTTATTCCACTGGTCAATCTTGAAGGGGTCGCCCACGCCTAAGCGCAGGTCGACTCGAAATCACCCGGGTAACGACGCCCTTAACCCGGGTTCTTCACCGCTCCCCACTCGACAAGCTGGTACTTGCTCTATCTTTTCTTGGTTAGCACGGTTTCCTCGAAGCATTCTCGCATAATATTTAACTTGACATTTTCCAGCCTCCCCCGGGTCTGACGATGGATTTCCTTGTGACTTTGCGGTGAATGCCGGGTAAATCCCCTTCCAGATACTTTCCGGTACTTCGTCATCTTTTCCTGACTGCATATTTAGCTGCTTTGTGATAACATCTACAGGGCCACGGTCGTTGTCAGCGATCAAGAGGATTCGGAAGATAAGGGCTCGGGTAAGGGAAACCCGGCTGATAAAACTGCAACCGCGTCTGGCGATGAAGAACAAACATCGCCGACTAAACCGGACCAGCAGGAAACCGAATATCCAATTGCTTCTCATGCCAGCAAGAGAAAGACCACCGCCTTAGGTGCAGAAGGAGTGTCGGATTCCAACGTGCAAATGACCCGGGTTCCACCTCCTTCTAAAAAGAAAACCTCTTCTAGGAAATTCCAAGGACCCGGGTCTTCTGACACGAATAAAGATACTTTCGAACAATTGATGGACAAGCTTCTCACCATGAAGGCTTCGGAGAGCGAGACTTTAGAGCGCATGGCTGCAGAGCACCAGGTAAGAGCGCTTGTTATCTTATATTCCCTATCTAGTCCCCAAGTTCCGAGTATAACTTGCCAAAGTTATGCTTGGTACTTCTCACCATATTTTTCTTGCCATAACACTCAGCTGGTTCTTGCACCCTTTTACACTTACAGGCACAGGTAACTCGGTCTGATGAAACCTTGCTGAAGACTGAACAGCTCCTTCTTGCCGAGATAAAACGCCGAGAAATCCTTGAGGGTAATATGAAAACTTTGAAGAAGGATGTCTCCAAATACAAGGAGAAGTGCCTCGCCGCTCAGGCCGATTTGAAGAAGTTATCGGATCAAGTCTCCGATACTTATCAGATCTTACTTAGTAAGTGTTTGCCTGCCGACTAAGTTTTTGCCTGCCGACTAATTTCATACCCGGCTGCTACTGATACGTTCTTGCTTCTGTTTCCACTATAGGTGCGAACCTTGCAGCTCCAGAGGAAGATGCTATTGTCAAGGTTAGGACCCTGAAGACTGTGCTCCGGACTTTCTTTGCCGGCACAAAATTTATATTGAATGCCATTAATTGGCCCACGGAAGCCTATCCGGGTGAATAGAACCTTGTCCAAGCCTGCTCCACTGTACCCGGCTGGATTGAACTCTGGAAGCGTTCGTCCTGCCGTACTGGTATAGTGCGGGCTTTGACCTTGGCCAAAGCCTACTTTCCGAAGCTTGACCCGGCGAAGATAATCTCTGGGTTTCCTGAGTTCAAGGCGGATGGCGCCAAATTTACGCCTAAGGATTTCAAGGCCATTCAGTCGGCAGTGCGCCCCTCTGCCACCACTCTAGCCGATAGCTTGAACCTTAATACACTAATGACTGCGTATGACGCTGATGACAAGATTATCACAGAGGAAGCACCCCCGCCCTTTGACCTCTTGGAGAAGTGGGCTGATTACTCAGCTAAGAAGAAGGAGGCAACTGCGAAGAGGGAGGCCGACTTAAAATCAGGGCCATCCGCCTCTACACCGTCCGTCCTTCCTCCTATCCGCCCTGGCGCGGTGAGTCCGGGTGGCTCTGCCAAAAAAGCTAAGAAGCAGGTCCAGGAGAAAGACCCGGAAGATCGCGCTCAGGAGGCCGAGTAGAGTAAGGATGTCATAATACCTTAGTCACATGGGACCTTTTTGTTTGAGCTATTTTATTCTGTTAATGGTGCGCCTGTGCACTTCTGATACCGATGCAAAAACTTGTAATATACTTCTATTTGGTGACATATTTTCGCGGCTTTCACAGCCTTTTGATAATCGTACTTTTTGCTGTTCTTCTGAACTTGTTCTTGATACCCATCTCTCTTTTTAGCTCCCTTCATAAGACTCGTTTTTTACGAGACCAGGGGCTTTGATAAGTGAAATTCTCTTGAAGTTCCCAAGACTCGGATGATAGGGCCGTTTTGAACCTTGGTATCAAAGTGGTTTGTTTCTGTTGCGAAGTCCCCAGTCCCCATGACCCAAAGGACGAGTCATGGGGGTGTGGCCTTTCTCAGAGGACAAATCATTCCCTACCAAGGCAAAACCCTAAAACCATCTCGTGTAAATACTGAAGTTATGCTTGATAATTACTGAGTTTCCGGCTTATCAGCCTTGTACTCTACATAAACTTGTGGTTTAGATGACCCTTTTGACTATCTTATACTATAAGCCGGCTTTCGCGTGGATACCATGTTGTTACATCTGTATGAAAACAGAGTCAGGCGAGTCCCATTGGGCTTCACGGCTGATTGTAATCATAAGCGAACGAATCATGCCACTTTTAGTGCGAGTCACATCGAGCTTAAGTAAGAAAAGTCAAGAAAAGTTGGCTCCTCTGCCCAGTCATAAGATTGCAGCCGTACCCGTTTGCGAGTAGTCGGCCCTTACAACTTATAGACACCGATGCCGGGTCATTTGGGTTAGCGGCTGGTTACTTGGGCAACCAACCCCCCAAGACCTACATGCACTCGATGCTTTTGATGACGATACTGAATTACTGATGTCGTATGGATACTACTTACTTGTGATAAAGGCGAAAAGACATAGGACTTGATAACCATCTCTTTATTGATACCAGAAATTTTGGGTCAGCAGGCCGCCTCATTAAAAACCTTCCAGTCCCCTTAGGTACCCTGGGTAGGAAAAGAGCGCGTCTGAAACCTGCCGCCCGTTACATTACTCAGTTCTTTGTAAGCACTGGTCCTGATCCGGCTTGACCAATGCACATCCTCCATAAGTTGGACTTTTTCCTGATGAGTACCGGGTTTGCCAGCCAACCCGGGTGGGGTGTCTCCATGACTTTGCTGGTTGTGGGCGGCCGTGTAACTTCTTCCTTTACAGCAGACTGCTTGGAAGAGTCAACTTCGATTAAGGCCACCATTTTAGCATCTTGCGTTACCTTGGACTTTGCTTTTTCGCCTTCAGTATTTGGCTTCTTTGATGTAGTTCTGTCCTCCGGGTCTGCTTGAGACCGATAGTGCTTGAGTTCTTCCTTTCTGCAAGCTTGCTCGGCCATTGCTGCATCTCCTTCGTCGCATTCAGCGGCTATGTCTCGATTTCCGTGTATGGTTATAGTCTTCTTGGGACCCGGGATTTTTAGCTGTAGATATACATAACACGGCCTAGCCATGAATTTGGCATAAGCCGGCCTTCCAAACAGCGCGTGATAGGGGCTGCGTAATTTCACTACCTCAAAGGTGAGCCACTCAATTCGATAGTTATCCTTTGATTCTCCGAAAGCTACCTCCAATGCGATTTTTCCCTCGGGGCATGCTGAATGACCCGGCACTATTCCATGAAAAACTGTTGAGCTTTTTTGCAGTTGAGATTCCTTGAGACCCATGCGTAGGAAGGTTTCCCAATACAGTATATTGATGCTGCTTCCACCATCCATTAAAACCTTCTTTAGTTCGTACCCATTAACTTGCGGTGCGACTACTAGTGCCAAGACTCCTGGGTGTTCCACTCTTTCTGGGTGATCCCTTCTGCTCCATGTTACCTCCTGTTCTGACCATCTCAAGTATCTCGGAACGGCTAACGAAACTGAGTTGACTGCTTGCTTCAGTATCTTTTTGTCCTTGTTAGATCCTCCTGTGGTATGCACATGATATTGACCCAATTGTTTGGGGTTAGCCTGGAAGCCTCCTGCCCCCCCTTGGTTATTACCTTGATTTCCAGCCGCCGGGTTACCAGCTGGGGGTGGGCCGTTGCCCGGGTTTGCCCCTGGACCCGGTCCTCCTCCCTGCCCTGCACCTCGCATAGCTCTGTGCACCTCCTCATTTTTCCATCTTTGCAAATCGGCGCATTGTTCTAGGGAGTGGTTAGCTGGCCTGCCATTCCTGCTGTGCTTCGGACATGCCATTCTGAATATGTCCCAATTGTTACCCGGCCTTGGTGGACCTTGATAGTTTCCTCCATGGTGGTTACCTCCGTTGAAATTTCCTTCTGCTCTTGGCCTTGAAGACCCGGCTTCGGTGTTAGCGACAAACTCGGAGCCTCCTTCGAAGGGACGCTTGTTCTGACTACTTCCATTGTTTCCTGACGCTGTTCCGTTGCCGGTTCTTCCATTACTGCTTGTGTTTGCTTTTGTCTTCTTGTCATCAGCTTCTTCTTCTGTGGTATCTGTCGCAGCGTGTTTGTTGCACGCATCCATCAATTCTCCCATTGTGACTTCTGACGCATTCCGACTGGACTTCATGCGAGTTAACTTTTGCACTAAAGGTATATACTTGCATGTTTTTGCCATGGCTTGTAGTGCATCCTTGGGCTGGATGTCTGTGGATGAGTGAAGTATCTCCATAACCCGGCGCACCCAACTGCGCGCCGATTCTCCCTTCTTTTGGACGCATCGCTCTAGATCATCAATGGTGAATAATTTCCTGCAGGTCCCGTGGAAGTGCTTGATAAACGCGGTCTTCAATTCCTCCCAAGACTTGATCGATCCCTCTGGTAGATTGGTGAACCACAATTTTGCTGCTCCTTCAGACATCATCAGATACATGAATTTGGCTTGGAGGTTCTCGGACGCGTTGCGGATTGACATTGCCATCTCGTAACTGCTTAGCCATATTTCGGGATCCATGGTTGGCTCATAATTCACTACTTTCCCTGGTTCTTTGAACTTTTCCGGGTAAGGTTCAGCTCTAATATTGTCCGAGAGACACTTGGGCCCCGCAAGAATGATTGAAGCCGGCCTTGCCCTGGAAACGTGTGATGCCGCGGGGGGCGCGTCTGGGCGCTGTGCTGCAGGAGGTCCATGCGCTGCAGACCCGGCCGCGGCCCTCCGAGCCCTAGAACTGTCCACGACGGCCTATGCTGCTGATACTGCCTGAGCGCGGGGAGGAGGCGGCATTTGCTGCTGCTCTTCCCTCCGCCGTGCCGAACTCGTTTGTAAATTCCCTTGCTGCTGGCTGACATATGGCGTCCCGTGCATTCCGCTTCTATGATCCGGGTAATTGGCTTGCTGTGCCACCGCAGTGTGCAACAGCTCGATGGCTTGCCGAGTCTTCTCTGCATGGGGCGGCTCTCCCACAGGTATTTGATTCAGTGCGAGTGTCGCCGCATATACGTTGTCCATAGGATTGTTGTAGTGGCCGGCTGGCGTGCGGAATCGTGATGGTGGCGGCGGCAGTGGATCGTTGCCGGTTGTGACTCTAGTTTGCGGTGGGGGTAACCCGGTCCGTTCATTCGCCGGATGTGTCGCTGCTGTTGTCTGTTGGGGTGCGGTTCCCTGGTTCACCACTGGTATCGGTTGGTCCTGAGGCGTGATGAACAAATTAGCCGGATTAATAACCCCGCCCGTTGCTGGCAGCCTGGTGTGGTGCCTTTGATGTATCCTGGACGTTTCCTCTCGAAGCCGGGTTTCCAACGCGTCTAGCTCGCGCCGTCGGGTGGCCATCCCCTGTCTATCTGCTTCCACTTGCCTTCTTTGCTGTTCCAATGCACGACGAGCCACGTCCAGATCTCTAACACGCTCTGCCGCGTTTTCTGGGGTGATAACAGTGGCGAGGACTGTAGGATCCAAAATCAAATTATTATCGAACAGGGCCGGGTGACGCGGATTCGAGGGACCCGCCCCTGGTGTCCGATTGGCTTGAAACCCGAACATGTTGGCGTGTTGCTCCTCATCTGCTGCGCGACTGGTGACCGATGCTGACTCTCCATCGACCCGGGTCAAGACCGGGTCTCCGTTAACCGCGCCCTGTTGCTGGGCCACTGCCTGAGCCGCCCCGACTGATGCCGCGGCTGTGTTTCCTTGGTTGGCCGCGGGGGCTGCATAGACTGCAACCCGGCGCGCGATATCCGGTGTAAATTCAGGCTGTTCCTCCTCACCGTTCTCCTCATACCGGTTTTCCAGTAGATCCAGGATAGACCCGGTGTCATCTTCTCCTTGGACCCGGTCGCGTGGGGTCCATGCCGGCTCCTCCGGCTGTTCCCACTCCGCGATGGGTTCTTCTGCCGGATATGTCGTTCCCGTTGATTCTTCATCATCTGATCGGATAGACGCGGCTTTTCCTGGCATAGAGTCAGATCCAACGTTGTCAGGGACCAAATTGGAAGCACATACCATACCGATGAAGACGTTGATCCGGCCGATTGTTACGACGGATCCGGTTTCGAGGTGATCCGACTCCGGCCCCCAGCCGGAATCGTCCACCACCTTTTCTCCTTCGTGGTCGATGTAGATCTCGCCGATGACAAGATTCTCCATGCCCTTCCGAGCTTCTCCCGTGATGTAAACACCTTTGGACGCAGGCCCCACGGTGGGCGCCAACTGTCGTGGGATAATCACGGCAGATGTTACCAGGGGTAACTGATCTTGGGGCAAGTCGACACAGGCGTTCGGGAGAGGGTTTAGCTCAAGGGAAGACATGGTACAACTTGATCTGACAGCCGGCAATCGAAGTCGCCGGATCTCTATTCTCGATACAATAACTCGATTAGGGTTTACACTGGATACTCGATACTACACGATATTGCTAGGGTTCTTAGATCTCTCTCTCAATCTATACCCGGGGGTCGGTTTATATAGTACCCGTACCCCCTAACTTACTTTACAAGGCACACCCGGGTCCTACCCATACACAGCGTGCTAACCCTAATTTTCCTTTACAATATCCATAATCCGGGCCATTAGGCCCACGAGCCTGGGCCTCCACGAACATCTTTACCACAGCCGGATCCTGTATACCATCCTTTGGGCCGGGTTATTCCCCGGAGCCTGGCATACCGGGTTAGCATCCCCCCGTCAAACTCGTTGTCGCTATCGGCGTGACTGTGGCCCCGCATCGCGGCCGCAGGGCGGCAGTACAACGGCGAGTTGCGGTTTGCACGGAGCCGGCGAGGCATCGTCTCGGGGTGTCTAGGTGGAAATGCAGCGATGAGAGCGAGTGCGGTGAGGGCGAGATTAACGGCTAGAATGGGGAGAGCGGCGAGCGCCGAGGGGCCTTTTGTAGCGCGTGACGTTACTCCGGCAGTCTTTGACCGACGCAGGGCCCGCGGTTTTCCCACGCATCGCTGAACCCAGCGGGAAGTTTGGGTGTGGACTATTCAAACTGCGCGGTCCCACCTGTAAGCTCCGGACGGTTTCAACGAACTTGGCAGTCCCACCCGGACCCACTTCGTGAAACAGAGTCTGACTCCTCGGACCCACTTCGCGGAACGGATTTGACTCCAAACTTACCGTTCCGGCCTCTCCATAGTAGTTGCGCACGGACTAGGGGCAAAACTGAGCACCATTCAGCGCTAGGGGTAAAACTGAGTAGAAGTGGTCCGCTGTGCGCAATTCGATAAATGACCCTAAAAAAAACCATAGCACGCGCGCAATCAAACTGTGTCTTTGGCGTATGTCTTTCGGTGAGAAGCAATTCGACCAGCTAGCTAAGGAAAGTAGTCAGAGCCAAGCTAGGCAATACCTGCATGTCACCTGATCAATCAACCAGCATGTTTGCTAGCTTCAGTTTCTTTTTTTTTTATTCAGCAATTTGGGAAATAATCTTAAAAAATATAAGTCAGGGAGTAAGGAAGTGTTGGAATTTTACATGGGCCACATATATGGGCTCACATGTCTAGCCCACTAAAATCCTGAAATTGTCATGGCCCATTCATGAATAATGAGTGGAGTGAGTGGGACTAAAGTTTAGTCCCACATTGCTAGTTTGGAGAGAGTGGAACCACCTTATAAGGTGAGCCGTTCTAGCTCATGTATGAGTAGGCAAGGCAAGAGGAGAGGTATGCCACACGTGCGCTCCTCCTCCTCCGCCGCCCGCCTCGCCACGCCTCGTCACGACGCGCCGCGCCGCGGGTTGCGGGAATGAGCCGAGAGAGTTTATTTTGTCGACGCGTCAATTCCAAAACCGTTTTCGTTTCCTTTCTGGATCGTGCATATAAATACGCGCATACGGTAAACCCTAGCCGCCACTTCGTCATATGGTTTCGCACCACCGTTCCAGAATACTGCGCCGCCAATCAAGTCTTCTCCATCCCTCCTTCCGGCGTGCACCGCGAGAAGGGACAGCAGGCCTCCGGAACCCCGCCTCTTGTGATCCTGTACGGGAGAGGGGCGATCAGGTTTTTCGGGAGCGCACTCGTGCGACTGCTGACGGCGACTACTCCCCCAACGACGACTTCTTCCCTGACCTCGGCAACCTCTTCATCAACGACATGGCCGACACCGGGGACAACAACAACGGCGGTGCCGCTACCGCTCCATCGTACGTAACTCTATTCCATCTGTATGAGATATTCCTGGAATTCATATGTCTAGTTCTAGCTATAGATTGGATCAATCTGTCTACTGTACTAGATCTAGATATTTGCATGATTACTGTATTTGCTACTGTCGCAATTCATCTGCTGCTATTTCGAATTAAATCATGTGCTAAATTGCTAATATATTCAACAATCCAAAAACCTGATTATAGGCAATTTCTTGCACCTGCGCCGTCTGTCATTGCGGCGACAAGGCCAATCCCTTTCAAGGGTGTGGACTATAAGAGGTGGCGCACGAGAGCAGTGCTATGGTTTCAAACCTTGTGCTGCTATGCGGCCTCTAAGGGCAAGCCTGAGGGCGATCTCAATCCAGCACAGCTGGAGGCCTTTGAGAATATGGACACTATGTTTAAAAGTGCCCTCCTCGGTATAATTGATAATTCCATTGTGGATCTGTACATGTCGTTTGATAACGGCAAGGATATGTGGGCTGCACTCGAGGCCAAATTTGGGGCCTCGGATGCTGGCAGCGAGCTGTATGTCATGGAGCAATTCTATGACTACAGGATGACTGATGAGCGCTCTGTTGTTCAACAGGCTCATGAGATACAGTCACTCGCTAAAGAACTTGAGTACTTTAAGTGTATGTTACTGGACAAGTTTGTGGCCGGAGGCATTATTGCCAAGCTTCCATCTTCATGGAGCAGCTTTGCTACTTCTCTAAAACACAAGAGACAGGAGTTTTCCGTTATGGACCTCATCGGATCTCTTGATGTGGAAGAGAAGGTGAGAGCAAAGGATACACGTGCTCGGGTTGCTGAGGTAGGTTCTTCTGCTCATGTGGTACAGAAGAAACATTACCCGCCCAACAAGCCTAAATATAACAAGAAGAAATCCGAGGGTAAAGGCAAGCCTGATGGAGGGATGATAACCCGGTAGGCCAAACTCCAAGGAGTAACCCGGCCCAAGGGACGGTGTATAGGATCCGGCTAAGGATAAGGAAACTAGTGAAGGCCCCCGCTTGTAGGCCCAGTAACCCAGGTTGTGGGTTATGGTAGAGGAAAGTTAGGGTTTGTGCGCCGTGTCCGGGTAGGATCCGGGATGCGCCTTGGAGAATAAGTCAGGGGGTACGGGTGCTTTATAAACCGACCCCTAGGTCTAGTTCAGACAGAGATCTAAGAACCCTAGCAATATCGCTTGATATCGAGCGTCCAGTGTAATCCCAGAGTTGAGTTGTTATATCAAGATCGGAGACTCGGCGACTTTGATTGCCGGCTACCAGATCGAATTGCACCATGTTTTCCTCTGAGCTAAACCCTCTCCCAAACGCCTGTGTCGTCTTGCCCCAAGATCAGTTACCCCCGGTAACATCTGCCGTGATTATCCCACGACAGTTGGCGCCCACCGTGGGGCCTGCGTCCAAAGGTGTTTACATCACGGGAGAAGCTCGGAAGAGCATGGAGAATCTTGTCGTCGGCGAAATCTACATCGATCACAAAGGAGAAAAGATGGTGGACGATTCCGGCTGGGGGCCAAAGTCGGATCGTCTCGAGTCCGGATCTATGGTGACGATCGGCCGGATCAACATCTTCGTCGGTATGGTACGAACGCCTAATTTAAGAGTACAGTATCATGTGCATACTACAGGAACTTCTAGCAGGGACAAAGAGACATTAAAGCAAGCGGCAAACTCGGTTTCGTCGGCCGCGCCGGGATACCTTAGATGGGCAGAACAAGAGGTAACGTGGAGTAGAAGAGATCATCCGGAAAAAGTAGAGCGTCCAGGAGTCTTGGCGTTGGTGGTCGCTCCACAGGTTAATGGTTACGAACTGAAGAGGGTCCTGATGGACGGTGGAAGTAGCATCAACATCCTTTACTGGGAAACCTTCTTACGGATGAGTCTCAAAGAGTCCCAGTTACAGAAAAGTTCGACAATCTTTCATGGGATCGTGCCAGGTCACTCGGCGAGCCCCGAGGGAAAGATCACTTTGGAGGTTGCTTTTGGAGAATCGACGGATAATTATCGAGTTGAGTGGCTCACGTTCGAGGTGGTCAAATTGCGCAGTCCTTATCACGCGCTGTTCGGAAGACCGGCTTACGCCAAATTCATGGCTAGGCCGTGCTACGTGTATTTGCAGCTGAAGATCCCGGGTCCTAAACGGACCATCACCATACATGGGAACCGGGATATAGCGGCCGAGTGTGACGAAGGAGATTCGGTTATGGCTGAGCAAGCATGCAGAAAGGAAGAACTCGAATATTACCGGTCTCAAGTAAATCCGGATGATAGAACAGCCTTGAAAAAGCCGAATACCGAGGATGAGAGAGCAAAATTCAAGGCAGCACAAGACACCAAGAAGATAGATTTTGTCGAAGGTGATTCCACTAAGCAGTTTACCATAGGGTCTAACTAGGGAAAAGAGCAGGAGAAAGCGCTTGTGGAGTTTATTCGTTCAAATGCGGATGTGTTCGCCTGGACGCCTAGCGACATGCCGGGTATCCCTACAGAGCTGGCCGAGCACAGTTTGCATGTGGATCCCAAGTCCAGGCCCGTGAAGCAGGGTTTGAGGAAAATGAATGAGGAAAGAAGGAAGGCTATAGGCGAAGAGATCGCTCGGCTATTGGCAGCCGGCTTTATCATGGAAGTATTTCACCCGGATTGGCTGGCGAACCCGGTTCTAGTGATGAAAAAGACCAATGAGTGGAGGATGTGCATTGATTTTACGAGTCTCAACAAACATTGCCCAAAGGATCCGTTCGCGCTACCAAGGATAGATCAGATCATAGATGCAGTAGCTGGAAGCGATCTATTATGCTTCCTGGACGCATACTCCGGGTATCATCAGATTAAGCTCAACAGGGAGGATTGGGAGAAAACATCGTTCATAACCCCTTTTGGGGCCTTCTGTTATAAAACTATGACGTTTGGATTGAAGAACGCCGGTGCAACTTACCAACGGTGTATTCAAAAGTGCTTCGAGGACCAAATCGGACGCAACGTCCATGCCTATGTGGATGATGTGGTCATCAAGACCAGGAAGGCGGAGACATTTATCGATGATCTAAAGGAGACGTTCAAAAACTTGAGGAGGTACCAGATGAAGCTTAACCCGACAAAGTGCGTGTTCGGAGTTCCAGCTGGGAAATTACTCGGCTTTATAGTTTCCGAGAGAGGAATCGAGGCAAACCCGGATAAAATCAAGGCCATCCAGAGTCTGAAAAAACCGGAAAATTTGAAGCATGTTCAAAAGCTCACGGGCTGCGTAGCAGCCTTGAGCCGATTCATATCCAGACTCGGAGAAAAGGCAATACCCCTGTACCGGCTCTTGCGGAAATCAGATAAATTCGTGTGGGATCAAGAGGCGGATGAGGCGTTTGAGGCACTAAAGAAGCAGTTATCTGAAGCACCAGTACTAGCGGCGCCGGGTCCTAAAGAGCCTATGTTGCTATACGTGGCAGCTGGCCCCCGAGCCGTCAGCGCAGTAGTTGTTGTGGAGCGCAAAGAGGACGGGAAAGGTTACCCGGTTCAGAGGCCAGTCTATTACGTCAGCGAGGTATTATCAGAAGCAAAGCAGCGCTATCCACATTGGCAAAAGTTGGTGTTCGGGGTCTTTATGGCCAGCCGGAAGTTGAAGCCGTATTTCCAAGAGCATCCCATAACAGTGGTTAGTTCAATACCAATGTCGGATATCATCAGAAACTCGGACGCGACGGGAAGAATAGCCAAGTGGGCAATAGAGATGGGGGATTATCACATCAACTACGAACCCAGGTCAGCAATCAAGTCCCAAGCTTTAATTGATTTCGTTAACGATTGGACACATACAGGCATGACTACGACGGCTCCAAATTCCGAGTCATGGATCATGCACTTCGATGGATCTAAGCAATACGAGGGATCAGGAGCTGGGGTGGTGCTAACGTCACCTAAAGGAGATAAATTAAGTTACGTACTACAAATTCACTTCGACTGTTCCAATAACGTGGCCGAGTATGAGGCCCTATTGCACGGCCTAAGGGCAGCTAAGGAGATGAACGTCAAGAGGATACGGTGTTTTGGAGATTCGGACCTTGTGGTACAGCAGGTGTCAGGAACTTGGGATAGAAAGGACGCAACTATGGCAGCATACCGCAGGGAAGTTGATAGGGTTGCAGGATGTTTTTCTGGGTATGAGGTGGAACATATAGACAGAAGAAAGAATGAGGCAGCCGACGCGCTCGCTAGACTCGGCTCGCGCAGAGAGCCGGTTCCACCTAACGTTTTCCTGGACGAATTATGGCGACCATCAGTTAAAACCGAGTCAGAGGAGGAATTGGCAAATCAAGACCTGGATTCAGGACTTGTGGCTACTGTACGCACTGTTCCCGAATGGACAGAACCGTTTTTGGCCTACCTATCGCGAGGCGAGTTACCACAGCAGGAGGTATTAGCAAGGCAAATTTTGAGGCGAGCAAAGGGATACTCTATCATCAACGGGGAACTATATATAAGAGAAGCGCAACAGGGGTCTTTTTGCGCTGCGTAGCGCCAGAAGAAGGCCGACAGATTCTCAAGGAAATACATGAAGGCGACTGTGGACATCACGCATCCACAAGATCTCTCGTGGCTAAAGCTTATCGACACGGATTTTTCTGGCTCACGGCTCTAGCAGATGCGGAGCGATTGGTAGCAAGGTGTGACGGATGTCAAAGGTACGCTCGCCAAACCCATGTGCCGGCTATGGAGTTACGGACCATCCCGTTAACTTGGCCGTTCGCTGTCTGGGGTATGGACATGGTTGGCCCCTTTCACATGTCACCATGCAAGAAGACACATCTCTTGGTGGCTATTGATAAGTTTACCAAGTGGGTTGAGGTTATGCCAGTTACTAATTGCGAATCAGCCACAGCAGTCAAGTTCCTGAAGAGAATTATCTACCGGTTCGGGTATCCCCACAGCATAATTACTGACAATGGAACCAACATGTCCCTTGGTGAGATGGAGAAGTTCTGTGGCAACAATGGAATCCGACTTGACGTCGCGTCAGTGGCTCATCCGCAGGCCAACGGACAAGTGGAGAGGGCAAATCAAGAATTGCTACGCGGGTTAAAACCAAGACTACGAGTCCCCTGTATCAGGGCAGCTGGCGCATGGGTCGAAGAACTCCCTTCTGTGGTTTGGGGCATCAATACTACGCCTAATAGATCTACTCAGATGACACCCTTTTTCATGGTCTATGGCGCGGAGGCAGTACTACCGAGTGATATTATCCATGATTCACCACGAGTGTCAGCATACGTCGAAGTGGAGAATGAAAAAACCCGGCAAGACGCCGTGGATATGTTAGAAGAGCAAAGGGAACAAGCCCTGGAAAGATCAGCCATATATCAGCAGGATTTACGAAGGTATCATAGCCGGCACGTGAAAACCCGGGTCTTCCAGGAAGGAGACCTGGTTTTGCGCCTGGTACAGTCAAACGAAGGAAAGCACAAGTTATCACCACCTTGGGAAGGACCGTTTATCATAAGCCGGAATTTGCATAATGGGTCATACTACTTGATAGATGCAAGGGAAGAGTCGACCACAGTTAATGACACTGCTCACACCACTTCATCTATGCAAAAAAGAGACAGACCGTGGAACGTGGCTCAGCTACGTCCATATTATACTTAGCAAAAAATTGTATTGGCATTGAATGATGTAATAGGCAGCAGGTTTTCAGACGTACTCTTTTCCTATCCAGGGTACCTTTGGGGGCTGGACGGGTTTTTAATGAGGCGGCTTGCTGACCTAGATGTTTCATATCAAGTAAAGAGGTGATTATCAAGAAAAGAGATGGTTATTATCAGGTTATGTACTCTCAATATGATGCGTATATCTAGGTCTTGGGGGCTGGTCGCTTGAATAGCACAGTTACAAACTCAAAGACCCGGCCATGATGCCTATGAGTTATAAGGGCCGATTACTTGCAAACGAGTACGGCTACAATCTTATAACCGACAAAGAAGTCCAAATTCCTGGCTATTCTTACTTAAGCTCGATGTGACTCGCATAAAGTGGCATGATTTGTTCGCTTACGATTACAGTCAGTCATGAAACCCGACAGGGCTTGAGTGGCTACGTTTTCGTATGGATGTAACAACATGGTATCCACGCGAAAGCCCGCTTACAGTACAAGATAGTCAAAAGGGTCATCTAAACCACAAGTTATGCAGAGTACAAGGCTAAACAGCTGGAAACTCAACGATTATTAAGCATAACTTCAAATCCTATGTGAAACAACTCAGGGATCTTTGTGAATTTAGCAGTAGGCAGGTCGTTCCCCTTTCAAGATCAAGTGTCCTAGACTTGGAGATCCGGGTCCGGGTGACTTGAAATCTTGAAAAGAGAAAAAATTGCTTATCTGTAGAATTCCAAAAACCCAAATATCCGAGTCTTGGGGACTTGGGGACTTAGAAACAAATCCGCTTGTCAATACCCATGAGACCCGGAAAGCGAGTTTTCACAAAAGGAACAGTAAAGAAAGCCGGATATCGAGAACAGATGAGCTCAATAATGGATAAACTTAAAAAGGCCGGAAGAGGCATAGAGTATATCAAGACCTTAGCGTGCATTACAAAATCTCGGCGAAAAGATATCTGATGAGGGGATAGTAACCCGGTAGGCTAACTCCCGGGTGTGATCCGGCCCAAGCGATGGCTGGGCCCAATCTGGCTGGAGACAAAGAAACTTCTGGAAGGCCCAGGGCTTGTAAGGTTCGTAACCCGGATTGTGGGTTACGGTAAGGAAAGTTAGGATTTGTATGAAGAGTTCGAGTAGGACTCAGAGAGCACTCCGTAGGGCAGGCCAAGGGGGGGTATGAGTGCTATATAAACCAACCCCTAAGCTTAGCCTGAGAGATTCAAGTCATAGTTGTAACACCTGTTATCGAGTATCCAGTATAATCATATCGAGAGCCGGCGAGTTGCTTTCCGGTTCTTAGATTGCTTTTGCCATGTCCTCCTTCGAGCTAAACCCTCTCCCAAATACCTGTGTCGACTTGCCCCAAGATCAGTTACCCCAGGTAACATCTGCCGTGATTATCCCACGACAGTTGGCGCCCACCGTGGGGCCTGCGTCCAAAGGTGTTTACATCACGGGAGAAGCTCGGAAGAACATGAAGAACTTTGTCATCGGCGAGATCTACTCCAATGACGAAGGAGAAAAGATAGTGGACAATTCCGGATGGGAGTTGGAGCCGGATCACTTCGAATCCGGATCCATGGTGTCAATCGGCCAAATCAGTATCTTCATCGGCATGGTACGTACGCTCAATTTGAAAGGACAATATCATGTGCATGTTACAGGGATTTCCAGCAGGGACAAAGGGGCGTTGAAACAAACAGTGAATCCAGCCTTCTCGAGCCCTCCGGGATACTTGAGATGGGCAGAGCAAGAGGTAACGTGGAGCAGGAGAGATCATCCAGAAGGAATAGAGCGCCCCGGGACCTTGGCGTTAGTAGTTTCGCCACAGGTCAATGGTTACGAATTGAAAAAGGTGTTGATGGACGGAGGAAGCAGCATCAACATCCTATATTGGGAAACCTTCTTGCGCATGAACCTCAAAGAGTCTCAGCTACAGAAAAGTTCGACGGTTTTTCATGGAATCGTGCCGGGTCATTCGGCGCGCCCCGAAGGAAAAATTACATTGGAAGTAGCCTTCGGAGAGTCGGTAGATAACTATCGGGTAGAATGGCTCACGTTTGAGGTGGTCCGGTTGCACAGTCCTTACCACGCATTGTTCGGGAGACCAGCTTATGCTAGATTCATGGCTAGGCCGTGCTATGTATATTTGCAGTTAAAGATTCCAGGCCCCAAGCAGACCATCACTATCCATGGAAACCGGGATATAGCAGCAGAGTGTGATGAGGGAGATTCGGTGATGGCCGAGCAAGCCTGCAGAAAGGAAGAGCTTAAATATTACCGGTCTCAGGTGGATCCGGAAGATGGCACGGCATTGAGAAGACCAGATTCTGAAGACGAAAGAGTAAAATTTAAGGCGGCTCAAGACACCAAGAAAGTAGATTTTGTGGAAGGAGACCCCACCAAGCAGTTCACTATAGGGTCCAACCTGGAAGACGCGCAAGAAAAGGCCCTAGTGGAATTTATACGCTCAAATGCGGATGTGTTCGCTTGGACACCCAGCGACATGCCGGGTATCCCCACCGATTTGGCAGAGCACAGTTTGCATGTGGATCCCAGGGCCAGGCCTGTGAAGCAAGGTTTGAGAAAAATGAACGAGGAAAGGAGAAGAGCTATAGGTGAGGAAATCGCACGACTATTAACCGCAGGCTTTATCATGGAAGTATTTCACCCGGACTGGTTAGCGAATCCGGTTCTAGTGATGAAAAAGACAAATGAATGGAGGATGTGCATCGATTTCACGAGCCTCAACAAGCATTGCCCAAAGGATCCGTTTGCGCTGCCAAGGATAGACCAAATCATAGATGCGGTAGCCGGAAGCGACTTGCTATGTTTCTTGGACGCATATTCGGGATACCACCAGATTAAACTCAAAAGGGAGGATTGGGAAAAAACCTCATTTATAACCCCTTTTGGGGCCTTCTGCTACAAAACCATGACGTTTGGATTGAAAAATGCGGGCGCAACGTATCAGCGGTGTATTCAGAAGTGCTTCGAAGATCAAATTGGGCGTAACGTGCACGCGTATGTGGATGATGTGGTTATTAAGACCCGGAAGGCAGAAACATTTATTGATGATTTAAAAGAAACGTTTAAAAACTTGAGGAGGTATCAGATGAAGCTTAACCCAACGAAGTGTGTATTCGGAGTCCCGGCCGGGAAGTTACTTGGTTTTATAGTCTCCGAGAGAGGAATTGAGGCAAACCCGGATAAAATCAAGGCCATCCAGAATTTGAAGAAACCGGAAAATTTGAAGCACGTTCAAAAACTCACGGGCTGTGTGGCAGCCCTGAGCCGATTCATATCCAGGCTTGGAGAAAAGGCAATACCCTTGTACCGGCTTTTGCGGAAATCAGATAAGTTCGTATGATTCACCAAGAGTGACAGCTTATGTGGAAGTAGAGAACGAGAAAACCCGGCAAGACGCCGTGGATATGTTAGAAGAACAAAGGGAGCAAGCCTTGGAAAGATCAGCCATATATCAGCAGGACTTGCGAAGATATCATAGCCGGCGGGTGAAAAGCCGGGTCTTCCAGGAGGGAGACTTGGTCCTACGCTTGGTTCAGACAAACGAGGGAAAGCACAAACTATCGCCACCATGGGAAGGACCTTTCATCGTAAGCCGGAGTCTGCATAATGGGTCATATTACTTGATAGATGCAAGAGAAGAATCGGCCACAATCAACGACACTGCTCACACTACTGCACCTATGCAAGAGAGAGATAGACCATGGAACGTGGCTCAGCTACGTCCGTACTACACTTAGCAGAAAACGATGTAACAGGCAGCAGGTTTCAGACGCACTCTTTTCCTATCCGGGGCACCCTTGGGGACTGGATGGGTTTTTAATGAGGCGGCTTGCTGACTCAATTTTCTCATATCAAATAAAAAGGAGGTTATCAAGAAAAGAGGCAATTATCATTTATACGGTGTGCATATTTTAGGTCTTGAGGGCTGGTTGCTCCTATAAGCACAGCTGCAAACTCAAAAAAGACCCGGCCTTGATTCCAATGAGTTATAGGGGCCGTCACTCGAAAAAACGAGTGCGGCTACAATCTTATAACCGGACAAAGAAGTCCAAATTTCTCGGCTATTCTTACTTAAGCTCGATGTGACTCGCAACGAAGTGGCATGATTCGTTCGCTTACGATTAATGTCGGTCATGAGACCCAAACGGGACTTGCTTGACCCCGTTTTCGTATTGATGTAACAACATGGTATCCACGCGAAAGCCGGCTTATAGTACAAGATAGTCGAAAGGGTCATCTAAACCACAAGTTATGCAGAGTATAAGGCCGACAGCCGGAAACTCAACGGTTATCAAGCATAACTTCAAACCTCATAAAAAGCTGTCCTGAAGTCTTGGGCATTCAGCGACGGGCGATTCGTTTCCTTGAAAAAAAAAAAAAAAAAAAAAAAACAATCATGTGTCCTAGACGCGGAAACCCGGACTGGGGACTTATGAGCTCTAAGGAAGAAACAGCATCATCCAGCCGATAAAATTACAACGAGCCACGCATCCGGGTCTCAGGAGCTTAGGGATTCAGGTGTAAAACCGTTCCCTAGACGCCAACGACACCCGGAGGACGGGTCTTGCTAAGGAAAGTATAAAAAAAGTATAAGGTATCGAGAATAAAGCAAGTGGATATCAAGAACAAGCAAATGCAAAGACACATTCATCAAAAGCCCAAAGGGGCGCAAAGTGCATCGGGAGTTTCAATAAAAGTATTACAAAAACCATAAAGTATCAAAAGAGCACAGGCGCTCTGCTTAAACGAATAGTAAAGCTGTTTTAACGATGCTTTGCCGGCTGATGTATGTGGAATGATAGGTATTACTTCAAGCTGCAGGGTCCATCTTGGCCTTGCCCTTGTCGCCACCGGTAGTTGCGGCGCCACTCGGGTCAGCAGCAGTCCCGGGTTGTGCAGCAGAAGTTGCAGGAGCAGAGTCGGCCTCGGTCTTCTTGGCGGCTTCTTCCTTCATCTTGATCGCCTCCTCCCTCCAACGGGCAAGCATATCGAACGGCTGGGGGCGGTTCGCCTTGACAACCTTGTCATTAGCATCATAAGCCGGGAGAATCACATCAATTTCTAGGGCATCAGCGATAACACTAGCCGGATGACGGACTTCTTTCTGAATAGCCTTGAAGTCCTTTGGCAAAAACTTGGACCCATCCAAGTTGGACTCCGGGAATCCGCTCATAAGTTTGGCCAGCTCTAGCTTGGGAGCGTAGGCCTTAGCCAACGCGAGTCCCCGGGTTACCCCAAATCGGCAGGAGGACCGTTTCCAGTGCCAAATCCACTCGGGGATTGTAGAGCAGCATTCCAGTAATCTCTTCATATTATCTGGCCTGACACCCGGCAGTCGCAACTCGTCAAGTATCCAACTGACTCCGCTGCAAAGTTGGCGAAGAGTATTCTTGATGGTTTTAAGCTTGGCAGCATCATCTTCTTCGGGGGCAGCATCACGTGGGCCTGCTAAAAAAGGCAAAAGGAGCAAAGATAGTAGGCAAGCAAGTGCAGTTGTTCAAATCAAAGCAATCCGAGTCATAAAAAGGTGAAATTTAAAAATCTTACCAGTCGCAGTACGGTGAACATCAGCAATTTGAGCAGAAAGAGTTGTAAGTTTGTCCTTAGCCCTGTGAGCTCTCTTCCTGTACTTTTTTGTCATCTTTTGGCACCTGCGAGCCTCAGTCTCAGCAGCTTCACGAAGGGCCGTTTCCTTTTCAATACGCTTGGTGGACTTGGCCAGCTTCTTCTCCAACTGTGAAACATAGTCCTGTAAAAAAAGCATGAAGAGGGATCAGCCAGAAACATTATACAAAGTTCCAAGCAAGTTACCTAGTAATTTACTCGGAACTTGGGGACTATGTATGGAAACAATTGATGATTAGTCGGGATTACCTCGTGCTTGGTTATTAAGGCATCTAGTATGTTTTCTTCGTCGCCCTTTAAGGTATGAAGGGCATCTAGCATTTGAGCAAAGGTCATGTCTTCAGGGCGAAGTTGAGAAGGGCCGGAGGATTGGCCCTCTTGTGGAGGAGTTGTTCCGGGTTTGGGGGTCGAAACCCGGATTGTTTGAACGTCCGGGATAGGAGAGCCCGACTTGGTCTCCACAATGATGTCTTCGTCCACTTCTTCAGAGGGCTGGGGTGATGCAGTCTTTGGTGGAATTGGGTCCTTAAAAGGATCTTCTCCATTTCCGTCCTCGGCCTCGTCCTCAACCTCAACGTCCATGTCATCACTCGGCTTCTCTTCTCCCTGCTCTTCTGATTCAGGGATATCCGGGTCGCTCAGCGTAACTGTGGCGCTGAAGAGAAGAAGGGAGACATTGATCAATGGAATATACGGAAAAAAAAAGAAAGGTAACCAGTACGAGAAAATGTAAGTAAAGGTAGTTTACCCGGTGTTCACGGCATAATCCGGGGGAAGCTCGCCGCTGGAGGCGGATGACGTTGGTATGAGCACTGGCTGCGGTACGCGAAATTGCCCGGCAAGTGGATGATTAGGAGACGGATGACGTTGAGGAGATTGGGAAGGTTGAGCTGGAGGGGTACTGGCTCGATGAGTGGGTGAAGTGGAGATACCCGGGTTAAGGGGATCATCCCCCGGAGAATTCCGGGTCACCCTACGTTTAGTCGGGAGAGGGTCCTTCAAGAAGGGTGAATGTGATAATCGCTCGTTAAGTTCATGCATAGCAGCAAAGGAGTAAGGCGCACTAGACATAGAAGAGAAGGGAACCTTTTCAACTACCCCTCTAGCCTTCCTTTTGTTTCCAACTGAGGGCTCCTGGTCAGACTCGGTGGCTTCCGGGTCATTTTCTTCTTCCTCCTCTTCATCCCCCGACCCTGAAAGCCGAGTAAGTATCAGATAAGAGAAATAACACAGATGAAGGGCAGGTGTAAAGGGTGTGGGAGAGTACCCTCATCATCATCAACAGATTCGGTTTCCTCTTCGGGGTCTTGAGAAGGAGGAGGGTTTTCGACTTTCCAGAAGGGATCGTCAGCCTGTGAACAAATGAACACAAGTGGTGGTTAGAGACTATAACGGACGAAAGTACTGAAATAAGAAAAAGGAGTCAGGTCTTACCGCTGGGGCGGGATTTTCCCGAGTAAACGGGGGTAACCCGGCAGTGTTCTTTATAACATCTAGTTTCTCCATCAGGAAGCCCTTGATGGTCTTGTTGGTGTTACCGGCAGGGAAGTTCTTGGTGGAGTAGCGGAGGGAATCTGTGACGTGACCCGAATATTCGTGTAACAGCTTCGAGCGAATCGAGTTGGGCTGAACCCGGAAGTCTACCCAAGTCTTTATTAGATTGAGCCCAATAAGGCCGTGGGCTGAGAGAGCTGCTAGTTTGGCCAGAAGGGGCTGAATCGTTTCCCTATCAAGATCAGATGCAAAAGCACTGAAAGATTCGGAGGGCTCGAGAAGGCTCTCCGAATAACCCGGTAGTTTCCTCTCACCATCCGGAGAAGTGTCGTGGCAATAAAAGAAGGATAATTCCCAGTTTTTGGCGTTGGAGTTCAGGTTGAGAGGTGGCATCAATGAGTGTTTGCGGCGCTGGATGGATACCCCGCCGCAGGTAAGAAGCGTTCCGTCACCGCTCTCATGGCATGTTTCGCATTGGAATAATTCGGTAAAAAGAGCAAGGTTTGGTGGAGTGCATAAGTACGACTCGGACAAAACTATGAAGTGGGTGATGTTCAGCATAGAGTTAGGCCCTATGTCGAACACCCGGAGGCCGTAGTGGCTCAAGACTTCCCGGAAAAAAGGGTGACCCGGAGGACGGAATCCCCGGGTCACATGCTCGGTAAAACAAATTACCTCGTTCCCGATGGGAGTGGGATGGGTCTCATCGCCAGGAGCCCTCCAGTGTATTTCCTTTTGAGAAGGAAGGATTCCTAACTCGGCCATCCCATCTAGCTTGGCCTTTGTCGTTGAAGACCGACCCCAGTTGGCAGAAGTGGTTCGAGAGGCCTTTGCAGAAGCCGGGTGTTTTCCTTGTCTTTTAGGAGCCATGGAGTTGACCTGCAAGGGACAGGAAATGTATGGAGTAAGATTCGGAACATCAAATCATTCGAGTCCGGAGACGTCAAGGCGTTGAAAGCTAAAATGAAACCCGGATAATGCACTACGATGTTAAATGCGGAAGATTTTCCGGGTGTCAGATGAGGTTGAGTAAATTGTTAATTACTTACGCGTTGAGGTGAATTGGGTGAACATGGATGGTTGCCCATACCTTTATTGTGGAGGGATTAGCTGGGAAAAGAGGATTTTTCGGGTGTTAATGCGACAGGCGGAAAGAACAAGGTGGAATGGATCTAGATTGAAAAGCTTGCAAGCAATCTTATGCAAAGTTGGATGGCCAATAAAGGCGCGGGGATGAGCTGCGACTACGCATCAGGTGATTAAAGGAACTAAGGTCTATCGAAGCGGTTCAATTTGATGATATCAGAAAATTAGTTTACGGGTTGACCCAGATCCAATCTTGGTCAGATTGAAAAGGCTGCGAGTTTCAATTGAATGGTTGAGAAAGGCTTACCAAAGGAGTTGAGGTCCGAAGTGAGGGTGGAGCGTGGCGCGGCTTGAGTGTCACGTCACGGCCCTCGATGAGGAAGCGCGGGTGTGACAGCGATGCTTAATGGCGGTGCTGGATAGCTCGAGGACGAGTGCGGCCGGTGGTGGCCTTATCTTTCTTGGAGCGTGCGAGCCCGGTGGCAGAAATTGCGAGGGAGCGTGGAGAAAAGGGATGATGAAGCGAGATGAATGGCTTAGGGTTACCATCGGCTGATATTTATAAGGGAGGTGGTGAGCTCACCTACGGCCCGAAAGCCGGAAATTACGGAACAGTAATTATCCGTGAGGATCTGGCGGCATATGCATTCGGAATTAGGCAAAATATCCCGTTGACGGGGGAAGTGCAGCTTGCCCCGAGATATCAGGGATCTTTATCGAGTAGGGCCCCGACATTTTAGGGTTTAAATTTGGAAAGGCCAGTTAAGCATTCAAGGAAGGATCGAGCTATCACATGACAGACATGGAGCTGTGCCTGGTCATCTGTTAAAGCAACTTAACCGGTTCCCATAGGCTTGGGCGTTTTACATCTTTTTCAGGGAATAGCGAGCGCTCCGAGGATGAATCCGTGAAGCCCGCGCTATCCTGGGGACTACTGATGAGGGGATAGTAACCCGGTAGGCTAACTCCCGGGTGTGATCCGGCCCAAGCGATGGCTGGGCCCAATCTGGCTGGAGACAAAGAAACTTCTGGAAGGCCCAGGGCTTGTAAGGTTCGTAACCCGGATTGTGGGTTACGGTAAGGAAAGTTAGGATTTGTATGAAGAGTTCGAGTAGGACTCAGAGAGCACTCCGTAGGGCAGGCCAAGGGGGGGGTATGAGTGCTATATAAACCAACCCCTAAGCTTAGCCTGAGAGATTCAAGTCATAGTTGTAACACCTGTTATCGAGTATCCAGTATAATCATATCGAGAGCCGGCGAGTTGCTTTCCGGTTCTTAGATTGCTTTTGCCATGTCCTCCTTCGAGCTAAACCCTCTCCCAAATACCTGTGTCGACTTGCCCCAAGATCAGTTACCCCAGGTAACATCTGCCGTGATTATCCCACGACAATATCAAAGGTGCACAGGCGCACCACCCAAAAAATAATTGTTTAAACAGCATGTTGCCCGACCGGCGCATAAGAAGAGGCATTAGAGATCAGATATCACTCGGCGTTCATCTTGGCCTTGCCCTTGCCATCATTGGTGGTAGCAGCAGCACCCGGATCAGCGGTACCAGCTCGTGCAGGAGGTGGGACGACTGGTGTCGAGGTAGCAGGGGCAGAGCCGGCTTCAGCTTGCTTCTTTGCAGCCTCCGCCCTCAGCGCAGCAGCTTCCTCCTTCCACCGAGCCAGCATATCATACGGCTCGGGAAGATCCGACTTAATTGCTACACCAGCAGCATCATATGCTGGAACAAGGATATTAACGTCCAGTTCATCAGCGATCACGCTGGCCGGGTAACGGACCTCCTTCTGGACGGCCTGAAAATCCTTCACTGAGAACTTGGACCCATCAAGCTTGAACTCTGGGAAGCCGCCCATGAGCTTCGCCAGTTCGAGCTTGGGGAAATAAGCCTTGGCGAGTGCAAGCCCCCGGGTCATTCCAACCCGGCAAGACGAGCGTTTCCAGTGCCAAATCCACTCAGGAATAGTGGAGAAGGCATCCAGCATCCTCTTCAGATCAACATGCCCTCTACCCGGCCACCATAACTCCTCCAGGATCCATTTGGTTCCGGCACATAGCTGCCGGAGAACACTCTTCATGGTTTTCAGCTTGGCGATGTCATCCTCTTCCGGCATGGTTTCGTCCGGGCCTGAAGGAATGGAAACGTAAGTCCGGAAAACCGTTGTTATCTATCAAAAGGGTAAACCCGGAGGAGGAAACGTACCAAGTAAAGCACGATATGTGTCTGATATTTGGACGGAAAGGCTTGTTAGATCATCTTCGGCTTTGTGAGCCCTTTTCCTATATTTCCTCATTATCAGCCTATTCCTCCTGGCCTCAGCTTCGGCTGCTTCACGCAAAGCTACCTCCTTTTCGATGAGCTTGGTGGCGTCTGCCAGTTTCTCCTCAGATTGAGTCACGAAAGACTGCATGCATGCAAACAAGGATCAGTCGGGTAGAGGAGCAAGTTATCAGGCGCTTGTATAATAAAGTCCCAAGCGAATTATGAATCAATTCACTCGGAACTTGGGGACTGGACAAGGGCACAAGCAACATTAGTCGGATTTACCTCGTGCTTGGCTATTAAAGCTCCCAAGATGTTTTCTTCATTAGCCCTTAAAGTGCGCAGGGTTTCCAGCATCTGGGCAAACGTCAGTTCTTCGGATCGAGTACCGGAAGAGCCGGTAGCTTGGTCACCTGGTGGGGGGGCTCTCCCCGCCCTTGGAGTCGAGACCCGGACAGTTTGAGTACCCGGGTTGGGAGAACCCATCCTTGTATCCAGAACCTCGATCTCCTCGTCTACCGGTTCCGATGAGGAAGGAGATCCGGCGGCTCGGGGAAGCGGATTGTTCGGAGGGTCTTGTTCTTGGTTATTCGCCGTATCACCGCCAGTTGCGGCGTCTGCGTTATCAGTCGGCTTCTCCACCCGACGGTCATCTGTTTCTACGTTTTCCGGGTCACTGACGGTGACTTTAGTGCTGAAAGAAAGATGAGAAAAGGCAGTTATTAGTTATGACGGTGGCTTGAGTGGAAATTGGTCAGACGTAAAAGGAAATCATGTAACAAAAACTTACCCAGCATTCACGGTGTAATCCGGCGGGAGCTCGCCGCTGGAAGCAGATGAGGTGGTCACAGGGACCACTAGCGGAACCCGGAATTGCCCGGCACGAGGGTGGTTAGGAGAAGGGTGGCGTTGAGGAGAGTCGGAAGGACGAGACGGAGGAGCGCTGGCACGAGGGACCGAGGGGGTAGAGATGCCCGGGTTAAGGGGATCTTCACCCGGGGAGCTCCGAGTTACTCTGCGCTTGGCTGGGAAAGAATCCTTCAAGCACGATGAATTTGATAATTGATGGTTAAGTCGTCGCATGGCGTCAAAGGAGTAGGGTTCAGAGGATAATGAGGAAAAAGGAACCTTGGACACTGCTCCCCTGGCCTTCCTCTTGGCTCCGACTGTTGCCTCTTGGTCAGACTCGGTTGCCTCCGGATCATCCTCGTTGGTCTCACCTTCGTTCTCCAGCCCTGCGAACCGGGTGTGTGTTCGTTGGAAAAAAGGTAAACGGGAGGAAAATAATACAAGTAAAGGTATACAAATTCTGTGCAAATACCTTCACTCTCATCAGCCGGCTCGTCCTCTTCTTCCGGGTCTCTGGAAGGGGGGAAGGGTTCAACTCTCCAGAAAGGGTCATCAGCCTAAGACAAAAGAATGAGATCAAGGGTTAGAAGCTGTATCAAGTCAAAGTGTGGAAATAAGTTATGAATATCGGGTATTACCGCTGGAGCCGGGTTTTCCCGAGTAAACGGGGGTAACCCGGTGATGCCCTTTATCACCTCCAGTTTCTCTGTTAAGAAGCCCTTGATGGTCTTGTTAGTATCGCCGGTCGCAAAGCTATTGGTGGAGTAGCGGAGTGCATCTGTGGTGTGCCCCGAGTACTCGCACATCAATTTGGTGCGGATGGAGTTGGGTTGGATCCGAAAATCAACCCATGTTTTTACTAAATTTAGCCCGAGGAGGCCTTGGGCTGAAAGGATGGCTATCTTGGCTAATGAGGGAAGGATCGCCTCCCTGTCTGAGTCTGGCGCAAAGGCATTGAAAGACTCGGAAGGTTCGAGGAGGTTTTCCGAGTAACCCGGCAGTTTCTTTTCGCCGTCTGGGGAGGTATCGTGGCAGTAAAAGAAAGACAGCTTCCAGTGTTTGACGTGGGAGTTTAAATTGAGAGTTGGCATCGGTGAATTCTTGCGGCGTTGGATGGATACCCCGCCGCAAGTAAGGTGCTCCGTCACCACTTTCGCGGCACGGCTTGCACTGGAATAGTTCGATAAAGAGAGTCAGACTTGGCGGTATGCACAAGTACGACTCAGATAGAACGATTAAGTGAGTAATATTCAACATAGAGTTAGGCCCTATGTCGAATACCCGGAGGCCATAATGACTCAAGACCTCCCTGAAGAAAGGGTGACCCGGAGGATGAAATCCCCGGGTCACGTGTTCTACAAAGCAGATTACCTCGTTATCAGCGGGCGTGGGCCGGGTCTCGTTGCCCGGCGCCCTCCAGTGAATGTCCTTCTGAGAAGGGAGAATTCCTAATTCGGCTAGCTCGTCCAACTTGGCCTTCGTAGCTGTGGAACGCCCCAAGTTGGCAGATATGGTTTGGGTGGTCCTCGCCTGAGTCGGCTGTTTTCCTTGCCGTTTGGGAGCCATGGGATCAACCTGCAAAGCACAAGAGAAAGAGGCATAGGAAATAAGACCCGGGAGTGTTGGATTATCCGAGTATAAGGTATCAAGAAAGTATGAAGCTAAAAATTATCCGGGTATCACGCTATGAGGTGGAGATTACAAGGTATCCGGGTGTTAAGTGCAATTGTGGAAATTATTGGTCACTTACGTATGGAAAAGCATTTGGGGAAGATGGATGGTTGCCCATGCGTATACTGCAAGCAAAATAGCTGGAAAAGGAAGGTTTTCCGGGTGTTAACGCGATGGGCGGAAAATTAAGGAGGAATGGATCTAGATGGGAAAGTTTGCGAGCGATTTTACAGGAGATTTGGTGATTAGTAATGGTAGGAGGATGAGTTGTAATTATCTAGCAGGTGGTTAAAGGAGTTGGCAAGCATCGAATCGATCTAATTTGATGCAATCGGAAAAATGGTTCACGGGTTGACCTAGATCCGATCCTGGATGAATTGAAAAATTGCGGGGCCAAATTAAAATGGCTGCAAGAGGCTTACCGGAGGGATTGGAGTCTAGCGCGACGGCGGCGACAGGCGTGGCTCGAATACCCCTTTGCGGCTCTTGGCGTGGAAAGCGAAGGTGCGGCAGTCTAGCGCGACGGCGGCGCGAGATGGTTCGATGGCGAGCGCGGCCGGCGGCGACTTGGCTTCGATGGCGAGCGCAAGCTCCTTGCGGTGGCGCTGCGAGGGTGTACGGAGCAATGAAGGAAAGGGGAAGCTGAGGCGCAGTGATGAGTTTAGGGTTACCCTCTATGTGCTATTTATAAAGCAAGGGTGAGTCTATCTCAACGGCCAGAAGCCGGAAATCGTGGGGTGACGGTTATCGACGTGGATTTTGCGAGATGTGCGCCAAATATTGAGCAAGGCATTGGGATAAAAGAGAGAAGGGGATCAACCCCGTGATATCGGGATCGATTGTCGAGTATGGGATCTTGACATTTTTATCAGGGTTTGGACCTGGAAAATTAAACCAAAGAGTTTGGGGAAATCCCGGGTTACTATATGGCCACCATGGAGTTGGGCCTAGCCACTTATCAAAGCATCTTAACTCGGCCTCCACGTGCCTATGTGTTTGATATCTTTGCAGGGAATAGCGAGCGCTTCAAGGAGGATCCATGAAGCCCAGGCTATTCTGGGGACTACTGATGGAGGGATGATAACCCGGTAGGCCAAACTCCAAGGAGTAACCCGGCCCAAGGGACGGTGTATAGGATCCGGCTAAGGATAAGGAAACTAGTGAAGGCCCCCGCTTGTAGGCCCAGTAACCCGGGTTGTGGGTTATGGTAGAGGAAAGTTAGGGTTTGTGCGCCGTGTCCGGGTAGGATCCGGGATGCGCCTTGGAGAATAAGTCAGGGGGTACGGGTGCTTTATAAACCGACCCCTAGGTCTAGTTCAGACAGAGATCTAAGAACCCTAGCAATATCGCTTGATATCGAGCGTCCAGTGTAATCCCAGAGTTGAGTTGTTATATCAAGATCGGAGACTCGGCGACTTTGATTGTCGGCTACCAGATCGAATTGCACCATGTTTTCCTCTGAGCTAAACCCTCTCCCAAACGCCTGTGTCGTCTTGCCCCAAGATCAGTTACCCCCGGTAACATCTGCCGTGATTATCCCACGACAAAGCCCGATGGCAAGTTTAAGCCGTCGCACTCTACCAACTTCAAGAAGAGAAAGGGGTCATGTCACGTTTGCGGTGAAGTGACCCATTGGGCTCCAAAGTGCCCTAAGCGTTATGAGCTGCAGCAGCAGGAGAACAGCGGCAAGACCGCTAATGTTGTCATGGCTGACACTGAGATGAAGGACTCTGGGTACGGTATAGTTCCCACTATTCTTTCAGTTTGTCATTCACCTGAATGGTTAATTGACACAGGTGCCAATGTACATGTTTGTGCTGATGCTTCTATGTTCTCTTCTTATCAGGTCACGGAGACTTCCCCCGTGCTGATGGGGAACGGGTCACATGCTACTGTTCGTGGTGTTGGTACGGTCGATCTGAAGTTTACTTCGGGGAAGATCGTGCGACAGAAGAACGTTCATCATGTGCCCTCCATCAATAAAAATCTCGTCAGCGGCTCACGTTTATGTCGAGATGGTTTTAAGTTGGTTTTCGAGTCTAATAAAGTTGTAATTTCCAAGTATGGACAATTTATTGGTAAAGGCTATGAGTGCGGAGGCTTGTTCCGCTTATCCTTGTCAGATATTTGCACCAAAGTTATTAATAATGTTTGCCACGATAATGATTGTGATGTTTGGCATTCACGACTTTGTCACATTAATTTTGGTTGCATGACGCGGTTAGCAAATATGAGTTTAATTCCGAAATTCAGTACTATTAAAGGTTCCAAATGTCAAGTGTGTGTTCAAGCTAAGCAACCTCGCAAATCTCATAAGACTGCGGAGGCGAGAGACTTGGCACCAGTAGAACTTATACATTCTGATCTTTGTGAGATGAATGGCGTATTGACAAAAGGTGGAAAGAAATATTTTATGACACTTATTGATGACTCCACTAGATATTGTTATGTGTATCTTCTAAAATCTAAAGATGAAGCTTTAACTTACTTCAAGAACTATAAGGCCGAAGCAGAGAACCAACTTGATCGTAAAATTAAACGGCTTAGGTCTGATCGTGATGGAGAGTATTTTTCCAACGAGTTTAATTCTTTTTGTGCTGAACACGGTATTATTCATGAGAGGACGCCTCCCTACTCACCTCAGTCAAATGGGGTGGCTGAAAGAAAGAACCGAACGCTGTCTGATTTGGTTAACGCCATGTTAGGCACTTCGGGTCTCTCCAAGGCATGGTGGGGGGAGGCGCTAATGACTGCATGTCATGTCCTAAACCGAGTTCCCACAAAGAATAAAACCATTACTCCATTTGAGGAATGGGAAAGGAAAAGGTTGAAACTCTCCTACCTACGTACTTGGGGTTGTCTGGCGAAAGTCAATATACCAATTCCCAAGAAGCGCAAGCTTGGACCTAAAACCGTAGATTGTGTTCTTCTGGGCTATGCTTTTAATAGCATTGGTTATAGATTCTTGATAGTAAAATCTGAGGTATCCGACATGCATGTTGGTACAATTATGGAGTCGAATGATGCGACTTTCTTTGAGAACATATTTCCTATGAAGGATATGTCTAGCTCATCAAATCAGGAGAAACCTGTTTCATCTAGTCAGGAATTAGCTGAGATTCCTGAATCCACCATTCCGATAGAACACGTTGAGAATCCTTAGAAGGATGACAATGAAATTCCTTTAAGGAGCAAGAGACAGAGGACTGCAAAGTCCTTTGGTAATGATTTCATTGTGTACCTCGTGGATGACACACCCAGGACTATTTCAGAAGCCTATGCGTCTCTTGATGCTGACTACTGGAAGGAGGCTGTTCGTTGCGAGATGAATTCCATCTTGGCTAACGGAACCTGGGAAATCACTGATCGTCCTTATGGGTGTAAACCTGTAGGATGTAAGTGGGTGTTCAAGAAAAAGCTTAGGCCTGATGGTACAATTGAAAAGTACAAGGCAAGGCTTGTGGCCAAGGGTTATACCTAGAAAGAAGGTGAAGACTTGTTTGATACTTACTCACCTGTGGCTAGACTGACCACTATTTGTGTGATACTCTCACTGGCTGCCTCGCACGGTCTTCTCGTTCATCAAATGGACGTTAAGACGGCTTTCCTTAATGGAGAGTTGGACGAGGAAATTTACATGGAGCAGCCAGATGGTTTCGTAGTACCCGGTCAGGAAGGCAAGGTGTGTAAGTTATTGAAGTCATTATACGGCCTCAAGCAAGCACCTAAGCAATGGCACGAGAAGTTTGAAAGGACTTTGACTGCTGAAGGCTTTGTTGTAAACGAAGCTGATAAATGTGTGTACTATCGCCATGGTGGGGGCGAGGGAGTTATTCTATGTCTATACGTTGATGACATATTGATCTTTGGGACCAATCTTGATTTAATCAAGGAAGTTAAGGATTTCTTATCTCGTTGTTTTGAGATGAAGGATCTAGGAGTAGCTGATGTTATCTTGAACATCAACCTGTTGAGAGATGATAATGGTGGGATCACACTGCTTCAATCTCACTATGTGGAAAAGGTCTTGAGTCGCTTTGGGTATAGTGACTGCAAGCCTTCTTCATCTCCATATGATGCTAGTTTGTTGCTTCGAAAGAATCAACGGATTACTAGAGATCAACTGAGATATTCTCAGATTATAGGCTCGCTTATGTATTTGGTGAGTGCACGAGGCCTGACATCTCTTTTGCTGTGAGCAAATTGAGCCGGTTTGTTTCCAATCCGGGAGATGATCATTGGCGTGCGCTTGAGAGAGTTATGCGCTATTTAAAAGGCACTGCGAGCTATGGAATTCACTATACCAGAAACCCGAGGTTTCTGGAAGGATATAGTGATTCTAATTGGATATCTGATGCTGATGAGATTAAGGCCACTAGTGGTTATGTTTTTACACTTGGTGGTGGCGCTGTTTCCTGGAAGTCTTGCAAGCAGACCATTTTAACGAGGTCAACTATGGAAGCAGAACTCGCAGCATTAGACACAGCCACTGTTGAGGCAGAGTGGCTTCGTGAGCTCTTGATGGACTTGCCTATGGTTGAAAAACCAATACCCGCAATCCTAATGAACTGTGATAATCAAACTGTGATCGTCAAAGTGAACAGTTCTAAGGATAATGCAAAGTCATCAAGACATGTGAAGAGGAGATTAAAATCTGTCAGGAAATTGAAGAACTCCGGAGTTATTGCGTTGGATTATATCCAAACATCTATGAACTTGGCAGATCCCTTCACAAAGTGTTTATCACGAAATGTGATAGATAATTCATCGAGGGAGATGGGTTTGAGACCCACGTTATGAGTTGACCACAGTGGTAACCCACTCTATGTGATCGGAGATCCCGTGAATTAGAAGTGGGAGACAAGCTGTTGGTCGACTGAGAGGAGAGTATCCTTATATTTTATTCCACTCCATAAAAGATGCAATACTCTCCTGTTCTGCACGGTAGGTTGACATTTGTCTTAATGTGTTCCAAGTGGCTTATTTATATAAGCAGAGATGTGTCCTATAGAACATCTCCTGAGGAACTCACCTATATGAGTCTGACTGTTATACATCGCAGTCTATGAGAATCGGGTGCTCTCTAATAAACTCATGAAAAGCCTTCGGAGTATGACGCATACGCTCCAAACCGCGGGGAAGCCTTGCGGCAGCCTAGTATCGGTTCAGACGTTGTGTAAAACTGGTATCACAGCAAACTTGTAGTTCAAGGCATAGTCCACTATTCAAGTTGTGAACTAGTGTAGCATGATGTTCTAAGTGGAAATTCAACTTAACAATCTCCACTAACACCGGTATATAAACAATGTTTTGGAACAGAGTTTATGAAATGTGCTAATGACACTTTGTGGGGGATTGTTAGAATTTTACATGGGCCACATATATGGGCTCACATGTCTAGCCCACTAAGCCCACTAAAATCCTGAAATTGTCATGGCCCATTCATGAATAATGAGTGGAGTGAGTGGGACTAAAGTTTAGTCCCACATTGCTAGTTTTGGAGAGAGTGGAACCACCTTATAAGGTGAGCCATTCTAGCTTATGTATGAGTAGGCAAGGCAAGAGGAGAGGTGTGCCACACGCGCGCTCCTCCTCCTCCGCCGCCCGCCTCGCCACGCCTCGCCTCGTCACGACGCGCCGCGGGTTGCGGGAATGAGCCGAGCCGAGAGCGTTTATTTTGTCGATTGGGAAAACTTAATGAGTCATTAATTTGGTAATTAACGGACGCGTCAATTCCAAAACCGTTTCCGTTTCCTTTCTGGATCGTGGAGCCGAACCGACTCAGACGTGGAGTTACGCCCACGTCTCTCCCAGCCCGCATATAAATACGCGCATACGGTAAACCTAGCCGCCACTTCGTCATATGGTTTCGCACCACCGTTCCAGAATACTGCGCCGCCAATCAAGTCTTCTCCATCCCTCCTTCCGGCGTGCACCGCGAGAAGGGACAGCAGGCCTCCGGAACCCCGCCTCTTGTGATCCTGTACGGGAGAGGGGCGATCAGGTTTTTGGGGAGCGCACTCGCGCGACTGCTGACGGCGACTACTTCCCCAACGACGACTTCTTCCCCGACCTCGGCAACCTCTTCATCAACGACATGGCCGACACCGGGGACAACAACAACGGCGGTGCCGCTACCGCTCCATCGTACGTAACTCTATTCCATCTGTATGAGATATTCCTGGAATTCATATGTCTAGTTCTAGCTATAGATTGGATCAATTTGTCTACTGTACTAGATCTAGATATTTGCATGATTACTGTATTTTCTACTGTCGCAATTCATCTGCTGCTATTTCGAATTAAATCATGTGCTAAATTGCTAATATATTCAACAGGAAGGAGAAAAGAAGATAGGGATCGGTATGCACTGATGACCAATGAAAAAATATGAAAAATCAGCGTGAAGCCAATCCGGAAAAAGAAACAATTAATAACCCAATTGGAAAAAAATGCAAACTGTGCAGATTTTGAGTGAGAGAAAAATACGTGTGAGAAAGATGGAAATATGCAACTAGAAAGGAAAACAATCTAGGATAGGGCAAATTATAGCCAATCACGAGTAATCACAACATACCATGCAAAGACAAAATTGCACCGCAGAGCCCTACATATATGGCATAGTAGAATATGAAGTCATCAATGTGTACCAGGAGGTTATCACTAAGATAAGAATGTATCAACATGTATATTTTTATTGTTGTGTCAACTTGATACCCGGCTAGGTAAAAATAATAATATTAGTTCAATCTACTTTGGGGTACAATTTGGATGTGCTAACAATTTTGACTAAAAACCATTCGTAATGTTTTTTCTTCAACCGAAAAGTTTGATTGAAGATCATGACTAGCAAGAAGGAGAAGTAAACGTTTATATGTTGTAATGTTGAAGTGAAGGAGCGTTTAGTTAAAGATAAGTCCGTTGCAACGCACGTGCATGTTTACTAGTTTATATAATTACTGAACCAAGTTAACTGGACAATACTCCTGTAGAATTACTGCAAGTGTGTTGTGTGTACATACATGCATATGGATGGTCCAGCATCTGTGTTCGCAAGCAAAAATTATCCTAGGGTTCGATCTCCCATGTGTGATGTCTCAGGTTTGTATCTTAGGGTTCGATCTCCAATGGCCTAGGGTTCGATCGGTTCCAGAAACAAGAACAAGAAAAGTATAGGAGGGATGGAGGAGGGGCTTACCTGGGGCTCGGTGTAGTCGTTCGCGTTGGGGAAGTAGGGGAAGAAGATGGCGGCCTTGGCACTCCTGCAGGTGGACGGCGTCGAGGACGAACCGGGCGGATGGCAACGCGACTCATCCTCGTCCTGGATGGTGGCGCGGCTCCTCCTCCTTGTCCTGGATGGCGGCGTGACTCCCCCTCCTATTGGGACTCCTCCTCCTCATGGTCGTGCTCTGTAGTTGGCAGCGGGAGGTGGGGCGGTGGGCGGTGGGCGGCGATGGAGGTGGGCGGTGCTCTTCTCGCTCGACGGTGGGCAGCGGGATGGGGAAGCGGCGCGGTGGCTAGGGGGGGCTAGAGGGGATGGGGAAGCGGCGCGACGATGGCTAGAGGGGGCGCGATGGTGGCTAGAGGGGCAGCGGCGCGGCGCGGTTCAGATGGATCGAGATTGGAAGAGATGAGATGGGGAAGAAGAGGGGAACGGCCCTGTGCTTATAGCAGGGGATAGCCGTGACGCACCGCAGAGAGGTGCGTCGCGCCTATAGTAACCGTGGCGCACCAACTAACGATGCATCGCACGTAAGCTAACCGTGACGCACCAGCCAAAGGTACGTCGCGCCTAAGCTAACCGTGACGCACCAGCCAAAGGTGCGCCACGCCTATCCGTAATATCTACGTAAAACAGCTGCACGTGGGTAGGTATCAACAACTGATACTTACCCCAGTGGCTAGCACCCTTGCTGCCTAGCCTCCCACCCGGGTTCGACTCCTGTCCACCCCCAAATTTTTTAATTTTTTTTTCTTACAAAACAATTCAAAATAAATCAATATATATATAACAAATTATAGTATATCAACATAGATGTAAATATAATGAAATTTGCAAAATCGATATAAATTCAAAAAATCTCAAATAAAGTGTTGATTAATTTAGAAGTCATAAAATCTCAAATATTCTTATTACATCATCTTAATTTTGTCGAATTCATGCACACACACGGCAACATAATGATTCTTGTAGCTCTAGCTAGCGTTTTACAATTTTCTTTCCCTTCTTTGTCGCGGTTGAGTAATTCAGTCCCGGAACACCGTGACTTCTTCGGTGGAATGGGCGACCTGTAGGTAGCGTTGTCCCCCTTCTTCTTGTTGTGTATTTCGTTCCATCGTCGTGTCATCTTCCATTTTCGGGTCTCCGTACTGGTCAAAGTCTTGCTCGTTGGCTACTCCATCCATTCCGATGATGCTTCTTTTACCTCTCCGCACGACAACACGGCTAGGCCTTGTCGGGTCAGTAATGAAGAAGCATTGGTCCACTTTGTTAGCCAAGACCCATGGCTCATTTTTTGCGGTGACATTCGTGCCGGATTTGGCTTCAGGTACCACCATGGTGGTGAAATATTGTCCTTCTTTCCTGACGCTCTTTGCCCATGTGACACGGAACATTGGCACCTTCTCTCCGCAGTAGTCGAGTTCCCATATCTCGTCAATCCTACCATAGTATCTTTCCTTGACGTCACATGTTAATGATTCCATCGTTACCCCCCGAGTTCTGGTATTCGCAATTCCGGTCCTTATTTTCCGTGTAGAATGTGTAACCATTGATATCATATGCCTGATATGTCATGAGGATATGTGCGGGGCCTTGTGACAATGTGAGTATGAGTTTTTCTTCTTCAGAATAAGGCGTCTCCGGGTGATCGGTCATAATCTTCTCCCTGAACCACTGTGTGAAATGGATGTTGTGCTCTCTGATTATTTCTGCTTCGGTCCTATGTTGTCCCCGGTCACTGTAATACTTCGCGATTAGCATTTTGTGCTTTTTCAACCAAGGATCGACCACTGTTAGATGTTGTAGCGCGACTAGGTTTGCTCTGTCAAAGTCGTTGCGTCGGTCCTGAAAGTCGACATTCATTTCGCGCTGGCCCTCGCGGTGTCCCCATCCAGCGAGCCTGCCAAAGTGCCTGTTTACGGGCAGACCAGGGTTCTCATCTTTGTCTAGAAAGTTCGTGCAGAAAGAGATGCACTCTTCTGTCAGAAAGCCCTTGGCAATGCTTGCGTCTGGAAGGGCCCTGTTGCGGACGTATCCTTTGATGGAACCATTCATCCTTTCGAACGCCATCATGGAGTGTAAAAACGGCGGCCCGAGCTGGATGATATCATCCACGGCATGGACAAGGAGATGCACCATAATGTCGAAGAATGCGGGCGGGAAGTATATCTCAAGCTCGCATAGTATCACCACGATCTCTTCCTGTAGCCTTGCGAGTTGCTTCACGCCAATCGACTTTCGAGAGATGACGTCAAAAAAGTTGCAGAGTCCAAATAGCGTTTCGCGGACGTGCTCGTCCATTATCCCTCGAATTGCAACTGGAAGTATCTGCATCATCATCACGTGACAGTCGTGAGACTTCATCCCGCTGAACTTCTTCTTTGGTACGTCTAGGTATCTGCTTATCTTCCCCGCATAACCGTAAGGAAATTTGACTGCAAGGAGGCACTTGAAGAATTGGTCGATCTCCTTCTCGCTTAGCATGAAGCACGAAGGGGGACAGTAATATTCCGTATTCTTGGCCTTTTTGCCCTTGCGGCGACCTTCCGTCCCATCTAACACATCATCATCATCATCGTCATCATCATCCGGTTTTCCTTCATGGAGCTCGCCCCTGATATTCAAAAATCTCAAGTCGTTCCTTGCTTTCGGCCCATCTTTGGACCTCTCCGGCATGTTGAGCAGGGTGCCAAGCAGACTCTCGCACACGTTTTTCGTGATATGCATGAGGTCAAGGCAGTGAGGCGTGCGGAGAATCTTCCAGTACCTCAGGCCCCAGAGAACAGACCTTGTTTTCCATACACCCTCTAACGGCGTCGGCGCCTTTCGCTTCTTTCCCGGCGCAGGGCACTCTTTCCAGTTCTTCAATAGCTCGTCGATTTCCTTGCCGCTCCTTTGACGTGGGGCTCTTCGCATCTCAACTTCATTGTTGAACAGATCTTTGCGTTTTCTCCACGGGTCATCCTTGCGAAGCCACCTTCGATGCCCCAAGAACACGGTTTTCGAAGACCCGGGGTTTCTCTCTAGCTGGAGATACGTAGTGTCATCCATGCACCTAACGCATGCACAGAATCCGTGCGTCACCTGCCCCGCGACATATCCGTAACCGAGGTAGTCATGCACCGTCGTGATGAGCGCGGCTCTCATTGGGAAAAACGTTTCTCCATAGGCGTCCCACGTATTGGCTGACTCGTCCCATAACGTGGCTAGCTCCTCTTCCAACAACTGGATATACAGATTGATGTCGTTACCTGGTTGTTTCGGCCCTTGAATAAGCATACTCATCCGTATGTACTTCCTCTTCAAGCACAACCAGGGGGTAGGTTGTATATACATACAAACACGGGCCAGGTGCTATGGGTGCTGCTCTGGTTGCCAAAAGGATTTAATCCATCCGTACTCATGCACAACCTGATGTTCCTTGGATCGTCCCCGAATTCGGGGTATTCGATGTCTAGCGCCTTCCACTGGCTAGCATCTGAGGGGTGTGTCAGCATCGTGTCATCCTTCTCCGGATCAATTCCATCATCCTCTTTTGGCTTCTTCCTTTCCGCGTGCCATCGCATGAGCTTCGCCTGTGTGGGGTCTGCGAAATACCGCTGCAGACGGGAAGTTATCAGAAAGTACCACACCACTTTTCGAGGAGAGGCCTTCTTCCCTGACTTGTATCGAGTTGCATCGCACACCGGGCATATGGTTCTCTCTGCGTACGCGCCCCGATAGATGATGCAGTCATTAATGCAAGCATGGTATTTCACATGAGGTAAATCCAGAGGGCACACGACTTTATTGGCCTCCTCGATGCTCATTGGACACTTGTTCCCCGTGGGAAGACGGCCGTGCCAGAATGCCATGTTCTCATCGTAGCTCGCATCGGTCCATCGGTGTTTTGTCTTCATCTCGAGGGTCCTTAATGTTACGTTCAGACGGGTATCCTCGCTCACGCATCCTTCATACAATGGAGTAACGGCGTCTATCTCCAGTTGCCACAGCTTCGATTTCTCTCTAGCAGCAGCTCTGGTGTTGCTAGTCTCCTTGAGAAGCAGAGGTTGGACATGAGGGTCCCGCACCCAGTCCGACGATGATGTCCCGACATCTTCATCATGATGTCCTTCGTCTTGATTATGATCATGTCCGACATCTTCATCATGATGTCCTTCGTCTTGATTATGATCATGTCCTTCATCTTGATCATGATGTCCGTCATCATGTCCTGGAGACTCTTCATCTTCATCACTTGTCGGGTAAAGAGTGTAGCCATCCATGAAACCACGGCGGATAAGGTGCGACTCCAAGTCACCACAATCGTATCTGATCAAGTGTTTCAGTTTGCATCTTCGACAAGGACATCTTATCTCCGTCATGTTATTTCACAACATTTCGGCCGTCGCATGTTTCATAAATCTAGCCACGGTGCATGTGCTTATATGCATGGTTGCCTGCATAGTAAAAAAAGATCAAAGAACAAATTAATTAGAATCAAATTACGTAATATATGGATGATGCATGCATGGTCGTCGACGGAAAAATTCGGCATGACCTATGCTAAAAATAGGACATTCTCGGAGTGCGTGGTCGCCGAAATGGAAATGAATCAACATTTTGGCAACACATGTCAACTCATTTTTAAGACATGCACAACTTTCATCAAAAATACGCAACACAATTTCGCATATGTATATATGCAACCATATGAATCTTTTGTGATGACGCACCGGCCGATACCGAGCGAGATCTATGAGAGAGAGCGAGATCAAGACACATACATACAACACATATACATATCCCTCCAACAACTCACCAACTATAGATCTTGCCGACTCGAGACCGAGAGAGTATGTGTGTATGTGGCTATAGGGAGTGAAAAAGATGGAAGAGAAAGTGGTAAAGTGAGATGGGGGTGGAGAGAAGTGTTTACTAGATTCCCCTCACATATATATATATATATTAAATAAAATAGGTTAAATAAGTTTTAAATGGTGGGAAAATGGGGGAAATGGGGTGGTGAGGAGGTGGGGGCGACCAGATCTAAAATGGGGTGGAGATATGGGGGGATGGGAGGTGGGGGTGGTCCCAGCCACTTAAATTGCTCCCAGGTATACCCGTGACGCACCGTGCTGTTGGTGCGTCACGGCTATGTGGGATAGGCGCGGCGCACCTGCCTGTGGTGCGTCACGGCTATCTGTTTCAATCTATAGCCCGGTGCATCGCGGGTATGCCTCGGAGGCTCGCCACCCCGGCCCCACACATAGGCGCGAAGCGCCATCTGTTTGGTGCGCCGCGGGTAAGGCTATAGGCGCGACGCACCAAACTGTGGTGCGCCACGGCTATTAGGCGTGACGCGCCGTAATGCTGGTGCGTCACGGGTATCATCACTCCTATAGCTGTTTTCCTAGTAGTGGGTTATCCATTAAAGATTGAGGCCCACACAACCATCCACGCACACACGGGGAGAGAGGGGCCAGGGGAAATGGGATGGTGACGCATGTAAAATGCATAGATGAATTTTGCATATTTTCACATGGTTTTCTATTACATATTGCACCATATAAGGGTATAATTCAATGTTTTATAGTAATTTGGGGTTAAATTACAAAGACCCCCAACTTTTATGGAATTAACCCTGCCTGTCAGAAACCCCGTTTTCTATATTTTTGACGTTTCAGGGGGCAAACTTCCGCGAAATCACCTGAAAACCTGCGGGGGTCATTTTCTTGGAAGGAGAAGACTTGCGGGCGAAGGATCCACGGGAATTGGTCAAGGAGGCCCAAAAGAGGACCCTCCACGCGGCCAGATTCCTTGGCCGCGTGAGAGGCCCCCTTTTGGCCCCTGTGGCCCCAATTCCTTCCATCTTCGACTTACCGACTCCATCTTGACCTAAAACCGACTATAAAAAGGGTCCCCCGTACCCTTACGGAGGAGGGCGCCGCCGAAACACCGAAACACCAAAACAGAGACCAGAAGTTCCAGATTGGAGGGGGAAAACTCCGGCGGGGCGCCGCCGGTGTGATCTCCTACCCCTCCAACGTCATCTCCATCGACATCTCCATGAAGAGGGAGTAGTCCACCCTAGGGCTATGGGTTTGTGGAAGTAGCACTTGTATCTCTCTCTCTATGTGCTTCACTAATTAGATCCGTATGAGCTGCCTCACATTATTACGGGCACCGTTGTAATTCCTATGTGGTGGATCTTTTCTATGAGTTATTGAATCTGAGATTGCAATTGTTTCTCTTGAGTTATTTGAGTAGATGTATCTTATGTACCCCGTTATTATTTGCTACCTTTTATCAATCTAGTTCTTGAGAGCGTGTGTGGCGTGATGGGTGCATTAGTTGGAGTAACGGGGGTGGCTAGTGCTGTGAAAGTGACAGAAGTTCAACGATCCACTTAGGTTTTGTTAAACCTTCCTTAGTTACCTCACTAGGGATAAAAAGGAGTACCTTGTTACCGGGGATTTGAAGTGACACTAATCAATCTCCATGACTAGATCTAGCAAGTTCTTACTTCAACTTCATGTCACATTGCTTAAAGCTATACTCTGGTTTTTCCTTAATTATCGAGGTGTTATGATTTATTTCGCATCTTGGTGGAGTATAAGAGAGATCAATATGACCGTAGAGATCTCTATGCTAGGACGTGATGCCCATATGAAAGTACTCAATGTTAAACATGTTAATGTAATCTCACATGTAATTCTTTATGTCCACCGTCTACCACTTTATTTGAGAGAATGCAAGTGTGAAACCATGAACCCCGGTCCTATTTTAATTATAAGAAAACACTCTAGTTACTTTGCTGCAATTTACTTACTTGCACTTTACTTTACTTGCATCTCCAATTCGAATTTACATTATCTCCATCACCACTTGCATCACAAAAATAGAAAAACAATCCATTGCATATTTATTTTCTCATTTGCATTTAGTAGTAGATTTAATTATTGCACATTTACTTTCAGTTTTGCATTGCAATTTAGAAGTCTCACACCGTTGTGCTTGACAACCACTTGGTGAGGTTGAGGGCACAAAACTCTCTACTTGTTTGCAGGATCCTGGAGGAAGCTTGGAAGACAACTGCTGAAATACTGGCTCCCCAAGAGTTCGATATAAACCCTCGAGCCACCCTCGTGGGGAAGAAGGCTTGCCACTAGCTACACACTCTGCACTTGGAGTCTCAACCTAGCCATCAAGCGTTTTTCTGGCGCCGTTGTCGGGGAGCCATAGGTGAAGGAGTTGTCCAAGGGAGCTCACAAGAAGTCTTCATCACCAACAAGGTGTGCAAACACCTAAGCTTGGGGAGGTTGCACCTACGTGAGTACCGTCCTTTCTATCTCCACCTTCTTTCAAGTAGATTGTTTTGTTTCTTGTCTTGTTTTGTTTTTGTTCTTGTTTTTGTTTTGTCTTGCATATTTATTTAGTTTGCATTTTAGTTTTGCATTTAGTTATCTAGTTTATTTTAGTATTTCGAATTTTCCTAGTTACTTTACTTTTCAGTTTTGCATAAAAAATTAAAAACTACATAAAAACTGTTAATATGGGTGATAGAACTAACTTAAGTGACTACACAAATACACCGAATGACCAATTCATTGCTAGGCCAATTACTACACCTGAAATACAAGATGAAAGCTATGAAGTAAGTCCTAGTTTATTGAATTTAATTACTAGAGAGCAATTTGGTGGTAGTGCTATGGAGGATGCCTCTATGCATCTTCATGAGTTCATGGAAATATGTGATATGCAGAAATTTAAAAATGTGGAAAGTAGTGTTTTAAAACTGAAATTATTTCCTTTTTCACTTAGAGGAAAGGCTAAAGAATGGTTACTTTCACTACCTACAGCTAGTATAAAGTCTTGGGATGATTTAAAAGAAGCTTTCATTAAGAAATATTATCCTCCCGTTAAAATTTTGCAAAATAGGAATAATATCCTCTCATTTAGGCAAAATGATAATGAACATGTAGCCATGGCATGGGATAGAATTAAATTAATGCTTAGAACATGCCCATCACATGGAGTAAATGAATGGACCATACTACACTCTTTTTATAATGGTCTAAACTACATGTCTAGAAATATACTTGATTCTGCTGCTGGAGGTGCCTTTATGAGTAAAACTGTAGGTGAGGCTAAGAGCATATTAGAAAGCATATTGCAAAATTATAGTCAATGGAATACTGAAAGAGCACCCAATCCCACTAAGAAAATAAACTCAATTGAAGAAACCAATGATTTGTCTTCTAAAATGGACACTATTCTTGCTTTTATTAATAAACAAAATATGGAGAATGTGCCTTTGCAGGAGCTAGTTGGTAGTAATTCTGAAAGTGTGGATGTTAATTTTGTTAGGAATTATGGTAGCAATGGTTTTGGTAATGCTTACAATTCATATAGTAAACCTCCTTATGTGCCAAATAAACCTTTTGTTCCATATCCTAATGCTAATGAAAATAAGTGGAAGCCTTCTAGTGAAATTTCTGAATCTAATAAATTGCTTATGGAACAAGTTGCTAGTCACAATGCTATGATACATGAGTTAAATAAGTCTATTGCATCCATTAGTAGTGATATTAAAGGATTGCAACTTCAATCTTCGAATTTAGATAAAGCATTGTCAAAATTAGCTGATAATCAAGCAACTCTATTAAGCATGTCAGCAGGAAAGCCACAAGCACAACCTAGTGTAGGAATGAATTCTATTACTATTTCTGCTCCTATTATTGAAAATATTGATCATATTGCTGAGAATACAAGTGAGCATGTCCCTACTAGCTTAGAAGAAACTTTGAATGAAATAGTGAAGTACCCTGAATATTTACTTCCATATATGTCTTATCTTGCTAGCAAAGATGAAATTAGTCCTCATGAATCAAGCATGATAGCTAAATTAGAGAGTAAAGTAGAGGAAATTATGATGCTTACTGAAATTAAGGATCCATTGCTTGATTTATAAAAAAGTAGCTTGCAAGAACTTATTGCTACTCTACAAAAATTTGCTAGTGATCCCACTATAAATGTTAATCAACCTGGCTTTGGATCTTATATTGCTAATCATGTCTTGCAAGAACAAATTGCTAGGTATAAGAATGAGGCCATGATACCTCCTAAGCTTGGGGATGCATGGATCCCAAAGGTGCTAGTTTCAATTGGAAAAAAAATTCACCATGCTATGTTAGATCTAGGTTCTAGTGTATCGGTACTCTCTAAAGGATTATATGAATTGCTAGAACTAGAAAATTTAGAAAAGTGCTCAAGTGAATTTGTCCTTGCGGATAACTCTAGTAAACATGCTATAGGACAAGTAAAAGATGTTATGATTGAATTGCACATGACTTTTGTACCCGTTGATTTCATTATTATGGATATGGGGGATAAATCCCCTAGTCCTATTATTTTGGGTAGACATTTTCTTCGTACTGCAGGTGCAATCATAGACTCCAAGGAAGGGAATGTCAAGTTTCAGTTCCCTCACAAGAAAAGCATGGAGCACTTCCCAAGGAAGAGGGGCACGCTGAAGAACAAGCTCCCTCATGAGCTTTATCCCTCTTGATTATCAAGTAAGTAAAGCCTAGCTATATGGCTATAAAGAAAGCGCTTTACGGGAGGCAACCCGGTTGTTTTTGTTTATATTTTCCTAGTGTCCTCTTTCTGTCTCAAGAGATTAGTTTTTTTGTTTTAATTCTGGAGTTTTCAATAAAGAGTCAAGTCAAATCCATTTGGACTTATAAGTTGCTATCCTAGTGCATGAAATTTCTGTTTCAGCACGAGTCTGCTCACCGTATGATTTTACGTTTTTTATTGGTATGTCGCATTGAGATAATTTTTTAGTATGTTCTGGAACTTATCGTCCTCTATAAGCAAAAAAATTGGCTTAATTTTTTGACGAGTCTAGCTTAGGGAAAAACGTTCGTTTTGCTGCTGCTGCTTTTCTGGACAGATTCTGCCTTCTTTTGTTTTATGCACTCTTTGGGCTTGGGAATCGAATTTCCATGATTCTTTCAAGCAAGAGAGTGAACATAGAACATAATGAACCTTATTGTATATCTACTGGAGCATTTGATTTGGAATTTTGCACAGCAAGCATGTGATTTGTTTGTCCTTGCTAATCTCACCCCACAGAAAGAGAATGGGAGAAACATGTTTTGTGAAGTTTTTTCACAGGGAATAGAGGAGCTGCGCCTCAAGACATCCAAGAATGGTGAAAGCCATAAGCTTGGGGATGTGATGAACACCCCACTGGATCTACACTCTTTTGGTTAGCACACGTCTACTTTCTGTTTTTCTAAGCAAAGCATTTATCGTAGAGACTTGAAGCGTCTAGTTTTTGTTTTTATTTTTGTTTTGATAAGACCACCACCATCATTTTATATGAGATTGAGCTACTGGAGTTTGGGGTTGGAATGTATTGGATGCTAGTATTATGACTTGGAATAGGGATGCCATGGTTGATTTTAAGAGCTACATATGTTTGCATGATTTATAGGCTTTTTATGTGTAGAAATTTGCAATAATGTTGTCTTGAGCTATCTCTTATTCATGTCCTTGATGTTAATTGTTGGTTTATTTAGTTTGTCATGAAATGAGTAGTTCTATGGACATATGCATGCATAGTATCTGGTCAACTATCTCCCTCTTGCTAGTCCAAAAATTTAAAAATTCCAACAAGTAAAAACTTGTTTCCAACACTCCTTAGCCAAGTATTTCCAGTGAGTCCACCATATCTTCCCATTAGCTTCATTGCTATTCCGAGTATGTTCACCATGTTATTGTGTTATTTATGTTCTAAATTAAGATATTCACTTTATTAATTGTCATGGGTTGAACTTGGGATAGGACTCTCACGAACTTTTGAAGGCACACTTTACTTTTTATGCATCTAATAAACATGACCCAATAATGGGAGCCACAAGTTTTGCGTTTGACAAGTGTGTGGTTGGGAGCTAGCTATAAACGTGTATCACCGGAAAGCTTTCAACATTGCACAAAAAATTTACATTTGGTTGATATCATGTACTTTTGTTTTTGGACTCCTGCCATGCCGAAATGAAATAGAGGAATAGTAAGTTTTGATGAGTAAGTATCTATATGACTAGAGAAACGCATTGGGCCGCTAACCCAAGCCATGCTTTATCATGGTGGAAATTTACTTACATCTTGAGTGACTCTACAACACATCCTATAATAAAATAAGAAGCTATGCATAATAGTGAATGAAAATAAAAAGGATGATGAGTCTACTCCGTTTGTTCATCTTGTCATTGTAACATGGGCTTGTTTCCATGTCATAGGGGGCAAGAGGTACCTCTTCGCGGTTCTCTATGATGTCATTGATACTTATTATGATTGTACAAAGCTTATTAGGAATCTTAAGTTGAGTAATCATGGAGTAGGTTTTCACACTCACGGGGCATGAGGCTTTCAACCACCTTGTCATTCTCATTACTTCAATACTCACAATTTTAAGATGCTAGTGATAAAGGGGCAATGAGAGTCCTAGATCAATGGATACCACATTTCAATTAGTAATTTTAGTTGAATAATTTAGAGCCAAAATAAGACTTGATCATGTTTTACCTCTACTCAATTTTCTTCAAAGTGTCCACCATATTTTCTATTCTCCATTATGCTATTCTTTGACAAATATAGGATTTTATTTTTCATTTTGTGTATGCATTTGGTCCATAGTGCTTTTATTTCATTATACACTTTGTGAACTTTCATGAAGCATCTTTGCTTGCATATTTGATATTTCTTACAACATGAATTGTATATTGCTACTCATTTCTAGTATTAATCATTTGATTATATGTAGCATGAATAATCCTCCTAGATATCCCATGATTGTTTCAATATGCAAAACCCATCTTAGTTTTATCACCTTCATACTCGAGGACGAGCATGGGTTAAGCTTGGGGATGTTGATGCATGTAAAATGCATAGAGGAATTTTGCATATTTTCACATGGTTTTCTATTACATATTGCATCATATAAGGGTATAATTCAATGTTTAATACTATTTTGGGGTTAAATTACAAAGTCCCCCAACTTTTATGGAATTAACCCTGCCTGTCAGAAACCCCGTTTTCTATATTTTTGACGTTTCAGGGGGCAAACTTCCGCGAAATCACCTGAAAATCTGCGGGGGTCATTTTATTGGAAGGAAAAGACTCGCGGGCGAAGGATCCACGAGAATTGGGCAAGGAGGCCCAAAAGAGGACCCTCCACGCGGCCAGATTCCTTGGCCGCGTGAGAGGCCCCCTTTTGGCTCCTGTGGCCCTAATTCCTTCCATCTTCGACTTACCGACTCCGTCTTGACCTAAAACCGACTATAAAAAGGGTCCCCCGTACCCTTACGGAGGAGGGCGCCGCCGAAACACCGAAACACCAAAACAGAGACCAGAAGTTCCAGATTGGAGGGGAAAAACTCCGGCGGGGCGCCGCCGGTGTGATCTCCTACCCCTCCAACGTCATCTCCATCGGCATCTCCATGAAGAGGGAGTAGTCCATCCCAGGGCTATGGGTTTGTGGAAGTAGCACTTGTATCTCTCTCTCTATGCGCTTCACTAATTAGATCCGTATGAGCTGCCTCACATGATTACGGGCACCGTTGTAATTCCTATGTGGTGGATCTTTTCTATGAGTTATTGAATCTGAGATTGCAATTGTTTCTCTTGAGTTATTTGAGTAGATGTATCTTATGTACCCCGTTCTTATTTGCTAGCTTTGTTCAATCTAGTTCTTGAGAGCGTGTGTGGGGTGATGGGTGCATTAGTTGGAGTAACGGGGGGTGGCTACTGCTGTGAAAGTGACAGAAGTTAAGCGATCCACTTAGGTTTTGTTAAACCTTTCTTAGTTACCTCATTAGGGATAAAAAGGAGTACCTTGTTACCGGGGATTTGAAGTGACACTAATCAATCTCCATGACTAGATCTAGCAAGTTCTTACTTCAACTTCATGTCACATTGCTTAAAGCTATACTATGGTTTTTCCTTAATTATCGAGGTGTTATGATTTACTTTGCATCTTGGTGGAGTATAAGAGGGATCAATATGACCGTAGAGATCTCTATGCTAGGACGTGATGCCCATATGAAAGTACTCAATGTTAAACATGTTATTGTAATCTCACATGTAATTCTTTATGTCCACTGTCTACCACTTTATTTGAGAGAATGCAAGTGTGAAACCATGAATCCCGGTCCTATTTTAATTATAAGAAAACACTCTAGTTACTTTGCTGCAATTTACTTTAATTGCACTTTACTTTACTTGCATCTCCAATTCGAATTTACAGTATCTCCGTCACCACTTGCATCACAAAAATACAAAAACAATCTATTACATATTTATTTTCTCATTTGCATTTAGTAGTAGATTTAATTATTGCACATTTACTTTCAGTTTTGCACTCCAATTTAGAAGTTTCACACCTTGTGCTTGACAACCACTTGGTGAGGTTGAGGGCACAAAATTCTCTACTTGTTTGCAGGATCCTGGAGGAAGCTTGGAAGACAACTGCTGAAATAATACCTCCCCAAGAGTTCGATATAAACCCTCGAGTCACCCTCGTGGGGAAGAAGGCTTGCCACTAGCTACACACTCTGCACTTGGAGTCTCAACCTAGCCATCAGATGGTGAGACTATAGCAAGTTGAAACCGATCAATAATATCATATTCTCTCTACCAATTTTTTATAGTACTCAAAAGCCCCACAAAGGGATGTGGATTAATTAGATAAATACATGATACACTAACTTAGAAAGAAATGGGATATTTCTAAAAATATCCCTACTTTAGCTGATTTACATTTAGTTTGCGGGCCAAAGAAAAGGATGGCTTAGCATTATTGACCTTCAAATTTGGAATTATTGTTTGATGTTGAAATTTGTGTATAGATTCTTTAGCAAGGTGGATCTTCCGTGGATAAACTGTTTGGAGAACACATTATGTGTCCTCTCTGCACCCGAAAAACTTACAAGAGTGAAGAGATTGTATTAAATTATTGCCTCTCTATAAGTCCATAGTTGTGTGTCATCTCGAAAATGGTAGCTCAATTTTGCGATCGCATGATCAATTGAATAATCGAGATCTTAAATTGGCTCACTCACATCTTTCTTCATTTGCTCCTGTACATTTTTCACCTACCTATGTTTGCTGCAGCATATGAGGAATTACATGCTTTCAACTCTCGGATTGCTAAGGCTTGATAAATTACAAAGACGATATCTGTACACATGCACGGACGAGTGATTTTTCATTGGCCAATTCCTATGCCTTTCTAATGCATTTGAAGCATCATGAACAACATTTGGCTCGCTTTAAAAACCATGTTGCAGTCAAAAGTATAGAGAGTGTTGTTGTTACAAGAAAGTTTAAATATGGGTTTTTTAGAGAAGAAATTTCTTCCTAGAACGCTGCATATTTGTTATTTGCAGTGGTAACGTGACAGAAACGAGATATTATCTTTCCTTCCCTCGCCCTTCTTGCACAAGTCTGGCGGATCTTTGAGCAGAAGTATTATATGCATCTAATTTGTTTTCCAATAATGCCGCAAATTTGTGATAAACTTCATGTAGCACCACAACTTATAGTTTTTCCCATATCCTGGAAATCTCATGTTCATACATGCTTCTTCAACTCTAGGTTCTATCAAAAATATCTTTCTCTTCATTTACATAACATCCGCTGCAGATGATGTACTAATTTAGGAGAAAATGATACGATGTAACGTGATATTTATATATAATGTTACGCTAGCTTATCCATATGTTCAACATAAAAGATAAATCGGCTTATCAGCCGATTAATCGATCTTATCAGTCGAATATTTATCAGCAAGTTTTCTTGTAAATCCCATATTTTAGCACTAGAACGTCTAAAATGTGCTATAAAAATAAATCATATCGTCAGTCAAAATTCTGAAATACGATATATATATATATATATTATATTCAGTAATACTAAAAATTAAATGGATATTGTAAATCAAATGCTCCAGAGCTGGAAAATCGATCTATCAGCTGATATATCGGCATAAACTCCACCGATATACATTTATCTTATTGGTCACATCCGATAAGAGATAAATCGGCATATCAGAAAGTATTTTGAACAGTAATTATATATGGTGAAGTTGGGGTCCTGTATATATGAGAATGTGGGGAAGATACTATGAGTCAGCACCACTCCAAGCAAAGTTACAAGACTGGTCCTTTGGGTGAAGAGATTATCTGAAATTATCTCCCCTATATAAGTCGCTACATATGAACTTGTGATTCTTGCAAAATCTTCCGATGGAAACTGTAATTTCCTCCTCTATACTTCAGTTCCGTCAAATCAATTTGTGCACCTTTTTTGGCAATAAATACCACGAGATATCATGGTAGTGATCAAACATGGCAGAGATAAAGGAGCTAGAAATTTAAAAGAAACGATAAAATCATCAAGTTCTACACACTCCTTTTTTTCAAAATATACAATACAACGCTCGCAAGCTCAAATAATGTGAGCAAATATTCTCATGAAGGGTGACATAAAGAAGGCTAACGGTTTTTATTATTTTTGAGGTATGCCAATTTCAGGTAATGTCGACCATGTTGTTTTAAATGAATTGTTTCATTGTGATATTTCTAATATTTTGCATATATGTATCTCAGGCATATGAGTGAATCTGGTTTTGGATAATGAAACAAGAAAGGACTTCGTGATGGATATAGCGCTGGCAAGCTGATGTAATGTGAGCATTTCATCTTTAGTAAACACAAGAGTTTGAAGCTGAATACTTCGTTTTTGTAAACATTCGGTAAGCAGAACGGACTAAGAACTATCCTGATTTCTTGGGGGTGGGGAGGGGTTGCGAATTACAAGTATTTGTATCCAAGCCCTCCGTAAAAAAAGTCACAAGTTTGTCCAAATCTGGGGGGTGCCCCTGCCCACAAGCTTACAGTAAGCTCCCCTACTAGGAAATTGCTGAATCACCGTACGAGACCTAGGCGACTAGGGTTTCCATGACCTAGGCGACTAGGGTTTCCAGTGTAAAACTCGTTCCAGGACCGATTGTCGTATAGAAAAAAACCGATCAGATCGCTCATACTACCTCACGATCGGGATCAAGGCAGTCCCTTCGGCGAGAGCAGTAACCAGTTGGGCCTTAACCATGGCGGCGCTGGCTGGATCCGGCTCTTCCAGGGCTAGCGGATCAGGAAGCAAAAAGGATGAAGATATTGACGAATTGCTCGGCAGACTGGGGTTCAATGAGGAGAAAGTAGATGATTTGATTTTTGAAGAACAAGTAGATGCACCGATAGAGGGGGTGAAGTGGATGGACTTAGCTCGAGTGCACACGGCGAACCCGTTCAGTCCGGAGACATTTGAACAAAATATGATTAATGCTTGGAGCCCTGCGAAAAAAAATCAAGATTAGACCGATCGAGTGGAACATTTTCTCCATCTAATGCTACTGCCTTGGTGACTGGCTAAAGGTTCAGAGCAGGGGCCATGGTTGTTTAGACAAAACACTGTTTCTACTGAGCCATATAACGGGCTGAGCTCCCCAGATTCAATAGATCTTAATTATTTTGAGGCTTGGGTTCAAATACATAAACTACCAGATGGCTAATGTTCCACTGTGTTGATCGAGAATCTGGTTGAGAAGAAGATCGGCAAGGTCTCAAAAGTGGAGACAACCCTATATGAATTAGGAAACTTTGTGAGAGATAGAGTAAATATTGATACAACGAACACACTTGCAAGGTTTGTATCAATTTCTAGAGGAGGCTAGAGAGAAATCTATAAAATACAATTTGAAAAATTGCCCAAATTCTGTGGGCCGTGTGGTATGCTGGGACATATAGCTCTAGAGTGTGGTACGGGGGAACACGATGTCACCAAACTGAAGTGGGGTAATTTCTTGAAGGCGGATCCCATCACTTGGCATGGAAGGAGATCCTTTGTGGGAGGCAGAGCCACGGGCTTTGGAGGAAGACGAGGTGGTCGAGAGTCTGGAGGAAGGGGCAGGATGCCGGGTGAATTTCATGACTAGAGAATCCACCCTAAACGGAAAAACGGGGAGGATACTAAAGTGGATGACGAACTTTATGATACAGCCTCTTGCCCGATCAAAGCTACTGATTCTGTTATGTCAGAAGTTGTTAAACAAGCTAAGAGAACTCTATATTTTATGAATGATCCGCAGAACCCTCCTAAACTGGATGGTGCGCCAAGTGGCACACTGATGCTTACACATGGAAAAGGGGAGGATGGTCAGGGGATGATGGAACAGACAGAGGCTGCCAGCAATAGTAAGGAGCAAGCTAAAAGACAGAACAGTGGAAGCGAGAACTCAAAAGTAAACTCAAACTCAGAATCGGCGGACTCCTTCGAGGGGTGCCCCGGGATCATTGATTATTATATGCTGGAACTACCAAGGAATGCGCAAATCCTCGGCAGTTCGTGCGCTCTTGGAGCTCCAGGGCGATTACACCCGGATGTGCTTTTCCTGTCCGAAGTGCATTTGTGTAAAGCTAAGGTAGATAATCTTCGTAGGAGACTCAATTTCGACGAGATGTTGGTCTCGGAAAGTGATGGGAGGAGTGGTGGATTGGTAACGTTCTGGAATAAGGATATTACGGTAACATCTAAAGAGATTACCACAAATTTCATTGATATAAGGATCAACGAGCAGAGCGAGGCAGGATGGCAACTAACTGGCTTGTATGGTGAACAAAGCAGGGAAGAATAAACATCTAACTTGGGAGTATATAAGATCACTTCATGCAGGAATGGATCTTGCGTGATTATTGGCTGGAGATTTTAATGAGATTATGTATTCAAATGAGAAAGAAGGGGGTGATGTGAGACCCCAACGGTTTATGCAAGCATTCAGAGACACCCTAAACGAGTGCAGCCTAGAGGATATGGGGTTCACTGGTGATGTGGTCACATGGAGGAGAGGAAAAATTTGAGAACGGCTAGATAGGGCAGTGTGTGGTCGGAGATGGGCTGCAATGTTCCCAATGGCCGGTGTGATCAATGAAAGTTTCGGAAAATCAGACCATAGGCCGGTTCTAATCAACACTGAAATGTTAACGTGGAGCCATGTAAACAAATTGGGTCCTCCACGTTTTGAAGCTCGCTGGTTGTGCGAGCAGAACATTGAAACAATCATCCAAACAGCGTGGGAGAAAGCAAAACAATTACATGATATGTCCCCCTTGAGTGTCCATACAAAGTTGATTCATGAAGCACTACATACATGGAATAAGGACGTCCTAAAGGGGACTAGGAGGAGGCTCCGTGAACTACAAAAGTAACTCAATGATATTATCTCGGGTCCTCTATCCGATGAGGCGATTGCGAAGCAAAGGGAAGTGCAATTGTAGATGGAGAACTTGCTCGAACAAGAGGAATTGTACTGGGTTCAACGAGGACGAGTGAACTGGCTCCAACATGGAGACCAGAACACGTCGTTCTTCCACCGTTTTGCTACTGCCAGGAGGAAAAGAAATCATATCAGTTCTCTGAAGGATGATGGGGGTGCAGTGATCGACGACCCAGCCCAGCTTCTGTCAGTAACAAGGGATTATTTTGGTAACCTTTTTAGTGCGGGGATTTTCGAGGCTAACCAGGAAGTTCTTGAGAAGGTAGCTCCATGTATCACTGCTGAGATGAACGAGGCACTCAACGCCCCGTATACAAGAGAAGAGATTAAAAAAGCAATGTTCAATATCAGAGACCTGAAGGCCCAGGGGCCTGATGGACTACATGGCGTGTTTTACAAACGGTTTTGGCACATTATCGGAGAGGATCTTACGGACGAAGTACTGGTTGCGGTAAGTTCAAGGGTTATTCTGGATGGCTGGAACGATACGACTATTGTGTTAATTCCTAAGGTGGAGAACCCGGAACATATTATGCAATTCCGTCCAATCAGCCTCTGCAACGTGGTATACAAGGTTATCTCAAAATTGATTGCTACTAGTCTGAAACTAATACCACCTGAAATCATCTCTCCAACACAAAGTGCTTTCATACCGGGGCGCTTAATTACTGGTAATATTCTAGTGGCATATGAATCATACCACTCTATAAAGAGCAGGAGAGATGGCAGACATGGCTTTTGTGCGGTGAAATTGGATATGCAAAAGGCCTATGATAGAGTGAAGTGGAGTTTTCTCAGAGGTATTCTTTTGCGGCTGAGTTTGATACAGAGTGGGTCAATCTGATCATGGCCTGCGTGTCTTCGGTGAGGTATCAAATTCGTTTGAACAATGATTTTTCAGATTTTGTTTATCCATCTCGGGGTCTCCGTCAAGGAGACCAGCTATCACCTTACTTGTTCTTGTTGTGTGTTGAAGGACTCACCAGCTTGTTGAAATTTGAGGAAAGAGCGGGTAATATTCTGGGAGTGAAAGTGTGCAGGAATGCTCCTGCAGTTTCTCACTTATTATTGGTAGATGATTCCCTTATATTGATGAGAGCGGATGTCCTTAACGCATCTTCGCTCCGTCGAGCCCTGGATGACTATTATGCCGCCTCTGGACAACTGGTCAGTGAGGCGAAATCTAGCATATTCTTCAGACCTAATACGGATGTTAATACTAGGGTGGAGGTATGCTCTGTTCTAAGTATCATGACTGAAGCTTATGACTGATAGATATCTTGGTCTTCCACCTATGGTAGGGATAGACAGAGCGGATTGTTTCAAACACCTTGTTGAGAGGGTGTGTAAGATTTTAAGTGGATGGAAAGAGAAGAAATTGTCTTTCGGTGGGAAAGAAGTATTTCTTAAAGCCGTCATTCAAGCTATTCCGGCGTATGTGATGTCTGTATTCAAACTACCCAAACAGATTATTAAAGGAATAATCACCGCAATGTCCCAATTCTGGTGGGGAGACGATGACCAGCAGAAACATATGCACTGGTTTGCATCGTGGAAGATGTGTGTTCCGAAGAGAAAGGGAGGTATGGGTTTTAGAGATCTCCAAAGCTTTTATCTAGCAATGCTTGCGAAACAATGCTGGAGGCTTATCTCGTCTCCAGACTCCTTGTGTGCTCAAGTATTAAAAGCAAAGTATTTTCCTTCAAGAGATATTATCAATTGTCAATTAAAAAAGGGGAGCTCGTTCACTTGGCAGAGCATTTGGGATGGTATACAACCTTTAAAAGAGGACACATATGGAGGATTGGGGACGGTGCAAACACCAAAATTTGGGAAGACCCGTGGGTTCCCACTAGCCCGAATAGAATGATTACTACTAGGAGAGGTAATATTGTATTATCTCATGTGTCCGAATGAATTGACTTGGAGAATGGATCATGGGATGAAGAACTGATGAGGGACTTATTTTGGCCTATTGATGTACAAAGAATATTTAATATTCCTCTGGCTATGGGTATGTTCGACGATTTTGTTGGATGGCACTACAACAAATCAGGAGTATTCTCGGTGAAGTCCTGCTACCACTTGGAATGGGAACACCAACATGGGATTAAGCTAAGGAGGACAGGGGACTATGGTACATCTTCGTCACTCCCAATCTAGAAAACTCTATGGTCACTAAACGTACCAGCAAAAATAAAGATCCACTGTTGGAGGTCCTATATGGTGCAATACCATGCAATGGAGTCTTGGCCAATAGACACATGCACCCCAGCTCGAACTACACCCTTTGTCACTCGGCTTGTGAGAGTATACGTCATGCTTTTTTCATGTGTCCGGGGGTTCAAGAAATTTGCTCTCATTTGGGTATGCTGGAAATTGTTAAACAGAAGTATGACGTCGAAGTGGAGGGGCAGTCGACCCTTGAAGCTCTGTTACGGGATACTACTGCAAATGCCCTATTGATTAACGAGGTTGGTCGTAATGAGCTTGTGACTGTGGCAGTATGGTACATATGGTGGGAACGCTGTCAAGCTACTAATGGTGAAACAGTGCAATCACCTATCAGATCAGCACAAGCGATCTTAACTCTTGCTCTCAACTACTCTAATGCAAAAAAGAAATCGGCCCAAGTCCCACGAGCTGGATGGATGAAACCTAGAGAAAATTATGTCAAGTTTAATGTCGACGATGGTTTTTCCCTGGACTAAGGTACTAGGAGTCATGGAGCTATTCTTCGTGATGATAAAGGAATGTTTCTATCTGCCTGCTGCCGTGGCCTTCCACATGTATCCGACCCGGCAACAGCAGAAGCTTTGGCAGTTAGGGACGGTCTCCTTCTGGCAGGTCTAATCGGATGCAACAGACTTGAGATCGATTCTGACCGTATGTAGGTTATTGAGGTTATGATCAATGGAGGAAACCATCTTGGTCCCGCTGTGGCGATCTTTGAGGAGTGTGCTATGCTTTGCCGCAACTTTACCTCGGTGCTTTTCTTTCACTCTTATAGGGAAGCCAATAGGGCGGCTCACTTGTTAGCTAGCCATGTCGAGGGATTCCTGTCAGTTTCATGGCAAGATGAACCCCCCGATTATCTTGTAAGCACACTTGCAAACGATGTATCTATGTTAAGATTTTGGCAGCAAGTTTCTTACGCACTCTTTTCCTTACCAGGGTACCTAATGGGACTGGAAGGTTTTTAATGAGGCGGCTTGCTTGTTTAATATATATGGTTTAAATTTCAAAAAAAAAAAAAACTCGCATACTAGGAACAACAAACGAAACGACTTGTCGTTGGGGGGAAAGCGGGTAGGTAATCAATTTGTGCACCTACTCTGTTACGGAGAATCTTCAAATACAAATTTACCAATCAGAAACTGAAGTGTGAAAAAATGTTACCTAGTCGCCTCTTTTTTTGTAGCGCCGTATGGACCGTTGGAGTAGTTTTTTTCATTATTAAATTAGCAAATCAAACAAAGGAGAGCATGATCAACGTTCCCAGCTTTCCTTCTACAAAAATATTTCAAAACATGAACGTGCACGCACCCAAAGTATACGCCGATATACGTGCTTTCTTTAGCTGCCTCGATCAGGGCATGCTAGTGTTAGCTTCCACAGGATCCAGTATTGCCATGCTGCCCTTTAGCCGAGCATCAACTTCACCACGATCGACCCGAGCATCGCCGGTGATACACACAGAAGACAGATAAAAGAAATTATGCTCTTTGCCGTGAGATGACACCATTACCCGAAGCGCGAGACGGTATGTTCGCAGGATATCCATGGCGACGCGTCGGCTGTGCGGCCCTCCGCCACCGCCAACGCTGATCCGTCCATCGCGGCACCTACCTCCGGAACCCAATCCGATCTTTCCCATTCGTGCATGCAGCATCGGCTGGGTTGTTCTTCTTGCCTTTCTCGACCGGTTCTTTTTGACCGGGGTATCTGATCCCCTCTCCGTCCTCTCTTTTTCGACATAAAGCCAGCTGATGAACCTTGAGAGTGTTCTGCTGTCTATGTTCTCTGAACAATGTGCAGAAACTGCTAGCTGGTCACTTGCACTTGACTGTAGGTGATGTAAATCCTTCTTCTTGCAGCTTGAAGCACCTGTACTTTACTACCTGCTTCATGAACAAAGAGAGAAGTGCAGCCATGTAACAATATGACTTCCGTATAGTATCAGCAGCTCCACATAACCATGGATTTGCTTGCAAAATTACATGGGGTATTACCATGATAATAGTACAAAACTCATGCTACGAAATGCTGATCCCGGAGAACCTCAGTGGCATATGTTGCCGCTACTTGGGAAATTAAAGCATGCACGTCGCCATTGCCGAAGCTGTCAAGAATCGAATTCCATCCATGTTGCAGCTAGGTAGGTAGATAAATAGCGGCCGGTGTGGGGAGATTTGTCACAAACCACCAACCAAGAACAGCTCCTGTTTGCTGCGTCCTGCCCTGAGTACTTGACCATGGACAGCTCTTCAGATGCCCACAGGTGCACTACTCCTCTTTCTGCTATACATCTGTTTGGCATTTTTCAGTCAAGAAGAAACTCTGCTCTGCTATGCTGTTTTATGAACTGCCAAAGTTTTGTGAGATTAATCCCTAGGAAGAAGCTTCTACCAACTTCTAATTAAGCTGCCAAAGCTTTTCCTCATTTGCTGACGAGGACTTGTTTGTGTTGACGTGCAGCCGGAACAGGTGCGCGGCATGCTACCGCGAGTTCAACCGGATGGAGCACCTCGGTCGAGCACATGCGCCTCTCGCACCACTCGGCGCACGAGCCCCGCTGCGGCGTCTGCGGCAAGCACTGCCGCTCCCTCGACGCCCTCCGCGACCACCTCGGATTCGGCACCGTCCTCCCCAAGCCCGGCTGTGCGAGGGCCTTCGCCGCTCAGGGCTGCCCGCTCTGCCTCGCAGTCTTCCCCTCCTCGGGCGCCCTCCGTGCCCACCGCGCCGGCTGCCAGCTCTCCCGCGCTCCGACACAGAGCCAGCTCACCCGGAGCATGTCAAGAATGAGCCTTCAGAGCGGCGGCCGTGGCGGCGGAGCGGTGGCGCTGGGGTGCAAGATGGTGGGCGGCGGGAGCGACGGCACGCTCGACGTCTGCGCGCGCGTCTGCGTCATCGACGAGAACGAGAACATCGTCTTCGAGTCCTTCGTGAAGCCGCTCATCCCGGTGACGCACTACCGGTACGAGACGACGGGGATCCGCCCCGAGCACCTCCGAGACGCCATGGCCGTCACGACCAAGCAGTCGCGGAAGCGGGTGGAAGACATCCTCTTCAACGGCGAGGAACCGTGGAAGGTCCGCACGGCGCGCGGCGGCGCGAGGCTCCTGGTCGGGCACGGGCTGGAGCACGACCTCGACGGGCTGGGCATCGACTACCCGGCGTACCTGAAGCGGGACACGGCCACGTACCCGCCGCTGATGAAGACGAGCAGCAGGCTGATGAGCAACTCGCTAAAGTTCCTCACGCGGAGCTGCCTCGGGTACGAGATACAGAGCGGCGGGCACCAGCACCCCTACGACGACTGCGTGGCGGCCATGCGGCTGTACAAGAGGATGCGCGCGCTGAGGCACGGCAAGCGGGACGGAGGGGAGGACGGCGCCGGTTGTGCCTTCCCCGCGTGGAGGCAGCGGGAGCTGGAGCGCATATCGCCGGAGGAGCTCCTGAGGATGTCCAAGCCCGACTACCACTGCTGGTGCCTCGACGACTAGCTAGTCGGTGCTGCCTTGCCTGACTACTGCATTCAATTATTTGCCTTTATTTACTGATGATAAAAACCACGTGCATCAGCTAGCTAGCTTCCATTTTGTACGACGTGGCAAATAAAATCAATCCCATTTTGTAATGTAGTTACATTTTCGTGGAAGCTCAGCTGTCGACTACCACTGCTGATCCTGACGCCTAGCCCTTGCCTGATCCCGGAAAAGCACCTGGCCCTGTAATAACCGCCGGTTCCAGTATGGATGCGAACCTGAAAATAAGCACAACAGATCTAAAAGAAAACGGTTGATCCGGGATATTTCACCGGCGTTGCCTCCAGTTTTGAATTCAGATGTGAACCGGGATCAAAAAAAAAAAACCCACCCTCGTGTCGCTCCCGAGCGGGCGACCCGGGGCAAACCCCCAAAACCTAGCGGCGGAGCCTCCCCGCCACCCCCCCGCCGCCGTCGCCGCCATTCCCTGCTGTGGTGGCGGCGGCGCTCGTCTCTCAAAGTAGGGAGCGGGCAAACGCCTGGCTCTGAGCGGAGTCCGGCGCGGGCGCGTACGGGCGGTGGCCCCGACACCGGCATGGGGCTGGAGTGGCGGTGACGCCTTGGCCGCTAGGGCGGTGAGCTAGTGACGCGGTTGGTCGTGCCTGGCCTGAGCACCCTCGGCGGCGCGTCGTCCTGCGGCTCGTGGGAGCTCGTTCCCAGACGGATTGCTCCGGCCGTGTGGGTGCGGGCCAGGGATTTTCAGCGAGGCGGCCTAGCTCTTCGGCGCTGGGGCACGATGGTCCCGGCCCAGCTCGGTCGGCACTGCAGCCTTTGAAGGTGGTCCGGCCTAAGAAGCAGGTGTGTGCAGATCGTGGAGATGACCCAGATGTATTTCTTGCTTTGGCTTTGGCCGGAGCCGGTGCTGGCGACACCTTCTATGTCGTTCCCTTGTTGAAGGCACCACCGCGGTGTCGATCCTGTCTCCCACCAACTTCAAGGGGGAGATTGGGGTGGACCCTAGATCCATAGATCGGATGATGGCGGCGTTTCCGCGTAGTTACCTCCTTGGGGGGCATCATTCTCGGAGTTGTGCTTCGGCCGGAGGGACCAGTGGTGTATCGTGGTGGGTGCAGGTGTTCCGCGTGGCAACGATGACGATGAAGAGCAATGGTTTGGTCGCGGCGGGATTGTGTTAGTCGGCTTCTATTTCGGCGTGTCCGACTCGTCTTCGCGCTGGACTTCCCCTGCTGCGATGTCGGAGCTGCTGATCGATGTGTCGTGCGGCAACGATGGTCGGCGTGGGGCGGTCCGATTGTGGCGACTTTCGCCGGCATGGGTCTGACCCATCTCCTCTTCAGAGCTCATCTTCAAAATCGGAGCCGCCAGTTCCCTCACGAAGGGCCATCTGTTTGGCATAGGCCTTTGTAGACTTCACGAGGCTGCTGCGGTCTTCCTTGGCGGTTGTCTCTTCGGTGAATTCAGGGTCGCCCTTGGACGCGTGATGACGGAGTCGCCCTCGATGGTGTGATGATGATGATGATGATGATAATGTTGGCGGTCAACCTCGACGTCGACTTCTTCAGAAGTGTGTGTGTGTGGTGTTCTTTTGGTACCCAGGGTGGCCATGTGTGCCCTCGCGACGGTCGTGTTCCATGACGGTCGACGAGGGTGCTTGTACCGGTTTTTGGTCGGTTACCCGTTAATTAACCGTCCACCTCTCTTCTTTTTAATTAATGAAAATGGCAAGTCTTTTGCCTCGGTTCAAATAAAAAAGTGAACCGGAAAGCTATGGAGTAGTTGGCAGGGGCTCGTGCAGTGGCGCTGAAAGGCTGGACGATCAAAAAAAGTTAAAACAAAACTGCTGAGGGGTGTGGCACGTTTGATTTGTTTGGATTCAAGGTTTTTTCGCGGTATCACTACGGGAATGGGCTACTGTGCCGACGGCCAAATTATATGCCGACGGCAATTTGTCGGGGCCGTCGGCATAGACCCAACCAGAGAATCCCAAGTTGCAAAAAAACAAATTAGCTATGCCGATAGCAATGCCGTCGGCCTTTTTTTTTTTGAGCTAAACCGACGGCAAAGCCGTCGGCATAGTCAAGCTCAATTTTTTTTTGGCTTAATCACCGTTTTGATCATAACTTTTGCATTTGAACTCGGATTTTGATGTTATTTAGCTCATTTCGAAAAGGATAAACATATCTAAATTATCATGCATATTGTTAAAGCTACATTATTAGAAACAAAATCATGAGAAAGAATGGAACTAACAATAATGGGTTACCGATTTCGTCTGAGAGGGTTGTGGGGGCTCTGAATCCAACCAAAATCTAGGTGGACCATACCAAGTGTGTACAAGTGTGTTTTGGGTTATATATGTCAAGTATTCTACTAGGTATGTTAAGGGTTTCACCTCCATCATTTTTTTGATTTTTCTATGCCTATTTCAAAACGAAGTCAAGACGGCGGGCATGACCGTTGTAGCTAGGGCTTAAATATTGAGAAAGTCTTGGTGTATCTATGATGAAATAGGTAGTTGTGTACCTAAAAATGATTTTTTCCAAAAATCATGAGCAAACTACGAGGCACCTGTAGTTCAACTTTGACCCGTTTCCAGCTGAATCGGCAGAAACATGTGTTTTTCAAAAGAGGTGGATGGAAACCTTTTCAGCGGCAACAATTTGGTTAATTATGCATATAACATGGTCTAGTGTTTTCAAAAAATTCATCTCCCAAGTTTTACAACATATTTGTGGTTGGTGCTTCACAAAAAAAACCATTTTTTACACTCAGAAAATGGAAAATAGTTTTTTTACTTAATGACAAGGAATTTTTCTTCGTGAACATTGTCCATGCTTCTAATATGCATGCTTTTGTGGAATATGGGCGCATTTAAACAAACTATGCCATAGATTTGTCCATTACACCCGTCATTTGGCCTGAAACACTAGAATGTCCGTAGGAGATAACTCATTTATGTGAACATATTTTTAACACAACTATCGTATTCCAAGTTTATTATTTTTGGTGGATACTAGGACATATATAATGACACCACGCGAAGGTCTTGCATCATTTTAGGGTTTTTTAAATTTTCTGGAATTTTCTAAGCCGGTTTCATGAAAAAGTCAAGATGGCGGGTATGACCGTTGTACATAGGGCTTAAATATTGAAAAAGTCTTGGTGTATCTATGATGAAATAGGTAGTTGTGTACCTAAAAATGATTTTTTCCAAAACTCATGAGCAAACTACGAGGCACATGTAGTTCAAATTTGACCCATTTCCTACTGAATCGTCAGAAACCGGTGTTTTTCAAAAGAGGTGGATGGAAACCTTTTCATTGGAAAAAATTTGGTTAATTATGCATATAACATGGTCTAGTATTTTCAAAAAATTTATCTCCCAAGTTTTGCAACATATTTGTGGTTGGTGCTTCACAAAAAAAACCATTTTCACCCTCGGAAAATGGGAACTTGTTTTTTTATTCAGTGTAAATGAAAAGTTTCTTCTGAACATTGTTCGTGCTTGCAATGTTCATGTATGTGTGGAATATGGGCACATTTAAACAAACTATGCCATGGATTTGGCCATTACACCCGTCATTTGGCCCGAAACCCTAGAATGTTCGTAGGAGATAGCTCATTTATGTGAACATATTTTCAACACAACTGTCGTATTCCAAGTTTATTATTTCTGGTGGACAGTAGGACGTATATAATGACACCACGCGAAGGTCTTGCATTATTTTGGGGTGTTCTAAATTTTCAGGAATTTTCTAAGCCGGTTTCATGAAAAAGTCAAGACGGCGGGTATGACCGTTGTAGCTAGGGCTTAAATATTGAGAAAGTCTTGGTGTATCTATGATGAAATAGGTAGTTTTGTACCTAAAATGTTTTTTTCCAAAAATCATGAGCAAACTATGAGGCACCTGTAGTTCAAATTTGACTCGTTTCCTACTGAATCGTCAGAAACCTGTGTATTTTAAAAGAGGTGGATGGAAACCTTTTCAGCGGAAACAATTTGGTTAATTATGCATATAAAATGGTCTAGTATTTTCAAAAAATTCATCTCCCAAGTTTTGCAACAAATTTGTGGTTGGTGCTTCACAAAAAAAGCCATTTTTCACACTCGGAAAATGGAAAATGTTTTTTTATTCAATGAAAAGGTAAACTTTCTTCGTGAAAATTGTCCGTGCTTCCAATATGCATGTTTTTGTGGAATATGGGCACATTTAAACAAACTATGCCATGAATTTGGCCATTATACCCGTCATTTGGCCTGAAACCCTAGAATGTTCGTAGGAGATAGCTCATTTATGTGAACATATTTTCAACACAAAGGTCATATTCCAAGTTTATTATTTTTGTTGGATACTAGGATATATATAATGACACCAAGCGAAGGTCTTCCATCATTTTGGGTTTTCTTAAATTTTCTGGAATTTTCTAAGCCGGTTTCATGAAAAAGTCAAGACTGCGGGCATGACCGTTGTAGCTAGGGCTTAAATATTAAGAAAGTCTTGGCTTATCTATGATGAAATAGGTAGTTTTGTACCTAAAAATGATTTTTTCGAAAAATCATGAGCAAACTACGAGGCACCTGTAGTTCAAATTTGACCCGTTTTCAGCTGAATCGGCAGAAAACTATGTTTTTTAAAAGAGGTGGATGGAAACCTTTTCAGCAGCAACAATTTGGTTAATTATGCATATAACATGTTCTAGTATTTTCAAAAAAATTATCTCCCAAGTTTTGCAACATATTTGTGGTTGGTGCTTCACAAAAAAAGCCATTTTCACACTCGGAAAATGGAAAATGGTTTTTTTATTCAATTAAAAGAAAAAATTTCTTCGTGAATATTGTCTGCGCTTCCAATATGCATGTTTGTGTGGAATATGGGCACATTTAAACAAACTCTGCCATGAATTTGGCCATTACACCCGTCATTTGGCCCGAAACCCTAGAATGTTCGTAGGAGATAGCTCATTTATGTGAACATATTTTCAACACAGCTATCGTATTCCAAGTTTAATATTTTTGGTGGATATTAGGACATATATAATGACACCACGCGAAGTCCTTGCATCATTTTGGGTTTTTGTTAAAATTTTCTGGAATTTTCTAAGCCGGTTTCATGAAAAAGTCAAGACGGCGGGCATGACCGTTGTAGCTAGGGCTTAAATATTGAGAAATTCTTGGTGTATCTATGGTTAAATAAGTAGTTCTGTACCTAAAAATGATTTTTTCCCAAAATCATGAGCAAACTACGAGGCACCTGCAGTTCAAATTTGACCCGTTTCCAACTGAATCGGCAGAAACTTGTGTTTTTCAAAAGAGGTTGATGGAAATCTTTTCAGCGGCAAAAATTTGGTTAATTATGAATATAACATGTTCTAGTATTTTCAAAAAAATTATCTCCCAAGTTTTGCAACATATTTGTGGTTGGTGCTTCACAAAAAAATCAATTTTTCACACTCGGAAAATGAAAAATGGTTTTTTTATTCAATCAAAAGGAAAACTTTCTTCGTGAACATTGTCCGCGCTTCCAATATGCATGTTTGTGTGGAATATGGGCACATCTAAACAAACTATGCCATGAATATGACCATTACACCCGTCATTTGGCCTGTTTCCAACTGAATCGGCAGAAACTGTCAAAATGGCCACCATGACTATTCATCAAAAGAGTTCAATTTTTTTAAAACTATCGATGTTTTGATAATATGGATGTCATATTTGAATTTCTGTAATTTTTTAATCGATTTAGACATTTTAATTGTCAAATTTCGATTTACGGGTTTAAAGATATAAATTATTCTATATGAAATAATTTATTAAAAAAATAAAGTAATTTCTAACATTATATTGTTATTTATTCAATAAAGATAATTATATAATCATTGTTATTTGTTCAAATAATTTTTAAATTTAAACAATAGAAAAGTTTAACATCATTCCCCACAAGTTAATATGATTGATACGATATTAATATCAGTAAGTTCTAACATCTCATATGGAATCTAGTTTGGAAGGAACTCAAAGGTTAAGCGTGCTTGGGCTAGAGGAATTTCATGATGGGTGACCGAACGGGAAGTTTGACTAAGTTAAGTATGTTGACTAGATTAATTGTGTAATTAGAGATTAGAGATTAAATATGTGGCTAAGTGCAAAATTCTGTAATAGAATTTCAAAAAAATTCGAATTTTTTCTTCATTTTTTTTTCAAATATTTTGGAAATATTATGCCGACGGCTTTTCCGTCGGCGTAGAGCGTGGTATGCCGACGGCTTTGCCGCCGTCGGCTTCTTGACAGATTCCTGTAGTGTATCTATTCTATGAACCCTCCAAATTCTAGGGTAAACTGTTTTTTCCGTGCACACTGAAACATTTTTGTGGTACTAGTTTTTAGTAGTAGTTCTGAGTACTTGTTCCTATGGATGACATATGTTGGTCGTGTTTTATCTAAAAAATATAATCGGTTTCAAGTTCAACCATAATAATACACAATTCCCCTTTTTTCTACATATCTTTTCACTAGCGGTTCCACCACTAGTGCATCATTTTTAGACCTTAGATATCACCTGACCGATATTAAATTTATAAATCCATCAAGTTCACAAGGTTCAGTACATACTTGGCATACAGCTTAGACAACACACACCTATCAACGAGCTACCACCCGAAGCGGCTACGATGATCTACTGGGAAGGCTTCCATAGTTTTCCAAGCACCCACCTTGGTCCCTCCCTAAAGGGCTGCACAGAAAGTGGTTTTAAAGATCTTGTCAGCAGGGCGGTTAAGAAATTTAGCTTCGATAGATAATTTGTTTCTAATATTCCACAACACATAAGAAGTCCTGAGCGGAGCTTTTCCCAATTAGAAGAAAACCGTGGGTGAGCAGAAACAAGGCCACTATACTCTTGACAAAACAGAGTATCACACGTGTTCTAACTTCATCTACTCTAATCTAAATGCGAATAGCACTTCACGGTTAAGTGGAGAACCAATTATCAACAATCCAACACAAAGACAGTAAACAAGACATAGCTATGACGGCCATCGATATGGCAACAACCACTTCGGGCTAACGCCGATAATCAAAAGATTAGTCACCACGCTCACGACGACTACAACTAGAAGGTCTCTCCATGTCCAACAAGAGCCTCGAGGTCGCGTCTCGACTAATGTCAGCCACCTCCAAAGAACGACCACTACATCTGAACTACCCTAGCCAACATACCGTCCAACCTGGAGCGCCTAGAGGATCAACGAAAGAATGGCAGAACATGATCAGTTTTAAGGAAGACGTCGTCTTACAAGCACAAGCTTGGTCATACATTGCCCCAGAGGCTAATGACAAGTGTAGGCGCCGCAATGAAGACCTTGTGCACCACCAAGTTTTGTCTCCCAAAACGATGCTTTCAGTAAAGGAGTGACATTGAAGACGCTGCCATTGCCAAGCCGGCATGCCTAATCATGGTTTCACCCGGAGACAATACCCCGTGGGTGGGGGGGATTTTAGAGCTTCAAGACGAAGCCTCGAAGGAGGGATACGTCGGCCGAAGTGCTATCGTCACTGGCAGTGACACCAGTGTCCTTCCCGCATTTTAGCGTTATAGCAAACATTTTGCACCAATACAAGCATTCATTACAAATGCTAATTCATACAGATGATATTAATAGATAGCATGTCTATCACCACTCATTGATATTCATCGCAACTAAAAAAATACTCCTCCGTCTCTAAATAAGTTTCATTTAAAAGGATGTATTTAGATGTATTTCAAAACTAAATAAAAACATTTTAACGACACTTTTGTAAGACGGAGGGAGTATAAAGGCTTCACCAATCTATAATTTTATATGAGTAATGGTTTCTTCTTTATATATACCATCCCGTCCTCGCCAGCATAGGTAACACGCTTCTCCTTCCACTTCCTTGAAGCCAGCTTATCATATGAAGTAGGTGGTGATCATATTCCCCGCCAAAAAAGGATAGTCACTAGTAGAAAACAGGGCATTGAGCCAAGCACATTGGAACCGGATGTGATATAAACCGGTTCTAAAGGTTTTCTCATTTTTTTGCAGCAACTGCGGGTCCTGTTGTCAGAATTTTTAGAACCGGTTTGTAATACAAACCGGTCCTAAAGCCCTCCCCTAAACCCTACATTACACCCCGAGCTCAGCTCCATTTTTTCCAGCTCGAGCTCAACTCCATTTTTGCTCTCTCCTTCCTCTTGTGAGCTCTAATCCATCCCCATTTTTGTAACACCTGGGGTGTTACCCTAAGTAGGAAGTTGTTTGTTTTCTGTTGCTTGCATCACATGCATTCTGTTTTCAAAACAAATCGAAAATTCAAAACAATTTAAACTTTCACACCTTGTTCAAAAATTTCCAATTTAAAAATTGCAAACTACAACAACTCAATTGTTTTCAAATAGTTGGAAGTTGATCTATTTAAAATTGCTTGTTAATGAAACTCCCTTTTGTTAACACCCCAAATGATAATTTCAAATTCAAATCCACTCAATCATAATGGGCATGATCAAATTGTGGTTTAAACATTAAAATTCTTGCCAACTATTAAATTCAATAATGTTTGCAAAATTGCTTGAGCTTATTAAATAAAATTTGTTTATTTCCACAATTCCCAAAATCAAACCTTATTTGAAATTCAACTAACCACTTAAAATCAAACTAATATTTCAAATTTTGAAATCATTAACTAACCTTGCTTTTAGTTACTGTTTTGCAATTAATAAAAATTATTCATAAATAAACACCCTCCAACCCCAATTGAAGAATTCAACTAATAATTTTAAATCAAATTAAAATTTTCAAACCTGTGAAAATAATGTTAACATTTGTTTTAGTTTCTGTTTTGAAAATTAACACAAATAACTTATAAAAGAAAAACCCTAACCCTTTTCTATCTCTCTCTCCCTTTTATCCTTTACAAAAAAAAAATCAAAAAGAGAAAAAGGAAAAATCCCAAAAGAAGAGAGGCAGCCCACCCCTTTCCCTTTTTCTCCCACAGCCCATTTCCACTTCCAGCCCGTTACCCTTTCACCTGTTGTCGTCTTCCTCCCCCCCCTACGTCATCTCTGTACGACAGCAGCTCCACCACAGGATCTCTCCCCCCCCTCTCCGATGACTAGCCGTACCAGGCTCCTCCCTCCTTAAAACGGCCACCTTCCCCCTCCTCGTTGCCCTAAACCTCTCCCCCTCTCTCAGCTAGCGCCGCCAGCTCCCCTGCTTCCTCCCCGAGTTCTCCTGTTTCTGAACCGAAACCAGTGCGCCACCACACCGCCTCCCCATAGCCCCGATCGCCACGGCCACCTCGAGGATCATCGGGTTAGGGGAATGGAACCGCGGCGCTTCCATCCACCTCCCCGTCCCCTCGCCGGTTGCTGGGAGCAACCGCGGTGACCGCGCCGTCGCCGGGAACATCACCTCGCCGCGGCTGCCATCGACAGCAGCTCGCCTCCTCGACAACCACCGAGGTGAGCGCTACCTCTCCCCTTCCCCTCTCATGTCCGCATCCACACACGCACACACCAGCGCACCCGCGAGCACACCATCACCCCGTCGTGCACCGCCGGTGTACTGCCTTCCGATCGATCACCGGTTTTTGTCTCGTCAGGTTCAGCGAACGAAGCGCTCTGTCGAAAATTCAGTTATCTGCGACGGGGTCGCCTCATATTCAGTCGTGATCCTTACCTGTCACAACAGCAAACTCACCGCACTGGCTCTGCTCCCTCAGCGCGCGCCCAGCGGGCGAGGGATCGATCCCCCTCGGCCGCGCAAAGGGCCCTTTTTCACATTTTCTTCCGCCAGAGCCCGGGCCCGCTTGTCATAGACCCCCACAACCCCGTCAGCTGCCACCCACGCACAGTCAGCGCCACCGTGGCGTGGCCCCACTGGTCAGCCAGTGCGAGTAGCCAAGCCACTGTGCAAAAATTCTATCCCCTGTTTTTTTTTTTCAGAAATGTTTAATAACCCTAAAAATTCAAATAGCTATAACTTTTAATTTATAAATCCAAATAATACAAACTTTATATGTATTCCACTCCAAATTTCCTGTACCTTTCAAATATGCAATTTGTTTTCTGTTTTGCACATTTCAAACTGCTTCAAATTTCAAATTCAAACAATTCATTTAAAATTTGGTTAATTCCATAATTAATTCATAATTAATTCAATTAACCCAAATAAAATATGTTTTTCAGTCCAAATTCAATGTACTTTCTGTTTATCAACTTTGTTTTGCATTTTGGGCAATTAAAATTAATGTTAATCAATAATTCTTAAAAATGACAAATTAAATGGCATAATTAATAACTTGCAAATGGTTGCTCCAAATTAAATACTCAAAACATGAATTTCATCCGAAATCACATGCCACACCTGAATATTAACTTTGTTTTCTGGTTTGCAACCTCTAATTTGAATAATTGTTCCATCTCTTATTTAATGCAATTAAATTGGTAATATGCTTAATTAAATCATTTGAAATTGTTTTCCAACAAATAAATATGTTTTCCATGCCATTTTGAACCACCTTTTCAAATATGAATTTTGTTTCATGATTTGAATAATTAAAATTGCTTGAATAATTTAAACCTTGTTTAAATCATTTAAATTGGCTAAATTCATAACTTGCTCAAAATAAATTATTTTTGAACTTATAAAATATGTTTTCAAACCAGAAAAACATAACCTTTTCAAATATGAATTTGCATTTATGTTTTGAACAAATAAAATTCAAATAATATTCAAACTTGAATTAAATTCAATTAAAACTTGTTTAATCTTGTTTAATTCATAATTAAATCATTGTAATTCCTTTTTCAATAATTAAAACATGTAATCCAACTAAAATTTTGTATTCTTTTCAAATATGAACTTTGTTAGCTGTTTTGCACAATTTAAATTGCTGGAAACAACAATTGTTTGTGTGACACCTTTAAGGAACCAAAATTTTCTAACTTAATAAATAAATTTTTAAAATTGGTAAACCCTTATTTCCAATTGATTCTATTGTTGTTATTTTTCTGTTTTCATCATCCATGCATCATGCTAATCCACTTTCACCTGTTGGCTAGTTGTAAAACAATTGTTTCAACCATAATTCATGGGCTTTTCATATGCAACTCAATTGCATATGGGTCCATTTAAACCTGTTTATCATGTCAACTAGTTTATTCTGATGCATCTTTAACTTGTCATGCATCCATATCTTGATCATGCTGGATCTTTTGCCGTAGTAGTAATTGTTGCATCCGGTGTTTGTTCGAGGTTCGTTGCTTCTTCCCGGATAGGACGTTGAGATGATGTGAGCAACGACAAGTTCTGCGGATGTACCTCTACTTGCTGGATTCCAGGCAAGTATACTCACTTGCTGCCAAATGGCTGCCTTTCATCACTTGTTACCGATTCTTTCCGTTGTTCTTATTCTAGCCTGTTGATTCGATGCTTGTGTCTCGATCCTATTAGATGTTTACCTTGCAGCCATGATATAACATTCCTTCCACTTCATATCAACTGTTGTTTGTTTACCCTGTTGGCCCTCGTGTTGTAGTTGCATGCCTAGTGTTGTTTGCGCTCAAGTCTTGTTGTCCGTCTTATCACCTGTTTAGTTTGATAGTTGGGTTTCAAGTCAAGCAACAACATGTTAATGTTTTGGGTAATAATAATTTGATGATAAGGCACCGGCAGGAGGCCCGGTGTGGTTTTGAAGCCTTCTAGTGTCGACCCTAATTAGGAAAAGGGTCTTGTCTACTGATCCATGATGAGCGCACTAACCGCATGTGGGAAGCGAGTATGGGCGCCCCCCTCAATTTGATTCGATTCGCATCTCGTCCAAATCACCTCATTTAGTTCGGGTTTTCCATTTGCCGCATGCATGATCTTGCGAACCCAGGCCAGGGTGGAACTTTTGTAGTCGGCATTTAGGGAGACACGTTCTTAGAGTGCTTTGAGGGTCCCCTTTTCTTCGTGGGGCTTGATTAGCCGTGCACTCAATTGCACAGGGTTCTTTGGGCTTGATGCAAAGAAGAGTTGGGTTGTGTTGAGTACCTCGCTTGGTGGGTTGATCCCCCGTCTGGCGGGTTATTCTTACGTGTACGGCCAAATTGGTGCATCCCTGCAGGGTAAATCTTCTCGAGAAGCCGTGTTTTCCGCGGTTATGGATGACTTGGTGAAAGTGCTGGCTAACAAGTACTCAGAACAACTTACACCTAACTAATGATACTTGACTAGTAATAGTCTTATTGACACAACAACTTGATCCATCATTAATCCAACAGTGTGAGTATCCTTGGGTTGCTTCCTTAGTAGGGGGTAACCTTGGATGGGTTTGTTTGGGTGGTTAGTACTAGTTGGTTACGATACGCTATCTTATCCCCCTCTTTTAGCCGGATGTTGTAGTGAGTCTCTGTAGTTGGTTAGTGCAGCCCGCTGCCGCTTATTTGCAATAATCCTTTCCTTCCCGTTGAACCCAAAGTATTTGTATCTTGTGATGACTGGCTACGCCGGTATCTTGTGAGTATGGTTTATCCACTTGCCAGTACTTAACCGTACTGACCCACGAATCTCTTTCGTGGCTGCATATTCAATATTGCAGTCAACAGGTTTGAAGACTGACGACGTTAGCTTGGGAATCCCTCCGGCTTGGCCTGGGCAGGGATTGGACGCTCTCGGTTATCTTCAGGACTCTTAGTCCAATTTGTATCTTGTCCGTAGTCGGACGCTATGTTGTTTCTTCCGCTGTTATTTGGATATTTGTATTGTATCAGTTGTATCCTTGACTCGTTTGAGTCATCTTGTATATATCTTTTCTATTGTTGTTGTGGATTATTCGTCAACTGTTGTAATGTTATCACAAGTGGCAACCTGGAATCGGTTATTATGTGGATTTTGGCGGAAATGCTGAAATCTGCATAGTGCCCGATCTCGGGGCGTCACAAATGGTATCAGAGCCTTGGTTCCGATTCCCGATATTGTTTCGATACTAATGGTTATCGAAGCAACGGGTCCGCAAAGCCTGTAGGAGAACCTCGCTAACGGTAGTCGTTTCTAGAGTGTCAAAAACTATATCTGATAAACTATTTTGGGAAAAACATCTCAATAGGATTCTTGTTTTCTCCTTATCCCTATTATATTTCCCCTCCCATCTTATTTGTTTTGGAGTCTCCCCTCTTGTCTATCTTTCAAAGTGTTAGGATCCTACGTGGGTGGACGTTTTCTTAGCCTTTAACCTAATAGGTTCGATCATCGGAAGATTCCTGGTGGAAAAACATCGTCGTCACTCCGAGCAAGAATCCCTTGTTAGTGGTGTCGAGGAGATCAACTGGAAGCCTGAAGAATCGATAGTTGAACTTCTTTCCCCTCACGGGTTAGCAGGTGGATTGCGAGGGCGCAATCCCTTGTTAGTGGTGTCATCTGTAACACCTGGGGTGTTACCCTAAGTAGGAAGTTGTTTGTTTTCTGTTGCTTGCATCACATGAGCATTGCATTCTGTTTTCAAAACAAATCCAAAATTCAAAACAATTTAAACTTTCACACCTTGTTCAAAAATTTCCAATTTAAAAATTGCAAACTACAACAACTCAATTGTTTTCAAATAGTTGGAAGTTGATCTATTTAAAATTGCTTGTTAATGAAACTCCCTTTTGTTAACACCCCAAATGATAATTTCAAATTCAAATCCACTCAATCATAATGGGCATGATCAAATTGTGGTTTAAACATTAAAATTCTTGCCAACTATTAAATTCAATAATGTTTGCAAAATTGCTTGAGCTTATTAAATAAAATTTGTTTATTTCCACAATTCCCAAAATCAAACCTTATTTGAAATTCAACTAACCACTTAAAATCAAACTAATATTTCAAATTTTGAAATCATTAACTAACCTTGCTTTTAGTTACTGTTTTGCAATTAATAAAAATTATTCATAAATAAACACCCTCCAACCCCAATTGAAGAATTCAACTAATAATTCTAAATCAAATTAAAATTTTCAAACCTGTGAAAATAATGTTAACATTTGTTTTAGTTTCTGTTTTGAAAATTAACACAAATAACTTATAAAAGAAAAACCCTAACCCTTTTCTATCTCTCTCTCCCTTTTATCCTTTACAAAAAAAAATCAAAAAGAGAAAAAGGAAAAATCCCAAAAGAAGAGAGGCAGCCCACCCCTTTCCCTTTTTCTCCCACATCCCATTTCCACTTCCAGCCCGATACCCTTTCACCTGTTGTCGTCTTCCTCCCCCCCCCCTACGTCATCTCTGTACGACAGCAGCTCCACCACAGGATCTCTCCCCCCCTCTCCGATGACTAGCCGTACCAGGCTCCTCCCTCCTTAAAACGGCCACCTTCCCCCTCCTCGTTGCTCTAAACCTCTCCCCCTCTCTCAGCTAGCGCCGCCAGCTCCCCTGCTTCCTCCCCGAGTTCTCCTGTTTCTGAACCGAAACCAGTGCGCCACCACACCGCCTCCCCATAGCCCCGATCGCCACGGCCACCTCGAGGATCATCGGGTTAGGGGAATGGAACCGCGGCGCTTCCATCCACCTCCCCGTCCCCTCGCCGGTTGCTGGGAGCAACCGCGGTGACCGCGCCGTCGCGGGGAACATCACCTCGCCGCGGCTGCCATCGACAGCAGCGCGCCTCCTCGACAACCACCGAGGTGAGCGCTACCTCTCCCCTTCCCCTCTCCTGTCCGCATCCACACACGCACACACCAGCGCACCCGCGAGAACACCATCACCCCGTCGTGCACCGCCGGTGTACTGCCTTCCGATCGATCGCCGGTTTTTGTCTCGTCAGGTTCAGCGAACGAAGCGCTCTGTCGAAAATTCAGTTATCTGCGACGGGGTCGCCTCATATTCAGTCATGATCCTTACCTGTCACAACAGCAAACTCACCGCACTGGCTCTGCTCCCTCAGCGCGCGCCCAGCGGGCGAGGGATCGATCCCCCTCGGCCGCGCAAAGGGCCCTTTTTCACATTTTCTTCCGCCAGAGCCCGGGCCCGCTTGTCATAGACCCCCACAACCCCGTCTGTCGTGGGATAATCACGGCAGACGTTACCGGGGGTAACTGATCTTGCGGCAAGACGACACAGGCGTTTGGGAGAGGGTTTAGCTCAGAGGAAAACATGATGAAACTCGATCTGGTAGCCGGCAATCAAGTCGCCGAGTCTCCGATCTCAATATATTAACTCGATCTCTTGTATACACTGGATGCTCGATATCAAGCGGTACTACTAGGGTTCTTAGATCTCCCTCAACTAGACCTAGGGGTCGGTTTATAAAGCACCCGTACCCCCTGGCTTATTCTCCAAGGCGCACCCTGAATCCTACCTGGACACCGCATACAAACTCTAACTTTCCTTTACCGTAACCCACAATCCGGGTTACGAGGCCTACAAACTTGGGCCTTCCAGAAGTTTCTTTATCCTTAGCCGAATCTTGCGCAGCGTCCTTTGGGCCGGGTTATACCTTGGAGTTGGCCTACCGGGTTATTATCCCTCCATCAGTAGTCCCCAGTATAGCTTGGGCTTCACGAATTCTTCCTTGAAGCGCTCGCTATTCCCCGCAAAAATACCAAACTCACAAGTATAGGGAGGCCGGGTTAAGATGCTTTGATAAATAGCTAGGCTCAACTCCACGGTGGCCATGTGGTAACCCGGCTCCTCTCCAAATACCCAACTTAGCTTTCCGGGTCTAAGCCCTGATAAAAGTTTCAAGATCCTGCACTTTACTCGATAGTTGATCTTGATATTTATGAAGATCACCTCCTTCTTATTTCCGCCCAGATATCACGTTCAACACTTAAAGCATATTTCGCAAAATTCAAACAGATAGCCGTTACTCCGTAATCCCCGGCTCCCGCTCGTGGAACCAAACTTATCCACATGAACCATTATAAATATACTCGTAGGGGTAACCCTAACCCCAACGGCTCACTTCCCCCCATTCCTCTTCCTTTCTTCCTCCGTGCTCAATCTCATAGAGCGCCACCACGGAAATCCCGCGCGCATCACCGGAGCCTATTGGCCGGCGGCTACGTTCGACCACAACTCACGCTGCACCGCCGCCAAGATCCGCCGCCAAACCCCCAACCGGCCCGTCGGGAATCGCAAAGGGGCACCAATCTTGCGCGATTTGCCTCCGTCGAGCTTCACTTCAATCTCCTCCATTAAGATTCCCATACCCATTAATTAGCCTCCGCAATTTCTTGATTTTCTTCAGATTAGATCTAGGTCAACCCGCCGGTCATTTTCCCGGTCGTGCCGAATTAGATCGCTTGTATTCATTCTAGCTCATCCAATACGGGGGATATAGACTTTATTGCGTTTTCCTACCGCCCACATTCGTTAATTTTACCGCAAATCTAGAAACGGAGTCTCCAATCTGGGCTCGGGCCACTCAGACTTTCCGCCCTTATCTCTGTCACCCGGAAAATCCTCCCCTTTTCGGTTCCTTTTATTCGCAATAGGTGCCTGTGCAACCATCCATCGTTCTCAAAGGCTCTTTCCATGCATAGACCCCCATAACTTTTATTATAATGCCTGATACCCGGATAGTTCGAACCTTACTCTGCAGATTGATACCCGAATAATATGCAATTTCCATGTTGTCTCGATATCACTCGCCGATACTCGGCCAGCTCACGGTTTCCAAGTCTTATTCTTTTTATCCTTCTACCTCGTGCTTTGCAGGTCAACCACATGGCTCCCAAGAAGCAGGGAAAAACACCGACCAAGGCCAAGACCACCAACTCCATATCCGCCAACTGGGCGCGATCTACGGTCACCAAGGCCAAGTTAGAAGAACTGGTCGAGCTAGGAGTTCTTCCTCCTCAAGAAGATATCCAGTGGAGGGTGCCGGGTAAGGAGACCCGGCCTACACCAGCAAAGGATGAGGTAATATGCTTTGGAGAGCACGTGACTCGGGGCTTTCGTCCTCCGGGTCACCCCTTCTTCCGCGACATTCTGAGCCACTATGGCCTTCGCATATTTGACATAGGTCCCAATTCTGTGTTAAACATCTCCCACTTTATCGTTCTTTCCGAGTCATACTTGTGCACTCCGCCAAGTTTGGCTCTTTTCGTCGAGCTCTTCCAGTGCAAACCGTGCCGCGAAAGCGGTGACGGGGCACTTCTCGCTTGCGGCGGGGTCTCTATCCAGCGCCGCAAGAATTCACTGATGCCACCTCTTACCCTTAACTCCCACGTCAAGCACTGGCAGCTCTCATATTTTTACTGCCGAGACACTTCCTCACCCGGCCAAAAGAAACTGCCGGGTTACTCAGAGGGCCTTCTTGACATCTCTGAGAATTTTAATGCCTTTGCCCCTGACTCGGACAGGGAGGCAATTCAACCTTTGCTAGCCAAAATCACTACTCTTGCGGCCCAAGGTCTCATCGGGCTCAACCTGGTGAAAACTTGGGTCGATTTCCGGATTCAGCCCAATTCCATCCGCACAAAGTTAATGTGCGAGTATTCGGGGCAAACCACGGACCCGCTCCGGTACTCTGACAACAGCTTTGCGGCTGGTGACACACATAAAACTATCAAGGGTTTTCTGACAGAAAAACTTGAGGTAATCCGGAACATAGCCGGATTAGAGCCCTTCACACTCGAGAATCCAGCCCCCAAGGTGAAGATCCGATTTTAATGTCTTTACCTTTGCTCTTTCCACTTGATACAGTTGATAACCCTTGTACTGATACCTTTATCTCAGGCTGATGATGATTTTTGGAAGATCAACACTTCTCCTAGCTCCGCGAGTCCAGAGGAACAAGAAGAGGCCGTTAACTCGGACGAAGGTGCTCTCCGAGTTTTACTTGGTTCCTTTAAGTTCATCGTAACTCCTTCATTTTCCAACTATAACCTTGATGATCTCCAGAACAAGAGGAGAATGACGAAGAAGAAGAAACTGACGGCAACGTGGAATCCGCCAGTGATGAAGATGAAGTGGAGCCGGCAATTAAAGTCGGTTCTAAGAGAAAACCCCGAGGGGTCGTCTTCAAGGTTTCATATCGCCTCCTTGTATTCAATTCGTATTCCTTTGATGATATTCATGAGCTATCTTTGACATTATTCCACTGGCCGTGTTTAAAGGAGTCGCCCATGACCAAGCGCAGAGTGACTCGGAATTATCCGGGTGATGACGCTCTTAACCCGGACATTCCATTGTCTCCGGCTCGGCGCACTGGTATTTACCTTATCCTTTCTCGGAGGAAACAATCTTCCTGAACCCTTCCCTTACGAAATCTCGCTTGATATTTTTTCAGTTTCGCCCATATCCAGCAGCGAATTCCCGTCGGACTTTGCGGTGAATCCTGGGTAAAGTTCCTTTTCTGACGTTCTATCACATTTTCATCACCCTTTCCTGATTGCCCACTAACTGCTCACTCATACTATCCGTAGTGCCACTGTCGTTATCAGCGACCAAGAGGATATGGCGACCGATGACCCGGGTAAAGGGAACCCGGCTGATAAGACAACAGCCGCATCTAGCGGCGAAGAACAATCGCCACCACTAAACCCGGGCATACAAGAAGCCGAGTATCCGATCGCCTCCCACACAAGCAAGAAGAGAAGAGCTGCAACCTTGGGTGCAGGAGAGGGAGCATCGGATTCCGACATTCGAATGACCCGGGTGCCGCCTCCCACTAAGAAGAAAACTCCTTCTCGGAATTTCCAAGGCCCCGGGTCCTCTGATACGGGTAATGACACTTTTGATCAACTGATGGACACTCTCCTCACTATGAAGACTTCAGAGAGCAATATCTTGGAGCGCATGGCCGCAGAGCATCAGGTAATAATACTTGCTATCTCGTAGTGTATGCCTAGTCCCCAAGTTCCGAGCATGACTTGCTAAAGTTGTGTTTGGTACTTTACGCAATACTGAGCTTACCATGATATCCAATTGATACTTGTGTTCCTTGTTACCTATAGGCGCTGATAACCCGGTCTGATGAAATTTTACTCAAGACCGAACAACTTCTTCTTGCCGAGGTAAATCGGAGAGAAACCCTTGAGGATGACATGAAAACCTTGAAGAAGGATGTTTCTAAATACAAGAAGAAGTGCAATACTGCTCAGACCGCACTGAAGAAACTATCGGACCAGATCACCGATACGTACCAGATCTTGCTTAGTAAGTTTTTGCTGCCGACTGTCTTCATGCCTTTACTTTATTATATGATACTCGAGATTACTAATACGTCCTTCCTTTGTTTCAACTGCAGGTGCCAACCTTGCGGCCCCAGAAGAAGATGTTGTTGCCAAGGCTAAAACATTGAAGACTGTGCTAAGGACCTTTTTTGCCGGTACAAAGTTTATATTGGATGCCGTGAAGTGGCCTACTGAGGTATACCCGGGTGAGGAAAACCTTATTCAAGCCTGCTCCACAGTACCTGGCTGGATCGAGATATGGAAACGCTCAGCCTGCCGGATTGGTATGACCCAGGACTTGACGCTGGCTAAAGCTTATTTTCCGAAGCTTGACCCGGCAAAGGTAATTTCCGGGTTCCCCGAATATAAAGTTGATGGCTCCAAGTTCGTACCCAAGGACTTTAAGGCCATACAATCCGCGATACGCCACTCGGCAACCGCTTTGGCCGATAAGATGGATCTGGGCACGATCATGAGCTCATATGATGCTGAAGGCAAAACCATACTGGAGGAGGCACCCCCTCCCTTTGATATTTTGGAAAAATGGTCGGCTGATTTGGCCAGGAAGAAAGAAAAAACTGCTAAGAGAGAGGCCGAGTTAGGATCAGGACCATCCACCTTTACACCAGCTGTTCCTCCGCCTGTCCGTCCTGATGCGGGAAGTCCGGGTAACGCTGCCGGGAAAGCTAAGGAGCAATCCTAGGACCAAGACCCGGAAGACCGTACTCAGGAGGCCGAATAGGGCGATGCCATCATAATACCTGATACTTTGTATTTAGAACTAGTATACTTTTGACGGTGCGCCTGTGCACCTTTGATACTAGTACCGTAATTTGTAACGTACTTTTATTCCGTGATATACTTGTGCCTTTTCTGACCTTTTGATAATCTTGATACTTGCCTATTCTTGAACTTATTCTCGATACCCGACTCTCTTTTTATTTCCTTCTTTATTTCCGAGTATCGTGAGTTTTGACAGGTGGACTTTTCTTTAAGTCCCCAAGTCCCCACGACTCGGACATTGGGGTCTTTCGAGCTTGGCGACAAAACAACTTGATTCTGCTTCGGAACCCATAGTCCCCAAGGCCCGAATTTCCGAGTCTGTGGTGTGTGGTTTTTTCGAAGAGAACAAACTTGTTGTTGCTAAGCCGAAACCCGGAATTGTTTCATATAGATAATGAAGTTATGCTTGATAAACGTTGAGTTTCCAGCTATTAGCCTTGTACTCTGCATAACTTGTGGTTTAGATGACCCTTTTGACTATCTTGTACTGTAAGCCGGCTTTCGCGTGGATACCATGTTGTTACATCTATACGAAAACAGGGTCAGACAAGTCCCAGTGGGCTTCATGGCTGATTGTAATCGTAAGCGAGCAAATCATGCCACTTTAGTGCGAGTCACATCGAGCTTAAGTAAGAAAAGTCAAGAAAATTTGGCTCCTTTGTCTGGTTATAAGATTGCAGCTGTACTCGTTTGCGAATAATCGGCCCTTATAACTCATAGGCATCAAGGCCGGGTCTTTGGGTTTGTGGCTGCGCTACTTGAGCAACCAGCCCCCGAGACCTATACATATTCAACATACTTAATGATACTGATGTATTGATGGCAATGGATACTTACTTACTTGTAATCGAAGTAAAAGCCGTAACAAAATAGGACTTGATAATCATCTCTTTATTGATACGAGAAAGTTTTGGATCAGCAGGCCGCCTCATTAAAAACCTTCCAGTCCCCTTAGGTACCCTGGGTAGGAAAAGAGCGCGTCTGAAACCTGCTGCCCGTTACATTGTTTAGTTCTTCTTGGGAACCGGTCCCGGGCTGACGTGACCGATACACATTCTCCATTTGCTGGACTTTTTCATGATGAGTACCGGATTTACTAGCCAACCCGGGTGAGGTGTCTCCATAGCGCGGCTGGTTGTGAGCGGCCGTGCGATTTCTTCTCCTATGGCAGGTTGTTTGGGGGAATCATCCTTGATAAAAGCCACCATCTTAGCATCGTGTGCTGCCTTGGACTTTATTCTTTCGTCTTCAGTACTCGGCCTTTTTGACGTGGTTCTATCCTCCGGGACTGCTTGAGACCGGTAATGCTTGAGTTCCTCTTTTCTACAGGCTTGCTCGACCATTGCTGCGTCTCCTTCATCGCATTCAGCTGCTATGTCTCGATTTCCATGTATGGTAATGGTCTTCTTGGGACCCGGAATTTTTAGCTGTAGATATACGTAACACGGCCTAGCCATGAATTTGGCATAAGCCGGCCTTCCGAATAACGCGTGATAAGGACTGCGTAATTTGACCACCTCAAAAGTGAGCACTCAACTCGATAGTTATCCTTTGATTCCCCAAAAGCTACCTCCAATGCGATTTTTCCCTCGGGGCACGCTGAATGACCCGGCACTATCCCATGAAAAATTGTTGAGCTTTTCTGTAGCTGAGACTCCTTGAGGCCCATGCGTAAGAAGGTTTCCCAATACAGTATATTGATGCTACTTCCACCATCCATCAAAACCTTTTTCAGTTCATACCGATTTACCTGCGGTGCGACTACTAATGCCAAGACTCCCGGGTGTTCTACTCTTTCCGGGTGGTCCCTTCTGCTCCATGTTACATCCTGTTCTGACCATCTCAGGTATCTCGGGACAGCCGAAGAAACTGAATTGACCGCTTGCTTCAGTATCTTCTTGTCCTTGTTAGATCCTCCTGTGGTATGCACGTGATATTGACCCAACTGTTTGGGGTTAGCCTGGAAACCTCCTGCTCCCCCTTGGTTATTACCTTGATTTCCAGCTGCCGGGTTACCAGCTGGGGGTGGACCGTTGCCCGGGTTTCCTCCTGGACCCGGTCCTCCTCCCCGTCCTGCACCTCGCATGGCTCTGTTCACATCCTCATTTTTCCATCTCTGTAGGTCGGCGCACTGCTCCAAGGAGTGGTTAGCTGGCCTACCGTTCCTGCTGTGCTTCGGGCATGCCATTCTGAATATGTCCCAATTATTACCCGGCCTTGGTGGCACTTGATAGTTTCCTCCATTGTGATTTCCAGCATTGAAATTTCCTTCTGCCCTAGGTCTGGAAGATCCAGCTTCAGTACTGGCGACAAACTCAGAGCCTCCTTCAAACGGACGCTTGTTCTGGCTGTTGTTACCCGGTGCTGATCCGTTGCCAGTTCTTCCATTACTACTTGTGTTTGCTTTTGCTTTTTTATCATCAGTTTCCTCTTCCGTAGTGTCCGTTGCGGCATGTTTGTTGCACGCATCCATCAACTCTCCCATTGTGACCTCCGAAGCATTCCGTAGATTTCATGCGAGTTAATTTTTGTACTAAGGGTGTGTACTTGCAGGTCTTTGCCATAGCTTGCAGCGCATCCTTGGGCTGAATATCCGTAGATGAATGGAGAATTTCCATAACCCGGCACACCCAGCTGCGCGCCGATTCTCCCTTCTTCTGAACACATCGCTCTAAGTCGTCAATAGTGAATAACTTTCTACACGTCCCGTGAAAGTGCTTGATAAATGCAGTTTTCAACTCTTCCCATGACTTAATAGATCCTTCCGGTAGATTGGCGAACCATAACTTTGCTGCTCCTTCTGACATCATTAGATACATGAACTTGGCTTGAAGATTCTCGGACGCATTGCGAATCGACATGGCCATCTCATAGCTGCTCAACCATGTTTCCGGGTCCATAGTCGGCTCATAATTTACCACTTTACCCGGTTCTTTGAACTTTTCCGGGTAAGGTTCAGCTCTGATGCTATCCGAAAGACACTTAGGCCCTGCAAGAATGGTTGAAGCTGGTCTTACTCGGGAAACATGTGATCCTGCAGGGGGTACAGCTGGCTGCGGTACCGCTGGTGGCCTGTGTGCCGCAGACCCGGCCACGGCTCTCCTGGCCCTGGAACTATCCACGATGGCCTGTGCTGCTGATGCTGCTGGTACTGCCTGGATGTGTGGAGGAGGCGGCATTTGCTGCTGCTCTTCCCTCCGCCGTGCCGAACTTGTTTGGATGTTTCCAGCGTTACCTTGTTGTTGGCTGACATACGGCGTCCCATGCATTCCACTTCTGTGATCCGGGTAATTAAGCTGTTGCGCTACCGCGGTGTGCAGCATATCTATCGCCCGCCGGGTCTCCTCTGCATGGGGTGACTCTCTCACGGGGATTTGATTTAGTGCAAGCGTTGTCGCGTACACGTTGTCCATGGGATTGTTGTAATGACCTGCTGGTGTGCGAAAACGCGATGGTGGTGGTGGCGGTGGCACGGTATTGCCTGCAGTGACTCCAGTCTGTGGTGCAAGTAACCCGGCCTGCGTATCTACTGGTTGTGCTCCTCCGGTTGTCGGCTGAGGGGCGGTTCCTTGATTTGCCGCTGGAATCGGCTGATCCTGAGGCGTGATAAATAGTGCGGCCGGGTTTATGACTCCTCCCAATGCTGGTAATATAGTTTGATGCCTTTGATGTATTCTAGTTGTTTCCTCTCGGAGCCGAGTTTCCAATGCATCCAGCTCACGTTGTCGTGTGACCATCCCTTGCCTTTCTGCTTCTACTTGCCTTCTCTGCTGCTCCAATGCACGACGGGCTACGTCCAAATCCCTAACTCGTTCCGCCGCGTTCTCCGGAGTGATAACGGTGGCAAGAACCGTCGGATCTAGGATCAGATTGTTGTCGAACAAGGTCGGGTGTTGTGGATTGGAAGGACCCGCTCCAGGTGTCCGGTTTGCTAGGAATCCGAACGTGTTTGCGTGTAGCTCGTTTTCCGGCGCTTGACTGGTAACCGATGCCGACTCCCCGTCAACCTGGACCAAAATCGTGTTTCCGTTAGCCGGCCCCTACTGCCGGGCTAATGCTTGTGCTGACCCGGCCGCGGCCGCGGTTATGGCCTCTTGGTTGAGATTGGTCGCGGGAGCCGTATAAACCGCGACTCGGCGTATGATGCTTGGCGCGAATTCATGTTGTTCCCCTTCGCTGTTATTCTCCTCATATCGGTTTTCCAGCAGATCCAGGATAGACTCGGTATCATCCTCTCTTTCGACCCGGTCGCACGGGGTCCATGCCGGTTCCTCCGGCTGTTCCCACTTCGCGATGGGTTCTTCCGCCGGATATGTCGTTCCAATTGATTCTTCATCATCTGACTGGATAGAAGTGGCCTCCCCTGACACAGAATCAGATCCAAAATTGTCAGGAATCGAACCGGAAGTACATACCATACCAATGAAGACGCTGATCCGACCGATTGTCACGACGGATCCGGATTCGAGGTGATCCGATTCTGGCCCCCAGCCGGAATCGTCCACCGTCTTTTCTCCTTTGTGGTCGATGTAGATCTCGCCTACGACAAGATTCTCCATGTTCTTCCGAGCTTCTCCCGTGATGTAAACACCTTTGGACGCAGGCCCCACGGTGGGCGCCAACTGTCGTGGGATAATCACGGCAGACGTTACCGGGGGTAACTGATCTTGGGGCAAGACGACACAGGCGTTTGGGAGAGGGTTTAGCTCAGAGGAAAACATGATGAAACTCGATCTGGTAGCCGACAATCAAGTCGCCGAGTCTCCGATCTCAATATATTAACTCGATCTCTTGTATACACTGGATGCTCGATATCAAGCGGTACTACTAGGGTTCTTAGATCTCCCTCAACTAGACCTAGGGGTCGGTTTATAAAGCACTCGTACCCCCTGGCTTATTCTCCAAGGCGCACCCTGAATCCTACCTGGACACCGCATACACACTCTAACTTTCCTTTACCGTCACCCACAATCCGGGTTACGAGGCCTACAAACTTGGGCCTTCCAGAAGTTTCTTTATCCTTAGCCGGATCTTGCGCAGCGTCCTTTGGGCCGGGTTATACCTTGGAGTTGGCCTACCGGGTTATTATCCCTCCATCACCGTCAGCTGCCACCCACGCACAGTCAGCGCCACCGTGGCGTGGCCCCACTGGTCAGCCAGTGCGAGTAGCCAAGCCACGGTGCAAAAATTCTATCCCCTGTTTTCTTTTTTTTTCAGAAATGTTTAATAACCCTAAAAATTCAAATAGCTATAACTTTTAATTTATAAACCCAAATAATACAAACTTTATATGTATTCCACTCCAAATTTCATGTACCTTTCAAATATGCAATTTGTTTTCTGTTTTGCACATTTCAAACTGCTTCAAATTTCAAATTCAAACAATTCATTTAAAATTTGGTTAATTCCATAATTAATTCATAATTAATTCAATTAACCCAAATAAAATATGTTTTTCGGTCCAAATTCAATGTACTTTCTGTTTATCAACTTTGTTTTGCATTTTGGGCAATTAAAATTAATGTTAATCAATAATTCTTAAAAATGACAAATTAAATGGCATAATTAATAACTTCCAAATGGTTGCTCCAAATTAAATACTCAAAACATGAATTTCATCCGAAATCACATGCCACACCTGAATATTAACTTTTTTTTCTGGTTTGCAACCTCTAATTTGAATAATTGTTCCATCTCTTATTTAATGCAATTAAATTGGTAATATGCTTAATTAAATCATTTGAAATTGTTTTCCAACAAATAAAATATGTTTTCCATGCCATTTTGAACCACCTTTTCAAATATGAATTTTGTTTCATGATTTGAATAATTAAAATTGCTTGAATAATTTAAACCTTGTTTAAATCATTTAAATTGGCCAAATTCATAACTTGCTCAAATTAAATTATTTTTGAACTTATAAAATATGTTTTCAAACCAGAAAAACATAACCTTTTCAAATATGAATTTGCATTTATGTTTTGAACAAATAAAATTCAAATAATATTCAAACTTGAATTAAATTCAATTAAAACTTGTTTAATCTTGTTTAATTCATAATTAAATCATTGTAATTCCTTTTTCAATAATTAAAACATGTAATCCAACTAAAATTTTGTATTCTTTTAAAATATGAACTTTGTTAGCTGTTTTGCACAATTTAAATTGCTGGAAACAACAATTGTTTGTGTGACACCTTTAAGGAACCAAAATTTTCTAACTTAATAAATAAATTTCTAAAATTGGTAAACCCTTATTTCCAATTGGTTCTATTGTTGTTATTTTTCTGTTTTCATCATCCATGCATCATGCTAATCCACTTTCACCTGTTGGCTAGTTGTAAAACAATTGTTTCAACCATAATTCATGGGCTTTTCATATGCAACTCAATTGCATATGGGTCCATTTAAACTTGTTTATCATGTCAACTAGTTTATTCTGATGCATCTTTAACTTGTCATGCATCCATATCTTGATCATGCTGGATCTTTTGCCGTAGTAGTAATTGTTGCATCCGGTGTTTGTTCGAGGTTCGTTGCTTCTTCCCGGATAGGACGTTGAGATGATGTGAGCAACGACAAGTTCTGCGGATGTACCTCTACTTGCTGGATTCCAGGCAAGTATACTCACTTGCTGCCAAATGGCTGCCTTTCATCACTTGTTACCGATTCTTTCCGTTGTTCTTATTCTAGCCTGTTGATTTGATGCTTGTGTCTCGATCCTATTATATGTTTACCTTGCAGCCATGATATAACATTCCTTCCACTTCCTATCAACTGTTGTTTGTTTACCCTGTTGGTCCTCGTGTCGTAGTTGCATGCTTAGTGTTGTTTGCGCTCAAGTCTTGTTGTCCGTCTTATCACCTGTTTAGTTTGATAGTTGGGTTTCAATTCAAGCAACAACATGTTAATGTTTTGGGTAATAATAATTTGATGATAAGGCACCGGCAGGAGGCCCGGCGTGGTTTTGAAGCCTGCTAGTGTCGACCCTAATTAGGAAAAGGGTCTTGTCTACTGATCCATGATGAGCGCACTAACCGCATGTGGGAAGCGAGTATGGGCGCCCCCCTCAATTTGATTCGATTCGCATCTCGTCCAAATCGCCTCATTTAGTTCGGGTTTTCCATTTGCCGCATGCATGATCTTGCGAACCCAGGCCAGGGTGGAACTTTTGTAGTCGGCATTTAGGGAGACACGTTCTTAGAGTGCTATGAGGGTCCCCTTTTCTTCGTGGGGCTTGATTAGCCGTGCGCTCAATTGCACAGGGTTCTTTGGGCTTGATGCGAAGAAGAGTTGGGTTGTGTTGAGTACCTCGCTTGGTGGGTTGATCCCCCGTCTGGCGGGTTATTCTTACGTGTACGACCAAATTGGTGCATCCCTGCAGGGTAAATCTTCTCGAGAAGCCGTGGTTTCCGCGGTTATGGATGACTTGGTGAAAGTACTGGCTAACAAGTACTCAGAACAACTTACACCTAACTAATGATACTTGACTAGTAATAGTCTTATTGACACAACAACTTGATCCATCATTAATCCAACAGTGTGAGTATCCTTGGGTTGCTTCCTTAGTAGGGGGTAACCTTGGATGGGTTTGTTTGGGTGGTTAGTACTAGTTGGTTACGATACGCTATCTTATCCCCCTATTTTAGCCGGATGTTGTAGTGAGTCTCTGTAGTTGGTTAGTGCAGCCCGCTGCCGCTTATTTGCAATAATCCTTTCCTTCCCGTTGAACCCAAAGTATTTGTATCTTGTGATGACTGGCTACGCCGGTATCTTGTGAGTATGGTTTATCCACTTGCCAGTACTTAACCGTACTGACCCACGAATCTCTTTCGTGGCTGCATATTCAATATTGCGTCAACAGGTTTGAAGTCTGACGACGTTAGCTTGGAAATCCCTCCGGCTTGGCCTGGGCAGGGATTGGACGCTCTCGGTTATCTTCAGGACTCTTAGTCCAATTTGTATCTTGTCCGTAGTCGGACGCTATGTTGTTTCTTCCGCTGTTATTTGGATATTTGTATTGTATCAGTTGTATCCTTGACTCGTTTGAGTCATCTTGTATATATCTTTTCTATTGTTGTTGTGGATTATTCGTGAACTGTTGTAATGTTATCACAAGTGGCAACCTGGAATCGGTTATTATGTGGATTTTGGCGGAAATGCTGAAATCTGCATAGTGCCCGATCTCGGGGCGTCACAAATGGTATCAGAGCCTTGGTTCCGATTCCCGATATTGTTTCGATACGAATGGTTATCGAAGCAACGGGTCCACAAAGCCTGTAGGATAACCTCGCTAACGGTAGTCGTTTCTAGAGTGTCAAAAACTATATCTGATAAACTATTTTGGGAAAAACATCTCAATAGGATTCTTGTTTTCTCCTTATCCCTATTCTATTTCCCCTCCCATCTTATTTGTTTTGGAGTCTCCCCTCTTGTCTATCTTTCAAAGTGTTAGGATCCTACGTGGGTGGACGTTTTCTGAGCCTTTAACCTAATAGGTTCGATCATCGGAAGATTCCTGGTGGAAAAACATCGTCGCCACTCCGAGCAAGAATCCCTTGTTAGTGGTGTCGAGGAGATCAACTGGAAGCCTGAAGAATCGATAGTTGAACTTCTTTCCCCTCCCGGGTTAGCAAGTGGATTGCGAGGGCGCAATCCCTTGTTAGTGGTGTCGTCTGTAACACCTGGGGTGTTACCCTAAGTAGGAAGTTGTTTGTTTTCTGTTGCTTGCATCACATGCATCACATGAGCATTGCATTCTGTTTTCAAAACAAATCCAAAATTCAAAACAATTTAAACTTTCACACCTTGTTCAAAAATTTCCAATTTAAAAATTGCAAACTACAACAACTCAATTGTTTTCAAATAGTTGGAAGTTGATCTATTTAAAATTGCTTGTTAATGAAACTCCCTTTTGTTAACACCCCAAATGATAATTTCAAATTCAAATCCACTCAATCATAATGGGCATGATCAAATTGTGGTTTAAACATTAAAATTCTTGCCAACTATTAAATTCAATAATGTTTGCAAAATTGCTTGAGCTTATTAAATAAAATTTGTTTATTTCCACAATTCCCAAAATCAAACCTTATTTGAAATTCAACTAACCACTTAAAATCAAACTAATATTTCAAATTTTGAAATCATTAACTAACCTTGCTTTTAGTTACTGTTTTGCAATTAATAAAAATTATTCATAAATAAACACCCTCCAACCCCAATTGAAGAATTCAACTAATAATTTTAAATCAAATTAAAATTTTCAAACCTGTGAAAATAATGTTAACATTTGTTTTAGTTTCTGTTTTGAAAATTAACACAAATAACTTATAAAAGAAAAACCCTAACCCTTTTCTATCTCTCTCTCCCTTTTATCCCTTACAAAAAAAAATCAAAAAGAGAAAAAGGAAAAATCCCAAAAGAAGAGAGGCAGCCCACCCCTTTCCCTTTTTCTCCCACAGCCCATTTCCACTTCCAGCCCGATACCCTTTCACCTGTTGTTGTCTTCCTCCCCCCCACGTCATCTCTGTACGACAGCAGCTCCACCACAGGATCTCTCCCCCCCTCTCCGATGACTAGCCGTACCAGGCTCCTCCCTCCTTAAAACGGCCACCTTCCCCCTCTTCGTTGCCCTAAACCTCTCCCCCTCTCTCAGCTAGCGCCGCCAGCTCCCCTGCTTCCTCCCCGAGTTCTCCTGTTTCTGAACCGAAACCAGTGCGCCACCACACCGCCTCCCCATAGCCCCGATTGCCACGGCCACCGCGAGGATCATCGGGTTAGGGGAATGGAACCGCGGCGCTTCCATCCACATCCCCGTCCCCTCGCCGGTTGCTGGGAGCAACCGCGGTGACCGCGCCGTCGCCGGGAACATCACCTCGCCGCGGCTGCCATCGACAGCAGCTCGCCTCCTCGACAACCACCAAGGTGAGCGCTACCTCTCCCCTTCCCCTCTCGTGTCCGCATCCACACACGCACACACCAGCGCACCCGCGAGCACACCATCACCCCGTCGTGCACCGCCGGTGTACTGCCTTCCGATCGATCGCCGGTTTTTGTCTCGTCAGGTTCAGCGAACGAAGCGCTCTGTCAAAAATTCAGTTATCTGCGACGGGGTCGCGTCATATTCAGTCGTGATCCTTACCTGTCACAACAGCAAACTCACCGCACTGGCTCTGCTCCCTCAGCGCGCGCCCAGCGGGCGCGGGATCGATCCCCCTTGGCCGCGCAAAGGGCCCTTTTTCACATTTTCTTCCGCCAGAGCCCGGGCCCGCTTGTCATAGACCCCCACAACCTTGTCAGCTGCCACCCACGCACAGTCAGCGCCACCGTGGCGTGGCCCCACTGGTCAGCCAGTGCGAGTAGCCAGGCCACGGTGCAAAAATTCTATCCCCTGTTTTCTTTTTTTTTCAGAAATGTTTAATAACCCTAAAAATTCAAATAGCTATAACTTTTAATTTATAAATCCAAATAATACAAAATTTATATGTATTCCACTCAAAATTTCCTGTACCTTTCAAATATGCAATTTGTTTTCTGTTTTGCACATTTCAAACTGCTTCAAATTTCAAATTCAAATAATTCATTTAAAATTTGGTTAATTCCATAATTAATTCAATTAACCCAAATAAAATATGTTTTTCAGTCCAAATTCAATGTACTTTCTGTTTATCAACTTTGTTTTGCATTTTGGGCAATTAAAATTAATGTTAATCAATAATTCTTAAAAATGACAAATTAAATGGCATAATTAATAACTTGCAAATGGTTGCTCCAAATTAAATACTCAAAACATGAATTTCATCCGAAATCACATGCCACACCTGAATATTAACTTTGTTTTCTGGTTTGCAACCTCTAATTTGAATAATTGTTCCATCTCTTATTTAATGCAATTAAATTGGTAATATGCTTAATTAAATCATTTGAAATTGTTTTCCAACAAATAAAATATGTTTTCCATGCCATTTCGAAACACCTTTTCAAATATGAATTTTGTTTCATGATTTGAATAATTAAAATTGCTTGAATAATTTAAACCTTGTTTAAATCATTTAAATTGGCTAAATTCATAACTTGCTCAAATTAAATTATTTTTGAACTTATAAAATATGTTTTCAAACCAGAAAAACATAACCTTTTCAAATATGAATTTGCATTTATGTTTTGAACAAATAAAATTAAAATAATATTCAAACTTGAAATAAATTCAATTAAAACTTGTTTAATTCATAATTAAATCATTGTAATTCCTTTTTCAATAATTAAAACATATAATCCAACTAAAATTTTGTATTCTTTTCAAATATGAACTTTGTTAGCTGTTTTGCACAATTTAAATTGCTGGAAACAACAATTGTTTGTGTGACACCTTTAAGGAACCAAAATTTTCTAACTTAATAAATAAATTTCTAAAATTGGTAAACCCTTATTTCCAATTGGTTCTATTGTTGTTATTTTTCTGTTTTCATCATCCATGCATCATGCTAATCCACTTTCACCTGTTGGCTAGTTGTAAAACAATTGTTTCAACCATAATTCATGGGCTTTTCATATGCAACTCAATTGCATATGGGTCCATTTAAACCTGTTTATCATGTCAACTAGTTTATTCTGATGCATCTTTAACTTGTCATGCATCCATATCTTGATCATGCTGGATCTTTTGCCATAGTAGTAATTGTTGCATCCGGTGTTTGTTCGAGGTTCGTTGCTTCTTCCCGGATAGGACGTTGAGATGATGTGAGCAACGACAAGTTCTGCGGATGTACCTCTACTTGCTGGATTCCAGGCAAGTATACTCACTTGCTGCCAAATGGCTGCCTTTCATCACTTGTTACCGATTCTTTCCGTTGTTCTTATTCTAGCCTGTTGATTCGATGCTTGTGTCTCGATCCTATTATATGTTTACCTTGCAGCCATGATATAACATTCCTTCCACTTCCTATCAACTGTTGTTTGTTTACCCTGTTGGCCCTCGTGTCGTAGTTGCATGCTTAGTGTTGTTTGCGCTCAAGTCTTGTTGTCCGTCTTATCACCTGTTTAGTTTGATAGTTGGGTTTCAATTCAAGCAACAACATGTTAATGTTTTGGGTAATAATAATTTGATGATAAGGCACCGGCAGGAGGCCCGGTGTGGTTTTGAAGCCTGCTAGTGTCGACCCTAATTAGGAAAAGGGTCTTGTCCACTGATCCATGATGAGCTCACTAACCGCATGTGGGAAGCGAGTATGGGCGCCCCCCTCAATTTGATTCGATTCGCATCTCGTCCAAATCGCCTCATTTAGTTCGGGTTTTCCATTTGCCGCATGCATGATCTTGCGAACCCAGGCCAGGGTGGAACTTTTGTAGTCGGCATTTAGGGAGACACGTTCTTAGAGTGCTATGAGGGTCCCCTTTTCTTCGTGGGGCTTGATTAGCCGTGCGCTCAATTGCACAGGGTTCTTTGGGCTTGATGCGAAGAAGAGTTGGGTTGTGTTGAGTACCTCGCTTGGTGGGTTGATCCCCCGTCTGGCGGGTTATTCTTACGTGTACGGCCAAATTGGTGCATCCCTGCAGGGTAAATCTTCTCAAGAAGCCGTGTTTTCCGCGGTTATGGATGACTTGGTGAAAGTACTGGCTAACAAGTACTCAGAACAACTTACACCTAACTAATGATACTTGACTAGTAATAGTCTTATTGACACAACAACTTGATCCATCATTAATCCAACAGTGTGAGTATCCTTGGGTTGCTTCCTTAGTAGGGGGTAACCTTGGATGGGTTTGTTTGGGTGGTTAGTACTAGTTGGTTACGATACGCTATCTTATCCCCCTCTTTTAGCCGGATGTTGTAGTGAGTCTCTGTAGTTGGTTAGTGCAGCCCGCTGCCGCTTATTTGCAATAATCCTTTCCTTCCCGTTGAACCCAAAGTATTTGTATCTTGTGATGACTGGCTATGCCGGTATCTTGTGAGTATGGTTTATCCACTTGCCAGTACTTAACCGTACTGACCCACGAATCTCTTTCGTGGCTGAATATTCAATATTGCAGTCAACAGGTTTGAAGTCTGACGACGTTAGCTTGGGAATCCCTCCGGCTTGGCCTGGGCAGGGATTGGACGCTCTCGGTTATCTTCAGGACTCTTAGTCCAATTTGTATCTTGTCCGTAGTCGGACGCTATGTTGTTTCTTCCGCTGTTATTTGGATATTTGTATTGTATCAGTTGTATCCTTGACTCGTTTGAGTCATCTTGTATATATCTTTTCTATTGTTGTTGTGGATTATTCGTCAACTGTTGTAATGTTATCACAAGTGGCAACCTGGAATCGGTTATTATGTGGATTTTGGCGGAAATGCTGAAATCTGCATAGTGCCCGATCTCGGGGCGTCACAATTTTTCTCCACCATTTGTCAAGATTATTGGTACCCATCGGTTCTACGGTTAGCATCAACATTCCCTCTTCCGGCATTGCAAGTTTTGCTTGTTTTTTGCTTATTTCATTTTTGTTGTGCTAGCTAGGTGTTTGATGAAATGCCTATGCTAGAATTTGTTATTCATTTCTTATGTATACAATTTGATGCAATTTGAGCTCAAAATTTAATTATGATTTGTGGTTTTTTTAGTGTCGCGCGCCTTGTCCCCTTCCTCACCACCGTCGATCGCCCCGTCACCGACACAACCTTGGTGAGCCTATTGTTTTTATTTACCAAAACAAATTTTGATTTGTATGATTTAAATATATATTTACTTGTATATAATTTTTTTTATATATATAGCGCCATGGTTTTGATATCCGTCCCCGTTGGCCCTCGTCCAGTCTATGATTCGGATGTGGTATATTATCTTTTATAACTACATATTTTCATTTCCTGATTATATGACAATTAATTACGCCGACCAATTTGACATAGATATTTTTATCTAGGAGGTAGTGGAACCGGAAATGCCAATCGACCCTATTGTTGAGAAGTTACACTTAGTTGAACAAGAAAATGTTGGCTTGAAAGAAAGATTGAAAACAACTGAAGAAAGGTTGGAAAAAACTGAAAGAGAGAAGATGACCTTGGAAAAGGTTCTTGCCGGTGTCGTCGATGGTCACAAGAGCGAGATGGACGTAATGCGCCTGAAGATTAGAAAGATTAGAAAATATGCAATTAGTAAAGAGGCTTGGTATCATTATGTCGTCGGGTCAATTGTTACCTTTGTTGCGATTTTGATTGCATTTGTTGTTGTTTTTAAATGCATTAATTAGAGAGAGTTTTTATGTATGGTCACTACACTACTTTGGTTTTAACATGTGATGAACTTTTTGTATTAATTAATTAATTTAGTCATGATGATTTAGCAGAATGGTTGTTGATAAATTTATATAATGCAGATGAACCGGCAATGGATGCACAGTGATCGACGTCGTCCCGAATTCCTTAATGGCATGCATAGTTTTCTCAATGTGGCTGAGAAAAACAGGCAGAATGGATTTATTTTTTGTCCATGTAAAAAATGCCAGAATAAGAGGAATTTCCCTAGCTCAAGAACCATACACACCCACCTGTTGCAAGAAGGCTTCATGCCCAGTTATTTTTGTTGGACCAAGCACGGAGAAAGAGGGGTTGTAATGGAAGACAATGAAGAAGAAGAGGATAATGATAATTATCCTATGTTCGGTGAACATGGTGATACTGAAATGGGGGAAGACGAGCCTGAACTTGAGGACATTGTTGATGAGTCTGATGATGATCTTCGTCAGGTCATTCGTGAAGAACAGATAAACTGCGCAAGTGAAAACGAGAGGTTGAAGTTGGAGCGCATGTTAGAAGACCACAAAAAATTGTTGTACCCAAATTGCAAAGATGGCCAGAAAAAGCTGGGCACCACCCTGGAATTGCTGCAATGGAAGGCAGAGAATGGATTATCTGACAAGGGATTTGAAAATCTGCTGAAAATAATGAAGAAGATGCTTCCAAGAGATAACGTGCTGCCCTGCAGTACATACGAAGTAAAGAAGGTTGTCTGCCCTCTAGGATTGGAAGTGCATAAGATACATGCATGCATCAATGACTGCATCCTCTACCGCGGTCAGCACGAGAATTTAACTGCCTGCCCGGTATGCGGTGCATTTCGATATAAGATCAGGCGAGATGACCCTGGTGATGTTGAGGGCGACGATCGCCCCAGGAAGAGGGTTCCTGCCAAAGTGATGTGGCATGCTCCTATAATACCACGGTTGAAACGTTTGTTCCGAAACAAAGAGCATGCCAAGTTGCTGCGATGGCACAAAGAAGACCGTAAGGAAGACGATATGCTGAGACACCCCGCTGATGGGTCGTAGTGGAGAAACATCGACGATAAGTACGAGGACTTTGCACGTGACGCAAGAAACTTAAGGTTTGGTCTGAGTACAGATGGCCTGAATCCGTTTGGGGAGCAGAGTAGTAGTCATAGCACCTGGCCCGTGACTCTATGTATCTGTAACCTTCCTCCTTGGTTATGCATGAAGCGTAAGTTCATTATAATGCCAGTGCTTATCCCAGGCCCGTCGCAACCTGGCAACAACATTGATGTGTACCTGAGGCCACTGGTTGATGAACTTTTAGAGTTGTGGGATGACGAAGGTGTACGTGTGTGGGACGAGTACAAACAAGAGGAATTCGACCTACGAGGGTTGCTGTTTGTAAACATCAATGATTGGCCTGCTCTTACTAACATCTCAGGACAGTCAAACAAGGGATACAGCGCATGCACACACTGTTTAGGCGAGACTGAAAGTATACATATAGGCAAGAATGTGTACCCGGGTCATCGTCGATTTCTTCCAGACAGGCATCCCGTAAGATAGAAAGGAAAGCATTTCAAAGGCGAGGCAGATACACGGAGGAAGCCAACCCTCCCTAAAGGTACTGATATATATGACATGGTCAAAGATATAAAAGTAATCTTTGGTAAGGGTCCTGGCGCACAATCTGTTCCGAATGACGCCGACAACCACGTAGCTATGTGGAAGAAAAAATCTATATTCTGGGAACTACCCTATTGGAAATTCCTAGAGGTTCGCTCTGGGATCGACGTGATGCACGTGACGAAAAATATTTAAGTGAACCTGCTAAACTTATTGGGCGTGCATGGGAAGAAGTCGAGAGATACACCAAAAGCACGGTTGCACCACCAACGTATGCACGGATGAGACGACCTGACGAATCCAGAGAATTTCAAAGGTCCTGCCTGTTGGAACGCGTAGAGATAAACGAAAAGTTTTCCTACGCGGTACTTCCAAGATCTAGCCGAGGTCGAAGGCCACGATGATTACCACTAGACGCGCAGGTGCGGATTATCGATGCAGCGCGTCGGGGCAGTGCAGTCCCACGATCCGATCCGGCCGATCCAATCCCTCGAACGTCGAAGTGCTGAACGTACAGCACCTCTGCCGGTATCCACACGTACAAGGAGGAGCTCCGACGGCAGACTGCTAGGTCTGGTGCGACGGCTAGACTGAGTGGGGCTAGGGTTCCTAACGCATGGGAGAGTGGACTAACGTGCCCGCTGGGCAACCTGCGCCCCTCTTTATATAGCGTATGGTAATGGGCTTCACAACACTTGTGGCCCATTCCCTCTGTGAGTCCGACTCACAAAACCAGTCCATTTCCGGTTCGGGTCCAACCCGACCAATACTTGCTCCCGCTCTTAAGTGTGCGACCCTACAGGCTCATGGCGACTTGGACACGATTGGAGTCCTACTCTCAATCGATCAATCGGTAGCGGCTCCTAGCAGAACGTGCCGACTCCCAAGTTCCATTGAGTCATGACGACATACCTTTCAATGTGATATTCATCTTAGTCCCTTTTGCCTCACGATATACCTTGTCGAGCTATAGGCGATTTATCGTCATCCCTTAAATAGCTCAACTCTCTTCTCGATCTGTGATATGTGATTCACCTGACTAACTCTTAGTCAACAGACACAGTTAACACTTAACTGAGTTGCGCATGGTCATGCTTCCTGAATCATATCACTCGAGAGGGCCCAGAGAATATCTCTCCATTCGGAGGGGCAAAATCCCATCTTGATTATCCACATCAAGCAGCTTGCTTCTCATTCGACCCGAACTCTGCCTTTATAGTTGCCTTGTCACAGAACAACGTTTGACAGAACCTAAGTCGGTGATCCACAACTTGGATTGTGCGACAACCTCAGGTCTAAGGATTACATTGATTGAGACATGCAAATGACGACTTGATCGTTGCATCTCAATGTGGGTCAGTCCGACTTACTAAACTCTTTAGCCAAGTCCGTGAACGTTGGAATGGCATCACCATGCCCATGACAAGTGGAACCGTGTCATCAGCCAACACTCACATTAGTCTAGGGTGTGTGTCCAGCACAACCTTAACGACCAAGGACAATTAGTATGAACAACATGAATACATAGTTCCACAATCGAATCACATATTCAATGACATATATCAGATGTTCAAACCAAGGACAACTTAATAACTTTATGAATACATTGGGAATTACATCATCTATGATTGCCTCTAGGGCATATTCCCAACAGTCTCCCACTTGCACTAGAGTCAATCATCTTGGCATCATATGCCTAGGCATCTAATGCACATACCTCTCGTGTGCGCCTCATGCTTAGGCTGTGGTAGCGCCTTTGTCAACGGATCTGCAATGTTTGCATCCGTGTGTACTTTGCATAACTTGATATCACCTTGTTCGACAAACTGGCGAATGAGGTGGTACCGCATGAGCATATGTTTGTTCTTCTGGTGTTGTCTAGGTTCCTTGGCCTGTGCGATAGCACCATTGTTGTCACAATATATGTCCAAAGGATTGGACGCGCCCTGAACCACACCAAGATCCATCAGGAGGTTCCTGATCCAAACAGGTTCCTTTGCCGCCTCTGAGGCAACAATATACTCAGCCTCTGTTGTAGATGCAGACACCGTATCTTGCTTGGAACTCTTCCAGCTCACAGCTCCTACATTCATTACGAACACGTATCCCGATTGCGAACGAGAATCATCTGAGTCGGTGAGATAACTCGCATCCGTGTAACCCTTTACACTGAATTCCTCATCACCTCCATAAACTAGGAACATTTCCTTAGTATTTCTCAAATACTTAAGGATATTTTTAACCGCTGCCCAGTGGGCTTCGCCAGGGTCAGCCTGGTATCTGCTCGTAACACTCAGAGCATAGGAAACATCTGGCCTAGTACAAATCATGGCATACATGATGGATCCTATTGCCGAAGCATACGGAATCACACTCATCCGACTTCGCTCATCAGTCGTCGAAGGACATCGAGTCTTGCTAAGTTTTACGCCATGGGACATCGGCAAGAATCCCTTCTTGGACTCTTAGATTTTGAATTTCTTCAAAACTTTGTCCAGATATGTACTCTGACTCAATCCAATGAGCCGCCTGGATCTATCTCTATAGATCCTGATTCCTAATATGTAAGTTGCCTCACCCAAATCCTTCATTGAGAAACTCCTTTCCATGACTCTTTGGTTTCTTGCAACATCATGACATCATTTCCAATCAGCAATATGTCATCCACATATAAGATTAGAAAGTTTACTTTGCTCCCACTAAACTTCTTGTATAAACAAGAATCATGATCGCTCTTGATGAAGCCAAACGATTTGACTACCTCATCAAAGCGAATGTTCCAACTCCGAGATGCTTGCTTCAACCCATAAATGGATTTCTGAAGTTTGCATACCTTGTCAGCATTAGCCGGATCGACAAAACCTTCGGGCTGTATCATATACACGTCCTCAGTTAAATTTCCATTAAGGAAAGCCGTCTTGACATCCATCTGCCATATCTCATAGTCGAAATAGGCTGCTATGGCTAACATGATCCGAATTGATTTAAGCATCGCTACGGGCGAGAAGGTCTCGTCGTAGTCAACTCCTTGAACCTGTCGGAACCCCTTCGCGACAAGTCGTGCTTTATAGACGGAAATATTTCCATCCATATCAATTTTCTTCTTAAAGACCCATTTGCACTCGACGGGTCTTGCGCCGTCAGGCAGATCAACCAAATTCCAAACTTGGTTTTCATCCATGGACTTTAACTCGGATCTCATGGCTCCAAGTCATGACTCGGAATCAGATCCCACCATCGCTTCCGAATAAGTTGCCGGCTCATTACTGTCTAACAGTAAAACATCTCGAGCACTCTGTAATCTGGCAGATCTCCGTGGTTCAGGTGCTGTAACCGGTGTAGGTACCACGACCGGCTCAGCCTCCAAGGCACTCGCCGACTCGCCCCTAACCGGTTCCTCTCGAATTTCTTCGAGTTGCACAGTGCTCCCACTGACTTCCCGACTGAGAAACTCTTTCTCAAGGAAGACACCATTCCGAGCGACAAACACTTTGCCCTCTTCCCGGTTGTAGAAGTAGTACCCCAAGGTTTCCCTCGGATACCCCACGAAAATACACTTATCCGACTTGGGCGTGAGCTTGTCCGACTGAAGTCGCTTGACAAATACCTCACAACCCCAAATCTTAAGAAAAGACAAACTTGGCTTTTTGCCCGTCCACATCTCATGTGGTGTCTTCTCTACTGACTTTGATGGTACTCTGTTTAGTGTGAAAGCTGCAGTTTCTAGACAATAATCCCAAAATAATAAAGGTACATCTGTCCGACTCATCATTGATCGTACCATGTCCAACAAGGTCCAATTTCTCCGTTCCGATACACCGTTTCTCTGCGGTGTACCTGGCGGAGTGAGTTGAGGAACTATTCCACAACTCTTTAGATGGTCATCAAACTCATGGCTCATGTACTCGCCTCCACGGTCTGACCGTAGAAACTTTATTTTTTTGCCGAGCTGATTTTGTACCTCACTCTAGAATTCCTTGAACTTTTCAAAGGCTTCCGACTTGTGTTTCATTAAATAGATATATCCATACCTACTCAAATCATCAGTGAAGGTAATGAAGTACTCATAACCACCTCTAGCTATCGTGCTCATTGGTCCACATACATCACTATGTATTAGTTCCAACAAGTCGGACTCCCTTTCACAACTCCTTGCAAAAGGTGTCTTGGTCATCTTGCCTAGTAGGCCTGATTCGTATGTCTCGAATGACTCTAAGTCAAACGAAATTAGAAGTCCATCATCATGGAGCTTCTTCATGCGCTTCCAACTTATATGACCAAGCCGACAGTGCCAAAAGTAAGTCATATTCAGATCATTTGGTTTCAACCTTTTAACATTTATGTTATAGACCGATTCACTATCAAGATTTAAAATAAATAACCCGTTCTGAACGGGTGCAAAGGCATGAAACATATCTTTCAAATATAAAGAACAACCATTATTCTTAATATTCGACTCATAACCTTGTCTCATCAAACATGAGGCGGAAATAATGTTTCGACTAAGCGCTGGAACATAATAACAATTATTTAGTTCCAAAATAAATCCTGAAGGTAAATGAAGTTGCATCGTGCCGACTTCCAACGCAGCGACTCTCGCCTTGTTGCCGACCCGAATGTCAACCTCTCCTCTTGCCACGCTCCTAGTTCTTACCAGTCCCTGCAACGAGTTGCATATGTGAATAACTGATCTGGTATCATATACCCAAGAACTATTAGGCGCATCAGCAAGATAAATGTCTATAACATTGCACACAAGCGTACCTGAGTTGGAAGTCACACCTCCACTCTTGGCTCTGTCAGCCAAATACTTGGTGCAGTTCCTCTTCCAGTGGCCATCTTGCTTGCAATAGAAGCAATTGGCTCCGGCTGTAGGAGAAGGCTTAGTCTTTGAGGGAGCACTCTGGACAGGGCCATGGGCGCTACCTCCTGATTTATCCTTCTTCTTCTTAGTCCAAGAACTCTTCTTGAACTTAGCCTTATTCTGCACCATCAACACTTGACTGGCGCCTTTCTTGATATCAGCCTCTGCCGTTTTGAGCATCCCATGTAATTCAGTGATACTCTTATCCATACCATGCATATGGTAGTTCGAGATGAACGAACCATACGCACTAGGAAGAGAGTTCAGAATTATATCAGTAGCGAACTCTTCGTTAAGTGGGACGCCCAGCCGATCCAGAGACTGAATGTAACCAATCATCTTGATTACATGCGGACTCAGTGGATCGCCATCTTTCAGCTTACAACCCAGCAAAGCTTGAGAGACTTGATACCTCTCGGTCTTTGCCTGAGCCTGGAACATACTTTTGAGGCTTTCGATCATATCGTAGGCCTCAACATTCTCGAACTGCTGCTGCAAGTCCGGTTCCATGTGTGCAAGCATAAGACAGCTGATTTCCGTAGACTCATCTCTAGTCTTACGGTAGGCATTGATGACAGCGACAGTCGCATCGTCATCAGGCTCATCTGGAAGTGGAGTTTCTAGAACATGTTCTTTCTTGTCATGCTTGAGGACTATCCTCAGATTACGATACCAGTTGGTGAAATTAGTTCCATTAAGCTTATCTTTCTCTAGGATTGACCTCAACGCAAACGTGGACAACTGAGGAAGGTTGCTAGGTGCCATTGATCTACAACAGAAAATACGCAAAAACACTTAAGACATCTATTCATAAAAGAGCAGGCATATTAAACGCTTTAATACTTATGCTCCCACTAGAACCAACATCCCTCCGATCGTTGCTAAGTGATTCAAGATCCTAAATAAGCAAGCCAACTAGTGAGCTTTAGCATCACCGCTAGCCGTCAAGTGATCTAGGTAGGCAACACCTTGCCAATCGTATCTCTATACGACTCCTGTTAGTTGGGTGACATCACATGCCCCGGCTCCCAACCTACCTCGCCCCGAGCCCCACACCCTTTGTGATGGACTCGTCTAGATTACCAAGTGCTTCTGCTTGTAAGAGTCCGACTCAAACCCACCTAACCGGAAAGAATTGGTAGCACCTCAATTTTATGAGCCCACTACCAAGAATGTCCGACTTGTGATGGTGCAGCACTGGCGGGGCGACCGACTAGACCTTCTTTGAGGGATTAAAGAATCTACCAACTATCTAAATAGAGGTAAATAGAGACATAACAATAACACAAATAAAGCAATTATAATGTGAAATGGTATGGCTCTCTTCATGGTGATCTCCATCTCCACAAAGCTTGTAAGTCGACTCGTGCCAACTCTTGTCACGTGCCATCTTACTCCATGTAGCCGACTTGTACATCGACTTGCATGCCTTCCGGGTTCTCCAACAAGCTACACTAGCTAGTAAATCAAAATTTACATAGAGAATCCGACACGCAGGCCGGTAAACAATAAAATGACAGCACCTAGGCTCCAGCCGGCTGACATAAACATGATACGCAGATCATGTATGGATTACACACATCACATGCACATAAGCCATACCATTCACAACTTCCTGCAAAAACAAGTTATGCATAGATACGATATCTACCGGCGTTGTGAAACTCGCAACGACATCTAAGGCGCTACGACAGGGCGAAGCCGGCGGTCCCGCTACTGATAAAACGATTTCTTCATCGGATAAAACGATTTTACCCGAATCTGATCCGTATTCCGATTCGACCAAACACTTTGATCTTCGATCACCGCAACTGGATTTATGTGTCACGGTATACCCCGATGGCGGAAACCGACCGGTAGGGGTAAGTTGTTCCACGACCTTAGCAGTATGATCACGGAAAACCAGATCATCCATTAACCCTGAGTACGATTGATCCAATCAACCTTGTACAAAACCGATCTATCTCATAGACCGACCACCAAAACAGCAATTAGATCACATCTAACGCTAACTACATATCACATATGTACGGATCTCGGGCCTAATACCAGAAGCTACCGCTCTGATACCACTGTTGGAACGTGTAGAGATAAACGAAAACTTTTCCTACGCGGTACTTCCAAGATCTAGCCGAGGTAGAAGGCCACGATGATTACCACTAGACGCGCAGGTGCGGATTATCGATGCAGCGCGTCGGGGCAGTGCAGTCCCACGATCCGATCCGGCCGATCCAATCCCTCGAACGTCGAAGTGCTGAACGTACAGCACCTCTGCCGGTATCCACACGTACAAGGAGGAGCTCCGACGGCAGACTGCTAGGTCTGGTGCGACGGCTGGACTGAGTGGGGCTAGGGTTCCCAACGCATGGGAGAGTGGACTAACGTGCCCGCTGGGCAACCTGAGCCCCTCTTTATATAGCGTATGGTAATGGGCTTCACAACACTTGTGGCCCATTCCCTCTGTGAGTCCGACTCACAAAACCAGTCCATTTCCGGTTCGGGTCCAACCCGACCAATACTTGCTCCCGCTCTTAAGTGTGCGACCCTGCAGGCTCATGGCGACTTGGACACGATTGGAGTCCTACTCTCAATCGATCAATCGGTAGCGGCTCCTAGCAGAACGTGCCGACTCCCAAGTTCCATTGAGTCATGACGACATACCTTTCAATGTGATATTCATCTTAGTCCCTTTTGCCTCACGATATACCTTGTCGAGCTATAGGCGATTTATCGTCATCCCTTAAATAGGTCAACTCTCTTCTCGATCTGTGACATGTGATTCATCTGACTAACTCTTAGTCAACCGACACAGTTAACTCTTAACTGAGTCGTGCATGGCCATGCTTCCTGAATCATATCACTCGAGAGGGCCCAGAGAATATCTCTCCATTCGGAGGGGCAAAATCCCATCTTGATTATCCACATCACGCAGCTTGCTTCTCATTCGACCCGAACTCTGCCTTTATAGTTGCCTTGTCACAGAACAACGTTTGACAGAACCTAAGTCGGTGATCCACAACTCGGATTGTGCGACAACCTCAGGTCTAAGGATTACATTGATTGAGACATGCAAATGACGACTTGATCGTTGCATCTCAATGTGGGTCAGTCCGACTTGCTAAACTCTTTAGCCAAGTCCGTGAACGTTGGAATGGCATCACCATTCCCATGAAAAGTGGAACCGTGTCATCAGCCAACACTCACATTAGTCTAGGGTGTGTGTCCAGCACAACCTTAACGACCAAGGACAGTTAGTATGAACAACATGAATATATAGTTCCACAATCGAATCACATATTCAATGACATATATCAGATGTTCAGAACAAGGACAACTTAATAACTTTATGAATACAGTGGGAATTACATCATACATGATTGCCTCTAGGGCATATTCCCAACACTGCCAGCTACGGTCTTACCAATGAAGAGAAGGAGATCTTTTTCCAAGTCCTGAGCAGTATCAAGGTGCCGTCTGGCTACTCGTCGAACATAAAAGGAATACTAAACCTTGAAGAGAAAAAGTTCCAAAACCTAAAGTCTCATGACTGCCACGTGATCATGACCCAGTTACTTCCGATTGCATTGAGGGGGCTTCTGCCAGAAAACGTGCGAGTACCCATTGTGAAGCTATGTGCATTCCTCAACACAATTTCTCAGAAGGCAATCGATCCAGCAACTCTACCAAGTTTACAGAAGGACGTGGTCCAATGTATTGTCAGCTTCGAGTTGGTGTTCCCACCAACCTTCTTCAATATTATGACGCACCTCATAGTTCACCTAGTCCAAGAGATTTCCGTTCTCGGTTCTGTATTCTTACACAATATGTTCCCCTTTGAGAGGTTCATGGGAGTCTTGAAGAATTATGTTAAAAACCGTGCTAGGCCAGAAGGAAGCATGGTCAAGGGCTATGGAACAGAGGAGGTCATTGAGTTTTGTGTTGACTTTATTCCTGACCTGAATCCGATCGGTGTTCCTCAGTCGCGCCATGAGGGGAGACTGCGTGGAAAAGGCACGCTAGGAAAGAAATCAACAACATGTATGGACGAGCAATCTTTCACTCAAGCACACTACACAGTTCTAGTTAATTCCAGCTTGGCGGCTCCATATATCCAGGAACACAAGGATATTTTACGCTCGGAATATCCGGAGCAACCTGAAGATTTCATTGCTAAAGAACACGCCAGGACTTTCGGCGGTTGGTTGCAAAGACGTCTCATTAATGACAACATTGTTGAAGATGAGCTATACTTGTTGGCCAAGCAACCATCTTCGACTGTATTGACCTTTAAAGGGTACGAGATAAATGGTAACATATTTTACACGGCAGACCAAGATAAAAAGAGCACCAACCAAAACAGTGGCGTCCGGTTTGATGCAAAAGACGACAACGGGCAAAGGGTCACATACTATGGTTACATAGAGCAGATATGGGAACTTGACTACGGACCTTCCTTTAAGGTCCCTTTGTTCTGGTGCAAATGGTTCAACCTGCCAGGCGTGAAGGTAGACCCGAAGTACGGAATGACAACAGTGGATCAGAAGAATCTTGGGTACGACAACGATCAATTCGTCCTAGCCAATGATGTAGCTCAGGTTTTCTATGTGAAGGACATGTCTAGCAGACCGAGAAAAAGAAAAGATAAGAAAGTGAATACATAAGACGATGAGCCAAGACGCCACATAGTTCTTTCAGGGAAAACAAACATCATGGGAGTCGAGGACAAGACAGACATGTCAGAAGATTACAATAAATTTGATGAAATTCCTCCCTTCAAAGTCAAAGATGATCCAAGCATTCAGTTAAATGATGAATATGTTCCATGGTTATTACGGCGCAAAGGAAGAAAAATAGAAACGGATCATCCCTTTAGTCCCGTTGGGGACACCAACCGGACTAAATGGGTTAGGGTTTCGTTTGGACCAATCAGATAGAACCACATGGATCGTGTGTTTCTTTCAAGCGCTTGTGAGTCGTTGGATCCGGGGTGTGTTTCTTTCGAGCTGTTGTGAGCCGTTCGATCAGGGCTATTGTGTGTTTCTTTCGAGCTGTTGTGAGCCGGTGGATGAGGGTGTTTCTTAACCGTTGGATCAAAACCCTAGCTCAACACTTTGTGAGCCAGAGGACCTTATATATAGCCCACCTTCATACACCGGTCAGTTCATCGAGCAAATACAAAAGATCCGGATTCGCCATCATACGTCCTGCCGTGCATTTGGTATGCATATATGCACCCAGTAGACACGGTGGGGCTGTATGATGGCGATACCGTTTGTTTTGTTCTACACCCACCTTTAAGGTTTGATACATCATATATTCAGTTCATCGAGCACATACAAAACATCCGGATTCGCCAGCATACGTCCAGCCGTGCATTTGGTATGCATATATATGCACCCAGTAGCCACGGTTGGGCTGTATGCTGGCGATACCGTTTGTTTTGTTCTACACCCACCTTTAAGGTTTGATACATCATATATTCAGTTCATCGAGCAAATACAAAACATCCGGATTCGCCATCATATGTCCTGCCGTGCATTTGGTATGCATATATGCACCCAGTAGACACGGTGGGGCTGTATGATGGCGATACCGTTTGTTTTGTTCTACACCCACCTTTAAGGTTTGATACATCATATATTCAGTCCATCGAGCAAATACAAAACATCCGGATTCGCCAGCATACGTCCAACCGTGCATTTGGTAATGCATATATGCACCCAGTAGCCACTGTTGGGCTGTATGATGACGATACCGTTTATTTCTTCTACACCCCCCTTTGGAAACAGAAAGAAGAAAAAAAGAAATGTGCGCCCCCCTGTACAGGCCTTTAGTACCGGTTGCTGTTAACAACCGGAGCTAAAGACCCTTTAGCACCGGTTGTTAACAGCAACCGGTACCAACAAAGGCAAGAGTAAGATTGTGACGACCGGTTGTCACAGAGGCAGACAGAAAAAGTCACGGTATGGCAGTCACGTATTCAACATCGACCAAGAAAGGCAAGCGTAAGATTGTGACAAAAGGTTGACAGAGGGAAATACTCGCGATATATGTATGTACTTTTTAAAAGTGAGAAACAAAGTAGCAGCGGGCTAGTATACCAATCGCTAAATCAATCTACATGTATGGTATCTCGCTAAATCAATATATATATATTTATCCACGATATATATGCTCGATGTATCACTTGCGCTCTCACTTCTCGTTGCCTTACTCATTATCCACCCTAACAAACACAGAAAGTTACCACAGGCGCATAAATTCCAAAATGCGCCTGGGGTAAAATTACCGCAGGCGCACAATGTAATATGCGCCTGGGATAAGAGCAGTACCGCAGGCGCATACGGTGTAAAGTGCGCCTGGGGTAAGTGATCGGATTTTTCCCATTTTCCACCACATTTTATATCTTTGTTTATGATTTTAGAAATCAACTACCAAGTTATAGGATGTATTCCCATATTGTTTGTTGACTAAAATGTTCTTTGTTCTACCTTCCAAATTGCTAGGATACAATATTATGTCATATTCATATATTCAGTTCATCGAGCAAATACAAAACATCCGGATTCGCCATCGTACGTCCAGCCGTGCATTTGGTATGCATATATGCACCCAGTAGCCACGGTTGGGGTGTACGATGGCGATACCGATTGTTTTATTCTACACCCCCCTTTAAGGTTTGATACAGCATATATTCAGTAATCCAGCAAATACAAAACATCCGGATTCGCCATCATACGTCCTGCCGTGCATTTGGTATGCATATTGCACCCAGTAGCCACGGTGGGGCTGTTTGATGGCGATATCGATTGTTGTGTTAGGGTGGAGCGTGGCGCCGGAGTTGACGCGTGGCGCGGGAGTTGACGTGTGGCGCGGGAGTTCACGCGTGGCGCGGGAGTTGGGACGCGTGGCCAGGAGGGCGCGGTATAAACTGTCGCGCCTCGAGCGCGTCTTCTCCTCTCCACGCGCCCACTCCTCTCCACGCACCGTCACGCTTCCACCATGGCTCCGAGGAGAAACAGCACCACCGGCTTCCGCGGCGTCCGAGCACGGCAGAACGGAATGTTCAGCGCAGATATCCGCTGGGGGGACGACCGCATCCCCCTCGGCTCATTTGCGACGGCGGCGGATGCCTCCCGCGCCTGGGACGCGGCGGCCTGGCGCCTCAACCGCCTGCGGTCGCTGATGAACTTCAGCGACTGCCACACCGTCTGGGAAGCGGAGGCCAGGGCGCCAAAGCCGCAGATCGTCACTGCCGCCGACCACCTCCACCTCCGCCACCGCGCGTTTTAGGGCCTAGTCGACGCCATGGAAGACCGCGTAGTCCGTGAGTATTACCGGAACAACCCGGGGGAGGAGAGCGCCGACGAGGAGCTCTGGCAGACCCGCGCGGCTGAGCGGGCGGAGCGCCGCCTCGAACGCCACCTCGCGTTAGATGCCGCTCGGGAGGCGAGGACGAATGCGCTGCAAGAGCTTCGTCGGGCCGACCACGCCGGCGAAGTCTAGGCCTCCGACGATCCGAGGTGGGGGCCTATCTCGGACATACCATCATGCACCTCCGACGACGACGAGGAGGTCACCGACGAGTTCGACGACGACGATGACCTGGAGGAGGTCAGCGACGAGTTCCCCGAGGACGACGACGAGGAGTAGTGTTCGTCTGTTTTCTCTTTTTGAATAAAAGAATTTGTATTCCGGCGACACTGCGCGCGCTAGCGCGTCTGTTTTCTATTTTTAATAAAAGTAACCTTCTGTTTTCCATGTTTTCCATGTTTTATAAATCAATGTAAAAGAAAACAGAAAAGGGAAACAAAAAAGAAAAATAAAAGAAGAAAAATCTACATGTATGGTATCTCGCTAAATCAATCTATATATATTTATCCACGATATATATGCTCGATGTATCACTTGCGCTCTCACTTCTCTTTGCCTTACTCATTACCCACCCTAACAAACACAGAAACTTACCACAGGCGCATAAACTCCAAAATGCGCCTGGGGTAACTTTACCGCAGGCGCACAGTGAAATAATGCGCCTGGGATAAGAGCAGTACCGCAGGCGCATATTTAGTAATGTGCGCCTGGGGTAAGTGATCGGATTTTTCCCATTTTCCACCACATTTTATATCTTTGTTTATGATTTTAGAAATCAACTACCAAGTTATAGGATGTATTCCCATATTGTCTGTTGACTAAAATGTTCTTTCTTCTACCTTCCAAATTGCTATGATACAATATTATGCCATGGGGAGAAATTCTACATTCCAAATGTTCTTCGTTCAACCTTCCAAATCTACACGATGAAATTCAACATTTACATAGTATGAGATGAGCTCTTATCACAATGAGCTATGCCATGGGGAGAGATAGATAGTGTACAGAACACCATTTTAAATCATTCCTAAGCAAGCAAGAAATGGGATATGTTTGATAGTAATAAACTGGTGATGTATCAATCATGTTCAAAATACATTAGCTAGCAAATCGAACACCATTTTAGAAATCAACTACCAAGTTATGGTGAACAGATATATAGAAACGGTAGTTTTTCTGTTTTGTTTTCTTGATGTGTTTTTGTTTGTTTTCTTGATGTGTTTTTGTTTGTTTGTTTTGAAATGTGTGTTTGACATAATATAGAAATAGTATAGCTAGAAATTAATATAGAAATAATATACATTACATAATAATATATCCATTACATACTAATATATCCATTACATGCATATATTGAACGCACGATGCGGTACACAAACAACACCTACTCGAGCTCCGTCGAGTAGATGCGGAACAACTCGTAGGAAACGTATGCATCTATGGCTGCATAGTTGATGTTGGTCCGGTCCAGTGGGGTCTTCGCCCAATACCTATGATTCTTGGAGGGGAAATTAAACTTCATGGTTTCGTAGCCCTCGTGGATGAAGGCAGTTGCCATCGGAGCCATCCCGGTCTTGGGCCCGGGCAACTCATCGAAATGGATAAGGTCCTGAAGATCAATGTAGTGATCTTCAGGTATCACAATACCCAAGCGCATCAACTTCTGACGGTCTTGAGTGATGTCAACGCTGCAGAAGTCATACCCCTTGTTGACAAGAAAATCAACAAGTGCCGGAGAATGCTTTGAACTACTGCAACAATAAAAATAGAACACGTGTTAGATATGTTGCAACACATGTATTCTTCAGATGCAACAAACAAATCGAAAATGCAAGATTGTACGTGTGCGTTACCTTGACCATTGGAAGACCAAAACGAACTCCTTGATCGCAATCTGGATGACGGCAACATCCCGTTGATCCGCCGTATACTCTAGATCAAGCCCGAAGAACCTATGGTGTTCATCGGCTTGTTCATAGAGATCGCTAATAAAATGCTCAAGAAGACCGGGGAGCCTCTCGCAATTATTGGTATAGACCACGTCGAGACTCTTGACGCATGGTGTGGCCACACGGAGAGTCTCCCAAACATCAGCCATGGGTGCTTGGTGGAGAAAGATCAAAGAGAGGAAGAAGAGGAGGAAGAGAGAAGAAGAAACAGAGAGACTCTCGATCGGGTGCGCACTGTAGCAACAAAACCGCCGCGCGGGAGGCGAGCAGTTTGTACCTAGACCCTTTTGCACCGGTTGTTAACACAAACCGGTGCTAAAGGTCTGTACAGGGGCGCGCAGTCTGAATGTGGCCCCAGTACAGACCCTTTTGCACCGGTTTGTGTTAACAACCGGTGCGAAAGGTCTGTACAGGGGCGTAGTCTGAATGTGGCCCCAGTACAGACCTTTAGCACCGGTTTGTCTTAACAACCGGTGCGAAAGGGTCTTTAGCACCGGTTGTTAACACAGACCGGTGCTAAAGGTCTGTACAGGGGCGTTATCAAACACTTAGCGAAAAATTTTCTATCATTCTTTCGCGCGCGTCTTCTCTCCTTCCAGTACGGCGAAGCCCTGCTCCGGCCGCGCGTCGCCGTCCGCCTCGCCGTCATCTGCTCGTCGCCGTCCGCCTCGCCGCCCCGGGCGCGCCCCGACGTCGCGCCGCTTCCCTCTGCCTCCCACCACCGACCCGAGGCCGCGCGCGCGCCTCCCCACCGCGGCCCCGCCTCCGTCGCCGTCGTCGTCCGCCTCCGCCCCGTCGCCGCGCGCCCACACGCGGCCCCGACGCCGCCGCGCGCCGCGCCGTCGCCCCCTGTGGACCCTCGCCGTCGCCTCTCGCCCCTCGCCGTCGCCCCGTCGCCCTCTGTAGGTAAGGAAAACAGAGATGATTTTTTTACTGCTTTAATTTGTTTTTACAATTTTGTTTAGTGTTAGAAATTTAGTGTTAGAATTTTTGTGTTAGAACTTAGTGTTAGAAATTTTTAGAGTTATAATTTAGTGTAAGAAATTTTTTAGTGTTAGAAGTTAGGAATTTTTTAGAAAAAAAATAGTGTTAGGAATTTCTACTTAGGAATTTTTAGTGTTAGGAATTTCTAGTTAGGAATTTTTACTTAAGAATCTTACTTAGTAATATCAACTTAGGAATTTCACTAAAGAATTTTTAGAAAATTTCACTAATTAAGTTAGTGTTAGAAAAGTTCACTAAGTTAGACAAATTTCACTAATTAAGTTAGTGTTAGAAAATTTCACTAAGTTAGAAAAATTTCACGTAGTTAGAAAATTTCACTAAGTTAGAAATTTTCACTAAGTTAGTGTGTTAGAAAATTTCACTAAGTTAGTGTCTTAGAAAATTTCACTAAGTTAGTGTTAAAAAATTTCAGAAAGTTAGAAAATTTCACTAAGTTAGAAATTTTCACTAAGTTAGTGTGTTAGAAAATTTCACTAAGTTAGTGTAAGAAAATTTCAGAAAGTTAGAATAATTTCACTAAGTTCGAAAATTTCACTAAGTTACCATCTTGTTCCTGTTTAACTTTCATCTTATTTCTGTCATATTTCTCAATTTACTATTTTTTACTAAGTTAGAAACACTAAGGTATTTTACTTAATTACGGAATATTTACTTAGTCCGGGCTTGTTTTTAGTTCATGTCTATGTTGGACCCGCCGGGCGATGTCCGGGGCTGGGCCCCGCTAGGCTGGCACTGGGAGCTCCTTAGTACCGGGGCACGCGGCTTGGTGAGAAATCCGGGTGACGTGGTCGACCCGGATATTCTTTGGTGGCCATCACGTGGGCCACGCTCGGTGCGGAGAGAGCCGGCCCCTGAGGAGGTGGTACAACAGCATATCAGGGAGGAGGACGAGCACGTCCGTCGCTAGATGTACTTGCTCGATAGGCAGTATAGCAGCAGTTGGTCGATTATTCGGAGGGTTCCTTACCACGTGAGCTATGACCCTATGAGGGTTCCGTATCTATGGATGCGCAACACCCGTGACTCAGCACCCCGCGGCTTAGGACCCGGTCGGAGTTTATTATTTTGAGAGATGTCACGAGACTATATGTATAAGTGATATTATTCGATCGTGATGTATTAGGGTTAAAAAAATTAACCCGAGCTATGTAACTCTTGGTTTTTATTATCATACGTTTAAATATTTCATTAATATGTCCAGAACTATTATTATTAGAATTATTATTTGTAGTTAGAATTATTATTAGAATTAGAATTAGATTTAGATTTAGATTTAGAATTAGAATTAGCTAGAAGTAGAATTTCGCTAAGTGTCCGATGAAATAATTTCGCTAAGTGTCCAATGAAATAATTTCTTGCTAAGTGTCCGATGAAATAATTTCGCTAAGTGTTCTTCATTTTATAAATTTTACTAGCAGGTGTTGAGCTATGGATCCCCAAGAACCTGCACATGATTCGCACGCCGATCAGCTCGCGGGAATGGGTGAGGCGGAGAAGGAAATAATAATGTGCCAGATGATTTTTGAGAATGCAACGGCCATATATCATGATCACGACGGTGGACAGGCGTTTAGCAATCAATTTTTGAATGACTCCGGTGACGGAGCTGAGAATATAGAAGATGTAGTAGATGATGACGACGACAACGTCGAGGATGCAGAAGTGCCCTCCAGAACAAACTCTGCCAATGTATATCTCAAGTCACTGTTGACGCAACAATTAATTTGTATTGCACTTACTAACGAATCATTATTTTCCCGTTTAGGCGCCCTCCGGAACAGCTAGCGCAAGTACTGAGACAAAGTCGAAACGAGGCCCGGCCGCAAGGTTGAAAGATACCGCAAGGTTCTCGATCGATACAGTTGCTGCTGATGGCAAACCACTGGAGCCCCTAGAAACTTATCGCAAATTCGTAAATCAGTGCGGAGTTGTTGTAAGAGACCTGGTCCCGATCAACTTAATAGAATGGAATAAGCCGAAGACCGGCGCCAACGTTGGAGCTACTTATGTCGATGACAGATTTAAAAAACTGCTTTGCGACACGATATGGCTAAATTTCAGCGTAGCTGAAGATAAGAAGAAGAAAGTCGAGGAGTGGGCTTTGAAGAAGATGGCCACACAATTCCAGAGGTGGAAGAAAGACCTGTGGAAGAAATATAAGGACGAAGATCCAGTTTTCACTGGGCAACTAGTAAAGATAAGAGACGCTTGGGATGATTTTAAGGCGTACAAAAAATCGGGTGTCTTTACATCCCGATCAGCCACAAATAAGGAGAATGCGAAGAAGAAGAAATATCACCATATTTTGGGGTCAGGTGGCTACATGACTGTCCTGCCTAGGTGGCGACGCTATGAAGATGCGCTTCTGAAAAGAGGTATCATTTCACAGACACATGACTGGCCCGATAGGTCCAAGTTCTGGTTGTTCGCGCATGGGGCAATGTTGGACGCTGAGACTGGGATGATTGTTGCTCAGGGACCATGGTCGGAAAAAATAACAAAAGTCGTAGCAGAACTAGAGAAGGCAATAGAAACTGTTCGAAAAGGAACTTTTGTTCCCGATAGAGAGAACGACGAGCTGACGAAGGCACTCGGGAACCCCGAAAAGTGGGGACGAACACGAGGCTTTGGAGCCACTACCCCGTGGAGCCAAGGGTTTCCAGCGGACATTGGCACTTACAGAAGCCGTGGTAGAAGCAAGAAGAAGGCGCTAGAACGGATATCGACATTAGAAGAGAAGGTGGCGTTTCTCTTGGAGAAAGGGGGACACGATGTACCTAACACTGAAGAGGAGGTAGAACATCGCTGCACCTGATCAGCTGCGAATAGAAGACGATCCTGTAGCAGATACCGTCCCATCTCAGCATAGAAGCAGCGTGGGTTCCATGCAGCTGCAGCTAGAAGACGTTCGTGCAGTCGAACCGTCGGCGCCTCACTACCCCGTGGATGATATCACAGAGAAGACAAACTGTGAGATACATATGCCAATGGGGAACATATCCTTCAGGGTGGCGTCAGGCTATGCTTTACCGAATCAACCTGGAGCAACCTACCATGGTGGTCAGATTCCAGCATCCCATGCTCGTGTCGGATTGTCAACAATTACGCCGGGATGCCATTCAATTGAGCTCCATATTCCTGGAGGTGAAGGCGAGAAGACACTGGGAGAAATGGAGCTTGGTATCATCTTGTGGAATAAGAAACACATCGTGTTTCCTAATGCGGCGCCAAGGCCACCGACTCCTCCAGGTACAAATGCACCACCTCCATCAATTACTGAATGTTGCACCACATGTAAGCCTATTTTTAATAGTTTTTTCACTTTCGTACAGAGAATGCACGACCTCCAAGTCCACCCCCCAACGCACCTCCAAGTCCACCCCACAACGAAGATTGGGAGCCCGAGGCCGAGGGTCCATCGCCCATGCACTCCTGTGAGCCGACGGATGCGCCCACTACGGGTACGGCAAAGCGGAAGCTGCAGTTCAGAAGAAACAGGACTCCTCCGAAGAAGATAAAAAGGAAACCCAAGAAAGTCGAGACTCCCCCGAAGTTACCAGGCCTGATGACTCCGGAGGAACTAACCGATGTCGTGAAAGCCAAAACCAAAGCATGGTTCGCACGGTTTCCCCTGAAGCCCCCCCTAGACGTCTGGAAGGAAACTCTGAAGGACATCCCAAAGTGGAAAATTGAGCGGACCATCGACAACTTATATTATCCTGCACCGCCGCCACTGTCGCCCCTTTCAGACTATGAACGGTACAATAGAAAGGTTCAACAAGGATACACCAGATGATTTGCTAATGTTTTTGAAGCGACAAAGTACCAAAAAAGAAATACTTTGGCCCTACGGATTCAACTAAGTGTTACTGTCTTGTAGACATTCCATTTTGCTTACCTGATGTTAAGTGTAATTGATGAGTATGCATGACTGCGTGTGTACACGTGCGCAGCGGCCACTTCATATTGTTCATCATTAGAATCGATCAAGGACAAGTTGAAGTCTGGGACTCGTTAACCTGGGGCGCTGACACATGGAAGAGCGCGCGTCATATGCTTCAAAAGTATATATATATATCGGCCTCTTTTGTTCATCGGCCTCTTTTTCGTTCATTTCCTGCTATCAAGTAAGTAATAACTAACTCTTGTATTCATTTTTCTTTTGTCGGCCAGGGTTTGGCAAATGTTCATCAAGAAAGAACCCGGTACATGGGCAGACAAGCTCCACTTTCAGATTAACAAAGTAAGTAGTACTACGTACCCTGGTTTCAATACCATTACCATTCTCTTGATTATTATTAATTTGACTGAATTATGTTTCTCGTATATAGACCGTCCCGCAACAACCACAGGGCACTGATTATTGTGGATACTACGTTTGCGAGTTCATACACAGGATTATCAATGATAAATCCCGTACTTCCAGAAATCTAGAGGTACGTAACTGGATCTTCACAACTTTATTTATGTTGCCATCAATTATGTTTAGTTTTGTTCATAACTTAATTGTTTTCATCTACTTCTTTTAAAGATGGCACGAAAGCGGGCGATGCTCAAACCAATCGAACGTTGCAAGACAATTACAGAGGAATTGGGAGGATTTCTCCTCACGCAAGTCATAGATGAAGGCGGAGAATTTTTCCATCCTATGAACCAATGTTGATGCTCCCTTCTCTATGCAAGTATACAACTATTGGAAACGAATTTCAGATTATGTAATGCTCGGTCGATTACTTCGTGTTACATGTATATATATGTACTTTTATTTGATGCATCAACATTTAACCGCAAACACGGAATCGGAAACACTTTTATTTGGTGTTTCCGGATACTACGTATTTCCGATTACGTGTTTCCGATTCCGTGTTCGTAAAAAACGAAACACGGACACACGGAATCGAAAAGACGTAAACGGAAACACGTAAACGGAAACCCTGAAAATACGGAACATGCCCTAAACCCTAAACCCTAAATACGGAATCGGAAAGCCTAAAAAGAAAAAGGGAAAAAATCACTAGGACCGGTTGGTGTTACCAACCGGTTCTAAAGGTCCTCCGCCTGCGCGCACTCCTCGGCGCCCACGTGGAGTCCTTTAGCACCGGTTTGTGACAGACCGGTTCTAAAGGGGTGGACCTTTAGTCCCGGATACGTAGCACCGGATTTGTATCCGGGCCCAAAGGCCCTTACAAACCGGTGCTAGTGCCCTGTTCTCCACTAGTGAGTGGGCAGTTGGGTGACAACAGATGGAATATATGAAAAAAACATAAAGTCGGAATAATATACAGAAATATGAGGCAACGGGAACATAGACTACACCAAGGGTTCTTTACGATCAACGTCACTTCTTGTCCGATGAGCAAGTTTTTTTTATTAATTCTTCGACGAGCAAGTTAGAACCACTCTTGCATGTGGATCTGAAGCCCTAGAGGAGCCAGTGCACTACAGGATTAGGCTTGGCCCACCTATAGGCGTGTAAGGAGAAGCAACCCCAATATTACTGGCAAGCACAGGGTGACCACAAGACGGGTGATACACTACAACCGTTCCGTAAAATAAGTTCTTTTCTAATTCAAACAATGTATAGTTGGACCAAATTTTTAAAAAAACTATCAACATTCATAATACTAAACCAATCTTATTAGATATATTATTGAATATATTTTATATTTTATATGTATAATAATATAACTGTTAATAGTTTTTGCTATAAACGAGATCAAAATTTAAATAATCGGACGTCCGAAAAAAATGCATAAGCCTTATTTTAAGTAAAGATGATAGTAAGTGAGAGCTGATCCTAGATGACGGTTATTGAAGATCCATCGGGATAGAACCGACGACTCTTCTCTCCCATATGAATACTACGGGTGTGTTTGTTTGGGCTGGCTGCTGCTGGCTGTGGTGCTGTGCAGGGAAAGCCGCTGTCCAGGAAAAGTTGTTGTTCTGAGTTGCTATGTTTGGCAACCTAGCTGGCTGTGTGGCTGTGAACCACCAAATTGTCTGAAATGCCCTGAAAATCATGAAAACGTGTATTGTTGCTGATTTCCACTAAGGGCAGACTAGCTTGTAGCATGCCTCACTTTTCCCCTTCATTCAGAATACTTATGCTTATACCTGACTGAGATTATACACTATTTTATCGTGAATCTACACTTCCATCTATAGAGGACAGCTATCTGATCGTGTGGCTAATACTTTGTATTCAGAGCCAAAATAATGTCCTCCCACCAGCACAATTTTGACGGTTTCAATAATGAAGATGCAACACTATCTAGAAGACAACTCACTTATCAGGAGAAGCCATGGAGCCAATCAACAAAGAAGATCTGAAAGATCAGTTGAAGGAGTTGGGGTAGGACATTGTCTCGATCGAGTCGGAGTTCACAATTGGAAGCCAGTGATCGAATTGCAGATAGCTTCATTCAAGTTATGTTGAATCTCCTTCAGCTGCACATCTTCTACGCCAAGGAAGAAAACGCAGTCGAGGTGTCGGCGATGGATATTTTTGATCTGTTGGCGTGGAGGGAGAAGTCTTCTCCGAAAACCTTTCCGGCCCAAGAATCTTCTCGGGTCGAAGGGCACATCGCTAAAAAGTTTTTTCACGAGGAAACTTACGCTAAAAAAACTGTTTCTGAGAGACTCCTAATAACAAAAGACATATTTTACTGCTTCTATGCTAAGTCCAATTGGCAAGATTACCTCGTGGAATATCTGGAAGCATACATGCACATCCAAGTTGTACGGGTCATGTGCAACAGAGTTACTCTACTAACTCATATAAATAGTGTTTATAGGCCAAATCCATTCAGGCCCCGATTTGCATATGCACCCGATAGTTAAAAAACATGTTGTCAAATTAACAATATTAAAAAATTGCGCATAGATCTTAACACAATATGTGTGTATTTCCAAAGTCATTTCAGAAAAAAAAATTATCGTGTATAAAAAGACAAGATATGTGTCGTGAAAAGGATTATTTTAGCATCCAATTTTTTCTTTTCTAGACAACACACAAAATATCGGTTTACCTGAAACAACTTTGTGAACATATAGAATGTTAACGTCTATATGCAGAACTTTTTATTTTTTAAGCATTTTTAGATAATTCTTAATATAGGGTGCATATGCACCCGGAGCCAAATCGTCTCCCTCTTTTTGCAATTTCGGTATTAATTTCTGTACTTATATATTACAATGACATACATATTAAAATGTATTTACATACGGAAGAATCAAGTAAAAGATATTATATTAGACATCTCCATCAGCGCTCCCAATGGGGCTATTATGAGCACCGACATGAAATGTCCCACACTGGGCTTCCAATAGCGGCGAAGTTACCGAATAGACCCACTAGTAAGGAAAAGACTATGACCAGTGTGCCCAAATCCCGTACGAGAAGCGTGCCCCAACACGCTTTTGGAAACATATTAGTGGCACACTAACAACTGAGCTCCACCAATAGGGTGCCGGGGTGGCGAAAGTTACCCGTGGCGCACCGGCTAAGTTGTGTGACACTAGCAAAATAATTAGTCGTGGCACACTGTTTATATTGTGCGCCACTGGTAACTTGTCGTGCATGCCTAAGACTCTCTTTCGCTCCCATTTCCAGATCTAGAACCGATTGCGCTGATTGCATGCCTAATACAGTTTATATTGTGCGCCACTGGTAACTTGTCGTGCACGCCTAATATTGTGCGCCAACTGATTGCGCTGTCTAGAACCAATGAAGCCTAGATCGAGCTCACCTCTCTCGGTTCTTCAGTCTTGTCAATTAAACATATAGCTAGGGTAAGAATTAGCAGCCCTCACTGTTAGAATTAGCAACCGTAGAATTAGCAACCTTAGTACAAGTTATATTGAATTAGCATGAAGTGTTGGTTTGGCTCAATTTGAATTAAAAATAAAATTTTACAAGTGTTGGTTTGGCTCAACCAATAAAAGAATCTTTTGTTTTGTGCCCTATTTTCTATTTTGTATGTCGTGGATTTTTCTGTGTGGGCATTTTTGTTCTATTTGTATGCCCTAGTTATTCGACTTATTTTTGTGTGTGTGCATTTTAATATGCCATGTTAGAACAAATAAGGGTATCTATAATACCTTGTACCGTATACAATTTGAGATTGGTATTAGTACTTGTAGGCACTCTGTTTTACTTGTTTTGGCAATTATATATGAGTCATTATTGTATTACACCGATGACTTTGATTCACATGATTGTACCGAAGACTCTGTGATTCTAAGCATGATAGAACCTGTAGAAGGAAAGCAAAGACGGGGCCGAGTTCAAGCACGCCCAAAGAATGGTGGTGCGTCTTTCTGCTTTTGCCAGTAGGTTGCTACGTCGTCCTATGTCTTTATTGAACTTGGCCCATTCATTGCATTCCTACGGATGGTTCTGTCGTTCTTTAAATCAGATTCATCGCTACTTTCCCCTAAATAAGATTCATTGTTGTGAAACATTTTCTATTGGCGTCGTATCTTCTTCACCAACGCTCCATTGTTTTGATAGATTTAGATTTTTTTTAAACTGACTTTTTTTATTTATGCTTATATAGCTTATGTCTCCTTGTATAATTTATGTTTGTGGACCGAACAATTGTAGAAAATGAAAGTGTGTTCTGATTGTGGCTACTACGGGTGGATGAACAAGAAGTTTGATGTTATTCTGCCATGGTACTTTAGATATAGTACAGTACATTTGTTTTAGCTCATCGTGTTTTGGTTCTTATTTCGAGAGTTTTCTTGATTATAATTGTTCAACATCTATTATAACGTCAATGATTGAACTATTGAGCATTATAAGTTCGAGCGTTGGACTAAAGGACCTATTAATTGTATAGCTGCATTGGTTGTATAATATTTTGGTCCTTTAGTTCCATTTCTTGGAATTCCATGCTATTTGCATTTTTATGTGGCCTTTTGTGTGTGCATAATTATTGTTTAGACGGTTTGTTTGCTAAATGCTTATATAATTTATATTTTTAATGTATTTTATGAGCCCCTCCCATGAAGAGTCAGGCGTGAATTCAGAGCACATCAAAGTTCTCATTCTCAGCCACCGAGCATTTGAGATCACCTTACTTAAATTGTCAAGGACAAATATGAGGTACAAAATTTTTGTCAACAATGACATAGTACGAACATATTTAAGTGGCAATGCTTGGAGAAGATTTTTAGAAACCTTCAAGATGTAATATATGACGAAAAGCAAGTTCTATCTTGACGAAGAGGAGCCATTCATCTACCTCTATTGCAGGAATCCTGATCCTAGCACCCGCCTTGCGTTTGAGGGGCAGGATGGGAGCTTTCTAGATTATATGTAGCTAGCTATCTAGTAATAACTACTAATAAGACATATGTGATAAGCTATGTAATTTGATACTTTGGTCATGAATAGCGTCGTTGTCTCTAGTTGGTTACTTTTGTTGGAGCTATGTATTTAGTATGTGAAAATCATCTAAAATAAGTATTTATGTGTGGAAATCGTCTAGTTTTTTTGTACAACATAAGAACTATCTAGCTAGTACGACACACAACAATTTCAAAAACAATTGCATAGAATGGTTAGAACGCCTTTGGGCTAACACCACTAATGAAAAGATTAGCCACCACGCACATTAAGAGCACAACTAGAAGGACATGCCATTCCTAACAAGAGCCTCTAGGCCTGGCCATGTCTAGACCAACAGCATCCACTTATGAAGAACGACCACTTCATCTAAACTATCTGAGCTAACGTACCCTCTAACCTATAACGCCAAGAGAATAAAAAACGAAATGGTCACTACAGGAAAGAAGTTATACGCCGACGACCAAATATTGGGGCCGTCGGCGTAGACCCTTCACCAAAAAACTGATTTTTCTCACTCGGAAAATGGAAAATGGTTTTTTTTGTTCAATGAAAAAGAAAACTTCCTTTGTCAACGAAGATGCATGATTGTATATAATATGGGCATATTTTAACAAACTATGCCATGGATGTGGCCATAACACCCGTCATTTGGCCCGAAAGCCAAAAAGTTTCGTAGAAGACATCTCATTTTTGTGAATACCTTTTCAATATAACTGTCGTATTCCAAGTTTATTAATTTTGTTGGATACTAGGACATATATAATGACACCACGCGAAGGTCTTACATCATTTTATTTTTTTAATTTTCTATACCAATTTCACAAAAAGTCAAAACAGTGGGCATGACCGTTCGTAGCTTGCGGTTCAATATTGAGAAACTCTTGATTTATTTCTGATGAAATAGGTAGTTGTGTATCAAAAAATGATTTTTTTTTTAAATCTTGAGAAAACTAAGAGGCGCATGTAGTTCAAATTTGACCCGTTTCCATCTAAATCGGCAGAAATTTGATTTTTTTAAAAGAGATGGATGGAAACCTTTACAGAGGCAACAATTCGGTTATTTGTGCATATCACATGGTCTAGTATTTTTCAAAAAATTTACTTCTCAAGTTTTGCAACATATTTGTCATTGGTGCTTCACAAAAAAAAATCGATTTTTTACACTCGAAATATGGTAAATGGTTTTTTTGTAAAAGGAAATATTTCTTCGTCAACATTGCCCGTGCTTCCAAGATGCATGTTTATGTAGAATATGGGTACATTTTAACAAACTATGTCATGGATATGGTCATAACACCCGTCATTTATCCTTAAATTCAAGAATTTTTGTAGAAGATAGCTCATTTGCTTGGGGTGTGTGGGAGGGGGGGACCCTATACTACACACCCAACTCCACAAACCTAGTTCTATGTTTGTTTGCAATACCATTATGCTCCACTTTTCCATATTTTGCCACATTCCAACATTGTTTGGTCATTTGGTGCCCAAGTTTGGCATGTTTTCTCCAGAAATACTAGTTTCGACACATAATTTAGTTGGGTGACCATATACCATACACTAAACACCCCCACTTAGTAAAGTCCTATACATGATGTAAAATATTATAAGAATGTCGTATTTGAATTTCTCTCATTTTTACAATCGGATTAAACATATTAGTTGTCAAATTTTGATTTACGGATTTGTAGATATGAATTACTCAATATTAAATGGAAAAGGGCAAACATATAAATTATTATTTGAATTCAAGATTATTATTAGTTATTTTTTTTACTTAAATAATTGTTTGGATTCACAAAATAAATGAGTGTGACATGATGGTCCAAGGGTTGGATACTATTGTCAGCAAAATATTCGTTGTTTCTAGCCAGCTCATAGGAAAGGAATTAAAATTTAAGCTTATTGGAACGGGAGTAGTTTGAGGCTGGGTGACAAATCGGGAAGTGTTAGTAGAAGCGAGCGATTAAAATTAAAATTAAGAATGATTAGATAAATAGAAATATGTCTATAGTGCGGTTAACTGGTTAAACAATTGGAAAAATTTGAAACAAAATTCAGCCTATCTATACGCCGACGGCTGTCGTTGGCGTAGCCCCTGTCTACGCCGACGGGGTTCTCTACGCCGACGGGATCTTTGCAATGCCGACAGGCCTATACGCCGACGGCGCTATGCCGACGGCCACCGTCAGCCTAGCATACGCCGTCAGGATTGGGCTTACGCCGACGGGGTCAGGCTGTCGACGTCTAGCCTGTCTGCCGTAGTGGGCTGGACTCGACCGGTATTGAGGAAGACGTTGCCTTAGAAGCATGAACGAGGGCATGCATTGTGACGTAGAACCTCATGCCACAAGCAACAAAAGAACTCTGGCGCGGCCATGTGCACCATAAGGTCGTGTCTCCAAAAATGGTGCTTTCTCGAAGACACCACCATCACCAAGCATGTACGCCGAATCATGGATTTCACCCGGAAAGAAGACCCCGGGGGTGAGGTAGATGTCGGAGCGTCACGATAATGCCTCCAAGGAGTAAGACGACAGTTGAAAGCGTTGACATCGCCGGCACCGACACTCGTATCACTACCATGTTACACATTATAGCAACATTTTGCACCAACAGATGTGTTCATTTTAATTGCTAATGTATGGAGGAAATGCTAAAAAAGCTGTTGTTAGCTCAGCTCCAAAAAGGCCCTTCTTCAAGTTTTCCTAGGGTGGAGGTATAAATAGATAGCATGCCCATGACAGCTCACGGGTATTCCATCGAAGCTGCAAAATATAAATGCTTCACCAACCTATAGTTTTATACTAGATCATGTAGGCGCGCGTTGCCGCGCCCGTTCATTAGGCAAGTAGATTGTAAGGAATGAGTGAATGCACTACAGGAAGAGAAGGCCCGAAGGATGGAATAATTTAGAAGCATATCTTTTTGTATGTGTTCTGAAGTCGGTCGTCGATACACCTCTTATGCAGAGGCAAAGGTGATGTGCCTCTAATGGTGCTGCTGCTGCTCCTCCCATTTGTTGTTTACTTTTATCTCTAGCAGCTGCTCGACGGGCTAACTGCAGGTGCAACATCCTGATGGTCTAAGTCTAGGACCTCGGGATCTCGGCGCACTTGATGCACGTGCACTGTAGGGAAAAATGTACCAATGTGAGGCAGTATGTCTACAGATGTTTAACATAGCGACGGATACCAAATACATATAGCTTAGGTTGGCTTTTCTAGACAAGTTAAAAAAATATGCATGTCATAGATCATTATTGGTAACACATGGAGTATAGCACATTAAATTTATGTAGCTTCAATCATGGACTAATGTCGCACATAAACTGGCAGTTTTATAGATTGGAGACTTCCCATATGCCTACAGGAAGAACAGTAGTCTCACTTAGCGTTGAAAGATAGATAGTGCATTCTTTACCAAGATAATTTGCTTCATTTCCCCTTCCACCTAGTTCAATTTACCTAAAGGATTTGACCGAGAACTCTTACTTGATAGGGCCCACTTTCTTTTCATACATAGCCCGTGTGATCTGTGAGTTTGGAGTTTTGGTCTTATGGTGGATAAGTTTTGGTCTTACTTGATAGGGCCCACTTTCTTTCCGACGGTGGATAAGTGGATGGTGTAGTTTTAACTTTAATTGCGAGTGTATATAATCCCATTCCTCCTTCTTTCAACAACTCAAGAGTCCTTGAATACTGAGAAGTCAATTCTATTCTTTCCTGAACTTCGACATCTTGTGGATATATATATGACTTCAGAATAGTGGCTCTTTAGCTCTGATCATGTCTCTATAAACACAGAAGGGGGCATGATTTTAGAGCCAGCAGAAAATTTAACCGCCATGTCACAATCATCCAATCATCCCTAGTAAGTAAGAATATGAGATAAATATTTAAACTTGTGGTAATTGCATTATATGCAGTCCTTCTCATTGAAAGTTGTTGATAGATAATAACTATTGGAAGGTTACAACAGGTATTGATTATGTGTAGCCCAAAGTATAAATAATGCAATACTATATCTAGCAAATAGAGTTCTGTTGCAGGAAGGACCATGAGACACATGTTTACTCAGTTCAGTTCTCTCTATAAATTACCGAACACCTCCTGAACCAGACTCAACAAGTGAAAAAGGAGTAAACAAACCGAAAAACATAACAGGTGTACAATAGACAAAAGAAATTTAGTGGATTCCTTCAATGGGTTTCATTCAATGGTTAGAAAACAATACTGCCACAACCTTTTTTTTTTTTTTTTTTGAAACGAGACTGCCACAACCTTTTAACACTACAATAGATACATTTTTAAACGCATCAGCTATTCAAACCATTACAGAGAACACCTACCAAATTCAATCAGGTGTATTGATCATGCCTTATATGTATCCCTGACAGTCCAGTTTAGCAATGCAAAATCCTAAGGTACCCTGGGAAATTGATTGTATTGCACTAACCTTCTGTAAGTTTGTACTTCTTTGTTTCCATGTAGGCTAAATGGCTAATCCAGCAGCAGCTCTCAACTTGGCGAATATAACAAGATTTATATTATCTGGGTCTGCTCTGCCTTGCTGACATAATTGGAAACGTTCCTAAACTGACCCAGCTCAATGCTAACCAGAATCAAATTCATACACATCTGAACTACATGCTTTCAGGCAGTGCAGTAATCACAGGCCCTGTTATAGCTCTTCAACGCCTCGGACAGGTGGTCGTAAGCATAGTGGAAATCATTGAGGTCATTATAACCCATCTAGATGCTGTCTTGCGTCAGATTTTCTGCAGCTAAATAATTTCAGAACACCAATTCGTTGCTTATTGTGTCCGGCACATCTAGCAACAAGACAATCCTAAGCGTCTTGGCCAAACTGGGAGTCAAGTTAAGGGTCTCAGTACCTAGTTGTTGAGATCGTTGTTGAATTTATCCTTGCGCAAGAGAGCCAGGCTCCACGACATCAGACCAGACCTGACCGTCGGCGTAGCGAGGGCCGTCACGGTGGAAGGCCATGTCCTCTTCCTTGAGGGTCCCGTCGTATGCCAGATGCAGCGCGTCCAGCTGCTACATATGCTCATATACGAACTTCCTCGCAACAATGAAGATCCGCACCACGGGGTTGTGCCCCGAGGACTGCACAGTGTATTCTTCCGCGTCGAACTGGTCACCGGGCAGCATAACCTGAGAGGACTCTCCAACGCCTGGCGGCCGATTGGGAGGAGGCCATGGGAGTAAGGAGAAGGGGAGCTCAGTGTCAACCACATGAAACCTTGCGAATCCAAGTTGTAGTGATAGAAGATGATAGATATGTGAGGATGCGGGACAACCTGCGCGACGGAATCTTGGAGCTCGGAGTGATCGACGCCCCTTGCCGATGTACACCTTGCTTGCCTTCGTCGGCGCAAACAGTGAACACCCACGACACAGGGAGCGGTGGCGCAGGCTTGCGAGAGGTGACGAAGGGGAGTGCAGGGGCCAGGGGAAGAGGAGCCGCCAGCGCTTATGGTTGGAGAGGATTCTTTTCTACTGTGGAATGGTTCGAGAGAAGATGGCTGGGCCGTTTGTGTCTTGATCGGGCCCAATTAATCAGAGGACGTCAATTTGATGCCCGGATAAGCTTCCCCTAGGGACGACTGGAATCGAACGGCCTAAACGGCGACATGCAATGATCAGACGGCCAAAAAGTACAGGTCGGGAGAGAGCTCCCTTTTGTCCCAGTTTTAATACCCCTAATAATCTCGTTTGTGAGTACTGCTTTCTTCTTTATATACCATTGCCATCCCGTCTTCACTAGTAGCAAAGGTAACACGCATCGCCTTCTCCATTACCTTTTAGCAAGCTTGTCACACATAAACCGGGTGGTGATCTCATTCCCCACCAAAAAGGTACAGGGCGGTTGAATGATAGCGGAAAAACTACAAGAGAGAAAACCATAGAGTCAAAATATTATGCAGAAATATGAGGCAACGGGAACATGGACTACACCAAAGGTTATCCTGGACCATGTACGTTGTTGCTTGCTTCAGGAGCACGAGAGTATGTTAGCACGACTACTACAGATGGTACTGAAGCCCAAGAGAAGCGCAGTGCCATATAGGCCCTGCCTACCTCTAGGCGTATAGGAGAAGCAAACCCCAAGACGAAGGTCATCGGCAAGAGGACTAATGAACACAAGCGATCATGGTCGAAGCGGCAGCTCTCCTCTATAATCTGGCTTTGAACCCTACATTTTCTTTGCTTTTCCTCTTTATGTGGCACACTTATGCTTGTACCAGAGTGACATTATACGCTATTGTATCATGAATCTACTCTTCCATCTATCTAGGAGATATATCTGATTGCGTATTGAACACTTGGTATTCAAAGCCTAAAAATTTCCTCTATTCCCTCTAGTATTTTTGTATACAAGGCCATAAAGTCACATTACATCCACTTTGGGACAAATGAAAGTCATCTATTTATGAACGGAGTGAGTACCTAGGTAAAAAAAACGATCAATGCATTTGAAAGTCAACTTGTTCAGCCTCCTTTATCGGGTTAATATATGAGTACATGCAACTCTTATTTCTCTACACTACAAGAAAACTGAGTATTAGCGACCAACCATTTGTCACCAAGCTGTTTGGCAACTATAGATATACTAATTGCAACCAACATGCAACAAACCGGTTACAATAGACCTATGTGAACATTCGATAGTACCTTTTGACTTGAATTATAGTAACCAACTATTGCAAAGTTGGTTGCTAAATGTGTTTAGCGACTAGACTGTACCCACCACAATGCGACCAGGCTCCATTGGTGACAATATGTAATTAATAACCAGTTTAGGGCTTTTAGCAACCAACCACCTTGGTGACTAAATGTGAGGTCTCTAGTAGTGCTATTGGCTCTCTCGGGGAGCACAACCACATCACACATCCCCATGTATGGTAAGCATGTTTGGTGATTGGGTTGGGTAACTAATATCGTCGGTTGCATGAGAAAAACATCATTAATTTTGCTCGTTTAATGTTTATGGTCTTAGAAGCAAAATTGTATATTCGGTAGCGGCTGTATACAAAGACGAATGAAGTAACTACCATAATTTTGGCATCTTCCACCATCAAGACATCACATTAGATAGCAGATCTCTTATCAAGAGAGGCCATGAAGCTAATCACCAAATCGGATCGGATGGATTCGTTAAAGGTGTTGCCGCCGGACATCAAGATCTCGATCCGGTCAGAATTCACCAATCCGAAGTCGGTGATCAAATCACATATCACTTGTCTTCAAGCTGCGTAAAATCTCCTACAGCAACACATCTCCCGCAGCAAGTAAGACCACGCGGTGGAGGTGTCGGCGGCGGATCTTTTGTTCTGTCCGCGTGGACCGGCCAGTCTTACCCGATAACCCTTCCGGCCCAAGAACCTTCTTGTGCTGAAGGCAACGACGTTGACATGTTTTCAATACTCCCTCGGATCCCATTTAACTGCCGCAAGTTGTTTGCAAATTTGAATAGAGGTAGGTCATATTTCGCATCAATTATTTAAGATCAGAGAAAGTTAGCAAACTTACGTTAAAACTCGAGTTTTTGACTAACTCCTCCTAATGATAAAAGATATACACTATTGGAAAAATGGTTATAGCAGCATACCCTAACCGCAGGCGCACGGCCCACGTGCTGCGCCTGCGCTACGTAGCATGAGCGAACATGCTATCTATGCGCCTGCACTAAGATAAATACCCCAGGAGAATAGGGTTGTCGTATGCCGGAGATAAAGGTGGCAGAGGCACCCCGAGGCACGTTGTCTGTACTGCTGGCAAATACGGACCAAATGCGCGGGTGTTAAGTTACTTTATCGCTAGCGAATACGTTACGGGTGCGCCCGCCCACAGGCCCCCATACCGCTGGACCTTTATACTGTAGTTCACGTGCGATACTTTTCACCATCCCAAGCGTATTTTGTCACTATGCGTCTGTGGTAAATTCTGGCATCAATAAGTAGCCAGCCAGCCACCCACCACCACATGTGACTCCCCTGGATCGGGTACTATTGGGATTTCAGCGTTCCCGCCCAAATCCACATAATATCTGATCCTAGGTTGTCATTTCTGATACCATTACAACAGTTCATGAATAAATCGCAACAATAACAGAAGATACATACAACACGACTCAAACGAATCAAGAATAAAGCTAATACAATACAAAAATCCAAATAATTGCGGAAAACAAACTAGTATCCGACTACGGATAAAATACAAATTGGACTAAGAGTTATGAAGATAACTGATGGCGTCCAATCTCTGCCCAGGCCAAGTCGGAGGGATTCCCAAGCTAACGTCGTCAAACTTCAAACCTCTCGACTGCATTGTGAATACAACCCCGAATCATGGGGTCAGTACTTTGAATGTACCAACAAAAGCAATACTCACAAGATACCAATGCAACCAATCATCACAAGATACAAATACTTTGGATACAAAGGAAGATGTTGTTCTAATAAAGCGGCAGCGGGCGGCACTAAGCAGTCCATGAAGACACGCTACAACTCTCGTCTATTAGAAAGGGATGAGAGAGCGAGGAAAAAACCAACTACAACTATTCACCAAGAACAATACCCATCCAAGATTAACCCCCCTCAACAAATGCCAGAAGGTAACCCGAGAAAAAACTCACACATGTTGAAATAATAATCTCGTTATCGCACAGGTTAACAAATATCATTAGGTGTAAGTTATCTGACTCTTGTAAGCCAGCACTGTCGGATATATACTGAATAGGGGTATAGAAGATGGTAGACAAAGACCCGGACTGCCAGGGTGGCCTACATGGTAATGGGCTTAGGTCCATTGGGCGGCCCAGTAGTCCGACGCGTAGAAGCCGGATTCTAGAAGAACCCGGATCACGGTCCGCGTGATCTGGCTTGGAGGAGAAGACGGATTCCTTACTTTCCAAGTTACAAGTTAAACGTAGTCTTCTAGGTTTCCTGTTCTGTAAGCCCTAATCCGGCTATTATATAAAGCCGGACGGGAGATAGATTAAATAAGCACAAGTTAGACACAAGTTCAAGCTCTACGCAACTCGCCGAGAAGTTCATCCTCATCGAGTAGCTAGATCTATTCCCTCACATTGTAACCCTGTTATACGGGCTTTAGTCCCAATTAGTGAGAAGTGCAGGAGTAGGTACGCCGTACTGTCGCGACGTACCGAACCTGGGTAAAATCCCGTGTTCTGTGTTACTACGCTATCCCGTTACCCCACGTCTCTACCGTAGTCTCATGGCACCCCCGTCTATGAAAACTACTACGATGTCTCGACAGTTGGCGCCCACCGTGGGGCAAACGACGTCAGGCGTGAAATTCCGATCTGGGATACTCGGCGGAATTGGAAGATCGATCACTGTCGGAAGCTTGGAATTCGACGACGACGTCGGGCGCTTCCTCGACAACGGATCCTACATACCGGCGCAAAACCACCTGGTAAGTGCCTGCGTGTTACCGATTGGATCCGCTAACATCTTTATCGGACTAACTGCAGAAGCAATGGGGTTTTGCGGTGGAAGCAAATTTATCCCACCCGCCCTATACCCAGTCGAAGACGACCACGATCTCGGATTCTGCTCAGATCGCCGACAAAACAGTGATACACACTTTATTGGCATGGTGCAATCCGAAATCGTTGAAAACACGGATGACGGAAATCCCGTGCAAGAGGCAGATAACAACCTACCCGTCGTAGAGACGGAAGAACAAATACCCGTCACAGAGACGGAAGATCCGACATCCGTCAACCAGACGATGAACTCGGAAGCAGAGTCCATGCTTGCCGCCATTGAGGCCAGATTGGATTCGGAAACCGGATCGGATAACTACGACTCCGAAGACGAAGATGAGGATGCCTTCGTAAGAAAGGTTAAGTCCTTTCAAGAGGGATTCCATGAAGTGCTAATGGCAAAACCAGCTGATACAACGGGTGCCGACAGCCAGGAAAGCCCTAAAACCCCTCCGCCAGTGGAAGAGAGAGAAGACGGAGAAACTTCTCCGATATTCCCCAATGTTAAGGGGATGACAGAAGATGAGCCTGTCAAAAAACCTCCTTCTTCCAAGAAAAAGCACCGTGCTTCTAAAAAACTCCAATACAAACTCCGGAAGAAAAAATCAGCCGATCTCGCTGATGAAAACCTGGAAGTTGGAGATATTAGCGGCACAAAGCCCGCGGAAAAGAAATCTAAGGAAATCACTGCTCCGCCAATGACAGAACTGGAAGAGCAAGAGCTATTACAAACACCAGTGGGACCAGATGAACCCCCTGAGATGCTGGAAGCCAGGAGACAAGCTTTCCAACGGCAACAGCAACATCTGCTTAGATCTCGGCAACATCTCCAACAAACCCATAATGACATCAAAGTCATGAAGGAAGAAATAGAGGAGTACGAGAGAAAGCATAGATCTGCCTTAAAACCTACTAGGTTACCCGGAATCGCAAGACCGGAAGAACTGCCGCCAAAAGAAAGGTTCTATAACCCATCTTGGCAAAAGCAGTTAAACGGCAAAGATGCCAAGGGCGAGCCAATATACAAAACCGCAGCAGAAAACGCGGAAGCAGCGTTCGCCATCCTAAACAACGATCTGTACTCCAACGGGGAAAAACTCCAAGGGGTGTATGCCTTCCTAGGAAAAGCATTACAACAGCAGCAGCGAGGCCAAGAGCGATCAGGGAGGCTGCATGATAATTCTTCCCTCTGCAAAACAGCTACTTGCGCTGCTGGAGCACCTGGACCGGAAGAACCCGGAGATTCGGATAAAAAAGAAGATCCGAGACAAGACAAGAAAAACCCCGACAACCGGGACGCAGCGTCTAGAACCGGACCTCATCTCCCGAAAGATGGATACAAACCACACGATCGGGAAGACAGACACCGGAATGACGGCAAAATAATGCCACCTCCGAGAAACCCAGCTGAAAAAGCTGGAAGATATGATATACCTCACAGACGTGAAAGATCCCGGACACCTCCTAAGGATAAGGAAAGGCATAGAAGCAGAACTCCGCCTAACCCAAAAGGACGTGAACACGGAAGAGATAGAGATAACCTCGGAAAAACGCGTCCGCGCAACAATGGAAAAGAAAGGAGCAGATCCCCTTCTGTCCATTCAGCCGGGAGATATTCTGCACACATTGATAGAGCAGAAAAGGATGATCTATACTTTGGTCCTAAATGTTTTACTGACAGGATCCAAAGGATAACCCTGCATTCTGGCTTCGCCAAAGTTGGTCCAACCTACCAAAAGTATACCGGCAGTACAAACCCGGATACCTGGCTCTCAGATTATTATACAGCCGTCCAAATCAACAATGGGACAGACCTAGAAGCTGTCAAGTTTCTTCCCCTAATGTTGCTAGACGGAGCCAGAGATTGGATCAATGGTTTACCATCAAGAACTGTCGACAGTTGGGATGATATGGCGAGAGTATTCACTCAGCATTTTCGGGGAACATACAAACGCCCAAATAGCATCAACCAGCTGAACCGTTGCACCCAATTTGAGGACGAACCATACGTGGATTTCATCTCCAGATGGACGGCAATGAAGAATAGTTGCTCTGGAGTAACTGACGTACAAGCAATGCATGCTTTCGTAAATGGCCTAAAACCCGGACTTGTACCGTTCATGGTTGGTTCTAAACAGCACAAAGATCTCGGATCTATGCTTACAACCGCCAATGAGCATGCTGCAGCCGAAGATGATATCAGAGCAAGAGGAGGCAATATTGAGTCACTAATACTCGCCAAGAAAACGCCTCGTTCTGACAAAAAAGGAACTCCAGAGTCAACGACAAAGCCCAAGGAGGTCAACATAGCCTTTGGAGGAGAAAAGGTGAATAAGTGGAAAGGCCGCAGTCCAGATCCAATCAATTACACTCCCGAAGAATGGGAGAGAATTAAGTCAGAACCCTGCGTCCACCACTCGCAATTTGGGAAACCAACCCACACAAACGCGCAATGCCGGCTAAACAAGCATATGAAAGGCAGTGCAGGATCCGGAAATAAGGGGAAGGGTTCCAAAAGGAAACCTGCCAAACAAAAGCCAGAAGCTGAAAAAGAAGACAGTGAATCGGACACTGATGACAAAATCCAGGAACAACAGCGAAAAGGCGAACCCAAATTTCCGAGAGTTGACGGAGAAGCAATGTTAACTTTCTTAGCAACCCCGTCAGCAAAGGTGGCCAAAAGAACACTTCGGGAGATAAACGCAGTTGTTCCTGCGACCCCGAAATTCTTGAAGTACTCCAACACACCGATAATCTGGGATCAGTCTGGTCATCCCGGAAATATCCCTGAACCCGGCACACAAGCTCTTGTTGTAAGCCCTATTGTTCAAAACACTAGGCTAAGAAGAGTGCTGATGGATGGAGGATCCAGCATCAATATAATGTATCTGGATACACTGAAGCACTTGAAGATCTCCGAGTCCCAGCTCAACTACAGCAATATACGCTTCCATGGCATTGTTCCTGGCAGGCAAGCACGATCCCTAGGAGAAATTTCCCTAGATGTCACCTTCGGAGATAAAGATCACTTCCGGCAGGAAAAAGTATCCTTCGAAGTAGTGCCGTTCGAAAGTGTGTATCACGCAATACTCGGACGTCCGGCTTTCGCCAAATTTATGGCAATATCTTGCTATATCTACAACAAGCTGAAGATGCCAGGACCCAAAGGAGGAGTAATCACTATTGCCAGTGATTTCAAGCTGGCAAACGAGTTGGAAAAAGAAAACGCCCTTTGCGCTCAGAGAGTTATAGCGAAGGAGGAACTGAAGGAATTAGCCAAGGAGGTATCGCCGAAAGAAATGCCGGCAGGAAAAGAAACTCGGAAGCCAACAGATAGCTTCAAGGCGTCCGAGAATACAAGACAGGTAATCCTAGATCCCAAAGATCCGACAAAATTCGTCGTCGTAGGGACTGGGATGACTGACAAATAGGAAGGCGAGCTCATCAAGTTCCTCCGTGAGAACTGGGATATTTTTGCCTGGTGTCCAGCTGACATGCCAGGCGTACCCAGGGAACTTGCTGAGCACCAACTCAAGGTTATTCCCGGATCAAAACCCGTCAAACAAGGTCTCCGTCGATTTGACGGAAGAAGACAGAAGGCTATTGGCAAGGAAATTATCCGGCTTTTAGCAGCGGATTTCATCAAGGAAGTAATCCATACTGATTGGTCCGCAAATCCGGTATTAGTGCCGAAGAAAGACACCACTGCTCTTAGAATGTGTATAGATTACACAGGATTGAACAAGTTCTGTCCGAAAGATAGGTTCGCGTTACCGCGAATCGATCAAATAATAGATGCCACTGCAGGCTCCGAGCTTTTATGCTTTTTGGATGCATACTCCGGGTACCACCAAATACGCATGAAAAAGGAAGATCAAATCAAGACTTCTTTTATAACCCCGTATGGGACGTACTATTACATAACCATGCCTTTTGGCCTGAAGAACGCAGGTGCAACCTACCAGCGTTGCATGCAACGCTGTTTGCATAGTCAAGTTGGCAGAAACGTTCATGTTTACGTGGACGATATTGCCGTCGTAACCAAGGAAAAAGATACACTCCTTGAGGATTTGCGAGAAACTTTCGAAAACTTGCGCACTTACAAGATGAAGTTGAATCCATCTAAGTGCGTATTCGGGGTTCCCTCAGGAAAACTTCTGGGTTTCATTGTTTCCCACAGAGGAATAGAAGTTAACCCGGAAAAGATCAAGGCAATCTTGAACATCTCAAAACCTACATGTGTAAAAGATGTCCAAAGATTGACGGGTTCCGCTGCAGCCGTCAGCAGATTTATCAGTTGGCTGGGGGCTAAAACCTTACCACTCTACAAGCTGCTGAAAAAGTTCGACAAAGTCAAGTGGATTGCGGAAGCCTGGGAACGTCTAGAAAGTTATGTACCTTTCCGTACTAAGTTCAATTCTATGTAAACATCTTTTGAGATCATGAAATAAAGTTGTCGGAATGCTGTCATCCATATTCTTTATAAGTGTAAAGTGTTTCCGCCTCATCTATTTCCCAATGATCTTACAAATTGCTCAACGTTAACCCGAATTGTGCTTGCGTACTCGGCGTTACAAAACTGAATGATTTTTCAGCCTATTAACGGCTAAGGGAAACTTGAATTGCCTGTGTGCCCAAGTTTCACTTAAAACTTTCCTTGAATTCTCTAAGTCTTATCTGATTGTGTGTGTGTGTTGGGTTACTGGAACTAGTTAGTAAAAATGCCTTTAGCATGATCCATGTTTCCGAGTTTCAAAACTGCTTGGTTCGTCCCCAGTTACTCGGCATGAAGATTCATATTGCTATTTGAGCCATTTCAAACACTAAGGACAGTTAAAACATACACACCAGAGAACTTAGAAGATAAAGGAATGATCAAAACCCAAAAAACTTGCAAAGAATTTCATAATTTAAACTGCAACAGACGGAAGTTTCATTCATACAAAAGAAGCATTACATTTTGGATTACATTAAAAGAACAGTAATGCTCCTATTGTCTATTTTTTCTATCCAGGTTCCAGGTAACCCTTCAAGCATCTGACTCCTCCTCGCTGCTTTCGTCTTCGGGGATTGGAGGGATCTCCGCTTCTGGATAGTTGACGGAGATATTTACCATGGAGGCAATCTGGGTGGCGTGGCCTTTGACTTCACCAAAGATGGTGTTTCGCTGCATATCCGTGTATCCTTGAGGGACACCGGACGCCACGCGCCAGGATTTAGCACTAGGGTAGTGCATGCGCATGAGGCCAAGAGCCATGCGCGCACCACCCCGTGCAGCGGAGCGAAGGAGAGATTCCTTAGACTCCGCCACCTCCATGATGGCACCCGGAAGTTTTTCAACCTCCGAGCACTCCCCAGATTTTTCGGGAAGAAACTTGTCCACCAGCTGCGTTGCAGCAGCCTTGATCAAATTCCATGTCTCCCCGAAAGCTCGGATGCCTGCAATCCGAGTGCCATCTGGGGTATCACCTGTTTTTTCCAGTAAAACACCTAAAAAAGTTAGATGGAAAAACAGAGCAAGTAAAACTTGGAAAGACGACAAATGAATAAGAGATTTACCGATGAGCTTGTCGATCTCGGAAACTTCCTCCAGGCGAAGGTTCAGAGCGTCGGTCAAATCCCGAATGGTGGATTTGTCCTTCTCCGCCTGCTCGGAAGCCTTGGAATTAGAAACTCCAAGGGCCAGATTACTGGCTTCCAAGTCTTGTTGTGCTTTCACAAGGTTCTTGTGAAGCTCAACATTCTCCTTGCGGAGAATTTCGGCATTGCCAGAATCTTCTGCTGCTTGTTTAGCCTCAGCTAATGCAGCTGAAAAGCAAGGGAAAAATCCGAGTTAGCCAGCTCCTCGGAAAAAACTTAGGAAAATAATTGAATTGGAAATTTCAGGAGGAAAATGTTTACCTTGTGTTTCCGACAATGCGAGCTTAGCTGATTCCAGCTCTGCTTCCCTTTCTTCAAGAATAGAGAGAAGACTTCTAACTTCTTTATTCTTGATGGTAAGCTTCCTGAAAACTTCCCTGTTGATGGCTTCGGAGGTTTGGTGAAACATGGCAAGGAGAAGAATGAGTACAAAAAGCATCAAAGCAAAAAGCACGCATTTTAATTAATGCTTGGGGGCTAGAGTTATATACCTGGCTCATGCGCTGCAAACCTGCCAAGTTTTCTTTGAACTCTTTCGCGTATTCCGCGAAGAGATTTCCGGCTGCGTCCAAGCCGTCATTGATAGCTTTGAAATCCTTGTCAAAGGTGGGAATTTCCTCGTCGAAAGTCCGAGTGAATTTTTCCACCTCTGGGGCCGCCCTTTCCCTCGTGTCCGGGTCGGACACAATGGGCTGGCTGGGCTCTGGGGGCTTGGTGGTGGGGGCTGCAGTAGGCTCTTCCGCCATCGTGCTTGGCGTGTCCGGGGCGACGGCGGGAGAAGGTTGGCTGCCTCGGCTGGAAGAAACCTTGTGTTTCTTCAGCTTCTTCGGCTTCAGGGTGGAAGGTGGCAGGCTAAAAACATAAAAACCCGGAAAAGGTCAAAACACCGAAGATGGATGAAAAAAGTTCCCATAAAAGAAAATTCCAGAAGAAAGAACCTGGAGGTGGCGACGGGGATTCCGTCAAGATCAATAATTTCGTCCGAGGAAGTTATCTTCTTGCGCTTGCGTCCACCTGTAGCGGCGGTGCGCAGCGCGTCCAGCTCAGCCTCAGACACCAAGTCCGAGTCTGAAAGATCCTCGAACTGTCGAACAAGCAAGATCAAAATCAGAAGCTAGGAAATCCGAGATAAAATAGAACTGTACCCAAATGACTGAAAAATTACCTTGGGAACCGGATTTTCGGCCGTATACATTGGCCGACTCTCTGTGTATTGGTTGCGCGATGCGACCAACTGGTTGATGCGCCGCCGAAGTTCCTTTGCGGGCCAATCCTTGGCGGATGTCCGCATCGGATCGTTGACTCCCGTGTATTCGCACCGGAAGCGGCCGCTGTGGTTGGCTAGTGGCTGGATCCGCCTAATCAGCCAGCATAGAACCGTGTCCATGCCGGTTAGAGGTGGATCCATGGAGGTGAGCTTGGCGATGCGCCGCTTGATCTTTAGCAGATCTGGCGGCAGAACTTGGACGGCTTTTGTTCCCCAGTTATCCTGGGGAACGGCGGCGGAGTTCACAAAAGGTGGAACCCCGACGGCCTTTTTAGGAAAAGGCACGTCGGGATGATAGAAGAAAGAACCCGTCCAACATTTGACGGATTCTGAAGTTTTGATTTTGGGGAACCAATCCTCTCGGAATCTCCGAAGAGTGAAGGATATAGTTCCGCAAGTTGGGAGTGCGCCCTCCGAAGAGTTTCTCTTAACTCCAAAACAGTACATCCAGAAATCTAACCTAGGTTCTAGCCCTAAGTAGCCTTCGAACAAGGCCTGAAAGCCGGCCATGTACAGAATGGAATTGGGGGGAAGATTGTGGGGCTGGATGTTGTAATGAGAGAGAACCTGGAGGAAGAAAGAAGATGGTGGAAGTCCCATACCTCGCAAAAGGTGGGAAGAAAGGAGCACCCTTTCGCCATCTCGTGGCGCGGGTTCGGTTTCTTCTTCTGGCAGCCGCCATTTCTTCTTGAGAACCAGGCCCTCCTTTTCCAAGTTTGGAAGGAGAGCCGGGGGAATACTGCAGGCACTCCAGTTGCCTGCAGATTCCGCTTCCTCGTCCGCTCCAGTGGCGGCGGCGGCGGCGGCCTCCGCGGCAGCGAGTTCGTCGCCGAGGAGCTCGATCTTTTCCTCCGCCGTTTCAGGTGCAAACGGCGGGGTTGTCGCGGCGCTCGATGGCGCAATGTCCGCGGCGGTGGAAGTGTTTCCTCCACCCGCCGCGGAAGCAGCAGTCTTCTCCGGCTCGCCGCCGGCGTGCGTCTGCGATCCCGGCTGCGGATCCAGATCGTTAACAAGCTCGTCGATGGCGGTGCGGGTTGGTGACGACGGCGAGGAGGCCATCTTTCGGTGGTGCTTTGCGTTTCGGTGCGTTTGATGCTAAGTGCGCCTGGGACAAGGACTTGCTCTCGAGCTCGCGTGCGCAGCAATGGCGTGGGCAGTGAGGGAGTGAGGAAAGTTTCGGAGGAGGACGATGACGGCTATTTATAGCCAGAAATCCGTTTAGATACGTGCCAACGGCTCTTTCGACCGTTGGATGTTCGACGCGTGTCGCTCGCCGGAAACTACGGGAAATATAACGACAGGGGAATGATGGCTATCTCCTCGTTTCCCGTGAGAATCTGTCAGAGATACGTTGCAGGGTTTCCCGCGTGAAACCAAGCGTCGCCTGCGTCAGCATGATTAAAGCGCTGACGTTAGAAGTTCCTTTTCCGCGAAGGATCGCGAGAAGAAAAGCCGGACTTTCATAGTTCCGAGTTTTATGTTACCATCTCCTTCAAAAGGAAAGTAGAAAGAATCAAGACTGCTGAATCAAGATTTCCCGGACAAAATGTATTTGACGAAAGACGGAGAATCAGAGTTTTGATCCTTCCTGGGGCTACTGTCGGATATATACTGAATAGGGGTATAGAAGATGGTAGACAAAGACCCGGACTGCCAGGGTGGCCTACATGGTAATGGGCTTAGGTCCATTGGGCGGCCCAGTAGTCCGACGCGTAGAAACCGGATTCTAGAAGAACCCGGATCACGGTCCGCGTGATCTGGCTTGGAGGAGAAGACGGATTCCTTACTTTCCAAGTTACAAGTTAAACGTAGTCTTCTAGGTTTCCTGTTCTGTAAGCCCTAATCCGGCTATTATATAAAGCCGGACGGGAGATAGATTAAATAAGCACAAGTTAGACACAAGTTCAAGCTCTACGCAACTCGCCGAGAAGTTCATCCTCATCGAGTATCTAGATCTATTCCCTCACATTGTAACCCTGTTATACGGGCTTTAGTCCCAATTAGTGAGAAGTGCAGGAGTAGGTACGCCGTACTGTCGCGACGTACCGAACCTGGGTAAAATCCCGTGTTCTGTGTTACTACGCTATCCCGTTACCCCACGTCTCTACCGTAGTCTCATGGCACCCCCGTCTATGAAAACTACTACGATGTCTCGACAAGCACTTTCTCCAAGATCGTCACATAAGCGCGAACGATATGTCATCTCGAAATGATTTAACCCTGCAGGGATGCACTACTGTACCCACACGCACCGAGACTGTCGGCACAACACTTCACCTCACCACAAACAAGTCCAGCAAGCCACCTAGCTAGGTTGATCCACATCGAGAGTCTGGCCGATGCTTCGAAGCGGACCCAGCCGTTTGCGTCTACAAGCGAAGCGGATCAAAACTGACCGGAACTGTCCGATTCACGTTATACCGCGGAAACCTATATAATTGTACGCACATTGGTAACATACCATAATCATCCTCAACGTCGTTGCCATCATACCTGCAGAACTGGTGATGTGCGTACCCAAATGGAAAGCCCAAACTAAGTTGTGGCATCCTGGACAAGAGTGCAGCGGGGATAATAGGTTGCGGGGAGTCCCATTCCTCCCATGATGTGGTTAGCGCGCTGATTCTTGGATCAGCGGACAAGAACCTTTTCCTAAGGCGACACCAGAGGGACCAAAAGCCTCGAGGGGCCTCCCGCCGGTGCTTTAACTCGAAACATATTTTATTATTACCCCAAGCGTTAAGATCATTATAAAATAAGTTGAACCAACCTATCATATTGGTCAGGTAACAAAGAACCAAACTCGCCAAAGAACCTAAGCATGCGCTACGACTCGCAAGGAAAACAAGAAAACAAACATGTCATAGGAGGTGGGGGATGAGGCTATATCATGGCTCCAAGGTAAACATATGATAGGATCGAGACAGAAACATCGAATCATAAGGCTAGAATAAAGACAACGGAAATCATCCATAACAAGTGAGAAACGGCAGCCATAGGTAGCAAGTGAGTAAAGCTTGCCTGGAATCCATCTTGTAGAGCTCACTTCATCTAAACGTCCTATCCGAGAAGAAGCAAAGCACTAGAAGAAACAACGGATGCAACAATTACTACTAGGGAAAAAGATCCAGCATGATCCTAATTTATATGCATGACATGCGAGATGCAAAGAAACATGCAACTTAACCAATTTCAGCGGACCCGGTGTCCACGCAATTTACTTATAGGTTCAAATTATTTAGCTAACCATCAAATGTTGATTAGCATAGAAAACAATTCATAGGTGAGCTACACGAGATTAAATGGAATAGGGCACAATTATTTAATACCCCAACTCATTCCCTGTTTAATTATTTAGGTGACATGCATAACACTACTAAAATGCAAGATGAAAGATGCAAACATGAACATGGATGACATATTAATATTCCTTGCATTTTTCAGATCAAATGGACATAAAGTTTTTGTTATTTGTTTTTGTAGAACAAAAGTTATAAGCGTTAGAAGATTTGGATGTTTTCTGCAAAGTGCAGGGACGGGATTGTGAGAGAAACAGAGAGCTCCGATGCGAAATGGAGAACGCCAAGGGCCTGGGTTCAAGAGTTCAGATCCAGATCTGGACGATCTCGACCAACAGACAGGCTAGCAAGAGAGTCTGACTAGCGGGTCCTAGCGCCACGCTGTGCTGACGAGGACAGGTGGCATCCGCGCGGTGCAAAAACGAGAAAATATGGGAGGCTTGCTTCAGGTGAGATTCGAACTCGGGTCCTCCCGAGCGGACGGAGGAGGGAATAGCCACTAGGCTGTCTGCATGCTTGTCTATGGATACAGATCTGACCCAAAATAAAGAGTGAAGGCTTGGAGTTTTTCTGACGAAACTGAAACTGCACATCTGCAGGAGGAACGGATGCATCCGGTGGCGACCTGAGATGGGCGATGAGCGAAGCATGAACGCGCCGCTCCCAGAGCACGGTGAGGGGTAGGGGAGAATCCAAGAGGCAGAGCTTCACCTTGAGGCAGGCTGGTGGAGGCCGGAGGTGGTTGGAGGCGGGCCGAAACATCTAGGGAGCAGGCATACGCCACACGAGCCAGAGGAGGAAGACGCCCATGTCGGCAACGTCCGGGTCAGCTCCAGCTCCCCATCTTTAGCGTAGAGCACGTCGGTGTTGAGGTGATTCCATTCCCGCCATCCCCTTGGATCGACGGAGACCATGGCAAAACGGCAACGCTGCTCCCGTGTGGGATCTCGCTCTCGGTTCAGGTAAGTTCAGAGAACAAAAGAAAAACAGAGGAGAACAGAAATGGCGGCGGGGTAGGAGGAAGAAAGGAGGGTGGAGTCTAGGGTTCCTGGGAGGGATCTTCTCGGGTAGATAAGGAGGAGGGTGGAGGGATCCATGGAGGTGTGGTGGTGGTGGTTCGGTGGTACAGATGGGGAAGCGACAGCAGGAGGTCGCTCTCCTCGTGCATGTTCGTACGGTGAAGAAGAAGATGTGCTAGTTTGGCTTCCTGGTCTGGGCCTAGCCTGTTGGGTTGGTTTGCCACCCAAAAGCATATCTTTTTCTTTCATTTTATTATTTTCAGAAAACAAAAGAAACGGTTTGGGGATAATAGAGAGCTCACACCAGAATTAATTATTGAACTTTTGCGATTAAAATTTTAGTAAGAAGTTATATGTATTCAAATGAGATGCAATGCAATGCATGATGACATGATGCGAAAAAAAACAATTTCTATTTTGGGAAAAAAAACCTGGGTGTTACAGACGACACCACTAACAAGGGATTGCGCCCTCGCAATCCGATCAACACAAAGAGAGAGGGAAGAGTCGGACTATCGAGTCTTTGTGCTCCATGTGAATCTTCTCGACGCCACAAACAAGAGGTGGTTGCTCCGGATAAACAAAACTACAAGCATATGTCTCAATAGATAAACTTGCCTCTAACTTCAAGTCACACACTGATCCACACATTCAACATACAAGAGTGAATAATAAGGGTAGTCGGTATGGCCGCGACTCCATCCCTCCCCAAACAATTAACTCTATACATGAATAAATGAATCGCATAACACACCCACGGATTGTAGAGAGAAGGATGTTGTCGTCTTGGATCGTCTGTATACAATGGAACAAAAAGGTATCAGTGGTCAACGATACGATCGGAAAACGTTGAATCTGATGGTTACAAGATGTGACCATAGACAGAAGAAAAGTTATAACGATAAGAATTCACAATGGTTCAGTGGGCGTGCACTCCCACATCTCCATTGTTCCTCCTTCTCATTTACTTTCCCAAAAGGGATTGGCTACCTTTAAGATACACCGGAATCAAAGAGGATGTATCTCTAAGATATAGAAGGAAGCCAAACAAGACCAATAAGGAAATCACAACAACGATTGAATGAGTCAACCGATAGGATGAAGAACTAGTGTCATGGTAAAATCTTCTTCTGAATCTTCCTCTCAACACCACTAACAAGAAGTCATGATGACACCGGTGGCGAGGTCTTCTGAATCTTCAAAAGATTGAACCTATTAGGTTAGAATGCTACGAAACTTCCACCCACGTAGAATCCTAATAACTTTGAAAGAAAGATAAGAGAGGAGACTCCGAAACAAATAAGGTAAGAGGAGAAGTAGAGTAGAGATGAGAATCCTATTGAGATTTTTGAAAACACGTTTAGCAAAAATGGTTTTGACACTCTAGAAACACGTCCGTTAGCGAGGTTAAACTACAGGCTTTGCGGACCCGTTTCTTCGATAAACATTCATATACAAATAACTTTGGGAATCAGAACCATGCTCTGATACCCTTTGTGATAGGCCTGGGTCGGGTAGTATAGGGATTTCAGCGTTCCCGCCCAAATCCACATAATATCTGATCCTAGGTTGTCATTTCTGATACCATTATAACAATTCATGAATAAACCGCAACAACAAGAGAAGATACATACAACACGACTCCAATGAGTCAAGAATACAGCTAATACAATACAAAGACCCAAATAACAGCGGAAAACAAACTAGTATCCGACTACGGATAAGATACAAACTGGACTAAGAGTCCCGAAGATACCTGTTGGCGTCCAATCCCTGCCCAGGCCAAGCCGGAAGGATTCCCAAACTAACATCGTCAAACTTCAAACATGTCGAGTGCATTATGACTACAGCCCCGGATCATGGGGTCAGTACTTTGAATGTACCAACTAGCCGCAAGAAATACTCACAAGATACCAATGCAACCAGTCATCACAAGATACAAATATTTTGGGTACAAAGGAAGATATTGTTGTAATAAAGCGGCAGCGGGCGGCACTAAGCAGTCTATGGAGACACGCTACAACTCTCGTATATTAGAAAGGGATGAGAGAGCGAGGCAAAAACCAACTACAACTACTCACCAAGAACAATACTCATCCAGGATTAACCCCCCTCAACCAATACCAGGAGGTAACCCGGGGAAAAACTCACACATGTTGAAATAGTAATCTCGTTATCGCACATGTTAACAAATATCATTAGGTGTAAGTTTTTAGACTCTTATAAGTCATCACATATGCGCGGACGAGACGCCTTCTCGAAAAGATTTAACCCTGCAGGGATGCACTACTATAGCTACACGCACCGAGCTGTCGCGAGACTGTCGGCACAACACTTCACCTCACCATAAACAAGTCCAGGGAGCCACCTAGCTATGTTGATCCACATCGAGAGTCTAGCCGATGCTTCGAAGCGGACCCAGCCGTTTGCATCTACGCGGGAAGCGGATCAAACCTGACCGGAACTGTCTGATTCACGTCATACCGCGGAAACCTATATAATTGTACGCACATCGGTAACATACCATCATCATCCTCAACGTCGTTGCCATCATACCTACAAAACTGGTGATGTGCGTACCCAAATGGAAAGCCCGAACTAAGTGGTGGCATACTGGACAAGAGTGCAGCGGGGCTAATAGGTTGCGGGGAGTCCCATTCCTCCCACGATGTGGTTAGCGCGCTCATTCTTGGATCAGCGGACAAGAACCTTTTCCTAAGGCGACACCAGAGGGACCAAAAGCCTCGAGGGGCTTCCCGCCGGTGCCTGAACTCGAAACAAATTTTATTATTACCCCAAGCGTTAAGATTATTTTAAAATAAGTTGAACCAACCTATCATACTAGTTAAGTGACAAAGAACCAAACTCGCCAAAGAACCTAAGAATGCACTACGACTCGCAAGGAAACAAAAAAACAAACATGTCATAGGAGGTGGGGGATGAGGCTATATCATGGCTGCAAGGTAAACATATGACGACACCGGAAAGCATCCGTAACAAGTGTGGAATGGCAGCCATAGGTAGAAGGTGAGTAAAGTTTGCTTGGAATCCATCTTGTAGAGGTAGAAGAACTTGTCGTTGCTCACATCATCTCAACGTCCTATCCGAGAAGAAGCAAAACACTAGAAGAAAAAACGGATGCAACAATTACTACTAGGGAAAAAGATCCAACATGATCTTATTTTAAGCGGACTAGGTGTCCAAGCAACTTACTTATAGGTTCAAATTGTTTAGCTAACCATCAAACTAAATGTTGATTAGCATGGAAAACAATTCATAGGTGAGTTACACGAGATTAAATGGAATAGGGCACAATTATTTAAATACCCCAACTCATTCCATGTTTAATTATTTAGGTGACATGCATAACACTACTAAAATACAAGATGAAAAATGCAAACATGAACATGGATGACCGTCGAATGGTCTGCGAACAATAACATGCACTTTCCTAGAATGGTCTGCGGCTAGCCAACCAACATTTGTTAGGTACATATTCTATTCTCAATCACTCATTATATTGGCAATGGTCATTTGTAAACTCCCATTTCAGATGTGAGACGTTATGGTAATGGTGATTTATGGTAACTTCTAGATAAACTTCATCTAGTGTAATAACACCTAGTTGTTCACGTGTTCCTACATGTATTTTTGACTCTTGGTTCTTATCTAATGCATGTTCCCTGTTGTTTAAAGAACAAACCATATCCATGATGTAATAAGTTACTACAGAAAAGCTAAACCAAATGAAACGATGCAAGCGTGATATCTACTATATATGTGAAGTTGGAGTGTTATATATAAGAAGAGAAGTATTATTTCCACGTAGTAAATATGGGTAGTTCGTAGAATGGGTAGAGCATGTATTAATTTCAATGTGGTTGATCCCATGAATCACATAGGCCACGAAAAGGCATAGTTTTGAACAAATATGCTCTTTATGATGCAGGGATTTTTCTTCTAACTTGGCTTTTTCCTCTTTTTATAGAGAATGTATTACTTCCATGTGGTTGTTGTCATGATCGGTGTACGGTGGAAAAAATAGCGCACATTAAGGTTTTTTGATATATTTATTTAGGAAATATGGATGAGTCGGTCATGCTATAGTTTGCTGGATGTAGTGTGAATATATAAATTTAGTGCATAAACAACACATGCATGTCCGTTCTAAGTTAAAAACGGAAATTATAAAAACTTTTCACATTTTTTGTGATTACTCTATTTGTATGTTGTGATTCCGTTAGATAATCAGAAAAAATAAGTATGCATGTGGAGCCATTGGTTAAGTCTCACTAGCTATAAATTTTTATTTTCTATTTATAAAAGATTCACATGATTTATATAAAAATATAAATGGTAAGCCCTCTAGTGCAGTTTAGATCTTTAAGGCCATGCGATTTTCTCCTCGGATGGATCCACTCCATTCGTTCAGGTAGGACCTCTTGAGCCGGCATGAATAGTGATTTCCGCAATTTCTATTTATAAAAGATTCACATGATTTATATAAAAATATAAATGGTAAGCCCTCTAGTGCAGTTTAGATCTTTAAGGCCATGCGATTTTCTCCTCGGATGGATCCACTCCATTCGTTCAGGTAGGACCTCTTGAGCCGGCATGAATAGTGATTTCCGCAATCGCTCTGTGCACACCTTATCCCTCATTTCTGCTGGATGAAGCTGGCCTCGGACGCTCGTGGTTCTATGGTGCGGCATCGGTCATTCCGTTTAATCCAGGTGGATGGGGGGGTATGGTGTGGCTATGAAGCCACCCATTCCTTCAATGTTGAAGCTTTTGTTCATGGTGGTAGTGAAGCTTCAACAAAAAAATAGTAGACAATTTCTGTGTGCTATCCCAAAATTAACGTTGAAAACAAGAGAGATTACTAGCCAGAATACTAAATGCGTGTATAGATTATCTTTTGAGTCACGCTACAACTTATAGATTATCTTTATCTATAGTTATAACTTCTAATTGCGCCCATGCATGTTTCTGAAGCCTCATGTTCCTACGTTATTTTTCAACCTTTGGTTCTGATCTAACACATCTTCCATGTTGTTTACCTGATAGCTCTATCCATGATTTAGTTAGTTAAGTGCTACCAAAACCTAAACCAAAATGAAATTATACAACGTGATATCTACTATATATGGTGAAATTGGAGTGCTAGATTTAAGAAGATAAGTTTTATTTAAACGAAGTGAAAGTAAGTAGTTCGCAAAGTGGGTAGAGCATTATTTATTTCTATGTGGTTGAGGCCATGAATCATGATAGGTATGTTGTTAATCAATATAGTTTTTCAGCTAACGCGAAAAATTGGCAATACATATTAGTTTCTACTTCACTTTCAGTATAAATTAGTTCATTTCTTCATTCCCATCATTCTCAAAACAAAAATTTCCATGTGGGTAGAACTGGGTTATCCATTAAAGATTGAGGGCCGCACAACCATCCACACGGGGATGGTGAGACACACACACACACACATGGGAGAGGGGGGCAGGGAAATGGGATGGTGAGACTATAGCAAGCTGAAACCGATCAATAATATCATATTCTCTCTACCAGTTTTTTTATGAGTACTCAAAAGCCCCACAAAGGGATGTGGATTAATTAGATAAACATATGATACACTAACTTAGAAACAGATGGGATACTCTTAAAATATCCCTACTTTAGTTGCTTTACATTTAGTTTGCGGGCCAAAGAAAAGGGTGGTTAGCATTATTGACCTTCAAATTTGGAATTATTGTTTGATGTTGAAATTTGTGTATAGGTTCTTTAACAAGGTGGGTCTTCCGTGGATAAAACTGTTTGGAGAACATATTATGTGTCCTCTCTGCACCCGGAAAACTTACAAGAGTGAAGAGATTGTCTGAAATTATTGCCTCTCTATAAGTCCATAGTTGTGTGTCATCTCAAAAATGGTAGCTCAATTTTTCGATCGCATGATCAATTGAATAATCAAGATCTTAAATTGGCTCACTCACATCTTGCTTCATATGCTCCTATACATTTTTCACCTACCTATGTTTGCTACAGCATATGAGGAATTACATGCTTTCCACACTCGGATTGCTAAGGCTTGATAAATTACGAAGATGATATTTGGACACATGCATGGACGAGTGATTTTTCATTGGCCAATTCCTATGGCTTTCTAATGCATTTGAAGTATCATGAACAAAATTTGGCTCGCTTTACAAACCATGTTGGCAACAAAAGTATAGAGAGTGTTGTTGTTACAAGAAATTTTAAATATGGAGTTTTTTTAGAGAAGAAATTTCTTCTTAGAAGGCTGCATGTTTGTTCTTTGCAGTGGTCAAGTGACAGAAACGAGATATTATCTTTCATCCCCTCGCCCTTCGTGCACAAGTCTGGCGGATCTTTCAGCAGAAGTATTATATGCATCTAATTTTTTTTCCAATAATGCCGGAAATTTGAGATAAACTTCATGTAGCACCAGAGCTTATAGTTTTTCCCATATTCTGGAAATCTCATGTTCACACATGCTTCTTCAACTCTATGTTCTATCAAACATATCTTTTTCGTCATTTACATAACATTTGCTCCGCATGTAGTAATTTAAGAGAAAATGATGCGATCTAACGTGATATATATTATACAATGTTAGAGATATCACTTATCGCTAGCTTATCCATATGTTCAACATAAAAGATAAATCTTCTAATCGTTCGAATATTTATCAGCAAGTTTTCTTGTAAATCCCATATTTAGCACTAGAACGTCTAAAATATGCTATACAAATATATCATATCGTCTGTCAAAATTCTGAAATACGATATATATATATATATATATATATATATATATATATATATATATATTATATTCAGTAATACTAAAAATTGGATGGATATTCTAAATCAAATGCTCCAGAGCTAGAAAATTGATCTATCGACTGATATATCGGCATAAACTCCACCGATATTCATTTATCTTATTGGTCATATCCGATAACAGATAAATCGACATATCAGAAAGTATTTTGAACAATGATTATATATGGTGAAGTTGGGGTCCTGTAAATACTCCCTCCGTCCGGAATTAAATGTCGCAGGGGACAGAAAATTTGAACTGTTTGCATAATTTACAAATACACCCTCTGAACATTGAAATCGCCACCTCCACGTCCCAGATCCCACCATCTTCACGACCGGGCCGTCGATGGCATCCCGCGGCCGCGATCAGCGTGATCGCTCCCCATAGATTGCTCGTGATCCCGCGCCCGTGATCCCGTGCCCACGATCTGCGAGATCGCTCCTGATCCCGCGCCCGCCTTCGCTCTCCTGATCCTCGATGTCGGCGGAGCTCCTGATCCTCGATGCCGGCCGCCGCTCGTGAACCCTGACGCCGGCGGTCGGAACTCCTGCTCGCGATTCTTGACGCCGGCGGCCGGAGCTCGAGCTCGTGCTCCACGCGTGCAGATCCTCAAGGCCACCGACTGCAGCTTTCTGCTCGTGATCCGTGACGGCGGCGGCCAGAGCTCGAGCTCGTGCTCCACGCCTCTGAGATCCTCCAGGCCCCCGACTGCAGCTTCCTGCTCGTGTTCCCTGACGCCGGCAGCCGGAGCTCGAGCTCGTGTTCCACGCGTCGACCTCGTACAGATCCTCAAGGCCCTCGACTACAGCTTTCGGTAAATGGTTTGGCTTTGTATCCATGGCTTTATCGTCAGTTTGATGTGCCTCAAGACCCCTGACTGCAGCAACACTGGGATCTTTTCCTGACACAATCATACAATCAGGATTATGGACAATTTAAAAATCATGGAGTATGATCGACTGCACGTTCTGGTTCAAAATGGCAAACCACTACTGATGCGCACATTTCTGGTAAATCGGAAACATTGGCAGTTTTCAGAAAAATAAACTTGGTTGGACTGAGTAGGTTGCTGTCAAAAGAAGGTTTATAGCTTGGTTGGACTGCAGTGGTGTCTTTTGGACTAAAATTGGTCTTGTCAAAAAATGCTTTTAAGAGAAAATCCTACCTTAACCACCAAATATTACTAGAATGAGTATATGAAACAGAAGCAGCTTCCATTCACAAAGACAAAGACAGTACACCATAACTAAAATTATAAGAAAGGCCAACAAGTTCCGTTGCATCCAGTTCTCAAGTTGACACCGCATTGTACTCAAGAAGTGGTGCTTACCAGGCGAATTGTGTCAGATCTGTTATGCCAGCATCCTGCAATAACCTGTAAAATGGCACATCTCTTAATGCCAGTGTAGAATCAATCGAAGGGGAGTTAATTTCAAAAGCTCAGGGCGCCAGAAGATATAAAGTGTTATTCCAGTGGAAAGTGCCCATTTCTATTCAGACGATAAGGGAAGCAAAGTCATACTGTAAAAGAGGACGGTATGGATGGTAAACAACCAAATAATAGTCTATTAACTGAAACTCTGAAACTGTCGACAGAAAAGCAACGACTGAATCGACGGACACTAACTGAAACTCTGAAACTGTCGACCGAAAACTAGCACTGAAAGCAATGCCTAACTAGACCGAACCTAATTGAATAACAGGGTTTGTGCCAATTACAGTATATGTATAGTTTATTTGCTTTTAATCTTAAGTATCTGATGATAGTGGACACACTAGGACTGCTGCTACTAAGGAAATGCAGCTCTCTGCTCTATCTGATGATAGTGCCAAGTTAGTGAAGTTTGAAGAAAACAACTGTACATGAACTTTCTCCAAATATATGGGCTTAATTGTACATGAGCTTTCAGAAGCAGTAATGAGATACTTAAGAAATAAAATGATAATTAACCGGACATTGTTCTTCAATCGAGCTGATCTGACCTAAGCACAGTGAAGCTAGATAATCAACAATAATTAAGCCTTGAAGTAGGAATAATCATCGGAAGCGTTTGACAATTTATGTTCAGATCATTCCGACTGGTACTTCAATCCACTGATTGTCATTGATGGAGTTACGAGAGTCTGCTAGCTAGTGTGAGCCCCAAAGTTGTGAAGAGGAAACACTAGCTGCTCGTTAAGCCTGCTAGCAACCAGAACGCGGACTCTTCGGCTTTTTTTTTTCATTGCAGCTGCTGCTCGTCGGCGCAAAAGATGGTATCTTTAAACGGGGGGGGGGGGGGGGGGGGGGGGGGGGGGGGGATGCTCACCGGCCTTCAACGACGACGGAGTCCCGGCCTGCTTGCCCGGCGCCGGCCTGATTCGGCGGAGGAGGAGGAGACCGCGGGGAAGGAGGCCGCCCCGCATCTCGCGGCCACCGGTGAAGGCTGCTGCGTCCATCACCTCGTGCCCGCGGATCTGCATCGCCTCCGTCGCGTCACCGTGGACGACAGCACTTCGTCGCCGCCGTGGGCCCCATCGTGTGTTGGTGGTGGCCTCGTAGCCACCGGATCCGCCGTTTCTGACGCCGGATTGGAGCGAAAGCTCCAAGATTTTCCATTACAAGCCTCCGCGGTGCTGGTAGGTGGAGGGGAGCGCAGCAACCTCACTGGTAGGTGGAGGCGAGCACAGCGCTGCAGGAGAAGGTGTAGGGGAGGGAGATGTGACGATCTTGGCAGCGAGCAGGAGCGCGTCCGCGGCGAGCGCATCGGCGGCGAGCGAGGAAACGGGACGGGGAGCGAGAGCGATAGCGTCGTGAGAGGGAGGAAGGGGACGGGGAGACGAGGACTGCGGGTTCGGTCGGGAATAAGCCAGGGGGCATTTCGTAAAATTGTCGGTTGCGACATTTAATTCCGGACGGGGGGAGTATGAGAAAGTGGGGAAGATATTATGAGTTAGCACCACTCCAAGCAAAGTTATGAGACCGGTCCTTTGGGTGAAAAGATTATCTGAAATTATCTCCCCGATATAAGTCCCTATATATGAACTTGTGATTCTTGCAAAATTTCCGATGGAAACTGTAATTTCCTCCTCTATACTTCAGTTCTGTCAAATCAATTTGTGCGCCTTTTTTTTGGCAAAAATACCACGAGATATCATGGTAGTGAACAATACATGGCAGAGATAAAGGAGCTAGAAATTTAAAAGAAACGATAAAATCATCAAGTTGTTCACACTCCTTATTTTTCAAAATACACAATACAGCGCTGATAAGCTGAAGTAGTGTGAGCAAATATTCTCATGAAGGGTGACATAAAGAAGGCTAACGGTTTTTATTATTCTCGGGGTATGGCAATTTCAGGTAATGCCGACCATGTTGTTTTAAATGAATTGTTTCATTGTGATATTTCTAATATTTTGCATATATCACTAGTGGAAACAACACCTTTTGTCAAGGGCTAGAAAAAGCATTAGTCCCGGTTGCATTAAAATCCGGGACAAATACTATGCATTGGTCCCGCTTTGTGCGCCCGGGGCAGCAGAATTCGCCTGAGGGCATTGGTCCCGGTACGTTAGCCGACATTTGTCCCGGTTTGTGGCATGAACCGGGACCAATGCCTCGCCACAGTCCACGTGGCACGCGCAAGGGAATTGGTCCCGGTTCATGCCACGAACCGGGACGAATGGCCCCCTTCCCCTACATACACTGCCTCCTAGCCTCCCTTCCCTCTGTTTTTTTTTTGCTTGGAGGAGTGAGAGAGGTGGGTGCTAGTGTGTGTTATTTTACTATGCACACGAGGTGTTCGACGAAATTCCCGAGCCACACATTAGCTCACAGAAAATGGTATCTTCGACCGAGGTTAGCAAACTTATATTTTTCAACTGTAATGATACATAAAAAAGTTATATTTGTCGATGTATTGTGGTCATTTCTCTATTGAATATGTTATTGTAATGTTTTTTGATGAACTTAATTATGCGATGCAGATGGATGCACGGCAGCGATGGATGTACGGTGATCGACACACTTCCGAGTATATGGCAGGCCTGAATGCATTTCTCGTTCTAGCTCAGGCGAACAAAGATAATGGCTTTATGTGTTGCCCATGTGTTGATTGTCGGAACGTCAGGGAGCACTCTTCCTCGAGAGTCCTTCATGGCCACCTACTTCGGAGAGGTTTCATGTCCAGCTATAATTGCTGGACCAAGCATGGAGAAAGAGGGGTTGTGATGGAAGACAATGAAGAAGAAGAAGATCCTTTGTTCCCTGAATACGGTGATACTGCAATGGAAGACAATGCAGAAGAAGGAGGTGATCAAGAACGGGCATTAGAAGAGCTCGATGATGATCTTGGCTGAGTTATTGCTGATGCAAGGGAAGACTGTGAATGTGAATTGGAGAGGTTGAAGTTGGACAACATGTTACAGAATCACAAAAAGTTGTTGTACCCAAATTGCAAAGATGGCAGCACAAAGCTCGGTACCACACTGGAGTTGCTGAAATGGAAGGCACAGAACGGTGTGACTGACAAGTCATTTGATAATTTACTTCAACTAATGAAGCTGAAGATTCCAAAGGATAACGAATTTCCTGAGAGTACGTACAAAGCAAAGAAAGATCTCTGCCCTCTAGGATTAGATGTGCAGAAGATAATGCATGCATTAATGACTGCATCCTCTACCGCGGTGAGAAGTACGAGAATTTGGATGAATGTCCGGTATGCACTGCACTGCGGTATAAGATCATACAAGATGACACTGGTGATGTTGACGGCGAGCCCCCCCCCCCCCCCCCCCCCCCCCGCATAAGAGGGTTCCTGCAAAGGTGATGTGGTATGCTCTATAATACCACTGTTGAAACGTCTGTTTAGAAAGAAAGAGCATGCTAGGTTTTTGCGATGGCACAAAGAAGACAGTAAGAAAGACGGAAAGTTGAGACACCCCGCCGATGGATCGCAGTGGACAAAGATCGAGAGAGACTTCCCGGACTCTACAGGAGAGGCAAGAAAGTTATGGTTTGGTCTAAGAACAGATGGCTTTAATCCTTTTGGGGAGCAGAGCTCTAGTCATAGCACCTGGCCCGTGACTCTATGTATGTACAACCTTCCTCCTTGGTTGTGCATGAAGCGCAAGCATTATTATGCCAATTCTCATCCAAGGCCCGAGGCAACCTGGCAACGACATTGATGTGTATCTAAGGCCATTAGTGGAAGAACTCTTACAATTGTGGGGCAAACCAGGTGTAAGTGTGTGGGATGAGAACGAATAAAAGCCATTTGACCTACGGGCGTTGCTTTTCGTAACCATCAATGATTGGCCTGCTCTTAGTAACATTTACGGACATACAAACAAGGGATACAATGCATGCACACACCGTTTAGATAAGACTGACAGTGTTTATTTGGATAAATGTAAGAAGGTTGTATACCTGGGGCATCATAGATTTCTTCCGATCAAGCATCCCGTAAGAAAGAAAGGAGGAAAGCATTTCAGAGGTGAGGCAGATACCCGGAAGAAGCCTGACCTCCGTAGTGGTAATGATTTATTCGATATGGTCAAGGACCTAAAATTAATCTTTCGGAAGGGTGATGGCAGCCAACCTGTTCGAACGGCCCTCATAAGCATGCACCCATGTGGAAGAAGAAATCTATATTTTGGGAGCTACCCTATTGGAAACTTCTAGAGGTCCCCTCTTCAATCGACGTGATGCACGTGACAAAGAATCTCTGCTTCAACCTGCTATGCTTCCTGGGCGTGTATGGGAAGTCAAAAGATACGCAGAAGCACGGGAGGACCAGCAACGTATGAAAGACCCAAGCAACAAGCACACGGATACGGGGCGCCATTACTTAAGCAGCTGCGCTCTTACCAAAGCAGAGAAGGAAATATTTTTTGAAGTCCTTTACAGTATCAAGGTTCCGTCTGGCTTCTCGTCGAATATAAAAAGGATAATAAACATGGCAGAGAAAAAATTCCAAAACCAGAAGTCTCATGACTGCCACGTGATTATGAAGAAGTTTCTTCCGATTGCATTGAGGGGGCTTCTACCAGAAAATGTTCGAGTACCCATTGTGAAGCTATGTGCATTCCTCAACGCAATATCTCAGAAGGTAATCGATCCAGAAATTCTGGCAAGATTACAGAGGGATGTGGTCCAGTGTCTTGTTAGTTTTGAGTTGGTGTTCCCACCATCCTTCTTCAACATTATGACTCATCTCCTGGTTCACCTATGTGAAGAGATTCATATTCTCGGTCTGGTATTTCTACACAATATGTTTCCCTTTGAGAGGTTCATGGGAGTCTTGAAGAAATATGTTCATAACCGTGCTAGGCCAGAAGGAAGCATCTCGAAGGGCTATGGAACAGAGGAGGTCATTGGGTTCTATGTTGACTTTATTCCTGACCTTAAGACGATTGGTGTTCCTAAATCGCGGCATGAGGGGAGACTGAGGGGAAAAGGAACACTGGGAAAGAAAACAATGATACCAAGGGACGGGCATTATTTCACTAAAGCACACTACGCAGTTCTACAAAATTCCATCTTCGTGGCTCCGTATCTTGAGGAACACAAGAATATTGTACGCTCCACAAACCCGGGGAAGGATGACTCATGGATTAAACGCAAACACGTGGAGACTTTCGGAAGTTGGTTGCAACCACATCTTATAAATGACACCCTTGTTGAAGATCAGTTGTACATGTTAGCGGGGTCACCATCTTCGACTATTGGGAGTTTTCAAGGGTACGAGATAAATGGGAATACATTTTACACGAACGCCCAAGATAAGAAGAGCACCAACCAAAACAGTGGTGTCCGCTGTGATACAACAAACGAGAATGGAAAAAATGACACATACTATGGTTGCATAGAGGAGATATGGAACTTGACTATGGACCTTCTTTTAAGGTCCCTTTGTTCAAGTGCAAATGGGTCAACCTGAATGGAGAAGGGGTAAAGGTAGACCCGCTTTACGAAATGACAACAGTGGATCTCAACAATATTGGTTACAATGACGAACCATTCGTCCTAGCCAATGATGTGGCTCAGGTCTTCTATGTGAAGGACATGTCCTCCAGACCGAAAAAAAGAAAAAATAAGCAAACAAATACATCATACGATGAGCCGAAGCGTCACATAGTTCTTTCAGGGAAAAGAAACATCGTGGGAATCGAGGACAAGACAGACATGTCAGAAGATTATAGTAAGTTTATTGAAATTCCACCCTTCACAGTGAAAGCTGACTCAACCATCCTGTTAAATAATAAAGATGCTCCATGGTTACGGCCGAAGCGATCATAAGCAAGGGACATAGGGCTCATGGACCATCTCTACACGAAGAAAATTCAGAAGACTAGATAGGGATGTTGTTGGTGATGTGTAATAATAAACGTGGAATACATGGCATAGTTCTGTTGAAAAAGTGTTCACAAAAACTTGCTATCTCCTTCTAACATTCTAGGGTTTCGGCTTAAACGACGGGTGTTATGGACAAATACATGGCATAGTTTGTTATAATGAGCTCATATTGCACACAAACATGCATCTTGGAAGCACGGACAAGGTTGACGAACGAGTTGTGCCGCGTGGCGCGGGAGTTGTGCTGCGTGGCGCGGGAGTTGTGCCTGTGGACGCGTGGCGCGGGAGTTGTGCTGCGTGGCGCGAGAGTTGTGACGCGTGCCGCGGGAATTGTGCCACGTGGCCCAGAACGCGCGGTATAAACAGCCGCGCCTCGAGCGTCTTCTCCTCTCCGCGCGTCCACTCCTCTCCATGCACTGTCGCGCCACCACCATGCCTCCGAGGAGGAACAGCACCACCGGCTTCCGCGGCGTCCGAGCACGGAAGAACGGAATGTTCAGCGCGGATATCCGCCGCGGGGACGACCGCATCCCTTTCGGCTCCTTTGTGACCGCGGCGGAGGCCGCCCGCGCCTGGGACGCGGCGGCCTGGCGCCTCAACCGCCTGCGGTCGCTGATGAACTTCAATGACTGCCACACCCTCTGGGAAGCGGAGGCCAGGGCGCCGAAGCCGCAGATCGTCACTGCCGCCGACCACCTCCACCTCCGCCACCGCGCGTTTCAGGGCCTAGTCGACGCCACGGACGACCGCATTATCCGCAGGTATTACCGAAACAATATGGGGGAGGAGAGCGCTGACGAGAAGCTCTGGCAGACCCGTGCGGCTGAGCGGGCGGTGTCGGATATATACTGAATAGGGGTATAGAAGATGGTAGACAAAGAGCCGGACTGCCAGGGTGGCCTAAATGGTAATGGGCTTAGGTCCATTGGGCGGCCCAGTAGTCCGACGCGCAGAAGCCGGATTCTAGAAGAACCCGGATCACGGCCCGCGTGATCTGGCTTGGAGGAGAAGACGGATTCCTTGCTTTCCAAGTTACAAGTTAAACGTAGTCTTCTAGGTTTCTTATTCTGTAAGCCCTAATCCGGCTATTATATAAAGCCGGACGGGAGATAGATTAAAACAAGTTCAAGCTCTACGCAACTCGCAGAGAAGCTCATCCTCGCCGAGAAGCTAGATCTACACCCTCACATTGTAACCCTGATAAACGGGCTTTAGTCCCAATTAGTGAGAAGTGCAGGAGTAGGTACGCCGTACTGTCGCGACGTACCGAACCTGGGTAAAATCCCGTGTTCTGTGTTACTACGCTATCCCGTTACCCCACGTCTCTACCGTAGTCTCATGGCACCCCCGTCTATGAAAACTACTACGATGTCTCGACAGTTGGCGCCCACCGTGGGGCAAACGACGTCAGGCGTGAAATTCCGATCTGGGATACTTGGCGGAATTGGAAGATCGATCACTGTCGGAAGCTTGGAGTTCGACGACGACGTCGGCCGCTTCCTCGACAACGGATCCTATATACCGGCGCAAAACCACCTGGTAAGTGCCTGCGTGTTACCGATCGGATCTGCTAACATCTTTATCGGACTAACTGCAGAGGCAATGGGGTTTTGCGATGGAAGCAAATTTATCCCACCCGCCCTATACCCAGTCGAAGACGACTATGATGCCGAATTCTGCTCAGATCGCCGACAAAAAAGTGATACACACTTTATCGGCATGGTGCAATCCGAAATCGCTGAAAACACGGATGACGGAAACCCCGTGCAAGAGGCAGATAACAACCTACCCGTCATAGAGACGGAAGAACAAATACCCGTCACAGAGACGAAAGATCCGACATCCGTCAACCAGACGATGAACTCGGAAGCAGAGTCCGTGCTTGCCGCCATTGAGGCGAGGTTGGAGTCGGAAACCGGATCGGATAACTTCGACTCCGAAGACGAAGACGAGGATGCCTTCGTAAGAAAGGTTAAGTCCTTTCAAGAGGGATTCCATGAAGTGCTAATGGCAAAACCAGCTGATACAACGGGTGCCGGCAGCCAGGAAAGCCCTAAAACCCCTCCGCCGGTGGAAGAGAGAGAAGACGGAGAAACTTCTCCGATATTCCCCAATGTTAAGGAGATGGCAGAAGATGAGCCTGTCAAAAAACCTCCCTCTTCCAAGAAAAAGCACCGTGCTTCTAAAAAACTCCAATACAAACTCCGGAAGAAAAAATCAGCCGATCTCGCTGATGAAAACCTGGAAGTTGGAGATGTTAGCGGCACAAAGCCAGCGGAAAAGAAATCTAAGGAAATCACTGCTCCGCCAATGACGGAACAGGAAGAGCAAGAGCTATTACAAACACCAGTGGGACCAGATGAACCCCCTGAGATGCTGGAAGCCAGGAGACAAGCTTTCCAACGGCAACAGCAACATCTGCTTAGATCTCGGCAACATCTCCAACAAACCCATAATGACATCAAAGTCATGAAGGAAGAAATAGAGGAGTACGAGAGAAAGCATAGATCCGTGTTAAAACCTACTAGGTTACCCGGAATCGCAAAACCGGAAGAACTGCCGCCAAAAGAAAGGTTCTATAACCCATCTTGGCAAAAGCAGTTAAACGGCAAAGATGCCAAGGGCGAACCAATATACAAAACCGCAGCGGAAAACGCGGAAGCAGCGTTCGCCATCTTAAACAACGACCTGTACTCCAACGGGGAAAAACTCCAAGGGGTGTATGCTTTCCTAGGAAAAGCATTACAGTAGCAACAGCGAGGCCAAGAACGATTAGGGAGGCTGCACGACAATTCCGCCCTCTGCAAAACAGCTACTTGCGCCGCTGGAGCACCTGGACCGGAAGAACCCGGAGATTCAGATAAAAAAGAGGATCCGAGAAAAGACAGGAAAAACCCAGACAACCGGGACGCAACGTCTAGAATCGGACCTCATCTCCCGAAAGATGGATATAAACCACATGATCGGGAAGACAAGCACCGGAATGACGGCAAAATAATGCCACCTCCAAGAAACCCAGCTGAAAAAGCTGGAAGATATGATATACCTCACAGACGTGAAAGATCCCGGACACCTCCTAAGGATAAGGAAAGGCATCGAAGCAGAACTCCGCCTAACCCAAAAGGACGTGAACACGGAAGAGATAGAGATAACCTCGGAAAAACGCGTCCGCGCAACAATGGAAACGAAAGGAGCAGATCCCCTTCTGTCCATTCAGCCGGGAGATATTCTGCACACATTGATAGAGCAGAAAAGGATGATCTATACTTTGGTCCTAAGTGTTTTACTGACAGGATCCGAAGGATAACCCTGCATTCTGGAAGCTGTCAAGTTTCTTCCCCTAATGTTGCTAGACGGAGCGAGAGATTGGATCAATGGTTTACCATCAAGAACTGTCGACAGCTGGGATGATATGGCTAGAGTATTCACTCAGCATTTTTGGGGAACATACAAACGCCCAAATAGCATCAACCAGCTGAACCGTTGCACCCAATTTGAGGACGAACCATACGTGGATTTCATCTCCAGATGGACTGCAGTGAAGAATAGTTGTTCTGGAGTAACTGACGTACAAGCAATGCATGCTTTCGTCAATGGCCTAAAACCCGGACTCGTACCGTTCATGGTTGGTTCTAAACAGCACAAAGATCTCGGATCTATGCTTACAACCGCTAATGAGCACGCTGCAGCCGAAGATGATATCAGAGCAAGAGGAGGCAATATTGAGTCACTAATACTCGCCAAGAAAACCCCTCGTTCTGACAAAAAAGGAACTCCAGAGTCAACGACAAAGCCCAAGGAGGTCAACATAGCCTTTGGAGGAGATAAGGGAAATAAGTGGAAAGGTCGCAGCCCAGATCCAATCAATTACACTCCCGAAGAATGGGAGAGAATTAAGTCGGAACCCTGCGTCCACCACTCGCAATTTGGGAAACCAACCCACACAAACGCGCAATGCCGGCTAAACAAGCATATGAAAGGCAATGCAGGATCCGGAAATAAAGGGAAGGGTTCCAAAAGGAAACCTGCCAAACAAAAGCCAGAAGCTGAAAAAGAAGACAGTGAATCGGACACTGATGACAAAATCCAGGAACAACAGCGAAAGGGCGAACCCAAATTTCCGAGAGTTGACGGAGAAGCAATGCTAACTTTCTTAGCAACCCCGTCAGCAAAGGTGGCCAAAAGAACACTTCGAGAAATAAACGCGGTTGTTCCGGCAACCCCGAAATTCTTGAAGTACTCCAACACACCGATAATCTGGGATCAGTCTGATTATCCCGGAAATATCCCTGAACCCGGCACACAAGCTCTTGTTGTCAGCCCTATTGTTCAAAACACTAGGCTAAGAAGAGTGCTGATGGACGGAGGATCCAGCATTAATATAATGTACCTGGATACACTGAAGCACTTGAAGATCTCCGAGTCCCAGCTCAATTACAGCAATATACGCTTCCACGGCATTGTTCCTGGCAGGCAAGCACGATCCCTAGGAGAAATTTCCCTAGATGTCACCTTCGGAGATAAAGATCACTTCCGGCAGGAAAAAGTATCCTTCGAAGTAGTGCCGTTCGAAAGCGTGTATCACGCAATACTCGGACGTCCAGCTTTCGCCAAATTCATGGCAAGATCCTGTTATATCTACAACAAGCTGAAAATTCCAGGACCCAAAGGAGGAGTAATCACCATAGCCGGTGATTTCAAGCTGGCAAATGAGTTGGAGAAAGAAAACGCCCTTTGCGCTCAGAGAGTTATAGCAAAGGAGGAACTGAAGGAATTAGCCAAGGAGGTATCGCCGAAAGAAATGCCGGCAGGAAAAGAAACTCCGAAGCCAACAGATAGTTTCAAGGCGTCCGAGAATACAAGACAGGTAATCCTAGATCCCAAAGATCCGACAAAATTTGTCGTCGTAGGGACTGGGATGACCGACAAATAGGAAGGCGAGCTCATCAAGTTCCTCCGTGAGAACTGGGATATTTTTGCCTGGTGTCCAGCTGACATGCCAGGCGTACCCAGGGAACTTGCTGAGCACCAACTCAAGGTTATTCCCGGATCAAAACCCGTCAAACAAGGTCTCCGTCGTTTTGACGGAAGAAGACGGAAGGCTATTGGCAAGGAAATTATCCGGCTTTTAGCAGCGGATTTCATCAAGGAAGTAATCCATACTGATTGGTCCGCAAATCCGGTCCTAGTACCGAAGAAAGACACCACTGCTCTTAGAATGTGTATAGATTACACAGGATTGAACAAGTTGTGTCCGAAAGATAGGTTCGCCTTACCGCGAATCGATCAAATAATAGATGCCACTGCAGGCTCCGAGCTTTTATGCTTTTTGGATGCATACTCCGGGTACCACCAAATACGCATGAAAAAGGAAGATCAAATCAAGACTTCTTTTATAACCCCGTATGGGACGTACTATTACATAACCATGCCTTTTGGCCTGAAGAACGCAGGTGCAACCTACCAGCGTTGCATGCAACGCTGTTTGCATAGTCAAATTGGCAGAAACGTTCATGTTTACGTGGACGATATCGTTGTCGTAACCAAGGAGAAAGATACACTCCTTGAGGATTTGCGAGAAACTTTCAAAAACTTACGCACTTACAAGATGAAGTTAAATCCATCTAAGTGTGTATTCGGGGTTCCCTCAGGAAAACTTCTGGGTTTCATTGTTTCCCATAGAGGAATAGAAGTTAACCCGGAAAAGATCAAGGCAATCTTGAACATCTCAAAACCTACATGTGTAAAAGATGTCCAAAGATTGACGGGTTCCGCTGCAGCCGTCAGCAGATTCATCAGTCGGCTGGGGGATAAAGCCTTACCACTCTACAAGCTGCTGAAAAAATCCGACAAAGTCAAGAGGATTGCGGAAGCCGGGGAACGTCTAGAAAGTTATGTACCTTTCCGTACTTAGTTCAATTCTATGTAAACATCTTTTGAGATCATGAAATAAATTTGTCGGAATGCTGTCATCCATATTCTTTATAAGTGCAAGGTGTTTCCGCCTCATCTATTTCCCAATGATCTCACAAAATCCTCAATGTTAACCCGAATTGTGCTTGCGTACTCGGCGTTATAAAACTGAATGATTTTTCAGCCTGTTAACGGCTAAGGGAAACTTGAATTGCCTGCGTGCCCAAGTTTCACTTAAAACTTTCCTTGATTTCTCTAAGTCTTATCTGATTGTGTGTGTGTTGGGTTACTGGAACTAGTTAGTAAAAATGCCTTTAGCATGGTCCATGATTCCGAGTTTCAAAACTGCTTGGTTCGTCCCCAGTTACTCGGCATGAAGATTCATATTGCTATTTGAGCCATTTCAAACACTAAGGACAGTTAAAGCATATACACCAGAGAACTTAGAAGATAAAGGAAAGATAAAATCCAAAAAACTTGCAAAGAATTTCGTAATTTAAACTGCAAAAGACGGAAGTTTCATTCATACAAAAAGAAGCATTACATTTTGGATTACATTAAAAGAATAGTAATGCTCCTATTGTCTACTTTTGCTATCCAGGTTCAAGATAACCCTTCAAGCATCTGACTCCTCCTCGCTGCTCTCGTCTTCGGGGATCGGAGGGATCTCCTCTTCTGGATAGTTGACGGAGATATTTACCATGGAGGCAATCTGGGTGGCGTGGCCTTTGACTTCACCAAAGATGGTGTTTCGCTGCATATCCGTGTATCCTTGAGGGACACCGGACGCCACGCGCCAGGATTTGGCAGTGGGGTAGTGCATGCGCATGAGGCCGAGAGCCATGCGCGCACCACCCCGTGCAGCGGAGCGAAGAAAGGAATCTTTGGCCTCCGCCACCTCCATGATGGCACCCGGAAGTTTTTCAACCTCCGAGCATTCCCCAGATTTTTCGGGAAGAAACTTGTCTACCAGCTGCGTTGCAGCAGCCTTTATCAAAGTCCATGTCTCCCCGAAAGCTCGGATGCCTGCAACCCGAGTGCCATCTGGGGTATCTCCTGGTTTTTCCAATAACACACCCAAAAGGGTTAGACGGAAAAACAGAGAAAGTAAAACATGGAAAGATGATAAATGAGACAGAAATTTACCGATGAGCTTGTCGATCTCGGAAACTTCCTCCAGGCGAAGGTTAAGAGCGTCGGTCAAATCCTGAATGGTGGATTTGTCCTTCTCCGCCTGCTCGGAAGCCTTGGAATTAGAAACTCCAAGGGCCAGATTACTGGCTTCCAAGTCTTGTTGTGCTTTCACAAGGTTCTTGTGGAGCTCAACATTCTCCTTGCGGAGAATTTCGGCATTGCCAGAATCTTCCGCTGCTTGTTTAGCCTGAGCTAATGCAGCTGAAAAGCAAGGAAAAAATCCGAGTTAGCCAGCTTCTCGGAAAAAACTTAGGCAAATAATTGAATCGGAAATTTCAGAAGGAAAATGCTTACCTTGTGTTTCCGACAGTGCGAGCTTAGATGATTCCAGCTCTGCCTCCCTTTCTTCAAGAATAGAAAGAAGACTTCTAACTTCTTTATTCTTGATGGTGAGTTTCTTGAAAACTTCCCTGTTAATGGCTTCGGAGGTTTGCTGAAACATAGCAAGGGAAAGAATGATTACAAAAAACATCAAAGCAAAAAATACGCATTTTGTTTAATGCTTGGGGGCTAGAGTTATATACCTGGCTCATGCGCTGCAAACCTGCCAAGTTTTCTTTAAACTCTTTCGCGTACTCCGCGAAGAGATTCCCGGCTGCGTCCAAGCCGTCATTGATAGCTTTGAAATCCTTGTCAAAGGTGGGAATTTCCTCGTCGAAAGTCCGAGGTAATTTTCCCACCTCTGGAGCCGCCCTTTCCCTCGTGTCCGTGTCGGACACAACGGGCTGGCTAGGCTCTGGGGGCTTGGTGGTGGGGGCTGCAGTAGGCTCTTCCGCCATTGTGCGTGGCGTGTCCGGGGCTACGGCGGGAGAAGGTTGGCTGCCTCGGCTGGAAGAAACCTTGTGTTTCTTCAGCTTCTTCGGCTTCAGGGTGGAAGGCTGCAGGCTAAAAACATAAAATCCGGAAAAGGTTAAAATACCGAAGATGGATGAAAAAAGTTCCCATAAAAGAAAACTCCAGAAGAAAGAACCTGGAGGTGGCGACGGGGATTCCGTCAAGATTGATAATTTCTTCCGAAGAAGTTATCTTCTTGCGCTTGCGTCCACCTGTAGCGGCGGTGCGCAGCGCGTCCAGCTCAGCCTCGGACACCAAGTCCGAATCTGAAAGATCCGCGAACTGTCGAACAAGCAGGATCAAAATCAGAAGCTAGGAAATCCGAGAAAAAATAAAACTGTACCCAAATGACTGAAAAATTACCTTGGGAACCGGATTTTCAGCCGTGTACATTGGCTGACTCGCCTCGTATTGGTCGCGTGATGCGACCAATTGGTTGATGCGCCGGCGAAGCTCCTTTGCGGGCCAATCCTTGGCGGATGTCCGCATCGGATCCTTGACTCCCGTGTATTCGCACAGGAGACGGCCGCTGTGGTTGGCTAGTGGCTGGATCCGCCTAATCAGCCAGCATAGAACCGTGTCCATGCCGGTTAGAGGCGGATCCATGGAGGTGAGCTTGGCGATGCGCCGCTTGATCTTTAGTAGATCTGGCGGCAGAACTTGGACGGCTTCTGTTCCCCAGTTATCCTGGGGAACTGCGGCAGTGTTCACGAAAGGTGGAACCCCGACAGCTTCCTTAGGGAAAGGCACGTCGGGGTGATAAAAGAAGGAACCCGTCCAAAATTTGACGGATTCCGAAGTTTTTATCTTGGGGAACCAATCTTCTCGGAATCTCCGAAGAGTGAAAGATATGGTCCCGCAAGTCGGGAGTGCGCCCTCCGAAGAGTTCCGCTTAACCCCGAAGCAGTAGGTCCAGAAATCTAACCTAGGTTCTAGCCCTAAGTAGCCCTCAAACAAAGCCTGGAAGCCGGCCATGTAGAGGATGGAATTGGGAGGAAGGTTATGGGGCTGGATGTTATAGTGAGAGAGAACCTGGAGGAAGAAGGAAGAAGGCGGAAGCCCCATACCTCGCAAAAGGTGGGAAGTGAGAAGCACCCTTTCGCCATTCCGTGGCGTTGGCTCGGTCTCTTCTTCCGGCAGCCGCCATTTCTTCTTGAGAACCAGGCCCTCCTTTTCCAAGTTTGGAAGGAGAGCCGGGGGAATACTGCAGGCACTCCAGTTGCCTGCAGATTCCGCTTCCTCGTCCGCTCCGGCGGCGGCGGCGGCGGCGGCCTCCGCGGCGGCGAGTTCGTCGCCGAGGAGCTCGATCTTTTCCTCCGCCGTTTCAGGTGCGAACGGCGGGTTTGTCGCGGCTCTTGATGTCGCAATGTCCGCGGCGGCGGAAGTGTTTTCTCCGCCCGCCGCGGAGGCCGTGGTCTTCTCCGGCTCGTCGCCAGTGTGCTTCTTCGATCCCGGCTGTGGATCTAGGTCGCCGATGAGCTCGTCGATGGCGGCGCGGGTCGGCGACGACGGCGAGGAGGCCATCTTTTGGTGGCGCGTTGCGTTCCGGCGTGCGAGGGATGCGTGCGCTGGGACAAGGAACTTGCTCTCGAGCTCGCGTTCGCGTCAATAGCGTGGGCAGTGAGGGAGTGAGGAAAGTTTCTGATGAGGACGATGATGGCTATTTATAGCCGGAAACCCGTTTAGATACGTGCCAACGGCTCTTTCGACCGTTGGATGCTCGACGCGTGTCGCTCGCCGGAAAATACGGGAAATAAAACGGCAGGGGAATGATGGCTATCTCCTCGTTTCCCGTGAGAATCTGTCAGAGATACGCTGAGGGGTTTCCCGCGTGGAACCAAGCGACGCTTGCGTCAGCATGTTTAAGACGCTGACGTTAGAAGTTCCTTTTCCGCGAAGGATCGCGAGAAGAAAAGCCGGATTTTCATGGTTCCGAGTTTTATGTTACCATCTCCTTCAAAAGGAAAGTAGAAAGAATCAAGACTGCTGAATCAAGATTTCCCGGACAAAATGTATTTGACGAAAGACGGAGAATCAGAGTTTTGATCCTTCCTGGGGGCTACTGTCGGATATATACTGAATAGGGGTATAGAAGATGGTAGACAAAGAGCCGGACTGCCAGGGTGGCCTAAATGGTAATGGGCTTAGGTCCATTGGGCGGCCCAGTAGTCCGACGCGCAGAAGCCGGATTCTAGAAGAACCCGGATCACGGCCCGCGTGATCTGGCTTGGAGGAGAAGACGGATTCCTTGCTTTCCAAGTTACAAGTTAAACGTAGTTTTCTAGGTTTCTTATTCTGTAAGCCCTAATCCGGCTATTATATAAAGCCGGACGGGAGATAGATTAAAACAAGTTCAAGCACTACGCAACTCGCAGAGAAGCTCATCCTCGCCGAGAAGCTAGATCTACACCCTCACATTGTAACCCTGATAAACGGGCTTTAGTCCCAATTAGTGAGAAGTGCAGGAGTAGGTACGCCGTACTGTCGCGACGGACCGAACCTGGGTAAAATCCCGTGTTCTGTGTTACTACGCTATCCCGTTACCCCACGTCTCTACCGTAGTCTCATGGCACCCCCGTCTATGAAAACTACTACGATGTCTCGACAGGCGGAGCGCCGCCTCGAACGCCACCTCGCGTTAGATGCCGCTCGGGAGGCGAGAATGAAGGCGCTGCAAGAGCTCCGTCGGGCCGACTGGCCAAGTCTGGGCCTCCGACAATCCGAGGTGGGGGCCTATCTCAGACATACCATCGTTCACCTCCGACGACGACGAGGAGGTCACCGACGAGTTCAAAGACGACGATGACCCAGAGGAGGTCACTGACGAGTTCCCCGACGACGCCGAGGAGGGGTAGTGTTCGTCTGTTTTCTGTTTTTAATAAAAGAATTTGTATTCCGGCGAACTGCGGTGTGCTAGCGCGTCTGTTTTCTGTTTTTAATAAAATAATTTGTAGCACCCTATTTATTTTTTATAGGTCTTCTGTATTTGCTGTCGCACCGTCGCTCGTGCCCATATTGCACACAAACATGCATCTTGGGTAGATAAAAAAGGCAGTACATAATGGCAAGAGTGGATCTAAACCTAAACGGAGAGCATAGATCTACATAATGGCAAGATTGGATCTGATCTGCTACTCATACTCCTGCCTAGGCCTATAGTACTCCGACTCTTAGTCGTCGTAGTCACCGCCTTCGTCGTCACTATCTTCGGGCTGTGCTATGGACTCCCTCGGAGGATCACGACGCAAGGACTGGGCGTGAGGGTAGCGCAGGCGGGGGATATCGCCGCCCCTGATGTAGTTCATGACGCTCTGAAGAGTTCGTCCGTGGCCCCACCACAACTGACGACCGGCCACGTTGAAGTTCGAAGGAGGCGGGTCGTTCTGCTCGTACCTGGCGAGCGCACTCTCACGCCGATTAATGAAGAAGGCGTCCCAAGTAGGGCGGTAGTCAGGATTCCAACTGGGATTCCTCCGCTGCTCTGGCGTGAGCTCGTGGTAGTAGTGGTTCGTGATGGCCGCCCGACGCGCGGCACCTTTAGGAAGAGGAGGGACCGCCACTCCTCTGGCGCTCAGCATCCAACCGGCGGGAATGCTGTAGCCGGGCGGGCAGGGATAGTTCGAGGCGGAAAGTGCCTCCGCCTGGAGGAAGGTTTGAGTGGGTACGGTAGAATCCATGGGAGAGTGGTGAGTTTATATGTGTTTATGCCAATGGTGGCAATGCATACATATATATAGTGAGAAGAAACACACCCTTTAGTCCCGGCCTGTTTTACCAACCGGGACAAAATGGTTCGGGTTTTGTTGGGAAACGGATCGTCCCTTTAGTGCCGGCCTGTTTTACCAACCGGGACTAAATGGTTAGGGTTTTGTTGGGACCAATCAGAAAGAATCACACGGATCGTGTGTTTCTTTCAAGCGCTTGTGAATCGTTGGATCAGGGGTGTGTTTCTTTCGAGCTGTTGTGAGCCGTTCGATCAGAGGTACGGTGTGTTTCTTTCGAGCGGTTGTGAACCATTGGATCAGGGGTGTTTCTTAACCTTTTGATCGAAACCCTAGAACAACACTTCATGAGCCAGAGGACCCTATATATAGCCCACCTTCATACATCAGTCAGTTCATCGACCAAATACAAATCATCCGGATTCGCCAGCATACGTCCTATCGTGCACTTGGTATACATATATGCACTCAGTAGCCACGGTGGGGCTGTATGCTCGCGATACCGATTGTTTTGTTCTACATCCCCCCTTGATACATCATTCAGTTCATCGACCGAATACAAATCATCCGGGTTCGCCATCATACGTTCGACCGTTCTTATGATATACTCCCTCCGTCCCAAATTATAAGGCGCCCTTTAATTTCGCTGGTCAACGGTGTTTAACTTTGACCATGATTTTTTCTTATAACATATCCATCAAATTGGTAGTAAGATATATGAAATGAAAGAATTTTATAAGACGAATGCAACTGTACAAATTGTACGTTCTAATTACATATAATTTATTATATATTGGTGGTCAAAGTTGACCATCAAAGACCAGCATAAAAATAGCGCGCCTTGTATTTTGGGACGGAGGGAGTACATATTTGCAGTCAAGAGCCACGATCGGGGAGTATGATGGATATACCGATTGTTTTGTTTTACATCGATCCCCCTTGAAGGTTTGATACTACGTATATATCTGTATGCCTTGTATGCGACTGTATATGCATGGATCAACTGGTGTGATGTGCACTTATTATAAATTTAATGTACATTGTTCTGTATTTGAAATTTGTGGAGTTATTATTTGAAATAAAACAATAGAAAACATAAAAGAAACAATAGAAAACAGAAAGGAAACAATGGAAAACATAAAGGAAAACAATAGAAAACATAAAGGAAACAATAGAAAACATAAAGGAAACAATAGAAAACAAAATAAAACAAGAGAACACAAAAAGGAAACAAGAGAAAACAAAATAAAACAATAGAAAACATAAAGGAAACAATAGAAAACAAAATAAAACAAGAGAACACAAAAAGGAAACAAGAGAAAACAAAATAAAATAATAGAAAACATAAAGGAAACAATAGAAAACAAAATAAAACAAGAGAACACAAAAAGGAAACGATACAAAACAAGATAAAACAAAAAAGGTAACAAGAGTAAACAAAAAGGAAATAATGGAAAACAAAATATGTAAGTCGTCCAAATGAGTTTTGAAACAAAATATGGAAACCACCTTATCAGTCACCCAATTGAGTTTTAAAACATCAGAAGTGAGTTAAATTTATCTTTCTGATAATTTTTATATATAACTTGCAATTTTCAGAATTTATTGAATTATTTGACATTTTCTCCATTTCTTAAATTAATTAATTCAAAATGCAAATAATTCGAAATTTTAAACTTCACCAAATATGTTGGGAATGAATATATTCAGTTACTTTATAGTTATCTGATTGTTATTTAACGTTTTATAGTAGTTATGGAAAAACAGAATGTAGAAACAAATTTCAAACACAAAAATAATTAAAAATAGGTCATTAGTCCCGGTTTTTGCAAAAAAACAGGGACGGATGCCCCCCAACGCGCGCGCTTGACGCGCCCCATCCGCCCGCTGCGGAAAAAAAAGTGTGAGGCATCCATCCCGGTTGGTAGCAACAACCGGGACGGATGAGCCTTTCATCGCGGTTGTAGCTACCAACCGGGACGGATGCCCCGTCCTATTTAAGTCGTGCCTTCCTCCCCAATATCCCCATCTCGCGCGCAGGAAACAGATCGACGCTGCCAGGCTGCTACACAGGAGTGTCGTCGTCGTTCTTGCGCCGTCGTCATCGGTCTGCGCGCGCCCGTGGAGGAGTGTCGTCGCCGTCGCCTGCGCGCGCCCGAGCACGCCGTCGCCGTCCTCCGTCGCGGCGCCACTCCCATCCTGCGCGCGCCCGAGATCGTGGAGGTGGGCACTGCCTCCATCGCCCCAAATAGAGAGGGCATTTTTTATTTTTTTACTTACTGTTTTTGTTTTTACTTTTTTACTAGTGTTAGAAATGTTATAATCATTAGTTAGGAATTATTAGAAATGTTAGATAATTTTAGTTTTAGAATTGACTTAGGAATTTTAGGATTGACTTAGGAATTTTAGAATTGTTAGAATTGACTTAGGAATTTTAGAATTGTTAGAATTGACTTGGGAATTTTAGAATCTCACTAAGTTAGAAAATTTCACTAAGTTAGAAAATTTTCACTAAGTTAGAAAATTTCAGTAAGCTAGAAAATTTTCACTAAGTTAGAAAATTTCACTAAGTTAGAAAATTTTCACTAAGTTAGAAAATTTCACTAAGTTAGTGTTAGAAAATTTCACTAAGTTAGTGTAGAAAAATTTCACTAAGTTAGAAAATTTCACTAAGTTAGAAAATTTTCACTAAGTTAGAAAATTTCACTAAGTTAGAAAATTTTCACTAAGTTAGAAAATTTTACTAAGTTAGTGTTAGAAAATTTCAATAAGTAAGTGTAGAAAAATTTCACTAAGTTAGAAAATTTCACTAAGTTCACAAAGTTAGAAAAAATTAGGTATTTTACTTAGTGTTAGAATTTTTTTTGGAATTGTTATGAGGCACACAGACCGATGACCATCTTGTTCCTGTTAAGAGGTACTACAGGCAGTGGTGATCCGGGGAAAGGAACGAATGCGAGGGTTTTTGGATTTGTTTGGAACTAAATAACGTCACATATGTAATATGTTTAGTGAGATCCGAACGAAGTTGAACCCTTTGGTGCACATTCGTAATGGTGACATTCCTTAGAAATCCCGTTCGGGGTTATGAAGAATCTCGCCGTTATGGATGTGCACAAAAGGGTCTAACTTTGTTCGGATCTCACTATATTACATATATGATTTTGTTTAGTTTCAGAGAACTCCAGAAACCCTTCCTTCCCCCCTCATCGCCATCACTTGTACTTACCTCGTAACAAGCACAGAATGTGAAGGTCCAACTTCGCATCAAGGCCCGATGACCTTCTTGTTCCTGTTAAGAGGTACTACAGGCGGTGGTGATCCGGAGAAAGGAACGAATGCGAGGGTTTCTGGATTTCTTTGGAACTAAATAACGTCACATATGTAATATGGTTGGTGAGATCCGAACGAAGTTGAACCATTTGGTGCACATTCGTAATAGTGACCTTCCTTAGAAATCCCGTCCGGGGTTATGAAGAATGTCGCCGTTATGGATGTGCACAAAAGGGTCTAACTTTGTTCGGATCTCACTATATTACATATATGATTTTGTTTAGTTTCAGAGAACTCCAGAAACCCTTCCTTCCCCTTCATCGCCATCACGTGTACTTACCTCGTAACAAGTACAAAATGTGAAGTTCCAACTTCACATCAAGGCCCGATGACCATCTTGTTCCTGTTAAGAGGTACTACAGGCGGTGGTGATCCGGGGAAAGGAACGAATGCGAGAGTTTCTGGATTTCTTTGGAACTAAATAACGTCACATATGTAATATGGTTGGTGAGATCCGGATGAAGTTGAACCCTTTGGTGCACATTCGTAATGGTGACATTCCTCAGAAATCCCTTCCGGGGTTATGAAAAATGTCGCCGTTATGGATGTGCACAAAAGGGTCTAACTTTTTTCGGATCTCACTATATTACATATATGATTTTGTTTAATTTCAATAAACTCCAGAAAACCTTCCTTTCCCGGATCACCATCACATGTACTACCTCGTAGCAAGCACAAAATGTGAAGGTCCAACTTCACATCAAGGCCCGATGACCATCTTGTTCCTGTTAAGAGGTACAACAGGCGGTGGTGATCCGGGGAAAGGAACGAATGCGAGGGTTTCTGGATTTCTTTGGAACTAAATAACGTCACATATGTAATATGGTTGGTGAGATACGGATGAAGTTGAGCCGTTTGGTGCATATTCGTAATGGTGACATTCCTTAGAAATCCCTTCCGGGGTTATGAAGCATGTCACTGTTATGGATGTGCAGAAAAGGGTCCATTTTTTCCGGATCTCACTATATTACATATATGATTTTGTTTAATTTGAAAGATTTCCAGAAACCCTACCTCCCCCCCCCCCCCCCGCATCGCCATCACGTGTACTACCTCGTAGCAAGAACAAAATGTGAAGGTCCAACTTCACATCAACGCCCGATGACCATCTTGTGCCATTTAAGAGGTACTGCAGGCGGTGGTGATCCGGGGAAAGGATGAAGATGAGTGTTTCAGTTGGAACTAAGGAACGTCGCATATGTAATGTCGAGACATCGTAGTGGAATTCATAGACGGGGGTGCCATGAGACTACGGGTAGAGACGTGGGGGGACGTGATTGTGCTAAGGACCAAAACACAAGGTTTACCCAGGTTCGGTACGTCGCAGTAATGCGGCGTTCCTACTCCTGCAATCTCACTATTCAGGACTAAAGCCTGTGTATACAAAGTACAATGTGAGGTTCTGTTAGCTATTCGTCGAGGATCAACCTCTCGGCGAGTTAGCCAGTAGCTTCTTGTCTATCTATCGTATCTCCCGTCCGGCTTTATATAATAGCCGGGTTAGGGCATACAGAGTAGGAAACCTAGAAGACTGCGGTAACTATTAACTTGGAAAATAAGGAATCCGCCTTCTACTCCAAGCCAGATCACGTGGGCTGTGATCCGGGTTTTTCTAGAATCCGGCTTCTGTGCGTCAGCTTACTGGGCCGCTCAATGGACCGTAGCCCATTACCATTTGGGCCACCGGGGTAATCCGGCACTTTAGACTACCATCTGATACACCCCTAATCGGTATATATCCGACAGTATCCCCCAAGAAGGATTAAGACTCCGATTCGCCGTCTTTCGCCAAATACATCTTTTCCGAGAAATATCGGCCTGCAGTCTTGATTCTTCTTTTTCTCCTTAAAGGATATTGTAACGCAAAATTCGGAATCCAGGAAATCCGGCTTTTCTCGCACGATCCTTCGTGGAGAAGGAACTTCCTACGTCAGCGCTTTAATCATGCTGGCGTAAGGGACGTTTGGGTTTCAGGAGGGAAACCCAGAAACATATCTCTGACAGATTCTCGCGGGAAACGAGGAGATAGCAATAATCACCCGTCGTTTCATTTCCCGGATTTTCCGGCGAGTAACACGTGTTGAACATCCAACGGTCAAAAGAGCCGTTAGCACGCATCGTGATGGAATTCCGGCTATAAATAGCCGTCTTCGTTCCCCGTGGAAATCTTCCGCTCTCACTTCGCACGCCATTCCCAGCGCCCAAGCTCACAGCAGAACAGCTCCCGAGCGCGCAATCGCGTCCAAGACCTCACCGGAACGACCAAACGCCGCTACTCGATGGCATCACCGTCGTCCTCCCCAGCCCGCACCGTCGCGAAGGATATCGACGATATAATCAATACAATGGACCCGCAACTGGATTCTCCAGTGCAGGTTTCCGGCGACGAGCCGGCGAAGGCCACGGGCGGCGCGGAGGGCGGAGAAATCTCTCTCGCCTCCGCGGATCTTGCGGGATCTTCGTCCGTGCCCACTCCACCGTTCGCGCCCGAGACGGTGGAGGAGAAAATCGCGCTCGTCGGAGACGAGCTCGCGGCTGCAGAGGCCCCAGCGTACGCCACCGCCGGAGCCGAAGAAGAGGCGGAAACTGCCGGCAATTGGAGTCCGAGCAGCATTATGCCCTCCCTCCTTCCGACAATGGAGAAGGAGGGGATTTTGGTTAAAGACAAATGGCAGAGCCCGGAAGACGAATCCGAGCCCAAGCCAAAAGACGGGGAACGCGTCCTCCTTACTTCTCATATTGCGAGAGGTATGGGTTTGCCACCTTCCGCCTTTTTCTTGGAAGTCCTTAACCATTACGACGTTCAGCCACATAATCTTCCACCAAACTCCATCCTCTACCTAGCCGGCTTCCAAGCCCTTTTCGAAGGGTATTTAGGAATAGCTCCCAGACTAGATTTTTGGCAATATTGCTTTGGAGTGAAGCGTAACCCTACAGAGGGCGTTCTTCCCATCTGCGGGACTATTTCTTTCACTCTTCGGAGATTCAGGGAAGATTGGTACCCAAAGATAAAAACATCGGAATCCGTCAAGTTTTGGACGGGTTCTTTCTTTTACCATCATGACATCCCATTTCCCGGGAAAGAAAACGGGGTTCCTCCATTCATTAACTCCGCCGCCATTCCTCAAGAGAGTTGGGCAGTCGAAGCGGTGCAAACTTTGCCGGAAAACCTGATGAAGATAAAATGGCGCATCGCCAAACTTACCTCTTCTCAGCCTCCCTTAACTGGAACAGACACTGTTTTGTGCTGGTTTGGACGCCGTATTCAACCTCTCGCTTTTCGTTCCCGACTCCTTTGTGATTACGAAGGGCCAGAAGATAGCATGAGAGGGACGGAAAAATCCTACTCCAAAAGAGATTTCAAGAAACGCGTCAACCAACTGGTCGCTACTCGCGACCAACACAAAGAAAGTTTGGAAATATATCACGAGGAAAACCCAGTCCCTAAGGTATTTTTATTTTCCTTTCTTTTGGGTTTCACTCGGATTGTTTCTTTTCCCTGACTTAATCGAATCTTTTGCCATCTCCATAGTTCGACGAACTTAAGGGAGCTGATCTTGCATCCGACGCCGAGCTCGACGAATTACATGCCGGCTTTTATGGCGGCCGGAAACGCAAGAGGCAAGTGACCCTCGAAGAAGTAATAAAACTTGACGGAATTCCCATCGCCGCATCCGGGTATTTTGCTGGAGCTTTTTACTTATCATTCCCTTCCGGTTCTTCGAGATATTTATTTCTCGGATGTTTCCCTTTCAGCCTTGCTCTAGTTCCTCTAAAGACAAAGAAATTGAAGAAACATAAAGCTGCTGCTCGCAAAGGAGAGCCATCTTCCGCTGCAGTTTCTCCCCCTTTAGCTGTATTTAGCAAGGAAAAGAAAACCACGAACCCGGGCACACAATTTCAGCAATCCAGCCAGCCTATTGCATCTAACATGGATGCGAGGGAAAGGGCGGGACCAGAGATGGGTAGAAATCCTCGAGCATCTGGGGAGGACGAACCTATTCCCACTTTTGACAGGAATTTCCAAGTAAAGGAAGAACCGTTTGATGAACTCGGATATATTCGTCCAGAAGCTAAAAAATTCTTCGCTCCTGCCCCTCTAATCCGTCCTTGGCCACAAGGCGGGCTAATTGTCCGAAATGACTTCATATTTTCACCTCGTCAGGTCGTGCAAGACGGCCTTCATCATGTTGGAATCCTTTTTCTGAATATGTAAAGGAATTCAACGAAACCCTGTCAAATTTGCAGGAAATGAGCCAGGTAATATCTCTAGACCCCAAGCAATAAGTCGAAAGCATGCTATCCACTTAATGCTTCTTATCACGCTTGTTCTAACTTAAGCGTCCTGCTTTCATTTCCGTGTTTCAGCAAACCGCTGATACAATAAACTTGGAAATTTTTAACAAGCTTAACATCAAAAATGAAGAGGTGAAAACCCTTCTATCTATTATTGATGTTAAGGAAGCAGAGCTGGCATCATCTCAGCTACAACTGTCGGAAACAACAGGTATATTTTGATTCTCTGTAGTTCTTTATCTAGATTTTTGTCTAAGTACTTTCCCGAGTTTTTCTAAACTTGGAATTTTGTTCCTTGCTTTCCAGCTGCTTTGGCTAAGGCCAAGGAAATAGCTGAAGATGCCAGCAACGCCACGAGTCTCCGCCAGGAGAATTTGGACCTTCATAAGGAGCTTGTGAAGGTTCAAAAGGATCTGGAAACCAGCAATCTGGCCCTTGGGATTGCTCAGTCCAAGGCCTCCCAGCAGGCGGACAAGGACAAGGCCACTATCCAAGACTTGGAGAATGCCTTAACCCTGCGCCTGGAGGAAGGCTCCGAGATGGACAAGATTCTCGGTAAGTTGTCAACCTTTACCGGTTTTTCCATATCTTGATTTCTTTCTCTGCTTTTTGAGTAACCTTTTGGTTGTTTGTCTGAAAACCAGGAGATAACCCAGATCTTACTCGGATTGAGAAAATCCGAGCTTTCGGGAAGGTGTGGACTGCGATCAGAGCTGCAGGTATGCAGCTGGTCAACAAGTTCCTTCCCGCAAGAACTTGGGAATTCTCGGAAGTTGAGAAACTTCCGGAAGCTATCCTGGAGGTGGCGGAATCCAAGGAGTCAGCACGGGATGGTGCACGCATGGCTTTAGGCCTTATGCGTATGCATTACCCTAGTGCCAAATCTTGGCGCGTGGCGTCCGGTATCCCCCTTGGATATTCGGAGACCCAGCGGACCACCATCTTTGACGAGATCAAGGGTCACGCCAGCAAGATCGCATCTATGGTGAATATCTCCATCACCTACCCGGAAGAGGAGATTCCCGAAGCGCCCGATAACGACATCAGCGACAAAGACTCGGATGCCTGAAGGATTCTTCTTAACCTGGATGGTGGAAGTAGAAAATAGGAGCATCACTGCACTTTACAATGTAACTTATATTGTAATGCTTCTATTCTTTTGTATAAACAAGTACTCCGTCTTTTTGCAGTTAATTATGAAATTCTTTGCAAGTTTTCCGGGTTTGATATTCCTTTATCTTCTAAGTTCTCTGGCTTATGTACTTTAACTGTCCTTAGTGTTTGAAATGGCTCAATAGTACTATGAATCTTCATGCCGAGCTACTGGGTAAAATCAATCAGTTTAAACTCGGAAACATGGATCATACTAAGGGCATTCTTACTAACTAGCTCCAGTGACCCAACACATAAACAATCAGATAATGCTTAGAGAATAGTAAGGAATTTTTTGAATGAAACTCGGGCACGCAGGCACGATCCGAGTTTCCTTTAGCCCTTTGGAGGCTGAAAATCATTCAGTTTTTAAACGCAGAGCACGCAGGCACAATTCGGGTTAACATTGAGTATTTTGTAAGATCATTGGGAAATAGATAAGGTGGAAACATGTTTTGCACTGTAATAAACTTGTAAAAAACATGGATATAAGAATTCCGTCAACTTTATTTCATGATCTCAAAGATGTTTACATAGAAATTTAACTAAGTATAGAAGGGACGTAACTGCTAGATACTCCAGGTCCTCTTTGTCTCTCCTAGTTCATCATCTATCTTTCTCTTTCTTTTGCGATTCGGCTTCTCGGGATCATCTTCCGTATCGCGAATGTCTACAAGATAATATGATCCATTCTTCATGGCTTTACTGATGACAAATGGTCCTTCCCATACTGAGGCCAGTTTGTGCTTTCTTTGCTGCACCAATCTTAGCACTAGGTCACGTTCTTTAAAAGAACGATGCCTGATTTTCCGACTATGATAACGTCGTAAACCTTGCTGGTAGATGGCGGATCTTTGAAGCACAAGTTATCGTTCCTCTTCTAAGAGATCGACGGCATCCTGTCGTGCTTTTTCGGCATCCGCGTCATCGAAATCCTGCACTCTTGGGCTATCATGGATCATGTCCGTTGGAAGGATTGCTTCCGCACCATAAACTAGGAAAAACGGGGTTTGCCCAGTTGACCTGTTTGGTGTTGTTCGAATACTCCAATGCACGGAAGGTAGCTCTTCTACCCATGCTCCAGCTGCTCTATGAAGAGGAGATTCGAGTCTTAGACGTATTCCTTCCAGGATTGAGCTATTCATTCTTTCAACCTGTCCATTGGATTGCGGGTGTGCCACAGATGCGAGATCTAGGCGAATTCCCGTTTGTCGGCAGTATTTTGCCAACTCTCCAATGGAGAAATTTGTCCCGTTGTCGGTTATTATGCTGTGTGGAACGCCGTATCTCATGACTACGTCAATGATGAAATTTCTGGCAGTTACACCGTCAAGCTTTTTGATGGGTTTAGCTTCCACCCACTTGGTATATTTATCCACTTCTACTAGTAGATGTGTTAGTACGCCCCGCGCAGTTTTGAATGGTCCCATCATATCTATCCCCTAGACCGCAAACGGCCATGTAATGGGGATAGTTTTGAGTTCTTGGGCTGTCATATTAGTCTGCTTGGCGTAATACTGACATCCTGCACATGTATTTACTATGTGCTCAGCATCTGTCTTGGCGGTTAGCCAGAAAAGCCCGGCACGGAATGCTTTTTTAACTATGCTTTTTGATTGAGCATGATGTCCGCAATCTCCGGCATGGATTTCTTGCAGGATTTCTCGTCCTTCTTATGGTGAAATACATCGCAGAAAAATTCCGGAATTACTACGTTTATATAGACACTTGTTAATTACCGTGTATCCGTTGCATCAACGCTGGATCTGTCTTTGTAAGACTTCGTCTGCTCCTTCCGGGTACTTCTGATTAACTAAGAAGTTTAGATATGGGATTGTCCAATCCGGGTTAACGAGCATAACCTCAATTGTCTCGGAAGACAGAGGATAATCAACATCTCCACCTTTTATCGATGGTTCGTACAAATGTTGGACGAATACACCTGGTGGTAGGATTTTTACCCTTTCCGATCCCATGCGGGCTAATGCATCCGCGTTCCAATTTTCTTCCCTTTTAACATGGAGCACTTCAAATCCGAAGAAACAGATGGCAAACTCGTCCACCGTTTTCCGGTATTCGGTCATTATAGGGCTTTTTGCGTCCCAAGTTTGGTTGAGCTGGTGCTGTACCAAATCTGAGTCGCCGTAGCCCAGAATGCGCTTGACACCTATTTCTTTTGCAATATGCAAGCCGTGAAGCAGAGCTTCGTATTCTGCCACGTTGTTGCTGGCGTTGAAGTGTATTTGTAACACATACTCCATTGTATCTCCTTTAGGGGATTTTAAGACTACACCAGCTCCAGCGCCCTCCTTCAACTTGGATCCGTCAAAGTGCATGATCCAGTACTCGGACTCCGGTATTGGTGTTTTCTCCATTGCTTCCGTCCAGTCGGCGATAAAATCTGCCAAAACCTGGGATTTTATTGCCGTTCTTGGCTGATACTTAATGTCGAATGCTGCTAGCTCGATGCCCCATTTGGCTACTCGGCCAGTCGCCTCCACATTGTTTATTATATCCCCTAGTGGTGCTTTACATACCACTGTTATGGAATGTCCTTGGAAGTAATGGCGAAGTTTTCTAGATGCGAAAAATACGCCATATGCCAGTTTTTGATAGTGTGGATACCTTTGTTTGGACTCGGAGAAAACTTCATTTACATAATATACCGGATGCTGGTCTGGTATGCTCTGTTCGTCTTTCTTCCGTTCCACAACAATTACTGCACTAATAACCCGGTTTGTAGCCGTAAGGTACAATAACATAGGTTCTTCGTCTTTTGGGGATGCCAAAATCGGAGCTTTCATCAAAGTTTCCTTCAACTGGGTTAATGCTGCATCTGCCTCTTCAGTCCACTCGAATTTGTCGGATTTTTTCAGCAACTTGTAGAGTGGTAAGGCTTTATCCCCCAGCCGACTAATAAATCTGCTGATGGCTGCAGCGGAACCCGTCAATCTTTGGACATCCTTTTACACACATAGGTTTGGAGATGTTTAAGATTGCTTTGATCTTTTCTGGGTTTACTTCTATTCCTCTGTGAGAAACGATGAAACCCAGAAGTTTTCATGAGGGAACCCCGAATACGCACTTTGATGGATTTCATTTCATCTTGTAAGTGCGCAAATTTTCGAAGGTTTCTCGCAAATCCTCAAGGAGCGTATCTTTTTCCTTGGTTACGACAGCAACGTCGTCCACGTAAACATGGACATTTTTGCTAATCTGACTATGCAAACAACGTTGCATGCAACGCTGGTAGGTCGCACCTGCGTTCTTCAGGCCAAATGGTATGGTTATGTAATAGTACTGTCGTGGGATAATCACGGCAGACGTTACCGGGGGTAACTTATCTTGGGGCAAGACGACTCTGGTGTTTGGGAGAGGGTTTAGCTCAAGGGAAAACATGACGATATGCGATCTGGTAGCCGGCAATCTAGTCGCCGAGTCTCCGATCTCGATCTATTAATTCAGCTCTCGTGTTACAATGGATACTCGATACCTAGCGATATTGCTCTGACTCTTGGATCTCTCTTGTCTAACCCTAGGGGCCGGCTTATAAAGCATCCGGACCCCCTGACCTGCTCTCCAAGGCGTACTCTGGATCCTACCCGGACACTGCTTACAAAACCCTAAACTTCCTTACCGGAACCCACAATCCGGGTTACCAGGCCTACGATCTTGGGCCTTCTAGAAGCTCCTTTATTCTTAGTCGGGTCTCGCGCAGCGTCCTTTGGGCCGAGTTATACCTTGGTGTTGGCCTACCGGGTTATCATCCCTCCATCAGTAGTCCCCAGAATAGCTTGGGCTTCACGGGATTCTCCTTGAAGCGCACGCTATTCCCTGCAAAAATATCAACATTCAAGTTCATAGAGGCCGGGTTAGATTGCTTTGATAAACAGCTAGGCCCAGCTCCATGGTGGCCATATGGTAGCCCAGCTCTCTCCAAGTCTATCGCTTATTTCTCCGGGTAAGTGCCCTGATAACGATGCCAAGGATCCGGCTTACTTCACTTATCTAACCGATCCAAATATCACGGGAAAGATCTGCTTCATATCTGTTCCGGATATCCCGTGCAGCACTTAACGCATATCCAGAAAAATCCGGGCGAATATCCTTTACCCGAAATTTCCGGCTCACAACCGTTGATCTAGGTTTATCCACCCGCACCCTATAAATAGGTACCTGGGGGATACCCCAACTCCAACGGTCCACTTCTCCTTCCTTTTCCTCTCCTCCATTTCCGCGCTCGAGCCTACAGAGCACCGCCACGGAGACCACACGCGCGCCGCCAGAACCAATCCACCGCCGGCTACGTTCCGCCGCAGCTCGTGCCGCGCCGCCGCCAAGCTCCGCCGCCGCGCCCTCGACCTGCCCGCCGGGAATCGCAAAGGGGCACCAGGACTGTGCCATCTGCCGTCGTCGGGCTTCGCTTCAATCCGCTCCGGTAAGCCTCTTACTCCCATTGATCTAGCTTTGCAATTTCTCGACTTGTTCTGGAATTAATCTAGGTCAATCCGCGGGCCATTTTTCTAGCCGCACTGGATTAGATCGCATAACTCCACGCTAGTTTGCCCAATAGCTTGATAGATGGTCACATGTCACTCCCCTATCACCATTAATCCTTAATTTCTCCACAAAATCATCCGCAAATTTCTCAATCTAGATCTATTTCGCCCTAATTTTCCGCGCCTGCCATTGACACCCGGAAAATCCACTTCTTCCGGTTCTTTTTGCTTGCAGTAGATACATGGGCAATCATCCTTCTTCCTCAAACACTTTCCAATACGTAAGTACCCCATAATTTCTATGCTGATACTTGATACCCGGATAACTTGTAATTTTTTGCTCCGTCCATTGATACCCAGACGATTCTTAGTTTCTTTGTCTAGCTGGTACCGCTTGCCTATACTCGGATAATTCGTGATTTTCGAGTCTTATGCTTTGTACACTTGTCTTGTGCTTCGCAGGCTGAACCCATGGCGCCCAAGAAGCAAGGGAAACAGCAGGCCAAAACCCGGATGACTCAATCGATCTCCGCCAACTGGGCGCGATCCACGGTTACCAAGGCCAAGCTAGAAGAGCTAGCCGAGTTAGGAATCCTCCCCCCCTCAGAAGGACATCCAGTGGAGGGTTCCGGGTGATGAGACCTGGCCCACGCCGGCTGACGACGAGGTAATTTGCTTCGTCGAACATGTGACCCGGGGGTTTCGCCCTCCGGGTCACCCTTTCTTCCGTGAGGTCTTGAGCCATTACGGCCTCCGGGTATTCGACATAGGGCCTAACTCTATGTTGAATATAACCCATTTTATCGTTCTTTCCGAGTCATACTTGTGCACTCCGCCAAGTTTGACTCTCTTTATCGAACTCTTTCAGTGCAAGCCATGTCGCGAAAGCGGTGACGGCGCACTTCTTGCTTGCGGCGGGGTCTCTATCCAACGCCGCAAGAACTCTCCTATGCCAACCCTTACCCTCAATTCCCATGTCAAACATTGGCAACTCTCCTACTTTTACTGCCGAGACACTTCCCCACCCGGCGAGAGGAAACTGCCGGGTTATTCGGAGGGTCTCCTCGATATCTCTGAAAACTTCAACGCCTTCGCCCCTGACTCGGACAGGGAGGCAATCCAACCCCTCCTTACAAAAATATCCGTCCTTTCCGCCCAAGGTCTCCTTGGGCTCAATTTGGTTAAGACATGGGTGGATTTCCGGATCCAGCCTAATTCCATCCGCACCAAGCTGATGTGCGAATATTCGGGGCACGTCACTGACGCGCTCCGATACTCCTCCAAGAATTATCCAGCTGGTGACACCAACAAGACCATCAAGAGCTTCTTGACGGAGAAGTTGGAGGTGATCAAGAATATCGCCTGGTTACCAGCGTTCACCCGGGAAAATCCGGCTCCAGCGGTAAGACCGATACTCGTAAATTTATTCCCACTCCTTGACTTGATACAGCTGTTAGTTCTCACTTCCATGTTTTTATCTCAGGCTGATGACGCCTTCTGGAACGTCGAGACCCCCCTTCTTCCGGAGAACCGGAAGAAGATGAAGAGCCGGCTGACAACGACGAAGGTATTTATCCGAGTCGTGAATCAGCTTTGCTTGCACCATTTTCCTCACTCGTCTAACTTTTTCTCTCGATACATACTCGGCTTGCAGGGTTGGAGGACGAAGAGGACAAGGACGAGGAGGACCCGGAAGCCACCGAGTCCGATCAAGAAATAACAGTCGGGAACAAACGGAAGGCCAGAGGGGTGGTATCCAAGGTTCCTTTCTCCTATATGTCCTCCGAACCCTACTCCTTTGATAACATGCGCAAACTTAACCATCAATTATCAAACTCATCATACTTGAAGGACCCTTTTCCGGCAAAGCGTAGAGTGACCCGGAGTTCCCCGTTTGACGATCCCCTCAACCCGGGCATCCCCACCTCACCAGTCCACCGCGCCGGTACTCCTCCGCCTCATTCTTCCAAGTCCCCTCAGCGTCACCCTTCCCCCAACCATCCACGGGCCGGGCAGTTCCGGGTTCCGCTATCGGTTGATGTAACAGCTTCATCTGCTTCCAGCAGCGAGCTCCCACCAGATTTCACCGTGAACGCCGGGTAAGTCTTCACTATATGATATCCTTATATACCTGATAATTTTCATCCACTGTCGCTAACTATCTCTTTTCTTTCTTCCTTAGTGCCCAAGCCACACTTAGTGACTTGGAGAACATGGGGACGGATAAGCCGAAGACGGATGAGCCGACTGATGATATGGACGCCGCGACTGGCGGCGATGTTGAAGGCAATCAAGAACAAGATCCCTTTGTTGACCCGGCTCACCAGGCAGCCGGGTCTCCAAAGTCGTCCGACGAGGCAGTGGACGAGGAGATTGAGATCCTGGATACAAGGGTGAGTTCTCCAAACCCGGACACCCAGACAGTCCGGGTATCAACCCCAAAGTCGGGGAAAGTTCCCCCGCCACGCGATCAAGCGGCCGGCTCTTCCGGTGTCAGACCTGAAGACATGACGTTCTCCCAGATGCTTGATGCCCTGCACACCTTGAGGGCCGATGAGGAGAATATCTTAGAAGCTTTGATAGCTAAACATGAGGTAAATCCGAGCAATATTGCCTGTATCATTATCTAGTCCCCAAGTTCCGAGTGAATTTATTGATAATTTGCTTGGGACTTCGTGGTATAACCGACTGATAGCTTGCTTTTTATCCGGCTAATCCTTCCTTGTGCCCACGCAGACCTTCGTTACCCAATCTGAGAAAGCATTGGCGAAGGCCACCAAGCTTGCTGAGAAGGAGGCGGCTCTACGCGAGTCGGCTGAAGCTGAAGCTAGGAGGAGCGGGAAGATCACAAGGAAGTATAGAAGGAGGTCTCATGCAGCAGAAGATAGGCCGACGACACTTTCTGTTCAAATCGCTGATACATATCGTGCTTTGACCGGTATAATTCCTAACTTGATAATCATGATCCGGGTTCTCATTCTGATAAATAGCCGGGTTTCCTTATTCGTTGAGTTTTCTTGCAGGTCCGGATGAAGTAATCCCGGACGAAGATGACATTGCCAAGTTGAAAATCATCAAGAGCACTCTCCGGCAGCTCTGTGCCGGAACCAAGTGGATTCTTGAAGAACTGCGATGGCCAGGTGTTGGGCACGGCAACCTAAAGAAACTGCTGGACGCATGCTCCACTATTCCCGAGTGGATTTGGCATTGGAAGCGCTCGTCCTGCCGGGTTGGAGTGACCCGGGGGCTTGCGCTGGCTAAAGCTTACTTTCCTAAGCTCGAGCCGGCCAAGCTTATGGGCGGGTTTCCGGAATTTAATCACGATGGATCCAAGTTCTCCCCGAAGAATTTCAAGGCCATCCAGAAGGAAGTCCGTCACCCGGCCAGCATGATTGCCGATGGTTTGGACCTTAGTGTCATTATTCCAGCGTATGATTCTGACGACAAGGCTATCAAGTCGGATCTTCCTAAGCCATACGATATGCTGGCCCGATGGAAGGCGGAGGCTGCCCAGTTGAGAGAGGAGGCCGCAAAGAAGAAGGCTGAGGCCGATTCTGCGCCTGCTACCTCCACGCCGATTGTCCCTCCTCCTGCCCGGGCCGGCACTACTGCTGATCCGGGTGTTGCTGCTACCAAGGGTACTGAAGGGCAAGCTAAGGAACAAGACCCGGCTGGCAAAGGCAAGGGGAAGATGGATGCCTCAGACCCGGATGCCGAGTGATACTTTCTATCCGCTGTTATTTCGTATGCGCCAGTCGGCCGATGGGCCCTTTGAACAATTATTTTTGACGGTGCGCCTGTGCACCTTTGATACTAGTATCGAGAATTGTAATGCACTTTAATGCCTTAATATACTTCGTGGCCCTTCTGGCCTTTGGATGATTTTGATATTTATCTGCCTTTGAGCTTATTTGCTCTTGATACTCCGACTTTCTTTATGGTTCCTTTTGCGAGACTCAGTTTCCGAGTCTGGTGGGTTTTGACCGGTGGGCTTTTTCTCTAAGTCCCCAAGTCCCCAAGACCCGGATTTGTGGGTTTTTGGTGCTTTAATAGCTAGATAACTTGCCTCTTTTTTTTTCAAAATCCCCAGTCCCCAAGATCCGAAATTCCGAGTCTGGGGTGTGAGGTTTCTCAAAGAAGACAGGTTGTTTCCGCTAAGCCCAAAACCTAGAGCCGTTTCACATAGGTGTTGAAGTTATGCTTGATAGACTTTGAGTTTCCGGTTATTAACCCTGTACTCTGCATAACTTGTGGTTTAGATGACCCTTTTGACTCTCTTGTACTGTAAGCCGGCTTTCGCGTGGATACCATGTTGTTACATCTGTACGAAAAAAGGGTCAGGCAAGTCCCATTGGGCATCATGGCTGATTGTAATCGTAAGCGAGCAAATCATGCCACTTTAGTGCGAGTCACATCGAGCTTAAGTAAGAAAAGTCAAGAAATTTGGCTCCTTTGTCCGGTTATAAATTGCAGCCGTACTCGTTTGCGAGTAATCGGCCCTTATAACTCATAGGCATCATGGCCGGGTCTTTGAGTTTGTAACTGTGCTATTCAAGCAATCAGCCCCCAAGACCTAAATATATGCAACATACTAAGGAAACTGATGCTCTAAGGAAACAGTACATGATACTTACCTGCAAGAAAAGTTAAAAACATAACAGAAAAATAGAACTTGATAAAACGTGTGAAGGAGATATATCGCTTAAGCATCTCTTTGTTGATATGAGAAAGTTAGGTCAGCAAGCCGCCTCATTAAAAACCCTCCAATCCCCTTAGGTACCCTGGATAGGAAAAGAGTGCGTCTGAAACCTGCTGCCTGTTACATCGTTTAATTATTCTTGGAGATCTCCACCCGAGCTAGTGTAATCAATACACATTCTCCACTCGTTGGTCTTTTTCCTTATAAGTACCGGGTTTGCTAACCAACCCGGGGTGGGCACTTCCATGATACGGCCGGCTATAAGTGGCCGTGCAATTTCTTCTCATGTGGCATATTGTTTAGAGGGATCACCCTCGATGAAAGCCACCATCTTTGTGTCATGTGCTGCCTTAAACTTTGCTCTTTCGTCCTCAGTACTCGGTCTTTTCAATGTTGTTCTGTCATCCGGGTCTACTTGAGACCGGTAATACTTGAGTTCCTCTTTTCTGCAAGCTTGCTCCGCCATGGCTGCATCTCCTTCATCGCACTCAGCTGCTATATCCCGGCTTCCATGTATGGTGATGGTCTGCTTAGGACCCGGGATTTTTAGCTGTAGATACACATAACACGGCCTAGCCATGAACTTAGCATAAGCCGGCCTTCCGAATAGCGCGTGATAAGGACTGCGCAACTTAACCACCTCGAAAGTGAGCCATTCAACCCGGAAATTGTCCTTCGATTCTCCGAAAGCTACCTCCAATGCTATTTTTCCCTCGGGGCACGCTGAGTGACCCGGCACCTCGAAAGATGAACTTTTCTGTAGCTGAGACTCCTTGAGGCCCATGCGTAGAAAGGTTTCCCAATACAAGATATTGATGCTACTTCCACCGTCCATTAGGACCTTCTTCAGCTCATAACCATTGAACTGTGGTGCAACCACCAATGCTAGGACTCCCGGGTGTTATATCCTTTCCTGGTGATCTCTTCTGCTCCATGTTACGTCCTGCTCTGACCATCTCAGGTATCTCGGGAGAGCCGAAGAAACCGAGTTTACTGCTTGTTTCAGTATCCTTTTATCCTTGTTAGAAATTCCTGTGGTATGCACGTGATATTGTCCCAATTGCTTGGGGTTGGCTTGGAAACCTCCAGCTCCCCCTTGGTTGTTACCCGGATTTCCGCCTGCCGGGTTACTGGCTGGGGGTGGGCCGTTGCCCGGGTTTCCGCCCGGACCCGGTCCTCCTCCCCGACCTGCACCTCGCATGGCCTTGTTTATCTCCTCATTCTTCCATCTCGGTAGGTCCGCGCACTGCTCCAATGAGTGGTTAGCCGGCCTACCATTCCTGCTGTGCTTTGGGCACGCCATTCTGAAGATATCCCAATTGTTACCCGGCCTTGGCGGTCCTTGATAATTTCCTCCATTGTGGTTTCCAGTATTGAAATTTCCTTCTGCCCTGGGTCTCGAAGACCCGGCTTCCGTGCTAGCAACAAACTCGGAGCCTCCCTCAAACGGGCGCTTGTTCTGGTTGTTCCCATTGTTACCCCCATTGTTACCCGGCGTTGATCCATTGCCGGTTCTTCCATTTGTATTTGTTTTTGCTTTCTTGTCATCGACATCCTCTTCTGTAGTATCCGTTGCGGCGTGTTTGTTGCACGCATCCATTAGCTCTCCCATCGTAACCTCTGAAGCATTTCGACTAGATTTCATGCGAGTTAACTTCTGCACTAAAGGTATGTACTTGCACGTCTTCGCCATAGCTTGTAGCGCATCTTTGGGCTGAATATCCGTAGATGAGTGAAGTATCTCCATAACCCGGCGCACCCAGCTGCGCGCCGATTCTCCCTTCTTTTGGACACATCGCTCTAGGTCATCAATAGTAAATAGCTTTCTGCACGTTCCATGAAAATGTTTGATAAATGCAGTTTTTAACTCTTCCCACGACTTGATAGACCCCTCTGGTAGATTGTTGAACCATAATTTTGCCGCTCCTTCTGACATCATTAAGTACATGAACTTGGCTTAAAGATTTTCAGTTGCGTTGCGAATCGACATTGCCATCTCATAGCTGCTCAACCATGTTTCCGGATCCATAGTCGGCTCATAATTCACCACTTTACCCGGTTCCTTGAATTTATCCGGGTAAGGCTCAGCCCTGATGTTGTCCGACAGGCACTTAGGCCCAGCGAGATTCGTCGGAACTGGCCTCACTCGGGAAACGTGTGACCCTGCGGGAGGTGCGGTTGGGCGCGGTACGGCTGGTGGCCCGTGCACTACAGACCCGGCCGCGGCCCTCCTGGCTCTGGAGCTATCCACGATGGCTTGTGCTGCTGATGCTGCTGGTACTGCTTGAACGCGGGGAGGGGGCGGCACTTGCTGCTGCTCCGCCCTCCGCCGTGCTGAACTTGTCTGAATATTGCCGGTATTAGCTCGTTGTTGGCTGACATATGGTGTCCCATGCATCCCGCTTCTGTGATCCGGGTAATTAACTTGCTGTGCTACTGCCGTATGCAATAACTCGATCGCCCGTCGGGTCTGCTCCGCATGGGGTGACTCTCTTACGGGGATCTGATTCAATGCTAACGTTGCAGCATACACATTATCCATGGGGTTGTTGTAATGACCTGCTGGCGTGCGAAATCGTGATGGTGGTGGTGGTGGTAACGTGTTGCCGGCGGTGACTCCAGTCTGTAATGTGGGTAATCCGGCTTGTGTGTTTACCGACTGTGCTCCTCCAGTAACAAGTTGTTGTACGGTTCCTTGGTCTGCTGCTGGAATTGGTTGATCTTGAGGTGTGATAAATAGGTTGGTCGGATTTATAACTCCACCCGTTGCTGGTAACATGGTTTGATGCCTTTGACGCGTCCTGGTTGTCTCTTCTCGGAGCCGGGTTTCCAATGCATCCAGCTCACGTTGGCGGGTGGCCATCCCTTGCCTTTCCGCTTCTACTTGCCTTCTCTGTTGCTCCAATGCACGGCGGGCTACGTCCAGATCTCTGACACGTTCCGCCGCGTTTTCCGGAGTAATAACTGTAGCTAAAACGGTTGGATCCAGAATCCAATTGTTGTTGAATAGGGCCGGGTGTTGCGGGTTTGAAGGACCCGCCCCCGGCGTTCGGTTTGCCAGATATCCAAACATGTTTGCCTGCAACTCACTGTCCGCCGCGTGACTGGTAACTGATGCTGCTTCTCCGTCAACCCGGGTGAGAACCGGATTTCCGTCAACCGGATCTTGCTGCTGGGCCAATGTTTGTGCTACTCCGACCGTGGCCGCGGTCACGTTCCCCTGATTAAGATTGGTCGCAGGAGCCGTGTAAACCGCAACCTGGCGCACAATGCTTGGCGTGGACTCGTACACTTTCTCTTTGCTGCTATTTTCCTCGTACCGGTTCTCCAGCAGATGCAGGATGGATTCGGTATCGTCTTCTCTCATGACCCGGCCACGCGGGGTCCATGCCGGCTCCTCCGGCTGTTCCCTCTTCGTGGGGGCTCTTCTGTCGCATCTACCGTCCCGACCGATTCTTCTCCATCTGATTGAGCGTGGGTGGCCTCCCCTGACACAGAATCAAATTCGAAATCGTCAGGGATTGAACCGTACGTACGTACCATGCCGATGAAGACGTTGATCTGGCCGATTGTCACGACAGATCCGGATTCGAGCAGATCCGACTCTGGCCCCCAGCCGGAATCGTCCACCATCTTCTCTCCTTCGCGGTCGGTGTAGATCTCGCCGATGACAAGGTTCTCCATGTTCTTCCGAGCTTCTCCCGTGATGTAAACACCCTTGGACGTAGGCCCCACGGTGGGCGCCAACTGTCATGGGATAATCACGGCAGACGTTACCGGGGGTAACGTATCTTGGGGCAAGACGACTCTGGTGTTTGGGAGAGGGTTTAGCTCAAGGGAAAACATGACGATATGCGATCTGGAAGCCGACAATCTAGTCGCCGAGTCTCCGATCTCGATCTATTAATTCAGCTCTCGTGTTACAATGGATACTCGATACCTAGCGATATTGCTCTGACTCTTGGATCTCTCTCGTCTAACCCTAGGGGCCGGCTTATAAAGCATCCGGACCCCCTGACCTGCTCTCCAAGGCGTACTCTGGATCCTACCCGGACACTTCTTACAAAACCCTAAACTTCCTTACCGGAACCCACAATCCGGGTTACCAGGCCTACGATCTTGGGCCTTCTAGAAGCTCCTTTATTCTTAGCCGGGTCTCGCGCAGCGTCCTTTGGGCCGAGTTATACCTTGGCGTTGGCCTACCGGGTTATCATCCCTCCATCAAGTACGTCCCATAAGGGGTTATAAAAGAAGTCTTAATTTGATTTTCCTTTTTCATGTGTATTTGATGGTACCCGGAATATGCATCCAAAAAGCATAAAAGCTCAGAGCCTGCAGTGGCATCTATTATTTGATCGATTTGCGGTAACGCGAACCTATCTTTTGGACACAGTTTGTTCAAGCTGATGTAATCTATACACATTCTAAGGGTAGTAGTATCTTTCTTCAGTACTAATACTGGATTTGCAGACCATTCAGTGTGTATAACTTCCTAGATAAAATCTGCTGATAAAAGCCGGATAATTTCCTTGCCAATAGCCTTCCGTCTTCTTCCGTCAAATCGACGGAGACCTTGTTTGACGGATTTGGAGCCTGCAATCACCTTAAGTCGGTGCTCAGCAAGTTCCCTGGGTACGCCTGGCATGTCAGCTGGACACCAGGCAAAAATATCCCAGTTCTCACGGAGGAACTTGATGAGCTCGCTTTCCTATTTGTCGGTCATCCCAGTTCCCACTACGACAAATTTTGTCGGACCTTTGGGGTCTAGGATTACCTGTCTTGTGTTCTCGGAGGCCTTGAAGCTATCTGCTGGCTTCCGGGTTTCTTTTCCTGCCGGCATTTCTGTCGGCGATACCTCTTTGGCCAGCTCCTTCAACTCTTCTTTTGCTATGATCTTCTCAGCGCAAAGGGCGTTTTCTTTCTCCAGCTTGTTTGCCAGCTTGAAGTCTCCAGATATGGTGATTACTCCTCCTTTTGGCCCTAGCATCTTCAGCTTGTTATAGATATAACATGATCTTGCCATGAATTTGGCGAAAGCTGGACGTCCGAGTATTGCGTGATACACGCTTTCGAACGACACCACTTCGAAGGATACTTTTTCCTGACGGAAGTGATCTTTTTTTCCGAAAGTGACATCTAGGGAAATTTCTCCTAGGGATCGTGCTTGCCTGCTAGGAACAATGCCGTGAAAACGTATGTTGCTGTGGTTGAGCTGGGTCTCGGAGATTTTCAGATGCCTCAGTGTATCCAGGTACATTATGTTAATGTTGGATCCTCCATCCATCAGCACTCTTTTTAGCCTAGTGTTCTGGACAATAGGGCTTACAACAAGAGCTTGCGTGCCGGGTTCAGGGATATTCCCGGGATGATCAGAATGATCCCAGGTGATTGGTGTGTTTGAATATTTCAAGAATTTTGGGGTTGCCGGAACAACCGCGTTTATTTCTCGAAGCGTTCTTTTTTACACCTTTGCTGATGGAGTTGCCAGGAAAGTGAGGGCACACTCTCCATCAACTCTCGGAAACTTGGGCTCGCCTTTTCGCTGCTGTTCCTGAATTTTTTCGTCAGTATCCGATTCACTGTCTTCTTTCTCAGCTTCTGGCTTTTGCTTGGAAAATTTTCTTTTGGAATTCTTCCCCTTGTTTCCGGATCCTGCACTGTCTTTCATGTGCTTGTGCAGCTGGCATTGTGCGTTGGTATGAGTGGGTTTCCCGAATTGCGAATGGTGGACGCAGGGTTCTGACTTAATCTTTTCCCATTCTTCCTTGGTGTAATTGATTGGTTCTGAACTGCATCCTTTCCACCTATTCCCCTTTTCACTTCCAAAGGCTATGTAAACTTCTTTGGGCTTTTGTGTTGCATCTGGAGTTCCTTTTTTCTCAGGTCGAGGATTCTTTTTGGCTTGTATCAGTGTATCGATATTGCCTCCTCTAGCTCTGATGTCGTCCTCGGCTGCAGCATGTTCATTGGCGGTTGTAAGCATAGATCCGAGATCTTTGTGCTGTTTGGAACAAACCATGAACGGTACAAGTCCGGGTTTTAGGCCATTGACGAAAGCATGCATTGCTTGTACGTCAGTTACTCCAGAGCAACTATTCTTCATTGCCGTCCATCTTGAGATGAAATCCATGTATGGTTCGTCCTCAAATTGGGTGCAACGGTTTAGCTGGTTGATGCTATTCGGGCGCTTGTACGTTCCCCGGAAATGTTGAGTGAATACTCTAGCCATATCATCCCAGCTGTCGACAGTTCTAGACGGCAATCCATTGATCCAATCTCAGGCTCCATCCAGTAACATTAGGGGAAGAAACTTTACAGCTTCCAGGTCAGTCCCATTGTTGATCTGGACGGCTGTATAGTAGTCTGAGAGCCAGGTATCCGGGTTTGTACTACCGGTATATTTTTGGTATGTTGGACCAACTTTGGCAAACCCAGAATGCAGGGTTATCCTTCGAATACTATCTGTGAAGCACTTAGGTCCAAAGTATAGATCATCTCTTTCCGCCCTATCCATGTGTGCGGAGTACCTTCCGGCTGAATGGACAGAAGGGGATCTACTCCTTTCTTTTCCATTGTTGCGCGGACGCGCTTTTCCGGGATCATCTCTATTTCTTCCGAGATCACGCCCCTTTGGATGAGGTGGAGTTCTACTCCTGTTCCTTTCCTTATCCCTAGGGGGTGTCCGAGATCTCTCACGCCTGTGAGGTATATCCTGTCTTCCAGCTTTTTCGGTTGGGCGTTTCGGAGGCGGCATTGCTTTGCCATCATTCCGGTGTTTTTCTTCCCGATCATGAGGATTAAATCCACCTTTCGGGAGGTGGGATCCGGTTCTAGACGCTTCATCCTTGTTATCGGGATTTTTCTTGTCTTTTCTCGGATCCTCTTTCTTATCTTTTGAGTTGTTTGAATCTCCAAGTTCTTCCGGTCCAGGTGCTCCAGCGGCGCAAGTAGCTGTTTTGCATAGGGCGGAGTCGTCATGCAACTTCCCTGATCGCTCTTGCCCTCGCTGCTGTTGTTGCAATGCTTTTCCTAGGAAAGCATACACCCCTTGAAGTTTTTCACCGTTGGAGTACATATCGTGGTTGAGGACGGCGAACGCTGCTTCCGCGTTTTCTGCTGTGGTTTTGTATATTGGTTCGCCTCTGGCATCTTTGCCGTTTACCTGCATTTGCCAAGATGGGTTGTGAAACCTTTCTTTTGGCGGCAGTACTTTCGGTCTTACGATTCCGGGTAACCTTGTAAGTTTAATGCCAGATCTATTCTTTTTCTCGTACTCCTCGATTTCTTCCTTCATGAGCTTGATGTCATCCTGGTTTTTTTGGAGGTGTTCACGAGTTCTGAATAGATGTTGTTGTTGCCTTTGGAGAGCTCGTCTCCTGGCTTCTAGCACTTCAGGGGGTTCGTGCAATCCCACTGGTGTTTGCAACAACTCCTGTTCTTCTTGCTCTGTCATTGGCAGAACAAGGATTTCTTTGGTTTTCTTCTCCGCGGGCTTTATTCCGCTTGCATCTCCTACTTCCGGGCTTTCATCGGCTGGATCAGCCGATTTCTTCTTCCAGAGTTTGTATTGGAGTTTTTTAGCGGCCTTGTGCTTTTTCTTGGAAGAGGGAGGTTTTTTGATAGGTTCATCCTCTGTCAGTTCTTTGACATTGGGAAATATTGGAGAAGTTTCTCCGTCTTCTCTCTCTTCCTCTGGCGGAGGAGTTCTAGGGCTTCCCTGACTGCCGGCATCCGTGTTTTCAGCCGGTTTTGCCATTAGTACTTCGTGGAATCCTTCCTGAAGAGATTTAACCTTTCTTTCGAAGGCGTCCTCATCTTCGTCTTCGGAATCAAAGTCATCTGATCCGGTTTCTGACTCTAATCTCGCCTCAATGGCGGCTAATACAGAGTCAGCTTCCGAGTTCGTCTCTATGTTGACGGATGTCGGATCTTCCACCTCCGTAGTGGGTTTGCTGTTTTCTGCCTCTTGCACGGGATTGCTTTCATTCGTGTTTTCGGCGACCTCGGATTGCACCATACGGATAAAGTGTGAATCACTTTTATATCGTCAATCTGAGCAAAACCCGATATCGTAGTCATCTTCGACTGGGTATAGGGCGGGTGGGAAAAGTTTACTTCCACCGCAAAACCCCATGGCCTCTGCATTTAGTCCGATTAAGAAATTTGCAGATCCAATCGGTAACACGCAGGCACTTACCAGATGATTTTGCGCCGGTATGTAAGATCCATTGTCGAGGAAGCGTCCAACGTTGTCGTCGAACTCCAGGCTTCCGACAGTTATGAAACTGCCGATTCCGCCGAGTATCCCAGATCGAAACTTAACGCCTGACGTCGCTGGCCCCACGGTGGGCGCCAACTATCGAGACATCATAGACGGGGGTGCCATGAGATTACGGGTAGAGACGTGGGGGGACGTGATTGTGCTAAGGACCAAAACACAGGGTTTACCCAGGTTCGGTACGTCGCAGTAATGCGGCGTTCCTACTCCTGCAATCTCACTATTAAGGACTAAAGCCTATGTATACAAAGTACAATGTGAGGTTCTGTTAGCTATTCGTCGAGGGTCAACCTCTCGTCGAGTTAGCCAGTAGCTTCTTGTCTATCTATCATATCTCCCGTCAGGCTTTATATAATAGCCGGGTTAGGGCATACAGAGTAGGAAACCTAGAAGACTACGGTAACTATTAACTTGGAAAGTAAGGAATCCGTCTTCTACTCCAAGCCAGATCACGTGGGCTGTGATCCGGGTTCTTCTAGAATCCGGCTTCTGTGCGTCAGCTTACTGGGCCGCCCAATGGACCGTAGCCCATTACCATTTGGGCCTCCCGGGTAATCCGGCACTTTAGACTACCATCTGATACACCCCTAATCGGTATATATCCGACATGTAATATTATTTATAGTGAGATAAGAAATGAGTTGCGCCGTTTGGTACATATACGTAATGGGGATATTTTTCGTAGCCCCGGACGGGGCTATGCAGAATATCCCCATTATGTATGTGCACGAAATGGTCCAACTTTGTTCGGATCTCACAAACACTTACGTATGTGATTTTGTTTAGTTTCAACAAAGTTCAGAAACCCTTGTCTTCATCCTTCTCTGCATCACCATCACGTATACTACATCGTAACAAGCACAAGATATGAGAAGGGCCAATTTGATCCTTTGTGTTTGACTTTCATCTTATTTATGTAACAAGCACAAGATATGAGAAGGAATATTTACTTAGTCCGGATCTGTTTTTAGTTTATGTCTCTGTTGGACCTGACGAGCGATGTCCAGGACTGGGCCCCGTCGGGATGGCACTGGGAGGTCCTTACTACCGGGACACGTGGCTTGGTGAGAAATCTGGGTGACGTGGTCGACCCGGATATTCTTTGGTGGCGATCGCGTGGGCCATGATCGGTGCGGAGAGAGGCGGCCCCTGAGGAGGTGGTACATCGGCGTATCAGGGAGGAGGACGAGCATGTCCGTTGCTACATTACTTGCTCGATAGGGAGTATAGCAGTGGTTGGTCGATTATTTGGAGGGTTCCTTACCTCTTGACCTATGTGAACGGACAACGACGTCGCCTAGAGGGGGGGGTGAATAGGCGATTAAAACTTTTCCGGTTAATGCTTGCTAAATGCGGAAATAAACTAGGTGTTTAAATTAACAAGCATACAACCTAAATATTCTAGGATAAACTAGATGAACCAACAACTTATTCTAAGCAATACAAGTAACAAGGTGATAGCAAGATATATAACTTCAAGCTCGAAGGCTATCACAATGTAAATTGCATAAGTGAAAAGCTCGGGTATAGAAATAACCGAGGCACACGGAGACGATGATGTATTCCCGAGTTCCTCCCACAAAGGGGAGTACGTCTCGTTGGAGGGGTGTGAGCTCGCCACGAAGGCCTACTCAACGCCACAAAGGTCTCACCCTATTCTCCGATGAACCCCGCCACAAAGGCCTAGTTCACCTTCCACTATTGGCAACCTTCAAACCCGAGGCACGCATCCACAACTCAATTGGAGGCTCTCGGTGTCACCACAATCTTGGGGCACGCATCCACAACTCAATTGGAGGCTCCCAAGAACACCACAAGTCGTCTAGGGTCCAAGACCCAAGAGTAACAAGCTCACAAACTTTCAACTTCCACGAATCCTCGTGGAGAGAGCAAACGATGCAACCGATGCAAATGGCAAGAGCACAAGTGCTCAAATCCTTCACTCTCAAATTCCAACAAAGCAACAAATGCTTATGGGGGAATAAGAGAGGAAGAACAATGGAGGAGAAACACCAAGAACTCCAAGATCAAGATCTACTAAGTTTCCCTCACTAAGAAGGAAGATGGATTGGTGGAAATGTAGATCGAGATCTCCTCTACCTTCTCCCTCAAAGATATGCAAGAATCATAGGAGGGATTGGGAGAGGGGCAAGCTTTCCAAGGTCAACAATGGTGGGAGAGAAGGGAAAAAACGTGCTTGGAAGACTTGGGGACCAATGGGGAAGAAAGCCCCCTTAAATAGGTCCCCACAAGAACTAGCCGTTGTGCAGGAATTTTGGGACCGGAATATCCGGTCCGAAGTGAAAATTCCGGTTCAAATAATCCGGTTCACTCCAGTGCGAAAACTGGTCTGAAATCCGTCAAAACCGGAATATCCGGTATGCCCCGAAAAATCCGGTTTCCAATAATCCGGTTCATGTCAGTACCGAAAAATGGCTCAACTAGAGACTTCATAACTTTTGCGTCCGGACTCCGTTTTTTATGATCTTTGGCTCGTTGAGTTCGTAATGAAAAACTCTACAAGATCATGCAGAGAAAAATCACTGCCCAACAATGGAAACTAAAACCAAATGTAGAAAGGTTTAACCTCTCTAAATGGAACAACCGGTAAAACTTCCAACACGAAAACTCACATAACTTTTGCGAATGAAATTCCGAATTAGGTGAGTCCAAAATGCATTGGAAAGAAAAGAGCAAGGAGTATCCAAATAAAGGTGAAAATATTGATACCTCAAAGTACGGAGAAGTTACCACACATGGAAGGTGTGGGAACATTCTCAAAGATGAACGGAATATTTTCTCCACCGAAAACGCAACAAGTTTTTCTTACGAAATCCGTTTTCGAGAAACCAAGGCTTGTCATGAAGATCATGACAAGCACTAAAACCCAAAGGAGACAAAAGCCAAATAAGAACCAAGAAAGATGATATGCAAAGTATGCAAAGGTTTGAGCTCTCCATAACGATTCGATCGAGTTAGTCACTTGAGAGCCCCTCTTGATAGTACGACTAATCTATCCTATAACCCGGTCTCCCAAAGACACGAGACCGGTAAAATAGAAAACCTATCAAGATTATAACTTTGCCTTGAGAATTCCACTTGAGCTAGATGATGACGATCTTGACTCTCTCAAGTTGGATCTTTTTTCTTGATTGCGCTTGCTAGCACAAACTCCGCTTGATGAAGACTTGCAAGTTGCTCCCCCATACACCATTATGGGAGAGACTAGCTCCCCCATACACCATTATGGGAGAGACCCTTCGGTAAATCTTCACAAGGCCACAATCTCCAAAAGGGTGGCAAGCATCAAGCATAGGATATCTTCTAGATGCTTCACTTGAGCTTCCATGTCAAGCTAGATGACAAACACCGCTTGACGACAACATAGACCATGGGCTATATGAAATCTTCCTTTTGGTTCATGCCCATGGAAAGATACCTAACCACACATAGAGTTGCGACACACACATATCATGGGTTAGTTCACAAAGCTATATTTGACAATTGCTTACCATACCATGAGATACACAATCCCACTTGGTACAACTTGTAGCTTTGTGTGTTGATCGCTTGCTTGATCAACCTTGTATCTTTGCTTCTCACTACTAAAGATGATGTCTTGAAGAAGATAATGAAAGATCACCTAATCCTTTTCTTCAAGACACACTAGCAATAAGCTCAACTCAAACCATGACCATTCTTCATATAAATCCTTGAATGTAACAATGGCCATCAAGGAAGCTAATAGAGTTCAACACATGAACTCCATTATTTCCTATGAAAAAGATCTACAAAGATAACTCAATGCAAACATTAGTCCATAAGGATTGTCATTAATTACCAAAACCACATATGGGGGAACCATGCACTTTCAATCTCCCCCATTTTGGTAATTGATGACAATCCCTTTTTACGAGGGTTTATATGATGAATGAAGCAAACATGCTAAACAAGAGCAAGGATGCAATAGCATGGAAAGGCAAATGCAAATGCTTAAGAACGAAACTAGAGCATAAACCAAATTCCCTTAAACCCTCTAAACTTCTCCCCCATTGGCATCCATTGCCGAAATGGGCAAAAAGATTAGAAGGCCAATATAGTAAGAGCTCCCCCATAGTGTATGCATTCCTCATGATATGAGTGAAATCAAGTGCATATCTCCAACTATGAATAGATGGAGGGAGATCAAACTATATTGAGGATCCAAAGATTTATAAGCAAAGTAAAATTGAAGGATACTTTCACAAACAAGCAACCAACCACAGGGATCCGAAAAACCGATTGACCAACATCAATATTTTGATAGGATCAACCAAGTGTTCTAGAAAATCAAGAGGGAACTCCCCAAGGTACATGCACAATGTTAGATTTGAATTACTATATAATGTGCACAACATGGAATCATCACTCCCTTCTAGATAATTTTGAACACAAACAAGAGGAAGATAATAGATTGGAGATGAAGCAAAGCAACTTGCAAACAAACAAAAGTTGAGCAAAGAAGATCAAGAAGTGACAAATAAAGACTTACTCAACCGAAATAGATGCGTGTGACAAGGAAAAACATTTTTAGGAGACTAATAGGATGATAGAATCATCAACATAGTCTTTCAATATAGGAGGCACATAGTGCATATCATGTCTTTCCCATACACACAAACCATCAAATGATAAAACACATAGGTCCGCAAGCTTATTAAGATGCAAAAGGAATACCAAAACAAAAGCAAAGCTTGTGCCTTTTAGGAACCACCAAGGAATATAAAGCAATAAAAAGTGGTCACTAAAGAAATAGAATATCAATTAAAGATGTAACTATTATCGTGTGTATAAGTTTCTAAGCGGACAACAATCACAAAGATATATATCCACAAAGAAACATGCACACACAAAATACGTACAAAGGTGAAGAACATGATATCCAAGAGAGGTTCATTAATATACCAATAAGATTTTTGCTTGAGAGCAAAGCACTAAGCTTAGTTTAATCTTAAGGGGATATAGATGAACACACAAAACTCATCAAAGCATCACAAATATCACAAGGGAAAAGTGATAGTTGGAATGCTTCGAGAAAGGTAACGCATATCACAAAAGATTCAAATGGTTTTTGAGAATTCATCAATATTGCATATGAGATACTTCAAGAATAAGTTGCTAGATTAAACTACTTGGGATTGGTGAATCATGGAAATGATTATAAATATCCCCTTAGTATGTAATCATCCCGGCTTACTCATAGTTAAAATAAAGATGCTTTTGATAAGACATTTGCAAGAACCAAATGAAATGCAACAACGGGAAATCATGCCAAGAAGAAACCTACACAAGGTTGAAAGCTAGAAATGTATGCATGAGATAGATACTTGTTACCGAGACGACATTGGTGATGAAGAGGATGCGAGTTTGATAATCATCGAAGCTTGACTCCTATAATACCATGGTGAGAACACCTTCCTTATGAATGGAGCAAGCAACCAATGTATCTCCATTGTACCTAAAACAAAATTCAAGTACAAAATGGTACCCAAACTCATTGGGTCCAAAGTAGTTAGAACAACTACAATACATAGGACAAACTCCAAATAAATATGTGCATATTAATATGAATTTGAATTTCATGCACATCTTAGCCATTTAGGATTTGATGGAGTTTATCCTATATATTGGATCAACGAAAGTAATCATGCCAAAAGATATACATAGTAAATAAGCATGCACAAAACTTTCAAGAACCAAAACAAGATACAAATTGGACAAAGAACTAATTAAACCAAGAAGCCACTCACAACAGTGAAAAGAAAGAGAATTGTCCAAAAAATATCAAGACCCAAATCAACACATGATTGAGGAAAACAAATAGAGAAGATACCAAAAAACATCAAGAATAAACAAACCCTCTACACTTTTCATGATAGCACACAAAGTACCAAGACGAAAAATGTTCGTCTTCCAAAGAGACAAGTCATTGGGATAAAATACAAATTAAAGACAACAAGTGTTCAAACGCATATTGGATAGTTCTTCCAATAATAGTGCATTATTTATGATCTTGCTTTTGAATACAAAATGCACACAATGGAATCATTACTCTCCATATATATTATTGAAACACTAGTCATGTTTAAATAAAAACAAATAGTTGCAATACCAATTTAAAGAATGGTGATCTACTCAATGTAGGATAGCTTCCCCAAGAATAGTGCAACCCAAAGAAGTATGACTTTGAGCATAAGTTCACAAGTATGGGATCATTGCTTTTCCTAACTCAAGAAAGCATAAAACAAATTTTGAGTAGAGCAAGGAAGACACAAAGGAGTTTGAACCAAACAAATCATTGGCAAGAAACAAGGAAATTTTAGAGCAAAGGCCAAAGTAAATATGATCAATAAACTTACCACAAATTATTATTACTTGTCAAAGACAAGAGATTTATGGAGATATTTCTCGGTGGTAGAATTGTTCACAATCATATTCACAAAACATAAGCATGTGGAAAAAGATAGGAATAAGAAAACATGCTTAGATAGATGTAACATCCAAGTATGAAAACCCTTAGTTGTTTTACTTATTTGTTTAATTTATGCAATGCATCATATCATCATCCTCATATTTATTTCTGTTTGCATTGTTTTCATAATGAATCAATCTTGTTTTCACACTTGTCTGTTACAATCTCTCAAATAAAGATTTGCAATTCCAAAAACATCAATTGCTTCCAATTAGTTTCATATTGGATCAACTCTTAAATTGTTGCTTAATTTAATCAAACCATTTCAATCATTATTTTCTAAGTCATTTCAAATTCAAACAACCCTTAAAAATTCAGCACCTTTTGAAACCATAAAGGTCACCACCCCTTTTTCCCTCTTTAAACCCTTCCAAAACCCTAGGGGAAACCCTAGTGGGAATGGCATTATTTTCCAATATTAAGTATTATGGTAATTTTCAATTAAATTGGTTAATTTTTAAAATAGCAAGCAAACAATAAAGTTTTGAAAACAACAACTACCCAAAAGGTTGCATTTTCCACTAATAAATGTACCCTATTTTTATTCCAAACTTTCTGTAAACAAAATCTTGTTTTGTTTCCTTTTTGCTCAACTACAAAAAAAAACAGTACAAAAAATAAAAAGAATAAAGAAGGGAGGAGAGCAGCAGCAGCTAGAGGTCCAACCCAGCCCAGCCCGTTTTTTTTCCCTCTGGCCCGATAACCCTCAAGTCGCTGTCGTCCTCCTCCCCCTTGCTGGCGTCATGGCGTACGACTCCTCCTCTGTCGTTGATCCTCCTCTGGAGCTCCCGATGGCCGCCGTACAGCTCCACTCGAGCCCATAAAAACCACCGCGACGCCCCCTCACGGCCACCCAACCCTAGAACTCTACCCCGGCGCCGCCAACCTCCCATCCTCTCCCCCCAAGCTCCTGCCTTTCCCTCTGAACCTCTAGCTCGGAACCCCGCCACCCTCTCTGAAACTCGCCGCCGCTCGCCGTCGCCGATGGCTAGCAACGCGAGCTAGCCACGGGAACGGGAAGCCCACGGTTCCCTCTACCTCCACGACACCGCCACCGAGCCCTAGCCGCCTCCGATCCTCGCCGCCGTCCGCGATTCTCCGGCGAACGCCTGCAGTTCAGGTGATCTTCACCGTCGCTCCTCCTCGCCCTTTTCTGTTACTTCTCTGCACGGTCGCGCACCGATCACTAGGCCACACCCAGCAGCACCAAACGCTAGCACACGGGCTAGTCGCCGCAGTGCTCAGCCGCGGCGCAGCGCTGCTTTAGCCGGCGTTCTGCCGATCAGCGTTTCGGTCGTCAGGTTCAGAGAAGCACTGCTCTGTTCGAAGTTCAGTTAGCAGCGTTAGTGTCACAACATCTTTCGTCAGTCTTCCTTCCTATCACAACCGCACGCTAGCGCAGATGGCTGGCTCCCTACGCGCGATGCAGTAGATCTCGGGTTCGAGCCCCGCGGAGCGCAACACCCCTTTTGGCAATTTTTCGCCTCCGTGCTGGCAGCCCGGGCCCGCTGGTCAGCCTCCCCCGCTGCCACGCACACACGCAGTGCCACAGGGCCACCTGACAGCGTGTGGGTATACCCTGTGCACGGTGACAAAAGTATAACTTGTTTTCTGTTTCTTTTTTAAAATAGCAGATTGGAATACAAACTTCAAAATTCAATATCTTGGGTTTTATAATACCAACAAATGCAAACTTTATATCTATTCTGATCCAAATTTCATAGTCTTTTCAAATATTCAACTTGTGTTCTGTTTTGAATTTTCAAAATTCATTTAAATTTCAAATTTGAATAATTCAAATGCAAATTGAAATAATTCATAACTAAGTCATACTGTTTTCAAATAATTCAAATAAAATATGTTTTTCACACCTTTTTGAATGTTCTATTCAAATATAAATTTTGTTTTCTGGTTTGAACAATTTAAATTGCCTAAACAATTTAAATCTTGTTAATTCAATTAAAAATTGTTTACTATTGTTTAATTCATAATTAATTAATCCAAAATCCAATTTCAAAATGTGAGACATGTAATCCAACTAAAATTTGATAACCTTTTAAAATATCAAATTTGTAATTGGTTTTGCATACTTTAAATTGTTGAAAACAATCAATACTTGTTCAACACCATTAATTACCAATAATTCCAAACTTGTTAATGTTTTCTAAAATGATTAACTATCATTCCAATTGCTTTTAATTTGGTTACCTTATTGTTCCTCATCATGCATGCATCATACTAAGTCACTTACACATGATGCTTAGTGATAGAACAATTAATTCAACTCTAAAGAATGGGCTTCCATATGCAACCTTTGCATATGGAATCCATTTAAACTTGTGTCTCATCTCAACTAGCTTAGTTTGGTGCATCTATTAAACATGACATGCATCATCCAATGTTTGTGCACCTATGCCATGTATTGATTGCCCGTCTTCCTTTGTTGTTGTTTTTGCTTCTTCTCGATTAGACGACGACGTTGGTACCGACGAGCCTTACGACACCACTACTCAGGACCTAGCCCAGTACGAGGCTGAGCTGCCAGGCAAGTTATCACTCACATGAATCATCGAGTTCCTTTCCACACTTGTTGTCGATACTATCTTTTTGTCTACTATTGCTAGCCCTATGTATCGTTGCTTGTTCTCCGAACCCATCACATGATACCTTGAGCCATGATATTGCCTCACCTCCATACCTACAGCCTTTGCTTGTGCCTTAGTATTATATAGCATGCTTAGGGTTGCTTTTACTCGAGTCTGTTGTCGGTTACTACTTTTACTATCTTATTATCTTGTACCGGGGCTCGTTGTTAATCAATCAATCCTGTTAATTGCTAATGGTAATAATAATTTGATGATAAGGCACCGGCAGGAGGCCCATGAGTGGTTTTGGAGCCTGCTAGTGTCGACCCTAATAGGAAAAGGGTCTTGTCTACTGATCCATGATGAGCGCACTACCCGCATTTGGGAAGCGAGTATGGGCGCCCCCCTCAACTTGACCTGATTCGCATCTCGTCCAAATCGCCTCATTTAGTTCGTGTTTTCCATTTGCCGCATGCATGTTTTTGCGAGCCCAGCGCAGGGTGGAATTTTCGTAGTCGGCATATAGGGGGACACGTTCTTAGAGTGCTATGAGGGTCCATTTTCTTCTGGGCTCGATTAGCCGTGCGCCCAAGGTGCTTTGGGCTTGATGCGAGGAATGGTTGGTTGTGTAGAGTACCCCGCTTGGTGGAAGTGCATTTCCATCTGGCGGGTTATTCTTGAGTGTACGGCCAAATTGGTGCAACCCTGCAGGGATAATCTTCTCGAGAAGCCGTGTTTTCCGCGGTTATGGATTACTTAGTGAAAGTACTGGCTAACAAGTACTCAGAACAACTTCAACATAACTATCAACCATGTTTCACCCAATGATTAATAACTTGACTAGTAATAGGTTATTCACACAATAACTTGATTCACCTTATCTCAACTGTGTGAGTTATCCTCGGATTGCTTCTTTGGATAAGGGGCGAGGTCCAGGATGGGTTTGTTTGAAGTTATCTTTCAGTTGGTTACAATCCTCGATCTTATCTTTTCTGTTAGCCGGAACTTGTAGTTATATTCTGTAGTTGTTTAGAGCAGGCAGCAGCAACTTTCATATTACCCCTTTCTTCCGTTGATCCCAAGCATCAATGCTTGTGTTGACGGGTAACTCCTTGATGAACTGTGAGTCTTGCTTGCCAGTACTTGGATGTACTGACCCCGTTGGGGCTGTGGTTTACGCAGAGTACGACTACGATGCTTCCCAGGATGGCTACTTTGTGGAGTTCGACGAGTCTGCAGACGAGTAGTTAGCTGGACCAGGGCAGGATCCAGACCTACGTGAATGGGCTTCGCTTTTCTTTATTTTCTCCGGCTTCTTAAGCCATGGATTTGTCTGTACTCAGACCCCTTTGATTGCTTCCGCTGTTGTAATGGATGATATGTTGGGACATGTGTCCTCTGGATGACTGTATTCGATATTTCTGCCTTAATGAAGGCCAGTTGCCCTTATTTCATTCTTTTGTGTCTTAGAGACATTCTGTGCTATCATTCGTACCTAACTGTTGACGTACCGTGCGTGTTTGATTATGAAGTACGTCGACAGTAGTGCCTTTAGGTTCCTAGAGGATAGTTTACTTCGACGGTGGAAGCAGGGCTTGTGTTGTCGCGCATAAGCGCGGGCCTACCAGGAAGCTGGGACGTGGGAGCATGTTTGCCCCATAATCCAAGCACCTGACTTCCAGTTCGTGCGATGAGTATCCTCTAGAAACCTTGGGTGCGACAAATGGTATCAGAGCCTGTCTGCCTGTAGGATCCCTTTTTACTGGTCGCAGTTGAGTCTAGAAACTATTTTGTAGCTATATAGGAAAAATGAAACGTGAGAGTAGGAATTCTGCCATTTTTCTTCTTTCCCCACCCACCCACCCTTTTCTGGTAAGGAAGTGCAACGTTGTTTTCTGTTCTCACCTAAACTTTCAAGTTAGGATTTCACGTGTTTTGGGTTATCTGTAGTACCTCAGGACTTTTGGTCTCGTTTTCCCGATGTTGCTTCGATATCATGTTCTTTTCAACATCCTTTCGTCCGTTCAACCTTGTTGTTGTTTTCCACATCCTTTTTCATCTACCGGAGTCTAATCAAAACCTTCCAAATCATCTGCAGATGGGTCTCAGCTACTACCCGCAGGTGGTTCGCATGACTCGCTGTGAGAGCACCGCCGGTTTTCCGGAGTTGCTGAGAGACATGGTTACCTTTCTGGGGTTCCGTTGGGCACCAGGGTACCAGGTCTACGAGCACCAGCGAGAGTTTGACCAGACTTGCTACCGGGCTATCGTCTACATTCTGTCGGATGATGGCAGGAGCATTGCACACCAGTACGAGGCAGTAGGGTCCACAGTGGATATGGCGGTGCAGCAGGCAGCGTACGTGAGTATCACCGTTCTCCGTGCTGACTACTGGGGGTTTGATAAGTCCAGTTTTTGTCACATCCCCCGTGGTTACATCACGGCAGCGGGAGTTCACTTCACTATCCACCGCGACATGGATACCTACGAGACTGATAGCTCCAGGCTCCAGATCACTGCCCAGTTCGCTAGTCACAGTGATGCCGTTGCTTCCGCACTTTCTCAGGAGTTAGCCTCAGTCAGGGAGCAGCTCCACCTTGCTCTCACTCGTCTGGCGACGTACACCACAGACTTTGTTGGAGACGAGCGCTTCGCACGTGTCGTTCAGCCAGCTGGTCTTCCGTTGCCAGATGCTGGAGGTTACGAGCCGATCAGAGGCCCACTTCTCGACCTCGGAGCTGGTTACACAGGGATTCCCCGCTATGGAGCACAGGGAGAGGACGCTTTCTACTTCACCACACCGAGAGTTGCTCTCAGAGCAGTTCCTATCTACATGGATCGTCGTGATACCTACTTCCGTGGGGTTCCTCCTCACCGTATCTCTCGTCGTACTACTCACCGCCGTCCTGCGTGATGAGCATGGGAGTACCGTTGTATCCATTACTAGCTGTGTCTAGTTTATCCTTTCGTTTTCGAACCATGTATTGGTCTGTTGGATATTCTGATGTATTTGAACATGTGATGATGTACCTGTTGGTTATCTATTCATGCGTCGGAATAATCTATCTTTCGGTTACCAAGTCTATCCTTTTCTGTTGTTGTGCTAAAATGAATTTCTGTTCAGGATGCCTCCAACCAGGAACAACCCGCCTCCGCCACCACCAATGGGGGAACTGTTGGCTCAGATGACCCAAGTGGTGACACAGATGGCCCAGATCCAGGCTAACCAGCAACACAACCAGAATGCTCCAAGGGTCACCATCAAGGACTTCCTCAGCTTGGGCCCAAAAGCTTTCGTGACAACACGTGAGCCCCTGGATGCTGATGACTGGATCCGTGACGTAGCAAGAGCTCTGGAGATAGCTCATGTTGCTGAAGAGGATAAGGTCAAGTACGCCACCTACCTACTGAAGGGTCAGGCAGCTACTTGGTGGGAGAACTACCAGGCCATGAGGGCTGGCTTTCCTATCAACTGGGGATGTTTCAGAGATGCCTTCCTGAAGCACCACATCCCGGATGGTCTCATGGAAAAGATGCGTGAGGAATTCTGCTCTCTCAGACAGGGCAAGCTGGACGTTCTCGGCTACCAGAACGAGTTCAATCGTCTCGCTCGGTACGCTGGTGACGAAGTGTCCACCGAAGCCAAGAAGATGGCAAGGTTCCGCCGAGGTTTTAACCCGGAACTGAAGTACGCTCTCACAAACATCAAGTGCAAGGACTTCGTGGAGCTTGTGAACACCGCGCTCAATGAGGAGAATGGGCGCAAGGCGTTCGAAGAGTCCCGCAAGCACTCGCGTGAGGGTGGTTCCTCCTCCAACATGACCACCCCTCCGCAGAAGCGCCGCATCTGGGTGCCAAATGGTGCTGTCACTCGGGCTCCAAATGCCCAAGCTTCTCCAGGATTTGGTCCCCGCCCACCCAACCCATCTCAGATGCAGGGTCAGAGGTTCCCTATGGGGCAGCCAAGGCCAGGTCCTTCTCGTATCGTCACTTGCTACAAGTGCAAGGATACTGGACACTATGCTGACAAGTGCACTCAGAAGCAGCTACCCCTACCTCCTCGCCCCAACACCAACCAGGCTATGGTTCGTGCTCCTCCGGCTAAAGCCTTCAACTCCAACAATAGGCCTGTCGGGAGGAACGCGAGGGTGAACCATATCAAGGCCGACAAAGCAGAGGAAGCTGCTGACGTCGTTCTCGGTATATTACCCGTAAACTCTATTCCAGCTAAAGTGTTGTTTGATACTGGAGCATCGCATTCCTTTGTGTCAAAGATTTTTGCAAAAGCATACAACCTAGTTCTGGTTCCGCTAAGCAATCAAATGACTGTTCACTCTCCGGGACCGCAAATGTTGACTTCAAAGATAAGCATGGACAATGAGATCCTAATTGGAGGTCGTGTATTCCTTGCTTCACTCATGTTGCTGGGAAATTCTGACATTGATGTCATTCTGGGTATGGATTGGTTGAAGACCCACAAAGCTAAAATTGACTGTGCTCAAAAGTCAATAACTCTCTCCCACACTTCAGGCCAGATAGTCTATTCTCCATATGGATCAACTTCCGTTCAGCTGTTCAGCCTCGATGCCAAACCCCTTCCTGCAATTGAAAATGTTCCGGTGGTTTGTGAATTCCCTGACGTCTTTCCAGAAGAGTTGCCAGGGATGCCCCCGGACAGAGCAGTTGAGTTCGTGATCGAGCTTGAGCCAGGTACTGCTCCAATCTCTAAGCATCCATACAAGATAGCTCCTCCTGAACTGAAATTGTTGAAGGAGCAAATCGATATGTATATGGACAAAGGTTTCATTCAGCCTAGTTCCTCCGCTTGGGGTTGCCCAACTCTGTTTGTTGCCAAGAAGGATCAAACAAAAAGACTCGTGGTTGACTATCGTCCTCTCAACGAGAAAACCATCAAGAACAAGTATCCACTTCCTCGTATCGATGATCTTTTTGATCAACTTGCTGGAGCCTCAATATTCTCAAAGTTGGACTTGAGGATGGGTTACCATCAGATAAAGATCAGAAAGGAAGATATTCCTAAGACAGCTTTCACCACTCGGTACGGTCTATATGAATACACCGTCATGTCCTTTGGTCTAACCAATGCACCGGCAACGTTCTCAAGACTCATGAATTCTGTCTTCCATGAATACCTCGACAAGTTCGTTGTGGTATATCTTGATGACATTCTGGTCTACTCAAAATCCGAGGAAGAGCATGGAGAACACCTTCGTCTCACTCTCATGAAACTTCGCGAGCATCGTCTGTATGCCAAGTTTTCCAAATGTGAGTTCTGGATTCCAGAAGTTGCATATCTTGGTCATATCATCTCTGCCAAAGGCATTGCCATTGACCCTGAAAAGGTTAAGGCAATTGTTGATTGGAAACCCCCTAAGACGGTGAAGCAAGTCAGAAGTTTTCTTGGCTTGGCTAGCTATTGCCGTCGTTTCGTCCAAAACTTTTCCAAGATTGCCAAACCTCTCACTGATCTCACAAAGAAGGACAAAAAGTTCGTTTGGACTCCACAATGTGATGAGAGTTTCAACCTCCTGAAGACTAAACTCACTTCCACACCTGTTCTAGTTGGCCCCGACACCACCAAACCTTTCCAGATATTCTGTGATGCATCTCTCCAAGGCCTAGGAGCAGTTCTTATGCAAGAACGTCAAGTTGTCGCTTATGCTTCACGTCAGTTGAACCCACATGAGCAAAACTATCCCACTCATGATCTTGAACTTGCAGCAGTTGTGTTTGCCCTCAAGAAATGGAGACAATACTTGTTGGGTAACAAAACTGAAATCTTTTCCGATCACAAGAGTCTGAAATACATCTTCACTCAGCCAGATCTGAATCTCAGGCAAAGGAGATGGATTGAGAAGATTAAAGACTTTGATCTCACCATTTCTTACACTCCAGGCAAGGCTAATGTTATGGCCGATGCTCTCAGTCGCAAATCCTATTGCAATAATCTCATGATCATGGAAAGCCAACCTCCACTTCATGAAGAATTCCAGAAGCTGAACCTTGGTCTTGTTCCTGAAGGATACCTTGCTAGCTTGACAGCCAGTCCAACTCTCGAGGACAAGATTCGTTCTGAACAACTTCGTGATAATGAAATCAAGAAGATTGTGGGTCACATCAAGGAGGGCAATGATAAATTCAAGTCCTTCTCAATTGATGACAAGGGAACTGTGTTCTTCGAAGGACGCATTGCAGTTCCTCAGATTCAAAGTCTCAAGGATATCATTCTCAAGGAGGCTCATGAAACTCCTCTATCCATTCACCCTGGAAGTACAAAGATGTACCAGGATCTCAAGACTCTGTATTGGTGGTCTGGCATGAAACGTGAAATTGCTCAATACGTTTCTGAATGCGACGTTTGTCAACGTGTTAAGGCAGTCCATCAGAAGACAGCAGGTCTACTCCAACCTCTGAAAATTCCTGAGTGGAAGTGGGACATGATTGAAATGGACTTCGTTACTGGGTTTCCAAAGTCCAAAAAGGGCAACGATGCAATCTTCGTTGTTATTGATCGTCTCACTAAGGTTGCTCACTTTTATGCTGTAAAGGAAACTATCTCAGCTAGCCAGTTAGCAGAGCTCTACACAGCAAAGGTTGTTCCCCTTCATGGTGTTCCATTGGAAATAAGCTCAGACCGTGGAAGTATTTTCACTTCTCATTTCTGGAAGAGCTTTCAAGAAGCATTGGGCACTAAACTTCTGTTCAGCACAGCTTATCACCCTCAGTCTCAAGGGCAAGTCGAAAGAGTCAATCAGATTCTCGAGGATATGCTCAGAGCATGTGGTCTCTCCTTTGGCATGAAATGGGAGGATTGCCTTCCATATGCTGAATTCTCCTACAACAACAGCTACCAGGCAAGCCTAGGAATGGCACCATTTGAGGCACTGTATGGTCGCAGATGCAGGAGTCCAATCAATTGGTCTGGAGCTGGTGAACGTTCACTTTTAGGCCCTGACATTGTTAAGGAAGCCGAGGAGAAAGTTCGTATCATTCGTGACAATCTCAGGATTGCTCAGTCTCGTCAGAAGAGCTATTATGATAGCAAGCACAGGGATATGGTCTATGCACCTGGTGATAAGGCATATCTCCGTGTAACTCCCCTCAGAGGCACTCATCGTTTTGGTGTGAAAGGAAAGCTTGCACCAAGATACATTGGCCCTTTCAACATCCTCTCAAGACGTGCAGAGAATGCTTATCGTCTTGAACTTCCAGAAAAACTATCCAAAGTGCACGATGTGTTCCACGTGTCACAACTCAAGAAGTGTTTCAAAGATCCAGATCGTGCAGTTGATCATGATTCCATTGAACTGCAAGATGATCTATCTTATGAGGAGCACCCTATTCGTATTCTCGATGAGACCGAGCGTAAGACTCGCAACAAGAGCACCAAGTTCTTGAAAGTCCAATGGTCGCATCATTCTGATAAAGAGGCAACGTGGGAGACCGAAGAGGATCTTCGCAAGAAGTATCCGGACCTGTTCATTTCTCAGTAGGGAATCTCGGGGCGCGATTCCTTCAAGGGGGGGCGTTTTGTAACATCCAAGTATGAAAACCCTTAGTTGTTTTACTTATTTGTTTAATTTATGCAATGCATCATATCATCATCCTCATATTTATTTCAGTTTGCATTGTTTTCATAATGAATCAATCTTGTTTTCACACTTGTCTGTTACAATCTCTCAAATAAAGATTTGCAATTCCAAAAACATCAATTGCTTCCAATTAGTTTCATATTGGATCAACTCTTAAATTGTTGCTTAATTTAATCAAACCATTTCAATCATTATTTTCTAAGTCATTTCAAATTCAAACAACCCTTAAAAATTCAGCACCTTTTGAAACCATAAAGGTCACCACCCCTTTTTCCCTCTTTAAACCCTTCCAAAACCCTAGGGGAAACCCTAGTGGGAATGGCATTATTTTCCAATATTAAGTATTATGGTAATTTTCAATTAAATTGGTTAATTTTTAAAATAGCAAGCAAACAATAAAGTTTTGAAAACAACAACTACCCAAAAGGTTGCATTTTCCACTAATAAATGTACCCTATTTTTATTCCAAACTTTCTGTAAACAAAATCTTGTTTTGTTTCCTTTTTGCTCAACTACAAAAAAAAACAGTACAAAAAATAAAAAGAATAAAGAAGGGAGGAGAGCAGCAGCAGCTAGAGGTCCAACCCAGCCCAGCCCGTTTTTTTTCCCTCTGGCCCGATAACCCTCAAGTCGCTGTCGTCCTCCTCCCCCTTGCTGGCGTCATGGCGTACGACTCCTCCTCTGTCGTTGATCCTCCTCTGGAGCTCCCGATGGCCGCCGTACAGCTCCACTCGAGCCCATAAAAACCACCGCGACGCCCCCTCACGGCCACCCAACCCTAGAACTCTACCCCGGCGCCGCCAACCTCCCATCCTCTCCCCCCAAGCTCCTGCCTTTCCCTCTGAACCTCTAGCTCGGAACCCCGCCACCCTCTCTGAATCTCGCCGCCGCTCGCCGTCGCCGATGGCTAGCAACGCGAGCTAGCCACGGGAACGGGAAGCCCACGGTTCCCTCTACCTCCACGACACCGCCACCGAGCCCTAGCCGCCTCCGATCCTCGCCGCCGTCCGCGATTCTCCGGCGAACGCCTGCAGTTCAGGTGATCTTCACCGTCGCTCCTCCTCGCCCTTTTCTGTTACTTCTCTGCACGGTCGCGCACCGATCACTAGGCCACACCCAGCAGCACCAAACGCTAGCACACGGGCTAGTCGCCGCAGTGCTCAGCCGCGGCGCAGCGCTGCTTTCGCCGGCGTTCTGCCGATCAGCGTTTCGGTCGTCAGGTTCAGAGAAGCACTGCTCTGTTCGAAGTTCAGTTAGCAGCGTTAGTGTCACAACATCTTTCGTCAGTCTTCCTTCCTATCACAACCGCACGCTAGCGCAGATGGCTGGCTCCCTACGCGCGATGCAGTAGATCTCGGGTTCGAGCCCCGCGGAGCGCAACACCCCTTTTGGCAATTTTTCGCCTCCGTGCTGGCAGCCCGGGCCCGCTGGTCAGCCTCCCCCGCTGCCACGCACACACGCAGTGCCACAGGGCCACCTGACAGCGTGTGGGTATACCCTGTGCACGGTGACAAAAGTATAACTTGTTTTCTGTTTCTTTTTTAAAATAGCAGATTGGAATACAAACTTCAAAATTCAATATCTTGGGTTTTATAATACCAACAAATGCAAACTTTATATCTATTCTGATCCAAATTTCATAGTCTTTTCAAATATTCAACTTGTGTTCTGTTTTGAATTTTCAAAATTCATTTAAATTTCAAATTTGAATAATTCAAATGCAAATTGAAATAATTCATAACTAAGTCATACTGTTTTCAAATAATTCAAATAAAATATGTTTTTCACACCTTTTTGAATGTTCTATTCAAATATAAATTTTGTTTTCTGGTTTGAACAATTTAAATTGCCTAAACAATTTAAATCTTGTTAATTCAATTAAAAATTGTTTACTATTGTTTAATTCATAATTAATTAATCCAAAATCCAATTTCAAAATGTGAGACATGTAATCCAACTAAAATTTGATAACCTTTTCAAATATCAAATTTGTAATTGGTTTTGCATACTTTAAATTGTTGAAAACAATCAATACTTGTTCAACACCATTAAGTACCAATAATTCCAAACTTGTTAATGTTTTCTAAAATGATTAACTATCATTCCAATTGCTTTTAATTTGGTTACCTTATTGTTCCTCATCATGCATGCATCATACTAAGTCACTTACACATGATGCTTAGTGATAGAACAATTAATTCAACTCTAAAGCATGGGCTTCCATATGCAACCTTTGCATATGGAATCCATTTAAACTTGTGTCTCATCTCAACTAGCTTAGTTTGGTGCATCTATTAAACATGACATGCATCATCCAATGTTTGTGCACCTATGCCATGTATTGATTGCCCGTCTTCCTTTGTTGTTGTTTTTGCTTCTTCTCGATTAGACGACGACGTTGGTACCGACGAGCCTTACGACACCACTACTCAGGACCTAGCCCAGTACGAGGCTGAGCTGCCAGGCAAGTTATCACTCACATGAATCATCGAGTTCCTTTCCACACTTGTTGTCGATACTATCTTTTTGTCTACTATTGCTAGCCCTATGTATCGTTGCTTGTTCTCCCGAACCCATCACATGATACCTTGAGCCATGATATTGCCTCACCTCCATACCTACAGCCTTTGCTTGTGCCTTAGTATTATCTAGCATGCTTAGGGTTGCTTTTACTCGAGTCTGTTGTCGGTTACTACTTTTACTATCTTATTATCTTGTACCGGGGCTCGTTGTTAATCAATCAATCCTGTTAATTGCTAATGGTAATAATAATTTGATGATAAGGCACCGGCAGGAGGCCCATGAGTGGTTTGGAGCCTGCTAGTGTCGACCCTAATAGGAAAAGGGTCTTGTCTACTGATCCATGAAGAGCGCACTACCCGCATTTGGGAAGCGAGTATGGGCGCCCCCCTCAACTTGACCTGATTCGCATCTCGTCCAAATCGCCTCATTTAGTTCGTGTTTTCCATTTGCCGCATGCATGTTTTTGCGAGCCCAGCGCAGGGTGGAATTTTCGTAGTCGGCATATAGGGGGACACGTTCTTAGAGTGCTATGAGGGTCCATTTTCTTCTGGGCTCGATTAGCCGTGCGCCCAAGGTGCTTTGGGCTTGATGCGAGGAATGGTTGGTTGTGTAGAGTACCCCGCTTGGTGGAAGTGCATTTCCATCTGGCGGGTTATTCTTGAGTGTACGGCCAAATTGGTGCAACCCTGCAGGGATAATCTTCTCGAGAAGCCGTGTTTTCCGCGGTTATGGATTACTTGGTGAAAGTACTGGCTAACAAGTACTCAGGACAACTTCAACATAACTATCAACCATGTTTCACCCAATGATTAATAACTTGACTAGTAATAGGTTATTCACACAATAACTTGATTCACCTTATCTCAACTGTGTGAGTTATCCTCGGATTGCTTCTTTGGATAAGGGGCGAGGTCCAGGATGGGTTTGTTTGAAGTTATCTTTCAGTTGGTTACAATCCTCGATCTTATCTTTCTGTTAGCCGGAACTTGTAGTTATATTCTGTAGTTGTTTAGAGCAGGCAGCAGCAACTTTCATATTACCCCTTTCTTCCGTTGATCCCAAGCATCAATGCTTGTGTTGACGGTAACTCCTTGATGAACTGTGAGTCTTGCTTGCCAGTACTTGGATGTACTGACCCCGTTGGGGCTGTGGTTTACGCAGAGTACGACTACGACTACGATGCTTCCCAGGATGGCTACTTTGTGGAGTTCGACGAGTCTGCAGACGAGTAGTTAGCTGGACCAGGGCAGGATCCAGACCTACGTGAATGGGCTTCGCTTTTCTTTATTTTCTCCGGCTTCTTAAGCCATGGATTTGTCTGTACTCAGACCCCTTTGATTGCTTCCGCTGTTGTAATGGATGATATGTTGGGACATGTGTCCTCTGGATGACTGTATTCGATATTTCTGCCTTAATGAAGGCCAGTTGCCCTTATTTCATTCTTTTGTGTCTTAGAGACATTCTGTGCTATCATTCGTACCTAACTGTTGACGTACCGTGCGTGTTTGATTATGAAGTACGTCGACAGTAGTGCCTTTAGGTTCCTAGCGGATAGTTTACTTCGACGGTGGAAGCAGGGCTTGTGTTGTCGCGCATAAGCGCAGGCCTACCAGGAAGCTGGGACGTGGGAGCATGTTTGCCCCATAATCCAAGCACCTGACTTCCAGTTCGTGCGATGAGTATCCTCTAGAAACCTTGGGTGCGACAATAGAGATTCTTGAAGGCTTCAAATAAAACTAGAAAAAGCAAGGCAACAAGAAACTCTCTTACAAACAAGATACCAAAGAAGAGAGACACAAGATATTTTAAGCAAATATGGAACTTGTTTGAGCAACATGCCACTTAGGAACAAGATAACTAGAATATCAACTCTAGGTGGCAATACCTCACATGTTCACATTTTCTAGGCTTGTAATATGCACATAGCTTATTACTCCCCCATAATGTGATAATCCCTTGAAATCAATAAGAGGCAAAATTAAATTCAACTAGAGAAAGTTAATGTACATTTAGAAATGAATTTCTCATGAGAATGACATACCACATAGAGAATAGATAATATTGATATATCAACACTAAGTGGTATTCCTCATGTACACACATTTTAGGATAGTAAAGTGCAAAGCATATTACTCCCCCAAAATGGGATAGTCCATTAATCTCCCAAAGAGCCAACTAAGATAAGCAATGAAAGAAAATGAAGGCTCAACACGAAGAACACAAGTACATGGAGTGCAAACCAACAAACATAACTAGATTACTCAAGATAGGTGAGTAGGAAGCACAACATATACAAACACATGCTAGAAACAAAACTAACATATGCAAGGGAGCAAGCAACTTTCAATGTATATAGATTTAAACACAAGTTACCGCTTGGAGGAACATTGGGTAGGAGATAGATATAATCCAAGTGACTTGGCTTGAGGAAATATAATTGATGAAGATCCCTTAATTCTTCATGAAATAGCCAAGTCTCCAATGCCCTCCAACAACACCTATTGATCAAGTTTGAGCTTGTTGGTCCCCAACCAAGTTGGGTCCTAAGAGGTTAGTCACAATAGGTTTGGCAACCCAAATGGTTCTTTTCTTGACACCACTTGGAGTACCAACATACTTGGCAAACACATTGCCCACATTATCCTTCCGAATGGAATAAACATCATCAATAAGTATAGGGTTGGATAATGTACCATTAGTGCATGAAGAAGCAAAGTGTCCCTTCTTGCGACAAAGGTAGCAACATCGACTCTTTTCTTTCTTCTCAATGGGCTTCTCAACAAGAGGAGAATTGGCTTGAGTCTTCTTAGGAGGTGGCCGTTGTTCAACTCGTGGTTGAGCATGAGATTGAACAAGAGGCCTCTTCCCTAGTTGCTTCTCACTAAGAGGCTTCTTCTTCAAAGGGCAAGATCTAACATGGTGCCCTTCAATCTTGCACTTGAAGCAAATAATCTTGGCCGAATCTTTGACTTGTTCTTGGCCCTTCTTCTTGTCAATAATGGACTTGTTCTTGAGATTGGAGTTGAATCCAAGTCCACTCTTGTCATTGGGAAGTCTTCGCACTCTCAACATTTTGTCAAGTGTGGAACTCCCTTCATGACACTTTTCCAAGTCTTTGTTCAAAGAAGTGACTTGGGCCTTGAGCTCTTTAATTTCCTCTACATGGTTAGAATCAACACAAGAGCTAGAGGAAGTAGATGCTTCATTGTTAGAGCAACAAGGCAAGGAAAGCAATTCATCACAAGATGTAGAAACATTATGGGAGGATGAATTACTAATACGAGCACAAGTCAATATAGCATTATTAGAAGATATTGTGCTAGTAACCACATGAGGCTCACAAGATGTTACCTTTGTAGTGATAGCCTCAAGAGCTAATTTTAGCTTGGTATGAGATTCTAGAAGATCCTCATGAGAGCTAGATAGCTTTTCATGACTTTCTTCCAATTTCCCATACTTGCTATTCATTAGCTCAAGTTGAGCCCTTAGCTCAACATTCTCCTTCAAAATAGATGCTTCACAAGATGTGGAGTTAGTAGCACAAGCATCAATTGAAATAGAAGAAGATAACTTGGCAAGCTCATTATTTAACCTAGAGTTTTCTTCAATCAGATTAGCATTGCCAACAACAAATTCAACCTTTTCATTTTTAAGCACTTTATATTTAGCTTTGGTATGGTCACGTGCTTTAGTGAGATAGGCTATTTGTTCATTATAGAGCTCCTCGATAGATTCAAGTTTCTCCTCAAGAGTAACTCGGAGCTCATACTCTTCCTCAAGAGACGTAGTGAGGGATGCCTTTTCATCGGCATCACTTCTTTCAATCTCACCTTTAGTTTCAATTATTTTAGCGCTATAAATAGCAAAAGCCAATATTTCACTAAAAGGAGTGATAGCTTTACTACCTTTAGGGAGATCAAGAAGAACCAACTCACCCTTCTCCATTAAGGAGGCTTCGTCCTCAAACTCTCCATAAAATATACCCTCATCCTCATCATCACAAGATGTAGTGGGTTCCAAAGGTGGAGATACCTTTGAATCCCTAGCCATAAGGCACATATGAGAAATGGATGGCGATGATGAAGATATACTAGAAGAGCCATTAAGGTCCATGTCTTGTTCCACAAAAAAGTGGGATTCCTCTACATTGTTAGCCACACAAGTACTAGAGGAAATGGAAGCATTATTTTCATGAAAACAAGACATAGGAAGCATATCATCATGAGATTTAGTTAAACAACTATTACATGATATGCAAGGACTATCAACACTAGCATGTATGGAATTTTGAGTGCTAGAAGATATTAAGTCTAAAGATAGATCATTGCAATGGGATAGAGATGAAGTATAGTCAATAGCAAATTCACTATCCACAATGCAATTTCTATCACCACTCACCATATCATTACCTTGTGAAAAATCACATGTTGGTGGAGTGGAGAAAGATGAAAACTCATCACGGCCGGAAGTGGATGGAGAACAATCATCCTCAATAATATTGGACACATCATATATATCTTGAAGTTTTGTCCATAGCTCATGAGCGTTCCGAAAAGGCATGATTGATTCAATAACTACATCGCTCAAAAAGGACAAGAGACCATTAGATACAAAAGTATCGAGATAAGAGTTTTCCTTATCCTCTAAAGATAAATCTTGAGAATCCTTAGGAGGAGGAAAATCCATATCTACAATTCTCTTAACATACTTTGGACCCATGTCCGTAAGAAATTTAAGAATGCGAATTTTCCAAACATCAAAGTTTCTACCATAGAATATGAAAGCGGAATCATGTTCTATTTCTCTAAACGACATCGTACTCTCTAGGATGTAAAGCCTAATAAAGAGAGACGAGGCTCTGATACCAATTGAACGGACAACGACGTCGCCTAGAGGGGGGGGGTGAATAGGCGATTAAAACTTTTCCGGTTAATGCTTGCTAAATGCGGAAATAAACTAGGTGTTTAAATTAACAAGCATACAACCTAAATATTCTAGGATAAACTAGATGAACCAACAACTTATTCTAAGCAATACAAGTAACAAGGTGATAGCAAGATATATAACTTCAAGCTCGAAGGCTATCACAATGTAAATTGCATAAGTGAAAAGCTCGGGTATAGAAATAACCGAGGCACACGGAGACGATGATGTATTCCCGAGTTCCTCCCACAAAGGGGAGTACGTCTCGTTGGAGGGGTGTGAGCTCGCCACGAAGGCCTACTCAACGCCACAAAGGTCTCACCCTATTCTCCGATGAACCCCGCCACAAAGGCCTAGTTCACCTTCCACTATTGGCAACCTTCAAACCCGAGGCACGCATCCACAACTCAATTGGAGGCTCTCGGTGTCACCACAATCTTGGGGCACGCATCCACAACTCAATTGGAGGCTCCCAAGAACACCACAAGTCGTCTAGGGTCCAAGACCCAAGAGTAACAAGCTCACAAACTTTCAACTTCCACGAATCCTCGTGGAGAGAGCAAACGATGCAACCGATGCAAATGGCAAGAGCACAAGTGCTCAAATCCTTCACTCTCAAATTCCAACAAAGCAACAAATGCTTATGGGGGAATAAGAGAGGAAGAACAATGGAGGAGAAACACCAAGAACTCCAAGATCAAGATCTACTAAGTTTCCCTCACTAAGAAGGAAGATGGATTGGTGGAAATGTAGATCGAGATCTCCTCTACCTTCTCCCTCAAAGATATGCAAGAATCATAGGAGGGATTGGGAGAGGGGCAAGCTTTCCAAGGTCAACAATGGTGGGAGAGAAGGGAAAAAACGTGCTTGGAAGACTTGGGGACCAATGGGGAAGAAAGCCCCCTTAAATAGGTCCCCACAAGAACTAGCCGTTGTGCAGGAATTTTGGGACCGGAATATCCGGTCCGAAGTGAAAAATCCGGTTCAAATAATCCGGTTCACTCCAGTGCGAAAACTGGTCTGAAATCCGTCAAAACCGGAATATCCGGTATGCCCCGAAAAATCCGGTTTCCAATAATCCGGTTCATGTCAGTACCGAAAAATGGCTCAACTAGAGACTTCATAACTTTTGCGTCCGGACTCCGTTTTTTATGATCTTTGGCTCGTTGAGTTCGTAATGAAAAACTCTACAAGATCATGCAGAGAAAAATCACTGCCCAACAATGGAAACTAAAACCAAATGTAGAAAGGTTTAACCTCTCTAAAAGGAACAACCGGTAAAACTTCCAACACGAAAACTCACATAACTTTTGCGAATGAATTCCGAATTAGGTGAGTCCAAATGCATTGGAAAGATAAGAGCAAGGAGTATCCAAATAAAAGGTGAAAATATTGATACCTCAAAGTACGGAGAAGTTACCACACATGGAAGGTGTGGGAACATTCTCAAAGATGAACAGAATATTTTCTCCACCGAAAACGCAACAAGTTTTTCTTACGAAATCCGTTTTCGAGAAACCAAGGCTTGTCATGAAGATCATGACAAGCACTAAAACCCAAAGGAGACAAAAGCCAAATAAGAACCAAGAAAGATGATATGCAAAGTATGCAAAGGTTTGAGCTCTCCATAACGATTCGATCGAGTTAGTCACTTGAGAGCCCCTCTTGATAGTACGACTATCTATCCTATAACCCGGTCTCCCAAAGACACGAGACCGGTAAAATAGAAAACCTATCAAGATTATACCTTTGCCTTGAGCATTCCACTTGAGCTAGATGATGACGATCTTGACTCTCTCAAGTTGGATCTTCTTTCTTGATTGCGCTTGCTAGCACAAACTCCGCTTGATGAAGACTTGCAAGTTGCTCCCCCATACACCATTATGGGAGAGACTAGCTCCCCCATACACCATTATGGGAGAGACCCTTCGGTAAATCTTCACAAGGCCACAATCTCCAAAAGGGTGGCAAGCATCAAGCATAGGATATCTTCTAGATGCTTCACTTGAGCTTCCATGTCAAGCTAGATGACAAACACCGCTTGACGACAACATAGACCATGGGCTATATGAAATCTTCCTTTTGGTTCATGCCCATGGAAAGATACCTAACCACACATAGAGTTGCGACACACACATATCATGGGTTAGTTCACAAAGCTATATTTGACAATTGCTTACCATACCATGAGATACACAATCCCACTTGGTACAACTTGTAGCTTTGTGTGTTGATCGCTTGCTTGATCAACCTTGTATCTTTGCTTCTCACTACTAAAGATGATGTCTTGAAGAAGATAATGAAAGATCACCTAATCCTTTTCTTCAAGACACACTAGCAATAAGCTCAACTCAAACCATGACCATTCTTCATATAAATCCTTGAATGTAACAATGGCCATCAAGGAAGCTAATAGAGTTCAACACATGAACTCCATTATTTCCTATGAAAAAGATCTACAAAGATAACTCAATGCAAACATTAGTCCATAAGGATTGTCATTAATTACCAAAACCACATATGGGGGAACCATGCACTTTCACTATGACCATGTGAGGGTTCCTTACCTATGGATGCGTAGCACCCGCGACTCAGCACCCCGCGGTTTAGGACCCGGTCGGAGTTAATTAGTTTGACAGATGTCATGAATATGTATAAGTGATATTATTTGATCGTGATGTATTAGGGTTAAATAAAATTAACCCGAGCTATGTAACTCTTGGTGTGTATTGATACGTTTAAATATTTCATCAATGTTGTTTTTATAATTGAAATGAGGATTTGGAACATATAGTTACTCTTTTTCTAACTTGATTAGCTATAAGTACCACTAGCTATTATCTCTAAGAAAATTTGATGAAATGGATATGGAACATATAGTTACTCTTTTTTCTAACTTAGGGAATTATACTTAGTGAGCATCAAATTTTGACTTAGGGAATTTTGTATATTTGCATAAAAGTATGGAGCCAAGAGACGAAGATGCGGAAAACTTGCTCACGGGATTAATCCGCGGGCCCGAGGGAGAGACCGATGTGAGCCAGTGGATGAAAAACTCCGGTGAAGGAGATCCGGAGCTCACCCGAAGAGATGTCTCTGCAGAGGGAGAAGCCGACGGCTCCGGTGGATCCGTACAAATTACAAACACCGGCTCCGAGGTGCATATAGATATGTTAATTAATGAAGCATCCGTTTTCTATATACATGTATTAACAGTCTTTATATTTTTAGCCATCTGGTTTAAGCATATCAACCGGAAAAAAGACTAAACGAGGCGCAACAAAGAAGTTGAAAGATACAGAAAGATATAGGATTGAAACGATCGCAGCAGGCGGCGCACCTGAGATTCCCGCTGATGTTGCCCAAAAATTTGTGAAGCAATGCGGAGTGCTAGTTAGGGATCACATCCCGATCAAGCCAAAAGATCCGCGGAGACATGGAATTTCATTTGTCAGCAAAACAACCAAAGATCATCTTTTCAAAAAGATCATGTGTAATTTCACCTTACCCTTGCCGGAGGTGGACGAGAATGAGGTGGATGAAAATGAGGAGGTAGATGGTGAAAGCGATGTTAATAAAAAAGAAACTTGAGTTAGTGGAAAAGGTCAAGGCGTGGACTCTGAAAAATATGGCCCAGCAATTCAGCAACTGGAAGAAAAGATTGAACCTTGACTTTATTAAGAAGGGCAAGACTCCTTATTTCACTCAAGGGTATGAGAAAACAAAACCCTTATGGGCAGATTTTGTGAAGTACACGATGTCAGATAATGCAAAGGAAAGGTCAAAAACAAATCAGAAAAACGTCGCCAAAAAGGTATATCACCATATTATGGGGCAAGCTGGCTACAAGGGTTCCCTGCCCAAGTGGGAGAAATAGGAGAACAACTTGCTTGAGAAGGGGATCACTCCTGAGCCATTCATGTGGGTCGAGCGGACGAGGTCTTGGTTCTACGGGCATGGGGGCAAATTGGCGACCGAAGGAAAAGCAATCTATAACCTAAGGCATAAAGATAATCCTCTACCCATAGAAGATCTTAGAAGCACAATAAAGGATGTTAAAGAGGGGAGGTTTGTGCCAGATAGAGAGAACGACGAGCTCACACGCGCCCTCAAGAATAAGGAACACGTAGGGCGTACACGAGGCACAAAAGGTAATCCTCCATGGAGTATTGGGTTTGATGACAGCAAAAAAGAAATATCCTGATAGAAACCGTCAACGGAAAAAGGACGCGGAGGCAGCTGAAGCAGCGAGTCATGCAAACTGGAGGCGTCAACTTGAAGAACAGATGAAGCGGCAGCAGGAGGTAGCAATGAAGCAGCAGGAGCAAACTAACACACTTAGCCAGCAGCTAGTGTCTACCGGCGTACCACACATGGTAGAAGGTGAAGTCGATGCTACCGGCGCCGCACATTCTCATCATCGGAAAAGCAGCGTTGCGTCCACGCATCTCAAGGGTGATGATGCACCACCGATGATGCACCCGGTGGATGATATCATGGAGATTACAACTTGTGAGCTCCACGTGAAGGTCGTCAATATAACCATCAAGGCGGCGGTTGGCTATGTCTTACCAATTGGCAACGAACCAACACACCATAGTCTTCCGGTTCCACGGGGCTACGCTGTTGTTGGGGTCGATGAAGTTGTCTATGGATTCGAGCGGGTGAAGCTTGAACTCCCTGAAGGTGAAGACGAGAGGTGACTGAACTCGGAGAAGCCAAGAAGTTGACCGTTCTATGGCTAAAGGAATGCATTGTGCTTCCAAATCAGATAGCAAGGCCATCGACTCCTCACCATTCTCCAGCGAAAAAGTCTCCAGCGCGGTCGTCTCCGCCTTGCATGGCATCTCCAGCGCAGTCGCCTACGCCGTGCATGCCGTCTCCAGCGCGGTCGCCTACGCAGCCTTCTCCGCCCACTAAGTTTCTGCCGAGACGTAAAAGATCACCCAAACGTCAACGGTCACCCCTCCCGAAGGTACCAAAGGAGTTACCCAAGTTACCTTATGACTATACTCCTGAGAAAACCCAGAAAATCGCAACGGACGAATACGAGGCGTGGAAATCGAAGCCGAAGGAGCCGACAAAGGCAGATTTCCCCGACACCGAAGAAGATGTAGAACGAGCGTGGAAAATGGTGAAGACTCTTCATCAACCCGAGCCAAGTCTTTCATCTGACTATGACCGCTCTATTCTGAAGTCACACCAGGAAATGGTGCGGTCGACGAAGAGTAGTACCGCAAGCGCAAAAAGCGGGAAATCAGTTGCCCAGCTCGGAGAGCAGAAAAAACAATCCATCTCCCTGCTCAAAGTGATTTCCAATACCCAGGTGGGGCCGAGCACTAATGTTGACGAGCAAATTGATCCGGAGTTTATAGAACTGTACGGACCAGGGGCAGTTGCTGCGGGTTTGTCCATTGCTGAGTATATGCAAACAGTACAGTACTTCCCCGCTTCTGAATGTGCGTACAAATACCAGCACGGGAATCCTCTCGTCAAATCCGAGGAGGTAAATAATCTATCAACCAAAATTCGAAGAGTGCATAATTGGTATATGGAACCCGCTCAGAAATTTCAGGACTGGATAGTGCTCGGAGTTAGAGACGAGCACTACGGGTATGGAGATGGACTGAATCTGATTCAATTTTCCGAATTGTTTCAGTTATTCCAGCAGCAGGCCCTCGACAAATCTATCGTTAGTGACTATTGTCTGTAAGTACGTATTTCTCTAATTAAGTCTCTAGCTAGCTCACCTCGTTCATTGCATATTCATATATATAGTACACTCATTATATTATAATTGCGGAATGCAGATTCTCGAATGCAAAAGAGGACAAATCTATGATATTGGGTTCATTGACCCAGATTTTGTTAATCATAAGACCCTTGAGCTATTTCCGAAGGATACAGAAGCTAACCTTATGAGGGAAATAAGGTTTCAACAACACCGACGGGAAATACTATTTCCTTACAACTTCGGGTGAGTGATACCTTGTTGTACACATTCTGTTTTCCTTACTCGATGTTCAGTGTATAATTGATGAGTTTCGCGTGCGCAGCTTCCACTATATTCTGCTAATCTTCCAAGTTGACAAAGGAAAAATACTGGTAATGGACCCAAAACGTAAACCCCTAGCGATCTGGGCGGACATGCAGGAAATGATCCAGCGGTAATTTCAATCTTTTTAATTTCAATCTTTATATATGGTACTATATCCACTACTTTGTTTCATTTTCGGATATCAAGTAATTACTAACTGTTTTTATTCTTTTTCTTTCCCGGGCAGCGTTTGGAAGAGGTTCACAAAAAAGGCCAGGGGTGAATGGAAATCAGAGCTTACATTTGATATTGTGCCAGTAAGTACTACTATCTAGATCCGTGTATCTCCTTGATTCTAGTGTCGATACCATTATCATGGCTGGTTGATTATTATTTTGATTGAAACCATGTTCTCGTAATGTGCTTGCAATTTCATAATGTGCTTGCAACAGGGAGACGGGATTCACTTGTGTGGATACTACGTTTGCGAGTTCATTCGTCAGAGGACCTGTCCCAAGGGTAGAGATTTCAACAAACTTCATGCACGTCAGTCGTCAATTTTTCTTATTACCATCTATTTTAGTTACTTAGTTTCATTAATATATATTGACCACTCTTATTTATATTAGATCGAACGGCTCTGGGACGGACTTCTACGAAGGGACCGCATACGAGCAATTCAGGAGAAAATTGCGGGCTTCTTAGATGCAGAGGTCCTAAATGTAAATGGAGAGTACTATAGCGCCGCTTGGGAATGAATTTGATTTTGTAATTCATTCCATCGGTCATGTAATATGCTCGATATACTTAGCTTCTGTAATATAAGTGTTCCTTGTTTTGCTATATATATATGTATTACTTATTCACTCGTGGGATCCGGGAGGTCCGGGGAGGGGCCACCGAGGCTCCTCTCTTCTCGTGGGATCCGGGGAAGGGTCACCGGGCTCCTCTCTTCTCCTGGGATAAGGGAGGTCCGGGGAGGGGCCACCAAGGCTCCTTATCAGTGTATGGTGACAGGGGTATTGTACAATCAAATTGATCGCAGAACATAAAATAAAAAGGAAAACGATAAATAGAAGAAAAAAAAACTCTGCCGCGTCAGAGGAGGCATTCATCCCGGTTCGTATTAAGAACCGGGACGAATGGCCCTGGCCAGATTCCAGCGCACCTGCCACGTGGTCAGCCCCATGCATCCCGGGTCATGGCACAATCGGGACCAATGGGGGAGGGGCATTTGTCCCGGCTGCACCATCCTAGTTGCACAACCGGAATGAATGGGCCTTACAAACCGGGACGAAAGCCCATGTTTGTACCAGTGTATGTATCTCGGGCATATGAGTGGACCTGGTTTGGCATAATGAAACAAGAGAGGACTTCGTGATCGATATAGCGCTGGCAAACTGAAGTAACGTGACAATTTTCTTTAGCAAACACAAGACTTTGAAGCTCAATACTTCATTTTTATAAACATCCGGTAATCAGAACGGACAGATAACTATCCCGATTTCTTGGGGGATGGGGCGGGGTGGGAAATTACAAGTATTTGTATGCAAGCCCTCTGTAAAGAAAAGTCACAAGTTTGTCCAAATCTGGGAGGTGCCCCGCCCACAAGCTTACAATAAGCTCCCCTACTAGGAGCAACAAACGAAATTACTTGTCCTTGGGGGGAAGATGGTAGGTTATCAATTTGTGCAGCTACTTTGTTACGGAGAATCTTCAAATACTCCCTCCGTCTCAAAATAAGTGTCGGTGGAATGGGTTAAAATGGATGTATCTAGTACTAGAATACATCTAAATACATCCACTCCAATGACACTTATTTTGAGACAGGGGAGTACAAATTTACCAATCAGAAACTGAAGTGTGAAAAAAAGTTACCTAGAGTAGCCTCTTTTTTTTAGCGCGTATGGACGCGTTGGAGTCGTTTTTTTTCATTATTAAATTAACAAATCAAACAAAGGAGAGCATGATCAACCTTCCCAGCTTTCCTTGTACAAAAATATTCCAAAACATGAACACGTGATATTCTCTCCAGCGTGCACACACGCAAAGTATACGCCGATATACGTGCTTTCTTCTGCCTTGATCAGGGCATGCTAGTGTTATTAGCTTCCACAGGATCCAGTATTGCCATGCTGCCCTTTAGTCGAGCATCAATTCCACCACGATCGAGCCGAGCATCGCCGGTGACACACACAGAAGACAGGCCCCCTCCTCCCTCCCGAAGGACCTGAAACCCTTTTTTTTTTTTTGCCCTTTTGCTAATTAGTTTTTTTAGATAATTTTATTTGTGGCCACTTAAGCCCATATCCAGCCCTTTATGGTATCCGTACACAAATAATCAGCTCACGAATCCTGACATCTTGTACATAACCAAGTCTGTCAATTGATGGATGGATCGTTTGTGTGGCTCTTCATTTGGCCAAATCTTCTACGCTCCAGCAACATAAAAAAAAAACAAGTCCGAACATGGTTCCAAGGATTAAAAACCGTAGCAGGCAGCTCGGAACGTGGCCACTGCGGCCGGCGCCGGCGTCGGCGTCGCACAGTTTACATACATGTGTTTATGCGTACAAATTCAATTGGGTCATACGGTTTCTACATGGTTTTAATACCAACTAATTAACATTTATTTAATCATAAAAAGATGATTACGACCAGAGTTACAACGGGGTATCGGTCAATCACAACCATTGATGTGTTTGAGTTCCGCTTGAGTTTGGAGAGGGGGATGTATTGATTCAGAAGCCCAGAAGCGCAAGACGGTATGTTCGCAGGATATCCACCGCCAACGCTGATCCGTCCACCGCAGCACCCACCTCCGGAACCCAATCCGATCTTTCCCATTTGTGCATGCAGCATCGGCTGGGTTGTTCTTCTTGCCTTTCCCGACCGGTTCTTTTTTGACCGGGGTATCTGATCCCCTCTCGTCCTCTCTTTTTCGACGTCATAAAAGCCAGCTGATGAACCTTTAGGCCCTGTTTGTTTCTAGAGTTTTGTAGGGGATTCATGGGGATAATCCCCAAAGGGATTGGGTGAATCCCTAAACTTCACCCAATCCCGGCAAATCCCCAATCCACTAGGTAGGGGTAGTGTTTTGGGTATTGAGAAAAATATACTAGAGGTTGGGGATTTGGGGAAAAAATGGGGGATAAAACCTGTCAAATACACTAGAAACAAACAACCTTTTAGAAATGCACGGGATTTGGGGATTTAACCGGTATAATCTCCACCAATCCCCTAGAAAACTCTAGAAACAAACATGGCCTGAGAGTGTTCTGGTGTCTATGTTCCCGGAGGGCCCTCCGCGCCCACCGCGCCAGCTGCCAGCTCTCCCGCGCTCCGACACAGAGCCAGCTAACCCGGAGCATGTCAAGAATGAGCCTCCAGAGTGGCGGCCATGGCGGCGGAGCGGTGGCGCTGGGGTGCAAGATGGTGGGCGGCGGGAGCGACGGCACGCTGGACGTCTGCGCGCGCGTCTGCGTCGTCGACGAGAACGAGAACATCGTCTTCGAGTCCTTCGTGAAGCCGCTCATCCCGGTGACGCACTACCGGTACGAGACGACAGGGATCCGCCCGGAGCACCTCCGGGACGCCATGGCCGTCACGACGAAGCAGGCGCGGAAGCGGGTGGAGGACATCCTCTTCAACGGCGAGGAGCCGTGGAAGGTCCGCGCGGCGCGCGGCGGCGCGGGGCTCCTGGTCGGGCACGGGCTGGAGCACGACCTCGACGGGCTGGGCATCGACTACCCGGCGTACCTGAAGCGGGACACGGCCACGTACCCGCCGCTGATGAAGACGAGCAGCAGGCTGATGAGCAACTCGCTCAAGTTCCTCACGCGGAGCTGCCTCGGCTACGAGATACAGAGCGGCGGGCACCAGCACCCCTACGACGACTGCGTGGCGGCCATGCGTCTGTACAAGAGGATGCGCGCGCTGAGGCACGGCAAGCGGGACGGAAGGGACGACGGCGCGGGTTGTGCGAGCGTGGCGGAAGCGTTTCCAGCATGGAGGCAGCGGGAGCTGGAGCGCATGTCGCCGGAGGAACTCCTGAGGATGTCCAAGCCCGACTACCACTGCTGGTGCCTCGACGACTAGCTAGCCGTGCTGGACTGGTCGGTGCTGACGGAGGGAAGCTGCTGCTTTATTTTTTTAAATTTTTTTTGGCCTTTATTTACTGATGATAAAAATCAAGTGAATCAGCTAGGTTAGCTGCCGCACGGCGTGGCAAATAAATCACTCCCAATTTTCGTACGTACAAGAGCAAGCTGTCGACTACCACTGCTGGTCCTCGGCGACTAGCCCTTGGCTGATTAGGGACTTGTTCCTATGGATGGACGCTTGTTGGTTTCCAGCTCAACCACAATAATACACGGTTTCTCTTTTTTCTACTTCTCTTTTCTTTTCTATAATTTTTATTTCGATTTCGAAACGGATGTCTTCCAGCCTCTGCACACAGAAAACACATCGCTTTACAAAGAGATGCATCAATCAACCGAACGCCACATTTCTTTTCTCTACTTGTGGTTCCACCACTAGTGCATCATTTTTTAGATCTTAAACACTGTGTCCGAGTTTAAATTAATAAAGACACCAAATTCACAAGGTTCACTACATGTTAGGCATATAGCCTACTCAACGCATACCATGCCACGAAAAGCAGTAAAACACAAATCAACTAGCTACCAACCGAGGCGGCTATGATGATCTCCAGAGAAGGCTTGTGGCGTGGAGCTTCTTTAGTTCCCTAGCATCCACCTTGCTTCCTCCGTGTAACGAGATTTGAGCTAAGGCGTCCAGAACTACGTAGAACGAATGGTTTAATGATCCTGTGCTGATGTATCCAATCTGACCCAAGGATTAAATCATAGCCTTTCAAATGTAATATCCTGAAATCTGACATAAATTATGATCCTTGAATAGTATAGCAACAATTGTTGCAAGTAAATCCATTGGTTACTAATACTTTCAATTTCTTGCTACGAGTAAGTTGGCACTTTGCCTTTGTGGCAAATGAAGGTATCATAAAATTAGCTGAGCTGCCACTATCTATAAATACAGTGGATGTGTGTAAGTTCCAATTTTCACCAAAGAGAGTGAATGTATATTTAGGGAGCACCTTTTATGGCATGCATCAAAATATGCAATGTATCTTGCATCTCCTCCTCACTATCGGTGCCATACTCATGGATATATATTATCTCAGGTTTTTCTTCAGTAGTTGTTTGCACAACCAGTATCTGGTTTTGCTTGGTTGTTGTTGATGTTGTTGCTGCTGTGTTGTGTTGCGGTTGTTGTTGTTGTTATTGCTGCTGCTAGCGGTGCTACTGTTGTTGTTGTTGTTGTTGTTGCTATTGTTGTTGTTGTTGTCGTCGTCGTCGTCGTTGTTGTTGTTGTTGTTGTTGTTGTTGTTGTTGTTGTTGTTGTTGTTGTTGTTGTTGTTGTTGTTGTTGTTGTTGTTGTTGTTGTGTATTGGCAATGGGTTTTGCATTATCAAATGTGAATTGTCTCTTAGCAGAAAAGGGAGTAATATATGTCCTTTTCAGAGGCTGAGATTGCTCAATGCGCCTAGCTAGTCACATTTCTCTCTGCATATCAGTAGGATTATGACATTGTAGATGTGCTTTGATGTACTCAGTTAAGCCAGAAATAAAACCGTGTACATAATAATCTTTAGGGAAACCAGGATTATCCCTCCATCGAAGGTTCACTGCAGCCTCAAATTTCTGAATATAATTGGCCACTATTGTTAGGTAAGAGCATGAAATTTCATGACATTGTCACAAACTGAAACTTCTACAATATGTTCCCCACATAACTACAAAATTTGTGCCAGAGAAAGTTGCTTGTGTTATACCCGGCGCCTCTGAACGGACAACGATGTCGACTAGAGGGGGGTGAATAGGCGATTAAAACTTTTCCGGTTAAGACTTGCTAAATGCGGAAATAAACTAGGTGTTTAAATTAACAAGCATACAACATAAATATTCTAGGGTCAACTAGGTGCACCAAAAACTTATGCTAAGCAAGACAAGTAACAAGGTGATAGCAAGATATATAAATTCAAGATCGAAGGCTATCACAATGTAAATTGCATAAGTAAAAAAGCTCAGGTATAGAAATAACCGAGGCACACGGAGACGATGATGTATTCCCGAGTTCCTCCCACAAGGGGAGTACGTCTCGTTGGAGGGGTGTGAGCTTGCCACAAGAGGCCTCCTCAACGCCACAAAGGCCTCACCCTATTCTCCGATGAACCCCGCCACAAAGGCCTAGTTCACTTTCCACTATTGGCAATCTTCAAACCCGAGGCACGCATCCACAACTTAATTGGAGACTCTCGGTGTCACCATAATCTTGGGGCACACATCCACAACTCAATTGGAGGCTTCAAGAACACCACAAGTCGTCTAGGTTCCAAGACCCAAGAGTAACAAGCTCACAAACTTTCAACTTCCACGAATCCTCGTGGAGAGAGCAAACCGATGCAAATGGCAAGAGCACAAGTGCTCAAATCCTTCACTCTCAAATTCCAACAAAGCAACAAATGTTTATGGGGGAATAAGAGAGGAAGAACAATGGAGGATAAACACCAAGAACTTCAAGATCAAGATCTACTAGGTTTCCCTCACTAAGAAGGAAGATGGATTGGTGGAAAAGTAGATTTTGATCTCCTCTAACTTCTCCCTCAAAGATATGCAAGAATCATAGGAGGGATTGGGAGAGGGGAAATCTTTCCAAGGTCAACAATGGTGGGGAGAGGGGAAAATTTCGTGCTTGGAAGACTTGGGGACCAATGGGGAAGAAGACCCCCTTAAATAGGTCCCCACAAAAACTAGTCGTTTTGTGTGCAGAGTGAACAGGATATTCCGGTTACCATCTGTCCCGAAAACCTTTAGTCCTTAGCCGTTTTCGGCTGAGGACTTTGGAGTGGAGGGACAGATTCCAACCGGATATTCCGGTTCAAACTTTAACCGGAATTTCCGCCCCCCCCCCCCCTCCCCCCGACTAACAAAAACAGCGACACGAAAACTACAATAACTTTTTCATCCGGACTCCGTTCTTTGATGATCTTGGGCTCGTTGAAATCACCACAACGAGCACTACAATAATATGCAGAGAAACTTCATTGTCCAGCAATGTAAGCTACAGCCAAATGGGGAAAGGTTTTGGCCTCTCAAAAAGGAACAACCGGTAAAACCTCCTACACGAAAACGCACATAGCTTTTGTGAATAAACTCCGAAATAGGTGAATCCAAATGGGGTTGGAAAGATAACAAGAAGGACTATCCAAACAAAAAGGAATGGAGAAGTTAACACACATGGAAGGTGTGGAAACATTCTCAAAGTTGAACCGGATATTTTTACCACCGAAAACACAACAAGTTTTTCTTACCAAAACTGTTTTCGATAAACCTTGGCTTGCCATGAAGATCACGACAAGCACCAAAACCCCATGGATATAAAAGCCAAATAAAAACCAAGAAATATTATATGCAAGTATGCAAAGGTTTGAGCTCTCCACAACAATTCGATCAAGTTACTCACTTGATAGCCCCTCTTGATAGTACTACTATCTATCCTATAACCCGGTCTCCCAAAAGGCATGAGACCGGTAAAATAGAAAACCTATCAAGATTATACCTTTGCCTTGAGCATTCCACTTGAGCTAGATGATGACGATCTTGAATCTCTCAAGTTGGATCTTCTTTCTTGATCGCGCTTGCTAGCACAAGCTTTGCTTGATGAAGACTTGCAAGTTGCTCCCCCATACACCATTATGGGAGAGACCCTTCTCGGCAAATCTTCACAAGGCCACAATCTCCAAAAGGGTGTCAAGCATAAAGGATAAGATTTCTTCGAGATGCCTCACTTGAGCTTCCACGTCAAGCTTGACGACGAACACCGCTTGATGACAACATAGATTATGGGCTATATCAAATCTTCCTTTTGGTTAATGCCCATGGAAAGATACCTAACCACACATAGAGATGCCACACACACATATCATGGGTTAGTTCACAAAGCTATAATGACAATTTCTTACCATACCATGGGATACATAATCCCACTTGGTATATCTTGTTTTTGATAAGGAAAGTATATTAATATCGCGGAGATACAAATTACACCCAACCTCTGCAACAACGCAATAGCCATAGCCATTACGGATGCACACAGCCGAAAGACAATAACAAGAAGAACTAAAAAGAAAAGTCCCGCTACAGAGTTACAGTACTTGTAGCAGCCGCACAACCACCACCTAAACAAAACCTGATGTGCATCTCTTCAAAAACAACGTCTTTAAGAAGAATGGTGCTAGGCGCAACTAATTAAGGCCAGACCTTGGGTTTTCACCCTGAAGATAATCCTCGCTCTCAAAACAATGTCTCCAACAAGACCGGTGTCAGGCACAACCAATTAAGGCCAGACCTTTGGTTTTCACCCTGAAAGGTAGGACTTTGGACTCCATGCATGCTGTCGCCTCCTCTTACATACCGCTGCCACGAATCTTGTAAATCCAAGCCAGTTCCCCACCGACGCAAAGACTCTGAACACCATTGCTAGTCCTCCAATCTCACCTTCAATGACCATGCATTGCGCCCGAATTCCACCGATCCAGCAATCTCCAGGCATCGCCCAAGGGAGTTCGTCGGTGGAGCCTTCCGGGTCGACACCCCGGCTTGATCAAAGAGGACCTACATCATGCAAATCTTCGTCCTCACGCGATGGGAAACCGTAGGACCACCTCCTTTATTCTGATGTCTCGCAGCCCCGACGTGGCAAAACGACTCCCAGCAGGGACGTTTGCGGGAGGGGAAAGATCTCCTGGTCCGCATCCGCCGCCACCGGGAGTCGTGCCGCCGACGGTCCCTAGCACCACCGCCTCCCGCCGCCAAAGATAGAGGAGGCCGTTCCGCCTGGGAGCCACGTCGGCGGCGGGAGGCGGTGGTGCTAGGGACCGTCGGCGGCGGCGGGGGAAGCCGGGGTGGGAGGGTTGGCGGTGCGGTTAGGGTTAGGGAGAGCAGCCTTCCTTTCCGCGGTTTGGCTGTCATTGGTATATCTTGTAGCTTTGTGTGTTGATCACTTGCTTGATCAACCTTGTATCTTTGGTTCTAACTTCAAATGATGATGTCTTGAAGATAATAATGAAAGATCACCTAATCCTTTTCTTCAAGACACACTAGCAATAAGCTCAACTCAAAGCATGACCATTCTTCATATAAATCCTTGAATATAACAATGGCCATCAAGGAAGCTAATAGAGTTCAACACATGAACTCCATTATTTCCTATGGACAAGATCTACAAGGATAACTCAATGCAAACATTAGTCCATAAGGATTATCATTAATTACCAAAACCACATATGGGGGCACCATGCGCTTTCAATGTCCCCCATTTTGGTAATTGATGACAATCCCTTTTTACGAGGGTTTATATGATGAATTAAGCAACCATGCTAAACTAAGAGCAAGGATGCAATAGCATGGAAATGCAAATGCTTAAGAACGAAACTAAAGCATAAACCAAATTCCCTTAAACCCTCTAAACTTCTCCCCCATTGGCATCCATTGCCGAAATGGGCAAAAATATTAGAAGACCAATATAGTAAGAGCTCCCCCATAGTGTATGCATTCCTCATGATATGAGTGAAATCAAGTGCATATATCCAACTATGAATAGATGGAGGGATATCAAACTATATTGAGGATCCAAAGATTTACAAAGAAAATCAAATTGAAGGATACTTTCACAAAGAAGCAACCAACCAAAGGATCCGGAAAAAAACGATTGACCAAAAACAATATTATGATAAGATCAACCAAGTGTTCTAGAAAATCAAGAGGGAACTCCCCAAGGTACATACAAAATGTTAGATTTGAATTACTATATAATGTGCACAACATGGAATCATCACTCCCTTCTAGATAATTTTGAACACAAACAAGAGCAAGAGAATAGATTGGAAATGAAGCAAAGCAACTTGCAAACAAACAAAAATTGATCAAATAAGACCAAGGAGCGACAAGTAAAGACTTACTCAACCTAAGTAGATGGGTGTGACAAGGAAAAACATTTTAGGAGACTAATAGGATGATGAAATCATCAACATAGTCTTTCAATATATGAGGCACATAGTGCATATCATGTCTTTCCCATACACACAAACCAACAAAGGATAAAGCACATAGGTCCACAAGCTTATTAAGAAGCAAAAGGAAAACCAAATGAAAAACAAAGCTTGTGCCTTTTAGGAACCACCGAGGAATATAAAACAATAAAACATGGTCACTAAAGAAATAGAATATCAATTAAAGATGTAACTATTCTCGTGTGTATAAGTTTCTAAGTGGACACGGTGAAGAACATGATATCCAAGGGAGGTTCATAAATATACCAATAAGAATTTTGCTTCAAATCAAAGCGCTAAGATAAGTTTTGTCTTAAAGGGATATATATTAACAAGTCAACAAACTCATAAAAGAATCACAAATATCACAAGGGAAAAGTGATAGTTGAAATGCTTCGAGAAAGGTAACGCATGTCACAAAAAGGCAAATGGTTTTGAGAAAATATCAATATTGCATATGAGAGACTTCGAGTAGAAGATGCTAGATTAATATACTTGGGATTGGTGAATCATGAAAATGATTATAAATATCCCCTTGATATGTAATCATCCCGGCTTACTCATATTTGCAATAAAGATGCTTTTGATAAGACATTTGCAAGAACCAAATGAAATGCAACAAATGGATTTCATGGCAAGATGCAACCTACACAAGGTTGAAATCTAGAAATGTGTGCATGGAATAGATACTTGTTACCGAGACGACATTGGTGATGAAGAGGATGCGAGTTTGATAATCATCGTAGCTTGACTCTTATAATACCATGGTGAGAACACCTTCCTTATGAATGGAGCAAGCAACCAATGTATCTCCATTGTACCTAAAAACAAAATCCAAGTACAAAATGGTTCCCAAACTTATTGGGTCCAAAGTAGTTAGAACAACTACAATACATAGGACAAACTCCACATAAATATGTGCATATAATGTGAATTTGAATTTCATGCACATCTTAGCCATTTAGGATTTGATGGAGTTTATCCTATATATTGGATCAACGAAAGTAAGCATGCCAAAATATATAAATAGTAAATACACATCCATAAAACTTTCAAGAACCAAACAAGATACAAATTGGACAAAACACCAATTAAACCAAGAAGGCACTCACACGAGTGAAAAGCACGAGAATTGTCCAAATTATATTAAAAAAAACTCAAATCAACACATGATTAAGGAAACCAAATAGAGAAGATAAAAAAACATAAAAGAATAAACAAACCCTCTACACTTTTCATGATGGCACACACAGTACCAAGACAAAAAAATGTTTGTCTTCCAAAGAGACAAGTCATTGGGATAAAAACCAATTTTAAGACAACAAGAGTCCAAACGCATATAGGAGAGCTCTTCCAAAAATAGTGCATTTATTTATGAGCTTGTATTTGAATACAAAATGCACACAATGGAATCATTACTCTCCATATATATTATTCAAACACTAGTCATGTTAAAATAAAATCAATAAGATGCAATACAAATTAAAGAATTATGTTCTACTCAATGTAGGATAGCTTCCCCAAGAAATGCAACACAAAGAAGTATGACTTTGAATGAAAGTGCACACTAATGGGATCATTGCTTTTCCTAACTTAAGAAAGCATAAAACAAATTTTGAGTAGATCAAGGAAGACACAAAGGAGTTTGAACCAAACAAATCCTTGGCAAGAAACAAGGCAATTTTAGAGCAACGGCCAAAGTAAATATGATCAATAAACTTACCAAAAACTATTATAACTTGTCAAAGACAAGAGATGTATGGAGATATTTCTCGGTGGTAGATTTGTTCACAATCATATTCACAAAACATAAGCATGTGGTAAAAGATAGGAAAAAAACATGCTTAGACAGAGATTCTTGAAGGCTTCAAATAAAACCCGAAAATGCAAGGCAACAAGAAACTCTCTTACAAACAAGATACCAAAGAATAGAGACAAAAGATATTTAAGCAAATATGGAACTTGTTTGAGCAACATTCCACTTAGGAACAAGATAACTAAGAATATCAAATCTAGGTGGAAATACCTCACATGTTCAAATTTTCTAGGCTTGTAATATTCACATAGCTTATTACTCCCCCATAATGTGATAATCCATTTTTTTACAAGAGGCAAAGAAAACAAATCCAAGAAGAGAAATTTAATGGACATTTAGAATTTGAATTTCTCATGAGAAAGACATACCATATAGAGACAAGATAATATTGATATATCAACACTAAGTGGTATTCCTCATGTACACACCTTTTAGGATAGTAAAGTGCCAATAGCATATTACTCCCCCCCCCCCAAAATGGGATAGTCCATTAATCTCCCAAAGAGCCAACTAAAATAAGCAAGAATGGAAATGAAGGCTCAACACAAAGCACACAAGTACATGGAGTGGAAACCAACAAACTCATACTAGATTAACCAAGATGGGTAAGTAGTAAGCACAACCTATACAAACACATGCTAGAAAAAAAACTAACATATGCAAGGTAGCATGCAACTTTCATTGAATATATGATTTAAATACAAGTTACCGCAAGGAGGAACATTGGATAAGAGATATATATGATCCAAATGACTTGGCTTGAGGAAATATAATTGATGAAGATCCCTTAATTCTTCATGAAATAGCCAAGTCTCCAATGCCCTCCAACAACACCTATTGATCAAGTTTGAGCTTGTTGGTCCCCAACCAAGTTGGGTCCTAAGAGGTTAGTCACAATAGGTTTGGCAACCCAAATGGTTCTTTTCTTGACACCACTTGGAGTACCAACATACTTGGCAAACACATTGCCCACATTATCCTTCCGAATGGAATAAACATCATCAACAAGGATAGGGTTGGATAATGTACCATTAGTGCATGAAGAAGCAAACTGTCCCTTCTAACGACAAAGGTAGCAACATCGACTCTTTTCTTTCTTCTTGATAGGCTCCTTAACTTGAGGAGCATTGGCTTGAGTCTTCTTAGGAGGTGGTCGTTTTTCAACTCGTGGTTGAGCATGAGATTGAACAAGAGGCCACTTCCCTAGTTGCTTCTCACTAAGAGGCGTCTTCTTCAAAGGGAAAGATCTAACATGGTGACCTTCAATCTTGCACTTTAAGCAAATGATCTTGGCCGAATCTTTTTCTTGTTCTTGGCCCTTCTTCTTGTCAGTAATGGACTTGTTCTTGATGCTGGAGTTGAATCCAAGTCCACTCTTGTGATTGGGAAGTCTTCGCACCATCAACATCTTGCCAAGGGTGGAACTCCCTTCATGACACTTTTCCAAGTCTTTCTTTAAAGAAGTGACTTGGGCCTTGAGCTCTTTAATTTCCTCTACATGGTTAGAATCAACACAAGAGCTAGAGGAAGTAGATGCTTCATTGTTAGAGCAACAAGGCAAGGAAAGCAATTCATCACAAGATGTAGAAACATTATGGGAGGATGAATTACTAACAATAGCACAAGGCAATATAGATTACTACAAGAGATTGTGATAGTAACCACATGAGGCTCACAAGATGTTACCTTTGTAGTGATAGACTCAAGAGCTAATTTTAGCTTATTATGGGATGCTAGAAGATCCTCATGAGAGCTAGATAGCATTTCATGGATTTCTTCCAATTTCCCACACTTGCTAGACATCAACTCAAGTTGAGCCCTTAGCTCAACATTCTCCTTCAAAATAGATGCTTCACAAGATGTGGAGTTAGTACCACAAGCATCATTAGAAATTGAAGAAGACAAATTGGCAAGCTCATAATTCAACCTAGAGATTTCCTCAATTAGTTTAGCATTGCCAACAACAAATTCAATCTTTTTCCTTTTTAAGCACTTTATATTTAGCATTATTATGGTCACGTGCTTTAGTGAGATAGGCTATTTGTTCATTATTGAGCTCCTCAATAGATTCAAGTTTCTCCTCAAGAGTAACTCGGAGCTCATACTCTTCCTCAAGAGACATAGTGAGGGATGCCTTCTCATCGGCATCACTTCTTTTAATCTCACCTTTCTTCTCAATTATTTTAGTTCTATTAATAGCAAAAGCCAAAATTTCACCCAAAGGAGTGATAGCTTTACTACCTTTAGGGAGATTAATAAGAACCAACTCACCCTTCTCCATTAAAGAGACCTCATCCTCATACTCTCCACAAAATAAATCCTTATCCTCATCATCACAAGATGTAGTGGGTTCCAAAGGTGGAGATACCTTTGAATCCTTAGCCATAAGGCACACATGAGAAATGGATAACGATGATGAATATTGACTTGAAGCACCAATAAGGTCCATGTATTGTTCCACCAAAATATAGGATTCCTCAACATTGTTAGCCACACAAGTACTAGAGGAAATGGAAGAATTGTTTTTATGAAAACAAGACATAGGAAGCATATCATCATGATATTTAGTTGAACAACTATTACATGATATGCAAGGACTATGAATACTAGCATGTAAGGAATTTTGAGTGCTAGAAGATATTAAGTCCAAAGATAGAATATTGCAATGAGATATAGATGAAGTATAGTCAATAGTAAATTCACTATCCATAATGCAATTTCTATCACCACTCACCATATCATTACCTTGTGACAAATCACATGTTGGTGGAGTGGAGAAAGATGTGAACTCATCACGGCCGGAAGTGGATGGAGAACAATCATCCTCAATAATGTTGGACACATCATATATATCTTGAAGTTTTGTCCATAGCTTATGAGTGTTCCGAAAAGGCATGATTGATTCAATAACTACATCGCTCAAAACACACAAGAGACCATTAGATACTAGAGTATCGAGATAAGAGTTTTCCTCATCCTCTAAAGATAAATATTGAGAATCCTTTGGAGGAGGAAAGTCCATATCTACAACTCTCCTTACATACTTTGGACCCATGTCCGTAAGAAAATTAAGTATGCGAATTTTCCAAACATCATAATTTCTACCATAGAAAATAAAAGCGGGATCATGCTCTATTTCCCTAAACGACATCGTACTCTCTAGGATGTTAAAGCCTAAAAATGAGAGCCCAGGCTCTGATACCAATTGAACGGACAACGATGTCGACTAGAGGGGGGGTGAATAGGCGATTAAAACTTTTCCGGTTAAGGCTTGCTAAATGCGGAAATAAACTAGGTGTTTAAATTAACAAGCATACAACATAAATATTCTAGGGTCAACTAGGTGCACCAACAACTTATGCTAAGCAAGAAAAGTAACAAGGTGATAGCAAGATATATAACTTCAAGCTCGAAGGCTATCACAATATAAATTGCATAAGTAAAAAAGCTCGGGTATAGAAATAACCGAGGCACACAGAGACGATGATGTATACCCGAGTTCCTCCCACAAGGGGAGTACGTATCGTTGGAGGGGTGTGAGCTTGCCACAAGAGGCCTACTCAACGCCACAAAGGTCTCACCCTATTCTTTGATGAACCCCGCCACAAAGACCTAGTTCACTTTCCACTATTGGCAATCTTCAAACCCGAGGCACGCATCCCCAACTTAATTGGAGGCTCTCGGTGTCACCATAATCTTGGGGCACACATCCACAACTCAATTGGAGGCTCCAAGAACACCACAAGTCGTCTAGGGTCCAAGACCCAAGAGTAACAAGCTCACAAACTTTCAACTTTCACGAATCCTTGTGGAGAGAGCAAACCTGTCGAATCTGTTGCTCGGAAAATCCCTCAGGTGAACCTATAGGGTTTCGAATAGGAGAACCCATGAGCGTTGGTGGTGATCGTCGGCTAGACAGGGGGCACAATTTACCCAGGTTCGGGGCCCTCGTAGAGGTAAAACCCTTACTCCTGCCTCTGTCGATCTGTATTAACGAGTATGATCTCGATCTCAAGGCTTGGTGGTGAGGTATTGCTTGGCCCTTTTCCGGTGGTTCTCCTGGCCTTATATAGGTGGCCAGGTCTCAAACCCTACCCGGGGAGGACTCGAATTCTAACCCTATGTCGGTTACAAGTTTCCTAACTTAACCCGCAAGGTATTGCGGGTGGGCTTCACGTGGGCCTTCTGGAACACTCCAAGGGCTTCCCTTCTTGGGCCTTAACATTGGGCCTGAGACGGGGTGTCCTTACCCGCAGGGTCTAAGATCCATCCCTTCGTCAGTAGCCCCCGAGCGTTTGCTTGATTGGGATTTTTCCAATCGAGCAGACGGTCAGATTTTTCATTTCTCCTTCGGATACCCAGTATGGTCGTTTTCCTGTTTTAGAGGGTGTGTACCCTGTGTGATGAGCTTTTGTGCTCGAGTATAGAGTAATGAAAGTGCCTGTTTTTATGGCTGTTATCGCAGAAGGATATGGCGCAGTAGCTTGGCTCTCCCGAGAGATCGGGGCCAATTAATTGCGACTAGGGCAAAAACAGTTCTGGCCTACACAGATTCAAGACATCCGACTCGAATCCGATGAGGTGATTGTTGCGACTGGGCCGTAGTGGTCTTATCGAGTGGAACTTAACCTATAGGGGTACCCGGCGCGTCCGCTAGGATTTTTCTTCGTGTTGTTGACACGGAATCATACCGGAGGACGCAGCTTGAGTGCGATTCCAGGCCCTTAAGAGAGATCTTTCGGGTCTTACCTTCATATTCGAAAGAATATGGCATCCGGATGTACCTAGTCGGCTGAACAATCCAGGTTTATGATGTGTAAACATCGTGTGAATGAGTGGCAGGCTCTGCCTACTCACATAGTTTTTGAGTTTGTAGTTTTTTGTCCATACGAAAGAGTTTTCGTGTTAGGAGTTTTATGCCCATATGAAAGAGTTTTTCATGTTTGGGATGTCGTTCCCATACGAAAGAATTTTCGTGTGTAGGGTATTTTTCTCGTAAAAGAGATTTCACTTCATGATTTGTCCATGAAAAGTTACTTTCGTGTTTGGACTTTCTATTCGAAGGAGTTTGTCCATACGAAGTTATTTTCGTGTTTGAACTTTCCATTCGAAAGATTCTTCAGCTTGATGATACACGCTATGACGTCATGGCGCACTTTTATCCTCCCGATGGGACGTGATGGAGTGAGAGCGGAAGGGCTGGCCCACTTTGTCAGCTTTTTGACCGGAAACGAGACGTCGTTCCCGGTTTTTACCCGAACTGCGCAGTAAATGCGCACGATCCACTGTTAGGATCGTGGCACGAAACAGCATCCGCTGCCCTCTCGTTTCGCCTTCGCATGCGGCGGCCGCGATGGACGCCACGTGGCGTATCGAGTGGCCAGGATTGAGCGGTCCTGTGTATAAATACAGGCCTTGGTGGAAAGGTGAAAACTTCCCAGCCTTTGTCTTCTTTGCTCATCTTCCTCATCGCGCTCCATCTTCCCTCGCTCTCCAAGATCGTGCTAGCAGCAATGGCGGGCGGCAAAAAACGTGTTGTTGCCTCGTCGTCGAGGGCTTCAGGGGATGCTCCTCCGCCACCCGCGCCGCGCTCAGGTGATTGGCGTTCGCCCAACACCACGGCCAAGAGTATCAAGGGAATGCAGCGAGACGGACTGATGCCTCCGGAAGCGGAGAAACGGGTACGCCTCGGCAAGAAAGAGGAGGTACCTAATCCCCGCGCGAATGAACGCGTGATCTTCGCGGATCACGTGTCGCGCGGTCTTTCTCTCCCTCTTCACCCTTTCCTCATGGCTATGTTGTATGTCTACGGCATACAGCTCCATGATTTGCCTCCAAACGCAATGCAGCACATCTCGTGATTCATTGTTCTTTGCGAGTGCTTTCTGGGCATTCGCCCCCACTAGGGTCTCTGGAAGGCCCTCTTCAAGGTGTGTGTCTTCCGTGAGAGATCGCGGGTGGAGACGGAGCTTGGGGAACCGTTGCGCACCGGCGGCTTCGGGATCCAGGCGAAGTCAGAGAACGGCTACTTCACCATGCACTTCATCGACTCCGCCCAGGGATGGAGGAAAAAATGGTTTTATGTAACCGACAACAGCGCGGGTGGAGTCAACGAATTCCATCCGTTCGCTGTTTTGAAGAAACGGAAGTCTTGGGCGCACAAACTTTCGGCTGAAGAAAACCGAGTTGTCGCTCCCCTACTCGCCAAGGTGGCTACTCTTCGTGATCAAGCCGCAGGAATTGCGCTGAACGGCCTGCACTTGGCGAGTGTCTTCCTCAAGTGCAGGGTTCAGCCCCTGCAAGATAGGCCATCCGCGATGTGGGAGTACCAGGGCGCCGGGGATCCTAGTCGCGTGAGTCGTGAAGAACTCTCGAGTGCTGAATTCGAGAAGAAGATCGCGGCTATCACCAGTTTAAAGGAAGGCGATACCTTCCCCGACTGCCCGGTAGCCGCTTTTGAGGCATCGAGGCCACCGCCAGCTGAAGTAAGTTCTGAATTTCTTTGTCTTCATTTCTTTTCCTTGTTCTGAGATCTTGTCGATTGAAATTTTCTCTCGTTTTTCTTCTGTCTTCTTCAATAGAGCCTAGCCGTGACTACCTGCTACCCGCCAATATCCGGGGAGGATGCCTCGGATTTGCTGGCAAGTAACTTGGACGGCCCAGCCGACACCAGTGTTGCTGACGCCTCCTCGAGCTCCGAGAGTGATTCCTCGGATAGTGTGGAGGATTCGGGTGACGGTCTCCTCCAGCGCAAACGCCATCGAGTAGAGGGTGACGAGGCCACTTCCAAGGACAATTCCTTGGAGGAATCGCCCGGGAAGGGGCCCCTCATCGTAACTTCGCTGCACACACTCGCCCCTTCTCCTTCATTTCCAACAATCCAAACCGCTTGGAATGCGGATATGTTGGACGAGGAAGATGATGACGAGTAAGTTTCTCTTCTCACTCTTAGTCGAACATTTCGTTTCGCATCTTGTTGACGCATTGTCTTCATTGTAGCCTGCAAGCTATCAGCCCTCGCAGGTACGCCTCTTCCCTTCCTCCCGAGAGGAGGAATAAAGTGGGAGCTGCGGGTGAGACTCCTACCGCCGACACCGTCCAAAATTCACCGAGTGTAGCCCCCAACGCGGCGACTACGGAATACAGAATTCCTAGTTTTGCTGCTGGGGCTTCGGCTCTGAGGGAGGTGTCGGGCAGCTCGGCGGATCCCCTCTCCTTCGCTCAACGCCAGGTAAACTCCGCTACCTGCTTTTTAATGCTTTATCGTCCTTGGATTTGTTATCGGGTGCACGTCAGTGCTCCCGATGGGAGTAGCCTTCGAGGCTGTAGTCGATCGCATGCGATCGGCTACAGGCTCAGATATAGTCTTTTCCTTCTTCTTCTTTCTATCGGGTGCACGGCAGTGCTCCCGATGGGGTAGCCCCCGAGGCTATACTCGAATGTTTATAATCGAGTATAGGCTCAAATTTCACTTTTCTGATTCTTCTATCTTCATGTTCCTTGCAGTCGCTTATCGATTCCCTTGCGGCGGTTGGTCGCCGTGTTGTTCTCGCTGAGTCGGAATGCGGGATCCTTCGATCGGACCGTGATCGACTCGCCTCGGAGAACGATCTTCTTCGAAGTAAGTTTACCATCTTCTTTTGTCTTTATTTTTCCACCAATACTTCGTCTCTAACAACTACTGCTATGTAGCTCAAATTGAGTTTATGAAGACCGAGAAGGCGAATGCCTCCACTCGGGCAACTGCTCAAGAGGCTGAGTTGGCGGCTGTTCGACGGGATCTCGAGTCCTCCCGCATGTTGTCGGCTAATCTTGAAGGAAAGCTTGCAGCTGCCCAGGATGCTCTGAAGAAATTGGAGGAAGCTGGCACCAAGGCGGATACCGACCTTGTTGACTTCTTTCATCCCCTTGCCGAGCGCTTCGCGGGTAAGTTACCTTTGTCCTATGATTTGTCTTCTGCCGTGGCGAGTCCTTTGGATCTTAACATTTTTCTTTGTAGGTCTTCTGGGTGTCCCACTGGAGCTTCCTGGGGTCCATCGGGTGGATGCCCTGACGGATTCTTGCGCCCAGCTCAGGAGGCACGCCGAAGGGGTCTGCACCTTGATTGGCGATGCCACTCGAGTGCTGACGCAACTGCACGGCCGCCTTCTCGTCAACGGCGTGTCTCCACCCGCGCTGAGTGATTTGCTGAACATTTTCTCGGAGAGCAATCTCCTTGAAGCCTACGCGGTCGCCCAGTCAGAATCTGGGGCGAAGACCGCCATCCAGTTCGTGCTGGCACACGGAGTCACCGGTTTGGAGGAGGCCTACTCGGAGCTTCCTGTCGATCCTGCTACGGGCAAAAAGGTAGGGCTTCGTCGTTTTGGCGAGCCAGCCGGAATCCTTGCTCGGAAGTTGTCCGAGTTGTTTGCCCGTGCTAGGGGAGGGACCACCGCCGCGAGTGGCATCACAACTGTAGCTCCTTAGTATATTTCTTCTGTACTTTGTTGTTTCGATTGTAATGAACCTTGGGATGTGCTCCCGTATTTTCAATGTTTTATTCGAAATGTTTTTCTGAAATGCTTCCTGCGATTGTGTGTTTCCTCCCGATGGGAGTAGCCCCTGAGCACCTGTCGAATAGGCGGTTAATATATCTCGAATAGGGCATCTTATTCCTTTAACTTCCTTGTATTTTTCAGGTAGCCGGGGTGGCTGCGGAGCCTTCAGGTGGACTTGCTACTCCAGCAAATCCTCTTGTTGCCGTTGTTGGGACCTTTGCAGGTCTCCGTGATCGTGTGGCTGATGGTGAACGCAAGCTAAAAGCGTTGCGAGGGATAGCCGATGTGGCTAAGTCCAAACAAAAATTGGCGACTGAACGCGAGCAGTTTGTGATGGATGAATTGGCGTCTGTTGCCAATGATTTGCTCTGTAAGTAGTTCAACCCCCAAGTCTTTCTTGTCTTGTGCCCTTTGTTGATCATGTATCTTTGCTTTTCAGTTGTTCGGCCGGATGACAGGAATGAGAAACAGTGGGTGAAGAACCACATCTTTTAAGAAGCTGGCAGCTCGAGGCCTCATGCGAATAATTTTTGGTCCGATCGTAGTCGAGGTTTTGTGCTTGCTACCTTGAAGTTCCGAGTCATCCAGGCGAAGATACTCGTGAGTTCCTTTCACGAGGTTTTGATTGCAATGAACGCCGCTTTCTATCCGCTGCAAAGGGGTCCTGAAGATTGGAGCCATCTTCTCAGGGTGTTTGGTCGAGAAGGAGAGATTCGCGAGTGTGTTCGCAATCAGATGACTTGCGGCTCGGTGGTGGCTCTCTCTTTCGTCCGGTTGTGGCATTCTGAGGTGAATTTCAACTCCATAGCTAGACTTCCTGATGGTCCAGTCGACGATATGTCTCCTCATTATAGGGTTGTTCGACCTGCAGCAGAGGAAATCATTCGATTGACCTCGGATGAGGTTGACTGGGTTTTGGCGGCTGAGAATGCTCATCGCCATGTGTAAATGTAGGATGTATGTATCCTGTTGTGTTGTATAGTTTGTAAAAACTGTTGTAAGGTGTTTAACCTTGTGTATATAAATTTTCCTGTGATGCTGAGTTAGGCGTAGCCCCCGTGTGTTTGTGGGGTGTATACCCGTTACTTTTTAGCATGTAAGGATGAAGAATCTTCGAGTATCTATGGTTGAGAAACCATGTATTTTATTGCAATGACTGAGAAGTCATGTGTTTTTCTGTCGATCTACAAGATGGCTAGTATAGCCTTATTACTGCGAGTAAAATAAATCTAGGGATAAAATTTGCGGAGTTGTGCGACATTCCAAGGATTGGAATAGACGCCTCCAGTCGCCGGGCTCTTCAGTCGATAGGCGCCACCTGGGATAACTTTGTGTATGATGAAGGGTCCTTCCCATGGTGGCTCGAGCTTGTGTCCTTCCTTCTGCTTGAGCCGTAGCACCAAATCTCTTACTGCAAAGGCCCTGTGGCGTATGCGGCGACTGTGATAGTTTCGCAGCGACTGCTGGTATACTGCTGATCTGAGTGCAATATCGCGTATTTCGTCGAGTGCGTCCATGTCATCCGCGAGTGCCCTATTGGAGGTTTCTTCGCTGTAAGCAACAACCCTTGGGGCGCTGAACCTGACGTCCTCGGGAAGGACTGCTTCGGCCCCGTAGACCATGAAAAATGGTGTGTAGTTTGTGGATCGGTTTGGAGTTGTGCGGAGGCTCCATAGCACAGAGGGTAACTTTTCTGCCCAATGTCCTGCTGCCGGATGTAGACGATCGAGTAGTCGTTTCTTGATGCGAGCCGAAACTAATCCGTTGGATCTTTCGACTTGTCCGTTGGTTTGCGGATGGGCGACTGAGGCAAATTTGAAGTTGATGCCCTTTTCTTCACAGAACTGCTGTGTTTCCTTTGCCGTGAAGTTAGTACCATTGTCTGTAATGATGTCGTGTGGTACTCCAAACCTGCATACGATGGAGTCGAGGAATTTGATGGCGCATTGGGCGCTAGCCGAGGTTACCGGCATGGCTTCGATCCATTTGGTAAATTTGTCAACTGCGACCAGCAAGTGTGTGTATCTACCTGGCGTGGACTTGCGTAGTGGTCCTACCATGTCTAGCCCCCATTGTGCAAAGGGCCAGGCGATGGGTATCATATGCAATTCCGTAGCGGGTGCGTGTGGTTTTGGTGCGAATTGCTGGCAAGCGTTGCACCTATCGACTAGCTTCTTTGCGTCTCTGGCGGCTGTAAGGCAGTAGAATCCTGCTCGGAAAGCTTTCCCCATGATTGCTTTCCAGCTAGCATGATGTCCACAATCTCCTTGATGGATATATTGCAATAATTCCTTGCCGTCCTAGGGTGCTATGCATCGTTGCAATATGCCTGAGATGCTTTTTCTTGTATAGCTCTCCGTTGATCACCCGAAAGGATTTGCTTCGCCTGACTATCTGTCGAGCTTCTCGTGGATCTGTTGGGAGCTGTTTCGCGGACAAGTAGTCGAGGTATTTCTGCGTCCAGACTGACTCGACCAGAAAAACTTGTCGCGAAATATGATGAATGAACTCGATAATAGCAACTTGCGGGTTGACCTCTATCTCCGATGCTGTGGGTACGTCTGCAATTTTCTTGATTTTGACTGATCGTCTAGTCATCCGCTCAAAATATATCCCTGGCGGTATGGGTGTATTTATGGAACCCATGTTTGCCAGCCTGTCTGCTTCTTCGTTGCTGGATCTCGCAATATGCTTCAGCTCGCATCCCTTGAAACTTCCTTCGAATAGGTTGTACATGTCACGATAAGCGACCATGTTTTCAGCGATGGCGTCGCATTCCTTCATTGTCTGTTGCACGATGAGATTGGAGTCGCCGTAGATCATCAGTCGGGTGGCTCCACACGCAACTGCCATCTTCATCCCATGCAACAGAGCTTCATATTCTGCGTCGTTGTTTGATGCTGGATCATCAGGTGGAAAATCCAATCGGAGGATGTACTGCAGTTTGTCCCCTCTAGGTGATATTAGGACGATTCCAGCTCCTGCTCCTTCGTTTCTCTTCGACCCATCGAAGTACATGATCCAATTACTCGTGTATTCTGGCGGGCCGGGCGTTTGTAGCTCTGTCCACTCGCTCAGGAACTCCACGAGTACCTGGGATTTTACTGAATTGCGCCCTGCATAGATGATGTCCCAAGCGCCCAGCTCGATGCTCCATTTTGCTATCCGTCCAGATGCCATTGGGTTGTTCATGATTGTACCGAATGACGCATCATTAACCACTGGTATGGTGTGTTCCTGGAAGTAGTGCTTGAGCTTTCGAGCCGTGAGAACAACTCCATAAACGAGTTTCTGATAGTGAGGGTATCGTTGCTTGCATGGCGAGAGCACTTCACTGATGTAGTAGATTGGTCGTTGGACCCCATATGCCTTGCCCTCCTCAGGTCGTTCGACTATAATTGTCGTGCTGATGACCTGGTTTGTTGCGGCTAGGTATAGGTATAATGGCTCCCTATCTTGCGGTGTTGCAAAAATGCGCTTGCTTTGCAAAGATCGTTTCAGGTCCGCAAATGTATTCTTAGCCTCTGGTGTCCACTCGAACTTGTCCGTCTTTTTCAACAGTTTGTAGAAGGGTAATGCCTGCTCGCCCAATCGTGCGATAAATCTGCTCAAGGCGGCTAGTCGCCCTGCGAGCTGTTGGACTCCGCGTAGATTGGTTGGCTCCTTCATTTCCAGGATTGCTTGTATTTTCTCCGGGTTGGCTTCGATGCCTCTGGCGGATACCAGGTACCCGAGTAGTTTTCCTGCTGGGACGCCAAAGACGCACTTTGTCGGATTGAGGTTGATCCTGTATGCGTTGAGGGCGTCAAATGTTTCTCTAATGTCCTCGAGGAGTGTATCCTCTACTCGAGTCTTGATGACGATGTCGTCAACGTACACTTGTACGTTCTTGCCAATGAGCTTGGCGAGGCATTTTTGCATGCAGCGCTGATACGTCGCGCCTGCGTTCTTAAGCCCGCAAGGCATTGTCGTGTAGCAGTACACACCGTGTGGCGTGATGAATGTTGTCTTTTCCTCGTCTTCCTGTTTCATCCGGATCTGATTATATCCCGAGTAGGCGTCCAGGAAAGAAAGGCGTTGACAGCCCGCAGTAGAATCCATGATCTGGTCGATTTGCGGGAGGGGAAAATTATCCTTGGGGCAGTGCTTATTTAATGACGTGTAGTCAATGCACACTCGAAGGATGTCAGTTTTCTTCTTTGGAACCAGCACCGGGTTTGTTAACCAGGTGGATATCTTGATCTCTCTGATGAATTTTGCTGCTAGCAATCTGTTTACTTCTTCTCCAAGCGCTTTCTACTTGGGTTCTGAAAATCGTCGAGTAGTCTGCTTGATCGGTTTTGCATCCTTGAAGACTTCGAGTGAGTGCTCGGCGAACTCCCTGGGTATTCCTGGCATATCTGAGGGCTGCCAAGCGAAAATTTCCCAGTACTCACGGAGGAGTTCGACGAGCGCGCTTTCCCATGCTGGCGAGAGGGTAGTTGAGACCATCACTGTCTTCGCAGAATCCGTCGGGTGCACCTGATGCTTTCGGGTGTCGCTGTTTGTGCCGAACTCCAATTCTGGCGCGTTTTTCTTTGTGAGGGGCATCACGGAGTGGTCCGTGGTCTTTGCCAGCTCCTGCAGTTCTTCTTGCATCTCGAAAGATTTTGCGATCTCGTTGAACTCGATGTCGCATTTGTTGGACTTCTGGAAATCTCCGTCGATGGTGATTACACCATATTCTCCAGGTAACTTGAGCTTTAGGTACGCATAATATGGTACTGCCATGAATTTGGCGAACGTTGTTCGACCAAGAATGGCGTGGTACTGTGAGGGCCAGTCGACTACTTCAAAGTCGAGGAATTCTCTTCTGTAGTTGCGTCGATTGCCCAACACAACCTCTAGGTTAATTGTTCCAAGTGGGCGGATCGCCTTTCCTGGAACTATCCCGTGGAAGGATGTTTCTGACTATGCAAGTCCGTCCAAGTTCCGGTTCATCCGGCGAAGCGTATCCGCGTAGATAATGTTGATGCCGCTGCCTCCGTCCATGAATACGCGAGCCAGTTCGTAATTACCAATTTATGCTTGGATTACCAAGGCAGCGTGTCCTGGTCGATAGACTCGTGGCGGGTGGTCCTCCATCGAGAAAGTCATCGATTGGTCCGCCATCTTCAGGTACTCGGGCTTTGTTGGCGGGGTTTGCACAGCCATGCACAGTTGTCGCGTGTTTGTCTTCTGAGCTCTACGGGATGGGCAGACTTTTTGTATCATCCCCAACTGTCCAGCCGGGTTCGGGTACGCGTTAGCGCCTGCGTTTGGTGCGGGTGGCGCGTTTAGTGTTGCTAGCGCCATGTTCGGATTTCCTGGTGGAGGTGGGGGTAATAGTGGCTGGAACCCTTGATATTCTCCTCCTGGGAGTGGCGGGTAGTTTTGATTAGCTGCTGATCTGCTTTTCTTCGAGAAGGCCTCGTGGATTTCGATGAACTTTCGGCAATCCTTGAGGAGGTGCGTTGCCTTAGTTTTGCCCGTGCGCTTATCTGTAAATAGATGTAGCGAGCAGTACGCGTTCAGATCCTCCTCGGGGCTTTTGTCTTCAGCTTTTGGTTTCCACTCGCGACTCCTGTGGCGCCCATTATCGCGGCTTCGTGTGAATTCTGCCGCTACCATCTCTTCCCGGTCGTCGTGGTCGTAATATTTTCTCCTCTTCTTTCGACCATGGCGGTCTTCTTCAGGCGCGGGCGATGATGCACTCTCGTTGCGCACCGCGTCTTCTCCGTTAGCCCATTTGTCTGCTATGATCATCAGTTCCCCAATAGTTTTGGGTGCTGCTCGGCCCAGCTCTTCTCTGAAAGCAGTTCGTCGGGCGCCTTTCGCGAAGGCCTCGACCGCTACTTCTTCTGAAATATTTCCCGCGGTGTTCCTGAGTGTTGTCCACCGTTGAATGTACTCGCGGGTGGATTCGCCGCTCTTCTGCCTGCATGCCCGTAGTTCTTCAATTGTTGCTGGTCTCTTGTAAGTGGCCTGGAAGTTCTTGCAGAAATCGTAGTGCAGGTCATCCCATGATGCGTAACAGGACTTTGGCCGTGCTTCCAGCCAGCTGCGTGCCGCGCCGACCAAGTGCAAGTTGAGGTACTGCATAGCCGTGTTTTTATTCCCACGTTGGCATTTTACTGCCGTGAGGTAGTCGTTTAGCCACGACGAAGGCTCGAGTGAACCATCGTATTTTGTGACTTCTGTGCTGAGCTTGAATCTCTTGGGTAGGGGTGCCTCGCGGATGCTGCGGGCGAAACACAGCGCGCCGCAGGTCTCGTCATCCGAAGAGCTCGACGAGGAGCGCGCGCGGTTCCTTGCAGCTCTTGCCTTGTCCACCTTGTTTTGTGCGATATCTGACCGCGCGTTATATCCTGGCTGGTCGCGATAAGTTTCTTTCCTTGGCTCTTTGTTGCGATTCCGCGAGTGGCTGCTATGACGCCGCGAGTTTTTATTTCTCGGGCTACCTTCACTGCTGCTTCGACTATCGCCGCGTCGCCGGGCTTCTTTTCCTCGACCGCAACGAGGTGATTTGTCTCTCCTAGGCGAAGTGCTCCTATGCTTGCGCGATGTTTCTTTTTCTTTTTCCTTCTCTTGCTGTTCGGCGGCTTTCCTGCGGTCGTAGGAGGCGAGCCTTGAGGCTGCCATACCCAATCCTTTCCGAACCTGTTTGTACTGCTCTGCTCGCGTGTCGCACCCCGGTTTCTAGAGGATACTCATCGCACGAACTGGAAGTCAGGTGCTTGGATTATGGGGCATACCTGCTCCCACGTCCCAGCTTCCTGGTAGGCCTGCGCTTATGCGCGACAACACAAGCCCTGCTCCCACCGTCGAAGTAAACTATCCGCTAGGAACCTAAGGCACTACTGTCGACGTACTTCATATTCAAGCACGCACTGTACGTCAACAGCTTTGAACGAAATGATAGCACAAACTGTCTCTAAGACACGAAAGAATGAAATAAGTTTGCAAATAGCCTTCACTAAGGCAGAGATAGCAAAACACTCATCCAGAGGACACATGTCCCAACATATCATTCATTACAACAGCGGAAGCAATCAAATGGGTCTGAGTACAGACAAATCCATGGCTTAAGAAGCCGGAGAAAAATAACGAAAAACAAGGCCCATCCACGTAGGTCCTGGATCCTGCCCGGGGTCCAGCCAACTACTCGTCTGCAGTGTCGTCGAACTCCACAAAGTAGCCATCCTGGTGATCATCGTAGCCGTAGTCGTACTCTGCGTAAACCACAGCCCCAACGGGGTCAGTACATCCAAGTACTGGCAAGCAAGACTCACACTTCATCAAGGAGTTACCCGTCAACACAAGCATTGATGCTTGGGATCAACGGAAGGAGATAGGTATTATAAAAGCTGCAGCGGGCTGCTCTAACCAACTACAGAAAATACTACTTGTGTCCGGCTAATAGAAAAGATAAGATCGAGGAATTGTAACCAACTGAAAGATAACTTCAAACAAACCCATCCTGGATCTCGCCCCTTATCCGAAGAAGCAATCCGAGGATGACTCACACCGTTGTAATCAGGTGAATCAAGTTATTGTGTGAATAATCTATTACTAGTCAAGTTATTAGTCATTGGGTGAACATGATTGATCATTATGTTGAAGTTGTCCTGAGTACTTGTTAGCCAGTACTTTCACCAAGTAATCCATAACCGCGGAAAACACGGCTTCTCGAGAAGATTTATCCCTGCAGGGGTGCACCATAGTAACCGTACACGTAAGAATATCCCGCCAGATGGGAATCAAACCCACCAAGCGAGACACTCAACACAACCAACTGTTCTTCGCATCAAGCCCAAAGCACCGCGTGCTGTGCGTGCGCGGCTAATCGAGTCCCCCGAAGAAAAGGAGGACCCTCATAGCACTGGAAGACCACGCCGCCCTAAATGCCGACTACAAAAGTTCCACCCTGGCCTCGGGTTCGTACCTGCATATGATGCAGCAAATGGAAAGCCCGAACTAGTACGGCGATTTGGACGAGATGCGAATCGAGTCAAGTTGAGGGGGGCGCCCATACTCGCTTCCCACATGCGGGTAGTGCGCTCATCATGGATCAGTAGACAAGACCCTTTTCCTATTAGGGTCGACACTAGCAGGCCTCAAAACCACAAAGGGCCTCCTGCCGGTGCCTTATCATCAAATTATTATTAACAGCAGCATTAACAGGATTGATTGATTAACATTCGAGCCCTCGGAACGGTAACAGATAATAATAGCACGATAATAAAAGAAGTAACCGACAACAGGCTCGAGCAAAAGCAACCCTAAGCATGCTAGATAAGAACAGGCACAAACAAAGGCTGTGGGTATGGAGGTGAGGCAATATCATTGGTTCAGGGAATCATGTGATGGGTTCGGAGAATAGCAACGATACATAGGGCTAGCAATAGTAGACAAAAGGATAGTATCGACAACAAGTGTGGAAGAGAACTCGATGATTCATGTGAGTGATAACTTGCCTGGAAGCTCAGCAGCCGGGTACTGGGCTAGGTCCTGGGTAGTGGTGTCGTAAGGCTCGTCGGTACCAACGTCGTCGTCTAAGCGAGAAGAAGCAAAAACAACAACGAAGGAAGACGGGCAATCAATACATGGCATAGGTGCACAAACATTGGAATGATGCATGTCATGTTTAATAGATGCACCAAAATAAACTAGTGGATATGATACACAAGTTTAAATGGATTCCATATGCAAAGATTGCATATGGCAAACCCATGCCTTAGAGTTGAATTAATTGTTCTAACACTAAGCATCAGGTGTTGGTGAGTTAGCATGATGCATGCATGATGAATAACAAGAAGATAACAATTTAAATGCAATTGGAATGATAGTTAACCATTTTTAGAAAACTTTACTCAAGTTTGGAAATTATTGTTACTTAATGGTGTTAAACAAGTAGTGATTGTTTTCATCAAGTTAAAGTGTGCAAAACAAATAACAAAGTTGATATTTGAAAAGGTTATCAAATTTTAGTTGGATTACATGTTTCACATTTTGAAATTGGACTTTGGATTAATTAATTATGAATTAAACAATATTACACAATTTTTAATTGCATTAATCAAGATTTAAATTGTTTAGGCAATTTAAATTATTCAAACCAGAAAACAAAATTTATATTTGGAAAGTACATGAAAAATTGATTGGAAAACATATTTGGTTTGTGAAATTTGGAATTTTTATGAACAAGTTATGAATTTTGCAAATTTAAGGGAATTTGACAAGAATTCAAATTTTGCACCAATTTAAAATATTCAAAACAGTAAACAAATTTTATATTTGGATAGAACATTTAATTTGGTATTGAAAACATATTTAAAAAGTTAATTTTGGAGTTAAAATGAATTTGTTATGCATTTTAGAATTATAGGGTGCAATCTGCCATTTTAATGCCTCTAGGGACTTAGGAAAAAAATTCCAGGGGCTAGAAATAAGGGCCAGGGGCTTAGTGGTGATTTGCTAAAAATTCCAGTACCAAACTATTGTAAAAAATAAAACTTGGTTTTATTTGGGAGAGAGGGGACTTGATCCCTCCACCTCCTGGTTGATGCAAAGGAACACCACCACTAGGCTAAAGCGGTTTGTGTTGGTGGGATTGCAACTCGGCTAGGCATAAGCTATTGGTACTGGCTGTACCGAAATAAAACAAGAAAAGGTGTGGGGATGGGAATCGAACCCGCAACCTCTGGCTTCACTGCGCGCGCATCAAACCAGTGGGGCTTCGCTGCGGTTGTTGATGGATGAGGTGCTGGTTGGGTTTTGGAGCTTGCAAACGCCGGGTTAACTGAACCTGCACGCACACGATCCATCAGATCGTTACTGATACGAACGAACAGAGGGCACTCGAGGCATCTTTCGGGCAAGAAATTGATGACCAATCCGCAGGAGAAAAGAGAGGGGATGAGCGGGAATGGAAGGGTTGCCTCACCCTCTACGCAGGGGCGGGCTCGGCGCGGCCGATGGGTGGCGGAGACGGCGGCACCGTGCGCCGGCGGCCGGTGGCCGTGGCACCAGCAGAGGAGGGAGTTCTCCCTCGATGGTGGCGGCGGCTGGGGAAATGGAGGGAGGAGATGCGACCTAGGGTTAGGGTTTAGCTCGGGAGGGGAGAGGGGGAGATATAAAGGAGGGGGAGGACCATCGAGTGGTGGAGGGAGATGCTCCTGTCGCTGTCCTCCATTGCGTCACCTCCTGTACGGAGGTAGAAGAGGGGGGTATCGGGCCAACACAGGTGGGCTGGGCCTTCTCCCCCACCTGGTTGAAACGTTTTGCTCCTTTTTTTTTTTTGCATTATGAGATGTGCTGTTTTTTTTTGTGGCTGTAGCTTTTGGAAGAAATAAATAGGTTTTAACTTAGATAAAATTTTGGAAAAATTTGGGTAAGCTTCTTAGGTGAAAAGAAACCATTTGGTATTTTTGGTTTTCAAAATTTCAAATGTTGATTGCTGTTTCAAAATTGAACCAAATTACGTGAAAATTGCCATAGTAATTAACATTTAGAAAATAGGGTGTTTTCAATAGGGTTTCCCCTAGGGTTTAGTATGTTTTTGAAGAATACCAAGTTGTGATAACTTCAAGGATTCAAAGGATTGATGATTTGAGAATTGTTTTGAGTTTGGGAAAGACTTGGAAATAATTGATTAAATTGAGCAATTGATTTTAGCAACAACTTAAAAGGTGAAATATAATGAGTTGCTTGAAAACAAAAGAGGTTTTTAGTTTGCACTTCTTTACTTGAAAGGTTGTAACAGACAAGTGTGAAAATAGAAGTTGATAACAAGTTTAAATTTCATATGAAAACAATGCAAACAGAAATAAATATGAGGATGATGATATGATGCATTGCTTAAATAAAAACAACAAGTAAAACAACTAAGGGTCTTCATACTTGGATTTTACAAAACGCCCCCCCTTGAAGGAATCGCGCCCCGAGATTCCTACGGAGAAGTGAAAAGGTCCGGATACTTCTTGCGAAGATCCTCTTCGGTCTCCCACGTTGCCTCTTTATCGGAATGATGCGACCATTGGACTTTCAAGAACTTGGTGCTCTTGTTGCGAGTCTTACGCTCGGTCTCATCGAGAATTCGAATAGGGTGCTCCTCATAAGATAGATCATCTTGCAATTCAATGGAATCATGATCAACTGCACGATCTGGATCTTTGAAACACTTCTTGAGTTGTGACACGTGGAACACATCGTGCACTTTGGATAGTTTTTCTGGAAGTTCAAGACGATAAGCATTCTCTGCACGTCTTGAGAGGATGTTGAAAGGGCCAATGTATCTTGGTGCAAGCTTTCCTTTCACACCAAAACGATGAGTGCCTCTGAGGGGAGTTACACGGAGATATGCCTTATCACCAGGTGCATAGATCATATCCCTGTGCTTGCTATCATAATAGCTCTTCTGACGAGATTGAGCAATCCTGAGATTGTCACGAATGATACGAACTTTCTCCTCGGCTTCCTTAACAATGTCAGGGCCTAAAAGTGAACGTTCACCAGCTCCAGACCAATTGATTGGACTCCTGCATCTGCGACCATACAGTGCCTCAAATGGTGCCATGCCTAGGCTTGCCTGGTAGCTGTTGTTGTAGGAGAATTCAGCATATGGAAGGCAATCCTCCCATTTCATGCCAAAGGAGAGACCACATGCTCTGAGCATATCCTCGAGAATCTGATTGACTCTTTCGACTTGCCCCTGAGACTGAGGGTGGTAAGCTGTGCTGAACAGAAGTTTGGTGCCCAATGCTTCTTGAAAGCTTTTCCAGAAATGAGAAGTGAAAATACTTCCACGGTCTGAGCTTATTTCCAATGGAACACCATGAAGAGGAACAACCTTTGCTGTGTAGAGCTCTGCTAACTGGCTAGCTGAGATAGTTTCCTTTACAGCATAGAAGTGAGCAACCTTAGTGAGACGATCAATAACAACGAAGATTGCATCGTTGCCCTTCTTGGACTTTGGAAACCCAGTAACGAAGTCCATTTCAATCATGTCCCACTTCCACTCAGGAATTTTCAGAGGTTGGAGTAGACCTGCTGTCTTCTGATGGACTGCCTTAACACGTTGACAAACGTCGCATTCAGAAACGTATTGAGCAATTTCACGTTTCATGTCAGACCACCAATACAGAGTCTTGAGATCCTGGTACATCTTTGTACTTCCAGGGTGAATGGATAGGGGAGTTTCATGAGCCTCCTTGAGAATGATATCCTTGAGACTTTGAACCTGAGGAACTGCAATGCGTCCTTCAAAGAACACAGTTCCTTTGTCATCAATAGAGAAGGACTTGAACTTATCACTGCCCTCTTTGATTTGCTCTACCATCTTCTTGATTTCATTATCACGAAGTTGTTCAGAACGAATCTTGTCCTCGAGAGTTGGACTGGCTGTCAAGCTAGCAAGATAGCCTTGAGGAACAAGACCAAGGTTCAGCTTCTGGAATTCTTCATGAAGTGGAGGTTGGCTTTCCATGATCATGAGATTATTGCAATAGGATTTGCGACTGAGAGCATCGGCCATAACATTAGCCTTGCCTGGAGTGTAAGAAATGGTGAGATCAAAGTCTTTAATCTTCTCAATCCATCTCCTTTGCCTGAGGTTCAGATCTGGCTGAGTGAAGATGTATTTCAGACTCTTATGATCGGAAAAGATTTCAGTTTTGTTACCCAACAAGAATTGTCTCCATTTCTTGAGGGCGAACACAACTGCTGCAAGTTCAAGATCATGTGTGGGATAGTTTTGCTCATGTGGGTTCAACTGACGTGAAGCATAAGCCACAACTTGACGTTCTTGCATAAGAACTGCTCCTAGACCTTGAAGAGATGCATCGCAGAATATCTGGAAAGGTTTGGTAGTGTCGGGGCCAACTAGAACAGGTGTGGAAGTGAGTTTAGTCTTCAGGTGGTTGAAACTCTCATCACATTGTGGAGTCCAAACGAACTTTTTGTCCTTCTTTGTGAGATCAGTGAGAGGTTTGGCAATCTTGGAAAAGTTTTGGACGAAACGACGGCAATAGCTAGCCAAGCCAAGAAAGCTTCTAACTTGCTTCACCGTCTTAGGGGGTTTCCAATCAACAATTGCCTTAACCTTTTCAGGATCAATGGCAATGCCTTTGGCAGAGATGATATGACCAAGATATGCAACTTCTGGAATCCAGAACTCACATTTGGAGTATTTGGCATATAGACGATGCTCGCGGAGTTTCATGAGAGTGAGACGAAGATGTTCTCCATGCTCTTCCTCGGATTTTGAGTAGACTAGGATGTCATCAAGATATACCACAACGAACTTGTCGAGGTATTCATGGAAGACAGAATTCATGAGTCTTGAGAAGGTCGCCGGTGCATTGGTGAGACCAAAGGACATGACGGTGTATTCATATAGACCGTACCGAGTGGTGAAAGCTGTCTTAGGAATATCTTCCTTTCTGATCTTTATCTGATGGTACCCCATCCTCAAGTCCAACTTTGAGAATATTGAGGCTCCAGCAAGTTGATCAAAAAGATCATCGATACGAGGAAGTGGATACTTGTTCTTGATGGTTTTCTCGTTGAGAGGACGATAGTCAACCACGAGTCTTTTAGTTTGATCCTTCTTGGCAACAAACAGAGTTGGGCAACCCCAAGCGGAGGAACTAGGCTGAATGAAACCTTTGTCCATGTACATATCGATTTGCTCCTTCAACAATTTCAGTTCAGGAGGAGCTATCTTATATGGATGCTTAGAGATTGGAGCAGTACCTGGCTCAAGCTCGATCACGAACTCAACTGCTCTGTCCGGGGGCATCCCTGGCAACTCTTCTGGAAAGACGTCAGGGAATTCACAAACCACCGGAACATTCTCAAGCAGAGGTAGAGGTTTAGCATCCAGGGTGTACAGCTGAACAGAACTTGATTCCTTCGGAGAATAGACTATCTGGCCTGAAGTGTGGGAGAGAGTTATTGACTTTTGAGCACAGTCAATCGTAGCTTTATTGGCCTTTAACCAATCCATGCCAAGGATGACATCAATGTCAGAATTTCCAAGCAGAATGAGGGAAGCAAGGAATATGTGACCTCCAATTAAGATCTGATTCTCATGACTGATCTTGGAAGTTTGCATAGTTGCTCCAGGGGAGTTTACTACTAGCGGGGAACCCAAACCAACAAAAGGTAGTTTAACTGCTGTAGCAAAGATCTTTGACACGAACGAATGCGATGCTCCGGTATCAAACAACACTTTAGCTGGGTTAGAGTTTACGGGTAATGTACCGAGAACAACGTCGGCAGATTCCTCAGCTGTGTCAACCTTGACGTGGTTCACCCTTGCGGTCCTCCCAACAGGCCTGTTGTTGGTGTTGAAGGCCTTATGCGGAGGAGCGCGGACCATCGCCTGGTTGGTGTTGGGGCGAGGTGGTGGAGAAGGCAGCATCCTCTGAGTGCACTTATCTGCGTAGTGCCCAGTCTCCTTGCACTTGAAGCAAGTGACGACACGCGGAGGATCTGGCCTTGGCTGCGCCACTGGAAACCTCTGCCCATGCATCTGAGCTGGGTTGGGTGGGCGGGGACCAAAGCCTGGAGAAGCTTGGGCATTTGGAGCCCTAGTGACAGCACTGTTTGGCACCCAGATGCGGCGCTTCTGCGGAGGGGTGGTCATGTTGGAGGAGGAACCACCCTCACGCGAGTGCTTGCGCGACTCTTAGAACGCCTTGCGCCCATTCTCCTCATTGAGCGCGGTGTTCACGAGCTCGACGAAGTCCTTGCACTTGATGTTTGTGAGAGCGTACTTCAGTTCCGGGTTAAAACCTCGGCGGAACCTTGCCATCTTCTTGGTCTCAGTAGACACCTCGTCTCCAGCATACCGAGCGAGGCGATTGAACTCGTTCTGGTAGCCGATGACGTCGAGCTTGCCCTGCTTCAGCGAGCAAAACTCTTCACGCATCCTCTCCATGAGACCATCGGGGATGTGGTACTTCAGGAAGGCATCCTTGAAGCAACCCCAAGTGATAGGATAGCCAGCTCTCATGGCCTGGTAGTTCTCCCACCACGAGGCTGCCTGACCCTTCAGTAGGTAAGCAGCATAGTTGACCTTGTCCTCTTCCGCAACATGAGCAATCTCCAGGGCTCTTGCTACGTCACGGATCCAGTCATCAGCATCCAGCGGCTCGCGTGTTGCCACGAAAGCCTTGGGACCCACACTGAGGAAGTCCTTGATGGTGACCCTTGGAGCAGTCTGGTGGTGGTTGTTCTGGTGGTTCTGAACCTGGACCATCTGAGCCATGACCTGAGTCATCTGAGTCAAGAGCTCCGCGATCGGCGGTGGCTCAGGCGTGTTCCTTGTTGGAGGCATCCTGAACAGAAATGCATTTTAGCACAACAATAGGAAGGAATAAACTTAGCAACCGAAAGAGAGATTATTCCGACGCATGACTAGATAACCAACAGGTACATCATGAGTTCAAATACATCTGAATATCCAACAGACCAATACATGGTTCGAAAACGAAAGGATAAACTAGACACAGCTAGTAATGGATACAACGGTACTCCCATGCTCATCACGCAGGACGGCGGTGAGTAGTACGACGAGAGATACGGTGAGGAGGAACCCCACGGAAGTAGGTATCACGACGATCCATGTAGATAGGAACTGCTCTGAGAGCAACTCTCGGTGTGGTGAAGTAGAAAGCGTCGTGTCCCTGTGCTCCATAGCGGGGAATCCCTGTGTAACCAGCTCCGAGGTCGAGAAGTGGGCCTCTGATCGGCTCGTAACCTCCAGCATCTGGCAGAGGAAAACCCAGTGTCTGCTGGAAACGTGCAAAGCGCTCGTCTCCAACGAAGTCTGTGGTGTACGTCGCCAGACGAGTCAAAGCCAGACAGAGCTGCTCCCTGACTGAGGCTAACTCCTGAGCAAGTGTGGAAGCAACGGCATCACTGTGACTAGCGAACTGTGCAGTGGTCTGCAGCCTGGAGCTATCAGTCTCGTAGGTATCCAGGTCGCGGTGGACAGTGAAGTGAACTCCCGCTGCCGTGATGTAACCACGGGGGATGTGACGAAAACTGGACTTATCAAAGCCCCAGTAGTCAGCACGGAGGACGGTGAGGCTCACATACGCTGCCTGCTGCACTGCCATATCCACTGTGGACCCTACTGCCTCGTACTGGTGTGCAATGCTCCTGCCATCATCCGACAGAATGTAGACGATAGCCCGGTAGAAGGTCTGGTCAAACTCTCGCTGGTGCTCGTAGACCTGGTACTCTGGTGCCCAACGGAACCCCAGATAGGTAACCATGTCTCTCAGCATCTCCGGAAAACCGGCGGTGCTCTCACAGCGAGTCATGCGAACCACCTGCGGGTAGTAGCTGAGACCCATCTGCAGATGATTGGGAAAGGTTTTGATTAGACTCCGGTAGAAGAAAAAGGATGTGGAAAAACAACAACAAGGTTTGAACGGACGAAAGGTTCTTCGGAAGAACATGATAACGAAGCAACATCGGGAAAACGAGACCAAAAGTCCTGAGGTACTAAGGAGAACCCAAAACACGTGAAATCCTAACTTGAAAGTTTAGGTGAGAACAGAAAACAACGTTGCACTTCCTTACCAGAAAAGGGGGGGTGGGTGGGGAAAGAAGAAAAATGGCAGAATTCCTACTCTCACGTTTCATTTTTCCTATATAGCTACAAAATAGTTTCTAGACTCAACTGCGACCAGTAAAAAGGGATCCTACAGGCAGACAGGCTCTGATACCATTTGTCGCACCCCGGTTTCTAGAGGATACTCATCGCACGAACTGGAAGTCAGGTGCTTGGATTATGGGGCATACCTGCTCCCACGTCCCAGCTTCCTGGTAGGCCTGCGCTTATGCGCGACAACACAAGCCCTGCTCCCACCGTCGAAGTAAACTATCCGCTAGGAACCTAAGGCACTACTGTCGACGTACTTCATATTCAAGCACGCACTGTACGTCAACAGCTTTGAACGAAATGATAGCACAAACTGTCTCTAAGACACGAAAGAATGAAATAAGTTTGCAAATAGCCTTCACTAAGGCAGAGATAGCAAAACACTCATCCAGAGGACACATGTCCCAACATATCATTCATTACAACAGCGGAAGCAATCAAATGGGTCTGAGTACAGACAAATCCATGGCTTAAGAAGCCGGAGAAAAATAACGAAAAACGAGGCCCATCCACGTAGGTCCTGGATCCTGCCCGGGGTCCAGCCAACTACTCGTCTGCAGTGTCGTCGAACTCCACAAAGTAGCCATCCTGGTGATCATCGTAGCCGTAGTCGTACTCTGCGTAAACCACAGCCCCAACGGGGTCAGTACATCCAAGTACTGGCAAGCAAGACTCACACTTCATCAAGGAGTTACCCGTCAACACAAGCATTGATGCTTGGGATCAACGGAAGGAGATAGGTATTATAAAAGCTGCAGCGGGCTGCTCTAACCAACTACAGAAAATACTACTTGTGTCCGGCTAATAGAAAAGATAAGATCGAGGAATTGTAACCAACTGAAAGATAACTTCAAACAAACCCATCCTGGATCTCGCCCCTTATCCGAAGAAGCAATCCGAGGATGACTCACACCGTTGTAATCAGGTGAATCAAGTTATTGTGTGAATAATCTATTACTAGTCAAGTTATTAGTCATTGGGTGAACATGATTGATCATTATGTTGAAGTTGTCCTGAGTACTTGTTAGCCAGTACTTTCACCAAGTAATCCATAACCGCGGAAAACACGGCTTCTCGAGAAGATTTATCCCTGCAGGGGTGCACCATAGTAACCGTACACGTAAGAATATCCCGCCAGATGGGAATCAAACCCACCAAGCGAGACACTCAACACAACCAACTGTTCTTCGCATCAAGCCCAAAGCACCGCGTGCTGTGCGTGCGCGGCTAATCGAGTCCCCCGAAGAAAAGGAGGACCCTCATAGCACTGGAAGACCACGCCGCCCTAAATGCCGACTACAAAAGTTCCACCCTGGCCTCGGGTTCGTACCTGCATATGATGCAGCAAATGGAAAGCCCGAACTAGTACGGCGATTTGGACGAGATGCGAATCGAGTCAAGTTGAGGGGGGCGCCCATACTCGCTTCCCACATGCGGGTAGTGCGCTCATCATGGATCAGTAGACAAGACCCTTTTCCTATTAGGGTCGACACTAGCAGGCCTCAAAACCACAAAGGGCCTCCTGCCGGTGCCTTATCATCAAATTATTATTAACAGCAGCATTAACATGATTGATTGATTAACATTCGAGCCCTCGGAACGGTAACATATAATAATAGCACGATAATAAAAGAAGTAACCGACAACAGGCTCGAGCAAAAGCAACCCTAAGCATGCTAGATAAGAACAGGCACAAACAAAGGCTGTGGGTATGGAGGTGAGGCAATATCATTGGTTCAGGGAATCATGTGATGGGTTCGGAGAATAGCAACAATACATAGGGCTAGCAATAGTAGACAAAAGGATAGTATCGACAACAAGTGTGGAAGAGAACTCGATGATTCATGTGAGTGATAACTTGCCTGGAAGCTCAGCAGCCGGGTACTGGGCTAGGTCCTGGGTAGTGGTGTCGTAAGGCTCGTCGGTACCAACGTCGTCGTCTAAGCGAGAAGAAGCAAAAACAACAACGAAGGAAGACGGGCAATCAATACATGGCATAGGTGCACAAACATTGGAATGATGCATGTCATGTTTAATAGATGCACCAAAATAAACTAGTGGATATGATACACAAGTTTAAATGGATTCCATATGCAAAGATTGCATATGGCAAACCCATGCCTTAGAGTTGAATTAATTGTTCTAACACTAAGCATCAGGTGTTGGTGAGTTAGCATGATGCATGCATGATGAATAACAAGAAGATAACAATTTAAATGCAATTGGAATGATAGTTAACCATTTTTAGAAAACTTTACTCAAGTTTGGAAATTATTGTTACTTAATGGTGTTAAACAAGTAGTGATTGTTTTCATCAAGTTAAAGTGTGCAAAACAAATAACAAAGTTGATATTTGAAAAGGTTATCAAATTTTAGTTGGATTACATGTTTCACATTTTGAAATTGGACTTTGGATTAATTAATTATGAATTAAACAATATTACACAATTTTTAATTGCATTAATCAAGATTTAAATTTTTTAGGCAATTTAAATTATTCAAACCAGAAAACAAAATTTATATTTGGAAAGTACATGAAAAATTGATTGGAAAACATATTTGGTTTGTGAAATTTGGAATTTTTATGAACAAGTTATGAATTTTGCAAATTTAAGGGAATTTGACAAGAATTCAAATTTTGCACCAATTTAAAATATTCAAAACAGTAAACAAATTTTATATTTGGATAGAACATTTAATTTGGTATTGAAAACATATTTAAAAAGTTAATTTTGGAGTTAAAATGAATTTGTTATGCATTTTAGAATTATAGGGTGCAATCTGCCATTTTAATGCCTCTAGGGACTTAGGAAAAAAATTCCAGGGGCTAGAAATAAGGGCCAGGGGCTTAGTGGTGATTTGCTAAAAATTCCAGTACCAAACTATTGTAAAAAATAAAACTTGGTTTTATTTGGGAGAGAGGGGACTTGATCCCTCCACCTCCTGGTTGATGCAAAGGAACACCACCACTAGGCTAAAGCGGTTTGTGTTGGTGGGATTGCAACTCGGCTAGGCATAAGCTATTGGTACTGGCTGTACCGAAATAAAACAAGAAAAGGTGTGGGGATGGGAATCGAACCCGCAACCTCTGGCTTCACTGCGCGCGCATCAAACCAGTGGGGCTTCGCTGCGGTTGTTGATGGATGAGGTGCTGGTTGGGTTTTGGAGCTTGCAAACGCCGGGTTAACTGAACCTGCACGCACACGATCCATCAGATCGTTACTGATACGAACGAACAGAGGGCACTCGAGGCATCTTTCGGGCAAGAAATTGATGACCAATCCGCAGGAGAAAAGAGAGGGGATGAGCGGGAATGGAAGGGTTGCCTCACCCTCTACGCAGGGGCGGGCTCGGCGCGGCCGATGGGTGGCGGAGACGGCGGCACCGTGCGCCGGCGGCCGGTGGCCGTGGCACCAGCAGAGGAGGGAGTTCTCCCTCGATGGTGGCGGCGGCTGGGGAAATGGAGGGAGGAGATGCGACCTAGGGTTAGGGTTTAGCTCGGGAGGGGAGAGGGGGAGATATAAAGGAGGGGGAGGACCATCGAGTGGTGGAGGGAGATGCTCCTGTCGCTGTCCTCCATTGCGTCACCTCCTGTACGGAGGTAGAAGAGGGGGGTATCGGGCCAACACAGGTGGGCTGGGCCTTCTCCCCCACCTGGTTGAAACGTTTTGCTCCTTTTTTTTTGCATTATGAGATGTGCTGTTTTTTTTTGTGGCTGTAGCTTTTGGATGAAATAAATAGGTTTTAACTTAGATAAAATTTTGGAAAAATTTGGGTAAGCTTCTTAGGTGAAAAGAAACCATTTGGTATTTTTGGTTTTCAAAATTTCAAATGTTGATTGCTGTTTCAAAATTGAACCAAATTACGTGAAAATTGCCATAGTAATTAACATTTAGAAAATAGGGTGTTTTCAATAGGGTTTCCCCTAGGGTTTAGTATGTTTTTGAAGAATACCAAGTTGTGATAACTTCAAGGATTCAAAGGATTGATGATTTGAGAATTGTTTTGAGTTTGGGAAAGACTTGGAAATAATTGATTAAATTGAGCAATTGATTTTAGCAACAACTTAAAAGGTGAAATATAATGAGTTGCTTGAAAACAAAAGAGGTTTTTAGTTTGCACTTCTTTACTTGAAAGGTTGTAACAGACAAGTGTGAAAATAGAAGTTGATAACAAGTTTAAATTTCATATGAAAACAATGCAAACAGAAATAAATATGAGGATGATGATATGATGCATTGCTTAAATAAAAACAACAAGTAAAACAACTAAGGGTCTTCATACTTGGATGTTACATCGCGGGTCGTCCTCCGCTGGTTGGTTCATCTACATGTAGGTTGCTGCGGCCAGGACGGCGGCAGCTGGAGTTTGCGGGTAGACGTTTCCTTCCTCGTCAACACGCATGAGGGAAGGTGCGAGTGACTTACTGATCCCTCCCAGGGACTCGGCGTCCATGGATGTTGTTCTTGATGCGTATCCCTTCCTTGTGGGTCGAGTTGCAACCGAAGGTGTTAGGGATAGCTCAGCCCGGAGTTGACTTGATTCATCCGCCAATCTCTTCCGATGTGCCAGGTCTCTCCGAGCTTCTTTGATTGCTGTGGCTGCTCTCACCAGATGGTAGTGGTAGGCAACCATATCTTCGTGTGGCGCTCCTGCCACGGGCGGCTTGCTTGTTCGCAAAGCTTCTTTAGCTCGGTCACAGGCGTCCCGCGAGACGCCTATCTCAGCGCGCTCTGCAGCGCTTTGCTCTGTTTCTGGAGGTTGTTCCGATCCTGCCATGCAGACTTGGGCCAATCGTGGTCCGTGCGTCCTAGGCGTTGCCCGGAAAGTTTTCTGGATCTGCGAAGGTTCCTCTGTCGAGAGGGTATGGTAGTCGCTGGTGTTGAAGCGGATGGACTCGCCCCTTTTTTCTAGATGGGGGCGCGAGTCGACAACTTCTGATTCAGACCCTGATTCTTCAGCGAAGTGGAGGATCCCGTCCTTGTTGGTGTAGAACTTCAAGCTTCCGAACGTCAAGGTGACGCTCTTCTCCAGATCGTTGAATACCGGGCGTGATTCCGGCGAGTGAGGGGTGACCACGACAGATCCGATCCGAATAGGATTGACTGGAGCCGAGGTCGAAGGTTTCCAACGTGAGTTGGATGATGAAGCCGATGACGCCGGAGATCCAGCGCCCGCCGTTCCCACAGACGACGCCAATTGTCGAATCTGTTGCTCGGCAAATCCCTCATGTGAACCTATAGGGTTTTGAATAGGAGAACCCATGAGCGCTGGTGGTGATCGTCGGCTAGACAGGGGGCACAATTTACCCAGGTTCGGGGCCCTCATAGAGGTAAAACCCTTACTCCTGCCTATGTCGATCTGTATTAACGAGTAGATCGGTTACAATGATGGTTGCTCAAGTCGAGAGTATGATCTCGATCTCAAGGCTTGGTGGTGCGGTATTGCTTGGCCCTTTTCCGGTGGTTCTCCTGGCCTTATATAGGTGGCCAGGTCTCAAACCCTACCCGGGGAGGACTCGAATTCTAACCCTATGTCGGTTACAAGTTTCCTAACTTAACCCGCAAGGTATTGCGGGTGGGATTCACATGGGCCTTCTAGAACACTCCAAGGGCTTCCCTTCTTGGGCCTTAACATTGGGCCTGAGACGGGGTGTCCTTACCCGCAGGGTCTAAGATCCATCCCTTCGTCAAAACCGATGCAAGCGATGCAAATGGCAAGAGCACAGGTGCTCAAATCCTTCACTCTCAAATTCCAACAAAGCAACAAATGCTTATGGGGGAATAAGAGAGGAAGAACAATGGAGGAGAAACACCAAGAACTCTAAGATCAAGATCTACTAGGTTTCCCTCACTAAGAAGGAAGATGGATTGGTGAAAAAGTAGATCTATACCTCCTCTAACTTCTCCCTCAAAGATATGCAAGAATCATAGGAGGGATTGGGAGAGGGGAAAGGTTTCCAAGGTCAACAATGGTGGGGAGAGGGGAAATTTCGTGCTTGGAAGACTTGGGGACCAATAGAGAAGAAGACCCCCTTAAATAGGTCCCCACAAAAACTAGCCGTTTTGTGTGCAGAGTGAACAGGATATTCCGGTTCAAAGTTGAACAGGATATTCCGGTTACCATCTGTCCCGAAAACCATTAGTACTTAGCCGTTTTCGGCTGAGGACTTTGGAGTGGAGGGACAGATGCCAACCGGATATTCCGGTTCAAACTTGAACCGGAATTTCCGCCCCCCCCCCCCCCCCCCGGCTGACTAACAAAAACAGTAACACGAAAACTGCAATAACATTTTCATCCAGACTCCGTTTTTGATGATCTTGGGCTCGTTGAAATCACCACAACGAGCACTAGAATAATATGCAGAGAAACTTCATTGTACAGCAATGGAAGATAAAATAAAATGGGGAAAGGTTTTGGCCTCTCAAAAATGAACAACCGGTAAAACCTCCTACACGAAAACGCACATAGCTTTTGCAAATAAACTCCGAAATAGGTGAATCCAAATGGGTTGGAAAGATAACAACAAGGAATATCCAAACAAAAATGAATGGAGAAGTAAAAACACATGGAAGGTGTGGAAACATTCTCAAAGCCGAACCGGATATTTTCACCACCGAAAACACAACAAGTTTTTCTTACCTAAACCGTTTTCGATAAACTTTGGCTTGCCATGAAGATCACGACAAGCACCAAAACCCCATGGATATAAAAGCCAAATAAGAACCAATAAATATTATATGCAAGTATGCAAAGGTTTGAGCTCTCCACAACAATTCGATCAAGTTACTCACTTGAGAGACCCTCTTGATAGTACGACTATCTATCCAATAACCCGGTCTCCCAAAAGGCACGAGACCGGTAAAATAGAAAACCTATAAATATTATACCTTTGCCTTGAGAATTCCACTTGAGCTAGATGATGACGATCTTGAATCTCTCAAGTTGGGTCTTCTTTCTTGATCTCGCTTGCTAGCACAAGCTTCGCTTTATGAAGACTTGCAAGTTGCTCCCCCATACACCATTATGGGAGAGACTAGCTCCCCCATACACCATTATGGGAGAGACCCTTCTCGTCAAATCTTCACAAGTCCACAATCTCCAAAAGGGTGTCAAGCATAAAGGATAGGATTTCTTCGAGATGTCTCACTTGAGCTTCCACGTCAAACTTGACGACGAACACCGCTTGACGACAACATAGACCATGGGCTATATGAAATCTTCTTTTTGTTTCATGCACATGGAAAGATACCTAACCACACATAAAGATGCCACACACACATATCATGGGTTAGTTCACAAAGCTATATTGACAATTGCTTACCATACCATGGGATACATAATCCCACTTGGTATATCTTGTAGCTTTGTGTGCTGATCACTTGCTTGATCAACCTTTTATCTTTGCTTCTAACTTCAAATGATGATGTCTTGAAGATAATAATGAAAGATCACCTAATCCTTTTCTTCAAGACACACTAGCAATAAGCTCAACTCAAAGCATGACCATTCTTCATATAAATCCTTAAATATAACAATGGCCATCAAGGAAGCTAATAGAGTTCAACACATGAACTCCATTATTTTCTTTGGACAAGATCTACAAGGATAACTCAATGCAAACATTAGTCCAAAAGGATTGTCATTAATTACCAAAACCACATATGGGGGCACCATGCGCTTTCAGCCTCTCCACCATTGCATAGCATCACCCTTCAGGTATGTTACTGCCACTTCTATTCCGCTTTACAGTACTGTTCTAGCTGCATCAAAGTATAATTTTATGGTATGTATCCATGGATCAACATCCTTTCCCTCAAATTATGGAATATTCATTTTTTGCATGTTTGACACATGGTATGCCTCTTCTAGTCTCATGTTGTGGCCACATGGCTCTATCTCTAGAAGCATGTCCAGCTCCTCTTAACTTTTGTCCATGATATGTTGCCTCCTCTTCAGGTGTAGATTCCAAATCATGCACATGTGTAGCTGCATTATGCTACTTTTTTGTATCTCTGGAACAACAGTTGTAACTCTTCCAAAATTGGGGTCACTGTACGGAATTTTAGTAATACCATCTAGGTCAAGTTCTCTGCATGTCATGTCATGCAGAGTGGTTGTACCAATCTGTTTACCAGTAGCATTTGGCTGCTTGATCGAGTTGGTAGAAGCATGCCCTGCATTTGGTGGTGTCTGTGGAGCGTTTGCAGAATGTCCCATGTGTGAGTTCTTGCAAGTGTCATATTTCCCTGTAGCAAACAGACGTTCAAAGTTCGTATGAATATTAGTGAAATTTGTATACAGGTGAAAATTTTCTCCACCAATTGCTTGAATTCTTGCTTATCTTCGTCTCGAAATTTTTACATGGTTTTAACATCGAGCTGCAACGATTCCAATTGGAACATGACGATGTCCAGTGAGCTTGTTTCTTTCGCCATGAGTGAAAGTGTGGGATTTTACGAGCGAGCAGGATGCAAGAAAAACCACACAACCCACAAAAATCAACGGGAAAACGGGAGGGTCATATGCAAGCAAGCTCACCACCAGACATGTTGCTTGTCGATTCTACCACCACCAACACCGTCGCCAGCGCCGTCCGTCGCTGCTACTGCACAGATCAGTGAGGGAGGGGGATTTGACACTGAAGGGGAGTTCTTCACAAACCATAGCCCTTTCCTAATATGCAACTTGGCCGTCTACCGCCGCCAGTGCCTCCGTTAGCTCTACTGTGATTAGAGCTCCGCTCCATCGCCGGAATGAAGATCCAAGGTGGGGAATTTTACGAGAGATCCCAAACCCATCTCGATCTAGATTCAAAACGCCGTCGAGGATCTGATGCGCTCTGATACCATTGCTAAGCCCCGCTCTACTACTAGCGATTATCTAACAGAAACAAGTAAGAACATAGGAATGTCGGAGGGGGTCTCCGGATTCTACTACTAGAATTATTGGGACACGTCGATCAAGGTACGCCATTCCTCTACAGAGGCGGCTAGGTATTAACCCTGGATTACAATAGCTGCCCAATCTCTTCGATTGCAGGCTAAATAGGGAAAACTAGAGACAAATGAGTGAGTGATTGAACCACTAAAGTGCCAACCGTAAAGTCCAGTGCAGGATCAACGAAGCTTGTGAGCCTTCCGATAGGAGATCAACGTTTGGAGTGGAACCTCGATGGCGCCGAGTAGAGGCGTTGGACGCTAGATGGACGGCCAAGAAGAGCCTGTTGATCAACTAGGTGGGGATCTTTTTCCTTTTTTCAGCAAACCCAGAAATCTCAGAACAGGAGGGGGATAGCAAATCTCACTGACCGCTGACCATGTGTCACGGAGGGTAAACAAATCGTTGACTACCTCGCCATTTTCCCTGCCCCGCCGGTGTGTCCCCTCTGCTCCGGTGGCCGCCGCCTCCGAAATGCTACACCACCCGTCCTCCCCGCGCCCTCTTCTTCCGCGTAGGCTTCTCACCCGGCGCCCCGCGGTGGCCGCCTGCGCCGCCGTGGCGGTGCTCGCGGCGGCCGCGATTCTGCTGACCGCTCCGACCACCGAGGCCCCCAGACTCGTCGGCGATTCTCTCCTCTCCAGGACCCGCGAGGAGCCGCATGCGGCCGCGGCGGAGCGCTTCGCGGAGAGTTCCTCGCTGCCGCCAGCCGAGGCGCCGCCTCCTTCCCTCCTCGACGAGGTGCGTGCCGAGCCTTCAGGCAAAGATCTGCGTTTTCTGCCTTGATAAGGCGGGTTGTGAACAAAAACTTACCTCCTTTGTATGGTTGTGATGGTAGCCTGTGTCTGTCGCATGTCGTAGTCTCGCTTCAACTGTGGTCAAATTTGATCCACTTTTGGACTGGTACCGAAACTATATATATATTATATATATGCTCAACTCTCGTCTAAAAAGAATATGTTCCACTCACGGGGAATCTTTGTGAGTAGAAATGTAGCACCATGCTCTAATTTGTTATGTTTCCAGAAACTGATTGCACAAAATGAACTGTTACTTCTGCAGACTAGTTTGTCATCTATGATTACAGCAGCCCCCTCCATGTTTTCGGCACCCGCACCTTCGCCAGTGGAGAATTTTGATGATGGATCGACGGAGGAACCCGAGCATCCGCATATAAAGGTATTCATCTCTGAAGTTTTACTTATCTTAGGGAAAGACATTGCAGGTTTAGTTTCGTTTCTCTGGCACATCTCGCCCGTTTACTTTTTTAATCTTGGAACTATGCTGTTGTTCCATTACTGCAAAGTGTTGTACAAAAAAGAGAATGCATTGTGGGTTATGCCATGCTATATATCGTCCAGCCACACTTGTGCATTGACATTTTCGAAACTGAATTCTGTTGGACATCTATGCACAGCAGGAAGGTGTTTGCATGTTCTGTTTTCGGTACACCCTACAAATAGAATGTCCATGTCATTATGGCCTGTGATGAAATGTTACTTTTTTTCAGGAAAATATATCAAAGGACTTGGCCCCTTTTCTCCAGGAGGTACATATCTAGTGCTTGGTACACTTTTAGCAATTGTAGTTTCAGATACTAACTTCTATATTTGTGAAGCCCATTTCCAGTGATTCTACAAGCAGCTCCGATATCAGTGAGGGCCCTGACATGAGTGGCCGTACAGTGCTGCCTCCAAACCGAGAGGTTAATGATATACCTATGTTACCTCCCTAATGATATGTTTGGTGTCTAAATTCAAAATGATGAAAAGCTTTGTTGGGTTGTCGATTTGGCAGATACCGCTTTGGTCAACAGCGGCAGATGAAGAGCTTATATATGCAAAGAAAGAGATTGCGAATGCACCATTGATATCTGGTCACCCTGACTTGCACGCACCTCTATTCCGGAATGTGTCTATGTTTAAGAGGTAAGACGCTGGGTTGACTCCGGTATTCTCTAAGTAAAAAAATTGGATTGTGTCGGCCTATGAACTATTAAGTATATTTACTTGACTGTACAGATATGTGGCAAATGATGCTCCTTTTCTACCACTCTGTTTCTAAAACTAATAATGTTTAGTTTTCTTCAGTTCAGAAGATGGTTTAATATAAATGCTTTCAACTCATGCTTCCAGGAGTTATGAATTGATGGAAGGACTTCTAAAGATTTATATATACCATGACGGAGCAAAACCCATTTTTCATTCTCCAGAGTTGAAAGGCATTTATGCATCTGAGAGTTGGTTTATGAAATTGATTGAGGCGGATCAGAATTTTGTTGTGAGAGATCCCAACAGAGCTCATCTCTTCTATCTGCCGTATAGTTCTCGTCAGCTGGAGCATAATCTTTATGTGCCTGGATCAAATACACTTGAACCACTGTCTATATTTGTGAAGAATTACATAGATCTGATCTCTGCTAAGTTTCCATACTGGAATAGGACGAAAGGCGCTGACCATTTTTTTGTTGCTTGCCATGACTGGGTATGTTTTCTTGCCTGCATATTTGGATCTTCGAACAATCGTCCAGAATTATAAGAATTACTTTTTTCAAGAATTACATGACAAATCTAATATGAAACCAGTGTTTTGTTACTGACCTCAGGTCTTACTTGTAGGGACCTTACACTACGAAATTACATGACGAACTGCGAAAGAACACCATCAAGGCTCTCTGTAATGCAGATCTCTCAGAAGGAATTTTCATCCATGGTAGAGACGTGTCCCTTCCAGAAACATTCCTCAGATCTCCAAGGAGACCTCTAAGAGACATCGGTGGGAAACCAGCCGCAAAGAGGTCTATCCTCGCGTTCTTCGCAGGGCAGATGCACGGCCGGGTCCGGCCCATCCTACTCCAGCACTGGGGAGGCGGCAAGGACGCGGACATGAGGATATACAGCCGGCTGCCGCGCCGGATCACCAGGCGGATGAACTACGTGCAGCACATGAAGTCGAGCAGGTACTGCATCTGCCCGATGGGGTACGAGGTGAACAGCCCACGCATCGTGGAGGCGATCTACTACGAGTGCGTGCCCGTGATCATCGCCGACAACTTCGTGCTCCCCTTCGACGACGCGCTCGACTGGACCGCGTTCTCCGTGGTGGTGCCCGAGAGGGACGTGCCGAGGCTGAAGGAGATCCTGCTGGGCATCCCGGAGTGGCGGTACGTGGCGATGCAGTACAACGTGAGGAAGGTGCAGCGGCACTTCCTATGGCATATGAAGCCTGTGAAGTATGATATATTCCACATGATACTCCACTCGGTCTGGTTCAGCAGGGTTAATCAGGTCCTCCAGGTACAGTAGCAGCGTAGCACTAGCTAGCTAGTCATCAACAATTTTGTAAGGTGTTAAGTCTGAAGAAGGAAGGAGCTGACGCAACCTGATTTGGGTGCCCGTCTGATCCTTGCCGCCAACAAGGAAAATGAATGAGAAAGAGAGTTGAGATCCTGACGTTACTGAATACTCCGTATATGATAGTAGAACATCGACATGTTGCATAGGTCGAATCGACTCACACAGGAACACAGAACCTTTGACATTATTGTTGATCCTGACATAATTGATCTCACATTATTAGCTCAACAGTCTTGATCTTTAGAGTAACTACCGGTTTGATGGCTAATATGATCCATGCATCCACAATATATATAGCTGCGAGCTGAGCTTAAGGTTGTGCTTTGCAAATAGCAATACAACCAGTGAGCTATAAAGACCAAAATTTACTAATTTTATCATTGGATCAACTATTAGTTTTCTATTTATGTGACTACTTTCTTATAGTGGATCACAAGTCAATTCAGCACAGCACATATGCTGTTTCAAACATGTTAATTCGTAGACTATGTATTTTAGTTATTCCTACTAATCTTGACCTCAAAATCCGTCGTAGTCTAGGTGGTTAGGATACTCGGCTCTCACCCGAGAGACCCGGGTTCAAGTCCCGGCGACGGAACTTTTTTTATACCCATCTGCACCACTGTCCCTGAGCCCTTCCACAGTTCCATTATGGTAAATGTTTTTTGGAGAATGCATGACCGCCATTGCACTTCTCCACAATGCAAGATCAAAATTAGGACGGCGCGCAACCCGTAGTGGATCACAGATTTAAGATTCTATTCGTAAACTTTATTTATGTCATAGCATCAAGACAATACCCATCAAAATCAAATGAGCTAACAGTGAACTGTATTTTTCATTCTGACACGTTGTGTAAACTATTAATTGGTCCAGGAAGACAAAGGCAAAGTAAAATGAACTATCAGTCTATCAGTGTTATGTTTTTTTTTCTTTTTGGCCCATCGTGGCATTATTCATCCTTTTGTTCAGAAGAATCGAGGAAAGGAAAAATCACAGCAAGTTTTCCCCTCGACCTCAGCTTTAAAAGAAAAATCCATGAAATTTGCAATCCGATTGGACGTCTTTATCAAAATCATATGCACGGAGAATGAGATCGAGGCCTCTAGTGGCATATTAACATGCTAAGTATACACTTGACTTCGATTTGACCATGTTTATTAGTAATCCAGTAAAAATCCTGTTTTTTTTTTCCTATTCCTATGAGCCAAATAACAAGGTTTAAAAAAGATCCCGCCTTTTATACTATATGTTTTAAGAATCCTACGGAACCAAATTCCTTTCACATTATGAATCTTACTTTCGTAAACAGATATATTTCACTTTGATCATGCCGTGATCTGATCTTCACCTGAATGGAGATCTTCTTCTCACAAGATTCGATACCACCATGGAAGAAAAACCCTTTGTTAGCCTTAGCCAGCAAGTTCCTTCCTTGACACTAAGGCCTTTCGTTGTTTTATGGAAAATCGGCTCAAAAATTGTACACGCATAAATATTAACGGAAGGACCACTTGGATCGTTGTTTATTTCATCCACGGTTTCTTTTTCCCTTTCAGTCCATGCGTTGGGCGGCCGTAAAAGTTTACGGACCATCAAAGAAGGAATAAATCCGCCTGTAGGTAGAAGGAACCGATGGTGAAAATATTCGGGTTGGGGAAAATAATCAGACATTCTAAGCGGGCCCTAAGGCACAATAAACACTTTGCATGAATCGTTGCCGAGAAAAACTAGTAACCCCCTCCCTCCCTCCCGTAACCCCGCCTCTGTTGCCCCCGTGCAGGCGACCGAGGCGTCCCCGGGCGGCCGGCCACCGCCCTCCCCCCACCCTTCCCTCCCCGGGCGCTGCCGGGCTCTACCCGTGTGGGGCTGGTGGTGGTTGGCTCTCCTCAACCCGACGCGGTGGGAGCCCGGCACGGCGGCGGTGGGTCTCGGTCAGCGGAGGCCCGACGGTGGCCTGGTGGCGGCGGAGTGGTGGTGTTGCCCCTTGGTGACAGTGGTGGCCGCGGAAGAAGCTCGGCTGTCGGCACCCTTGGAGGCCCAGATCTGGGCCCTTTAGGCCCGATATGGGTTAGGGCGGGCTGGCTTCGGGCTTCCCTATGCCACCTCCGGCCAGACTAAGTCGAGGCTCAGGATGGGGTTTGCGGAGACAACGCCATGTCTGCTGCAGCGCAGCGGCGGGAGCCTCACGGTGCTGTTTTGGGCTCAGCCGGGCTTGTCAGCCTGGTGTGCTCATGCTGTTGCGTCCCGACTGCTACTGCCTTCTGGCGGTGGAGGTCGATCCCTCCCACGTGGTTGTGGAACTGCGGACCCATATCTGTCGATGTCTCTCCTCGGTCCGGCCGGCCTCGCAATGCTTGCTACAGCAAGACGGCGTTGATGGTCTTAAGACTGTGGTGGCTCATGCTGATTGGTGGAGAGCTCAGTGGAGCCGGGGATGTGTCTAGGGCGGTGGTATTATTGGGGTCAGGAGAAATCCTTGTCGGCCTTTACTGGCACCGGCGTGACGGCGCATGCGGGCGTCGCTGCCCTTCTTGAAGAGGTACCCATATACCACTCCCCTCTGTGTACCGGGAGAAATCCTAGGACTAGTCCAGGCAGGAGCGTCATCGTCGTCACGGTCCTTATTGAAGGTGTTGCTTGGTACACAACACGTCGAAAGCAGCAAAGTGTGATGGGAATACTCCGGTGGGCGCAACCGTTGCGGACCTTCTTCGTTTTCGTCGATGTGCCGTCTCTGGCATTGTTTTCTCTTTTCTTTTTCTTGTTGTTCTTTTGATCATGGTTGTGTTGTTTTGCCCCAGCAGAGGTCTTACAGTTGTCCGGTGTGTTTGCTATATTAATATAGCGGGGTGCAAACGTAATTCGGTATGAATCGTTGCCGACATATCTCGCCCCCAACAAGCACCGACTTGAGTAGGTAGAGGGACCTACTCCTGTACTCCACCCCTCCACTCAGCGACCACCGCAGACTTTACCGGAGCCATCCGAAACCAAAAGTAGGCAAGCACGCCATTAGCCAAGTCCTGCCCTTGCAACACCGAGGAAAAGGAATGGCATCCACCAGTGCACCATGCAATGGACCTGACAAGTTGGCGCCATATGTTAGGAAGCCGTTCCGCAATAAGCATGCGCCGCCGACGGTGCTCTTCGAGAACATTAAGAGAGAGTCTAACCTTTGGGCCATCGCGGGCGCAAAGTGTTTGAGTGAAATAATGCCGCGAGAGTAGATCAATGTTTGTAACCGCATTTACTTTATTGTAAAACTCCTTCTTAATCAATAGATGGGGCAAAGCTTTTGCCCCCATATTTTCTAAAAAAAAATATGTTAGGAAGCCGTCACCCTAACCACCGGCGAGCAGGGCTCGAGCCTGACGAGCGACCTAGTAGATCCCAACAATTTGTACACCATGCCGTTGCGTCCTCACAGAAGTCGTGGATCAGCCATCACTAGCTTCCGTAGGCCACTTCTCTGCCCACACGGCCAAAGCGGCCAGTGATGCATTTACGGTCAGTGAGCTATGAGGATCATGTTTGCCACCCCCTATTGTATTAGCTCAACAGTCTCGGATATGGAGAGAGTAGTATGTGATTGGCGTTTACGGTCAGTGAGCTATGAGGATCATGTTTGTCTAACACAAATTTTCCGGTTTTTATTGTTCCGCCGACAAGTTTATTTTTCTTTATTTATGTGGATACTTTCTTATAGCGGATCACAACTTGTCAGCTAAGCACAACACATCACAGCACATCTCAGAGATGTGTGTCAGTTCTGTGTTGTACCTTCAGTACGTATAAGTTGTGTACAAATTTTAACCATAAATCCGTCGTAGTCTAGGTGGTTAGGATACTCGGCTCTCACCCGAGAGACCCGGGTTCAAGTCCCGGCGACGGAATGCTTTTGCCACTGTCACTTAGCCCTCCACAGTTCCACTTTGTTCATTTTTTTTAGAGAGATCCACGGTACGGGATCAAAATTAGGACGGGCGCGCAAGCCGTAGCGGATCACAGATTTAAGATTCAACTCTTATAAACTTTATTTATGTTCTAGCGTCAAGGCAATACACGGCAAAATCATCGTTGCTTGTGCACTATTGGCTCAGGAAGACAGAACGTGAATTGTATTTTTGGTTTCCTGACTATCCAAACAACTTCCTATGCAAAATTGGACTTAACGGTGTTCCACTCTTTTGGAACACCCGACACAAACCCAGGTACTTGGAACACTTAGACCCTGTTTCTTTGAGCTGACGCCGGAGCTTTTGATGCTTTTAGACCCTTAGAAGCGTAAGCCAAGCCTAGCCAAACACTTTATTTTTAGGCATGGGCTTGCTAAATGCTTACTTGATTTGCACTACAAGCCGAGAAGTTCGTCTCGGGGGGGACTTCCGGCAGCTTCCAACTTAACAATCGAATTGGTATGTACCATTGTCCCTGGAACTTGTGTTATTTCCGTACCCCTCCGTTCCCAAATCGCGACATAGCGCATGCCCTGCCCGACCAACACGAGGAGGCTAAGGTTTCCTCCCGCCGCTCGCGGCCTCTCCCCTTCTGCGTCGTCGTCCTCTCCCTCATGTGACAACCTGCGTCCGTGCTCCCCGCCCCCTCCCCTCCCCTCCACCCGGAGATCCTCCCATGCCTCGTCTCCACCCGAGGGTGTCGCAGTCCACGGCGAGGGCTTTCATGCCGCCGAATTCCATAGCTTAGGGATTGCAGGCCGCCGCCTCCGTCCATGCCTCGACCACACAACCTGCTACTCCCCATCTCGGCAGATCTGCTCCTGCTATTGAAAAAAAAATCCAAGGCTTATTGTGGGCGACGTGCCTGCCTTTCACCAACCGAGCCAGAACAAGATGACCACGCCGCATGAGAGCTTGAGCACGATCATGACGGCGGTGCCAGGAGGCCACCCGAATAACCTCCATGTATTATTCCATTTTGATCAGAGATTTTTACTAGTTTGTTTGCTGGGAGAAAATGACAAATAACCACCACATTTGAGGCGGCGGTGTCAGCTAACCACCGCTTTCGGGGGAAATGACAAAGAGCATCGCGTTTCGGGACAGAACTGTGACGCGGAGCACCAATTTTGGTTGATCGCTAAGTTTAGTCAGCTTAACAGCATTTCTGATTGAACGGGCCCACCGTCAGGCCTACGTGGCAAAAAAGAAAGAAAAAAAAAGTCAAGATGCATTCCCACGACGGATGGACGCTCTCACATCTCCCCACTCCACCGCACCGCCACCACCACACGCCGGAGTGCCGGGATCCGCGCCAAGCTCCGCGAGGTCCTCCTCCGCGCCAAGCTCCGCGAGGTCCTCCTCCGCGCCAAGGCGCGCCAGCTCGACCGCGACCTGGGACTCATCCGTCGCCGCGTCGAGGCCACCTCCCGAGTCGTCCGCATGCTCACGTACAACATCCGGGCATCCCCACTCGACCCGCACGCCATCCTCCACACCACCTTGCTCCACCTCGTCGACGCGCTCGGCCTGCATAGCTGCGCCGTCTGAGTGCCCGCCGGGCAAGACAGCGTCCTCCAGCTGGGCCTGAGAGACAAGGGCGCCGTCGTGCTGGGCTCGCAAGCCTCTATCCCCGCCGATGATCCCGACGTGGTCGACATAAACTCCAGCGGGGCAGCAAAGGTGCTCCGCCTGGACTCGGTGCTTGCGTCGGCGAGCGGCGGCGAACTGCGGCCCCCGGGAGCCGTGGTCGCCATACGGATGCCCATGCTCAAGGTCTCCAATTTCGACGGTGGAAGGACGCCCGAGGCGAGCACATACGCCGTCTTGGTTTTGGTTCTGCCCAACACGGGACGATGGAGCAGCCAAGACCTCGAGATCATGGAGGTCGTCGCCGACCAGGTCGCCGTGGCGCTCTCGCACGCGGCGGTGCTCGAGGAGTGGCAATCGACCCGCGACAGGCTCGGCGAGCAGCACATGGCCCTTGTGCACGCGAAGCACGAGGCGACGGTGGCGATAGATGCCATCCACTAGGTCCAGAGCGCCATGGGCTGCGCCGTGCAGAGGCAGATGCACTCCGTCGCCGGGATGCTCTCCATGCTGTGGCACGCCGCCGCCGAGCAGGGCATGCGCCCCGAGCAGAGGCTCGTCGTCGGCGCCATCGCCCGGACGAGCGCCCTCTTGCTAGCTCTGGCGAACGGCGCCGACGCGGAGGCGCTGACCATGAGCCGCGCCCCGTTCGGCCTCCACGCGCTGGTCAGGGAGGCAATGGCAGTCGTCGCGCGGTGCCTGTCCGAGTGTAGCGGCGTTGTGTTCTCGCACCAGTCGGAGAGCTCCCTGCCCGAGGTGTACCGCGGCACGCTAGCCGACGGGCGCGAGGTGGCCATCAAGCGGGCGGAGGAGAGGCGCGAGGTGACTTTTTTTCTTTCTTTTTAGCAACGTAGGCCTGACAGCGGGCCCGAGTCAGTCAGAAATGCTGTTAAGCTGACTAAACTTAGCGATCAACCAAATTTGGTGCTGCGCGTCATAGTTCTGCCCCAAAACGCGGTGCTCTTTCTCATTTCCCCCGAAAACGGTGGTTAGCTGACACCGCCGCCTCAAATGTGGTGGTTATTTGTCATTTTCTCGTTTTAAGAGAACCTTGTTTTATCTTATCATGGACCGGATATTGTATGTATTTGTTATGTTAACTACGAATATCAATGTGTTGATCATAATATGAATCGCCTGTTATGGATCATGTGGCCAGACCTCTTTATTGACCATATAATATTTATATATCATTTACTTACAAACATATACTATTTTTCTTTAAAAGGTGTTAAACATATTATTTGATCTAGTATAAAGCATAATTAGCTAAATCGTCATGTTAGGTTAATATTTATACATCATCTTCGCTACATGAGGGTATTTTAGACTTTCAGCACCATCCGCATATTCACCGGTCGTCTTACAATAAAGAGTTCCAAAGCGGTAATTTCATCTTCTACACTAAGACTAGCAAGATCGTTCTTTTCATTTTGAGTCTTAGAGATGGCATAAGATGATACCTCAGTGGTCTTGGACATGAAGCACTTTGCAGGTCGGTGAGGAAGGTTCTCATTGGGGGATTAAAGAGAGATGGAAATGATGAAGATGCAATTGCAAGAGTGGTCACTTCACTTGTGGTTTCATCATCATCATCATCATCATCATCATCTTCTTCTTCTTCTTCTTCTTCTTCTTCTTCATCACCGGATGGATATTCTTCTTGAGTCATCACCACGATCCTACAATTTGGCTTTGATACGTCCATTTTGCATCACTATTTTATATTGTTATTTTCTGTTACTCGTCGATATATTTCATGTTATGATGCATTACTTATGTTATTTTATCTTATTTTTCATGTTTCATAATTTTTGGAGAAGAAACACCGGGAACAGAAATCTGATGGAAAAAGAACTGTCGAGATACCCTATTCAGAAGATCAGAAGAAGAAGGATGGCATACGAGAAGTCTGAGAAATCTCGAGGAGGAAGCCAGCCAGAAGGGCACCCGAGGGGGCCACCTGGGGCCCATACCACCAGGCGCCCCCCCTGGTCGCGCCTGGAGGTGGTCTGCCCCTGGCCCACTTCTGGGCGCCCCTTTCGCGTACTTGACCCCCAGGGAACCCTAAGCCTTGAGGGATCATCTTAGAAATATTCCGCCGCCGCCTCGGGGTGGAAAACAACAAAGAGAGAAAAGCTCTTCGGCAGGGAGAAATCTGCCGGGGAAATTCCTCCCCGGGGAGGGGGAATCATCACCATCGTCACCGTCATCGCTCTGGGCATCATCAAGATCGTCATCGTCATCATCACTACCACCAGCACCATCACCCTCTTTATCCACTTTCATCCTGCTGTAACAATTAGGGTCCCTATTGTTGTTCTACATTAGATCTCTCTCTCGGTGTAGGTTACTTGTTAGTAGTTGATGCTTGTGAGATTTATCGGTGTTTACACTTTATGACCAGATTGTTATTATCCATTATATCACCTCTGATTATGATCCATATGATGTCTTGTGAGTACTTCGTTTAGTTCTTGAGGACATGGGAGAAGTCATGATGTCAGTAGTGGAATTATGTTGAAGTAATATCTAGTGGTTTGGTATTTAAGTTGTGGTGCTATTCTTCTAGTGGTGTCATGTGAACGTCGACTACATGATACTTCACCTTTATGGGCCTAGGAGGATGCATTGTGTATTTGTCTACTAATTGTCGGGTTGCCGGAGTGACAGAAACCTAAACCCCGTTAGGAAACCAATGCACGAGAGAGTGTAGGATTCCAGAGTTTTAAGACTGTGGTTAGATTTATCTTAATTACTTTCTCTCATCCAATAAATTCAGCATTCTTCGGTAATTTGAACCATTCAGCGCCTCTTCCTTTCAGCGATAAAGAAAATAATTTCCTTTTAACTTGATACATTGTAATACCCGCACACCTGAATAACTCGCATAATTCATGTGTAAAGAGCAAATGATCAGCGGGATGGACAGTTCCATCACCGTAATAGCAGGTATCCATAACACGTCCAAAACAATTCGTAGGTATTTTATAAGGATCTAATTCAGCAGGTGACGGGTTACCAACTACCCTAGTAGCAACAGTAGAGGTACCCCTAAACATAGAACCAAAAGTATTCTCCATGATGAAATAAAACAGCAGACAAAAATAAAAACAACACTCACAGTAAAAGTTTCTCTTACCAATTCCACTTACCAATAGCACTTCCCTCTGAGGCAACGGCGCCAGAAAATAGTCTTGATGACTCACAAGTATAGGGGGTGTATCGTAGTACTTTCGATAAATAAGAGTGTCGAACCCAATGAGAAGCAGAAGGTGTTGACAAGCAGGTTGGATAGAGGATTCACTATAAACACTAGCAAACGGGTTTTTAGTTGTTTTGGATATAGCAGATAAATAAAGTGCGAGTAAATAAAGTACAGTAAATAATATTGCATCGAGTGGCCCAATCCTTTTTAGAGCAAAGGACAAGTCGGTTGTATTACTTATGGCTACCAAACGTTCTCGAGGACACATGGGAATTTCGTCAAGTGCTTTCGCTTCGTTACAGTTGATTAATATCCATTGGTTCATGAAGTATTGTGTGGGTGAACCTATGCTAATGCACCGCCCAACTAGGACTAATACATACTTGTGATTATACCCCCCGTAAGCATCCGCAAATACAAGAAAGTAATTAGATAAACTAACCACAACTTTAAACTCCGGGATTCTACGCTCCCTCGTGCATTGGTTTCCTAACGGTGGTTTAGGTTTCTGTCACTCCGGCAACCCCACGATTAGTAGCCAAATACACCATGCATCCTCCTAGGCCCATAAAGGTGAAGTATCATAACATAAAATATATCGATGAATAACAGAAAATAACAATATAAAACGGTGATGCAAAATGGACGTATCAGTGTGCAGGTATTACAATGGATCAAGTTAAAAGGAAATTATTCTCTTTATCGCTGAAAGGTAGAGCCGCTGAATGGTTTAAATTACTAAAGAATGGTGAATCTATTGGATGGGAGGAGATCGTTCCTCTCTTTTATTCTAAATTCTATCCTCCCACTGAGATTCATAAAGCGGAATCAAATATATAATTTATGGCCTCGTGATGGCGAGAGTATTTCCCAAGCTTGGGGGATGTTATTAATGCTCAAATGTCGCGTTCATGAGCTCCCGAGTAATATTGGTATCAATAATTTTTATGCAAGGCTTTCTCTTCATGATAAGGATTTATTGGACGCTTCTTGTTATGGATCATTCACACGTATGAAGGAAGAAGCTAAATGGGATCTTCTTGATCGTAATCAAGAAAACACTGAAGGATGGTAGAATGACAAAGGTAGAAAGTCAGGTATAAATTATGCTTATGATTGCATTAAAGCTTTTATTGGAACTGATGATTTCTATAATGTTAGTGCTGTTTGTGGTCTTGATTCTCAAATCTTTGCAAACTGTCTTAAAGCCTTTGCTTCCTATCTTGATATTCCTAAAAAGGATTTGAGCAAGTGATAGAGCCTTGACGCCCTCGTTGGTAAATCCCAAGAGAAAGGTTGTGAAGAGTGCAGCGGCAAGTTTTCCCTAAGAAAAGAAACCAAGGTTGAATCGACCAGTAGGAGAACAAGAAATCTCTAAAGATTGATGAAGTTGAGGTGGCAGGTGATACGTCATAAACGTATCCATAATTTCTGATGTTCCATGTTGTTTTCTTATTGTTTCCCACACGTTTGCTATACACTTTATGCCATTTTTATCAATTTTTCGGACTAACCTATTGACAAGATGCCACAGAGCCAGTTCCCTATTTTCTGCTATTTTTAGTTTTAGAAAAGTTGTTCTGGAAATATTCTCGGAATTGGAAAGTTCTAAGCCCGGAAGTCTTAGAATTCCTGAAGGTTCCACGAGTCCCGAAGAGACCCGGAGGGGGGCCTCGGCGGCCCACACCATAGGGCGGCGCCCCCTGGCCGCGCCGGGGGTGGTGTGGGCCCCCCAGGCCTCCACCGCCTCTGCCCTTTCGCCTATTTAATCCCCCAGAGACATAAACCCTATATATATACCACTTCGTCCCGAGAAACACCCCAGGACGCCGCCATCATCCTCCCGAGATCGGGAGGGTCCTGGAGCTCTCCCCGGCACCCTGCCGGAAGGAGAATTCATCACTGGAGGGGTCTACACCACCATGCCCTTCTCTGAAGAGATACGTGATTTGTTCATCCCTCGACTACGGGTCCATAGCAGTAGCTAGATGGTTGTATTCTCCACTTTGTACCTCATGTTTAGATCTCGTGAGCTCCCGTACATGCTCGAGATCATCTTTATGTAATGCTACATATTGTGTTTGCTGGGATCTGATGAATGTTGAATGCTATGTCTTCTGGTTATCAATCTATCATGTTATCTTCATGCATATGTTATTTATTATCTTGCATGCTCTCTATTATTAGTAGATGCTCTGGCCAAGTAGATGCTAATAACTCCAAGAGGGAGTATTTATGCTCGATAGTGGGTTCATGCCTCCTTTGCATCTGTGCTCGAGTGACAGAAACGTGACGGATGGAGGATGGATTGTTTCCATTAGGGAGAAAACAACGGTGTTTACCTAGTTTACATTGTTTATATTACACACTTTGCTTACTGCGATAATCTGTTACTTGCAACTTAATACCCAACATTTTTCTGGCGCGGTTACCGGGGAGGAAGAGAATTTCTGCAAGTGGAGTCTCTCACTTCCAATCTCTTCAGAGGGTGGATTATTAGTCATAGATGCAGTTGGATAACGGTCTATGTATTTTGTTGTAATGCCCGCATGAATCACAGAGTAATCTTTATGTCTTGCATATGCACTACGGTGCATCCTTCATTTCTGTCAATTGTCCAGTTGTAATTTGTTCACCACACATGTTATTTATCTTTCACAGAGAGACACCACTAGTGAACTGTGGACCCCGGTCCTTTTTCCTCATACTGGTAAAATACCTACTGCTTTCATACTGCTGCTACTGCTTTCGTATTTTTCCAACTGTTTTCCACACCATACATTTAACCTCTTTGTGTCCAGCAAAACCGGTGAGATTGACAACCTTACTGCTTTGTTAGGGCAAAGTGATTTGATTGCGTTGTGTATGTTCTGTGTTGCTTCTGAACCGGTAGTGCGCCCTGCCATCTCAACTGCTTCAACCTTCTGAACTTACTCCTTCCTCCTACTGGTCGATTAAGCCTTGGTTTCTTACTGAGGGAAAACTGCTGTTGTGCTCATCATACCTTCCTCTTGGGGTCTCCCAACGAGTGCAAGACCTGCAGCATCAAGCTATTTTTCTGGCGCGGTTACCGGGGAGGAAGAGAATTTCTGCAAGTGGAGTCTCTCACTTCCAATCTCTTTACTTTTTTTTATTTTGCTTAGTTTATTTTATTTTGTCTTGTTTGCTTCTCTTTGTCAAAAACACACAAAAAATTAGTTCTTATTCTAGCTGCAGTTTTATTCCTGTTTTTAGTCTTGCTAAAACGAATACTCGTGAGAACACTAAGTTGTGTGACTTTACTATCACCAACAACAATGATTTCATTAGCACACCTATTGCTCCACCTGATCCTACTGCTATTTTTTATGAGATAAAGCCTTCCCTGTTAAACCTTGTTATGAGAGAGCAATTTTCTGGTGTTAGTACTGATCATGTTGCTGCCCATCTTAATAATTTTGTTGAACTATGTGAGATGCAACAATATAAAGATGTAGATGGATATATTATTAAACTTAAATTGTTTCCTTTCTCTTTGAGAGGAAGAGCTAAAGAATGGTTGCTGTCTTTGCCTAGAAATAGTATTGATTCTTGGACTAAGTGCAAAGGATGCTTTCATTGGAAAATATTATCCTCCTGCTAAGATTATATCTTTAAGAAGTAGCATTATGAATTTTAAGCAACTTGATAATGAGCATATTGCTAATCTTGGGAAGGAATGAAATCTTTGGTAAAGAATTGTCCCACTCATGGACTGACTACTTGGATGATCATCCAAACCTTTTATGCAGGCCTGAATTTTTCTTCAAGAAACCTTCTGGATTCAGCTACTGGAGGAACCTTTATGTCCATAACCTTGGGGGCAGCGACCAAGCTTCTTGATGATATGATGGTAAATTATTCTAAGTGGCACACTAAGAGAGCTTCAACTGGTAAGAAGGTAAATTGGGTTGAAGAAACCTCTTCTTTCAATGAAAGAATTGATGCTATTATGTCTATGCTTGAGAATGGCCATGCTCCTATTGATCCAAATAATGTTTTTTATCCTCTTTGGTTGCTCAATAAGAGCATGTTTATGTGAACTTCATTAAAAATAATAATTTCAACACCAATGCTTACAGGAATAATTTTGGTAGCAACAATTATAGGCCATATCCTCCCAATAATAGCAATGCTTATGGTAATTCTTATGGTAATTCCTACAACAACAATAAAAGTGTACCCCCTGATCTTAAGAACATGCTTAAGAATTTTATTAGTACACAAACTGCTTTTAATAAATCTATTGAGGAAAAATTTGGCAAAATTGATGTTCTTGCTTCTAAAGTTGATAGCCTTGCTCTTGATGTTTATTTTCTGAAACTAAAGGTTATGCCTCATAATGTTAAAGAAAGTAAAACATTGAATGCTATCCAAATTCGAATTGATGATAATGTTAGAATGCTAGCTGAATTACATGCTAGATGGGAAAGAGAAGATGAAATAGCTAGAAAGAATAATATAGCTAATGTTTGCATCATTACCACCACTAGTAAAACTGAAGCTTATCATGCTATAAAACCTTCTTCTATCAATGGTAAAGTAATTGGCATTGGAAACACTCCCACTTCTGCTAGTAAAAATGCAAAACTGCCTGAAACTGCTAAAAATGTTCCTGATAAAAGTGCTGAAATTTTTAGAAACATGGGAGATAATGGTCCCATTATCTTTGATAAAAACGCCCTTGACTTTGATTATTGCAACGTAACTGAAGTGATTAAGTTCTTACAAAATCTTTCTAGTTGTCGTAATGCTAGTGCTATGAATATGGCTTTCACAAAACATGTTACAAATGCTCTCATACAAATTAGAGAGGATGAATTAAGATGTGAAGCATCTATCCCTAGGAAGCTAGATGATGGTTGGGAGCCTATTATTAAAATGAAATTTAATGATTTTGATTTAAATGCTCTATGTGATCATGGTGCTAGTATCTCTATTATGCCAAAGAAACTCTATGATATTCTTGATTTACCACCATTGGAACCTTGCTATTTGGATATTCGTCTTATTGATAATGTTAGAAAGAAACCTTTGGGAAGAGTTGATGATGTTATTATCATGGTTAATAATACTCTTGTCCCTGTTGATTTTTTTCTTAAATATTTAATGCAATGCTTCTTATCCAATTTTTTTGGGAAGACCTTTTCTTAGAACTGTTGGTTCTGTTATTGATATGAAAGAAGGGAATATTAAATTTCAGTTCCCACTCAAGAAAGGTATGCAACACTTTCCGAGAAATGGAATGAAGTTGCCTTTTGATTCCATTATTCGAACAAGTTACAATTTGGATGCTTCTTCACTTGAAAATACTTGATTCCACTTTTCTGGGCCTAGCTAAAAGGCGTTAAAGAAAAGCACTTCTTGGGAGATAACCCATGGTTTTAATTTTTTCTTCTTTGTTTTTCTCTGTTTTCTTTGAGTCAAGGGGTTGTATACTTCTGTAGAAACTCCTTTATATCTTTATTTTCATGTTTTAGTAGTGCCAAGTAAGGTTTGTGACGAGAGTTGGAGTTGGTTTTCGGATTTCTGCGCAGGAAACAGATTTCTGCTGTCCACCATAAAAAAACGTATACAATTGTGGAAGATCAGAATGAATTTAAATTTTATGTGCTTATTCCTCAGATAATTACAAAACTTTTTCCTTTTTTAAGTTTTTAGATCTGAGCAACATAAGTGCCTCGAAAAAATTCTTCTTTACAGACAGTTCTGGTTTTGACAGATTTTGCCATTTTTCTTGCATTTGCTCTTTTGCGATGTCAAGTGGATTTTTGTGCTTCATGAAACATCAGTGGATGTAGATAATGTTTAAAAGTATAAATATAAATTGTGCCATATAGAACCAATGGATTTTTAATTGTTGCACTAACCCTCTAATGCGAATTACTATTTGAGTGTGGTGTGAAGGAAGTTTTCAAGGGTCAAGAGAGGAGGTGTTATATGTGATCAAGAAGAGTGCGATGTCAATGATTGGGAGGCCCCCGTGGTTCATCCAAGAATATTTTAAGAATAATCAAGCATCTAAGCTTGGGGATGCCCAAGGCATCCCCTTCTTCATCAACTATCTATCAGGTCATTTCTCGTGAAACTATATTTTTATTCGGTGACAACATATGAAGTTTACTTGGAGCGTCTGTTTGTTTTTCTTTTGTTTTCCTTTGTTTTGTTTCATTTTCCTTGCTGCAATAATATAGTTGGATCCTAGAATTCTTTGTTTGGGAGAGATACACGCTCCGCTTTTTCGTTTGAATACTTGTTATGCTAGTATTCTTAGTTTTTCTTCCAGCTGCTGCAAAAATTCATGTTTAGCTCTTGTTTCCATTGCATCTCTTATTCGTAGCTGTTAGTTTTAGTAGTGTTATGTGAGTCCTCTTATGTTTGCTTGCTGTAGCATTTAGAGAGTTTTTTAAGCATGTTTGTATGGTGCTTGTTGGGAAAAGAAATTGTTGCTTGAGGTAGAATTTTTAGCGGTGCAAATAGAAACTTGTATTTCCTGTGGCTAGAATTTTTCATATCATGCTAGATGTTATTTTAGTTCTAAAGACTTGTGGTTATTTAGTATCATGATTAGATTCAAATAGCTTAGAGTGTTTAATGTGCCATTCAAAGAATCATGAGTTGTTCTTGTCATATTGAAGCATAAATTTATGGTGTTATCCTTTGAATGTTTTATTTGGTTGACTTGGCGCATGCTCACACCATGTTTATGACTATGAACCAGGCACGAATAGCCTACATGATCATTTGATTATATCGCTATGCATGATTATGTCTCTTACGCTTTCTTGATTTGTTGCTCCCAGTCTTTTGCTAGCCTCCACCTGTACTGAGTATAAGCTCTACTCGTGCATCCAACTCCCAAAAACCAAAGTTTTCCCATTGTGTCCACCATACCTACCTATATGTGGTATTTAACCACCACTCCAAAGTAAATTGTTCATGTGTTACCTTTAAAAATTACAAAATTACTCATGTTTTGTGCTTCTGTTTTAGCTCATGAGGACGTAAATAGAGAATCTTTATCTCACTTGTTGATTGGACTTTCACACCCTAGATGAGTGGCTTCATCCGCTTATCCAATGATAGAAGAGCTGGCAGCTGGGTGCCTAGCCCCAAATTAATAACACAAATTATCTTCATTATTTTTGCCACGTATTTATCAGTCAAAGCATAATTGTGTAAACAAAAGAGAAAGAGGGATGACCTTCTACCCAGATGTGTCCTTCTATGGTAGCCGCTCTTGTGAAGTCTAGTTGGCTTGTGCGTACAGTATTTTCTGTTTACCATTTGTTGACATAAGCATACACCTCTCTTAAATATAGACACTCCTCCGCGGTATGTGATTGTTGACAGGCACCCGAGGATTCGGTTAGCCATGGTTTGTGAAAGATGGTTGGGAGGAGTGTCAAGCTTTTTATACCTGTGTTTAATAAAAAAAAAGCTCTAGCACATGAGTGGTCCATGCTTCCCTCTGCGAAGGGCCTTTCTTTTACTTTTATGTTGAGTCTCCATCTTCTAACTTTATGCACAGTTGAGAGAGCATTTTTGCCATTATGAGTTTTATGTGCATTTGTCCCAGAAACATTATTAATGCTACATGTTGTTATTGCTGGGATCTGATGAATGTTGAATGCTATGTCTTCTGATTATCAATCTATCATGTTATCTTCATGAATATGTTATTTATTATCTTACATGCTCTCCGTTATTAGTAGATGCTCTGGCCAAGTAGATGCTAGTAACTCCAAGAGGGAGTATTTATGCTCGATAGTGGGTTCATGCCTCCTTTGCATATGTGCTCGAGTGACAGAAACGTGGCAGATGGAGGATGGGCAATTGCCATTAGGGAGAAAACAACCGTGTTTACCTAGTTTTACATTGTTTACATTACACACTTTGCTTTCTGCGGTAATCTATTCCTTGCAACTTAATACCCAACGTTTGATTGGATGATATTCGGAGGGTGGATTATTAGTCATAGCTGCAGTTGGATAACGTTCTATGTATTTTTTTTGTAATGCCCGCATGAATCACATAGTAATCTTTATGTCTTGCATATGCACTACGGTGCAGCCTTCATTTCTGTCAATTGCCCAGCTGTAATTTGTTCACCACACATGTTATTTATCTTTCATAGAGAGACACCACTAGTGAACTGTGGACCCCGGTCCTTTTTCCTCATACTGATAAAACACCTACTGCTTTCATACTGCTGCTACTTCTTTCATATTGTTTTCCTACTGTTTTCCACACCATACGTTTAACCTCTTTGTGTTCAGCAAAACCGGTGAGATTGACAACGTCACTGCTTCGTTGGGGAAAAGCTATTTTATTGTGTTGTGTAGGTTCCACGTTGCTTCTGAACCGGTAGTGCGCCCTGCCATCTCAGCTGCTTCAACCTTCTGAAGTTACTTCTTCCTCCTACTGGTCGATTAAACATTGGTTCCTTACTGAGGGAAAACTGTTGATGTGCTCATCATACCTTCCTCTTGGGGTCTCCCAACGAGTGCAAGACCTGCACCATCAGCAGGGCCCACTACCAATTCAGCAGCAACGTGGAACCTACACAACACAATCAAATCACTTTGCCCCAAGTTGTCAATCTCACCGGTTTTGCTAAACACAAAGAGGTTAAATGTATGGTGTGGAAAACAATAGGGAAACAATATGAAAGAAGTAGCAGCAGTAGGAAAACAGTAGAAGCGGTGTGTGTATTATCAGTATGAGAAAATGGACCGGGGTCCACACTTCACTAGTGGTGTCTCTCCGTGAAATATAAATAACATGTGTGGTGAACAAATTATAGCTGGTCAATTGAAACAAATGAAGGATGCACCGTAGTGCATATACAAGACATAAAGATTACTATGTGATTCATGCGGGGCATTACAGCAAAATACATAGACCGTCATCCAACTGCATCTATGACTAATAATCCACCCTCCGAATAGCATCCGAACAAACTTTGGGTATTAATTTGCAAGCAACATATTATCGAAGTGAGAAAAGTGTGTAATGTAAACAATGTAAACTAGGTAAACACCGTTGTTTTCTCCCTAATGACAACAACACATCCTCCATCCGTCACGTTTCTGTCACTCGAGCACGGATGCAAAGGAGGCATGAACCCACTATCGAGCATAAATAACCCCTCTTGGAGTTACTAACATCTACTTGGCCGGAGCATCTACTAATAATGGAGAGCATGCAAGATCATAAATAACATAAGCATGAAGATAACATGATAGATTGATAATCAGAAGACATATCATTTGATACGTCCAAAACGTATCTCCTTTTCCGAACAGTTTTCTTATTGTTTTCCTCTAAACTTGTGAGTTTTGGATACCACTAACACGCACTAACACTGTTTTCAGCAGAATTACCATGGTAGCTTGTTTTTTTGCAGAAAAATCAACTTTCGGAAAATTGCCTAGAAAAGATCCCATTGAGCCTAAAACACCAGAAGACCCCGGGAGTCGAAAGGGGGGCAGGAGAGGGCCACACCACCCCTAAAAACCGAGGGGGTTCGTCATATTCCACAGAAACACAACAGAGCGCCGCCGCCACCTCAAAACTCAATTCAGGGATCAGAAGCTCCTGTTTTGGCGCCCTACCGTGACGGGAATTCGAAGGAGATCATCGCCATCGACCCCGCCACCTCTTCTCCATCAACCATCCTTGATTCCCCCGTCCATGTGTGAGTAAACACTGTTGTAGGGTGAGAGGGATGGAAGGGGTTGGATAACATTGATCATGTAATAATGCCAGGTTATTAGGGCATAGTGCCTAGTATCCATTGTTAGTGTTTTCTACCATCGTTGCGACTTGTTATTCTTAATGCTTGTCACTAGGGCCCGAGTGCCATGATCTCAGATCTGAACATGTTATTGTTTCATGATTATAATTATGTTTTTTTTCTCATATCTGCAAGTTTTTTACACAAGTAATTGTCCGGAACCCGAGGCCCCAAAGTGAAAGAAATTGGGAGAACCGGAGGGGATGGTTGTGATGTGAGGATTGATATGTCTCCAACGTATCTATAATTTTTTATGCTCAATGATAATATTATGCCAATTGCTACATGTTTTCTCCCTTCTTTATAGCATGTTTACATGTTTTTCGGGACTAACCTATTAACAAGATGCCAAGTGCCAGTTCCCTGTTTTCTACTGTTTTTATTTCAGAAAAGTTGTTTCGGATATATTCTCAGAATTGGACCCCACAAAGCCCGAAGTGCCTATTTTCCCCAGAAGCATCCAGAAGACCGAAGAGGAGTCGAAGAGGGACACCAGGGGGTCCACACCATGGGGTGGCGCCCCTGGCGGCGCTAGGGGTGGTGTGTGGCCCCTAGTGCTCCATCGCCTCTGTCCTTTCGCCTATTTATTCCCCTGGATGGAAAACCCTAGATACCTGATCATAAATCCCCGAAAAGTTCCGCAGCCGCCGTCGTCGACAACCCTAGATCAGGGGGGTTCTGAACCTGTCTCCCAGCACCCTGTCGGAGAGGAAATCATCACCGGAGGCCTCTACATCACCATGCCTGCCTCCGGAGTGATGCGTGAGTAGTTCATCCTTGGACTATGGGTCCATAGAAGTAGGTAGATGGTTGTCTCCTCCTCATATGCCTCCATGTTTAGATCTCGTGAGCTTCCTAACATGATCGAGATTTTTCTTATGTAACTCTATGTGCTGTGATTGCTGGGATTCGATGTATATTGAACTTATTCCAAGTTGATTATAGTCTTTATTGCATATGTTATTTGTGATCTTGCATGCTTTCCGTTGCTAGTGGTTGCTTTGGCCAAGTAGTTGCTAGTGACTCCAAGAGGGAGTATTTACGCTCGATAGTGGGTTCATGCCTCCTTTTCGCCTATGCTCGAGTGACGGAATCATGACGGGGGAGGATATGTTGTTGCCACTAGGGAGAAAACAGCTGTGTGATTGCCCGCGTGTACAATCATTGCTTACATTACACACTTTGTTTAATGCAGTTATCTGTTGCGTGTAACCTAATACCTAAGGGGGGTTGGATGATAACCTGAGGGTGGATTATTAGTCATAGATGGAGTTGGATTACAGTCTATGTATATTGTTGTAATGCCTGCACTAAATATCATAGTAGTCTTCATGTCATGAATGTGCACTACGGTGCAACCTTTATTTGTCAATTGCCAAGTTGTAATTTGTTCACCCAGCATGCTATCTTTTATGGAGAGACACCACTAGTGAACCTATGAACCCCGGTCCATTTTCTTACATTGTTAACCAAACCTCTACAATTTCCTGATTTCTTTACTTACTGCAAGCATACACCATTTTCCACACTATACGTCTAATCTTTGTTTTCAGCAAGACCGGTGGGATTGACAACCTCACTGTACCGTTGGGACAATGTATTTTGGTTGTGTTGTGTGCAGATTACGCGTTGTTGCTGACACCGGTGAGGTACCATCACCACCGTTAGTGGCATCAACCTTCCGAAGATCCTCTTTCTCCTACTGGATTGATAACCTTGGTTCTTAACTAAGGGGAAAACTCCTACCGTTGTGCTCATCATACCCTCCTCTTGGGGTATCCCAACGAGTGCAAGATCTTCACCATCAAGGACTTTTTTTTGGCTCCGTTGCCAGGGAGAAAGAAGTCTTCTGGCAAGAGGAGTCTCTCACTCTCAACACAAAAAAACACAAAAAAAATTAGTTTACTTTATAGATGTTATTTATTTGCTTGCTTTTATTTTGCTAAAATGAGTTCCTCTGGGAATACTAAGTTGTGTGACTTCACTAGCACAAACAAAAATGATTTTATTTTCACACCTATGTCTCCACCTGCTCCTACTGCTGCTTTCTATGAAATTAAACCTGCTTTATTAAATCTTGTTATGAAAGAGTAATTCTCTGGTGTTAGTACTGATGATGCTGATGCCTACCTTAATAATTTTGTTGAACTATGTGAGATGCAAAAATATAAAGATGTGGATGGAGATATTATTAAACTGAAATTATTCCCTTTCTCTTTGAGAGGAAGAGCTAAAGAATGGTTGCTATCTTTTCCTAGAAATAGTATTGATACATGGACTAAGTGTAAAGATGCTTTCATTGGAAAATATTATCCTCCTGCTAAGATTATATCCCTGAGAAGTGACATAATGAATTTTAAACAATTTGATAATGAACATGTTGCTAAATCTTGGGAAAGAATGAAAACTATGGTGAAGAATTGTCCCACTCATGGACTGACTACTTGGATGATTATACAAACCTTTTATGCAGGACTGAATTTTTCCTCAAGGAACCTATTGGATTCAGCTGCTGGAGGTACCTTTATGTCCATCAGTTTGGGAAATGCAACAAAGCTTCTTGATGATATGATGATAAATTATTCAGAGGGGCACACTAAGAGAGATCCACAAGGTAAGAAGGTAAATTCTGTTGAGGAAACCTCCTCTTTGAGTGAAAGGCTTGATGATATTATGTCTATGCTTGTTAATTGTAAAGCTCAAGTTGATCCAAATAATGTTCCTTTAGCCTCTTTGGTTGCTCAAGAAGAGCATGTTGATGTGAACTTTATTAGAAATAATAATTTTAACAATAATGCTTATAGAAATAATTTTGGTGGAAACAATTATAAGCCCTATCCTCCTAATAATGATTATGGTAATTCTTATGGCAATTCCTACAATAACAATAAAAGCTCTACCTCTGATCTTGAAAACATGCTTAGAGAATTTATTAGCACACAAACTGCTTTTAATAAATCTGTTGAGGAAAAGCTTGGTAAAATAGATGTTCTTGCCTCTAAAGTGGACAACCTAGCTATTGATGTTGATTTTCTAAAACTGAAGGTTTTGCCACATGATGTTAAATAAAGTAAAACTTTGAATCCCATCCAAGTTCGAATTGATAATAATGTTAGGTTGATGGCTGAATTACGTGCTAGGTGGGAAAGAGAAGATGAATTGGCTAGAAAGAATAATATTGATAGAGTTTACACTATCACAACCACTAGTAAAACTGAAGCTCCAAGTGCTAGTAAACCTCCTACTATCAATGGTAAAGTAGTTGGTGTTAACGAAGTCTCCACCCCTTGGTGAAACTTGCTAAATTGCCTCAAATTGCTGAAACGGCTTCTAATAAAAGTGCTGAAATTTTTAGAGATGTAGGGGATAATGGTCCCATTACTTTTGATGATAATAACATTGATTTTTATGACTGCAATATCTCCAAAGTTATTATGTTTCTACAAAAGCTTGCTAGAATTCCCAATGCTAGTGCCATGAATATGGCCTTTACTAAACATATTACCAATGCTCTCATGAAAGTTAGGGAAGAAAAGTTGAAACTTGAGACATCTATCCCTAGGAAATTAGATGATGGTTGGGAGCCTATCATTAAGATAAAAGTAAATGATTTTTATTGCAATGCTTTGTGTGATCTTGGTGCTAGTATCTCTGTTATGCCTCAAAAGCTTTATGATATGCTTGATCTACCATCGTAGGAACATTGGTATTTGGATGTTCATCTTGCTGATAATGCTAAGAAGAAACCTCTTGGTAGAATTGATGATGATCTTATTATGGTTAACAATAAACTTTTCCATGTTGATTTTGTTGTTATGAACATTGAATGCAATGCTTCTTGTCCTATTGTTTTGGGAAGACCTTTTCTTAGAACTGTTGGTGATGTTATTGATATGAAAGAGGGGAGTATTAAATATCAATTCCCACTCAAGAAAGGTATAGAACACTTTCCTAGAAAGAGTATGAACCTACCTTTTGACTCTATTATTAGAGAAAGTTATTATGCTGATGCTTCTTCTCTTGAAAATACTTGAGTTGCTTTCTATGCCTAGCTAAAAGGCGTTAAACAAAAGCGCTACCGGGAGACAACCCGTTTTATTTCTCTGTTTTTAACCCGTTTACTTTTGTGTGCTTTGCACCTGGGTGTTTTATATTTCTTTCGAAACCCCGTTGTGTCTTTTCTTTTGTGTTTTTGTTGAGCCAAGTAAAGCCTCTAGTGGAAAGTTGAGGCTATATTTCGGATTTCTGCGCAGGAAACAGATTTATGTTGTCCACTGTTTATTTCGTATAAAATCACAGAAAATTCAAATTGACCTGAGTCTGCGTAATCCTGGGATGTATACGCAACTTTTCTTAGTTGACCATGTTTTGATTTGAGTAATAGAAGATTTTCGAAAAAATTCATCTTTACCTGGTGTCCTGTTTTGACAGATTTATGCCAATAATTGCATTTGCATCTTAATCGCTTTATTTTGGTGTTGTTTTGAGAAAATGAGTTCTAAAAAAGTTGTGACAGTAGCTAATGTGTTTTTGAGTGTTAGGCATGTTTTGAAACTGAACCATGTGAATTTATTATTTCGATTTCACTAATGTTGCTAATGAAGATTGTGAGAAGTTTGGTGTGAAGGAAGTTTTCAAGGGTCAAGAGAAGACGATGATATGACGTGATCAAGAAGAGTGAAGAGCCTAAGCTTGGGGATTCCCCGGTGGTACATCCCAGCAAATTCCAAGAAGACTCAGGCGTCTAAGCTTGGGGATGCCCAAGGCATCCCTTTCTTCATCGACAAATTATCAGGTCACTTCTAGTGAAACTATATTTTTATACGGTCACATCTTCTGTGCTTTACTTGGAGCGTCTTTTATTTTTTCCTTTCAGTTTGTTTTTATTTTTGCAATAATCTTGGTTGGACCCCAGCATTCTTTTATTGCAGAGTGACATGCTCTGCTTTTTCATGGGAATACTTTGTATTCTTAATCTTTGTCTGGCTGTTGCATTCATTTAGCTCCTGTTTTGCATGCATCTCTTATCAGAGCTGTTAGTTTTAGTAGTGTTATGTGAGTACACTCATGTTTTCTTTCTGTGTCATAAAGAGTATATGTCGGATATATACTAAATAGGGGTATAGAAGATGGTAGATAAAGAGCCGGACTGCCAGGGTGGCCTACATGGTGATGGGCTTAGGTCCATTGGGCGGCCCAGTAGTCCGACGCGCAGAAACCGGATTCTAGAAGAACCCGGATCACGGCCCGCTTGATCTGGCTTGGAGGAGAAGACGGATTCCTTGCTTTCCAAGTTACGAGTTAAACGTAGTCTTCTAGGTTTCTGATTCTGTAAGCCCTAACCCGGCTATTATATAAAGCCGGACGGGAGATAGATTAACACAAGTTAGGAACAACAGAGAAGCTCTACGCAACTCGCCGAGAAGCTCATCCTCGCCGAGTAGCTAGATCTACACCCTCACATTGTAATCCTGTTAAACGGGCTTTAGTCCCAATTAGTGAGAAGTGCAGGAGTAGGTACGCCGTACTGTCGCGACGTACCGAACCTGGGTAAAATCCCGTGTTCTGTGTTGCTACGCTATCCCGTTACCCCACGTCTCTACCGTAGTCTCATGGCACCCCCGTCTATGAAAACTACTACGATGTCTCGACAGTTGGCGCCCACCGTGGGGCAAACGACGTCAGGCGTGAAATTCCGATCTGGGATACTTGGCGGAATTGGAAGATCGATCACTGTCGGAAGCCTGGAGTTCGACGACGACGTCGGGCGCTTCCTCGACAACGGATCCTACATACCGGCGCAAAACCAGCTGGTAAGTGCCTGCGTGTTACCGATCGGATCTGCTAACATCTTTATCGGACTAACTGCAGAGGCAATGGGGTTTTGCGGCGGAAGCAAATTTATCCCACCCGCCCTATACCCAGTCGAAAACGACTATGATGCCGGATTCTGCTCAGATCGCCGACAAAAAAGTGATACACACTTTATCGGCATGGTGCAATCCGAAATCGCTGAAAACACGGATGACGGAAATCCCGTGCAAGAGGCAGATAACAACCTACCCGTCATAGAGACGGAAGAACAAATACCCGTCACAGAGGCGGAAGATCCGACATCCGTCAACCAGACGATGAACTCGGAAGCAGAGTCCGGGCTTGCCGCCATTGAGGCGAGGTTGGAGTCGGAAACCGGATCGGATAACTTCGACTCCGAAGACGAAGACGAGGATGCCTTTGTAAGAAAGGTTAAGTCCTTTCAAGAGGGATTCCATGAAGTGCTAATGGCAAAACCAGCGGATACAACGGGCGTCGGCAGCCAGGAAAGCCCTAAAACCCCTCCGCCAGAGGAAGAGAGAGAAGACGGAGAAACTTCTCCGATATTCCCTAATGTCAAGGAGATGACAGAAGATGAGCCTGCCAAAAAACCTCCCTCTTCCAAGAAAAAGCACCGTGCTTCTAAAAAACTCCAATACAAAACCCGGAAGAAAAAATCAGCCGATCTCGCTGATGAAAACCTGGAAGTTGGAGATGTTAGCGGCACAAAGCCTGCGGAGAAGAAAACTAAGGAAATCACTGCTCCGCCAATGACGGAACAGGAAGAGCAAGAGCTATTGCAAACACCAGTGGGACCAGATGAACCCCCTGAGATGCTGGAAGCCAGGAGACAAGCTTTCCAACGGCAACAGCAACATTTACTCCGATCTCGGCAACATCTCCAACAAACCCAGCATGATATCAAAATCATGAAGGAGGAAATAGAGGAGTACGAGAGAAAGAATAGATCTGCATTAAAACCTACTAGGTTACTCGGAATCGCAAGACCGGAAGAACTGCCGCCAAAAGAAAGGTTCTATAACCCATCTTGGCAAAAGCAGTTAAACGGCAAAGATGCCAAGGGCGAACCAATATACAAAACCGCAGCGGAAAACGCGGAAGCAGCGTTCACCATCCTAAACAACGATCTGTACTCCAACGGGGAAAAACTCCAAGGGGTGTATGCTTTCCTAGGAAAAGCATTACAGCAGCAACAGCGAGGCCAAGAACGATCAGGGAGGCTGCATGATAATTCCGCCCTCTGCAAAACAGCTACTTGCGCTGCTGGAGCACCTGGACCGTAAGAACCCGGAGACTCGGATAAAAAAGAGGATCCGAGAAAAGACAGGAAAAACCCAGATAACCGGGACGCAGCGTCTAGAACCGGACCTCATCTCCCGAAAGATGGATATAAACCACATGATCGGGAAGACAAACACCGGAATGACGGCAAAATAATGCCACCTCCGAGAAACCCAGCTGAAAAAGCTGGAAGATATGATATACCTCACAGACGTGAAAGATCCCGGACACCTCCTAAGGATAAGGAAAGGCACAGAAGCAGAACTCCGCCTAACCCAAAAGGACGTGAACACGGAAGAGATAGAGATAACCTCGGAAAAGCGCATCCGCGCAACAATGGAAAAGAAAGGAGCAGATCCCCTTCTGTCCATTCAGCCGGAAGATATTCTGCACACATTGATAGAGCAGAAAAGGATGATCTATACTTTGGTCCTAAGTGTTTTACTGACAGGATCCGAAGGATAACCCTGCATTCTGGCTTCGCCAAAGTTGGTCCAACCTACCAAAAATATACCGGCAGTACAAACCCGGATACCTGGCTCTCAGATTATTATACAGCCGTCCAAATCAACAATGGGACAGACCTGGAAGCTGTCAAGTTTCTTCCCCTAATGTTGCTAGACGGAGCCAGAGATTGGATCAATGGTTTACCATCAAGAACTGTCGACAGCTGGGATGATATGGCTAGAGTATTCACTCAGCATTTTCGGGGAACATACAAACGCCCAAATAGCATCAACCAGCTGAACCGTTGCACCCAATTTGAGGACGAACCATACGTGGATTTCATCTCCAGATGGACTGCAATGAAGAATAGTTGTTCTGGAGTAACTGACGTACAAGCAATGCATGCTTTCGTCAATGGCCTAAAACCCGGACTCGTACCGTTCATGGTTGGTTCTAAACAGCACAAAGATCTCGGATCCATGCTTACAACCGCTAATGAGCACGCTGCAGCCGAAGATGATATCAGAGCAAGAGGAGGCAATATTGAGTCACTAATACTCGCCAAGAAAACCCCTCGTTCTGACAAAAAAGGAACTCCAGAGTCAACGACAAAGCCCAAGGAGGTCAACATAGCCTTTGGAGGAGATAAGGGAAATAAGTGGAAAGGTCGCAGCCCAGATCCAATCAATTACACTCCCGAAGAATGGGAGAGAATTAAGTCGGAACCCTGCGTCCACCACTCGCAATTTGGAAAACCAACCCACACAAATGCGCAATGCCGGCTAAACAAGCACATGAAAGGCAATGCAGGATCCGGAAATAAAGGGAAGGGTTCCAAAAGGAAACCTGCCAAACAAAAGCCACAAGGTGACAAAGAAGACAGTGAATCGGACACTGATGACAAAATCCAGGAACAACATCGAAAGGGCGAACCCAAATTTCTGAGAGTTGACGGAGAAGCAATGCTAACTTTCTTAGAAACCCCGTCAGCAAAGGTGGCCAAAAGAACACTTCGAGAAATAAACGCGGTTGTTCCGGCAACCCCAAAATTCTTGAAGTACTCCAACACACCGATAATCTGGGATCAGTCTGATCATCCCGGAAATATCCCTGAACCCGGCACACAAGCTCTTGTTGTCAGCCCTATTGTCCAAAACACTAGGCTAAGAAGAGTACTGATGGACGGAGGATCCAGCATTAATATAATGTACCTGGATACACTGAAGCACTTGAAGATCTCCGGGTCCCAGCTCAATTACAGCAATATACGCTTCCACGGCATCGTTCCTGGCAGGCAAGCACGATCCCTAGGAGAAATTTCCCTAGATGTCACCTTCGGAGATAAAGATCACTTCCGGCAGGAAAAAGTATCCTTCGAAGTAGTGCCGTTCGAAAGTGTGTATCACGCAATACTCGGACGTCCGGCTTTCGCCAAATTCATGGCAAGATCCTGTTATATCTACAACAAGCTGAAAATGCCAGGACCCAAAGGAGGAGTAATCACCATAGCTGGTGATTTCAAGCTGGCAAACGAGTTGGAGAAAGAAAACGCCCTTTGTGCTCAGAGAGTTATAGCAAAGGAGGAACTGAAGGAATTAGCCAAGGAGGTATCGCCGAAAGAAATGCCGGCAGGAAAAGAAACTCGGAAGCCAACAGATAGCTTCAAGGCGTCCGAGAATACAAGACAGGTAATCCTAGATCCCAAAGATCCGACAAAATTTGTCATCGTAGGGACTGGGATGACCGACAAATAGGAAGGCGAGCTCATCAAGTTCCTCCGTGAGAACTGGGATATTTTTGCCTGGTGTCCAGCTGACATGCCAGGCGTACCCAGGGAACTTGCTGAGCACCAACTCAAGGTTATTCCCGGATCAAAACCCGTCAAACAAGGTCTCCGTCGATTTGACGGAAGAAGACGGAAGGCTATTGGCAAGGAAATTATCCGGCTTTTAGCAGCGGATTTCATCAAGGAAGTAATCCATACTGATTGGTCCGCAAATCCGGTCCTAGTACCGAAGAAAGACACCACTGCTCTTAGAATGTGTATAGATTACACAGGATTGAACAAGTTGTGTCCGAAAGATAGGTTCGCATTACCGCGAATCGATCAAATAATAGATGCCACTGCAGGCTCCGAGCTTTTATGCTTTTTGGATGCATACTCCGGGTACCACCAAATACGCATGAAAAAGGAAGATTGTCGGATATATACTAAATAGGGGTATAAAAGATGGTAGATAAAGAGCCGGACTGCCAGGGTGGCCTACATGGTGATGGGCTTAGGTCCATTGGGCGGCCCAGTAGTCCGACGCGCAGAAACCGGATTCTAGAAGAACCCGGATCACGGCCCGCTTGATCTGGCTTGGAGGAGAAGACGGATTCCTTGCTTTCCAAGTTACGAGTTAAACGTAGTCTTCTAGGTTTCTGATTCTGTAAGCCCTAACCCGGCTATTATATAAAGCCGGACGGGAGATAGATTAACACAAGTTAGGAACAACAGAGAAGCTCTACGCAACTCGCCGAGAAGCTCATCCTCGCCGAGTAGCTAGATCTACACCCTCACATTGCAATCCTGTTAAACGGGCTTTAGTCCCAATTAGTGAGAAGTGCAGGAGTAGGTACGCCGTACTGTCGCGACGTACCGAACCTGGGTAAAATCCCGTGTTCTATGTTGCTACGCTATCCCGTTACCCCACGTCTCTACCGTAGTCTCATGGCACCCCCGTCTATGAAAACTACTACGATGTCTCGACAGTTGGCGCCCACCGTGGGGCAAACGACGTCAGGCGTGAAATTCCGATCTGGGATACTTGGCGGAATTGGAAGATCGATCACTGTCGGAATCCTGGAGTTCGACGACGACGTCGGGCGCTTCCTCGACAACGGATCCTACATACCGGCGCAAAACCACCTGGTAAGTGCCTGCGTGTTACCGATCGAATCTGCTAACATCTTTATCGGACTAACTGCAGAGGCAATGGGGTTTTGCGGCGGAAGCAAATTTATCCCACCCGCCCTATACCCAGTCGAAAACGACTATGATGCCGGATTCTGCTCAGATCGCCGACAAAAAAGTGATACACACTTTATCGGCATGGTGCAATCCGAAATCGCTGAAAACACGGATGACGGAAATCCCGTGCAAGAGGCAGATAACAACCTACCCGTCATAGAGACGGAAGAACAAATACCCATCACAGAGGCGGAAGATCCGACATCCGTCAACCAGACGATGAACTCGGAAGCAGAGTCCGTGCTTGCCGCCATTGAGGCGAGGTTGGAGTCGGAAACCGGATCGGATAACTTCGACTCCGAAGACGAAGACGAGGATGCCTTCGTAAGAAAGGTTAAGTCCTTTCAAGAGGGATTCCATGAAGTGCTAATGGCAAACCCAGCGGATACAACGGGCGCCGGCAGCCAGGAAAGCCCTAAAACCCCTCCGCCAGAGGAAGAGAGAGAAGACGGAGAAACTTCTCCGACATTCCCTAATGTCAAGGAGATGACAGAAGATGAGCCTGCCAAAAAACCTCCCTCTTCCAAGAAAAAGCACCGTGCTTCTAAAAAACTCCAATACAAAATCCGGAAGAAAAAATCAGCCGATCTCGCTGATGAAAACCTGGAAGTTGGAGATGTTAGCGGCACAAAGCCTGCGGAGAAGAAAACTAAGGAAATCACTGCTCCGCCAATGACGGAACAGGAAGAGCAAGAGCTATTGCAAACACCAGTGGGACCAGATGAACCCCCTGAGATGCTGGAAGCCAGGAGACAAGCTTTCCAACGGCAACAGCAACATTTACTCCGATCTCGGCAACATCTCCAACAAACCCAGCATGATATCAAAATCATGAAGGAGGAAATAGAGGAGTACGAGAGAAAGAATAGATCTGCATTAAAACCTACTAGGTTACCCGGAATCGCAAGACCGGAAGAACTGCCGCCAAAAGAAAGGTTCTATAACCCATCTTGGCAAAAGCAGTTAAACGGCAAAGATGCCAAGGGCGAACCAATATACAAAACCGCAGCGGAAAACGCGGAAGCAGCGTTCGCCATCCTAAACAACGATCTGTACTCCAACGGGGAAAAACTCCAAGGGGTGTATGCTTTCCTAGGAAAAGCATTACAGCAGCAACAGCGAGGCCAAGAACGATCAGGGAGGCTGCATGATAATTCCGCCCTCTGCAAAACAGCTACTTGCGCTGCTGGAGCACCTGGACCGGAAGAACCCGGAGACTCGGATAAAAAAGAGGATCCGAGAAAAGACAGGAAAAACCCAGATAACCGGGACGCAGCGTCTAGAACCGGACCTCATCTCCCGAAAGATGGATATAAACCACATGATCGGGAAGACAAACACCGGAATGACGGCAAAATAATGCCACCTCCGAGAAACCCAGCTGAAAAAGCTGGAAGATATGATATACCTCACAGACGTGAAAGATCCCGGACACCTCCTAAGGATAAGGAAAGGCACAGAAGCAGAACTCCGCCTAACCCAAAAGGACGTGAACACGGAAGAGATAGAGATAACCTCGGAAAAGCGCGTCCGCGCAACAATGGAAAAGAAAGGAGCAGATCCCCTTCTGTCCATTCAGCCGGAAGATATTCTGCACACATTGATAGAGCAGAAAAGGATGATCTATACTTTGGTCCTAAGTGTTTTACTGACAGGATCCGAAGGATAACCCTGCATTCTGGCTTCGCCAAAGTTGGTCCAACCTACCAAAAATATACCGGCAGTACAAACCCGGATACCTGGCTCTCAGATTATTATACAGCCGTCCAAATCAACAATGGGACAGACCTGGAAGCTGTCAAGTTTCTTCCCCTAATGTTGCTAGACGGAGCCAGAGATTGGATCAATGGTTTACCATCAAGAACTGTCGACAGCTGGGATGATATGGCTAGAGTATTCACTCAGCATTTTCGGGGAACATACAAACGCCCAAATAGCATCAACCAGCTGAACCGTTGCACCCAATTTGAGGACGAACCATACGTGGATTTCATCTCCAGATGGACTGCAATGAAGAATAGTTGTTCTGGAGTAACTGACGTACAAGCAATGCATGCTTTCGTCAATGGCCTAAAACCCGGACTCGTACCGTTCATGGTTGGTTCTAAACAGCACAAAGATCTCGGATCCATGCTTACAACCGCTAATGAGCACGCTTCAGCCGAAGATGATATCAGAGCAAGAGGAGGCAATATTGAGTCACTAATACTCGCCAAGAAAACCCCTCGTTCTGACAAAAAAGGAACTCCAGAGTCAACGACAAAGCCCAAGGAGGTCAACATAGCCTTTGGAGGAGATAAGGGAAATAAGTGGAAAGGTCGCAGCCCAGATCCAATCAATTACACTCCCGAAGAATGGGAGAGAATTAAGTCGAAACCCTGCGTCCACCACTCGCAATTTGGGAAACCAACCCACACAAATGCGCAATGCCGGCTAAACAAGCACATGAAAGGCAATGCAGGATCCGGAAATAAAGGGAAGGGTTCCAAAAGGAAACCTGCCAAACAAAAGCCAGAAGCTGACAAAGAAGACAGTGAATCGGACACTGATGACAAAATCCAGGAACAACAGCGAAAGGGCGAACCCAAATTTCCGAGAGTTGACGGAGAAGCAATGCTAACTTTCTTAGCAACCCCGTCAGCAAAGGTGGCCAAAAGAACACTTTGAGAAATAAACGCGGTTGTTCCGGCAACCCCAAAATTCTTGAAGTACTCCAACACACCGATAATCTGGGATCAGTCTGATCATCCCGGAAATATCCCTGAACCCGGCACACAAGCTCTTGTTGTCAGCCCTATTGTCCAAAACACTAAGCTAAGAAGAGTACTGATGGACGGAGGATCCAACATTAATATAATGTACCTGGATACACTGAAGCACTTGAAGATCTCCGAGTCCCAGCTCAATTACAGCAATATACGCTTCCACGGCATCGTTCCTGGCAGGCAAGCACGATCCCTAGGAGAAATTTCCCTAGATGTCACCTTCGGAGATAAAGATCACTTCCGGCAGGAAAAAGTATCCTTCGAAGTAGTGCCGTTCGAAAGTGTGTATCACGCAATACTCGGACGTCCGGCTTTCGCCAAATTCATGGCAAGATCCTGTTATATCTACAACAAGCTGAAAATGCCAGGACCCAAAGGAGGAGTAATCACCATAGCTGGTGATTTCAAGCTGGCAAACGAGTTGGATAAAGAAAACGCCCTTTGTGCTCAGAGAGTTATAGCAAAGGAGGAACTGAAGGAATTAGCCAAGGAGGTATCGCCGAAAGAAATGCCGGCAGGAAAAGAAACTCGGAAGCCAACAGATAGCTTCAAGGCGTCCGAGAATACAAGACAGGTAATCCTAGATCCCAAAGATCCGACAAAATTTGTCATCGTAGGGACTGGGATGACCGACAAATAGGAAGGCGAGCTCATCAAGTTCCTCCGTGAGAACTGGGATATTTTTGCCTGGTGTCCAGCTGACATGCCAGGCGTACCCAGGGAACTTGCTGAGCACCAACTCAAGGTTATTCCCGGATCAAAACCCGTCAAACAAGGTCTCCGTCGATTTGACGGAAGAAGACGGAAGGCTATTGGCAAGGAAATTATCCGGCTTTTAGCAGCGGATTTCATCAAGGAATTAATCCATACTGATTGGTCCGCAAATCCGGTCCTAGTACCGAAGAAAGACACCACTGCTCTTAGAATGTGTATAGATTACACAGGATTGGACAAGTTGTGTCCGAAAGATAGGTTCGCATTACCGCGAATCGATCAAATAATAGATGCCACTGCAGGCTCCGAGCTTTTATGCTTTTTGGATGCATACTCCGGGTACCACCAAATACGCATGAAAAAGGAAGATCAAATCAAGACTTCTTTTATAACCCCGTATGGGACGTACTATTACGTAACCATGCCTTTTGGCCTGAAGAACGCAGGTGCAACCTATCAGCGTTGCATGCAACGCTGCTTGCATAGTCAGATTGGCAGAAACGTCCATGTTTATGTGGACGATATCGCTGTCGTAACCAAGGAAAAAATACACTCCTTGAGGATTTGCGAGAAACTTTCGAAAACTTGCGCACTTACCAGATGAAGTTGAATCCATCTAAGTGCGTATTCGGGGTTCCCTCAGGAAAACTTCTGGGTTTCATTGTTTCCCACAGAGGAATAGAAGTTAACCCGGAAAAGATTAAGGCAATCTTGAACATCTCAAAACCTACATGTGTAAAAGATGTCCAAAGATTGACGGGTTCCGCTGCAGCCGTCAGCAGATTTATTAGTCGGCTGGGGGCTAAAACCTTACCACTCTACAAGCTGCTGAAAAAATTCGACAAAGTCAAGTGGATTGCGGAAGCCTGGGAACGTCTAGCAAGTTATGTACCTTTCCGTACTTAGTTCAATTCTATGTAAACATCTTTTGAGATCATGAAATAAAGTTGTCGGAATGCTGTCATCCATATTCTTTATAAGTGCAAAGTGTTTCCGCCTCATCTATTTCCCAATGATCTTACAAATTTCTCAACGTTAACCCGAATTGTGCTTGCGTACTCGGCGTTACAAAACTGAATGATTTTTCAGCCTGGTAACGGCTAAGGGAAACATGAATTGCCTGCGTGCCCAAGTTTCACTTAAAACTTTCCTTGTTTTCTCTAAGTCTTATCTGATTGTGTGTGTGTTGGGTTACTGGACCTAGTTAGTAAAAATGCCTTTAGCATGGTCCATGTTTCCGAGTTTCAAAACTGCTTGGTTCGTCCCCAGTTACTCGGCATGAAGATCCATATTGCTATTTGAGCCATTTCAAACACTAAGGACAGTTAAAGCATATACACCAGAGAACTTAGAAGATAAAGGAATGATAAAATCTAAAAAACTTGCAAAGAATTTCATAATTTAAACTGCAAAAGACGGAAGTTTCATTCATACAAAAAGAAGCATTACATTTTGGATTACATTGAAAGAATGGTAATGCTCCTATTGTCTACTTTTGCTATCCAGGTTCAAGATAACCCTTCAAGCATCGGACTCCTCCTCGCTGCTTTCGTCTTCGGGGATCGGAGGGATCTCCTCTTCTGGATAGTTGACGGAGATATTCACCATGGAGGCAATCTGGGTGGCGTGGCCTTTGACTTCACCAAAGATGGTGTTTCGCTGAATATCCGTGTATCCTTGAGGGACACCGGACGCCACGCGCCAGGATTTGGCAGAGGGGTAGTGCATGCGCATAAGGCCGAGAGCCATGCACGCACCACCCCGTGCAGCGGAGCGAAGAAGGGACTCCTTGGACTCCGCCACCTCCATGATGGCACCCGGAAGTTTTTCAACCTCCGAGCATTCCCCAGATTTTTCGGGAAGAAACTTGTCTACCAGCTGCGTGGCAGCAGCTTTGAGCAAAGTCCATGTCTCCCCGAAAGCTCGGATGCCTGCAACCCGAGTGCCATCTGGGGTATCTCCTGTTTTTTCCAATAAAACACCCAAAAGGGTTAGACGGAAAAACAGAGAAAACAAAACATGGATAGATGATAAATGAGTCAGAGATTTACCGATGAGCTTGTCGATCTCGGAAACTTCCTCCAGGCGAAGGTTCAGAGCGTCAGTCAAATCCTTAATGGTAGATTTGTCCTTCTCCGCCTGTTCGGAAGCCTTGGAATTGTAAATTCCAAGGGCCATGTTGCTGGCTTCCAGGTCTTGTTGTGCTTTCACAAGGTTATTGTGAAGCTCAACATTCTCCTTGCGGAGAATTTCGGCATTGCCAGAATCTTCCGCTGCTTGTTTAGCCTGAGCTAATGCAGCTGAAAAGCAAGAAAAAAATCCGGGTTAGCCAGCTCCTCAGAAAAAACTTAGACAAATGATTGAATCGGAAAATTCAGAAGGTAAATGCTTACCTTGTGTTTCCGACAGTGCGAGCTTAGATGATTCCAGCTCTGCCTCCCTTTCTTCAAGAATAGAAAGAAGACTTCTAACTTCTTTATTCTTGATGGTGAGTTTCTTGAAAACTTCCATGTTGATGGCTTCGGAGGTTTGCTGAAACATAGCAAGGAGAAGAATGAATACAAAAAACATCAAAGCAAAAAGCACGCATTTTGTTTAATGCTTGGGGGCTAGAGTTATATACCTGGCTCATGCGCTGCAAACCTGCCAAGTTTTCTTTAAACTCTTTCGCGTATTCCGCGAAGAGATTCCCGGCTGCGTCCAGGCCGTCGTTGATAGCTTTGAAATCCTTGTCAAAGGTGGGAATTTCCTCGTCGAAAGTCCGAGAAAATTTTCCCACCTCTGGGGCCGCCCTTTCCCTCGTGTCCGTATCGGACACAACGGGCTGGCTGGGCTCCGGGGGCTTGGTAGTGGGGGCTGCAGTAGGCTCTTCCGCCATTGTGCGTGGCGTGTCCGGGGCGACGGCGGGAGAAGGTTGGCTGCCTCGGCTGGAAGAAACCTTGTGTTTCTTCAGCTTCTTCGGCTTCAGGGTGGAAGGCTGGAGGCTAAAAACAAAAAACCCGGAAAAGTCAAAAAACTGAAGATGGAGGAAAAGTTCCCATAAAAGAAAACAGAACCCAGAAGAAAGAACCTGGAAGTGGCGACGGGGATTCCGTCAAGATCGATAATTTCTTCCGAGGAAGTTATCTTCTTGCGCTTGCGTCCACCTGTAGCGGCGGTGCGCAGCGCGTCCAGCTCAGCCTCGGATACCAAGTCCGAATCTGAAAGATTCGCGAACTGTCGGACAAGCAAGATCAAAATCAGAAGCTAGGAAATCCGAGAAAAAACAAAACTGTACCCAAATGACTGAAAAATTACCTTGGGAACCGGATTTTCGGCCGTGTACATTGGCCGACTCGCCTCGTATTGGTCGCGTGATGCGACCAATTGGTTGATGCGCCGGCGAAGCTCCTTTGCGGGCCAATCCTTGGTGGTTGTCCGCATCGGATCCTTGACTCCCGTGTATTCGCACAGGAGACGGCCGCTGTGGTTGGCTAGTGGCTGGATTCGCCTAATCAGCCAGCATAGAACCGTGTCCATGCCGGTTAGAGGCGGATCCATGGAGGTGAGCTTGGCGATGCGCCGCTTGATCTTTAGTAGATCTGGCGGCAGAACCTGGACGGCTTCCGTTCCCCAGTTATCCTGGGGAACTGCGGCAGAGTTCACGAAAGGTGGAACCCCGACAGCTTCCTTAGGGAAAGGCACGTCGGGGTGATAAAAGAAGGAACCCGTCCAAAATTTGACGGATTCCGAAGTTTTTATCTTGGGGAACCAATCTTCTCGGAATCTCCGAAGAGTGAAAGATATGTTCCCGCAAGTCGGGAGTGCGCCCTCCGAAGAGTTCCGCTTAACCCCGAAGCAGTAAGTCCAGAAATCTAGCCTAGGTTCTAGCCCTAAGTAGCCCTCAAACAAAGCCTGGAAGCCGGCCATGTAGAGGATGGAATTGGGAGGAAGGTTATGGGGCTGGATGTGGTAATGAGAGAGAATCTGGAGGAAGAAGGAAGAAGGCGGAAGCCCCATACCTCGCAAAAGGTGGGAAGTGAGAAGTACCCTTTCGCCATTCCGTGGCGTTGGTTCGGTTTCTTCTTCTGGCAGCCGCCATTTCTTCTTAAGAACCAGGCCCTCCTTTTCCAAGTTTGGAAGGAGAGCCGGGGGAATACTGCAGGCACTCCAGTTGCCTGCAGATTCCGCTTCCTCGTCTGCTCCGGTGGCGGCGGCGGCGGCCTCCGCGGCGGCGAGTTCGTCGCCGAGGAGCTCGATCTTTTCCTCCGCCGTTTCAGGTGCAAACGGCGGGGTTGTCGCGGCGCTCGATGTCGCTATGTCCGCGGCGGCGGAAGTGTTTTCTCCGCCCGCCGCGGAGGCCGTGGTCTTCTCCGGCACGTCGCCGGTGAGCTTGGGCGATCCCGGCTGCGGATCCAGATCGCTGATCAGCTCGTTGATGGCGGCGCGGGTTGGTGAGGACGGCGAGGAGGCCATCTCGTTGGTGGCGTGTTGCGTTTTGGCGTGCGAGGAGGATGCGTGCGTTGGGACAAGGCTTGCTCTCGAGCTCGCGTTCGCAGCAATGGCGTGGACAGTGAGGGAGTGAGGAAAGGATTCGACGAGGACGGCTATTTATAGCCGGAAAACCGTTTAGATACGTGCCAACGGCTCTTCCGACCGTTGGATGTTCGACGCGTGTCGCTCGCCGGAAAATCTGGGAAATATAACGACAGGGGAATGATGGCTATCTCCTCGTTTCCCGTGAGAATCTGTCACAGATACGTTGCAGGGTTTCCCGCGTGAAACCAAGCGTCGCCTGCGTCAGCATGATTAAAGCGCTGACGTTAGAAGTTCCTTTTCCGCGAAGGATCGCGAGAAGAAAAGCCGGATTTTCAGAGTTCCGAGTTTTATGTTACCATCTCCTTTAAAAGGAAAGTAGAAAGAATCAAGACTGCTGAATCAAGATTTCCCGGACAAAAGTGTATTTGACGAAAGTCGGAGAATCAGAGTTTTGATCCTTCCTGGGGGCTACTGTCGGATATATACTAAATAGGGGTATAGAAGATGGTAGATAAAGAGCCGGACTGCCAGGGTGGCCTACATGGTGATGGGCTTAGGTCCATTGGGCGGCCCAGTAGTCCGACGCGCAGAAACCGGATTCTAGAAGAACCCGGATCACGGCCCGCTTGATCTGGCTTGGAGGAGAAGACGGATTCCTTGCTTTCCAAGTTACGAGTTAAACGTAGTCTTCTAGGTTTCTGATTCTGTAAGCCCTAACCCGGCTATTATATAAAGCCGGACGGGAGATAGATTAACACAAGTTAGGAACAACAGAGAAGCTCTACGCAACTCGCCGAGAAGCTCATCCTCGCCGAGTAGCTAGATCTACACCCTCACATTGTAATCCTGTTAAACGGGCTTTAGTCCCAATTAGTGAGAAGTGCAGGAGTAGGTACGCCGTACTGTCGCGACGTACCGAACCTGGGTAAAATCCCGTGTTCTGTGTTGCTACGCTATCCCGTTACCCCACGTCTCTACCGTAGTCTCATGGCACCCCCGTCTATGAAAACTACTACGATGTCTCGACAAAGATCAAATCAAGACTTCTTTTATAACCCCGTATGGGACGTACTATTACGTAACCATGCCTTTTGGCCTGAAGAACGCAGGTGCAACCTACCAGCGTTGCGCTGTTTGCATAGTCAGATTGGCAGAAACGTTCACGTTTACGTGGACGATATCGCTGTCGTAACCAAGGAAAAAGATACACTCCTTGAAGATCTGCGAGAAACTTTCGAAAACTTGCGCACTTACAAGATGAAGTTGAATCCATCTAAGTGCGTATTCGGGGTTCCCTCAGGAAAACTTCTGGGTTTCATTGTTTCCCACAGAGGAATAGAAGTTAACCCGGAAAAGATCAAGGCAATCTTGAACATCTCAAAACCTACATGTGTAAAAGATGTCCAAAGGTTGACGGGTTCCGCTGCAGCCGTCAGCAGATTTATTAGTCGGCTGGGGGATAAAGCCTTACCACTCTACAAGCTGCTAAAGAAATCCGACAAGTTCGAATGGACAGAAGAGGCCGATGCAGCGTTGGCCCAGTTGAAGGAAACCTTGATGAAGGCTCCCATCTTGGCATCTCCAAAAGACGAAGAACCCATGTTATTATACCTTACGGCTACAAATCGGGTTATTAGTGCGGTAATCGTTGTGGAACGGACAAAGGAAGAGCAAAGCATACCAGATCAACATCCGGTATATTACATAAGCGAAGTTTTTTCTGAATCCAAACAAAGGTACCCACACTACCAGAAACTGGCGTATGGCGTATTTTTTGCATCTAGAAAGCTGCGCCATTACTTCCAAGGGCATTCCATAACAGTGGTATGTAAAGCACCACTAGGGGATATTATAAACAATGCGGAGGCAACCGGCCGAGTAGCTAAATGGGGCATCGAGCTGGCAGCCTTCGACATTAAGTACCAGCCAAGGACGGCAATAAAATCCCAAGTTTTGGCAGATTTTGTCGCCGACTGGACAGAAGCAATGGAAAAAACACCGATGCCAGAATCTGAGTACTGGATCATGCATTTTGACGGATCCAAGATGAAGGAAGGAGCTGGGGCTGGCGTAGTCCTAAAATCCCCCAAGGGAGACATAATGGAGTACGTATTGCAAATACACTTCAACGCCAGTAATAACGTGGCAGAATACGAAGCTCTGCTTCATGGCTTGCATATTGCAAAGAAATAGGGGTAAAACGGATCTTGTGCTATGGAGACTCGGATTTGGTACAGCATCAGCTCAACCAAACCTGGGATGCGAAAAGCCCTATAATGGCCGAATATCGGAGGACGGTGGATGAGTTCGCCATCTGTTTCTTCGGGTTCGAAGTCCTTCACATAAAAAGGGAGGAAAATTGGAATGCGGATGCGTTAGCCCGCATGGGATCAGAGAGAGTAAAAACTTTACCACCAGGGGTATTCATCCAGCACTTGCATGAACCGTCCATAAAAGGTGGAGACGTTGATTACCCTCTGGCATCCGAAACAATCGAGGTCATGCTCGTCAAACCGGATTGGACAATTCCATACTTAAACTTCTTAGTCAATCAGAAGTACCCGGAAGGAGCAGACGAAGTCTTGCAAAGGCAAATACAGCGTCGATGCAAAGGATACGTGGTAATCAACGACCACTTGTATAAACGCAGTACTTCCGGAATCTTTCAACGGTGTATTTCACCAGAAGAAGGAAGAGAAATACTGGAAGAAATCCATGCCGGCGATTGCGGACATCATGCTCAATCAAAAAGCATAGTCAAAAAAGCATTCCGGGCGGGGTTTTTCTGGCTAACAGCCAAGTCAGACGCCGAGCGCATAGTGAATACGTGTGAAGGATGTCAATATTACGCCAAGCAGACCAATTTGCCGGCCCAAGCACTTAAAACTATCCCCATCACATGGCCGTTTGCGGTCTGGGGGCTAGATATGATGGGACCGTTCAAAACTGCAAGAGGTGGACTCACGCATCTACTCGTAGCGGTAGATAAGTATACAAAATGGGTGGAGGCTAAACCCATCAAAAAGCTAGACGGCGCAACTGCCAGAAATTTCATTATTGATTTAGTAATGAGGTATGGCGTCCCACATAGCATAATAACCGATAACGGGACAAATTTCTCCATTGGAGAGTTGGCAAAATACTGCCAACAAACGGGAATTCGCTTAGATCTTGCATCTGTGGCGCACCCGCAATCTAATGGGCAGGTTGAAAGAATGAACAGTTCAATCCTGCAAGGAATACGCCCAAGACTCGAATCTCCTCTCCATAGAGCAGCTGGAGCGTGGGTAGAAGAGCTACCTTCTGTGTTATGGAGTATTCGAACGACGCCAAATAGGTCAACCGGGCAAACCCCGTTTTTCCTAGTTTATGGTGCGGAAGCTATTCTTCCAACGGACATGATCCATGATAGCCCAAGAGTGCAGGATTTTGACGACTCGGATGCCGAAGAAGCACGACAGGATGCCGTCGATCTCTTAGAAGAGGAACGAGAACTTGTGCTTCAAATATCCGCCATCTACCAGCAAGGTTTACGACGTTATCACAGTCGTAAAATCAGGCATCGTTCTTTTAAAGAAGGTGACTTAGTGCTGAGATTGGTGCAGCAAAGGAAGCACAAATTGGCCCCAGTATGGGAAGGACCATTCGTCATCAGTAAAGCCATGAAGAATGGATCATATTATCTTTTCGACATTCGAGATATGGAGGACGATCCCAAGAAGCCGAATCGCAAAAGAAAGAGAAAAATAGATGATGAACTAGGAGAGACAAAGAGGCCTTGGAGTATCCAGCAATTACGTCCCTTCTATACTTAGTTCAATTTCTATGTAAACATCTTTGAGACCATGAAATAAAGTTGTCGGAATGTTGTCTTTCATATTCATTATAAGTACAAAATATTTCCGCCTCATCTATTTCCCAATGATCTTACAAATACTCAATGTTAACCCGAATTGTGCCTGCGTGCTCGGTGTTTAAAAGCTGAATGATTCGGCCTGTTAAAGGTTAAAGGAAACTCGGATTGTGCCTGCGTGCCCAAGTTTCAATACAGTTCCTTGTTTTCTCTAAGTTTTATCTGATTGTGTATGTGTTGGGTTACTGAAACTAGTCAGTAAAAATGCTTTTAGCATAATCCATGTTTCCGAGTTTCAAAACTGCTTGGTTCGTCCCCAGTTACTCGGCATGACGATTCATATTGCTAGTTGAGCCATTTTTAAACACTAGAGCAGTTAAAACACATTTGCCAGATTACTTAGAAGATAAAGGAACAGTCAAACCCGAAAAAACTTTGCAAGAAACTTGAAATTGCAAAAGGCGGAGTTCTTGTTTCGACAAACGATATAGAAGCATTACAATATGAATTGCATTGTAAAAATGCTCTTATACACATCCATCATTCGGGTTAAGTGTATTCCCTCAAGCATCCGAGTCTTCATCACTGCTATCATTCTCGGGGGCTGCGGGCACTTCTTCTTCCGGATAAGTAATGGAAATGTTAACTATAGAGGCAATCTTGGAAGCGTGCCCTTTAACTTCATCAAAAATCGCATTTCGTTGCGCTTCTGTATATTCTTGAGGGATTCCGGATGCTACGCGCCAAGATTTAGCATTAGGGTAATGTAGACGCATAAGGCCAAGTGCCATGCGTGCACCACCTCGTGCGGCGGAACGAAGGATGGATTCTTTCGACTCTGCTACCTCTGTAATGGCACCCGGAAGTCGGTAGACTTCCGATAATCGTACAGTACTTGTGGGAAGGAATTTATTAATCAGCTGCATTCCTGCATTCCTGATTGAATTCCACACTTCCCCAAAGGCCCGGATCTTTTCAGTCCGAGAGATTCCTGGAAAATTTCCTGCTTTTTTGACAAAAGCAAAGGTTACATGAAAAGATACAAGAAATAAGACATGAAGACGTTGGTAAAGAGAAGTTAACTTACCAAGAACCTTGTCAATTTCGTCGCTTTCTTTCATGCGCGGGAGTAGAATACTTTCCAAATCATTGATAACAGATTTATCTTCCGCTGCCTGTAAAGAAGCCTTGGATCGAGCAATCCCAAGGGCCAGATTACTGGCTTCTAGGTCTTCTTGAACTTTCAGAAGTTCCTTTCGGAGGTTTGAGTTTTCCTCACGAAGTCGAGAAATATGGACAGCGTTTTTTGCTAATTTGTTGGCTTTGTTTAAAGCAGCTGGAGGGAAATAAATAATTCGAGTTTACAAAACAATTCAGCAAGCATTCTACAGAGAAAACAAATGGCACAACATAGAATACCGGTGGCTTTTGATAGTTGCCGCTGACATGACGCTAGTTCGTTACTTTTCGACTCAATAACAGATTGAAGGGTTTTTACTTCTCTGCTCTTGAGACTAAGCTTCTTATAAACTTCCAAGTTTATGGCATCTGCGGAATGCTAAAACATGGAAATGAAAGCCAGATGCTTAAGTTTGAACAGGCATACGAAGAAACATTAAGAAGAATTCATATTTCAACTTAATGCTTGGGGGCTAGAAGTATTACCTGGCTCATTTCTCGCAAGTCGGCCAAGACCTCGTTGAATTCTTTGGCATATTCCGCGAAGAGAATCCCAACGTGATGAAGGCCATCGTGTATAACCTGACGAGGTGAAAATGCGATATCATTGCGAACAACTAATCCATTTTGTGGCCAAGGGCGAATCAGAGGCGCAGGAGCAAAGAATTTCTTTGCCTCTGGACGAATATATCCGAGTTCGTCAAATGGTTCTTCTTTTATCCGGATATCGTCCAGATTGGGAATAGATTCCTCTTTGATAGCTGATTGCCTTTTGCGCTTCCGATTGTTGTGAAACTCGGCATGCAATTTGTTGAGATCAGCGTCGGAAGCAAGATCATTTTCTCCAAGTTCATTGAACTAGGAAGGAGTTAACAACATGTTAAAAAACAGAGAGAGAAGATAATCTGAGGAAAAATTCGGAAACAAGGAAAGATAAATACTTTAGGGACCAGATTTTCCACGTGATAAATCGCCAGATTTTCCTCAATCTGACTACTGACGGCGACCAGTTGGTGAAGTCGTCCTATAAAATCTTTTTTGGTAAAGGCCTTATCTGTTCCTCTCATGCTATCTTCTGGCCCTTGGTATTCGCAAAGAAGTCGGGAACGAAAAGAGAGAGGTTGGATACGGCGTCCGAACCAGCACAAAACGGTATCCTTCCCAACCAAAGAAGGTTGAGAGGAAGAATGTTTGGCGATGCGCCGCTTTATCTTCATCAGGTTTTCCGGCAAATTTTCTACTACTGCGGCTGTCCAACTCTCGCGAGGAATAGCAGCAGAATTAACAAAGGGAGGAATCCCGGTTGTCCTGCCTAGGAATGGAATGTCCTGATGATAAAAGAAAGAACCTAGCCAAGATTGATCAGGTTCCGGCATTTCTATTTTTGGATACCATTCCTCCCTAAATTTTCTGAGGGTAAAAGATATGGTCCCGCAAATAGGCGAAATGCCATTTGTGATGTTATGCTTTACCTCAAAACAATATTGCCAAAAACCTAGGTCAGGTGTTATCCCGAGATATCCTTCGAAGAGGGCTTGGAAACTGGCTAAGTAGAGGATGGAATTCGGAGAAATATTGTGTGGTTGAACGCCATAAAAATTAAGGACGTCTAGAAAAAAGGCGGAAGGGGGAAAACCCATACCTCTCGCGATATGAGAGGTAAGGATGACGCATTCTCCGGCTTTTGGCTTGGGCTCGGGTTCATCTTTCGAGATCCGCCATTTGCCTTTAACTATGTATCCCTCCTTTGACATCCGACGAAGAAGAACGAGAGAGGTATTACTCGGACTCCAATTGCCGACAATTTCTGATTCGTTGTTGGCTCCGGTAGCAAAGCGTTCATCACCATGGGAATGGATCTTGACCCTCGCCGTCGTTGGGACGAACGGCGGGGATGCTGCGGAGCTCGATCCCGCTATGTCCGCGGCGGCGGAAGTGTTTTCTCCGCCCGCCGCGGAGGCCGTGGTCTTCTCCGGCACGTCGCCGGTGAGCTTGGGCGATCCCGGCTGCGGATCCAGATCGCTGATCAGCTCGTTGATGGCGGCGCGGGTTGGTGAGGACGGCGAGGAGGCCATCTCGTTGGTGGTACGTTGCGTTTTGGCGTGCGAGGAGGATGCGTGCGTTGGGACAAGGCTTGCTCTCGAGCTCGCGTTCGCAGCAATGGCGTGGACAGTGAGGGAGTGAGGAAAGGATTCGACGAGGACGAGGACGGCTATTTATAGCCGGAAAACCGTTTAGATACGTGCCAACGGCTCTTTCGACCGTTGGATGTTCGACGCGTGTCGCTCGCCGGAAAATCTGGGAAATATAACGACAGGGGAATGATGGCTATCTCCTCGTTTCCCGTGAGAATCTGTCAGAGATACGTTGCAGGGTTTCCCGCGTGAAACCAAGCGTCGCCTGCGTCAGCATGATTAAAGCGCTGACGTTAGAAGTTCCTTTTCCGCGAAGGATCGCGAGAAGAAAAGCCGGATTTTCAGAGTTCCGAGTTTTATGTTACCATCTCCTTTAAAAGGAAAGTAGAAAGAATCAAGACTGCTGAATCAAGATTTCCCGGACAAAAGTGTATTTGACGAAAGTCGGAGAATCAGAGTTTTGATCCTTCCTGGGGGCTACTGTCGGATATATACTAAATAGGGGTATAGAAGATGGTAGATAAAGAGCCGGACTGCCAGGGTGGCCTACATGGTGATGGGCTTAGGTCCATTGGGCGGCCCAGTAGTCCGACGCGCAGAAACCGGATTCTAGAAGAACCCGGATCACGGCCCGCTTGATCTGGCTTGGAGGAGAAGACGGATTCCTTGCTTTCCAAGTTACGAGTTAAACGTAGTCTTCTAGGTTTCTGATTATGTAAGCCCTAACCCGGCTATTATATAAAGCCGGACGGGAGATAGATTAACACAAGTTAGGAACAACAGAGAAGCTCTACGCAACTCGCCGAGAAGCTCATCCTCGCCGAGTAGCTAGATCTACACCCTCACATTGTAATCCTGTGAAACGGGCTTTAGTCCCGATTAGTGAGAAGTGCAGGAGTAGGTACGCCGTACTGTCGTGACGTACCGAACCTGGGTAAAATCCCGTGTTCTGTGTTGCTACGCTATCCCGTTACCCCACGTCTCTACCGTAGTCTCATGGCACCCCCGTCTATGAAAACTACTACGATGTCTCGACAGTATTTTTGTTAAAACATATCTTGTATGGTGCTTGTTGGGAGAAGAAACTGATGCTTGAAGTAGAATTTATAACAGTGCAAGTAGAAGCTTGTATAGACTGTTGCTAGAACTTTTTCATGCCATGCTAAATGTTATTTTAGTTCTAAAGTCTTGTGGATATTGAGTTGCATGAATAGCCTCAAATATCTGAGAGTGTTTAATATGCCATTGAAAGATTCACGAGTTCTTCTTGATAGAGTAAAGCATAAATGTATGTTATTCTCTTTCGAATGTTTTATTTGGTTGACTTGGCGCATGCTCGCACCATGTTTATGACTATGAAGCAATCACGAATAGCCTCCATGGCCACTTAGTTTTTCAACTTGTGATACCGCTTATGCTTTAACTAATGATGTTTATGTCACTATGCATGATTATGTCTCTTATGCTCTCTTGATTTGTCGCTCCAAGTCAAAGTTGTCAGATTCGTGATTCTGAATCGGATCGGAACCTTTATGGTAGGATCGCAAATAGTAGGATCACAACTTTCAAAATCATAAAATCTTATATTCTACCTAGTAGAATCGTTGAATCGTTTCAGTCAATTTGGTCATAAAGTCGTAGAATCGTATGGTAGAATCCTGATTCTGACAACTATGCTCCCAGTCTTTTGCTAGCCTCCACATGTACTGAGTATGAGCTCTACTCGTGCATCCAACTCCCTTAGACCAAAGTTTTTCCCATTGTGTCCACCATACCTACCTACATGTGGTATTTAACTACCACTCCAAAGTAAATTGCTCATGTGTTACCTTTAAAACTTTCAAAACTACTCCTGCTTTATGTTCCTGTTTTTGCTCATGAGGACGTCAATGGAGAATCTTTATCTCACTTGTTGATTGGATTTCACACCCTGGACTAGTGGCTTCATCCGCTTATCCAAATGATAGAAGAGCTGGCAGCGGGGTGCCCAACCCCAAATTAATACACACAAAATATCTCTTCACTATTTTCCCCCTGATTCATCAGTCAAAGCATAATTGTGTAAACAAAAGAGAAAGAGGGATGACCTTCTACCCAGATGCGTCCTTCACATGGGAGCCACTCTTGTGAATCCAGTTGGCTTGCGACGTATTGCATTTTTTGTTAACCATTCGTTGACATTAGCATACATCTCCCAAAATATAGACACTCCTACACGATATGTGATTGTTGGCAGGCACCCGAGGATTCGGTTAGCCATGGTTTGTGAAAGATGGATGGGAGGAGTGTCAAACTTTTAATACCTCTGTTTAATAAAATAAAAAGCTCTAGCACATGAGTGATCCCTGCTTCCCTCCGCGAAGGGCCTTTCTTTTACTTTTATGTTGAGTCTCCATCTTCTAACTTTATGCACAGTTGAGAGAGCATTTTTGCCATTATGAGTTCTATGTGCATTTGTCCCATAAACATCAATAATTGCTTCATGATGTGATATTTTTTGTTCTTAAATTATTTGCTCTACTCTTCTTCATGAATTTTGAAGGTGTCCTACATTTATGTTTTGCCCCACTCTTAAGGACTAGCAAAATATCCATTTGCCATGCTTTCTCTATACCTGAAACAAACATTTATCTTTCTTTGCATTATTACTCATGATCCTTTATTTGAGATACTCTTCATGATGAAAAGTGATTGCTATGATTTATTATTAAAGTTCTATTTATCATGTTTGTGTTTGACATTCTATGGTCTCATCTTACATATGCTTTTACATTATAATGATCAAGTTTACGTTAGTAGCATGTCACCTCAGAAATTATTGTTTTATCATTTACCTACTCGAGGACGAGTAGGAACTAAGCTCGGGGATGCTTGATACGTCTCCAACGTCTCTATAATTTTTTATGCTCCATGATAATATTATGCCAATTGCTACATGCTTTCTCCCTTCTTTATAGCATTTTTACATGTTTTCCGGGACTAAACTATTAACAAGATGCCAAGTGCCAGTTCCATGTTTTCTATTGTTTTTTATTTCAGAAAAGTTGTTCTAGAAATATTCTCGGAATTGGACCCCACAAATCCCGAAGTGCCTATTTTCTCCGGAAGCATCTAGAAGACCGAAGAGGAGTCAAAGAGGGGCACAAGGGGGCCCGCACCATGGGGTGGCGCCCCCCCCCCTTGGCCGCGCCAGGGGGTGGTGTGGGGCCCCAAAGCTTCACCGCCTCTGCCCTTTCGCCTATTTATTCCCCCCAGATGGAAAACCCTAGATACCTGATAAAAATCCCCGGAAGTTCCGCAGCCGTCGTCGTCAACCCGAGATCAGGGGGTTCTGAAGCTGTCTCCCGGCACCCTGCCGGAGAGGAAATCATCACCGGAGGCCTCTGAAGACTTCTTTATCCCCGGCAACGGCGCCAGATTTTTTTTGCTACTCCTTGATGGTGCCTTGACGGAGAGACTTCTTGATGATTATGAATTTTAAGTCCCCGGCAATGACGCCAGAAATTATTGATGCTTGCGATGGCGTGTTGGGAACCCCAAGAGGAGAGTGTAATGAGTATAGCGGTAAGAATTTCCCTCAGTTAAGAACCAAAGTTATCAATCCAGTAGGAGAAAGAGGATCTTCGGAAGGTTGATGCCACTGACGGTGGTTATGGCGCCTCACCGGTGTCAGCAACAACACGGAACCTGCACACAACACAACCAAAATACTTTGTCCCAACGGTAAAGTGAGGTTGTCAATCTCACCGGTCTTGCTGAAAACAAAGATTAGGCGTATAGTGTGGAAAATGGTGTATGCTTGCCGTAAGTAAAGAAAGCAGGGAATTGTAGTGGTTTGTTTAACAATGTAGGAAAAATGGACCGGGGTTCATAGGTTCACTAGTGGTGTCTCTCCATAAAAGATAGCATGCTGGGTGAACAAATTACAGCTGGGCAATTGACAAATAGAGGTTGCATCGTAGTGCGCATTCATGACATGATGACTACTATGATATTTAGTGCAGGCATTACAACAATATACATAGACCGTAAGCCAACTGCATCTATGACTAATAATCCACCCTCAGGTTATCATCCAAACCCCCCTTAGGTATTAAGTTGCAAGCAACAGATAATCGCATTAAGCAATGTGTGTAATGTAAGCAATGATTGTGCACGCGGGCACTCACACCGTTGTTTTCTCCCTAGTGGCAACATCACATCCTCCCCCAGCACATTTCTTTCACTCGAGCACAAGCGAAAAAGAGGCATGGACCCAACTATCGAGCATAAATACTCCCTCTTGGAGTCACTAGCAACTACTTGGCCAGAGCAACCACTAGCAACAGAAAGCATGCAAGATCACAAATAACATATGCAATAAAGACTATAATCAACTTGGCATAAGTTCAATATTCATCGGATACCAGCAAACACAACACATAGAATTACATAAGAACAATCTCGATCATGTTAGGCAGCTCACGAGACCTAAACATTGAGGCATAGGAGGAGAAGACAACCATCTAGCTACTGCTATAGACCCGTAGTCCAAGTATGAACTACTCACGCATCACTCCGGACGCAGGCAAGGTGATGAAGAGGCCTCCGGTGATGATCTCCTCTCCGGCAGGGTGCCGGGAGACAACTTCAGAACCCCCCTGATCTAGGGTTGACGACGACGTCGGATGCGGAACTTTTTTGGGATTTTTTGTCAGGTACCTAGGGTTTTCCTTCGGAGGGGAATAAATAGGCGAAAGGGCGACTTCGGTGGGCCACCAGGGTGGCCTCATCACCCCAGGCGCGGCCAAGGGGGGCGCGCCTGGCTATGGTGAGGGCCCCCTGGTGCCTGTCTTCGACTCCTCTTTGGATTTCTGGGGTCTTCCGGGGAAAATAGGAACTTCGGGATTGTGGGGTCCAATTTCGAGAATATTTCCAGAACAACTTTTCTGAAATAAAAAAACAGCAGAAAAAAAGGGAAGTGGCACTTGGCATCTTGTTAATAAGTTAGTCCCGGAAAACGTGTAAAAATGCTATAAAGGGAGAAAGCATGTAGCAATTGGCATAATATCAACATGGAACATCAGAAATTATAGATACGTTGGAGACGTATCAGGCGGTGAAATACCACATATAGGTAGGTACGGTGGACACATTTGGAAAACTTTGGTTTTTGGGAGTTGGATGTACGAGTCGAGATCATACTCAGTAGAGGTGAAGGCTAGCAATAGGCTGGGAGCGACAATCAAGAGAGCAACAACTGTCATAATCATGCTTGCGACAAAACAAAATTCACGGGGGCATAAATGTGATACAAATACTCTGAGGCAAAATAAATCATCGAGGCCTAATTGACTTTTGTTTTCAGTCTCATGCATGCGTGAGCATGTGCCAACTCGATTAAAGCGAAACATTCAGAGGGAGATACCACAATATCATACCCTTCTATGAATAAAACAATGCAAGCAAACATTTATATGACATGCTATCTAATATTAATAAGTTGGAACTAAACATGAGAGAGCACGAACTACTAAGCATCGATTAAATAACACAGACCTTACACGAACAAACTAAGCATGTCCAGCATGGATGAGTATATGTACAAAAATGAAAGCAAATAGAGTTCATGCCAGCCTCTCACCACAACTTGGATTGTCGTAAATCGTCATTATTGCTCTTCACTCGTGTGGATTGAATAATATAGAATGATAACCAAACTCCAATGGAGTCACAGAGGACTACTGAACTCTGCAACAAACTTTACACAACCAAAGAAGAACAACAAATATTTTTGGGTTTTCGAATTTAAAACAAGAACAAAAGGAAACAAGCAAACAAAGCAAAATATTTTTGGATTATCGAATATTAAACTGAAACGAGAAAGTAAAGCAGACCAACAAAACAAACGAGAAAAACAAATAAAGAGAAACAACAAAAATATTTTTGGTCTTTTTGTGTTTTGGAAAGCAAGAACAAAACAATAAAAATAAAAGAAGCGAAAGAAACGAAAACAAGCGAAAGAAATGAAAACATGGATACACAAAGAACTGACAGAAACGTGATATGTAGATGAGCGTAATGTCGGCATACCTCCCCACAAGCTTAGGCTTTTGGCCTAAGTGGAGATCAATCGCGACGCGGGAAGTATCCCCACGCTGGTGGGTCATCCCTAGCGTGGTCGTACTGAGGCGCCCATGAAGAAGATGAAGCAGCAGGCGCATAATCATAACCGGGGTGCTGGTATAGAAACCCCGCAGTGTCGAGGGTTGGACGAACTCATTTTTGTCCCCCTCTCTAGCATCCTCTACATGATGGGGATGCTGCTCAATGTATGCATCCAACTCTCTCTCTAAGAGAGACCATCCTTCCCTGCCATTAAGGTTAAACAAAAGAGGTGCATGCAAAATTACTACTCTATCAGATTAAGTCACTCTCCACCTTGATTGCTTGGAGAAATTTATTTCATAGGATAAATTGTTCAGGTTAGCATAGGTGGAAACAAACTTATGTTGTATCATGGAATTAAGGTCCAGCCTCTCTACGGTAAACTGAAGGTCTAAATGATGTGGCTCCACACCACGCAAAGCTAGCAAACGAGAGGCAATGAGACCTCCAGAAATTATGTCCTTCTCACGGTTAAGTGCGAGAAGGAAAGCAGTTAAAGCGCCAAAATTATAAGACCTATCACGTCTCAAAGAAGCTGAGATGAAAGCTAGATCATACACAAATAACTTGTTGGCAGTTTTTCTAGCAAGCACACACTTGGAAATAAAATATGCAAAATATCGAATAGATGGGGGTTGAATTTCTCGAATTTTACCACTCTCTCCTGTGAAGCTTCCACCTTGGCAAATTTCTTCATATAGATCCATCAATTGTTTTGGGCTGCCCTCTTATCTTCCCACATGATCCCCATTGTGGCACTTTAATAGCTGCACAAATATCATCGAAAGGCAAGTTGACAGATTTATTATAAATTTTATAATGGACCATGGGGTTAGGAAAGGACCAGCTAAAGATAGAATCCTACACCATATACATAGTTAGTTTAATATGTTGGGTAGGTTCATCCTCAATAAAATATTCCAATCCTACATTAGCCACAAGAGTATATAAATCTTGTAGAATTCCTGTAGCGTGCATGAATTCCTGGCATGGATAAATGGATGGAAATACTCTTTCTTCACGGTGTACTAGCATGATCTCATGCAATGCCAACTCATGTTGGTTAAGTTGATACACATTATTCTCCATCGCTGAAATTTTTAAACAAGCATCACAAAAATTGATTTCAAACAACTATATGATAGGAACTACTATAGAGACTTGTAAGAGGGATAAACATGCATCAAAACTAAATTATTTCACAAAATCAAGCATGCTAGCTCACATAAGCTGTCACCTATAGTACCAAAATACTCAAGAAATACTCCACCAAATAAAATTCTACTTGGATAATCATAGGAGTCACATACCAAAGAGTAAATGCACCAAATTTCAGCAACAATGATGGGCTGACCAAAGAAATCGAGAAATTCACGAAGAAGAACAGCAAGAGCTCGCGTTCCAGGAATATTTTCTATTTTGGGAGAGAGAGAGAGGAGTGTTTGGCGGGGAGGAGAGCTGGTGGAGGGCCAGGAGCCCCACACCATGTGTAGGTGCCACCAGGGGCTGGCCGCACCCAGTCATGGTGTGCCTGCATGGCGGGTCCCCGTGGGGTTTACCAGGTGCCTCTCTGCCTCATTTTTGACGTAGAAATTTAATATATTTTTTCTGCAATTTTTAGAGAAACTTCATTTTCGAGCAATTTCTAGAATTTAATAAATAATTAAAAACCAGAAAAACAAATGTGGAAAGGTGGAAAACAAAACCAAAACCAAAACTACATAGGTTCTAAGACACTCCAATAGGCAAATAACCAATGTAAACAAAGGTGGAAGTGGTGAGAACAAAATTATAGGTGGTGAAAACATGAGTATCCAAAGTAATCAAAATGAAAACATGATGAAAACATGACTATGGATGGTGGAAAACATAATTATACTAAGGTACCAAGGTGATAACATGGTTAAAACATAATGGTGAAGGTGAAAAAAAGGTGAAAACATTGTTCTCTTCATTCAAAACCACTTTGTTAACAAGGTTGCTCAAGTATTGTTACCCGAAAAAAATATATGAAGCGAAACTTTGCTTATCACTAAATAATTATGTTACCTCAACCTTGATAGACATAGTCCCAATCATAATAATTTCATATTCTTTTGGTGGCATTGGAATGGGACAATAGAATTCTCCAATCTCGATGGTTTCACTATTTTCAATTGAATTTGGACCATATCTCCTATCAATCTTCTTGGGAAAATAAACTGTGTGCTCTTTATCATTAACATTAAAAGTTACCTTCCCTTGATTGCAATCAATAACAGCCCATGCAGTGTTAAGAAAAGGTCTCCCAAGAATAATAGACATATTATCATCTTCAGGCATTTCCAACACAACAAAGTCAGTTAATATCAAACAGTTAGTAGTCACTTGAACAAGGAACATTCTCACATATACCAACAGGAATAGAGTAGATTTATCAGCCATTTGCAAGGATATATCAGTGTGTACCAGTTTTTCCGGAGAGATCCTCTTATAAAGAGAAAAAGGCATAACACTAACTCCTTCTCCCAAATCACATAAAGCAGTTCTAACATAATTATTTTTAATATAACAAGGAATAGTTGGAATACCAAGATCTCCAAGCTTCTTTGGAACCTTGCCATTGAAAGAGTAATTAGCAAGCATAGTGGAAATTTCCTCAATAGGAATTTTCTATTTGTTAGAGACAATATATTTCATATACTTAGAATATGGAGGCAACTTAATAGCATCAGTCAAAGGAATTTTCAAAAACAATGGTTTCATCCATTCACAAAACTTGTTATAATGTTCTTCCTCCTTTGATTTATGTTTCTTATTAGAAAAAGGCATTGCTTTTTGTACCCAAGGTTATCTTTCATTACCATGTTTATTAGCAGTGAAATCCTCCTTGGTATACTTTGCAATTTTAGGTTGCTTTTTAGGTTCAGCTACAGTTTCTTCTTTATCATAAGCATCACTTTTATCATTACCACTTTGAGTTTCAGCATCAAAGATAGATATACTGTTAGGATCTTTAGCAGGTTCACGAGATTATACAACAGTTTTATGTCCCTTCTTGTTTTTCTTAGAAGGAGAACTATTGTTTTTAGGTTGTTGAGAATCTTGTTCAATTCTTTCAGGATCTCCCTCAGGATACAAGGGGTCCTAAGTAGAAACACCACTTCTAGTAATTATTTCACAAACATGTTTTCCCTAGAAGCATTAACTAGCAAATCTTTTTGCACTTTAGTGAGTTGATCAATTTGAGTTTGAACCATATGAAAATGTTTAACCAGCATTTTAACATCATTACAGGTTCTCTCAATAATACCATGCAAATTATCCATAGCTCTAGAATTTTCCATTAGATGATTATGTATCCTCATATTAAAATTATCTTGCTTAACAACATAATTATCAAATTCATCTAAGCATTGATCACGTGGTTTAGAATAGAGAATATCTCTATTATCAAAATATTGGAGGGAGTGTACCTCAGCTGTTGACGGATGAGGAATTGGCTTACATAATTCTTCTATAGGTGGTAGATTCTTCACGTCTTTAGATTTAATACCCCTCTCTTTAAGAGATTTCTTGGCTTCCCTCATCATTTAATTCAATCATCCCTCTCTTATTTGGTGTTGGCTCTGGTGTAGGTGTAGGCTCACGTATAGTCCAATCATCATTATTTTTGGCTATTTTAGCCAATAATTCCTCAGCTTTTTCCGGAGTTATTTTCTTGAAAACACAACCAGCACAACTATCCAGGTATGTCCAAGATTCAACAGTTAGTCCATTATAAAATATATCTAGGAGCTTATTTTTAGGTAATGGATCTCCAGTGCTAGCTCTTATTAAAGAACAAAACCTTGACCAAGATTCAGACATTTTCTCTCCTTTAATTTGCTTAAAGTTAAAGATACTCTACAAATCAGCATGTTGAGCACTAGCAGGAAAATATTTTTGAAATAAAGCATTAACCAAACCCATAGACTATCAATAGATCCAGGTGACAAATTGTTAAACCAAGTTTTAGCTTCATCTTTCAACGAGAAAGGGAAAATCTTGGTAACAAAGTAAGTGCGAATCTTAATATCATCATAAAATAAACTACTGAAAGATGAAAGCTCATTATGTTCCATAGCACTTTTACTTTCAGTACCACAAAAAGGTTCTTTCTCCACAATAGATATATAAGATAAATCTAGAGATAAATCATAATCCTTATCTTTAATGTGTATGGGAGATGTAGCAAACTTAGCATCAGGAGAAGATTTATATTTAACAACATGTCTTCCAAGAAGACTCTTAAGAGCACTTGCACTAGTAGTAGCTTGAACTTCTTCAATAAAGTCATCATTAAGTTCAATATAGTTTTCCTCAAGATCGTCACTAGGAATTTCTCTAGACTCGGGTGAATTAACAGGTGTACCAACATTTTCAACAGGAATTCAGTCTTTTTAATTTGTTTAGCTCTAGCAATTGTAGCATCTAGGAAAGGACCTAGTGAACCAGTATCATCAAGCACAGTAGAAGCATCATCAAAAGTATGAGAAGCATTTTCAGACTCAGCAGAAGTAGCAGTGTGTGTAGCATGTGGTGGTGTAAGAAGCTTACTCATTACATATGGTGAATCAAGAGCAACAGAGGTGTTCAAAGTTGTACCTCTACTTGTAGTGGGTGGTAATGTAGGAACCTTCCCATCACGATTTTTTCCATGACGAAAGGCTTGCAGCGAACAATATCACGTTCACGTGAGCAAATAAATAAAGCTATGCTCCCGAGCAACGACGCCAGAAAATAGTCTTGATGACGCGCAAGTATAGGGGATCGCAACAGTCTTCGAGGGCAGTAAAACCCAAATTTATTGATTCGACACAAGGGGTGCCAAAGAATATTTATAAGCCTTAACAACTGAGTTGTCAATTCAGTTGGACCTTAAAGTAGACTTGCTCGCAACATTTTATCAGTGGTAATAGTTTTATAGCAGTTGTAGTAGTAATGAAATAACAACAGGAGTAAAATAGTAACAGCAGTAGCAATTGTAGGAAATAGCAGGATTAACGTACTGTAGGCATAGGTAATGGATGAACGGGCGTTGCATGGATAAGATAGTTAACGTAATAATAAAAACATGGCACTGCAAATAGATAATAATAAAGCATCCAAGTTCTAGGCAAACCATAGGCATGTGTTCCAATATAGTCATACGTGTTCGCAATGAGAAACTTGCACAACATCTTTTGTCCTACCAGCCTATTTGCAGCGGGGCCTCAATGGAAACTACTGGTAATTAAAGTGCTCGTTTTAATAAAGCACCGGAGCAAAGCATTAACACTCCGTGAACACACGTGATCCTCATATCAGAGCCATCCCCTCCGGTTGTCCCAATTTATGTCACTTTGGGGCCTCGGGTTCCGGACAATAATGTGTGTAAACAACTTGCATATATGATCAAGAAACATAATTATACTCATGAAACAATAATATTGTTCAGATGTGAGATCATGGCACTCGGGCCCTGATACGTCATAAACGTATCCATAATTTCTGATGTTCTATGTTGTTTCATGCCATATGCTACATGTTTCTTTACACTTTATGCCGTTTTTATCGATTTCCTCGGACTAGCCTATTGACAAGATGACCTGGTACGTCATAAATGTATCCTTAATGTTTGATGTTCCATGTTGTTTTCATGCCATATGCTACATGTTTTCCTTACACTTTATGTCATTTTTATCGATTTCTCGGGACTAACCTATTGACAAGATGCCACAGAGCCCGTTCATGTTTTTTGTTGTTTTTAGTTTCAAAAAAGTTGTTCTGGAAATATACTTGGAATTGGAAAATTCGAAGCCCGGAAGTCTTAGAATTCCAGAAGGTTCCACGGAGTCCCAAAGAGGCTCGGAGGGGGGACACACCATATGGCTGCCCCTCTGGCTACGCCTAGGGGTGGTGTGGGCCCCTTGGGCGCCCACCACCATCGCCCTTTCGCCTATATTACCCCCTTGGATTGTTAACCCTAAAGATATACCACTTTTTGACCAAAAACACCCAAGGCCGCCGTCATCGTCAACCCGAGATCGGAGGGTTCTAGAGTTCGCCCCGGCACCCTGATGTCTACGCACACTTCTATTCTTGTAGACAGTGTTGGGCCTCCAAGTGCAGAGGTTTGTAGAGCAGCAACAAGTTTCCCTTAAGTGGATTACCCAATGTTTATCGAACTCAGGGAGGAAGAGGTCAAAGGTATCCCTCCAAGCAACCCTGCAATCACGATACAAGAAGTCTCTTGTGTCCCCAACACACCAAATACAATTATCAGTTGTTTAGGTGAACTAGTTCGGCGAAGAGAGAGTAAAAATACAAGTAATATGGATGATTATAAGTGATAATAGCAATCTTAAATAAAAATGGCAGCAAACAAACATGTAGCAGAAGTGATTATAAACGGTGTTTCAATGCTTAGAAACAAGGCCTAGGGATCCTACTTTCACTAGTGAACACTCTCAACAATGATATCATAATTGAATGCATAAATATCCCTCTTCACTATGCTACTCCGAACCACTCTCCGGTGGAATAACAAACACCAATTCATCGCGTAGTGCTGCAAACAGCACTCCTCAAAGTCGCGTTCCCATGTCTAGTTAACCCCACGCTGTCACTATGAGCACCCTAGAAGATACTAGACAAACACCACAATTTCATAGGGTCATCCAACACAAGATATAAATATCATGTTAAACCACACGGTGCACACACTGTCACCATTACACCATGATCAAAGCGTTTACGGAGATCTCATAACAAAACCACCTGAGTAGCATAATAGATGAAGAGTAACATCTACTTATTCAACTAGATTACAAACCTCACGATCACATAAAGATCACACCATGGGAGAGAGAGATGAAACACATAGCTACCGGTAGAGCCCTCAGCCCCGGGGAAGAACTACTCCCTCCTCATCATAGAAGACAGCAAGGACGATGAAGATGGCGGTGGAGTCGATGGAGATGGATCCGGGGGCACTTCCCCGTCCCGGCAAGGTGCTGGAACAGAGATTTCTGTCCCCTCAAACTTGCCGCCGGCGGCGGCGCAGCTATAGATGTTTTTGGTGGAAAAGGCCAATTGCTTTAGGGTTGATGCATCGGGGGCATATATAGGCGGAAGGGCGATGCCGGTGAGTGGGGCCCCACACCACTTGGTGGCGCGGCCAGGGGCCCGCGCCACCCTATGGTGTGGCCACCCTGTGGCCCCCCTCCGGGGTCTCTTCGGGACTCCGTGGACCCTCCGGAAATTCTAAGACTTCTGGCTTTTGAATAGTCCAATTCCGAGAATATTTCTCGAACAACTTTTCTGAAACTAAAAATAGCAGAAAACGGGAACTAGCTCCGTGGCATCTTGTCAATAGGTTAGTCCCGGGAAATTGATAATGACATAAAGTGTAAGGAAAACATGTAACATATGGCATGAAAACAACATGGAACATCAGAAATTAGGGATACGTTTATAACGTATGAACATCCCCAAGCTTAGTTCCTACTCGTCCTCGAGTAGGTAAACGAGAAAAACACATAATTTCTGAGGTGAGATGCTACCATCATAAACTTGATCATCATAGTAATGTAAAGCATGTAAACTAGGATCAAATGAATAAAGGTTGTGGCTTATAGTCGATATTAAAGAGTAATGTATAAACCATTAGGAATAACAAAGTAAAACCTTTCAATGAATCAATACTAAAAGAAATACACTGTGCAAAGTATATTAAAGATGATTTAAGCTTCAAGAACATCAATATAATCATCCAAGGCATCAAACCCTCACAATAACTACTGTTAGGATCAAGTCAAGTGACAACAATATGCACATAGGAAAACCATTCAAACAATTGTGCACTTAAAACAAGAAAGTGTTCTGTATTGTTTCCTGTCACCAGGATGTTGTGGCTAAAATAACATTATGGGGGGTTTGGATGGTCAATGGAAGAAAGTCTCACACAACTGAAAGTGATCATTAGACAAGAGGAAGTCTTATAATCGAAGTTATGCAAGCAGTAGTGATTGCCACACAACGGATGCACATAGAGCTATAAGTGTATGAAAGCTCTCCAATGGAACTAGTGGGGGGGTGCATCCAACCTTCTTGCTCACGAATATCTAGAGCTCTTTTGAGGAGGCTCATAATTGGAATATACAAGCCAACTTCTAAAATGTAAGTTCCCCACATAGTTATGCAAGTCATAATATGAAAACTCTCTCCAAACTGAAGTAATTATGTTAAACAAAGCACAAGTGTGGAAAAGATGATAGTAATGCTGCCCCCTCTCTCTTTATTTTCTCTCTTTTGCCTCTTTCTATTTTTTTTCTCTTTTGGGCTTTTTCTCTTTTTTATATATATAACCTCACTCGTAGGGGCAACACTCTATTTTACAATGAATCAACACACTTTTAGTACTCATAACTCAAACTGAAATACATCTGATGAATAAAAACTAAATGCTCCTGCCACTGTAGTAGTATGCAAAAATAATAATGAAGCATGACAAGTAACATGATGATGATGGATGTTGTACGGCAATATATCTCGGAATGGCTATGGAAATGCCATGGTAGGTAGGTATGGTGGCTGTTTTGAGGAAGATAAATTTTGGATTATGTGTAGAAGAACAAAGTTTTCCACGGGGTTTGGATGTACTGGCGAAGTTTGCACCAACTCTCAATGTGAGAATGAGCAATGCACAGTACCGAAGAGGCTAGCAAATATGGATGGTGGAAGTGCCAGAAAACCGCAACATAGAACTCACAAGTTAAAATATTCCAAATAAAATCATGATATCATGAGGCATAATGAAAATCACTCGAAGAGGGTATGTGGCAGTGACAAGTCATTGTTAGCTACCTCAATCGTAGCGCGTAACAAAAATCCATTACGATTACTATCAGCAAAGGAAGTCATATACCATTATCCTATCAACTGGTTATTTGAGTGTGGCATAGTTTCAACCTTCTGTACCAACTATTAATTGTTTTTACTCTACTAAACCAGCAAGTTTACCATTAAGAAAATCTTTACATCTTTACATCTTTACATAATAATAAAGGCATTAAGGTTTCTGCCAAAATTTTCGTCCAACACAAATTTACGGATTTGCCCTCCCACCAAATCAAAGTCAAAGATAACGGTTCAACAAAAGAAAAAGAAAAAAAAGACCGGATAAGGCGATGCTTCACCATCGCCATCCATGGCGGCCATCGCAACCTCAATCCCCAAAGCTTTGGCAAATCAACCCGCCGTGCCGCGATGCCCCTAATCCCCACGAGTCTTCCGAACCTCCCGCGACGAAGGCGCTGCGAAATACCTCACGCGGCTGGCCTGTGCTAGACCCTCCGCCGCCTGGTTACCTGCAGGGACAAGAGCCCCGCCGTCTCTAGAGGCTGGCCAAGGCTGCACGACCGTCCCTACCGTCCCCACGCGGATCCCTTTCTCTATGGGTCAGCCGCTGCCGGTAAGTCTTCTATCGCTGCCGGTCGGAGCAACTGTAACCGTCGCCTCCCCTTGCCAGGCCGCCAGGATCCATCTCCGCTGTCGTCCGCTCCCCCGGTCCTCCCTCGGCCGCCATGTGCCGGACCAACTTGATGCGGGCGTGTGCCTGTGGCCCTGAACTTCGCCTACCACTGCCTGTGCACGGGTCCTGCACGGCTGCACCTCCCTCGCGGCAGGCCGCTCCAGCGTGGTGCTGTTACTGCTGAACTGAACCTTTCTCTCCCACTGTAGTGAAAGGTTGTTTTGCAATTTCAGTCAGATGTACCGATGTCTTTTCTCTCCCTGATTATGTTGTATATACGGTAGATATTTACAAAAGTAAGCCTATCAACGTTCGTAGTTCATACGATAATCCATGTATAGTGCAGTTGGTAACGACCAGAAATACACACCTAAGTCAGATGGAAAATTCAGTTCGAAACTACACAAAAATATGTATTGTGCCGTCGGAACTCGGAACAGGCACAAAAAGAAACAATCGGGTGAGTGTAAGATAATAGCGTAAAAATACCACTTTTGGCATCAAATTTTAAATTATTACCATTTTATGTTTGAATCAGATTTCGCCGAGTGATCATGAATTGATAGCGAATTGACACTTGAACTGACGGTCAGGACCGACATGTCAGTCCAATTTAGAAATAAAAAATACAAAAAAGAAAATATCAAATATCATTAAAAAAGGCCGTGTGGCGGTCCTCGTGGACAATGGCGCAAGCGTGCCTTGGCAGAGCCGACGGACGGCGCGTGCGATGACGGACCTACCACAGACGGTAGCGGATGGCACCGAGCGGACAACCGGGACGGCGCGGTGGCACCTGGCCGGACATCCACATCGACACCACGAGCAGTGGCGTCGCCCAGCCCCTCAACGAGCAGCACCGGCCGGCACGGACAGCGCCGGCGAGCAGGACGGAGGTGGACTGCAGGGCAAGACATGTCGGGGTCCTGCTCGTCATGCCTCTCTTGTCAGTGGACACGTCCGTAGTGCTGGAGATGAGGCGGAGCGGGCATATCAATGCGGGAGTGCTGGCGAGACGCTGTCGAGGTGCGTAGCGCCACCAGAAGTCATGTACGAGAACTACGGGAACCGGAGATAGGCAGCCGGCTAGCAGCGCGGTGGTGCCGGCGAGCAGGGAGGAGAAGGGCCGAGGTGTGGAGGCGCCGGCGAGGGAGGAGACGGGCCCCGGGGGCGAGCGCACCGCCGAGCAGGGTGGGGCGCCGGCGAGGGAGTAGAAGGGCCGCGGGGAGGACGTGACGGCGAGTAGGGCCAGGTACCGGCATGGGAGGAGCCGAGCTGCGGGGGTGGACGCGCCGCCGAGCAGGGTGGGGCACCGACGAGTGAGGAGAAGGGCCGTGAGGACGGACACGCCGGCGAAGGATAGAGCAACGTCGGACGGAGGACTTCAGGGCCGGAAGCCGCGGAGTGGCAACGCAGGCACGGCCCGCCGCACAGCTAGCTTTCACTCGCAGCGGCAAGGAACGCACGCCTCGCTTTCTTTTTTGATATTTTTTTACAAACTAGATTTTTTTAATCGGTGTGGCATGTGGGACATATATGTCCACTAACTAAATAATTTATTTTCTTAGATTTTTATTTATTAATTGGACCGACAAGTGCGGCTCACTGTTTGTTTCGGTATCAATTCCTGACCAGAGACGGTTTAGAGTTTTTTTTGCAAAAGTAGGAAAAATCGTAGTTTTATGAGCTTCAAACGTAAGTGATAGTAATTCGATACGTGATGCCAAAAGCTGTAGTTTTATTCTATTATCTCGAGGAGTGCACACCTTCATTTTCAGAAAAAGTACACACCCTCGAGGATATCTCAAATTTTCAAGAAAGAGATAGGCTAAAACTAGAACATGGTATATTATTTAGGAATTGGTGATTTGGTGAGTTGTTAGTTTCTTCATGTTGCTTCTATATATATTTGTCCGCTCTAACATCTGCATACAACATGTATTTTCGGTAGCTTCATTATTGTACATTTCTCAGTACAAATATTTGGGCATGCGTGTATGAGCCAACAGAAAAGCTACTTACTTTGCTTGCGTAAAGCTACTTACTCGAATAATCGAGTGAGCATTAGTGTGATCCCTCATTGTAAATTTCTTCTCATGGTGTATAAATTTTATGAAAAGAAATAATTAAATTGTTATTCATGCATATAAGCTTATCGTAATATTGTCAACACAAATGCTAAATAATATTATGTTTCTTACAAATGCCAAGATTGTTCTGTTTTCATGTTGCAGTGTCAAACCGTAGCAACGCACGGGCATGTTTACTAGTTAATATCTCAAAACAACAACAAATAGTCAAGAGAAACAGTTTAATGATCTACAAGAATATGCAAGCTTTTTTCGTTATACCATCTACCACATGTAGCATTTTCTACCAAACAACAAACTACAAAAACTCTCCAAGAGATATAGCAATGAAACAAGAGAGTACTATCACAACTCTATTAAAAATAAGAAGTGTAAAAAAGAGATGCATGAAAACAAGGGCTAAATGCGGTACTTGCAAAAAGTGAACATTCACCAAAAAATAAGAATGAAAACTAGAGTGTACTAAGCAATGAAAACGGAGCGTGTCTCTATACAAAACAAGTATGATAAGATCCAACCATAAAATACAGTAAGGAAAACAAAAGAAAACAAAGGAAAACAAAAGAAAACGAAAGAAACACAAACAGACGCTCCAAGTAAACTTCATATGATGTGACGGAATAAAAATATAGTTTCACGAGAAGTAACCTGATAGATAGTTGATGAAGAAGGGGATGCCTTCGGAATACCCAATCTTAGATGCTTGAGGCTTCTAAAAATATGCTTGGATGAACCACGGGGTATCTCCAAGATTTGACCTTGCACTCTTCTTGATCACATATATCACCTCTTCTCTTGACCCTTGAAAACTTCCTTCACACCACACTCAAACAGTAATTCGCATTAGAGGGTTAGTGCAACAATTAAAAATCCATAGGTTCTGCATGGCACAAGTTCTATTGATACTTTGAAACATTAGATATAGCCACTTATGTTTTTTGAAGCAAAAAAATCCACTTGACATTGCAAAAGAGAAAATGCAAGAAAAAAATGGCAGAATCTATCAAAACCAGAAAAGTCTGTAAAGATGAATTTTTTCGAGGCACTTATGTTGCTCTTATCGAAAAACTTAAAGAACAAAGAATTTTCGGAATTAGCCGAGGAATAAGAACAAGAAACTTCAAGTCATTCTGATTTTCCTTTGATTTATACGATTTTTTACGGTGGACAGAAGAAATCTGTTTCCTTCGCAGAAATCCGAAAACCAACTCCAACTCTCGTCAGAAACCTTACTTGGCACTACTAAAACATGAAAAGAAAGATACAAAGTAGTTTCTACATAAGTATACAACCCCTTGAATCAAAGAAAACGGAGAAAAACAAAGCAAAAATAAAACCATGGGTTATCTCCCAAAAAGTGCTTTTCTTTAATTCAAAAGAGAGAATCAAGAAGCAAATGTAGAACAAATTTAATTCAAACCCACTTCCTATTAAAAATAATCTTGTAGAAAAACAAGTCAACAAAGCACAAAGTGGCTAGCATAGGAAGACAAAATAAGTGCAACTTCAAAATTTTCAACATAAAGAGGGGAAACTTGATATTTTTTTAGATGCATAAGACTATGTTTTCCTCTCTCATAATAACTTTCAGTAGCATCATGAATGAAATTAACAATATAACTATCACAAGAAACATTCTTATCATGAGCCACATGCATAAAAGAATTAATGCTCTCCACATAAGCATATTCATTCTCATTAATAGTAGTGGGAGAAAATTCAACAAAAAAAGCTACCATTATTATTCTCATCACCATAATCATCAAATATAGGCGGAATATTATAATCATAATTAATTTTATCCTCAATAGTATATGGGCTGAAAATAACATATTCATCATTGTAATCATCATATATTGGAGGCAAAGTATTATCAAAGAAAATTTCCTCCTCAAAACTCGGGGAACTAAAAATATCATATTCATCAAAACCAGCTCCCCAAGCTTAGAATTTTCCATATCATTGGCAATAATGGTGTTCAAAGAATTTACACTAATAACATTGCTACTAGCATGCAAATAAAGCCCCATAGTTTTTTTAATTTTCTCTTCAAACACTTCATGTCCTAACTCAAGATAAATATTATAAAGCTCTCTCATATTTTTGTTGTTTTCCATTAAGCCTAACTAGTGAAAACAAAAACAAGAAACAAAAATATATAATTGCAGAATCTAAAGAAAATAACTTCGAGCACTCACAAAGGATGTGAGAACCATTTACCTTACCTCCCCGGCGACGGCGCCGGAAAAGAGCTTGATGTCTACGCACGCTTCTGTTCTTGTAGACAGTGTTGGGCCTCCAAGTGCAGAGGTTTGTAGAGCAGCAACAAGTTTCCCTTAATTGGATTACCCAAGGTTTATCGAACTCAGGGAGGAAGAGGTCAAAGGTATCCCTCTCAAGAAACCCTGCAATCACGATACAAGAAGTCTCTTATGTCCCCAACACACCAAATACAATTCTCAGTTGTATAGGTGCACTAGTTCGGTGAAGAGAGAGTAAAATACAAGTAATATGGATGGTTATAAGTGATAATAGCAATCTGAAATAAAAATGGCAGCAAGAAAACATGTAGCTGAAATGATTGTAAACGGTGTTTCAATGCTTAGAAACAAGGCCTAGGGATCCTACTTCACTAGTGAACACTCTCAACAATCATATCATAATTGACTGCATAAATATCCCTCTTCACTATGCTACTCTGAACCACTCCCCGGTTGAATAACAAACACCAATTCATTGCGTAGGGCTGCAAAAAGCACTCCTCAAAGTCGCATTCCCATGTCTAGTTAACCCCATGCTGTCACTATGAGCGCCCTAGAAGGTACTGGACAAACACCACAATTTCATAGGGTCATCCAACACAAGATATAAATATCATGCTAAACCACACGGTGCACACACTATCACCATTACACCATGATCAAAGCGTTTACGAAGATCTCATAACAAAACCACCTGAGTAGCATAGCAGATGAATAGTAACATCTACTTATTTAACTAGATTACAAAGCTCACGATCACATAAAGATCACAACATGGGAAGAGAGATGAAACATATAGCTACCGATAGAGCCCTCAGCCCCGGGGGAGAATTAATCCCTCTTCATCATAGGAGACAGCAACAACGATGAAGATGGCGGTGGAGTTGATGGAGATAGATCCGGGGGCACTTCCACGTCCCGGCAGGGTGCCGGAACAGAGATTTCTATCCCCTGAAACTTGTCGGCGGCAGCGGAGCTACGGATGTTTTTGGTGGAAAAGGCCGATTGCTTTAGGGTTGATGCATCGGGTTGCATATATAGGCGAAAGGGCGATGTCGGTGGGTGGTAAGGGGGCCCACACCACCTGGTGGCGCGGCCAGGGGGACCCGCGCCACCCTATGGTGTTGCCACCCTGTGGCCCCCCTCCGGGTCTCTTCGGGACTCCGTGGACCCTCCGGGAATTCTAAGACTTCTGGCTTTTGAATCGTCCAATTCCGAGAATATTTCCAAAACAACTTTTCTGAAACTAAAAACAGCAGAAAATTGGAACTTGCTCTGTGGCATCTTGTCAATAGGTTAGTCCCGGGAAATCAATAAAAATGACATAAAGTGTAAGGGAAACATGTAGCATATGGCATGAAAATAACATGGAACATCAGAAATTAGGCATACGTTTATGACGTATCACACCCTGCCGGGAGGGAAAATAATCACCGGAGGGCTCTACACCACCATGCTCGCCTCCGGAGTGATGTGTGAGTAGTTCATCCTTGGACTACGGGTCCATAGAAGTATCTAGATGGTTGTCCTCTCCTCCTTATGCCTCGTGTTTGGATCTCGTGAGCCGCCTCACATGATCGAGATCATCTTATTGTAATGCTACTTGTTGTGTTTGCTGGGATCCGATGATTATTGAACGCTATGTATTTTGATTATCAATCTATCATGGTGTCCTCATGTGTATGTTATTCTTTATCTTGCATGCTCTCCGTTGTTAGTAGCTGCTCTGGCCAAGTAGATACTAGTGACTCCAAGAGGGAGTATTTATGCTCGATAGTGGGTTCATGCCTCCTTTGCATCTGTGTTCGAGTGACAGAAACATGACAGATGGAGGATGTGTTGTTTCTATTAGGGAGAAAACAACAATGTTTACTTCGTTTACATTGTTTACATTACACACTTTGCTTACTACGATAATCTGTTGCTTGCAACTTAATACCCAACGTTTGTTCGGATGAAATTCGGAGGGTGGATTATTAGTCATAGATGAACTTGGATGACGATCTATGTATTTTGTTGTAAGGCCCGCATGAATATCATAGTAATATTTATGTCATGCATGTTTCATTATCTATCAATTTCCCACCTGTAATTTGCTTACAACGCTTGTTAGTTATCTTTTATGGAGAGACACCACTAGTGAACTGTGGACCTCGGTCCATTTTCTCATACTGATAATACACACACTGCTTCCACTGTTTTCACACTGTTTCCAAACTGCTACTGTTGTTTTCATATTGTATTCATACTGTTTACTACACCATACGTTTAACTTCTTTGTGTTCAGCAAAACCGGTGAGATTGACAACCTCACTGCTTCGTTAGGGCAAAGTGAATTGATTGTGTTGTGTAGGTTCCACATTGCTGCTGAACCGGTAGTGCGCCCTGCCATCTCAGCTGCATCAACGTTCAGAAGTTGCTTGTCCTCCTACTGGTCGATTCAACCTTGATTTCTTTTCTGAGGGAAAACTTGTCGCTGCACTCTTCACAGCCTTTCTCTTGGGGTTTACCAACATCAGCCATCAACAAGTTTTCTGGCGTTGTTGCCGGGGAGGAAGAGAATTTCTGCAAGGGGAGTCTCTCACTTCCTATCTCTTTACTTTGTTTTTGTTTTGCTTAGTTTATTTTATTTTGTCTTTTTTGCTTCACTTTATCAAAAAACACAAAAAAAAAAATAGTTCTTATTCTAGTTGTTACTTCCGTTACCTCGTTGTTTTTCTTCATCATGTTGATCCCTAAGTTTACCCTGAAAGATCTGCCAGTAGGTAGTGGTTCTATAATTGGAAAGGATACCATTCAAGAATTCTTTGATCATGTTAGTAAGCATGATAATTTTGAAGAAAAATCTATAGTAGAACTTGCTCCAAATTATGAAACTGCTGCAACTTCTTTAATTCACATGTTAGAAGCTAGGTTTGTTAATCTTCATCCCATACTGCATATGTTCCTCAACTTGAATAATATTGAATATATTGAAAAAAGAAATTTTATCTTAGAAACAATGCTTAAAGAATTTTGAGATGTTGGTATAGAAGCTAGAAATTTTTTTGATCGTTTCAATATGCTAGGCTCGTGTGTAGATGTTGTTGGTGCTCTTGAAAAATCTGAACCGAAAAGTGAAAAGGAAATGAAAATACCAATCCCCTTTAAATTGGTAGCACTGCATGAAGCCCAAGGGAAGAATTTTGATTGGATTATTCCTGCTAATTTATTTGATGAGGGTAGTAAACCTAAAATTTCTAAGAGAGGGACATATGAAACTCATTTAGATAAAATACAATGCATTACATAGGAATTGCCTTATCTTTATTTGAATGCCTCTCCTCTTGAAAACACTTGATTCCATTTTTCTGGGCCTAGCTAAAAGGCGATAAAGACAAACACTTCTTGGGAGATAACCCATGGTTTTATTTTTGCTTTGTTTTTCTCTGTTTTCTTTGATTCAAGGGGTTGTATACTTCTATACCAACTCCTTGTATCTTTATTTCAATGTATTAGTTTTGCCAAGTAAAGTTTCTAGCGAAAGATGGAGTTGGTTTTGGATTTCTGCGGAGGAAACAGATTTCTGTTGTCCACCGTAAAAAATCGTAAAAATTTCAGAAAGACCAAAATGACGTGAAAATCTTTGTGCTTATTCCTCAGCTGATTCCGATTTTTTTTTGGTCTTTACATTTTTCGATCTGAGCAACGTAAGTGCCCAGAAAAAATTCTTCTTTACAGATTGTTCTGGTTTTGGCAGATTCTGCCATTTGTCTTGCATTTGCTCTTTTACGACGTCAAGTGGATTTATTTTCTTCACGAAACATCAGAGGATGTAGATCATGTTTAAGATTATCAATAGCACTTGTGCCCATGCAAAACCCATAGGTTTTTATTGTTGCATTAACCCTCTAATGCGAATTACTTTTTGAGTGTGGTGTGAAGGAAGTTTTCAAGGGTCAAGAGAAGAGGGTAATATAATGTGATCAAGAAAAGTCCAAGGTTAAAGCTTGGGGATGCCCCTGTGGTTCATCCCAGAAAATTCTAAGAAGACTCAAACATCTAAGCTTGGGGATTCCCAAGGCATCCTCTTCTTCATCAGCAATTTATCAGGTTACTTCTAATGAAACTATATTTTTATTCGGTCACATCATATGAAGTTTACTTGGACTGTCTGTTTGTTTTTTATTTAGTTTTATTTTAATTTCCTTACTACAATAATATAGTTGGAACCTAGCATTCTTTGTGTGGGAGAGAGACACGCTCCGCTTTTTCGTTTAAATACTCGTTATGCTCGTATTCTTTGTTTTTCTTCTAGCCGCTGCATAATTCTTGTTTAGCTCCTTTTTTTCTTGCATCTCTTATTTAGATCTGTTAGTTTTAGTAGAGTTGTGTTAGTAATCTCTTGTTTCATTTCTGCATCTCTTGGAGATTTTTTGTTTAGTATGAAATGTTTGGTGTTGAAAAGCAGTAATACAGTTTTTGTGCTTATAACGGTGCAAATAGAAGCTTGTATAGACTGTGGCTAGACTTTTTCATGTCATGCTAGATGTTATTTTAATTATAAAGCCTAGTAGTTATTTTTGTAGCATGATTTTTTCTCAAATATCTTAGAGTGTTTAATGTGCCTTAGAAATAATCATGAGTTGTTCTTGTCATATTGAAGCATAAACTTTGTCGGATATATACCGAATAGGGGTATATCAGATGGTAGTCAAAAGTGTCGGATTACCAGGGTGGCCCAACTGGTAGTGAGCTATGGTCCATTGGGCGGCCCAGTAAGCTGACGCGCAGAAGTCGGATTCTAGAAGGACCCGGATCACGGCCCACGTGATCTGGCTTGGAGGAGAAGACGGATTCCTTACTTTCCAAGTTACAAGCTATCGTAGTCTTCTAGGTTTCCTATTCTGTATGCCCTAATCCGGCTATTATATAAAGCCGGACGGGAGATGAGATAGAGAGAAGACGAAGCCACAGGCCAACTCGCCGAGAAGTTGATCCTCCACGAGTAGCTAAACCTAACCTCACATTGTAATTGTTTGCACAGGCTTTAGTCCTGATTAGTGAGATTGTAGGAGTAGGAACGCCGTATTAATACGACGTACCGAACCTGGGTAAATCCTGTGTCTTTGTCACCAACGCGATCCCGTTTCCCCACGTCTCTACCCGTAATCTCATGGCACCCCCGTCTATGAAAACTACTACGATGTCTCGACAGTTGGCGCCCACCGTGGGGCGAACGACGTCAGGCGTTAAGTTCCGATCCGGGATACTCGGCGGAATCGGCATTTCCATAACTGTCGGAAGCCTGGAGTTCGACAATGACGTCGGACGCTTCCTCGACAACGGATCCTACATACCGGCGCAAAATCATCTGGTAAGTGCCTGCGTGTTACCGATTGGATCTGCTAATATCTTTATCGGATTAACTGCAGAGGACATGGGGTTTTGCGGTGGAAGCAAATTTATCCCACCCGCCCTATACCCAGTCGAAGATGACTACGATCCCGGGTTTTGCTCAAATCGCCGACATAAAAGTGATACACACTTCATCGGTATGGTGCAATCCGAAGTCGCCGAGAACACGGATGACGAAAATCCCGTGCAGGAGGCAGAAAGTAACATACCCACTACAGAGGTGGACGGTCCAGTCTTCGCCGAAAACACGGATGAAAGTAATCCCGTGCAAGAGGCAGAAAACATCAAACCCACTACAGAGGTGGAAGATCCGACAGCCGCTAATCCAGCGAGGAACTCGGAAGCTGACTCTGTACTAGCCGCCATTGAGGCGAGATTAGAATCAGAAACCGCATCAGATGATTTTGATTCCGAAGACGAAGACGTGGACGCCTTCGAAAGGAAAGTTAAATCTTTTCAAGAGGGATTCCATGAAGTACTAATGGCGAAACCGGCTGATACCAGGGACGCCGGCAGTCAAGAAAGCCCTAAAACCCCTCCGCCAGAGGAAGAGAGAGAAGATGGAGAAACTTCTCCGATATTTCCCAACGTCAAGGAATTGACAGAGGATGACGTGCTAAAAAACCTCCCTCTTCCAAGAAAAAGCACAAGACCGCTAAAAACCTCCAATACAAGCTCCGGAAGAAGAAATTGGCTGATCCAGCCGATGAAAACCCGGAAGTAGGAGATGCAAGCGGAATAAAGCCCGCGGAGAAGAAAACCAAGGAAATCCTTGTTATGCCAATGACAGAACAAGAAGAACAGGATCTGTTACAAACGCCAGTGGGATTAAACGAACCCCCTGAGATGCTGGAAGCCAGGAGACGAGCTTTCCAACGGCAACAGCAACATCTACTCAGATCTCGTGAACACCTCCAAAAAAAACCCAGGATGACATCAAGCTCATGAAGGAAGAAATCGAGGAGTACGAGAGAAAGAATAGATCTGGCATTAAACCTACAAGGTTACCCGGAATCGTAAGACCGGAAGTACTGCCGCCAAAGGAAAGGTTTCACAACCCATCTTGGCAAAAGCAGGTAAACGGCAAAGATGCCAGGGGCGAACCAATATACAAAACCGCAGCAGAAAACGCGGAAGCAGCGTTCGCCATCCTCAACAATGACATGTACTCCAATGGTGAAAAGCTTCAAGGGGTGTATGCTTTCCTAGGAAAAGCATTGCAACAACAACAGCGGGGCCAAGAGCGATCAGGTAGGTTGCACGACAACTCCGCCCTATGCAAAACAGCTACTTGCGCCGCTGGAGCACCTGGACCGGAAGAACCTGGAGATTCAGACAATTCAAAGGATAAAAAAGCAGATCCAAGGAAAGATAAGAAAAACCCAGACAATAGGGACGAAGCGTCTAGAACCGGATCCCATCTCCCGAAAGGTGGAGGCAAACCCCACGATCGGGAAGAAAAACACCGGAATGACGGCAAAGCAATTCCACCTCCGAGAAACCTTGCCAAAAAAGCCGGAAGACATGATATGCCTCACAGACGTGAGAGATCTCGGACACCTCCTAAGGATAAAGAAAGGCACAGGAGGAGAACTCCGCCTAATCCAAAAGGGCGTGATCACGGAAGAGATAGAAACGATCCCGGAAAAGCGCGTCCGCGCAACAATGGAAAAGAAAGGAGCAGATCCCCTTCTGTCCATTCAGCCGGAAGATATTCCGCACACATTGATAGGGCGGAAAAGGATGATCTATACTTTGGGCCTAAGTGTTTCACTGATAGGATCCGAAGGATAACCCTGCATTCTGGCTTTGCCAAGGTCGGTCCAACGTACCAGAAATACACCGGTAGTACAAACCCGGATACCTGGCTCTCAGACTACTATACAGCCGTCCAGATTAACAATGGGACAGACCTAGAAGCCATAAAGTTTCTTCCCCTAATGTTACTGGAGGGAGCCAGAGATTGGATCAATGGATTGCCATCAAGAACTGTCGACGGCTGGGATGATATGGCTCGAGTATTCACTCAGCACTTCCGGGGAACGTACAAACGCCCGAACAACATCAACCAGCTGAACCGTTGCACCCAATTTGAGGATGAACCATACGTGGATTTCATCTCCAGATGGACTGCAATGAAGAATAGTTGTTCTGGAGTAACTGACGTACAAGCAATGCATGCTTTCGTCAATGGCCTGAAACCCAGACTTGTACCGTTCATGGTCGGTTCCAAACAGCACAAGGATCTTGGATCTATGCTTACAACCGCCAATGAACACGCTGCAGCCGAAGACGATATCAGAGCAAGAGGAGGCAATATCTACACACTGATACTGGCCAAGAAAAATCCTCGCACTGAGAAAAAAGGAACTTCAGAAGCAACACCAAAACCCAAAGAAGTTAATATAGCCTTTGGAAGTGAAAAAGGGAACAAATGGAAAGGACGCAGTTCAGAACCAATCAACTACACTAAAGAAGAGTGGGAGAAGATTAAGTCTGAACCCTGCATCCACCATTCACAATTCGGGAAACCCACCCATACCTACGCGCAATGCCGGCTGAATAAGCACATGAAAGGCAGTGCAGGATCCGGAAATAAGGGGAAGAATTCCAAAAGGAAGTTCTCCAAACAAAAGCCAGAAGCTGAGAAAGAAGACAGTGAATCGGACACTGATGAAAAAATCCAGGAACAACAGCGAAAAGGCGAACCCAAATTTCCGAGAGTTGATGGAGAGGCACTGTTAACGTTCCTCGCAACTCCGTCAGCAAAGGTGGCCAAAAGAACACTTCGAGAAATAAATGCGGTTGTTCCGTCAACCCCGAAATTCTTGAAGTATTCGAACACACCAATAACCTGGGATCAGTCTGATCATCCCGGAAATATCACTGAACCCGGCACACAAGATCTTATCGTAAGCCCTATTGTCCAGAACACTAGGCTAAGAAGAGTGCTGATGGACGGAGGATCCAGCATCAACATAATGTACCTGGATACGTTGAGACATCTGAAGATCTCCAAGACCCAGCTCAATCACAGCAATATACACTTCCATGGCATTGTTCCCGGCAGGCAAGCACGATCCCTAGGAGAAATTTCCCTAGATGTCACCTTCGGAGAAAAAGATCACTTCCGTCAGGAAAAAGTATCCTTCGAGGTGGTGCCGTTCGAGAGCGTGTATCACGCAATACTCGGATGTCCAGCTTTCGCCAAATTTATGGCAAGATCATGTTATATCTATAACAAGCTGAAGATGCCAGGGCCGAAAGGAGGGGTAATCACCATAACTGGAGACTTTAAGCTGGCGAACAAGCTGGAAAAAGAAAACGCCCTTTGTGCTAAGAAAATCATAGCAAAGGAAGAGCTGAAGGAGCTGGCTAAGGAGGTATCGCCGACAGAAATGCCGGCAGGAAAAGAAACTCGGAAGCCAGCAGATAGCTTCAAGGCATCCGAGAATACAAGACAGGTAATCCTAGACCCTAAAGATCCGACAAAATTTGTCGTAGTAGGGACTGGGATGACCGACAAATAGGAAGTCGAGCTCATCAAGTTCCTCCGTGAGAACTGGGATATTTTCGCCTGGTGCCCGGCTGACATGCCAGGCGTACCCAGGGAACTTGCTGAGCATCAACTCAAGGTGATTCCAGGCTCCAAACCCGTTAAACAAGGTCTTCGTCGATTTGACGGAAGAAGACGGAAGACTATTGGCAAGGAGATTATCCGGCTTTTAGCAGCAGATTTCATTCAGGAAGTAATCCACACTGATTGGTCTGCAAACCCGGTACTAGTACCGAAGAAAGACACTACTGCTCTTAGAATGTGTATAGATTACACAGGTTTGAACAAATTGTGTCTGAAAGATAGGTTCGCTTTACCACGAATCGATCAAATAATAGATGCCACTACAGGCTCTGAGCTTTTATGCTTTTTGGATGCTTATTCCGGGTACCACCAAATACGCATGAAAAAGGAAGATCAAATTAAGACTTCTTTTATAACCCCGTACGGGACGTATTATTACATAACCATGCCATTCGGCCTGAAGAACGCAGGTGCAACTTACCAGCGTTGCATGCATAGTCAGATTGGCAAAAATGTCCACGTTTACGTAGACGATATTGCTGTCGTAACCAAGGAAAAAGACACACTCCTTGAGGATTTGCGAGAAACCTTCGAAAACTTGCGCACTTACAAGATGAAGTTAAATCCATCAAAGTGTGTATTCGGGGTCCCCTCAGGAAAACTTCTGGGTTTCATCGTTTCTCACAAAGGAATAGAAGTAAACCCGGAAAAGATCAAAGCCATCTTGAACATCTCCAAACCCACGTGTGTGAAAGATGTCCAAAGATTGACGGGTTCCGCCGCTGCCGTCAGCAGATTTAATAGTCGGCTGGGGGATAAAGCCTTACCACTCTACAAGTTGCTGAAAAAATCCGACAAGTTCGAGTGGACAGAAGAGGCCGATACAGCGTTAACTCAGTTAAAAGAAACTTTGATGAAAGCCCTGATTTTGGCATCCCCAAAAGACGAAGAACCTATGTTATTGTACCTCACGGCTACAAACAGGGTTATCAGTGCAGTTATTGTTGTGGAACGGAAGAAAGATGAACAAAGCATACCAGACCAACATCCGGTATATTACATAAGTGAAGTTTTCTCCGACTCCAAGCAAAGGTACCCGCACTACCAAAAACTGGCATATGGCGTATTTTTCGCATCCAGAAAGTTGCGTTATTACTTCCAAGGACATTCCATAACAGTGGTATGTAAATCACCACTAGGGGATATAATAAACAATGCTGAGGCAACTGGCCGAGTAGCCAAATGGGGTATCGAGCTAGCAGCCTTCGACATTAAGTATCAGCCAAGGACGGCAATAAAATCCCAGGTTCTGGCAGATTTTGTCGCCGACTGGACGGAAGCAATGGAGAAAACACCAATGCCGGAGTCCGAGTATTGGATCATGCACTTTGACGGATCCAAGATGAAGGAGGGCGCCGGAGCTGGTGTAGTCTTAAAATCCGCTAAAGGAGATACTATGGAGTACTTATTACAAATACACTTCAACGCCAGTAACAACGTGGCAGAATACGAGGCATTTCTTCATGGCTTGCACATTGCAAAAGAAATAGGGGTCAACCGCATCTTATGCTACGGCGACTCGGATTTGGTACAGCATCAGCTCAACCGAACCTGGGATGCAAAGAGCCCTATAATGGCCGAATATCGGAGAACGGTGGACGAGTTCGCCATTTGTTTCTTTGGATTCGAAGTACTCCACGTTAAAAGGGAGGAAAATTGGAACGCGGATGCATTAGCCCGCATGGGGTCAGAAAGAGTAAAAATCCTACCACCAGGTGTATTCGTCCAGCATTTGTACGAGCCATCCATAAAAGGTGGAGATATCGATTACCCCCTGGCTTCCGAATCAATTGAAGTTATGCTCGTTAACCCGGAGTGGACAATACCATATTTAAATTTCTTAGTAAATCAGAAGTACCCGGAAGGAGCAGACGAAGTCTTGCAGAGACAAATTCAGCGTCGATGCAAAGGATACACGGTAATTGATAATTGCCTGTATAAACGCAGTACTTCCGGAATTTTTCTACGGTGTATTTCACCCGAAGGAGGACGAGAAATCCTGCAAGAAATCCATGCCGGAGATTGCGGACACCATGCTCAATCAAAAAGCATAGTTAAAAAAGCATTCCGTGTCGGGTTTTTCTGGCTAACAGCTAAGACAGATGGTGAACACATAGTTAACACATGTGAAGGGTGTCAATATTACGCCAAGCAGACTAATATGCCGGCCCAAGCACTCAAAACTATCCCAATTACATGGCCATTTGCGGTCTGGGGGCTAGATATGATGGGACCATTCAAAACTGCGCGAGGCAGACTTACACATCTACTTGTAGCTGTGGACAAATATACCAAGTGGGTGGAGGCTAAACCCATCAAAAAGCTTGACGGTGTAACTGCTAGAAATTTCATCATTGACATAGTCATGAGATACGGCGTTCCACACAGCATAATAACCAACAACGGGACAAATTTCTCCATTGGAGAGTTGGCAAAATATTGCCGACAAATGGGAATCCGCCTAGATCTCGCATCTGTGGCACACCCGCAATCCAATGGCCAGGTCGAGCGAATGAATAGCTCAATCCTGCAAGGAATACGCCCAAGACTCGAATCTCCTCTTCATAGAGCGGCTGGAGCATGGGTAGAGGAGCTACCTTCTGTGCTTTGGAGAATTCGAACGACGCCAAACAGGTCAACTGGGCAAACCCCATTTTTCCTAGTTTATGGTGCGGAAGCTATCCTTCCAACGGACATGATCCATGATAGCCCAAGAGTGCGGGATTTCGATGACTCGGATGCCGAAGAAGCACGACAGGATGCCGTCGATCTCTTAGAAGAGGAACGAGAACTTGTGCTCCAAAGATCCGCCATTTACCAGCAAGGTTTACGACGTTATCATAGTCGGAAAATCAGACATCGTTCTTTTAAAGAAGGTGACTTAGTGCTGAGATTGGTGCATCAAAGAAAGCACAAATTGGCCCCAGTATGGGAAGGACCATTTGTAATTAGCAAAGCTATGAAAAATGGGTCATATTATCTTGTAGATATTCGGGACACGGAAGATGATCCCGAAAAGCCGAATCGCAAAAGAAAGAGAAAGATAGATGATGAACTAGGAGAGACAAAGAGGCCTTGGAGCATCCAGCAGTTACGTCACTTCTATACTTAGTTCAATTTCTATGTAAACATCTTTGAGATCATGAAATAAAGTTGTCGGAATTTTGGTATCCATGTTTTTGCAAGTTCATTATAGTACAAAGCATGATTCCACCTTATCTATTTCCCAATGATCTTACAAAATACTCAATGTTAACCCGAATTGTGCCTGCGTGCTCGGTGTTTAAAAACTGAATGATTTTTAGCCTGCTAACGGCTAAAGGAAACTCGGATTGTGCCTGCGTGCCCAAGTTTCAAAAAATTCCTTGCTTTTCTCTAAGTATTATCTGATTGTTTATGTGTTGGGTCACTGGAGCTAGTTAGTAAAAATGCCTTTAGTATGATCCATGTTTCCGAGTTCAAGCTGATCGGTTATACCCAGTTACTCGGCATGATGATTCACAATACTATTGAGCCATTTCAAACACTAAGGACAGTTAAAACATATAAGCCAGAGAACTTAGAAGATAAAGGAATACTAAAACCCGGAAACCTTGCAAAGAATTTCATAATTAAAACTGCAAAAGGCGGAGTTCTTGTTTATACAAAAGAATGGAAGCATTACAATATGAATTACATTATAAAAAAATGCTCCTATTATCCACCATCAAGGATCAGGACAGCCCTTCAAGCATCCGAGTCTTCGTCGCTGCTGTCATCCTCGGGGGCTTCGGGGATCTCCTCTTCCGGATAGGTGATAGAAATGTTCACCATAGAAGCAATCTTGGTGGCATGGCCTTTGATTTCATCAAAGATGCTGGTTCGTTGATTTTCCGTATATCCTTGAGGGATACCGGACGCCACGCGCCAAGATTTGGCACCAGGGTAATGCATACGCATAAGGCCGAGAGCCATGCGTGCACCACCCCGTGCAGCGGAGCGTAAGGTGGATTCCCTAGATTCCGCCACCTCCAGGATAGCAGCCGGAAGTTTATAAACTTCCGAGAATTCTATGACACTTGTAGGGAAGAAATTGCTGATCAGCCGCATCCCAGCGTTTCTGATAGCATTCCATCCTTCCCAAAGGCTCGGATTTTTTCCATACGAGAAAGACCTGGATAATTTCCTGTTTTGTCGGAACAAGCCTCCAAAAAGGTTAAGAGACAAAACAGAGAAAGAAAGCTAGACATGGAAAAATCGGTAAATGAAATAAAACTTACCGAGAGCCTTGTCAATTTCGGAACATTCCTTTAGGCGAAGGGTTAACATACTTTCCAAGTCATGGATAGTGGATTTATCCTTTTCCGCCTGATCGAAAGCCTTGGATTGAGCAATATCAAGGGCCAGATTACTGGCTTCCAGATCTTGTCGAACCTTCATAAGCTCCTTATGAAGATCTAAATTTTCCTTACGAATACGTTCGGCATTTCCGGCATCTTCAGATACTTCCTTGGCCTTAGCCAAAGCAACTGGAAAGCAAGGAAAAAATTCCGAGTTTAGAAATATCTCGAGAAAATACTTATTGATAAACCGGATAAAACAGAGTAAAAAATACCTGTTGTTTCCGATAGCTGTTGCTGAGAAGAGGCCAGCTCATCATCCTTAGACTTAATAATAGATTGAAGGGTCTTCACCTCTTCATTCTTGATGTTAAGTTTATTAAAAAGTTCCAAGTTTATTACATCAGCAGTATGCTGAAACACGGAAATAAAAGCCAAACGCTTAAGTTAGATCAAGCGTAATAAAAAAAAGCATTAAGGTGAAACTATGTTCCAAACTTATTGCTTGGGGGCTAGAGATATTACCTGGCTCATTTCCCGCAAGTTTGACAAAGTCTCGTTGAATTCTCTCGCATATTCAGAAAAAAAGAATCCCAACGTGATGAATGCCATCTTGTATGACCTGACGAGGTGAAAATACGAAGTCATTTCGGATAATCAGCCCGCCCTGTGGCCAAGGCCGATTTAGAGGCGCAGGAGCGAAGAACTTCTTAGCTTCTGGACGGATATATCCGAGTTCATCAAAGGGTTCTTCCTTTATCCGGATATTCCTTTCCAAAGTAGGGATAGGCTCGTCCATCCCAGACGCAGCAGAACGAGGTTCTTTTCTCGTAGCAGCAGCTTTATGTTTCTTCAATTTCTTTGTTTTCAAAGGAGTTGGAGCAAGGCTGAAAAAGAGAACATCCGAGAAATAAATATCTCGAAGAACTGGAGGGGAATAACGATAAAAAAGTCCCAGCACAATACCTGGATGTGGCGACACGAATTCCGTCAACAGTTATCGTTTCCTCAAAGGTCACATGCCTTTTACGTTTCCGGTCGCTGTAGAAGCTGGCATGTATTTCGTTAAGCTTGGCGTCGGAAGCAAGATCATCTCCTTTAAGTTCGTTGAACTGGGAAAGTAGCAGTGATGCGTTAAAAGTCAGACAAGGAGGATAAATCCGAGAAAAGCCTAAAGGTAGAGAAAATATAAATACCTTGGGGGCTGGATTCTCCACGTGGTATATTGCCAGACTTTCGGCGTATTGTTCGCTAGCGGTGACCAGGTGGTTGAGTCGCTTTATGAAATCCTTTTTGGTATAGGACTTGTCCGTTCCCCTCATGCTATCTTCTGGCCCTTCGTATTCGCAACGGAGCCGGGAACGAAAAGAAAGAGGTTGAACACGGCGTCCAAACCAACATAAAACAGTATCCTTCCCGGTTAAGGGAGGCTGGGAAGAAGTAAGCTTGGCGATACGCCGTTTTATTTTCATCAAGTTTTCCGGCAGTGTTTGCACTGCTTCAACTGTCCAACTTTCTTGGGGAGAGGCGGAGGAATTAACAAATGGAGGAATCCCGTTTTCTTTACCTGGGAATGAGAGGTCCTGATGGTAAAAAAAGGAACCCATCCAAGATTTGACGGGTTCCGTTGTTTTTATCTTTGGATACCAATCTTCCCTAAGCCTCCGAAGAGTGAAAGAAATAGTTCCGCAGATGGGAGAAACACCTTCTGTGAGGTTATGCTTCACCTCAAAGCAATATTGCCAAAATTCTAGACTAGGAGTTATTCCTAAATACCCTTCAAAAAGGGCTTGGAAACTAGCTAGATAGAGGATGGAGTTTGGAGAAATATTGTGTGGTTGGACGCCGTAATAGTCAAGGACCTCTGAGAAAAAGGCGGAACGTGGTAAACCCATACCTCTCGTGATGTGAGAAGTAAGGAGGACGCGTTCTCCGTCCTTGGGTGCGGGCTTGAGATCACCTTCCGAGTTCCGCCATTTTCCTTTGACTATTAGCCCTTCCTTTTCCATTTGTGGAAGAAGGAGAGGAGGAACATTACTCGGACTCCAATCGCCGACAAATTTCGTCCTCTCGTTCGCTTTGGCGGCGGCGGACGCGGCGGCGAGCTCGTCGCCGAGAAGCGTGATCTTCTCCTCCACCGTTTGGGGAGCGAACAACGGAGAGAGCGCGGAGCTTGGGCCCGCAAGATCCACGGTGGCGGAGAGGTTCCCTCCGTCTACCGCGGAATCCATCGTCTTCACAGGCTCGTCGCCGACGCGCGTTGGGGAGTCCAACTGCGGATCCATGTCGTTGAGGATTTGCTCGATGTCGCGCGTCACGGTGTGTGAAGGGGAGGACGGTGAGGATGCCATCAGGTGGCGGCGCAGCTCGTCTCCGGTGACGATTCTGGGCGTAGTGGGCGTTCGGTGTTTCTCTGCTTGGGAGCTTGGGCGCTAATGGCGTTCGGAGTGAGAGCGGAAGGTTTGCTGGGAGGACGACGAAGGCTATTTATAGCCGGAAATCCGTCACGATACGTGCTAACGGCTCTTTTGACTGTTGGATGTTCAACGCGTGTCACTCGCCGGAAAATCCGGGAAATGAATCGACAGGGTGATTATGGTTATCTCCTCGTTTCCCGCGAGAATTTGTCAGAGATATGTTTCTGGGTTTCCCACTCAAAACCCAAACGTCCCTTACGTCAGCAGGATTAAAGTGCTGACGTAGGGAGTTCCTTCTCTGTGAAGGATCGTGTGAAAAAAGCCGGATTTCCCGAATTCCGAGTTTTACGTAACCATCTCTTTTCAAAAGAAGAATAAGAAGAATCAAGACTGTTGGCCAATATTTCTTGGACAATATACATTTGGCGAAAGACGGCAAATCAGAGTTTTTATCCTTCTTGGGGGCTACTGTCGGATATATACCGAATAGGGGTATATCAGATGGTAGTCAAAAGTGCCGGATTACCAGGGTGGCCCAACTGGTAGTGGGCTATGGTCCATTGGGCGGCCCAGTAAGCTGACGCGCAGAAGCCGGATTCTAGAAGGACCCGGATCACGGCCCACGTGATCTGGCTTGGAGGAGAAGACAGATTCCTTACTTTCCAAGTTACAAGCTATCGTAGTCTTCTAGGTTTCCTATTCTGTATGCCCTAATCCGGCTATTATATAAAGCCGGGCGGGAGATGAGATAGAGAGAAGACGAAGCTACAGGCCAACTCGCCGAGAAGTTGATCCTCCGCGAGTAGCTAAACCTAACCTTACATTGTAATTGTTTGCACAGGCTTTAGTCCTGATTAGTGAGATTGCAGGAGTAGGAACGCCGTATTAATACGACGTACCGAACCTGGGTAAATCCTGTGTCTTTGTCACCAACGCGATCCCGTTTCCCCACGTCTCTACCCGTAGTCTCATGGCACCCCCGTCTATGAAAATTACTACGATGTCTCGACAAACTTGAAGTGTTCTCTTTTGAATGTTTTATTTGGTTGACTTGGCGCATGCTTACACCATGTTTATGACTACAAACCAGTCACTTAAAGCCTCTATGATCATTTAGTTTTTGAACTTGTAGTACCACTTATGCTTTGATTAATGATGTTTTTGTGGCTATGCATGATTATGGCCATTATTGCTCTCTTGATTTGTTGCTCCCAGTCTTTTGCTAGCCTCCACCTGTACTGAGTATGAGCTCTACTCGTGCATTCAACTCCCAAAAACTAAAATTTGCCGAATGTGTCCACCATACCTACCTACATGTGGTATTTAACTGCCACTCCAAAGTAAATTGCTCATGTGTTACCTTTAAAACCTTCAAAATTACTCCTGTTTTAGCTCATGAGGACTTAAATAGAGAATATTTATCTCACTTGTTGATTGGACTTTCACACCCTGGACTAGTGGCTTCATCCGCTTATCCAGTTGATAGAAGAGCTGGGAGCGGGTGCCCAGCTCCAAATTAATACAACAATTTCTCTTCACTATTTTTCACTGATTTATCAGTCAAAGCATAATTGTGTAAACAAAAGAGAAAGAGGGATGGCCTTCTACCCAGATGTGTCCTTCAATGGGAGTCGCTCTTGCGAAGTCTAGTTGGCTTGTGACGTACTGTATTTTCTGTTTACCATTCGTTGACATAAGCATACACCTCTCTAAAAATGTTTTCAATACCTCTATTAATAAAATAAAACTCTAGCACATGAGTGATCCCTGCTTCCGTCTGTGAAGTGCCTTTCTTTTACTTTCATGTTGAGTCTCCATATTCTAACTGTATGCACGGTTGAGAGAGCATGGTTTCCATTCTAAGTTCAATGTGCATTTGTACGCGAAACATTATTAATTGATTCATGATGTGTTATTATTTGTTCTTAAATTATTTGTTCTAGTCTTCCTTTTAAACTTTAAAGGTGCACTGGCATTGATGTTTTGTCCCACTCTTAAGGACAAGGGAAATAACACTTTGCTATGTTATCTTTATGCTTGACGCAAATGTATAGCTTTCGAATGCATTATTATTCATGATATTTTGTTTGTGTTACTTTTCATGATGCAAGGTGATTACTATGTTTTATTGTTAGAATTATATTTATCACGCTTGTGTTAAAGTTCTATGATCACAACTATGCTTATGCTTTTACAATTTAGATGATCAAGTTTATGTTGGTAGCATGTCACCTCGGAAATTATGTGTTTTTATCGTTTACCTACTCGAGGACGAGTAAGAACTAATCTTGGGGATGTTGATGCGTCATAAACGTATCCTTAATTTCTGATGTTCCCTGTTGTTTTCATGCCATAAGCTACATGTTTTCCTTACACTTTATGTCATTTTTATCGATTTCCCGGGACTAATCTATTGACAAGATGCCATAGAGTCGGTTCCTGTTTTCTGCTGTTTTTAGTTTCAGAAAAGTTGTCCTCGAAATATTCTTGAAATTGGAAAATTCGAAGCCTGGAAGTCTTAGAATTCCCGAAGGTTCCACGGAGTCCCGAAGAGGCCCGGAGGGGGCCACAGGGGGCCACACCCCCGGCCGCACCTAGGGGTGGTGTGGGCCCCTCAGGCGCCCACCACCATCGCCCTTTCGCCTATATTACCCCCTCAGATAGTTAACCCTAAAGATATACCACTTTTTCACGAAAAACACCCGAGGCCGCCGTCATTATCAACCCGAGATTGGGAGGGTTCTTGAGTTCTCCCCGGCACCCTATCGGGAGGGAAAATCATCACCGGAGGGCTCTACACCACCATGCTCGCCTCCGGAGTGATGCGTGAGTAGTTCATCCTTGGATTACGGGTCCATAGCAGTAGCTAGATGGTTGTCCTATCCTCTTTATGCCTCATGTTTGGATCTCGTGAGCTGCCTGACATGATCGAGATCATCTTATTGTAATGCTGCATGTTGTGTTGGCTGGGATCCTATGATTATTAAATGCTATGTCTTTTGATTATCAATCTATCATGTTGTTTTCATGTGTATGTTATTTATGATCTTGCATGCTCTCTGTTGTTAGTAGATTCTCTGGCCAAGTAGATACTAGTGACTCCAAGAGGGAGTATTTATGCAAGATAGTGGGTTCATGCCTCCTTTGCATCTGTGCTCGAGTGACAGAAACATGACGGATGGAGGATATGTTGTTGCATTAGGGAGAAAATAACGTTGTTTACTTTGTTTACATTGTTTACATTACCCACTTTTCTTACTACGATAATCTGTTGCTTCCAACTTAATACCCAACGGTTGTTCGGATGATATTTGGAGGGTGGATTGTTATCATAGATGCAGTTGGATGACAATCTATGTATTTTGTTGTAATGCCCGTATGAATCTCATAGTAATCTTTATGTCATGCATGTTTCATTATCTATCAATTGCCCAGATGTAATTTATTCACCACGCATGTTAGTTATCTTTTATGGAGAGACACCACTAGTGAAATCTGGACCCCGGTTCATTTTCTCATACTGATAATACACACACGGCTTCCACTGTTTCCACACTGTTGCTGTTGTTTTCATATTGTTTTCATACTGTTTACCACACCATACGTTTAACCTCTTTGTGTTCAGCAAAACTGGTGAGATTGACAACCTCACTGCTTCATTGGGAAAAAGTGAATTGATTGTGTTGTGTAGGTTCCACGTTGCTGTTTAACCGGTAGTGTGTACTACCACCTCAGCTGCATCAACCTTTAGAAGTTGCGTGTCCTCCTACTGGTCGATTCAACCTTGGTTTCTTTTCTGAGGGAAAACTTGCCGTTGCACTCTTCATAACCTTTCTCTTGGGGTTTACCAACATGAGCCATCAATGCCACAGAGCTAGTTCCTGTTTTCTGCTGTTTTTAGTTTCAGAAAAGTTGTTCTGGAAATATTCTCAGAATTGTACGATTCGAAGCCCAGAAGTCTTAGAATTCCCGGAGGATCCACGGAGTCCAAAAGAGACCCGGAGAGGGGCAGAGGAGTGCCCCCACCATGGGTGGGCGCAGTCCCCCTGGCCGCGCCCAGGGGTGGTGTGGCCCTCCTGCTCGCCCACCGACGTTGCCCTCTCGCCTATATATTGTCCCCGAAGGGTTAACCCTAAAAAAAGAAGCCTTTTGCACGAAAAACACCCACAGCCTCCGTCATCGTCAACCCTAGTTCGGAAGGGTTCTGGAGCTCTCCCTAGCACCCTGTCGGGAGGGGGAACCATCCCCGGAGGGCTCTACATCACCATGCCCGCCTCCGGAATGATGCGTGAGTAGTTCATCCTTGGACTACGAGTCCATAGCAGTAGCTAGATGGTTGTTCTCTCCTCTTTATGCCCCATGTTTAGATCTTGTGCTGCCCTACATGATCAAGATCATCTTATTGTAATGCTACATGTTGTGTTTGCTAGGATCCGATGAATATTGAATGCTATGTATCATGATTATCAATCTATCATGTTCTTTTCATGTGTATATTATTTATGATCTTGTATGCTCTCCGTTGTTAGTAGGTGCTCTGGCCAAGTAGATGCTAGTAACTCCAAGAGTGACTATTTATGCTCGATAGTGGGTTCATGCCTCCCTTCCACTCACGCTCGAGTGACAGAAACGTAAACGGGTGGGGGATGTGTTGTTGCCATTAGGGAGAAAACAACGATGTTTACCTTGTTTACATTACACATTTTGCTTACTGCGATTATTTGTTGCTTGCAACTGAATACCCAAGGATTGCTCGGATGATATTCTGAGGGTGGATTATTAGTCATAGATGTAGTGGGATGACGGTCTATGTATCTTGTTGTAATGCCCGCATGAATCACATAGTAATCATCATGTCATGCATATGCACTACGGTGCAGCCTTTATATCTGTCAATTGCCAGCTGTAATTTGTTCACCACACATGCTATCTATTTGTCTTGGGAGAGACACCTCTAGTGAACTGTGGACCCCGGTCCATTTTCCTTATACTGTTAATACAACCAATGCAATCTCTGTTTTCATACTGTTGCTACTGTTTTACTAATGCCATCACTGTTCTCTTTCATCTACTGCAAACAAAAATTATTTTCCACATCGTACGTTTAACCTCTTCGTGTTCAGCAAAACCGATGAGATTGACAACCTCACTGCTTTGTTGGGGCAAAATGATTTTATTGTGGTGTGCAGGTTCTACGTTGCTTCTGAACCGGTAGTGCGCCCTGCCACCTCAGCTGCATCAACCTTCGGAAGTGATTTCTTTCTCCTACTGGTCGATTCAACCTTGGTTTCTTTCTGAGGAAAAACTTGCTATTGTGCTCTTCATACCTTCCTCTTGGGGTCTCCCAACGAGTGCAAGATCTGCACCATCAGGCCTTAGTGACAAGCATTAAGCATAACAAGTTGCAACAACGGTAAACAAAACACTAACACCGGATACTAGGCACTATGCCCTAAAAATCTGGCATTATTACATGATCGATCTCATCCAATCTCTTCCATCCCTCTCAGCCTACAACGGGGATTACTCACACATGGATGGGGGAATCATGGATGGTTAATGGAGAAGTGGTGGTGGTGACGATGGCGATGATCTCCTCTGAATCCCCGTCCCGACAGGGCGCTAGAACAGGAAATTCTGATTCCCGAATTGAGTTTTGAGGCGGCGGCGGCGCTCTGTGGTGTTTCTCTAGAATATGACACCCCCTCGGTTTTAGGTTTACGGGGGCATAAGTAGTCGAAAGGGGAGCCCGAGGGGGTGCCTGGGGCCATCACACCACCTATAGGCGCGACCTAGAGGGGGGCACCCAGGCATGGTGTGGGCCCCTCCTTGCCCCCCTACGGCTCTTCTTCCGGCTCCGGGGTCTTCGGGCAAAATAAGGACTTCGGGATCTTTTCCGGGAAATTTCCTAAAAGTTGATTTTTCTGCACAAAACGAGACACCAAGGTAATTCTGCTGAAAATAACGTTAGTCCGTGTTAGTTGTATCCAAAACTCACAAATTTAGAGGCAAACAATAGCAAAAGTGTTCGGAAAAGGATATACGTTTTGGACGTATCACACACACACGCACGCACGCACTCACACATACTAAAAGAGAAGAAATCAGAGAAAGCATGGAACAAAGGAAGAAGGTCATGCGTATACCAGTCTCACCGGCGGCGCACATGCCTACCATGCTCGTGAATAAACTCAACTACTATCCTCCGACGTAGGTCGAGCAGGGTCACTAGACGTGGCTCTCTTCATCGACACTCCCTCTGGAAGTAGGGTCAGCGCTCTCTCCGTCTACCCTCTTCCAGGATCGCCAAGCACCGCTCCTTCTGACACCAGGCGCGTCGGCTACAAGGTCACTTTAGACCTCTCCCTCTCTTAACTCCCCCTCCCCTCCCGAGACAGAGAGACAAAGCGGCAACCGACAATTTAAAAACAAAGGTCAAGAAATATGCATTGACCATGAGACCAACATGAAACAATCACCCACGCAAGGACGATGAGATTCAAGAAAGAGAACAGGCAGTCGAGAAGAGACCGTGCACCAATTACAAAACAACTACTCACTCGGTTCACAAATACGTGACTTCCATTTGTCTAGATATTCATGTATGTAGACGCTAAAACAGGTCTAAATACATCCATATTTTGAACCGAGAGAGTAGTTGTTATTTAGGAAATTGTAAATTTATTCGTTGCATAAAAGAAAAGGCAAACAGTATATTTGGACAGATATTTTTTAGCATGGGATGGGATGAATGAATTAGGCCGAGTCTCCCGTCCTAATACTCCGTACATCCCATCAGCGTCTTCGTTCTTGTATTTTTCGTCACAAAGAATATTGTACCCGTACAAAACGAATGGGAAAGGAGGCCATCCACTCCATCCGATTCGTTCCATTCCATCCCCTAGGAGTCCCAAAGGCCACCTGACCACCGTCACCGAAGCCGAAGCGAGCGAGAATGGCGCCGTGGTCACCCCCCGTCGCCGCCGCCACCGCCGCCTCCCAGGCCCAGTTCGGCTTCTCGTCCGCCCGCCCGGCACACGCGCGGCAGGCCCTCGTCCAGCTGCCCCCCCTCGCCCGCAGAATCCCCCTCCTCGCCGTCAACACCACCACCAACTCCGTCTCCCCAGCATGGAGGCGCCACGCCGTCGCCACCGAGGTCGAGGGCCTCAACATCGCCGACGACGTCACCCAGGTAACAAGCACCACCTACCGCCCCACTCCAGTCGCTCTACCTCCACCAACCGTCTGATGCCCAGTCGCAGACCTAGGATTTTCGATTAGTCAACTCACTAACGCCGCAAGCCTAGAGTGGACTAACCAGTACAGATTCAACCCGCGACATCCTCCCTTCAATTAATAGACTGTATCTTCCACACGCACATATCAGAAGATAGAGCACCTGTTCTAAGGAGATTTTGTTAGATGTGATGGCAGCTCATCGGCAAGACGCCCATGGTGTACCTCAACAAGATCGCCGACGGCTGCGTCGCTAACATCGCAGCCAAGCTCGAGATCATGGAGCCCTGCTGCAGTGTCAAGGACAGGTTTGCATACAAATTCTTCCTCATGTTCCAATGTTTCATTTCCTTCCCAACCAGTTAAACAGCTACCGACCGGTTATGCTTCAGGATTGGGATCAGCATGATATCCGACGCCGAAGAGAAGGGATTGATAACACCTGGAAAGGTGATTCACGGCATCCTCTGTCTGTGTGCATACCCACCCATGGCTTTGTTTTTTCATGTCGCATCTCTTTTCCTGATAATTGTTAAGCAGCAAAGGCTATACGGTAACAATATACACATGCATATTAATTCCTCTTCTCTGGTCAGAGTGTTTTGGTGGAAGCGACAAGTGGAAACACAGGCATCGGTCTTGCTTTCATTGCTGCCTCCAGGGGATACAAGTTGATTCTCACGATGCCCACCTCCATGAGCATGGAGAGGAGAGTTCTGCTCAAAGCTTTTGGCGCCGAACTTGTCCTTACAGATGCTGCAAAGGGGATGAAAGGCGCCTTGGATAAAGCTACAGAGATTTTGAATAAGACACCTGACTCTTACATGCTTGAACAGTTTGACAACCCTGCCAACCCAAAGGTAAAAATGACAGACAGCTGCATTTCTCTATCTATCTATATGCCCTCTAACCATGTCTAACTTGCTTGCCCGATTTTCAATCAGGTACATTATGAAACTACCGGACCTGAAATCTGGGAGGATTCAAAAGGGAAGGTGGATATATTCATCGGCGGTATCGGAACGGGTGGGACAATATCTGGTTCTGGCCGTTTCCTCAAGGAGCAAAATCCTGAAATCAAGGTTTCTTCAAATTCTGCCCCGGACAAAAATGTACTCTTTTAGATGCACCACACATATAGTCCTCATATAATTATGTTTTTCTAGGTTATTGGTGTGGAGCCTACTGAAAGCAACATACTCTCTGGTGGAAAACCTGGTAGGTTTCCTATCAAACTTCTCTGAGCTTGTCAACTTGTGTTCTTTCCCTTAAAATTGTTGCCCCACTTGTGCAGGCCCACATAAGATTCAAGGCATTGGAGCGGGATTTGTTCCAAGGAATTTGGACAGTGATGTTCTCAACGAAGTAATAGAGGTCAGAGCTTATTCCAGCCTTATCTATTCCACCTGTGTAGTTACGTTCTTCGGTTCTGTGAATGTGTTACTTGCATCAGCCAGTAAATCACTCCTTTCTCTCTGCCCAGTACAGTAAATTTGTTGGAATTCTTGTGTCGTTCTACTTTCTTCGGATTATTACTGTGGTTTTTTCTTTTCTTATAGTTGTCTCTGATTACGTTCTGCTTAAGTTGTAGATATCAAGCGACGAGGCTGTTGAGACAGCAAAGCAGTTGGCTCTTAAGGAAGGATTGCTGGTACTGTAATTTCACATTGCATTGTCTTGTGTCTGGTCAATACATTTTATTGATGTGGCGATCTATTTGTGATATTGTCGTTATGTTGCAAAAGCTCATATGCTTAAAGAAAACAGGCAAATCGTGACTCACAAATCACAATATCCTAGTCAATGCCTGTTTTCCCCCTTGAATTGCTATTTAAGTTCGAGCACCTGGTAGGCTTCTTCATAGATCTTCTATATATAATGACTTCAGATAGGCACCATGTTTTAGCCAGTGCACTTGCTCCTTTCCCCATCTCAATGCTGCTATTGCTACCTCACGGTGCATCGTATCCACCTTCAGTGTCATACTGCTTCACATAGGAGATGCCAGGGTGCAGGCGATCATCACGTAAATCTAAAATTAGCAAAAATCATTAGTCAGTCTGTCATATGTACGCCTGTTGGGCTTCTCATGATATGTAGTCGTTAAGCAGTAGGGAATGTTTTTTTTTTTTTGTTATGAATGCTGAATCTATGCATTTCTGGATGCTCTGCAGGTCGGCATCTCGTCGGGGGCAGCAGCAGCCGCCGCCATAAAGGTCGCCAAGAGACCAGAAAACGCCGGGAAGCTGATAGTGGTAATTAAGTGTATACATCATAGTTTTTGAGCTAGAATTTATTCTTTCACAACGTTAAATGACACAGTGCCGTTTTGTGTGTCGCCGGCATTGCAGGTTATCTTCCCAAGCTTCGGCGAGCGGTACCTGTCGTCGGTGCTGTTTCAGTCCATCAGAGAGGAGTGCGAGCAGATGCAGGCTGAAGCGTGAACTCTGACTGCTTAATTACAGGTCCTTTTGCTGGAATAATAAATAAGGCGGCATGACGACGACTTGCTTGACTTCCACACGTCTTTTTTCTTCATAATATTGATTGTATGGAAACAGTTGTTTGTCCCTTTTGGATTGGAGGAGCAATGCTCGTTACAAAAGAAGCAGAAATCAGGCAGCACAAGATGGCTGTGTTGAGGTTTTGAACAATTTTAGTTGAAGAGGGTTCAGTTTTTCCTTGAGTTTTTTATGGCACTGCTCGTTAAGTTATTTCGACAAACTAATCTCACTTCACTATCAATTTATACACTGCATATATTTGCTCTAAACAGCCCACATTAACAATCAGCAGAATTTACTCGTTCCACTTGGTGACTTGGCCCATCATCAGCCTTATTGTCATTGGACGATGTTTCTTTATCCACGTCAACACGGTCAGCTACAAACCAATTCCAACTAAGTATGTACATCTTCGGCCTCATCCCTACCCCTCGGCGCTTCTACACCCAGCACCAACGTTGTCTCTGTCTCTGCAAATGCACATTCAACCATCAATCTTGAACTTCTAATTGTTTGCCAGACCGCCTGTATTTCCATTAATTGCTTGCATGTTCTGGCGCTCATTTGGAATAAGAATTTTAAGTTATCTTCATTATATTACTCAACTATGATTTCCTTTCTCGTGATTTTTTTTTTGAAATTACCTTTCTCCTGAAACTTGATTAGAGCGAGTTCCTTACTCAGAAGATCGTCAGCGGCTGTCTGTTTAGATTGTCATGGTTTAATTCAACCAACAAGTGATGCACTTGCAACCAATTTTTTCAGAGCTGAGTCGATCGTAAAGCCACGTGAAATCCAGTGGGAGAAGCCACCGAAAAATCATTATAAACTGAATATTGATGCATGTTATTTTCCTAATGGTATGGGTGCTGCAGGTGCAATACTTCGTAATGATAGAGGAGAGGCAATCGCTGGCGCAAGTTGGACCATTGATCATGTACTTGATGCTACTACAGCGGAGGCAATTGGACTCCAAAGGGGCCTCCACTTGATTGATCAATTAGGTTGGGAACCGGTTATCATTGAGACTGACTCTCTTGAACTTTCACAAGCTTTCAATGGAGTCATCGAAGTCTGGAGTCCCTATGCAGTGATACTTGCTGATTGTTTCCAATTGGCGAGCAGAATTGGGAGGGTCACGGTACAACACTGCGGTAGGGAAGCAAATAAAGTGGCGCATAAATTAGCTAGAGTAGCTTATGATTGTAATAGTTCTACTTTTTGGGAGAGTAATCCTCCAAGTTTTATCATTCCTGATGTAATGAACGATGTATCTATTCTTTGACTGTGGCAGCAAGTTCGCACTCTTTTCCTGACCAGGGTACCTGAGGGGACTGGCAGGTTTTTAACGAGGCGGCTTGTTTGCCTTTAATATAGTGGTTTCAATTTTCAAAAAAAAAAAAACAAGTGATGCACAATACATGGAACTATTCTGTTATGCAACACCATATTGAGATCAACTGTTTGCATATGTTCTGATTCACATCCCTGCATTTCATCTGCTAATTAACCATTAAAACGTTGACCAAAGGGGTATCCGTGAGCTAGCACTCGCAGATCAACTTCTACCTAACAACACACGGCTGCACTGCAAAAAATTGACCGTGCACATCATACAGGATTAAAATTTGTGGGGGGAGAATGATGCATGCTCTGCAGTGCATAAATTATACAATGCTTAAATTTAGCATGAAAAAAAAAGATAAATAAAACCTACAAGAAAATGAACTCAATAAAGATAGAATCAAACTCCAAAATCCGTGCTGTATTTTGGAGACGGGTAAACATGATGTATCTTGCTGCTCCTGCAAATTATTTTCTTCAAGTACCACTAGCCTATCTTTCTGTTCTCTGAACCCTCATCTTGTAGGTGGGCAATTTTGCTGGCACTCCCTTACGGAATGCCAGCACGGAACGTCCGGCAGCGTGACACAGCAGATGCAGTGGAAGTTCCAGGGTTCATTTTTGTTCTTACAATCCCTAGCGACGCAGAATTTCAGTTTAAGCTTATTCTCATCTAATGGCGATGATAGCACTGTTTCATCAGCACTTGTCTTGGCATGACCGTCATGTCGGTAGCTTCTTCTGGCCTCGAGATGACCTGATGCATCGTGTGTTTGTCAGTACACAATTACTACGGTAAAAAAGAATGCATCTGCAATTCTGCATGTTCACAAGCGGCAAGGATATTCCAAGACAATGAACTAGCTGGCTGCAAGAGTTCAATATATACCGTAATGGATATGTGCTTACACTGGCCATACGCTGCGAGCCATCCGATGAACAAAACAGCAACGACCTGGGCCAGGCTGCTCCCTTTCATACCTGATCTTAGATATCTGATGAAGTATACGAGATTCAGAATCAAGTCAGAGTTGACAACCCTCACTCTCTACGTACATATACAGAGAGCACAGGAACATTTATGAGGAAATATTTGCATATGAGGAAATAAGTATCAATTAGAACAATATTAATGCGTACTCACTCCGTTCACTTTTGTAAGGCATTTTAATTTTATCCACATACATTTCAATATGACTGAATCTAGACTCATTTTATACATACATTCATTCATTTTAGTATGAATGTGGTGAAAATTGAAATGACGAGTAGTATGCCTTATAAAAGTGGACGAAGGGAGTATATGATTTACCTGCGAGATAGTATCTTGTTATTACACCCGAGATATCTTGTAATTATAGTCAGCGCATCCTACAATTATAGCAGGATTGTGTTAGGAATCTTGCTGGACGTCCAGCTCGGGCTTTCTTGCTTGGCCCGGGCTTTTGCTGGCTCGCACCGAGCTGGGCTCGGCCCGCTGATGATTTTGACTGAGATGAGCTCGACTTCTTGGACCGCAGAGAGCACGGGCTTTCTTGCTCGGCCCGGGCTTTTGCTGGCTCGCACCGAGCTGGGCTTGGCCCGCTGATGATTTTGACTGAGCCGAGCTCGACTTCTTGGACCGCAGAGAGCACGGGCCGAGCGGCTCGGTCCGCTCGTTTGGCCCGCTAATCACATAAATGCATGCGCCAGTTCTTCTTCCTCGATCGTCTCTGTATCTGTACAATGAAAAAAAATAGCACGCTATTTCGGCGCTAATAGCACGATATAGCATATTTCGAGGGTCCACGCTAAATTTTAACTCTTTTGCTCGCTATTGCGCTATTCACGAAATAACATGCTATATCACGCTAAAACGGCGTAACGTTATAGTGCGCTATTATTTTTCCAACCTATCGGGCCAAATTCTCGAGTTTTTCACCTTAGAAAGAAGAAAATTTTGTTCCATGTTTTTTGTGGAAATGAAAAACAATCATGGAGATGACATCCCTAGATTTACAATTCTAAATAAGTAATTTATACTCTGTTATTGCCCCATGGGATGTTCATGTTACGATCTAACCAACCAGAGAATTTTTTTTTATGTGGTTATGCATATATTGTTCTGACATTTTTGGACTATATCATTTATTCTTGTTGAAATTCTTAAATTTTTAGATATATTTAATAGTTGTTTGGAAACGCTATTTTGATATAGCACGCTATTATCACGCTATAGCGTGCATAGTATCTGGAGGAGGCTGTCGCTATTTCTCATAGCACGCTATTTTTTTTTTGATCTGTACTAGTACTAGTGTGTGCCTGGAGGTCGGTCAGAACATGGTGTGGCGGTGGTGTGCAGCGGCCAGACCGGCGCGGTGGTCTCGACTGCAGGCGGCAGTGTGCAGAGGCGCGACCGGTGCGCTGGTCTCGACTGCACGCGTTAGTGTGCAGCGGCGCGACGGACGCAAAGCTCGTGGCTGTGCGAGGAAGCGAGCGGCGGCACGCACGGATCCGGCGATGAGCGGGAACATGCGGCTTGACAATCCACTGTCACCATATACTGGAAGAACCCGCGACCTACTCTCTCGTTGGCATCTCCGTCAAGCAATGCCGCGCCGCCCGACACCTCCACTGTACCTCGCCGCCGGCACCTCCACTGTACCTCATTGCTGCCCGGAAGAAGGGTCCCACGTGTCATAGACTTTCCACCACTGGGCTCGCAAGCTGGACCGAGTTTGCCCGAGCTATTGGAAGCTCGGGCCGAGCTCCATTTCCCGGCTCGCCGGCGGTCTCGAGATGGCTCGAGGCTCGGCAACTCTGGACCGAGCCTTTTGCAGGCTCGGCCCGAGCCAGACCGAGTTGGCTCATGTGCAGCTATAGTTAGGAATGCGTCTGTACTGACACAGAATTTCGGGTTGACCATATGTCAACGCAAATTTGTATATGGAAATGTTGGAACGCGTAGAGATAAACAAAACTTTTTCCTACGCGGTACTTCCAAGATCTAGCCGAGGTAGAAGGCCACGATGATTACCACTAGACGCGCGGTTGCGGATTATCGATGCAGCGCGTCGGGGCAGTGTAGTCCCACGATCCGATCCAGCTGATCCAATCCACGAACGTCGAAGTGCTGAACATACAACACCTCTGCCGGTATCCTCACGTACGAGGAGGAGCTCCGACGGCAGACTGCTAGGTCCAGTGCGACGGCTGGACTAAGTGGGGCTAGGGTTCCCAACGCATGGGAGTGGACTAACGTGCCCGCTGGGCAACCTGCGCCCCTCTTTATATAGCGAATGGTAGTGAGCTTCACAACTTGTGGCCTATTCACTCTGTGAGTCCGACTCACAAACTCAGTCAATTTCCGGTTCGGATCCAACCCGACCAATACTTGCTCCCGCTCTTAAGTGTGCGACCCTGCAGGCTCATGGCGACTTGAACACGATTGGAGTCCAACTCCTAATCGATCAATCGGTAGCGGCTCCTAGCAGAACGTGCCGACTCCCAAGTCCCATTGAGTCATGACGACATACCTTTCAATGTGATATTCATCTTAGTCCCTTTTGCCTCACGATATACCTTGTCGAACTATAGGCGATGTATCGTCATCCCATTAATAGTTCAACTCCCTTCTTGATCCGTGATATGTGATTCATCTGACTAACTCTTAGTCAACAGACACAGTTAACACTTAAATGAGTCGCGCATGGCCATGTTTCCTGAATCATATCACTCGAGAGGGCCCAGAGAATATCTCTCCATTCGGAGGGGCAAAATCCCATCTTGATTATCCACATCACGCAGCTTGTTTCTCATTCGACCCGTACTCTACCTTTATAACTGCCTTGTCACAGAGCAGCGTTTAACAGAGTCTAAGTCGGTGATCCACAACTCGGATTGTGCGACAACCTAAGGTCTAAGGATTACATTGATTGAGACATGCAAATGACGACTTGCTCGTTGCATCTCAATGTGGGTCAATCCGACTTGCTAAACTCTTTAGCCAAGTCCGTGATCGTTGGAATGGCATCACCATGCCCATGACAAGTGGAACCATGTCATCAGCCAACACTCACATTAGTCTAGGGTGTGTGTCCAGCACAACCTTAATGACCAAGGACAATCTAGTATGAACAACATGTATATATAGTTCCACAATCGAATCACATATTCAATGACATATATCAGATGTTCAAAACAAGGACAACTTAATAAGTTTATGAATACATTGGGAATTACATCATCCATGATTGCCTCTAGGGCATATTCCCAACAGGAAAGTCATGCCACATTCATTGATACGTACCCGAGATTCAGGTAACTACGCCGTCCCAGGAAATCAGAACCCACCATTTACCGAATTTCAAGTTATGAGCTAATTACGACAAACAGTTCATGGTGTGCAAAGAGAGAAATTCTCGGGCAGTTCATGGTGTGCAAAGAGAGGTCAAGGTGGCCCATGGAGGTGGAGGAGTCGCACCTCGGCCGCCGATGCCGTTGCTGCGGGTGGAGATGCAGGTGGTGGCTGACGTCCTGTAGCGGCTCGTGCGGGCGGGTAGAGAACCGGGCGTCGATGGTGGAGCGATGGGGGGAGGCTGGCGAGCTGCCGGTGCGGCAGGGGCGGGACATGCAGCGGTGGATGTGTGCCTGCGGGTGGAGAAAAGGTCGGCTGCAGGATGGAGAGGCGGGGGCAGATGGGGGCAATGGCGTGTGTAGCGAGGTTTGGCGACGGCAAACCTAGCTCGATCCCATGTACTGCTCAAGGAAGGGGTTCGGGTATGGAAAATGCTATGGATCACCCGGGGGATGAATCGTTCCCATCCTCCGGTTCGCTCACTCGTGCAGTCAGTAGATGACTTGTCGCGGACGTGCGGAGACAGATGGTGGGGCCCACCCACAAGGCTTATCCCCTCCCGTTTATCTTCTTCTCCCCCGAGTTCTTCCAGAAAGGCCATGGCTAGCCTCAGGTGAGCCCGCATTTGCACGATCCTCCTCTCCACCCACCTGCCCCGCCGTCCAATCGACGGTTTCGGCCGCCGCCCGCCATGGCCTCCACCACCCGACGTGCCCGCGGTTCCCTCTTCCCATCCCTCACATACCTGCGCCTCCCTATCGAAAAGCTCGTCCGCCGTCCCGCCATGGCCCCAAGCTCACGAGCTCCCCGAGCGCGCCATCACGAACCTCATCGCTGGGTCACCGGAGGACAATAGCCAGTGGAGCCCGCCGACCTGGAGGTTGCCTCTCGGTCCGATCTAGTGCTCCCATGGTAGGTCGCCAGCGCTTCCAAAGAAAAATGGTGGCGCTCCCATCAGAAAAGATGGCGCTGCCCCAAGTGAGGCGTAACGGATTTTTTGCTACTTTTTTTTTTTTTTGCTATTTTGGTACAATTTTTTTGCTCCGAAAACTACGGTAATTTTTCTGGCAAAGTTAATTTTTTGCTACAATAAGACAATTTTTTTGCTATAATAATTATGAACTTTTGCTTTAACACTCAATTTTTTGCTCCAATATTTTCCGGCGAGTGTGTCCCGGCGACATCGCCGGTGAAATCAACTGTTGCTATTGTAGCATTATTTTTTTGCTCCGGCAAAGTCTCTGGTGAGTTATCCGGTGAGGTCTTTGGCCATGTCTTATTTCTTTTGTGTTTTAAAACGAACCGTTTTTTGCTATATAGGAGCAAAAGCGGGGTGTTTTTTGCTACGAGAGCAAAATCGAAATTTAGACTAAAAATGACACGTGTCAGCATGGGACCCGGGGATGGAAAATTTGCATCCCCCGGGGGACGCCCAGCACTGTCCTTCGGGTATGCATGCAGGCGGACACCCGCCAGACCCGAAATTCCCGTCCGCCAGGTTTCGGTTCTCAGTAATTTGATGAATGCATCCCTAATTAGAGTTTAGCGAAAGGGCAGAAAAAAGAAAAAAAAACGTGGCGGACGTTCCGCCCTGCCCGCCGGGCCCGTCCCTAGGTTCGGGGATTGGGGGTTGGACAGGTCCCGATAGGGACGAGAAACACTACCTACAGGAGGGACCTTCGAAGACGCACCAGAGCCATATGGCCATACCTGGCCATCTGGGCCGGGCCTCGCGTGCCGGATCCAAGCCCGCGAGCACAGCCCGTCAGGGGCTTGGCCTGGCACGGATTAAACGGTCTGTGCCCGGCCCGTAGCACGTCCGGTGCCGTGCCTGTGCCTCCCATGCGAGCACGCGTGCCTTCGAGGCACGCGAAGGCACGACACGTAGAGGCCCGTTTGGAGGGCGGAATCCGCTCGGCCGCTCCGTGTCCAACTCCCGACCGCATCGAGGCGTCCAGAACTCCAGATCCCATCGAGTCGAGGCTTCCACGTCCTCTCCTCTCTGGCTCTCCCCGTCCCCGAGTCCTCGTCCTCCTCTCCTCTTTGTCTCTCCTCTCCCGTCCAGTCGCTGCCAGCGTCCCCGAGTCCCCGTCCTCCTCTCCACCTCCCGTGCAGCATCCGTACAGGTCCTCTTCGAGGCGCGACGGCGACGGCAACCCCTACATCCCGTCGCGTGGAGGGCTGGAGGCTCTTCGACGCAGCAACTCCTCGATCCCGTCGAGTGGAGGCTCAGCGACGCAGCAGCTCTTGGATCCCGTCTCATGGAGGCTCGTCGACTCGTAGTTCGGCGACGCTCGGCGAGTTCGCTTGAAGTCAACAACTCAATCGCTCAACCCTAAACGCAGGAAAAAAAATACATGGCGTGCTTGACGAGCCACGGGCCGGCCCGTTAAGCTCCGGTGTCGTGCTCGTGCTTTGCGCCGCGGCCCGCGTGCCAGCACGACCCGGCATACTACGCTTACGTGCCGCACATGGCCGTGTCGTGCCTGGCCCGTTAAGCGCTTCGCGTGCCCGTGCCGAGCAAGGCCGTCCCGTTGGCCAGCTTTGACCAGAGCCCAGCATTTCAGGCTTGGTTAGACACATGGCCAAAGTTTGGGCCGGGCCTAAAAAAGCACGATGCTTAAATATCAGGCCCGAGCCTTACTGTTGAGCCGCTTAAATCAGGCATGAGCCCGGTCCAAGCCCGCGAAAACCCGATTGGCCTGGCTTGACCAAAAATGCGGTTATGTGAAGCACGAGGCCGGCAGGCCCGAGTGTGAGAAAGTCCGACTAAGCATGATCAGCCCGACCATGAACAAAAATGTGTTTCTGTCAAGACCGAGCTCGGCACGGCTGTCGGGCTAAAAAATCAGGATGAGCCCGGCCATATGAACAATGTGTCTGTCCTTAATTTTGCAAAAAGAGCATGCATCTAGGTGCCCAACCCAAATTAAGCTATAACAATAACGGTAAAATCTTATCACATTATGGATTTGAGAAATTGTGAATTTAGCTTGTGCAAATAAATGAGACAGAGGAAATGTGATGATTCTCTTATGGGAGCCGCTCTTGAATCCATTAAACATAAAAAGATGACAGGTCATTTGATAGTACTCGTTGACATAAACATACAGCTCTCTCAAATTTGTTTTCAATATCTCTGTTTTACTAAATAAAAAGGTCTAGCACATGAGTAATCTCTGCTTCCCTCTACGAAGGATCTTTCTTTCACTTTTATGTTGAATCATCATCTTCTTGCTTTATGCACCAGTTAAGAGAGCATATTTGTCATTCTCAGTATAATGTGCATGGTCCCAAAATTTATCATTGATTGATTCATGATTGTGTTATTGCTTGTTCTTAAATTAGTTGTATCTAGTCACCATTTAAATTTTAAAGATGTCCTGACATTTATGTTTTGCTATTCCACGAAGGACAAACGGGATATCATGTTATTATGTTTTTATTTATAATTGAAACAAAATTATTGCTTTCAATTATTTATTATTTATTGTCAGTTATTTGTGTTACTTTTCATGTGCAACATAGTTGCTAAGTTTACATTAGTTCAAATAATATTTATCATGACTTTGTTAAAATACTTTGATCTCATCTTACAATCAATTTACATAACATTTATCAAATTTGTGTTCACTTCATGTCACCTCAAAAATTATTTTGTTATAACTTACCTACCCGAGGATGAGCAGGAGTTAAGCTTGGGGATGCTGATACGTTGCAAACGTATATATAATTTTTGATGCCCCATGCTTCTTTTATATCCAATGTTTTTATGTTATTATCATGTTTTCACATGTTTTTCTTTGTTTTCCGAATGCTTTCATTGACTAAACTATTAACAAGATGCCCAACCCAGTTGCTGTTTTTTTGCTGTTTTTCTATTTCATAAAAGTTTCGGAGGAAATATTCTCGGAAATGGCTGAAAATCCACGGAGATCAGTTTTTACCTGGAATGAAGACGAAGTCCAAAGAAGAGCCGGAGAGGGGCCAGGGGGGCACCATGGGGGTGCCAGGAGCGACCCCACCCTAGGCGACGCCTGGTGGGCCCCTTGCTTCCCTAGCCACCGCCTCTTCGCCTATACATTTTCTTTAACCCTAAAAACATCGAGGACGGATTCATTTCCTAGAAACATACAGAGAGGCGCAGTCACCTCAAAAGTTCAATCTGGGGCTTCTGGGCCCCTGTTCAAGTACCCTACCAAAGGGGGGAATCGTCACCGGAGGTCTCTTCATCGCCATGATCGCCTCCAGACAGATGTGTGAGTAGTTTATCTCAGGAGTACGAGTCCATAGAAGTAGCTAGATGGTTGTTCTCTCTGTATGCCTCCATGTTTAGAGTCTCGTGAGCTTCCTCACATGATCGAGACCACCGTTATGTAATTGTGCATGTTGTCTTTGCTGGGATCCGATGAACCATGAGATTATGATTATTATTTTCATGTCAATCTGAGATGCTTCACTTATATTCATAGAGAGTTTTAATCTTGTCTTGCAATGCTCTCCGGTGTTTATGATTACCTTGGCAACATAGTTGTTTTCACCTCCAAGAGAGGGTTTATATGCTAGATGGTAGGTTCATGCCTCCCTTATATCTGTGCTCGAGTGACAGAAACATGACGGATGGAAGGTGTGTGTTGTTGCTACTAGAGAGAAAACAATGTTGGTCTTGTCTACGGATGAGGACCAGTGCTTACATTATGATTGTTCTTAATGCATTTGTATGTTGCACACAAAGCAATCATTTCGTTGCTGCAACTTAATACCAGAGAGATTTGCTGGATAGCTTTCTTGAGGTGGACTTTTAGATATGGATGCATGTTGGATAGCGGTCCATATACCTTTACATAATGCCTACAATGTTAGACCTCGTGAACTATAACTCGTCATATTAGTATTGTTGTATGTTCATGATTTTTCTATTTCCCGGGTGTAGTTTTGTTCACCCAACATGTTTGTTTTCGTTGGAGAGACACCACTAGTGAACCTATGGCCCCTAGTCCTATTTTACTCATATTTAAAACCTTCTTTAAAGCACTTTCATAATTGTTTCCTTGTTGCTCTATTTTTAATTTATTTAGTTTTCAAGACTCTATACATTTAATTGTCTATAGCAAGACCGGAAGATTGACAACCTTCTGGAAAGTTGGGGAAAGAGAGAGTTTGTGATTGTGTGCAGGTTTCACGCTTGTTGACGTGCCAGACAACAAGCAACCTTCTCCAAGACTACGAAGTCCTACTGGTTCGATAAACCCTGGTTCCTTAACCGGGGGAAAATTTCCGCTAGACTACATCATACCTTCCGCTTGGGATCTCCCAACAACTATGTGATCATGTCAGCATCATTCCACCATGAAAATGTGAGCTTTATGTTCACTAAATCTTATCAATTAACTTCTTGGACATTTTGCTTCTTAACTCACTCAAGACTTTTTCATGAGCAAAGTCTATGCGCTTCAAAGTTCTAGGAACTCTTGCTTTACGATGAACTTCGATCTCCTCATTGTTGTGAGTAGGGATCACTTGATCATTTGGGTCCCCGTCTTGACCGGAATGTTGACCTTAATCATCATTAGTATTAGCTTCATCATGGGAAGAAGAAGATTGATCTTGGTCTTTATCCTGGCTATCATGAATAATAGGAGAACTTGGTTCTTGCATAGCAACTTGACACTAGTGGGAGGGTCTTGAACTTGTTCTTGGGTTGGTGCATCACTTGATCCATTGGCTTGATTTTATTGTGTAGATGAGGGCTCCACTTGAGTAGAACATAGTTCTTCTCAATCCAACAAAAGGTGTCCCTCAATGGGGCGGAAAATCCCACACTCATTCTTCTTATGCCATCTTGAGGTATTTCAACATCTACATTCGGATCATGAAATTACGTCACTTTGGAGGCATCATTTTCTTCGAACACCACACTACTAGATTCAATGATAATCCTTGAGGACTTGTCAAAGACTCTACAAGTGTGGGATTCGGAACCGTAACCAACAAATGTACCCTAAAGGGTTTTAGATTGGAATTTAGACAAACGAACTCCTTTTACAAAGTAGAAACACTTACAACCGAATACCTGGAAGTAGGATATATTTAGTTTGTTGGCGGTCAGGATGTCATATGGAGTCTTGTTTAAGCCTTTGCGGAGGTATATATGATTTGATAAATGACATCCCGTAGAGATAGCTTCAGCTCATAGATATGGATGAGAATTAAACTCCGCCAACATGGACCTTGCCATATACATAAGAGTCAAGTTCTTCCTCTCAGCTACACCATTTTGTTGAGAGGTATAAGCAGAGGAATATTGATGATCATTTCCCTCTTCACTAAGAAACTCATTTAGGGTGTCGTTCTTGAACTTGGATCCATTGTCACTTCCAATGGCCAATACGGGAATATTGTGTTGACGTTGAACTTGCTTGGAGAAGTCGATGCCGTCTTGTTGGATCTCATCCTTCAACTTGAAGATATAAATCCAAGTAAATCTTGAAATAGTCATAAACAATAACCAAGCATTATTTCTTCCCACCAAGACTAGCTTCGGGTACGACACCAAAGATATCCACATGGAGAAGCTCCAATATCCTCTTTAATGAAATAATAGTCTAGCTTGGGTGGATGGAGTGATGCATTTTTCCTTCAACACAAGCCCTCGAAACACGATCTTTGGAAAATGAAACATTTTCTTTTAGTCCGGGGATGTGGCCACCCTTGTGAAGACTTTGCAAAGTTCTCATGTTGACATGGGATAAGCAGCAATGCCACAACCACCCACGCCGTCCTTTCCGAATAGTTACATCGCTTGAGTGTTGGTTGACCCCGAAAAGTTTACCACATACAACTCTTTTTTGACATGCCCAATAAAGTTGTCTCTAGAGTCTTGCTCCACAAAAGTACCAGCAGATCAGGTACAAATAAGATGGAAAACCCCATCTTCCGTAAATCACAAATAGAAAGTAAATTGAAACTAAGGGACTCGATAAGCATGACATTCACAAGAATGATATTATGGGTAACTACCACCTTGCTGAGACATGTTACCTCAGATTTTGATTTATCTGCATAAGTGACAGTTGCTTGATTTATATTTGGTCTCAACTCTTTCATTAAATCATTGCTTCCGGTCATATGACTTGTCCATCCACTATCAAACACCCATTTAGATCCACCGAAAGCACAGTCCTACAAGAAATCATTGCTTGCATTCAGGTCACCATCTTTAAACAGGTGCTCTTATGTTAGCCACAAGGGTCTTGGGAACTCAAATAGAGTAGTCAATGAAATCAACATTAGGACCAACATATTTAGCATGAACAACACCATAATAATCAACAAATACAATATGGTGAGGGTTGTTAGTTCCCGCGAAGTTATTACGAGTGGTTTCGTCCCTAATGACAACACCACTCGCAACAACATTCTTCTTTGCTTGTATGGGCTTGGCCTTCTTCTTGTTCTTCTTCTTGTTGTTGATCTTGGCAACAGAACCAAGACTCTGTTTTCACATTGTGTGGTCTTTGCACTTGCACACTATCATCAATAGGGCCCTTGCCCTTATGTCTTGCAAGCTCATCCTTCAACCTAGCATTTTCCTCAAGAATATATGCATGATCACAAAAAAGAAGTAGACGAACTAGGCACATTAAATTAAGCTAGTTGAATTTGAAGTTGTTCATGTGACTTGTTGAGGGTAGAGTGTTCACCCTCCAAAGCCTTGTGAGCCTTGGTAAGCTTCTCTAGGTCCTTAGTTAGTTTATCATGACCAAAACCAATTTCAACCCTTTTCTTTTTAACCAATTTATATTTAGCAATAGCATGGTCATGATCGTTAGCGAGTTTGGACACGATTTCATTAGGTGTCTCCTCAGTAGTATCAATTTTCTCCTCAATAAGACTCGAAGCTCATGCTCTTCCTCAAGAGTGACGGTAAGAGAAGTTATGTCAATAGCATCTTCCCTTTCACCTTCTCCATTGTTGTCGAGAAGTTTTTGAGCATCTCCATATTGGCTCATGAGAAGCTCAAAGTGCTTTTTGGTATCACCTCGCAAGTTAGCCATAAAGAGATCCATAGAGGCAATTTCATCTTCTAAACTAATACTAGCAAGATCGTTCTTTTCATTTTGATTCTTAGAGCGGGATGAAGCATCCCGCGGATTGGATGGATAGGTTCTCATTGGGGAATTCGAAAAGAGATGGATATGATGAAGACGCAATTGCAATGGCGGCCACTTCACTTGTGGTCTCTTCTTATTTTTCATGATCATCATCACAGGATGGATACTCTTCTTGAGTCACCAACACAATCCTAGAGGATGGTTTCTTGTTGGAGGTGTTCTTCTTGAATAAAGGCTTCGTGCGAGTGATGTTTGACCTGTCCTTGAGAGCTACTCTAGAAGGGACACTTTCCAACAAAGTGACATTTGTCTTGACACTTTAAGCAATACCTCACTCTTTGAAACTTCTGGTATGGGCCGAAGGGGTCATAAATATTTTCTTCAGTTCTATCTTATCACATATTCTCGAATACGCTACCTGTTTGGGTCATGGATGTGACCAACGTGCGTGGGAGCGCCGTGTAAAATTCCATCGGCGGGTCCAGTGAAGGTAGCATTATCTCGTGTGGGGTGACAAATATTAATCGGGGCCCTTGTTGTGCCAAGGATCCGATCTTCCACGACAAGGGTGAATGTGCGGGGTTGAAGAATGCTCGGAATGATTCAAGAACCTAACGCTGGACAAACCACACACCTGAGTGTGAAATTTGTATCAAGACTAAGGCTACTTTTGGGAAAAGTGACGCACATGTGATGGTTACATCTCTGTTCCTGGAAGGAATTACCTTCACGGCGGAAAGAAATCTTAATTAATTCTCAAACCAGTGAGGGATGAGGAATATAGTTTTCAAATCTAAAACCAACTTTTTCAAGAAACCTTTTCAAAAACTTGCATCGTGTCTATGACTGTTGGTCAGGACATTAGGTAGTGCATGAAAAGACAACACTTTTTTTTACCCGAGCTTTTTGAGTAGCCCTCGTTATTCAACCCTTATGTTGACCCTTTTCTTAGACTTTGAGGAGACCAATGACGTTAGCGATCAATGCACCGAAGACACGGAGTTCTACTATGAAGCATCAGATCTTTCCGGAGGGATCGAAGGAGTCGATTACATCATCGTTTTATGGAGCCGATGATAATTAAGAAGACGAGCCAGAGGAGTATTTAAGCGAATCTAGTATAGTATTAGAAGGAAACCTGGTCGAACAACTCTTGATCTAAGTTGTTGAGATATCATGGTTTTCTTCTTGGTTTTGCAAGTAGTTCATCAATTGTCTCAAGTTCATTTTGAACCGTTTAATTTTCCTCAGATGACCGAGTAGGAGGTTGAAGAGTTTATTCGTTTCTTGGCTTGTAATAACAAGCAGTATGAACTAGTGGCCCCGCAATATTTCTTTTGTACTACTCTGAGAGATGTAATATTTATGGAGAAAGATCTCGGTAAATTTTATTTCAATGACTTGTGCACTACACATGCAATGGTGACATGGTGTCATCGCTCAACCGCCGCTCGGAACAGCAAAACTACGACACATAGTCATGTCCCTTTTCTCTACTACTATTAAAAGAGCAAACAAATTCTTCGCTAAATACACCCCAACGCATGTACACATAACAATGACACCCAATCACCACCCCCCGATTAGCGCCACTTTAGATCTAATCACTAACGTAAAACTTCCGCTTATCAACGTGTACGCTTAGCAAATTGCACGACAGACGAAACTCTGCCGAGGGACGAAAAGTTCCGCCCCTAAATTGGGGGTCCACACCTAAAATCAGCCCTCAATCTCCGTGAAAGCAACAAATCCCGTAATCTCTTCTTCCTTGCTGGTTGTCTCTGCCGGAGATAACACCACCGCTTCTGTAGCCGTACTCCGCTTCGCCATCTAAGCCGCCGCCAGAAGATCCAAGCGCAATCCCACGCCGTGGCCGCCTCTTCTCCCCCACCGCAGGCTTTGTACATCATGTGGATTCGTCGACTTCTAAGCTGATGCCCCAATTCCTCACACGGACGCCACGACCTGGATGATGGCGACCCATTTAGCATCTCCGACCACGTCCTCGACTGATTCTTCCTCACCCCGAGCAACCACGTCTTCCCTGCCCTACATACCTGTGCTGCATGCTAGCTCTCATGTGCCGCTGGTTGTTGGTGCTCTGCGCCCCCTCCAGTCATCAAGGTGTTGCATCCATCTTAGGGAGTACCTAATATTCTAATCATTTTTATTTTACGGATCGGTGAAACAAGATGTACCACTGTTCCGTCAGTGAAACACCAAAATAATGGTAATCTGAATTTGAGAACCAATTAGACCTACTTTGGATAATTACATCCCTGTCATTGTTAACCACCATTCCTGATTTTTTTTTTCTATAGTGCAATTTCAGTACCTTAATGCCTTCATGCAAATAGGTTCAGGAAGAGAACACCTTAATCAGTTAAGCGATACACGTTTACTTGAGTGCTCTGAAAGCTACACTATCCTGGCAGAATATGACCACATTTCAGGTATTGGGAAAATTCTAAATAATTGAGTATATCTTTTAAAACACTTGGATCAGTGGTTATTAGTGGATTTTCTTTCACTTGTACTAGTAGTGTCGTCAGGCTTGTTGTGGCAAGGTTTGAAGACCGAGTTTTCAAATCTGAATCGGATGTCCAGTCTACATTTGAGGGTTACACCAATGTTCTACTGCAACAGCTTATTGTACTTTTTGTTCATCGTTCATGTGTACTAAAAGCTACTCCAAGCTTGGCTATATTGTACTACATAATTTATTCATGTTGATGCAAGTCAGAAAAGGACTGTATGCTAAATTTTTTGCAACATAACAGAAGAAGAAACAATTCAATCTGGCTTTGGGATTAGGACATTTCAATGGTCCTTTTTATGTTATTCCTGATAGTCTGACAAGTGGCATATTAAAAAGCTCCAAGTTCCAGGTAAAGAATTTATATCCAGTTCGTCGGTGGTAATGTATCTGCGTGTAAATATTGACTTTGTTTTTAGAGGACGAGATGAATGCTCTCGCTGGTTCTTTAAGGTATAACACCCTTCGTTGTGTTCTGGAGCCGCCAGCCAGAGAAGCCAAAAGGAGGAACAACGTCTATCTCTGTCTTAGAGCATGTCTAACAGACCTCTTATGTTTTCGCCCCCTAAAACGCGTGTAGAGGGCCCTGTATGCACTTTTCGTCGGCCGAAAACTCGTGCGAGCTAGCAGACCCCGTACCCCCACCCCGTAAAACAGAATATTCTGTTTTACGGGGTGGGGGTACGGGGTCTGCTAGCTCGCACTAGTTTTCGGCCCCTCAAAAACAGGGTTTTGCAGGGTTTTGCACAACTAGACAAACATATCAAACATGGCAGATTCAAGATATGCGATGCATAATCCATAGTTTTACATCACAAATAGATCAACAAGTTCATAGGTCATGTTCTAGGCATGGAGGTTCCCAAAAGTACTGCCACCACCAACGCGATACACATCAATCAAGGAGCCCACCGTCGGCACCACCACTCACCGGAGTTGAAGCACCAAGGTTGGTTGCCTCGCGAGCTTGACGCGCCTGCAACTTCCTCGCCATGATCTCGGCCTTGCTCTCTTTCCACCACAGCAGCTGATCGTCCTCCATGTCCTTGGTGTTCATCATCATGATCTCCTTCTCCTCGGCCAAGAGCTCCTTCATGGCTTTGGTTTGTTTGAGAGCCAACATCTGGGCATCCAACTCGGCCTTGCGCATTGCCTCCTCCCGTTTTGCTGCCACCTTGGCAAGCTTGACCTCCTTCTTCTTCTCGGCGATGAGGACCTTGGTCTCCAATGTCTTGAATGCTATTTCCTCCTTTGCCCTAATGTGCTGATCCATCTTGTCCTTGAAGCTAGCTGCCTCGGCTTCTAGCCTCTGCCTCTCCTTCGCCTTCTTGTTGCCCTCGGGCTTGCCTACGTTTCGACCACTCATGTCTTCCTCTTCATCATCCATGTTGAGCATTGCCTCCTTCTTGCACTTTGGTTCTTCGTCCCTCAACTTCCACTTGGGAAGGTGTTGGAGCAACTTGAAGCAATGTTCAAACTGAAATTCCTTATTCTTGGAGGCGACCATGTCTTTGTACCGCAATTGAGCATACTTGGGCTGCACATCAACAATGTAGTGTGATGTTTACACAAGAACACATAGTTTGCACAAGAAATATGTTACAAAACTTACGCAGTCCGATGCCACACATCCACTTGGTGGATTATCCGCCACTCGGTCCATGGCAGCGCTCCAACGAGAACAAGCTGGCTTGATCGTGTTCCACCGGCCTTCAAGGGAGCGGTAGGATCGATCCGCCAAACTCTTCGTGCGAGGCTTGAGCTTGTGGTAAAGATCCTCAATGCGTTGCCAATAGCGCTTGCCGGTTTGATCAGTGCCGGTGGAAGCATCCATACACACTTTGCCCCACGCACGGACCAATGTCACATCTTCAATCTCGGTGTAGTTAGACTGTTTCCCCGGTTTGCTCCGCCGCGCAGCAGCCGCCTCGACCTCAACCACGTCGTCGTCCGCCTCTTCGTCGGCCTCTTCATCCTCGGCATAATCAGCATGGTCGTCGTCGAACGCACCAATGCCCGCCTCCAAATCGACCGCTGAATCATTGAGCATGGCCATGTAGGTTGTTGCAACGGGCGGCGCGGGAACTTCGTCGAGCACCTCGCGGACGTCAGCAGAGGAAGGCGTGGGCGCAGGCGGAACGAGCGGCGCGGGAACTTCGTCGAGCACCTGCGTGGGCGGAACGGCCGCTGCAGGCGTCGCGACCTTCTTCGCCTTTGGCGGCGGCCCCCTCATCGCAGACTTCTTCACCCGGCCCCCTTTGGCGGGAGCAGTAGTGGTCGCCGCCACCGCCGCTACCGCCGCCGGTGTGTCGAAGAAGATCTTCGGGGTCCTCTTCCTCTTCATCGGCATGGTGGCGGAGATGACGGCCGCGACTTCGGTGGAGGTCGGCTGACCACTCACGATGTCGACGGGGACATTATTCACTACCTCAGACATGGGTGGTGCGTCGCCGGTGGTCGGAGGGGCTTGTGAGAGGTCCATGCCGGCGAGATCTGGCCACGTGGTGGCCGGGGAGGGCGAGGCGGCGGAGATCCGGCGGCGGCGGAGGCGGTTGGGAGGACTGAAATGGGTTCGCGCGCAGTTGGGGAAATGGTGAGGGGTTGGCCCTCTACATCTCCTCCCGACGCGCACATGCAGGGGTCGACGGGACGCCCCCTACCGAAACTTGTAAAAATTTGTCCGGGGTGGTCGATTTAGGGGGTCTGCTAGATGGCCGGGTAGAGCCCAAACCCGTATATCAGCGGTTATTATACGGGTTTGGGCCATTTAGGGGGTCTGTTAGACATGCTCTTAGCGCAGAGACGATGGCCTTCCTCTCAATCGCCACACAAGTTGGGGACGGGCAGTATGAGACCGAGGAACAATATCGCTTGCTACAGGAAGTCTCTATGCTCATTTAGTTTAGATACATTTGACCATTTTTGTCTACATTTTCATTTTCTGGCTGTAAGGTTTATCATTTGTATTGCACCAATTGCCTTTGGTTAGCGGACAGATGTGGTGTGGCGATGCCATACAGTTTAACGCCTTGTCCATGGAGCTCTTCATCCTGAAGTTCCTATGCTCCTGCTCCTACTTGTCACCGTTGCAGATTTTGTTTATGCTCGCAATAAACTCAGGTATTCTTTCTATGTTTTATAGGCGCTTCAGTTGTGCCTCTGCTCGCAATAAATTGGGCCACTGACAAACCAATCAAAGGAGCAATGTTGCGGTACAGAAATCCTCCCAAAAGAGGCATTCTTTGATATGGATTAAAGGGTAAGCCATTGCTTGTGTATAGCTTTGACAGGATTAAAGGGTAAGCCATTGCTCCCAAAAGAGGCATTCTTTGATATGGATTAATTATAATTCTATCTCGTATAGTGGTGCTTATTACTTCAAGATTTAAGCCGGGTGATGAGCGAGGCTTCTCAGAGCATCAAACGATTTGTGTCTATGTCATGTGGGCCACCACAGCCCTTGGAGTAAAAAGACCATGCTCACACTAAAAAAAGCACCTCGACTCCCACGAAACTTCCCTGGTAGACTTTTCCTCTCTCCAACCCCATACCAGCTAGGTTTCCGGCCGGCGGCCGCCGCCTAGCCTAGGCAGCACCGCTGCTCCAGCAGCTCTCCTCGCCCACACGCCCTCCAGCACCCACTTCTCCCTTCCGGCAGCACAATCTCTAGGAACCAGCGCTCACAGTGGACTCGTCTTACATTCCCGCCTCTGATGGGCCTGCGCCCATCATGGCCAGCACTCCCTATGACAGAGGAAGAAGAAGGCGTTACAATAGGTGAGAGTGGGGATGAGGTCGTCGGTAACGGCGGACCTGCAAGGCACGCGGGGCAGGGGTTGGTGCTTGGTCTGTCGCCGCGCTTTCCCACGGGTCACGGAGAGCACCACATCTGATCTGGTACAGCAGGTCAAGAAGTAGCAGCTGCCACGAAGGGAGACTAGGGCGGTGGCGAGGCAAGACAGTTACCGACGACCTCATCCTTCAGAAAGGTGAGATGGTGTTGGATCTGTTTATACTCTGTCTATTGTTTTTGGTTCTGATCTATCGAGACATTTTTGGGTTGATTTTTGTACTTAAAATTGCCACAAGTCATGAGAAAACCTGAAGATAATGGTTTTCCCAAGTATTTTTCTCTGTCTGACTTTCCATGACCGCTGCTGGTAACTCTGCCACTTCTGTAGTTTTGGCTCTCTCTGCAGTTGATTTGGTAGCTTTATTGAACGCAACTTTCGAGCTTCCTGAGGTAAAAGTGGATGTTCTCTTTTTTTAGGATGGATTACATCATCTTTACATAGGAAATAAGGTATATTTGAGACATCTGCACGATCCCCTTATTACTTCTAACACCTCATAATTTATGCCTCCTCTTAGAATCCCACTCTGGATGCTTCTTTCCTCATTCTCTGTCATATTTTTTTCATTCTTCCTGGTTTTTAACTTACTGGAACAATTCTTCAAATGGATTGAACTTTTACCAATTGGCCTTATTTGTTGTCTACCTTGAGTTGCGTAAGCTGTGATGTCGTTCCCCTCGAACTCTGAGGTAAGCAGGCTAGCTTTTGGTTCTGAACTGGCGAGTTTACATTGTTTTCTTTCCACAAAGAAATTTCCAGGTGTTCATTCTCCATGACATTGTAGCCGATGGTTGATCCATTGAACAATGCTTCCATGGCTTCAGCTGCCATTTGAGTATTTGGCCCAATATCATATGCTTCATATAAATCATTGGTAGAACAAAATGGTTCTGGTTTCTTCAGACAGGTCATGGCCAAGTCCTCATCAATGCATTCTAGCATGGCCCCAGCCCTGGTACCTGATCCATGGTTCTTGTCTCGATTGATTTTTAATCCAGAGCATGCTTTAAAGCATTTGTATGAGTTTTAGAGGGTGTTGAATCGTATATAATCAGTCAATCTGCGTCTTGGTTGCTGCTTTATTGGTGGTCTAATTTTCGTGTACATCATCAGGCTTATTGACTAGAACTCAATTTTTATATATCATGGGTTAAATTAACATTTGTTAAAGATAGACATGACAACCTACCTTGAGCGTTCAAAGGATTTCATAGCAGGCGTCTCCCATTTAGTGTAAAAAAGGAAGCTATGGAACCCCCCTTTGAGTGCCCTGTAACTATCGCCTTAATTTCCCAATACGTCTTTCTTGCCTTGTGAACAACTTTGTGATATCTAGACGTAAAATTTTATTATTATAGGAGGAGAAAAATTGACCGTGCACCTTTAACCAGAGTAGCAGATTTTTTAGCAAAAATATGCATTTGCATTTAATTTTCTCCTAGAAACATATAAATAATTTGTTGGCTATAATCCTTCCATTTGACATGGTTGGAAGGCTTAGCTCGAGCTGCATCCATATTTCGATGCAATTTTACATGTTACATAGCTTCCATATAAAAATGTTTTATCACGTATCTAAGGCCGAGACAAGTTAATATGTATAAAATAGAAAAAAATGGCATGTATTGACTACATTCTTGTGATTTTGGAACAACAGGGTTTGGTGTTACTATGGATGTATAGCAGTTTAGCATATTTCTATGTGGCTTGCAAGTTTTTCGTGAACACAGGGATGTGAGCTGTGGCTCTTGGTCTTCATAAAATTAAGGTGGCCTAAAAGATATCTTAATTTATCACGGTAATCTGGATGCACCAGTCCAGCATAGTTCTATGTGGCTTGCACGTTTTCAGTAAGATCCGCATTGTGAGCTGTGGATCTTGGTCTTCAAAAAATTTAGGTTCCCAAAAAGATGTCTCAATCTATCATGGTAACTGTGGAGTCGCTTTTCTAAAAAAAAAAACATATCATTTTGTTCTCGGCTTTTCTTTCAAGTGATAGACTGCACTACATTATTGTCTTGCTATCCTTTTGATGTTTGCTTGATTCATTCTATATGTCAATCAAGAATCTCATGATTTCTATTGTTAGTCACCATGGTTGAGAGTGGAAATTATTAGTTGCCCCTAAAAGAAGAATTAATTAGTTTATGATGTTGAAATTTTATTACATTGGAACCTAATATGATTGTTTGAAGGAAGATATGTTGACAAATGAACACCGACAAGAGCCAGCTTGAGGTTTCTCAGGATTTAACTCTCACTGTTGTGCAGTCCCACAATCATCGCATGTGTTTCTTTGAGTAAAACAAACTTTGATTTTACTCCCCTAGGTGTATGATCCTAGCTTATGCATAGCCAGGTCATGACGTGCCACCTTTTCACCATGGGTTCACTGCCCACTTGCCAGAATCTTAGATCCATAGGCGGAAGGTAGGGACAGACCATAAGAGGGTGCATCATCTCTCCAGAAAAGACCCTGCAGTTTTGGGGTCCTCACTTCCATATACCAAAAATTCACCCTGTTGCTTTATTCTAACCGGCGCCGTTGGCAGTCTACACTGTCGGCCACACTTCCATGCTCCCTTGCTCGTGTTGTTCTCTCTGCTCGGGCGACATGCGCAGTGAATGGGTTCAGGGGACGGTGTCCAGTCGGGTGGCGGTGTTGGTGCTCTTGGCCAGCGCACTCCTGGCATTACGATTGACAGAGAGCTCGAGGGTTTGAGGAAGAGGTAAGAAGTTTTTGAATTCTAACATGGTCCACGCCTTATGTATTTGTCACGAATACTCGCCTATCCTGGCCACGAATACTCGCCTATCTACTCGCCTATCCTGGCCATATGGCCATACCATGTCTTCCCCAATCCAATCTCCTCGTCGCTCATGTCGTCCGCGCTGGAGATACGGCCACCAGGGGATCGCCCGCCACTAGGAACCGCCCCGCATAGATTACCCGTGGTGGCATCGACCTCGCTTGATCCGGCCTCCATGGACCCCAGGTCATGCCTTCGTTCTTCTTTGTTCTTTCTCCTGCCCAGATTGATTGTATTTGCTTTTACCACCAGATCCAACACCGCCGGCAGCCTGCTTGATTGTATCAGCTTCCACCTTTTTTTCTTGGGGTTGATGGTCTTATGGTCCCAAGAATTCTGGCCGGAGGTCGTGCGCTGGGGTTCGTCGGAGGTCTTCAGCTCGATTTGTTCATCCGTGTCAGATCTTGCAATTCTGTCGATCCAGGACACTGATCTGTGTTCTTGTGGGCATTTGTAGCTTTTTAAGATGGTGAGTTATATACTAGACATTCTTAAGTTTGAGATGGGCAATCCTACTGCCAATACATTCCTAAGGCTGTTCATCAGATCTGGACAAGAAGACGAGAAGGTAATGATCCACAACTCTCAAATGTTACTTTTCAGGTCTGCTGCTCATGTAAATTGTTGTCTCATCTCAAGTCGTCTAATGCTTGCTGCAATTTCCTAGCATGTCGTTGGAGTTCATGGGGAGCTATCTTACCTACCTGAGCCAGTTGGAATACGGTTGTGTCCGGTTCTTGCTATCGGTTGTTGCAGCTTCAAAAGTGTTCGCTGCATGGCTCACCCTTAGTCCAGACTCCAATCCTTGGGTACGAAATAGTTCCATGGCATCCAAAGTGTTGCTTTTGAACTATCTGCTTTGAAATGGAAACTCATTTTGTTTTATGTGGTTGCAGATCAAGAAGTTGCAATTGGTTTACCGGTACAACGCATCTAACCCGAACGACTGCATTACTACCATACATGACTTGCAGCTCCGCAGGAAAGGACAATCTTGGAATGCAATTTGGGACAAATACAAGAAACGCAGAGTAAGCACGAATTTTAACAGGACAATTTACATAGTGATCATTGCATAATTCTGCCGCTGGTCTAATAGAATTATGTAATCATCTCTGAAACAGTTCTAGGGTATATCGGCATTGCTACCGCCTATTGTGATCCCTGCGTCATACTTTGGAGACCTCAAGTAATATGGTTCCTCGATGATGTTGTACTAAGATCCAACACTGAGCTTTCCTCGATGGTGAATTGGTCATACATGATGACTCAAGTTCGGAAGTGGCTTTTGTGTGTCCAGTTAGGGTAGCCATATGTCCTTAGATGCTGGTAATGTCAAACCTCAACTAAGCACACTTAGAATTGATTTAATATAAATTAATAGCTCAGTAGGAGGGACAGTCGAGGCAACTGGAAACCTGTACCTGTGTATCATACTCATACATTACGATCTGAAACCTTTATTTATTGGCCCACAATTGCAATACTTGATTCCCTGGTTCCTCTAATTTTTTTTCCTTCTGCTATTGTTCTTTAGATCAGAGGTAAAATTAGGTGTATAGAAACAACCTGGTATAGTGGGTCATTTTTCTTGGATCAAATCAGAAAGTCTTGTGACTCCTATTGATGAGATCTCTTATGATAGAATTGATGTTCTTATTTATTTACTGATATATCAACTCGAACCATCAATATATCTCCTGAAATTATTTTACTGACAGATCAATGCCAACCAACAATACCCCTTGTTCTTTTAGCATTTTTTATTTTTCAATTCATATCATTTGTGTAAAACTTAGGCCAGAGCCCAGAGGTAAAATTAAGATTGTGTATAAACTACCTAGCTGGTGGGCAGTATGCACCGCTTAATTCCTACTGATGTGCTCTCCACATCATTTTTCTTGGATCAAATCAGGCAGTCCTATGATTGTTATTTATCGGATCTCTTAGGTAGAATTGAGAATCTTATTTATTTCATCACAGATCAATGCCATCCATTTATATATTTCTTGGCAATTGTTTGAGTGGCATACTGCAATGCACTGGAAGTCGATCATGAATAGTGTGTATATGCTCTGGGGCTTGATAAAAGCTAACGTGACTCCAAAATAATAATTGTTTGCCTGAATGTTCTACCCTGAATATGAACGCTGGAGATTGGGGTGATAAAAACATTGCAAGATGGAAATAATATTTGTTGTGAAACAAGTGCTTACATTTTTATTCCATGATTTACTTATGTTCCTTGGTGAACTTGTTTTCTTTTCTATTCTATATACTGCATCAAGACGTTGAATTTTGTTGTGGTTGACCTCTGCGCCTTACTAGAGCAAAGAGTTAGAATTTAAATAAAATATAGGGTGATTTTACTACTATTGAGCTTCTATTGAGCCTATCTTTTTATTAAAACTATAGCTATAGATAGATTCTTATTTGTTTTCCTGGAAAGGAAGAATTTTCCTAGAGCACAATGATCCAACAGCTGCTGAAACGCCTTGTCCATACTACTAGCTGTGCCACGTAAGAAATATATGTGCCGAATGCGTTCACAACACACAACGATTGGCCCACGGATTCTGTGTGCCATGCAAACGCATGCCAGTGCTGCATAGAACGCATCCGCTACAACGAAAGATACAATGCTGGGCAGACGGCCCGGCGAAGCGGGCTTGCCCGTCTAGTTAATGTGAATGTTGCATGCAACCATAGAGAAAGAAATACCACATACAATATGTTTAATTCGCACGGAACATAAGGGGGTTTCCACATAGTTATTTGTGTTGTTTAATAGTTGGCTTTGTGTTCTTGGTATCTAGGAATTGAGATAGTGGCCTTGTTACTTCTATAAAAGCTAAAGGATTGTGAGGCTTCTCCTGCGTCCCACCGAGTTCCTGCCGAGCTGCCACGTGGCGAATTTTGGTCCGTCCACCGTTTTGCTCACAGCCGTTGGATGCGTGCGGGTCGGCACAGCAGAAGATGTGATTCACTTTCTTCACCTCGTGGGAGAAAAAACGTCCCCGCAGTAGAAACCCTAGAATCCTTCCTCTCTATCTCTCCCCCGAGCCAATCCTCTTCTCCGCTCTCCTGCCGCGCCGCCATCAAGCGAACGCATCTGCGCACCTCCACTCTCCACCGTCGGGGACAGAGAGGCGAGCAACAGCGACGAGGGAGGAGAAGCTTCACCGGCTTAGCCTGCGGATTCGGCGCCGGAGGATCGAGCGAGATCTACTCGCATTGAAGCACTGAAACATTCAGCGGCTGAATCAGGTCCCCGGCTCCCCGCCGGTGAGTTCCTCCATTATTTCTTCGTTTCTTGTCGTGCGATTCGTTTCTTGGCTTGCAATTTGTTTCTTAGACTGAAATTTCTTCTGGGTCCTTGCACAGACTGAGAGGAGGTCGCTGCGGCGGCCACTGGAAGACCAGCGCGCATCGCCGGTGTCCGCACCTGAGATGGTAGTGCTGGCCGCCGAATCCGCCATGTGCTTCGATGTGGACATGACCCCGTGCATGCCTTCCCTCCCGCTCCAGCCCGTCCGGCAGACCAAGTATTTCTCTCCTCTCTCATGGTCACCCCACGTGAGCTTCTTCCTCTGATTCCTACCTCCCTAATATTTTTTTGTTTTGCTTCCAAGAGATATTTACATGATTATTGAACAAGTTCTTATCTCGTTGCTTTTGATAACTATGAAATTTACAAGCTCCATATACGCTCGGTTTTAATGGATATCAGGTTTTAATCTCTCAGTTCCCCTTTGATCTTTTTTTTGCAGCTCAGTATGACTGGGAAGTGCTTGATGTCATGTCCGAGCCGAGTGTCCGTCACCACAATGGGAGGGGTCAGAGTCGCATCCAGTGATTGGACGACATGGAGGAGCTCCACTGTGGAGACATTGGACTGGAAAATGCCTCATTATTGCGGTGTTGGCTGCACCCATGCTTTTGAGGGGAAATTTCAAGCAGTTGGCTTGGGACGAGAAGGGAAGGAATGCTACAGTTCCACTGCAGCGGGATGCCAAGTAGGTCCTTACGTCCTCTTCCACAATTTCACTTTTTTTTGTTGCTTGAACATGTCGTGGGACATGTGCGCCTCGCGAGCCGGGCTTTGGAGATGAGGCCTTTTGTCATTTCTTGGAATTAATGTGCACTGTCTAACTATGGTTTATAAAGCGTTGGTTAATTCTTTATTATATATTTATATGCAGGTGAGTGTCCCTAGGAACAGCTCCTGCAACACAAGATCGTCACATCTCCAGGTTTATTCATGTGAAAATATGAAAAAGTCTGTTTATTTATGCACCTACTTCCTTAATGTTGGCGTAGTTTATACAATGTTTTTTCATACCATGCTTTATTTGATGTCTAAGTTCCCTCGGGGCAGGATGCTCTTTCAGTCCGTGTTTGTGAAGAACTTGTCAATAAAACCGTCAAGGACCTTGCTGAATTTTACTCTTATGTGTACTCTTTTGATGTCCAATGAATGTTTCTCCTGATACCATGGAGTCATTCCTCGAGATTCAGATGAATAAGGCGTTCCGCTATGTTATCTTCAAAATCGAGGAGAAGCAAAAACAGGTTATTGTGGAGAAGACATGGGTTCGAACTGAAAGATATGATGATTTCACAGCTTCTCCCTTGAAAATGATTGCATATATGCCCTTTCTGATTTTGGCTTAGTTACTGGGAGAATATGTAGAAAAGCAAGATTTTCTTTGTTGCGTGGTGAGCTTCATAGTCACTTGTCCATATGTTAATTCTTGCATTAACATGATCAATTATCTGTCAGTGAGGTGGGACACCTACTTGCTTTGCATGCCTAAATGTGTTGTTTCTGTTCGTAGTGACTTGTGCCCCTTCCCGTTTGTGTTCAGATTAATACATAGATTTTAGTAGGAATGATGAAGTGATCTACCTGTTGGATAGTTTGGTGGCTGGTCGATTATCTGTTTATTATGGTTTTCATACTGAACCTGTACAATGACTTGGGAATATGCAATATAACAAACCTATACCATGGGTTCTCAATCCAGATCATTGGTGAGTGCCTAAGACAAGATTGCTACAATATTTGTTATGTCCAGTGTGCACTGAATTGCCTCCATACTGCAATATTTGTTATATCATGTGTGCACCGAAACACCTCCATACTGTTTTATTTGAGATTCCTACAGTGCACTTATATTTGCCAATATACGTAAGCTTGTTTTCTCAGCCTTACATTTTTTATAAAATAAATCTTGGCGTGTTTATACATATTCATTCAATGGTCACTGTCTCTTTTTCTAAACTGCTAATTAAGAACACTTGCGTGTAAGAAGTGTGATGATTCTTTTGTAAACTGTCACTCATGTTATTGCTTTCATTATGGCTATTCGGTAACCAAAATGCATAACCGATGTGTGCCCTACTGATCAAGGCAATCTGTGGTAAACAAGAATTCCGTGGTTCTGACGTACCTAACCTTTCTCACTCTTTTGTATTGTAGGTGATATTCACGTTGGCCGCTCAGGGCCACAAATTGCCACAAGAAGAAATGTGGCCGCATCAATCAGGTGAGCGTTCTTTTATCTTATCTTCAAATAAATTGGAGGTGGATCCATGTTCCTTTCATTAGGGACACAATAATGTTATTAATAATATTATTTATAATGCTTGTTTCATTGTTAGTTCCACTAGCTCCACCCATCAGCTTAATTGTCCTGCATCCCTTCCCCTGCACCTTCACTGACCAGGAAAGTAGCCATGAGAGGTAGGGGCATACTTTTCTTTGCCCTGCATCTTCTATCTCTGTTGCTCTTACCCTCATGGGGGCTGTTTTTTTTTTGCGCATTCTCATAATCCATGAGAATGATTTATACATGCAAATCAATTGATATCAATCTGCCTCCAATCCACGTTTCAGAGTATATTGGCTAAAAGGAGCAACGTTCTCATGTAAAAAGAGTTAGTCCTTGTGGATTTGGCCAAAATTTTGCTCACTGTTTTGTACATTGCAGGTATGCTACAAGATTATAGGATTTTCTTTATCCTTTGGAGTTACAACCACTTTGTACCCGTGAATCCAAAAATAAAATGTGATCCATTCATGGATGGCGTGGTGTAAGATCCCTTCTTGGTACCCCTTTGTACTTTCTGTAATACTTTCTGTAATACTGTATGCATGAGACATGTATCTTAAGACATGATGATGCCCGCATCATCTTCAGTCAATAAACATGATATACTAGGCGAAACAGTTCATGCTGATCACTCGCTATCTATTTTTCTGTTATTGAGCTGGATGTGTAGAGTTTCATGTTGAGACTGTGGAGTAAAAGAATATTAGTTTCATCGTCTGGGATGTCGGGCGTCAAGACAAGGTATGAAGATCAGATGCATCTAAAACCCTTTGTTATTTTGCACTTATGCACTGTATGCAATCTATTATCTCTATTTTCTGTACTGTCAAGAGCCTTTTTTTTATATCGTCTCCACCTCTTTCATTTCCAAACCTGCCTCTTTCTTGAACATTGTTTTTATTTTCTCTCTCTTTGACTTTTGATTGATCCTTGTTTAATACTGCTTGTTGCTTTAGTCCACTCGGTGAAAACGGATCAGAAGTGGGCTTATCAGTACTACTTATGTTTCATGTACCATGATTGAATGATTCAGTTGGTAACTAAAGTGTAGTTTGACAAATGAAACATGCTTGTCTCTAGCTTTGCCTTGTCTTCTGTATATAATATATATAATCCAGCTAGCATATGTCCGTACGAGACCACTTGCAGAGGAACCACCAAAACCATATGAGGTCAACCCCACTAAAAAATGTTGAAGCCTTTTTGTCGTCTGATGAAAAATTATGTTTAGCAACACTGATCTGCAAAGACCTGGGCCAATTGACTCCACAGACTGAATGTGGCATCAACACTCAGAGGAGAGTACTCCAAACTAATTACAAGCATTTGGTTTCTTTGGTTTTTCTGGTTTTCTTCAGATTTAGTTGTTTCAGTTTTCCAAAAACAACAAATTAACTTGTTATAAATTCTTGGAACTAATTGATAACCAAAATGTCGTTTTGATTTCCAGGATACACCAAAAAAGACGGAACAAAGGAGGTGCAGATGTGGCAGGTGAGAATAATCAAAGAGGAACTAGCTGTGGAGGACGTGCGGGCGTCAAACTTGGATTGGTGTTTGACTGGCTATTTGAGTGTATGCTGATGTGGTAGTTAATCAATTGGTCCCGTGACATGGTTGCATGCTTCCGCGTGATGCCTATTTCAGTCATGTATCGTACGAAAATTTGAATGTCGGTTCTGCCGCATAGCCTAACTCATTATTCAGTATTACAGTCATGTAATCCTGCGGTGCTTCCACATAGCCATCAATTTACACATGCTCTCTTTATATGTATTACACACATCTTGGTTGTTTCTGTATATCGGCGGGCTGCATTTCCTTTTTCTTATGTGCTCCGGCTTAGTTGAGTGTCCTTTTATACCAATGTGCCAGGTTTCTGCGCAGAGATGAGAAATATCTCCTCGATTTACAAAGGGCTAGCGGGCCGCATTTCCTTTTTCTTATCTGTGTGCTCCAGCTTAGTTGAGTGTCAATATTACAGGTTTCTAAACATGTGTAAATAGTAAGTCTTCTTTCAGCGCCTATATGTTAAATTAGACCTGGACGAGCAACCAAGCAGTAGTTATAGCCCAAAGGTTCTTTCTAGCCGCTGCTAGGCTATAGAACGATCAATTCAATTTTGGCCCCTTAGGACGTACCGCTGCGTCTTGTTGCTGAATGGTGTACTTAATTAATTGGGTGCATATCGATGGACTCGAAAGAATAATCAGTTTTATACTGTAAATATATGTGCTCCGTTGTCCAATCTGGCAGTAATGTTGTGCATAAATAGATGTTTAGATGTAGCAAAATCATCAGACTTAAAAATGTTATGATCAAAACCTAGATAGTGCTTCAATGCTGAGTCTGTTATGTTTAGCTAAAGCATTCAATATTCTTCAGCTCACGCTAAAATAATAAAAACACTAAAAACAAGATAAAACTTATGGCTCATACTCCTGAATTTTGTCATGCCAATGGCAGAATCACAACAATGCGCACAACCAGAAAAGACGTGAAACCTAGCGAGCCGCCTTGCTCATCCGAAAGATATTGATGGAGGCAGTAGAGGTTGGAAAAAATAACACGAAGTGATTCAACAACTCATTCAGTCAACTGTCGTGAAACCATAGAGAGCATACTTGGTCATCCGAAAACTAATGATGGAGGCAGCGGAGGCCGGAAGAAATAACACGAAGTGACTCAACAACTGATTCAGTCAATTCTGGGTTGCGCACATCTGGAGACACCATGCTTTCAGTCTATGTTTCTATGCCTCTAAGTTTCTTAGAATAAATATTTCTGAGGTCAGTAAGTCTCAATCGTAAATCTCAATTACGGACAAAAACTTATATACCAAGCACGTAAAACTTATGGATAAAATACTATCTTGCTTTTACCATTTGCTTGAGCAGTGAGCAGATGGGTCTTTCAGTTGAAAATAAATTCAAGCCCGAACCTTTTTCCCGCGCCAGTCGTGCAGCATGAAATCCACCAAGTTTTTAATTTCTCTTAGCTTATATGAACTATACTATACTATGTTTTTTTTGTTACATCATGGCGCATGTTCTTGACTGAAAATAACTTGCCAGTTCTACGGTCGATGAATTTCATTCGCAGATAATGACTTACACGGACATCAAAACAAAGTTGCAATAAACTTAGGGATGGTCAATTTTTTCTTATGTAATAAAATTATAGCATAAATTCGATATTTGCGCCAAGCGGGCGCAACGGGTCATCTAGTATATAAAAACGGAGGTAGTATTAAATTTTCTTTTCTTTTGCAACCAGCTAGCTAAATCATGTTCTAAAAAAAAACTAGCTAAATCATGTTGTATAAAAAAATAGCTAAACCATGAGTATGTTTAGAACAAACCGATTGGCCGTATGCTCTTTGGACATTGTAATGCAGATTACTATCCATTTTGAATTTCATCTATGGTACCAATTTAGATGGGGAGAATGACTTTGAAGATGACCTTTTGGAAAAGTAAAAGGTCGATGTAAGTATATGTCTTGCAAACTATAGGTTGTAACCAAATATTATGATCTTTAGTTTGCATTGAGATGCAGAATTTTGAATACTCATGTTCGCACCAGTAGTTTGATGGCGATCTTGTATACCCAATAGACGAGAATGCCCTTTGTATTGGCACAGCAAGAGAAACTTGATGAGCATGTCAGATTGCTAGAAATAGCTTAGTTTGAGGATAGGAAGATTCAATCAACATTTAAACTCGCCGAGTACATAGATGTACTCTAATCATTGCATGTGAAGATTAGAAAACGAAGATTGAAATTTAGATTATGTGCATTGCACGGGCACACTTACTAGTTCCTTTGAAAACAAGCGAACACTAACTTTTTCTAGGAAGTATTTTTAGACAATTTGTTTTTGCGGAAATAAGAAGGTGGTCTTCTTTTACTAGTGAGACAGGCTTCTGTGAGAAAAAAGGCTACCCATGTTTGGATGTTGGAAAATGGGTCGGAATTGCCCATACGGAATTTGATATCCAGAATTCCACTATTTGGATTGGTATAGGTATTGGGCTGTGGAAACACCCTCCAATTTCGCGCGAGGACCTCGTACGCAGCCGCTCCTCTCTTAACAATTACGAACTCAACCCCTAGGAACCGCTCCAAAAAATCTCCGTCCGCCCGCACATACCGCTTCATCCTCGCTCGCTCGGGAAAACAGAGACACTCGCGTCTCTCGTCCTCGCTCGTCTCCAACCTGCAGAACAAAACAACGGCGGTGTAGCGCTAAGATCTTCGGTCGTCTTCTCCCTCGCGTTTTCCTCACTGCCCCCTCCTCTCCCTCTCCCGACCCTCCTCGCTGGCCCCGCATGCATCCTCTCCCTCTCCCCGCCTTCCTGCTCGAACTCTAGATCGATGGGATTGGGGGCGCTGTTCTTGGCCCAGTCCAGCTCAAGCCAGAGGTGTAGGACGGAGGGAGTAGGACATTGGCCTTGCCCAATTTGACCCCAAGCCATGCTCTGCCATAACTCTTCCATACCTGGGCTGATGCCATGTTTTCCCCTTTCTCTTGTGATGTACCACATTGAACCCGAATTTGTGCTGCCTAAACATGTTTTGAATTGTGCAGGTTTACATGATAATTTGCATTGAATTATTATGTGTGCAAAATAATAATATATTGTTTAAACTCAAAAAACATTAAATTCCATAGGTAGTACATCTAAACAGGAATTGGAATTAAGTGCTACCTTTTGATTCCAACCTTAAATACCAAGCACAACCAAACGACAGAATTGAAATTAGAGACCATTTTCTTTCCATCTTGGATTTGGAACTACCAATCCAATTCAATTCCAAAAAAAATTCCTGCATCCAAAAGGGGTAAGAGGAAAGGCTAATTGGACTAGATCGTGGCCTAGTAGAACAGTAATGGCCCATACGAGAGGAGGCCTGGCCTGGCGTCTGAGACGAGAAGAGATATAGAGCCTTCTTCGGTTCTTCCTCCTCCAGGCTCCAGCCAAGATCCCCGCGAGACAGGACTCAATTCGGGTTAGGGCTGGGCCGGGCCAAGATCGTGCTTCTGCTGCTGTACGGCGAAGATGCTGGGCGGCTTGTACGGTGACCTCCCGCCGCCGACCTCGGCCTCCGGCGAGGACGACAAGCCATCCGCCTCCGTCTGGGCCAAGATGGCGCCGCCCACCCTCCGCAAGCCCTCCGCGACCTTCGCCCCGCCCACGTCCCTCCTCCGGAACCCTCGTCCCAAGCCCGCCACAACCACCACCACCACGACCATCCAGCAGCAGCCGCCAGTCACCACCACATCCTTCCACCCCGCGGCCCTCGTCGCCGTCCAGTCAACCGTGCTCGAGGAGTACGACCCCGCCAGGCCCAACGACTACGAGGACTACCGCAAGGAAAGGCTCCGCCGGGCCAAGGACGCCGAGGTCAGGAAGGAGCTGGAGCGGAGGCGCCGCGACGAAGAGGAGCGCGAGCAGAGGGAGGCCGAGGCCCGCCTGCGCGACGCCGAACAGAGCAGGGCCTCCGCCGCCGCCCTCAACATTTCCGGCGAGGAGGCCTGGATGAGGAGGGCCGCCATGAGCGGCGGCGGTTCTGCGCAGAGGGCCGCTCCGCCGTCATCTCCGCCTCATGCCGATGGTGGCGGCAGTGGCTTCACCATCCCGGGTTCCTCTAATTCTGGCTTGGGTCTGGGCGCCGGCGGCCAGATGACTGCTGCCCAGAGGATGATGGCCAAGATGGGGTGGAAGGAAGGCCAGGGGCTGGGCAAGCAGGAGCAGGGGATCACGGCTCCTCTGGTGGCGAGGAAGACCGACCGAAGGGCTGGGGTTATTGTCGACGAGAGCAGTTCTAAGAAGCCCAAATCTGTCAACATTGACGGCCAGCCCACCAGAGTACTGCTGCTGCGTAACATGGTAAATGCTTTTCCACAGCTTCTGGGTGATAAGTGTATTGCATGAATGAACTAGTGGTGTCTCTCCATATATAGGACAACACGTATGTATTCTAAAATATCATTATAATCCATTCTGATAATATAGTTCATAGTTTTGCCTCGAGAGTAATTGATGGCGCTGATACCAAATGCTAGCAAAATATAGTTACATACCTAGTAGGAACATAATTGGCTTGTGGGTGCTGGCTGCTAACATTGACTTATTATTACTGGTTTGTAGTACATAGACAATAGATAATCTTCTTGAAAATCATTATCATCCATTCTGATCATATAGTTTATAGTGTTGTCATGTTGTGTCGGTGTTGATACCCAAATGCTATCAAAATATGGTTACACACTGGCATAATTGGCTTGTGGGTGCTGACTGATATGTGATAAATTTACAGTAGAATGTTCAGTAAATACATATATAGGTATTAGGTTCTATACTGTGTTTGGGATAATTCCGTTTGTGTTCTGGTTGAAGTGCACATGCTATTATTTGATCTGCTTTCAGAGGGTATGTCATGCTATTGCTGAGTACTTGAATCTGTAAGGGCGAATAGCAAGAAATGTATACAAATTGAGAATCTAGGTATGACAGTGTAGTGTAGTCTCTTAGACCAGCCACACTGTATAGAAAAAGTGGTTCAATGAGCTCTATGATGCGGTTCTACACAGTGCAGAGCATCGATTCATTGTCTCAGCTAGAAGAAGCAAACCAACAATTTGGTTTAGTTCGATTCAACTGTGTGTCAGATTTAGCCAGAGTTTGCCTATATGTCATACGGGTGAGAGAACAATTCGATGATTTAAATACAGAAAAAGGTGTCATGCATGTTGTCAGAGTAGGTACAGTGTTTCTATATCAGCTGTGCAATATAATCTGTAAAATTAAATAGTGTGTTATTGTGGAAGCAAGTTTTTGGTAAATGGCTCTCCGGTATTTTATCAGTAGATTGAATAGTATGTTATTTTGGAAGGCGATTTTTTGGAAAACGGCTGTGCCTTTATCAGTAAACATGAATAGCATGTTTTTTTGGAAGGCGTTTTTTTTAATGGCTCTGTGGTATTTTATCAGTAAACTTAAATAGCATGTTATTGTGGATGGTGAGCTTTGGGAAACAGCTCTGCGGTATTATCAGTAAACTTGAATAATACTTGATGGGCGTAAGACCTGATGTTTGAAGTTGGTAGAACGATGGCGCTACCCAAGTTTCACATGATTCTGCTGAAGGCAGTGATGGTCGAACAAGTAGGAGGTATTTGATCCTACATGGTGAACATGTGTCTTCTGTGGGATCAGAGGTCATTCTCACTAACTAGTATATTTGTTGAACTGTACATCTAACTGTAACTGTTGGATGCTTGCAATAACTGCCTAAGCAGGGCTTTCTTGTGCTGAAATAGAGGGATGGTGGTACTAACATTCGAATGTTAATTGCTAATTCAAGTATATGATTTACCTCTAGTCAGGACGCGAGGGTTTGGTCAAGTGCAGGATGTTCTTAACCTAACCATCACCATGAAATATGTGCAGATCGGTCCAGGCGAGGTGGACGACGAGCTGGAAGACGAGGTGGCATCGGAGTGCTCCAAGTACGGGACAGTGCTGCGCGTGCTGATATTTGAGATCACCCAGGCAAACTTCCCGGTGGACGAGGCAGTGCGGATCTTCGTGATGTTCGAGCGGACGGAGGAGTCGACCAAGGCACTTATTGACCTGGACAAACGCTTCTTTGGCGGACGGGTGGTGCGTGCCACCTTCTTCGACGAGGAGAGATTCGGGCGGAACGAGCTGGCGCCGATGCCAGGGGAAGTGGCAGGATTCGACTAGACCCTTTGGCGAACAATGAAAAAAAGGAATATTGACGTGGGGTGTGAGTTAATCTCTAGAGCATGAATTTGCTGCAATTTTTATTTTTATTTTTGCCAATGACAGTCCAGAGCATGTTTGCGAACCTGGATATTATTGGCACTTTGTTATTGTAAATGTAAATGCATGCTTTGGATTAATTTGTGCTTGGAAATTGTGGTTTCTCACCATAAACTATTTGGCTAAATGGAAATGCGATTCCTACTTTAAACGGCGTTTTCGCTTCGAACAAGCTTCCCGAGGTCTATCTCTGTTCTATCGATGCTCCAAGCATCCTCATTTGTTCATCTTAGCTGTTGTTGATACTGCTGAAGAATGCAAGGATAGTAGGCTGCATTCTAATGTATTCACTATTGTGTTCTTGCAGGATCCCATCAGCGGAAAGTTCTGCAGTCAGTCAGGATATAGAGAAAGAATATGTTGAACAGACTCTCGGTTTGCATGCGGGAGCCGCAGGAGGTTTTAGCTACCTGCTCATGTTTTTTGCTTGGGTGATTCCATACTGTAGTTATTTGTGGTTTCTTACTTTTGCACAATAGGTTTTCTAAAACTACCTGGAGGCTTTATTGGAGTGGAACCAAGCTGCAAAGGGTCAAATGGTACTGCCACTATCCACGCTTTTTCTTTCTCAGATATGCCTATAAACGTCATTAATCCTGACTCAATGACAGGTACACTACCGGACTCCAATTGAGCAAATGACGAGTGGCTGCAAGTATAGAAAGTGCAGACAAGGCAGCCATAACAGAAACTGTGATGATGTACTTTGGTATATGTTCTTCCATATATTACCTGTCTTGCATATCAAGAGATCTTTTGTCAATCAATACTATGCAGTTCATACACTTGTATGATTACCATATCTTGTCAGCAGGATGTGTTGTGTGATTTAATACAGACCATCTAAACTGTCGATTGTCTATCAATGTAGTACTCCCTCCTTATCAAAATATAAAATGTTTTAGCATTTTCTAGACAAAACGTATCTAGACATGTTTCAGTGTGTAGATTCATATGCATCTTACACTAAAACAATGTCTAGGTACATGTTGTGTAGGAAATGCTAAAACATCTTACATTTTGATACGGAGGGAGTAGTTTCTTAAATATCCCGAGATAGTGAACTATTTGTTTGGCTATATTTTTGGCTTCATCTTTACAAGACCTTTATTTTCTAGATTGCCAATCCACTCCTCCTGATTGAATTTTTTTTGTGAAAACGCAAAGGACCTTTGCGTTTCATTATATTGGAAAGGTAGAGTTTGTTACAAGCCTCCTAGGAGGTGGAGTACAGTCAAAATACACACATCAGTGTACATCCCAGGTCTGGGGTAACATGGCTCGTAGGCCTAGAGCGCCTGCTCGTGCCCAGAGGGCGGCCTCGTCGCGGATCCTAGCCACCAGGGTGATCGTCGATGGGGTGGCACCATTGAAGACGCAGTTGTTGCGGTGCTTCCAGAACATCCAGGGGATCAGCAGGGTCGCGGTCGCAAGGCCCTTGTGCATGGGCTTTGGGGTGCGCTGCCGGGCCGTCTGCCACCAATCCGTCAGGGAGGGGTCGTTGTCAGGCACGCGACAGGTAAGGCGTAGCCATGACAAGATCTCGTGCCAGACTTGCTTGGAGAAAGGGCACACGAGGAAGAGATGGTGGATTGATTCCGGTGCCTGGTCGCAGAGCGGGCAGTGGGGCGGGTGTGGCAATCCTCTTCGTGCGAGGCGGTCAGCAGTCCAGCAGCGGCCGAGGCTGGTAAGCCAGTGGAAGAAGCGCACCCGGGGAGGTGGAGCCATGAAAGGTGGCCCGTTACGCCGATTTTGCGGAGTAGGCGCCCTCTTCAGTCCACTTCCAGCGCAGGAGTCCGGCTCGTTGGTGAGGGTGGTGTTCTCCAATGCCTGCCAAAGCAACAGATATTGGCCAATCTCCGCGATGCCCAGGTTGCCGTGGATGTCGGAGGCCCAGAGATGCAGGTGCAGGCCATTGGCCACGGTCCAGGTCTTGCGGCGCCGTTTGGGGATGCAGGCATGCAGCTCGGGCGCAACTCGGAGACCGAGCGCCCTGCAATCCAGCGGTCTTCCAGAAGAGGGCGCGGCGGGCGTCGCCGAGGTCATGGTGGTGGAGGCGAAGAAGGAGTGTTCCTTGAGGGAGAACTGTAAGTCGAGGCCTCGCCACGCTTTGTCTTCGTCGCCGCGGCTGAACCAAAGCCACCGTGTGCGCAAGGCGAGCCCCGTGCGCTCGAGGTCATGCACGCCCAGGCCACCAAGGGAAACCGTGCGGTTTACGCGCCTCCAATTAACATGGCAGTTTCCCCGTTCACTTGAGCCCTCAGGAACCCTCGCTGCACTTTTTCGAGCATCTTCAAGACTTTCTTAGGGGCGCGAGTACCAGGAGCTGGTGTATGGGAATCGCGCCCAGCACGGCCTTGACGAAAGCGAGAGGCCCGGCCTTGTCCATGAGGTGAGCCTTCTAGGTGGGTAGCCTGCCGGCGACGATGGGTTGCAGCTGGGCAGCGGTAGGGCGCCGTAGTGTCAGAGGGATGCCAAGGTAGGTGATGGGGAGGTCTACGATGGGGCACCTCAAGTGTTCGACGACGGGCGCCACGGCAGTTTCATTCATTAGTTCTTCGAGAACATCTTTACTTGGCATGACTAAGAAACAGGGATCGATCACCACTACTCGTAGTAGCCTGTAGCTATTCAGCTCCATTGTCTCACAATTCGTAGGCGACCTCAGAGTCTGATGTGAAGTTAACAGTTTACTGGAGTAACATCTTTTTTTTCTCTCCAACCAGCAGGGCACTCAGGCTTTGCTCACAACAGGCCTATTTTAAGCTTACCAATTCACTGACACCTTGGAAGGGGAATCGGTTTCATCCCATCTCGTCAGAGAGAAGAGCTACTTAGAGGACAAAAGTAGCAACAACATAAATTTCAAGTCTTTCACACCTTGGTTGGGCTGTTCATTCCAAACGGCCATTCTCTCTTTTTTATGTAACAGATATACAACACAAAGAAAAAAAGACAGGAACATTTAAAAAAAATACTCTATCCGACAATTAAACTGAATCGGAGGGAGTAATTACTTCTCGACATTGATTCTCCAGTTTTTCACAGCAAAAGTAAACCGAGTTTCACAGAAAGAGAGCTGCAGCAAAAATTCGAGAACAACACATCATCAGCATCACATGGACATCCAAAGGAACACGTAAAAAAAGTAATGTTTATCCGTTCAAGGCCATAATTCCAGGCTATTTTTGCAAGTTCACATGGATGAATGAATTAAATAAACGCATTGCTGAAAAGAAAAGGGACCTCCAGTCACACACACATCCGTAATCCATTCATCACATGCTCCCAGGAAAAAAAAAAGCCTGTCCAACTAAAACAGCCTATTAATTGCAGCAAGTTTACAGACTACCTACCGCTGTACAATTTCCACCATTTGACACAGAATGATATGGACAAAGAAAAGAATCTCTGGCTATGGTCGTTGCTTGTCTGAATCAGTACATGACTTCTTCCTTCAGGATTCCTCGGTACATCAAGGCTGTCTCGAACTGCTTGAATGTTGCATCTCCCCACCTCTTTCGATATCGATTGCCCCCTGCGTGCCATGTCATTGCACATAAGTTAAACTAGGATTCGACAAACCGAATGGAAGAACAAACCACATTCCAAAAACTAGTATAGCACATGTTCTGTTTGTTGTGCACATATTCTACTACATCAAATACCAAATATATCAGCAGAAGCACAGAGAGTTACGGGAAAGGGAATTTTACCATGTCACCAGGAACTCTCATCATCCTGTTTGCGTTCGAGGCGGCTCGTCGAGCCGGTTTTCTCTTCTTATGGAATGACCCATGGAGAGAATCCATCATCGAAGCTTCAGGCCACTTGCCACTTTTGTCACTCGGATCCAAGTTGCTAGGGCCCCACGTATACATCACAAACTTCCTCACCTGCAAACAACAGAATCCAATACGCTTAATATGGACCAGAGAATGATGCGGCATGGCAGATACTGGTACATAATGCACATTGCTGGACCTTATCCCAATTCCGTCGGGCGCGCTGTTCGCTCAGAATTCTCAGCATTCTTGTGTCTTCATCACGGAATTTCTTTATCCTAGCTTCGCACTGAAAAGTCCAAATAGTAATTGGTTGCATACCAAATCAGTTTACACGTCTTCCTTTTATGTGCCACAAAGTCAAAGGCTATGTCATAATACTACCAAATGATATTATCATTTAATGCAAATAAATAGTGAGGATGAAAAGATACATCAACGCCAATCAGGAACACATGATAGAACGTTAGGCGTTGTCTAAGCTATTGGCAGCTTCACTGACAACAAATAAGAAAGTACTAGTAAAGTTCAAACATAAATAGCACAGTAAAGTTCCATGATGACTTACTTGAGCCATGAGGCAGAGAAATATCGCTACACTGAAGGCATACAGGCCACCAATACTCGCAAGTACACTAACTGCAGGTAACAATCACTATTAGATGATAGAAATGTGAAATACACGAATTATCTGATGTCCAAATTCAGCAGCCCATATAAAAGCCAGTTAGTTTTTGTTGGGCACTCTGGCTATCTTTCTCAAATGGGACCACAGTATGTAGCTAAGGGGGTACAAAATAATTGTTTGTGGTTTATTTTGGTTGGTTTGGTGTGCAAGGATGTAAAAAAATCATCTCATAATATTGCAACCTAGAAGCTGATTCTGGATAAATATGTTCATATCTGGAGAAGAAATGCAGGTTACATTACTGTGTCATGAATTCAGGGTTAAGTTACTTTCAGCCATTGGTTGTACTAAGTGAAACCCATTGGTGCTGGAACCAAACTTCTGATATGCTAAAAGCACAAAGATTTATGTACTCCCTCCGTCCTGAATTAATTGTCGTAGATTTGTCAAAATATGGATGTATCAATACACTAAAATATGTCTAGATACATCCATATTTTGACAAATCCACGACGATTAATTCGAGACGGAAGGAGTATTCATATCTGCAGTTATTTGACCAGTTTAGACAATAACTATGTGAGCTATGTTTAAATTTTAAACAGATCAAACAGTTATATACACATCATTTTTTATTAGCTACACACTAATCCAGTCCTCTAGGATTTGGATAACCTATGATGAAGGAAGATGTTGATGTGTAAGGAATCCAGGGTTAAGTTACTTTAAGTCATTATGTAACAAAGCGACATGGTTCAACTATGTGAAACCCAATTGGTGCTCGAACCAAATTTCCTATATGCTAAAAGCAGAAAGGATTATATATTCATATCTGCAGTAGCTCAACCAGTTTAAACTATAACTATGTGGACTACATTTAAATTTAAAAAATTGAAACGGCTAAATACACATCAAATTAATTAGCTACACATTGATCCAGGTCCTCTAGGATTTGGATAACTTATCATGGAGGAAAATGTTTGAGACGATTCACATGGTATTTAGTTGTTTAGTCTGAAGTAATGTTGCTATCATAATCCATAACAAATTGGTTACTAGTATGAAATAGTGTGGCTGTACAGAAAAAAGACTTTGCCACCAAATAAAGTGGTTGATATGAGCTTAGGTCCTCTATGACTTAAAGGACCTATAATGGAGGAAAATGTTTCAGACTACTCATATGGTATTCAGTTGTTCAACCTGAAGTGTTATTGCTATCATAATTCATAAGAAATTGGTTACTACTAGGAGACAGTGTGCACAGCAAAAAGATTGGGGGCCACTAAATGAACTGGAAACAGAAATGCTCAGCCGAGACTCACCTGGACCTAAGACGCTTTCGTTGCTAATCTCAACGATATAGTCCGAGAGATAACTTATGTAGAGTGTGGTATTTATGACTCCATCTGTAGGGTTCTGCAGGGAAGCATTCAAGCTACCGACATCTGAGAAGGTAGACCCTCTGAGTGAAGTCCTGAAGAAGTGGCTGCAAGAGTTTCAAGTCATGAAGCTTGTGGTATATCTGGGGAAACAGCTGGATCTTGAGCACGTTGGAGTCTCGTCCTCTGAACGTCTTGAGCTTCTCATCGCCATAGTTGTCTGAGTCTATGGTTCCACTGACGAAGCTCACGTGCTCGTTATCTCCAGTCTGCTTTGTAGTCAGGTTAAACTGGAAGCCGACCTGCAGCAGCCGGGTGCCCTGGCAGGTCGACGAACTGCCAGGTCACGTAGTGGTCTCTCGGGGGCATCCTGCAGCGGTCACACTTGAGCGTAATAGATGGCCCCTGGCTGGTGTTCTGGCAGGTGTATGTGAGGAGCGTCGAGAGGGGAAGCACCCTGTAGTCCATGAACCCAGGCGTCCCCATCGCGATCGTCGACGGCGGCGTCACCTGGGCGCAGGACATGGCCGAGACCGTGGTGATGTGGAACTCGATGTCGTTGACGAATGCCAGGAGGTCAGGGAGCGTTGGCCGGCTTCACCCGGTGCACCTCGACGTTGCGCCTCTTGATGGCCTGGTACAGCAGCCTGTGGAGGAGGAGGGTTTCAGGTTTGAGTGAGTGGAGAATTCTGAGTGTGCTGAACTTTGCTGAACAAGATGACTTACACGGTGACTAGTCCGACGAAGAGTATGAGGACGGCGACGGAGCACGTTCCGCCCAGCTCTGTCTTCCTTTTCTTCAGCACTTGCTGGTCAGCCTAGATTGGGACAGCATCCAATGCAGGTTTGTTTACATTCAGAACATCACAAGGATATACAGTATTATGATTATGATAATCTGTTGCCACATGAGTACACTGCACACGTGTATTCAACAACTTGCAAGCGAAGAAACGGGCAAAGAATGCAACTTTTCCCCTGGTAAAGAATTCAAACAATGCCAATTCACGGCATGGAAGTAGCCGACCAGGAGGGGAAAAGCAGGATGAAACGCGTGGAAGCAATCCAAAACGCGTAGGCGAAGCAACCGAAGCAGTAACGGAAGCAGTAAATAGTAAGTTTGGTCTGAATCCTCCCTGCTTAGTTCTTGACGACGCACAAGAATGAGGGAAAAAAAGTGATCTTTTGGAGATAATGGAGAGGAGGAAGATAATGGTGGTGGACCACTGACCGCCCAGTGCTGGGTGTTGAAGATGCAGTCGAGCCTGCTGATCCAGAAGCGGGCCCGGAAGAACCTCCTCCTGGTGCCGCTGGCGGCGGCGTGGTGGCGGCCGGCGAGCCTTGCGGTGGCGCAGAAGGCGAACCAGGAGAGGAGCGTGAGGAAGGCGATGACGAGGAGGACGGCCTGGGACTGGGTGAGGCGGCGGACGGCGTCGAGGGAGAAGACCGGGGCGAGGAAGTAGAGGGTCTGGTTGCGGGACTCGGCCCCGACGGCGCCCACCTGCCAGTCGTCGAAGGCGCCGCCGCCGCCGCCGCCCGCGGTGGAGAGGGAGAGGCAGGCGGTGCCGTTGGGGGAGAGGTAGTAGCCCGGGTCGCAGGCGCAGAGGGTCGCGTTGTAGGCGAACATCCGCGCCGCCGACGCGCACGCCGCTGCCGCCATGGCTGCTGCTGCTTCGTGTGGGCTCTGCCTCAAAGTCAATCACATGGATAGGTACAGCAAGGCGGAGGGGGAGGGGACGCTGTGGATTCGGTTGGATTGCTTGAGCTTACTTAGGGCTTGGGGCTGGAATTGGAATCGGATGCCTGCTCTGCTCCGCTGTGCTGGATGGCGAAAGCGGAAGAAGAAGAAGAATCCAGCGGCAGCACGAGGACTCGAGGAGGCAGCTAGCTTTGCTGAGCTGAGCTAAGCTTTGGATTAGCTGGCTCAACAATACTACGGCCACCAGGCCCACCACTGAGATGTGTTACAAAGTAGCTTAAGGACACTGTATAACCCATTACTCAGTGACCAGTAATTCAGCACCAGCAAATGTACATAAATTATATAGTACAGTATTGAGAAAACCTACAATACACGTATCTATATTGAACAAATCATGTGCCGTCAACATCAAACCCAAACCTACTTTTCATCTCTACTCTAGTGGTCATTGACGTGTGGGTTATTTGTTGTGGAGAGTAAAATTAGGAGATGTCTAGCTATTTTAGTCCTTCTGAAATATCAGTCATGTTTCTCTTGGATCAATTTCCAGTCAACCTTGTCATTATCGCTTCATATATAGCCTCCAAACGGTGCAGCTCGTGGGAGAAAATTACATAAAACTACCACAATTGAGGCAGCGGTTGCGAGTCAGTACCGTTTGTGGAATTTTTTGCTAAAACGTACCAAGTCTTGGACTAACGACCACACGATGCGCTGATGCCACTCGTTGAGAGCGTTTACGTGACCTGACAAGACGGGCCCGCCTGCAGAGCTGACGTGGCCAAACGGCCGTTCGCAGCTGCCGTTTGGACCGCGCCCGAGCCGCGAGCTGGTTAAGACGCGCCCGGTCGGAACCCCGACAGCAGTCAACGCGCACGCAGTTCACTCCTTCCCAGCTCACTCCTCTTCCCCGACGAGCTCTTCCGACGAACTCTCTTCCGCCGTGGCTGCTAGGACGCCACCACCGTCGAAATGCCGAGCTGGCCCGACAACGAGACGTCCAGCGGCGATCTTCTCAGTGGACTCAGCTCTGGGGTAAGTTCTGATTGGGGAATTTGTAGCTAGGGTTAGGTTTTCCGATTTGGGGATTTGCAATGTTGGTTCGATTTGTCGTCTATTAAGGCTATATTTCTTTTGCTATGCTCGATTTGTAGTCACAAGATGGCGGTTATACTCCTGATTCCATCGAGGATGCATCATTTGGAGGTTTAGCCATGGATTCAACGGAGGTCTGTCGCGTGCACAAGGAAATACCTGAGCGTTTTGTTGCATTCGAAGGGACTAATACTGGGAGACGCTTTCTAGCCTGTCCGATCAAGGATGTGAGTTATTTAATGAATTACAAATGTATTTAAGTTAGTGAGTAGTTTCATTAGCTAAATGTACACAGCTAATTAGTATGACATATGCTCTGTTAGTGAGTAGTTAGATAACCTAAATGTACACAGTGCAGTAAACTAAATGGAATGATTACAACATCTCTAGTCTGTCTATTTATGTGAGCATATAATTATATCTCTGTGATTATCAATGCTTTATATATGTCTGTGATTATCATTGCATATAAATGTCCAGCATATAAATTCTTTAGTAATTGAGCATATAAATTCTTTAGTAATTGAAAAACAAATAATTAGTTCATAGTATTTTGGAAGGTACACTTTATCTTATGGGATAAGTGTTGTTTTGTTCTTATAGGAAGTTGAGAACTGTGGATTTCTTTGCTGGATAGATCCTGAATGGCCAGCAACACTTGAGAATGCATTATTTCATCTTTGGAGCAAGGTGGAGGAGACCAATAATGCCAGGATTGAAGAGAAGATTGATCATGCTTTAATGGTCAAGACTCTGCAGGCTGACAAAGTCAAAGTTGAAAAGAAGTACAACAGTTTGATTGCAGAGGTAAACAAATTGTTAGAAGACACTGCAGCAAATGTTAGGAAGGAGAACTTAGAGAAGATGAGGAAAGATGATGGAGAGCTTGCATTGAGTCAGTTTGCTAGGATGGAGCTTGAGGAACAATGGGGCCAGGTTGTGAAGGATAGGGACCATCTGAAGCTGCAGTTGGAGATGCTTACAAAGGAGAATAGTAAGCTGACTGAACAGAACACTGCACTGAAACATGACAGTGAAATGCTTCAGACTGTTCAGAACAAAAGGGAAGAAGAAAGGGTAGAAATGAAGGAGGAAAAGAAGAAGCTGGAGTATATGCTCTATGACATTCTGAAAGCCAACAATGTGAACAAAGAAAAGCTCAAGAGGGCCAGGCTCATTTTAGATGAATGAAATATAGTTTGTATGTGAAATGTATTGCTGGTACTTTAGTATTGCAATACTTATCTATCTACTAGTGGTTGTAATGTTGAACTATTAGCTGGAACTTATTAAGTTGAGATCAGCTATGCAATGTTGAACTATTTGGTTGTACTGATTAATTTCAGATGAGTTGATCTCTGCTACTATTTGGTATTTATTAAGATGACATCAATAGCTATGGTAATAAAAGGTAGTTGTCGACGAAATGTCATCGACGGCAACTAATTTCTTAGACAGAGAAGAGTTGTCGTCGAGGACATATCGTCGACAACTAGTTTCTTAGAAATGTCATCTTATTTGCTTGTACCACCACCACTATTTTGTTGACATCACCTCTGCATTAAATTGTACCACCAGTAGTACTAAATAGTTGTCGTCGACGAAATTTGTTGACGACAACTATTTAGTAAAACATAACTTGTAAAACATCATTTCCCAAACAAAATTCATCCAGAATTGCAGTACCAAACAGAGACATGATAATTTGGAATGCTCAAAAAGAAACATGACATTTTGAGTTAATAACAGTACATATTTAGTACCAAACAGAATTCATACAGAAATTTAAGATAAATCTCATCAGTACATATTTAGAGGTAACCAGCATGTTCATCTCAACACTAGGAGTAGTGGTAACCAGCATGTTCTGGAATTACAACTACTGCATTACAAAAGGAGTGGGTAACCAGCAAGTTCTGAAGTTACAACAGAATCATTTCCCCAAAATAATCATCAAGTTTTTGAAACAGCACAATGCAAGTCCAAATCAGGTGTTGGAAGGGCCACCATCCTCCTCCTGATTACTAGGCTGGTAACCACAGTTGAAATAGCCCCAGGTCCTGCTTCTTTTGTACCTGGGTTCATCAGGGCCTTCTCTATCAGCTGTGGGCATATTTGTGGCTCTTGGGGCAGCAAATGATCTTCTTGCAGGTGGAGCTGGAGGAGGGCATGTCCTTGCAGGTGGAGCTGGAGGAGGGCATGGCCTTGCAGGTGGAGCTGGAGGTGTTGCTGAATTATCTTCAGTTGAAGGTGCACCAGCAGCAGCTCTATTAGCTCTGTTTGCCTGAAAATAACAAGGTAAATATATAAAATTGGAACACAGCAACATAAATAGCTAGAAATATATTTGTTTGAACATAGTAGCAAGAAAATAGCAAGGTAAATATATAAAATTGAAACAGAGCAAGATAAATAGCTAGAAATTTATTTGTTTGAACATAGTAGCAAGAAAATAGCAAGGTAAACATATAAAATTGAAACAGAGCAAGATAAATAGCTAGAAATATATTTGTTTCAACACAGTAGCAATAAAATAGAAAGGTAAACATGTAAAATTGGACAGGGCAAGGTAAATAGCAAGGTAAATAGATAAAAGGACACAAACCACATGGTTGTTCTTTCTAATTTCCAAATCTGGCCTCAATTTTGTTGGGCAGCTTATGTACTTGTGTCCTTGCAGATTACAGTTAGAGCATGTTGTTGTTCCCATCCTTGAAGTATCTTTAGGCTTGGGTACCTCAAATTTGCTCTTCCTTCTCTTCTCTTGTTTCCTTCCTTTTTTGATATCAAAGAAAGGTGGTACTATGTCAGGACCACCTGTCTTGGCCCAATCATGCTTCCCAGGAACAGGGTAAATCAGATGCTTGTAAGCTTTTTTATACATTTCTTTTTTGAAGAAAGGACTCACAAAATCTTCTGGACATTGCTTGGATTTGATAATGGCACTGCATGCATGGTTGCAAGGAAGTCCAGTAACATCCCACCTCCTACAACCACATGTCCTGGCAGCCAAATCAACAGAGTGTGTCTGATCACCTTTTCCATTAGTGACTTGCCATAAGTTTGTTCCTGATATCAAAGGGGTGCAAAATCTGGAGTACTTCTTGGCCATTTCTAACTTCTCACTGTAGTGAGGAGTAATCTCCCATCTAGCAGTTTCTCCACCTTCCCTCTTCTCATATCCTCTGACCATTAACTTGTTCTTTATGCCTTCAATCATGGTTCCTATGGGTTTTTTCCTCACATCCAATATATATCTGTTAAAAACCTCACTAAGGTTGTTAACCACCAAGTCTGTCTTGCAGTTGGTGTCAAATGCATGTCTTGCCCATGTGTGTACAGGAATTGCACATAAGTACCTCCAAGCTGGCTCACTCTCCTTCCTCAAATTCTCCATTGCAACCTCAAACTGGTCCTCCTGGAAAGCATAGCTGGCTGCATCCAGACACTTCTTTAGATCTTCCCCTCTGAACCCAGCAGTCTGCATATTAGCCCAAATATGGCTCAAGCAATATCTGACAGGGCTGTACGGGAACACCTGACTGACAGCTTTAATCAGCCCCTGTTAAACAGCACACACAATTAGTCTAAGTACAAAGTAGTTGTCGTCGACGATCGTCGACGACAACTATTGATTCAGTCCAACTAGAAAGTAGTTGTCGTCGACGATCAACTATTGATTCAGTCCAACTAGAAAGTAGTTGTCGTCGACGATCGTCGACGACAACTATTGATTCAGTCCAACTAGAAAGTACATGTTTTTAGTAAGGAGTTCAGTCTAAATACCTTCTGTCTATCAGACATGATAGTGTAAGTCCCAAACTGCCCTTCTGTTCCACCCAATGCAAACTTTAGTTGAGTCAGAAACCAACACCAGTTGGCTGTATCTTCTTTGGGTACAACAGCAAATGCAATTGGGTACATGTTGTTATTCCCATCTCTGCCTGTTGCAGCTAGAATATGAGCACCAGTGCATAGTTTGATAAAGCATCCATCCAACTCTGTGAAATAGCAAGTAATTCACATCAGTTAGTAAATACAAAATTCTGTGAACATAGAGACAGACAAATAAATAGCTAGTAATTCCCATCTCACCTATAAATGGTCTGCAGCCCTGTAAAAATCCCTCTTTTGGTCCATTGATACAGAAAAATAAACCATGGAAAGTGGGGCCAGGATGAGGGTTCTCTTCAGTTGGTGATGGAGTGACTGTTGCCACAATAACTCTACTTCCAGGGTTGGTATCCATCACTGTCTGTGCAAAGTCTCTAAGCCTATAGTACTGCTTCCTGTGATCACCTAAGACAGCATCAAGAGCCAGGTTTTTTGCCCTGTAAGCCATCATCTTAGGCACCTCAACACCATGTTGCTGCCTAGCAGAGTCTATGAGTGACTGGATGCTTGTACTTGGATCTGACCTGAACATACATTCATAATTTGCAGCCAACCATTTTGCACTAACCCTGGAAGTTTTATTTGTGGTGCCACATGTATGCTTCAACTTCATCTTCCTTAGTACAAAGGTTTTCTCCCCTTTTATGTGAGAACCCACCATGTAGAAAGGACAAGTATCCTTAATGCACTGAGCAATTATTCTTACATTGGAGTTCCTGTGATACATGTAGTTCCTACTTTGGGCAATGTGCAAATTAATCAAGGCATCTCTGAATTGTTGGGCATCTTTGAAGCACATTTTCAAGCACAGTTGGTCATGTGGGTTCAGTCTCATTGTATCATACCATTTTCTTGGTTCCCTTTTCTTTGCTCTACTTTTTCTACCTCCCTTTGGTGGAACCATTGACAATGGTTCAAAGCCATCCTCATATGATGAAGGAATGTAATCACCTACATAGCCAGGATAATTATCCAACTCTGGTGGGGGTATGTAGTCAGGTACTTCTTCATCTTCAACACTGCAATGAGACCTAACTGTGGGTCCCTTCCTCACATACAACTTCTTTTTATTATTTTGCTCAACTATAGGTTCTGCAAAAGGAGCTGGGTCTTCCTCTGTCACAAACAAATCTTCAACATCAGTGTCACCTTCACAGTGCATCAGTGGATCCTCTCTCACCTTCCTTCTCTCCTCAAACTTCTCAGCAATCTCCATGTCCTCCTTTGACCTCATCTCAGACATTGCTGCAAAGTCTGCCTCTCCCATGTCAAAATAGGACCCAGTTGATTCATCCCCTGAGTTATCATCTTCTTCTGAATGTACTTGTACTCCCTTCCCCTTATCTGTTACTGCTGCTTCCACATTTCTGCTTTCTTGAGTGCACACATAAGGACCAAATGGAGCACTGCCACACTGAGTTGGAATTACTGAACCTTCATCATCAACAACAAAGACAGAAGGAGGGTCCAAATCATAAACAACTGGGTCACCATACTTGATTAAAGCTCTAGCACTGGCTTTTTTAGTACCAGGTTTCAACAGTGCTGCTGGTGATGGAGAATGTTTTGCTTGCTCATCAGTAAAACAAGTGTTAGGAACAACAGGTCTGCCCCTTTTAACAGTGAAATTCAGAACTTTTGTTGAATTAAAATGCTCAAGCAACTCATATATCTTAGCATTGTTCTCCACTAGTTCCATTCCCTGCCCCCTTCTGCAGTATAGTGAGTCCATAATACAATACCCCTGGGTCTCTATCAGTGCAATGATATTCAGATAAGTAACATCATCTCGGCCAATAGTCCTTTCAATATTATCTAATCCATCAAAATGAATTCTGAGCTCCCATAATTCTGGATCCAAACTACAAAGCAATAACAGAAATACAAAAATCAATAACATGCCACATTGAGTTTAATAGCAATGCAACATTCAGTTTAACATTAGAAAAAATAAACAACAAGTTTAATAGCATGCCACATTGAGTTTAACATTACCAAATAAACAACAGGTTAATAGCATGCAACATTCAGTTTAACAACAAGTTTAATAAAATGTACAAAATAAATAACAGACATCTAATTTGCTATCTAAAGAAATTACTAAATTAAGTTTAACATTAGAAAATAAACATCAAGTTTAATAGCAGTTTAACATTACTAAATCTAAATTGCTATCTGAATGTAATGTAAAATAAGTAACAGATATCTACTCACATAATTTAACAACATTGAGTTTAACATTACTAAATCTAAATTGCTATCTCAAAAATTACTAGATTCAGTTTAACATTCAGCTTGCTGTCTAATAAAAATTCAGATAGCAGTCTACTAAAAATTCAGATAGCAGTCTACTAAAATTTCATTACATTCAGATTGATGTGTACTTACTAACCTAAATCAGATAGCTATCTACTAAAAATTCTGAGGCACACAATCATAACCCTAACCTAAATCCCCAAATTCGTAACCCTAAATCCCCAAATCCCCAAATTCAGAGAAGAGAAGATAGCAGATAGATGAAGATGTCACTTACTCCACGCCGCCGAGCCCGGACGTCCACTGCGAACTTGTTGCCGGATTGGCAGCCCACATCTGCGCAAGAAGATGGAGATGCGACGCCGACGATGGCCGGCTCGCTGGCCACAGCTCTTGCAGCTCCTCCTCCACGCCAGTAGATCCAGTTGATGCGCCACCTCCGCCGCCGTAAGTACCGCCGCCGCCAGCACAGCTCAAATCGCCGCCAGTACCGCCGGCGCCGCCGGGATTCGCCGCGTCGTCCATCGCGCGGGGAGGAGTGAGCTATCTGATTCGCGCGTTGACTGCTGTCGGGGTTCCGACCGGGCGCGTCTTAACCAGCTCGCGGCTCGGGCACGGTCCAAACGGCAGCTGCGAACGGCCGTTTGGCCACGTCAGCTCTGCAGGCGGGCCCGTCTTGTCAGGTCACGTAAACGCTCTCAACGAGTGGCATCAGCGCATCGTGTGGTCGTTAGTCCAAGACTTGGTACGTTTTAGCAAAAAAATCCACAAACGGTACTGACTCGCAACCGCTGCCCCAATTGTGGTAGTTTTATGTAATTTTCTCAGCTCGTGGTCATTGTAGTGTGCAGTTTTAGTTGACTGATATTTTCCTCAAATACCCGAATATCAGCAAAACATAAAGAATTGTTTTTCTCTCTCCTCTTCTTCCCTATATTAATTTGTAGCTCTGAAATATATGCAATTTAAGTGTATTTAGATGGACCACCAACTCCTACATTTCTTATAGTACAAGTAAGTATATTAGATATAAATTTAAGCACACAATGACACAAAGTAACTGATTACTACGAGTGATCACCTGCTCGTTTTGTTATAGCGATAGAGATATCGTAACAAACAATATTGGAAGACTGTACTACCAAGATTGGTCTCCTGCTTGACCGTTGGACAAAACTGGACGAAAGAAAATAAACCAGCAGCAGATAGAATAGTAATGAGCAGTACCTACCAACCAGCCAATACCTACCAACTAGCCAAGACCAAAACTTCCCTCTCTCATGGACTTTTTTGTTTTTGTTTTCAGAATAAGTGGAATAAAGTAATTAATACTGTGAAGTGAAGTAATTAATCAAGCTCACGAAGAAGCTGAAGTTCTGCCTTCGAAGAACCTCGGCCTTCTCATGGAGCTCCTGTTTCTGTGCTACTCCTACTGTTTTGGTTTTGTTTTTGCCTTCGAGAGCGAGACTCTAGCTGTTTGTAGTGTAAGAGACTATTTTAGTTTTCTTTGCATCTACTTTCCTATATTCAGACATGGTTTCGTTCTATGCAATGAAAGCGGGGATGTAGATCCATTTTGATTTTTTTTAATAGAAATTATCCGGTGTTGCCAATTTTTCTAGTGACCTTGACCTTTAAAGGTGATCTGGCTGGCGCATACAACATACCTATAGTGATTCATGACATCAACCCATATAAAATAACTACATGCTCTGCCCACTTTGCGAACTACCAAATTCACTCGTGTAAATAATACTTCTCTTCTTATATATAGCACGCCAACTTCACCATATATAGGTGTCCACACCACAAAGTGGGACAAGTCTCTCCTCTCTAGCTCCTTCTCCACCGCCCCTTAGGTTTGAGAGTCTCCTGTGAGGGCCCGGCGAGCTCCTGCTCGTTCTCCGGCGGCGCTGCCGGCCGGCGGCGAGGGGGATGCTGCGCGCGGGGTGTACTGAGTAGATTTAGGTTCTTTCTTTCTGCAGTTGTTGCTTTTTTAGCGTGTTCCGGCTTCTTGCCGCCGAGGACGAGTTTGCTCGTGCATCCGAGCTGCACAAGCGAGCCTTTGGTCATGTCGTTTCCTCTGTCGTTGCTCCGGTGGACGGAGAAGCGGGGGACTAGGCATGGCGACTCCTCTCTCCCTCATAAGCTCGAAGCTTGGCTTCTGGCTCTGGAAGCCAGGGCTCGCCGCACTGCTCCAAGGTGGATTCTGGTGGTGCTACTTCCTCTGGCCGGCCGTGGTGGCGAGGAGAGGAGGCGGTGCTGCAGGTGTTCTTCCTTTCTTGCAGGGCGGAGGTTACCAAAGCTGCATAGTCGCGTTATGCGACGAGGAGATCATCACACGGTGGCCAAGTTCGGCCTACGCGATTCTCGGCTGCAAGAGCAGCCTCTCCAAGCGCATAGGATGGCGCTTCTTCAACCTCCAGAAGGGAGGTATTGCAGAGGATTCAGCCCGGCGGTTCCCACCTCGTCCTCCTCAAGTGGTATCGTCCCCGGCGGAGCTCGAGATGGCCGGCGTTCGTCTCCAGATCGCGGTGGTGGAGTCCAAGGACTCGATCGCGTTTTACAAACACGTTCGAGGGTGTTCCTTGCAATAGTTCAGGACTGCTTTGTAATTTCCTTTTTACTTTTTGTCCTTTTCAATCTGTACCCCCACCGACGGAATTTATGCAGCTAGGCCCCTCGGGGTCACCCTTTGTTCAAAAAAAAAAACTTCACCATATAGATAGTAGATACCATGTTTATTACATCGTTTCGTTTGGTTTTAGCTATTTTGGAGCACTCAACTTAGTACGTCATGCGTAGGGGTATAGCGCTGGATGAAAAGTTATAAAACATGTAGGAATAGGATGCTTCAGAAACATGGGAAAAATTAGGAGTCATCACGCTGGATGAAATTTATCTAGAAGTCGTGGCGTGACGGAAAGGGACAGTAGATTTATTCAGCACTTATTCTCAGGGATTAGCCAATCTGGTGTTTAGTTTTTTTTGGCTACATGCGTAGTGACCTCTTGTTTTCATGTGAATTTTGGAACAACCCAGTGCAATTTTTTAATATTTTTCTATTTGACTCCATGATGCCCGTCATGAAAATAAGCTTTCCCATTGAATACATACATGTGACTCTTTTCATAAATAATAAATAGGACTTTTAAAGGCAATACTGTTGCTGAGCTTTGGGATGGTGTGACTCTTAGATGTGATTCTAGGAGAACCTTGTTTCTAATAGAAAACTTGACTTAATATGAAGCAGGCGTGGAATCTGGTGCAGAAAATGCTACCTGCACTTAATATGAAGCAGGTGCAGAAAACTTGACTTAATAATAGAAATAACCTTGTTCCATTTTACTTTTAATCTCAAAACACTCAATACATTTAATTCTTTTTTTTACAGCAAGACGAGAAGATTGACAACCTTCCTGCAAGTTGGGAGTAAGAGAGAGCTTGTGTTTGTGTGCAGGTCCACGCTTATTGAAGCGCTAGACAACAAGTAACCTACTGATTGACTTTGAAATCCTACTAGATTTATTCTCGAAAAAAAAATCCTACTAGATTGATCACACTGTTTCCTTTACTAGGAAAAATTTGCTGCTTGACTACATCATACTTCCTCTTGGGTCTCCCAACAGGTGTTTGATTTCAAGCCATCAGGCATCAATATTGTTTTCCTTCATCAACTATAGGTGTAGAGAGTTGCCCTTCCATCGCAGTCTTGATTTTTAATGAAGATATATGGTTATGAGATGCAGGAGGATATAAGTTTCAAGTTAGTGAAGACTCTTTGAAATCTCACTTACAATTATATCTAATATTGCGGGGGAGAATCTCCTCTTCTTGCTGTAGTGTGCCTGCTTGAACATATCTGCGTGGGCATACCTTATCGGGTACTCGCAATTGCACACTGGATGGGAGTTAACCAAGGGTCCATCGTGTGTCCCATCCAAGAGTAACAAGGCAAGACCCATGCCGGGGTAGGAAGCAAAGCCCAACTCGACACCTGGAGTATCTTGCAAAAAAGTAGAGTCACGACACCGCCCAATGCTGTAACCGACTCGGCTCACGCAGCGACGACCGAAGTAGTACAATCCCCGATGCCGCCACGGTTGGCCATGGCGAGATGTGAAGATGGCGAGGTAGAGATGGAGCTAGACCAGATAGATTTTTCCATTTTAGATCTGTAGTCCTCTGGAAAAAAAGGAGAACTTGTTTATAGTTTTCACTTTTCCAAGGCCCTTTCTATGTACTGTAACTCCTTTCTCCAAGTCAATTTCAACCCCGTCCAAAAGAAATCTAAACCGGGGTAAGAGAAGTGCGCAACGTGCCGCATGCAAGACCAAATTTTTGGGGCCCTGGATTTTTGGTTCGGCATTATACAGGTCCAGAAGCTTATTTATTGATGGAAATGCCCCCTGAGACCTCGTTCGATAGCAACGTTTTAAAGCATTTTACTATGCATTTTCCTGGCCCGTAACAGATACTCACAAAACCACTAATGGGCTGGTTGGCAGGCCATTTTTAGCTGGGCTCAGCCCCAGAAAACACAACAATCCACGGTGGGTCGGGGCGCATCTGAGACGCTCCTACACCTCGCGTTTTCGTCGCTGGCGGCTGATACATCCATTTTACATCACTGTTTTATATTGTTATTTTCTGTTATTCATCGATATATTTCATGTTATGATGCATCACTTATGTTATTTTATCTTATTTTGCATGTTTCATAACTTTTGGAGAATAAACACCGGAACCAAAAATCTGATGAAAAAGCACCGTCGAGATACCCTATTTCAGAAGTTCAAAAGAAGAGGGGGACACCGGAGATATCTTAGAAGTTCAGAGGAGGAGACTAGCCAGAAGGAGAGCCAGAGGGAGGCCACCATGGGCCCACACCATGAGGTGGCGCCCCCCTTGGCCGCGCCGCCAGGTGGTGTGGCCACCCTGGCCCACATCTGGTCGATCCCTTTCGCGTACTTGACCCTCAGGGAACTCTAAGCCCGAGACTATCATCGAAGAATTATTCCGCCGCCGCCTCGGGAAGAAAAACACCAGAGAGAGAAAAGCTCTCCGGCAAGGAGAAACTACCGGGGTAATTCCTCTTCGGAGAGGGGAAATCATGGCCATCGTCACCGTCATCTCTCCGGGCATCATCAAGATCGTCAGCGTCATCATCATCACCACCATCACCATCACCCTCATCGTCCACCTTCATCCCGATGTAACAATTAGGGGCCTCTATCGTTGTTTTACATTAGATCTCTCTCCCGGTGTGGATTACTTGTTAGTAGTTGATGCTTGTGACATTTATCAGTGTTAGCACTTTATGACCAGATTGTTATTATCCATTATATCGCCTCTGATTATGATCCATATGATGTCTTATGAGTATTTCGTTTAGTTCTTGAGGACATGGGAGAAATCATGATGTTAGTAGTGAAATTTTGTTGAAGTAATATCTCCAACATCAGGCTCAGCTGCATGCATTGGCTACTTACTTTATAATCCTGCAATGGTAAAAGCATTCCCACAAGTTAGTATGATCTTGTACTTATCTGACATCTTTCATAATTAGTTCCAATAATTTGCTAAAATGATCCTTTCCTGTTTGACTCATGGTATGGTAATCCTCTTACTTTTCCTCTCCCGAGAAGTGTTGTAAAACTTCACTGCACCAAATTATCATTTCATTGTTTATGAACATTACTCAGAAATCAGACTCATAATGAAACATACATTTACAGCATAAGGATTACCCCCAAAATTGAGACAAAAGTGATACAATCTAGGCAAGCTTTTAAACCAGCAGAAGACTTTGAAGTGTGCAAAGCTGCTTCGTCCTTAGTAGTTGTTTTGTTCTTTCTTTTCGCTACCAGACCTTCTCGGGCTGCCATTAAGCTATGCCAAGACTGAACTTGGCCACTTGGGCAACAGACGTATAGTACTCATACTATATCCGAAGATGTTAAATGTTTGCAATCTGAATTGTTTTGGTTTACACTTAATATTGATGGGGCTACTGAGCCCAACTACTTAGGGGGCAGAACAACAAGGTGTAAAGTACTTCATCTGTCGATTATCATATCTGCTTCAACTTCTTTTTGTCACATAAAAGCCTTTTGCTTTAGCATAATTTTTTATATACACTCGTACATCTTTGTCACGATCAAAGATCATCCCTGATTCAGGGTGTTACACATTAGGCTGAGCTTCACCATGGTATTGTTCATGTTCCACGTTACTCTTCTTTTGATGCTCAATGTCATCTGCTTCAAATTGAAATAGACAAGCCACTTGGTTATTGACAAAATACCGGGTTTTTTATCCAATCCTACAAATCATTAAGAGATTAACCTGTCAAGATAATACATTGGCTTGTGATCAAGAAAAACCAGATGAAACATGCAATTTCTTTTACCTAACACAATGCTACGATTACCTACTAATGCCAATGTTGAGAAATGTGGCAATTCCTCACGGGACGGCCCTGGATGTTCTCGTCCAGCCTCCAGGTCGATGTCATCCAGAAAGCACTCCGTCACGACCACTTCCAGGTCAATGTAGCCTATTTTTGTTTTTTTGTACAACTAAAGGTGTACAACTATTATGTCACAGTTGCTAAACAGAACCTACGAGAATTATTATATACTTAATTAATAGGTGGTTCTCCGCAACACGGTGAAGAATGAGATTTAAAATTGTTCTTTAGTTTTCCTTAAGTAGATGGATTTTAGTTTAACATACAGAAAAATGATTTTTCTTATAGTATGACCGTGCATTTTGGAATACTAATGCATTGACATGAATGCTAGATAAAAAAAAGGTTGCGCCTATATAACACCGATAATAGGAGGGAAACACCGGATATCACATGACTGTAAAATTCACTTATGCCTTCCAATCTTGAGAGCTTGAACTATCTTCTACAAATACAATTTGACGCAAACCATGGATTATAATTTCTAACTACAAGTTACCAGTTGGTGAATTGCACTTAAATTTCCACTTACAGTTCTCGTCGAGGAAGGAGCGGGGTGGTAGGAACAAAAGTCCAGAGCATTGTCGCCGCCGCTACCACAACCCTAGTCAACCAAGGGAAACTGAGCAACACAACCCTAGTCACCCAGATCCCTGGTCGACGTAGGAGGAAACCGGCCACTGCACCAACCTGGGATCTAGAGCAGATTTATTGAACACAGCCACCATCGTTGACGGAGCAAGAAAGGCACAAAGACAAACCCTAAGAAACTAAACTAACCCTAGTATACTTCTATATAACTCTGTACGGCAGACCTGGCAACTCCCCACCCACCGGCGAGCACAAAGCGCTCACGGAGCAGAGGAGCCACCATACCCACTGCCAGCCGTCTCTTCGCCTCTTTGGTCTCCCTTATTTTGATTAGAAAGGTGAATAGAAGAAATCGAAGTCTGTTTTGCGAGGGTTTTTGTTACAGGAGAAAACCGGAGGTGGGGGAGCGCTTGACAAATGGAGCAAAACATAAAGCGGCATAACGTAGAAACTTCCGTTCCCTTAGGTGTAGAGATTATGCACTACGAAAAGAAAAATCGCATATCCTGGCAATGTTAACAGTTTGTAAACCTCATTTGGTAAAATATTCCTACATACTAATCATGGTTATTTCTAGATGAAGAAATTACTGAAACAAATATGCTGGATGCAAAAAAAAATATCACTGTAACAGTAGGAAACTAACTAATTTGGAGGTTCTGAAGCAGATTAGTTGGCAACATTCCATTTGATTGTGATAAACTTAAATTGACCTTGATATTGGCACACAATTCTTCCATCTGATTGTCGACTAGGACAAGACATAGAGTAAGGAAATCCGGCTGAAGAAGGGAACAGATTAGTCCAGAACGTGAATAGCTTGTTTATTATCCAGTATAAAGGTCTCTTTGGATTGCGTATAAGTGCCTCTTTGGATTGCAGGGTTCAAAAACACAGGAATGTGAAAGGAATCTCATTTGAATCACAGGAATGTGAAAGGTATCTCAAAGGTTCACTTGTGCAAAACAGAGAAATATAAAAATGAGGAAAACTGCAGTAATAGCGTTTGGATGAAACGTAGGAAAAACACAGGAAACGTGCCTCGATCCTACGCACTCGAGTCTAAAAAAGAGGTTGGTGTGGATGTTTAAATTCCTATGGATTTGGGGCATAGAAATTCAATCCGTAGGAATTTTTGTAAGCCATTCCTTTGAACCAAACGTTATCCATAAAAAAATTTCCTAATGATTGGAATCCTACAAAAATCCTATGGAATTCCTACAATCCAAAGAGGCCCTAAGGTTTTCCAATACCATCTTCTCTTTGAACTTTCGAAATTTTGTTGCACAAATGTTAGATGTTATCATCGACTTCACCGCAAATGATATCAAAGAGCGTGTCACCAGATCCCATGTTTCACATAAATCGACAATGAACATAGTTAGTTTGGCCCATAGCGCTAAGTTTGTACATTATGTCTCTACATAAAGAGAATAAATTTCTTTTCCAGGCATGCATAATAACAGAGTCATGTGGGCCAAATTTGTGCGATAGCATGAGAAACAGTTCTATTTATGCAGGCAGGAGCAGGGGATTATTAGCTCAATTTGATATCTCTTGCAGTTCACAAATTGTTTGCTAGCACGTAAGTTACAACTGATATCTAAGCATTTCCAAAGGCAACACTAAACTAAATACATCATCGTCTGTAACCATTTTCAAATAATATCCCGCATGGTTTTATTTTCGACAAGCGAGGTGTCTTCTAACAACCACCACAGGTCTGCAGAGCAGCCGGTGCCTTCAAAGCACAGAAGGTATCTTGAGAGCAGCCGTTCATGCTCATGCCATCTTCAGAGCAGCCGATACCTTGAGAGCACACCATCGATAGTTTTCTTCCAGAGCTTCTCTTTGAAGGCATTGACGGTGGTCTGAGAGAGCCTTAACCAGCCAGAAGCACACACCCAGATCCACAAAGAGGAACCGAGCGACGCAACCCAAGGAACCCAGATAATCCACAGTCCACACGGGATCTGTGGCCGATTATTGAAAGAAAGAAAAAATCTTTGATTCGTGGCGGCTCCTCACCCGTGGGAAGATGGCGTCGGAGCTGAGCGGGCTCTCTTGATACCGCGGTTGGCGGGCACCGACGCGCCGTAGCAGACCATGTCTTGCTTCTGCGGCGACGGCGGCCGGACACCGTTCTTCCTTGACCTCCCTCCAATGCGAACATGGGCTCTCGTGACCTTCCTCCAGTCCTCGTCGGGGACATTGACGCGCTGGTCGCTAAGAGCATGTACAGCGGGAGACGCCTGGGAGACGCCTAAAGAGGCGCTTAAGTGAAAAAAGAAAAATACAGAAATATCTCATTATGTGCTAAGAGCCCAAGGTTACAACGCCGAGTCGCTTCATCCGTCGCTAAACTGATTAAAAAGAAAAGAAAAGGCAACGCCTAGCGCCGTACGCCTCCAGCGCAAGCCCCTTGTGGCCGCCGCTTCGCGCAAAGAGCTTTACCCAATATCCATTCCTCACTCCAGCTAGTATTAGCTTCCCATACTCTGTCTCACACTCTCACTCCTTTCTCTCAAATCCGCCTCCTCCTGGTCTCGCCGGCGGCGTCGTGTCGGCGGCATCGCGCCCACGGCCGTGCAGCTCGCTCCGGACCAACTTGGAGCTGCTCTCACGGACGGAAATCCAAGCTCCCGCGGTGGATTCTACAAATCGCAATGACTCGGTTGAGGCTCCCGCGTCCGCCGTTTACCGCGAATCGGTGGAAGGGCGACGCGCCGGCGGCGTCGCGGTCGCGGCCGCTCAACTCGCTCCTCAATCGCAAGGACTCGCTAAGGTACTCTCACCGATGGAAATCACATGTTGCTCCCAGGGCCTCACCCGCACCTACCGCACAGAGAAAACAAACAGCGCCTCCCCATTCTCTTCTTCTTGATGCAAGGTGCGTGCTATCCTAAGCTCCGGTACTAATCCTACACTACCATCCCTGGTCTCACCGCCATCTTGCATGCGCGACCTGCAGAGTCCTCCACCAACAAGAGGTAATCGTGCGGCGGCGGCGGCACGGCCAGCCAGGACCAGGGTAAGCGACGAAGGAAGAGCACGCCTCCCGTGCTGGTGAAGGACAGTACGGACATGGCCATGGAGCGCGGCAAGAAGTGCATCAAGAAGATCCGAGCCATCAAGCAGAGCTTGCTTGGTGCCATCGTCAGGAATTTCTCGTCCAGGTTCCAAAAAAAAAAACCCTAGCGCCTGGGCTAGCGTCTGACGCCTGCTCAATCTTGAATCCCGAGAAAATAGACCTCTAGCGACCAACGCAAAAAAGATGAGTCGACGCGAGGCTAAATCCCAGCCTCGGACGGGAATCGGGAATAACTACCGGGATTAAATTCCTAAGCGCCCGTTTAAGAGGCTGCGTTGTATGTGCCCTAAGAGCATGTCTAACAGGACCCGTAAACTTTCGCCCTCTAAATCGCGTGTAGAGGGCCCTGTATAGGAAAACTAGGAAAATCCTTGCTCAGTTTTTCAAGTTCGTCTAGCAGTCCCCTTAAATCCGCCCCGTATGTTTAAATTCGAACTACGCGGGAGAGAAGATAAAGCTTGATTTCATTCATTTCTCAGATCACCATTACAAGAACTGCTAGAACATTAAGAAATCTAACCTAAAAAACTAGTCGAGGAAGACGACGGGGCCGGCCTTCGCCTCCTCCATCGCCTTGAAGGCCTCGACGTCGGCGACGGCCTTCGCCTCCTCCTCCGCTTCCGCCCGCGCCCGCGCCTCTGCTTCCTGCTTCGAGAGCTCGAGCGCGGCCGCGAAGGCGGCCTCCTCCTCCTCCTCTGTCGCCGGCAAGGCCTCCTCCTCCGCTGCCGCGCTTCCTCCTCCGCTGCCGCTTGCGCCGTCGCCGCCGCGCTTGCACTGTTGCAGCAGCTCCCTCTCCGCGAGCCATTTCTCGAATTTGCGGCCGCTCATCGGCCGCGGCGGCGGGTCGACGCTGTAGTAAATCCCTCCCGGGGCGTAGTCCTTCAGCGTGTCCGGCATGGCCTCCGGCCACGCCACGTACTTCCACACGCTGCGGCGGCTCCCTGCAACGGAGTGCTTGCAATGGAGCCGCCACGCCTCCTCGAGCGTCTCCGGCTCGCGGCGGCGCTTGGAGCGGGCGGTGGAGGAGCCGGAGGCGTCGGGGGAGCTCATGGCGGTGGTGGAGCTTCTAATTTTGCGCGGCGCGTGCGTATTTGCTCGCCGAACTGCGAATGCGGCGGCGGCGCGCGGCGGAGGTAGGGTTGCGGGTGGGGGGTTGGACCCCCACCCGAACCCTCACCCTCTATATGTACGGGGCGGAGGGGGCGGTGGAGCAGGCCCCGTAAAATTTTGTTACGGGCCAGGCGGCATACGGGGCCTGCTAGACGGCCGTTTTGGCTCGCGCCCCGTATGCCGCCGGAATTTTACGGGGCGCTCGCGTTTTACGGGTCCTGTTAGACATGCTCTAAGGGTTGATCCCAGCGGAGAGGTGGGGGACGGGTATTGGACCGGCGGAAGCGGGATGGAAGTCTGAAACCCTAGCACAGACGCACGCCTCTCCTCGCTCTGGATCGTGTATGATTCATCGGTTGTGAACGTGCTATTTCTTGGATTGCGTGTTGACTTCCGATTGTTGAGGGGGTAAAATAATCCTACGGGAAAATTAGCTAGATGACACCGTTATTTTCAGACCTTTGCCAAAACACACTGCCCAAACATATCTTTGCCGAGTACCATTACAATTTCTGGCACATCACGTTTCTAAAAAAAAAAAAAAAAAAAAAAAATCTGGCACATTTGCTAGAACACACTGCACATGGCCTAAAATAGAAAGTTTGACATTTTTGCACGCCCTGTGCGCACACCGGAACATCAATTCATGGCCATTGTCAACTAAATTCAGCATATGCACACACCCAAGCAGCCATTCATAGCTGAAATAATAAGACACTACAGCGCGGTTAGTTTACTGAGAAGGGATTTGGAAAAGAAATATAGGTGTTTAACACCGAGCCCAAGTTGCCCTTCATGGCTGCTGACACCGTGGTGGTTCAGCACGAGTGGTACAGATGCGGCCCGGACTGCTCTCACCTCACGGGACAGCGCAACACCTTGCGACTCTGCGGCTGGTTGCCATGAGGGCCTGGCCGGAAGACATGGGAGAGTGACGACGGGGGAGAGAAGAAACGATGGGGGCTACAACGGAAGGCAGCCAGCGATCGGCGGCTCGTTGTTCAGCGAGGTATTTTTCCTCCTTCCTCTCCCGTTCCTCAATCCGCTAGCGAGAAATAGTGATTACATGCAGATTCCTATGGTGTGTTTTTTGGCACTATGGTGTAGTTAAAACGACAATTTCAATCATAAAAAGCTCAAACTTTCCGTTTTTGGCACTATGGTGTGTTTTGGCAAATGTGACACAATTTTAATGGTACTGGGGCAAAGACACACAGTGTGTTTCGGCAAAGGTCATAAAATAACGGTGTCCCGTAGCAAATTTCCGAAATCCTAAATACTCCGTCTCGCGCGTGCGTAAGGGCAGCTCCAGCCGTCCCCCCAGAGCCCCCCAGGGGGCTTTTTTCGCGGCGAATAGCGCCGCTTCTTCACCACTCGGCCCCCCAGAGGCCCAAATAGCGCCGTTTCGGCGCTATTTAGCACCGCGGCACCCAGGCCAAACCCAGCCCGCTGGGTTCGGCCTGGGGGGGCGAAACTGCGCGGCCGCGTGCGTGGGCCAGCTCGGTCAGCGACGCGACGAGAAAACGCGAGAACAGAACCGCCCCGTGATCGTCTTCTCGGCTGCCGCGCGGTCAAAGGCTGCCGCCGTTTATGGCGTGGCGGCCGCCCAGTGCATGCGCCCCGCCCAAAGGCTGCCGGCGTAATGGCGTGGCGGGCGGCAGCGAGAGGACGCGCGCACGCAGTAAATGCCCGGCCGCTCGCCGCGCTATAAACCCCCCCCCCCCCCCGCCGCCGCCGCGCGCCACGCCCCACCATTCTTCCACCGGCGAGCTCTCTTCTCTTCTTCCTCTCGACGCTCTCCTCCCCTCTTCTCTCCACGAAAATGGCCGGCTACAAGGACGGGGCTGCGGCCAACGGGTTCCCGCGCCATAACCTGCGCCGGAGCGAGACGATGGCGCTCTACCGCGCGGGCTACCCATGCCCACTGGTGGAGCGCCCCCAACAGGACCTTGGAGGAGGTCCTCGTCCACATCCACGCCGGCAACCAGCCGCGCCTGGAGATGCCGCCGCTACAGGCCCAGCCGTGGGTGGCACGGCGGACCGGCGCCTCTTCCTCGTCCGCGACGTCCAGCTCCTCCGCCGGGCAGTCCCTCTCCACCTCCCCCCCCCCCCCTTTCTGAACGCCGGCGCGCCCGCCCGCAGGCGCAGCGGCGGCGCGCTCCGCATCGGCGAGTCACGCTTCGAACGCGTGGTTCGCCCGAAGACGGAGGACGGCGGCGACGACGACGAGGCCGAGTGGCCCGACCAGAAGGTCGTGGAGCAGCTGTCGCTGAACACGCTGCAGCCACTCGACGACGACACCGCCACTCGGTGGAGCCTGCGGGAGACCACCGAGGCGGAGCTCGAGCTCCAGCGCCGCCTGCTGGCGGAAGCCGAGCAGCGCAAGGCGGCGCGCGAGCGTGAGGCCGCCGCCAACGCGGCCCGCCTCCGCGTCCCTCCCCCGCCGCCGCAGAAGGAGAACGAGTACATCATCCTCGACCCGGACTCCGACGACGAGGGCGTGATCCAGCAAGCCCTCAAGGCGAGCAGGTGGGACTGCGGCGGCGGCGATGAGGGACAGGGGACGAGCAAGCGCCCCGGCCCCGGCCCCGGCGACGACGACGACGACGACGGCAGCGATTACAGCCAGGCTATCGCCGCTAGCCTCGGCCTAAAGTAGTTTAGTTTAATTTCTAGTTTAAATTTTTCGTTTTAGCTTAAATTCGCGCCGAATATGTACGCAATTCGCAAATTTCAATAAAAATCGACTAGTTTACAATTGCGTTTGTTTTGGGCCGATTCTTGGGCTCGGGACGCGACTGGGAAACCTGCCCCCAGGTTCCAGAATAGCGCCGTTTAGCGCCGCGGCGGCCCCAAAACGGCGGCGTTTTGGGCCCTGGGGGGCGCAACGACTGGAGATGCCCTAAGGCAAGCACGATGCCTAGCAGCTACTGGCGGCTGACGTGGCCATGGAGGTCGCTGGATGCTGGCTATTTTGGGGGCTGTGTAAAGGACGTACTGCGAGCAGTTGTCTACGCATGTTGTGAAGTTGCCCACCGATTCTCTTTTGTTGATTACCCGTGTTGTTTTGTTACCTACCCGTGCTTTTTTTTCCTACCAGCGTTTTGAAGTTGCTCAATCCTTTCAATTTGTTGTCTATCATATATTACTTCAATTTTTTGCTCAACATCAATTTGCTCAATCCTTTCAATTTGTTGTCTAAATCATATAGTACTTGCTTAATTAGGTCGATTTGGTGTCCAATATTTTACAGAAGTTGCTCAATCCTATCAACTTGTTGTCTAACATCATATAGTATTTGCTCAATTTTGCCGTTTTGTTGGCCAACATCAAGTTACTCAATTATGTCGATTTTTTGTCTAGCATCATATAGTACTTGCTCAATTATGTCGATTTGTCGCCCAACATCCTATAGAAATTGCACAATCCTCTCAATTTTTTTTGTCTAACATCATATAGTACTTGGTCAATTATGTCGATTTGTTGCCTAATATCCCATAGAAGTTGCAAAGTATTGCTGCAAAATTGCCTATAAATGTTCCCAAACCGTTTTTTCGTCTACCACAAAGTTGCTTCGTACCGCATCAAAATTGCATCCTCATAAACAAAAGTTGCTCATAAAAAATTAGCCGAAACATGTACATATGATATCTAGTTTTGAAGATTTAATTGCGAGGGTTCCAACACTGAAAACGGATTTTAATTCCGATACTCAACTCGACAGTTATAGTTATTTAAAATAAAAGACTAATCATGTATGGACGATTCTTTCCAAAAAAGTGTGCACTCTATCCAACTTACAAGCGCATGTGCGCTGACTAGACATGTCCAAAATAAAAAGTGCTTTAGAGCGAGGGATTGGGCGAGGTGAAGGAACATGTTGACGACAGGACGCGTGGGGCGGGTTGAAGGAACCAAATTTCTTTTTTAGATAGGAGAGATATTTATAAGTTTCGAAAAATTATGAAAAAAAATTAGATGTAGCCAATGGTGTATCCCACAAACGTTCAATTTTTTTTTAATTTTATTATATTTTGTCATTTTTTAGTCAATGCTGTATTCCACAAACTCTAAACTACTAACAAACAACAATGTGAATCTGAGTATGTATATTTACAAATCTCTAAATTTTATTATATTTTGTCATTTTGGTGTACCCTATAATATTTTGTAATTGAAACTGAAATTTCGATGTTTGTGGGATATACCATAGACTACATCCGGATTTTTTTCCCAAAATTAATTGAAACTTGTGTATATATTTTTCGAATTTTTTAAAATGGTGGGAGCACTAGTGCTTGAAAGCCAAAGTTGCTTTCCACGTGTTGCAAAGGTTTTTAAATAATTCAATACGCGCTTAAAACAATATGATGTAATTTCTAGCACTTAATACATCTTATCTTCTACTTTGGTGTTCGGTTTGTAATGTTTAAAAATATTTCAGGTTTTGCTTTAGATTAATTCCCCTATTGCAGCAATACTCTTAAGAGAGAAACAAAAACTCAGCACGTAATTTCCAATCTTCTTTGTGTGCATCATGATTACATAGAAGTACCAATATTATGTCTATCATGGAAAAAATTGAGTATACAATTAAATCATCCATGCTAAAATTTGCTAAATTACAACCTGACATTGTTTCAAATTTTTAATTAAATTAGGTTCACATGGAAATTTCCAAGTTCCATTTTAAGACATCATACACAAAATAAGGCTTCTATCTTTTTTTAGCAAAGGTCAATGAGGTGTAATTTTGACTAACATATAGATAAAAATATGAACATTTAGAAGACCAAATTAATGTCAATAGAACCACCAAATAATATATTTTTACTACATGTCTATTAAATATTGTAAATATTTAATTTTTTATTTAGAAGATTGGTCAAAGTTACACTTCATTGGCTATTGACTAAAAATATACTTCGTGTTTTGGCGGGGAAGAACCCAGAGACCAACGGCATCGGAAGAAGTAACCGGTAGGTGTTGGAGGGCAAGATGACCCGGAGACAACGATGAGCAGGAGGTGGGAGGTGTTGGGCAGCAGCAGCCAAAATACGATAGCGAGGAAGAACAAAGAAGAGACGAGCGGCGAGTCCCAGGAGCTTTCCGCCGCCAGGAAGAAAAGGAGCCGCCGCCTCCTCCTCCGCCTCCTCCATAAGACGGTTCCCCCTCCTCCGGCCGGCCTCGCCGGCGTCAGGAGGGGTGGGAAACCCGATCTATGGGTGGAGTTTTCCGTTAAACTATTGCTTTCAATAAATTATTAGGGTTTGGTAGCCGTCTTCGATTTGGCCTCCGCGTCAATGGAGATGGCATCGTCTACAATAAGTGATCTTCGGCTCCTCGTTCGACGACGAGATCTCCTTCTCGACGCCTACCGTTGTCCTGGAAGATTAAATTTCTCTAGGTATGGTCCTTCAGATCTTGCTTCGCCAGATCAGTTTCGGATCTTTACTTTTGGTTGCCGCGAGGAGGATTGTCCTCGCAATATTTGTCCCGGCTGCTACGTCTTCGACGACGGTGATTCGTACTCTCGGCGCCCAACGACGTCGACAAGGCTGTTCGGTTACTTTTCCCTGCAATACTGGTGCTGGTACTCTTGTCGATGTGTTTGACTACTTCAATGGTTGCTTGCGTGCTCGCAGCCTTGGCATTGCGGCTCAAAATTAAAATTATGGGAGAACCTTCATTGGTATTTACAGGTTTTTGGTTTGGTATCTATATCATTATTCTACGGCTGCCTTCAGGAAAGTATAAGATTGTGCTCTGGAAGAAGAAAGGGTCTGAAGATCTCGAAGATTTGCTCGTCTTTTTTAGACTTTATTTTGTAATCGATGTAGTCGACTCATGTATCTCTACCATGTACTATTTGATACAATAAATATATATGGTATTGATTGTAAAAAAAAAAAGAAGAGTCGAGCGGCGTTGGGCAAAAGCAGCCAGAAGGCGGCGACGGGGAAGACAGCCGGGAGTCAGGCAGCGTGGAAGTTACCTTGAGACGGGCAAATTCTGGCAAAGCAGCCGCAATAAGACGGCGGGGAAGACGGGCGACATCGGGCAGCAGCAGCAAAAGGCGATGGTGGGGCAGATGACCCGGAGTCGGGCGACGTCGGCGCTAGCAGCCATATTACGACGGGGGGAGACGAGCAGCGTTGGGCAGCATCATCCGGAAGGCGGCCGCAGGGTAAACGGTCTGGGGTGGCACATCTGAGACGAATGGTGGCGTCCAGGATAGAAGAGGCGGAGCAGTAAAACAGTGCGACGAGTGGTAACATCACACGTGAGATTGGTGGTGGCGTGCATAACAGGAACGAAGCAGTGTAGCTGGAAGAATATGACGGCGGTACAAGATTGGATCTCAACACGCCACTACAGGAATCGCAGCATATGCCGACGGCCAGAAGCCGTCGGCACCTTGCCGTCGGCATATGACCGCGTCGGCACATAAAAAACCGTCGGCGTAGGCTATGCCGACGGCAAAGCCGTCGGCACACTAAGCTCTATGCCGACGGCAAAGCCGTCGGCACAATATTTCGAAAATTCGAATTTTGGAAAAAAAAAATTTGAATTTCTATTCCAGAATTTTTCACTTAGCCACATATTTAATCTCTAATCTCTTATTACACAATTAATCTAGTCAACATACTTAACTTAGTCAAACTTCCCGTTCGGTCACCCATCCTGAAATTGCTCCAGCCCAAGCACGCTTAACCTTTGAGTTCCTTCCAAATTAGATTCCATATGAGATGTTAGAACTTACTGGTATTACTATCATATCAATCATATTAACCTGTGGGGAATGATGTTAAACTTTTCTATTGTATAAATTTAAAACAGTATTTGAACAAATAACAATGATTTTATAATTATCTTTATTGACTAAATAACAATATAATGTTATAAATTACTTTATTTTGTGAATAAATTATTTAATATATAATAATTTATATCTTTAAATCCGTAAATCGAAATTTGACAAATAAAATGTCTAAATCGATTAGAAAAATTAGAGAAATTAAAATATGACATCCATATCATAAAAACATCGATAGTTTTAAAAAAATTAATCTCTTTTGATAAATAGCCATGGTGGCCATTTTGACAGTTTCTGCCGATTAAGGTGGAAACAGGCCAAATGACGGGTGTAATGGCCAAATCCATGGCATAGTTTGTTTAAATATGCCCATATTCCACACAAACATGCATATTGGAAGCACAGACAATGTTCCCGAAGGAAGTTTTCCTTTTCATTGAATAAAAAAACCATTTTCCATCCTCCGAGTGTGAAAAATGGCTTTTTTGTGAAGCATCAACCACAAATATGTTGCAAAACCTAGGAGCTGCATTTTTTGAATAAACTAGACCATGTTATATGCACAAATAACAAATTATTTTCCTCTGAAAAGGTTTTTATCCACCTCTTTTGAAGAACACAAGTTTCTGCCGATTCAACTGGAACGGGGCAAATTTGAACTACAGGTGCCTCCTAGTTTGCTCATGATTTTTGGAAAAAATCATTTTTAGGTACAAAACTACCTATTTCATCAGAGATACACCGAGAATTTCTCAATATTCAAGCCCTAGCTACGAACGGTCATGCCCGCCGTCTTGACTTTTTCATGAAACCGACTTAGAAAATTCCAGAAAATTTAAAAAAACCCAAAATGATGCAAGACCTTCGCGTGGTGTCATTATATATGTCCTAGTATACACCAAAAATAATAAACTTGGAATACGACAGTTGTGTTGAAAATATGTTCACATAAATGAGCTATCTCCTACGAACATTCTAGGGTTTCAGGCCAAATGACGGGTGTAATGGCCAAATCCATGGCATAGTTTGTTTAAATATGCCCATATTCCACACAAACATGCATATTGGAAGCACGGACAATGTTCCCGAAGGAAGTTTTCCTTTTCATTGAATAAAAAAACCATTTTCCATCCTCCGAGTGTGAAAAATGGTTTTTTTTGTGAAGCATCAACCACAAATATGTTGCAAAACCTAGGAGCTGAATTTTTTGAATATACTAGACCATGTTATATGCACAAATAACCAATTATTTTCCTCTGAAAAGGTTTTTATCCACCTATTTTGAAGAACACAAGTTTCTGCCGATTCAGCTGGAAACAGGTCAAATTTGAACTACAGGTGCCTCCTAGTTTGCTCATGATTTTTGGAAAAAATAATTTTTAGGTACACAACTACCTATTTCATCAGAGATACACCAAGAGTTTCTCAATATTCAAGCCCTAGCTACGAACGGTCATGCCCGCCGTCTTGACTTTTTCATGAAACCGACTTAGAAAATTCCAGAAAATTTTAAAAACCCAAAATGATGCAAGACCTTCGCGTGGTGTCATTATATATGTCCTAGTATCCACCAAAAATAATAAACTTGGAATACGACAGTTGTGTTGAAAATATGTTCACATAAATGAGCTATCTCCTACGAACATTCTAGGGTTTCAGGCCAAATGACGGGTGCAATGGCCAAATCCATGGCATAGTTTGTTTAAATATACCCATATTCCACACAAACATGCATATTGGAAGCACGGACAATGTTCCCGAAGAAAGTTTTCCTTTTCATTGAATAAAAAAACCATTTTCCATCCTCCGAGTGTGAAAAATGGCTTTTTTGTGAAGCATCAACCACAAATATGTTGCAAAACCTAGGAGCTGCATTTTTTGAATATACTAGACCATGTTATATGCACAAATAACCAATTATTTTTCTCTGAAAAGGTTTTCATCCACCTCTTTTGAAGAACACAAGTTTCTGCCGATTCAGATGGAAACGGGGCAAATTTGAACTACAGGTGCCTCCTAGTTTGCTCATGATTTTTGGAAAAAATTATTTTTAGGTACACAACTACCTATTTCATCAGAGATACACCAAGAGTTTCTCAATATTCAAGCCCTAGCTACGAACGGTCATGCCCGCCGTCTTGACTTTTTCATGAAACCGACTTAGAAAATTCCAGAAAATTTAAAAAAACCCAAAATGATGCAAGACCTTCGCGTGGTGTCATTATATATGTCCTAGTATCCACCAAAAATAATAAACTTGGAATACGACAGTTGTGTTGAAAATATGTTCACATAAATGAGCTATCTCCTACGAACATTATAGGGTTTCAGACCAAATGACGGGTGTAATGGCCAAATCCATGGCATAGTTTGTTTAAATATGCCCATATTCCACACAAACATGCATATTGGAAGCACGGACAATGTTCCCGAAGAAAGTTTTCCTTTTCATTGAATAAAAAAAACCATTTTCCATCCTCCGAGTGTGAAAAATGGCTTTTTTTGTGAAGCATCAACCACAAATATGTTGCAAAACCTAGGAGCTGCATTTTTTGAATATACTAGACCATGTTATATGCACAAATAACCAATTATTTTTCTCTGAAAAGGTTTTCATCCACCTCTTTTGAAGAACACAAGTTTCTGCCGATTCAGCTGGAAACAGGGCAAATTTGAACTACAGGTGCCTCCTAGTTTTCTCATGATTTTTGTAAAAAATCATTTTTAGGTACACAACTACCTATTTCTCATGATTTTTAGGTCCACCTAGATTTTGGTTGGATTCAGACGCCCCACAACCCTCTCAGACGAAACTTCTTAACCCATTATTGAGTTGCGTTATTTCTCATGATTTTTTTCTAATTATTTAGCTTTAAAAATATGCATGATAATTTAGATATGTTTCTCCTCTTCGAAACGAGCTAAAGAACGTCAAAATCCGAGTTGAAATGCAAAAGTTATGACCAAAACGGTGATTAAGTCAAAAAAAAAAATTGAGATTGGCTATGCCTACGGCTTTGCTGTCGGCATAGCTCAATTTTTTTTCCGGACTTCGGAATTCCCTCTTAGGGTCGATGCCGACGGCAGCCGTCGGCGTAGCGCAAAAAAAAAAAAAAAAAAGGCCGACGGCATAGCAATTTTTTTTTTCGCAGTTTTAGATTTCCTCACTGGATCTATGCCGACGGCCCCGACAAATTGCCGTCGGCATAGAATTTGGCCGTCGGCATATCGGCCGATTCCTGTAGTGCGCAGTTGCGCACGCGAAAAAATAACCTTGGAGAGAGAAAGCTTTAATACCATGTTATGGATGCAACTTTTTTTATTGATAGCGAAAAAATAACCATGGAGAGAAAGCTTTAGAACACATGAGAAAAATACACAACAATATAAACTAATCTAAAATTACAACAAGACATTACGTCTGACAAAGATGATTACGATTTGGTGATCAAGGAAGCTAACAAACTCATGAAACTGATTCGGTTTGCATCATACCAAACTACACAATATACATTTTCTTTAATAGAGAGCAGTGTAGATTATGAGAGGGATGGAGATGACAGGGGAGTCGATCTCATTCGACCTCAGTAGAAGTCAAGCTCAGACTCTGATGATAGTGACTTCAAACCGTTTGTTGATCCTATTTCAGAAGAATCTGATGTGCTTAATGAGACCGCTTAAATCTGATGAGCTTCCAATGGGCTGATGAACTTTTGCAAGAAGAAGCACCTTTTGCTGCCCCAGATGTCCGACACCTTTGGATGTGCTGTCTAACCTTATGGCTAAAGAAAACTTGATATCCGCCTTCTGATCATAGGACATGTTAACCTCCGTATCTAGATGATGAACATGAACCTCAATCAGCTTGACAGTGCTATAGTTCGGAGAGCACGATCTACATACATTTATATTTTTATGACGGATCGCTCTAATAATCCAGTTTACTGCGCAAGCAAAGTACAGAAAAAATAGATATGACATGCACAAGTAAAATAATTAGTGATGTAGTATAGTCTTCTTCCATCTCCAACAGATCCTGCGTTGGTGGTGCCATGTCGAGGTTCATGACAAGTGCAATCTTTTTTCTACCCATTATTGCCATGAACAGATTTAGAATGGTTTGCTGGCTACGAAACAGTGTTAGGTAAAGCATCTCAAAATAAAATTTCGAGACTCTACCACATCACTTTTCATGCAAAACAGAGTTATTCGCCTTTAAATTTTTTTGCAACTTTTATCATGGCCGTAGGATCTACGAAACATACCATTTAGTAACCTACGCCTTAGTATGCATGATTATTCACTTTGGTAGATTGACATTGTAGGGTGATTGAAACAAAGACATTACGAAAATGTCTAGAGACTCAAACTAAAATTAATTATATTCCGATATATGGATTTATCGTCCGAATTATCTCTTATTGGGTGGTGAACGATAAGAGAAATGTATATCAGCGGAGTTTATCCTTTGGGCCAATTTATCTGTCTCACAAGAGCTAAATCAGACACACAGAGAGAAAACCAGCCATCGTGTATGTACAAATAGGACGCCCATGGGATAGAAGCCTTGGAAAAGTGCTAGTCTTCAGAAAGTTTGGATGGAGATGACGCAGGGTATGCAGACTAGAAAAATATGCATGAAATAATTGCAGACATATAAGGCCCCAGGCGCACAAACCAGCAAAAAAGAGAGTATATATTTCAATCATAGGATAGAGATTCTTTACTGCTAGAACGAAAAGCAGGTTGTGTGTGTGGAATAAATTGGACATCACAACTTTGGCACCACAAAACTCAAGAACTGACTAAGTAGGACATCATAGTTATAGCTTGCATGTTGGCATGGTAACGGGCAGGAAATGAAAGCTGTAAAACTTCTTGGACGATGAAGTTCAGAGAAGCAAGTAGAAGTGACAAGAAGCTGCATACATGAATTATTTACTGCACCTTCGAATAACCATAGTCTTAAATTAAGCAGAGGACAATAGAAATACAAATACCCATAGTCTAGAGCAGAGGTGATGCGAAATACAATATCCATATGCCATAGTGTAAAGGAGAGGAGGTAAGACACGCACTTGAGGTTCCACATAAAGGTAGGAATCGCGTTACAGTACAAAATAGAGTAAACTGATAAGAAATTAGCTGTAGTCGGAACAGTAGCAGCACTTATTTCCAGTTGAACAGATGCTACCCAAAGTGCAGACCAAGGGATTAACTCGTTCAGGCAGTTGTGCCATGTTTCTTGAGAGAGAGGAGTGCCTTGAAGATGCCCACAAGAACACCGATGACCGAGAGCACTGCAGCAATGATTTTATAGTTTTTGTAGAAGAACGTGTGCACCTTGATCAACAACCACCACTTTATCCTGTAGTCCTCTATCTCTTCCAAGATTTCCATGTAGAGGGGGCCACCACTTATGTGCTTGATAAGGGTCTTGAAGAAGTTGAGCATCTCCATGTTAGTGAGTTCTCCTTGCACGAGTTGCTTCGATCTCAGTTTGTGCACATCCTCCTCTCGATCCATGAGCATTGCAAGGACAGCAAGGTATGAGCAGACGACTGGCATTTCAGTTGTGTCCCACCGAAAATCTGTAGCAATGCAAATCTCCAAAGCAGCCATGTTGACGAGCCAGCATGACCTCGTTTCGTCTAGCAATAGTGGTGCCACAAAGATCTTGCTGAAGAGGGGCCCTCTCTTGATGCCCATGTCCATGAACTTTGTTGTCTTGCTAGCAGTAAGCTTTATGCCAAGTTCTGCAAGCTCAATTACACTAATAGTTTTTGACATTGGCCGGATGACATCTAGATCGCGTTTATAGAAAAGACATCTGGTCTTGTCTCCTATTTTATAGAACCGGAGGAGGCCAAGAAGATGTGGCGGCTTGTACAGACCCGTCAGCTCAAATGGTTCTCTGTTCTTGTCCCCACGGACTTGGAGTGTGCGTCCCATCTTGGCAATGAAGTCCACCACTGGCACTGGATGGCGATAGAACTTATTGAGGGTATCGAGCACCACCCAGGGGAGCTGGTTCTCAAGAAGCATTATGTCACTACTGATACAAGCTTGATTTGAGTGGAAACAACGCAACAACGACGAAAACAATTTTTTGCGGTTGATAATCATAAGCATAAACTGCAGCAAGAATATACCATCAAGGATCATCATATCGACAAATTCAGCATCGCTGATAGCTGCTACAACATCTTGGGCGTAGAGGCTACGGGCGGCGCCTGAAATAGAGAGGATTGCGGCATGTATCTTCTCATATGTGCTAGTGCAAAACAAAATGAATTGGTATGCAGCCACTTGCTTGACTTTCTGCATCTCCTTGAGATGGTCTAAGCCTCGGTGGTAAGGGCCGATGGCCACGACCTTGGGGACAAAGTACCTCGACCCGAGACCACGTAGGTTTGCAGGGAACCTATGCATTTTCCTTCCCATCTCATTGAAATCGTTCTCAAACTCTTGTGCTGCTTTCAACCACATATTCTTATCAAAGGTTCCTCCTATCTCCATCATGTCGAGGTGATCAGCCTGAATCTCTGCTGCTTGCTTCGACTCCTCAGCCACAACCAATCCTTCTGAAGTGTCAGACTGACTACATACTCGAAAAGTTGCAAGTCGTTCGATCATCTCAATGTCAAAATTAGGTCTGCTTAGGACTAGTGGACGTAGCATTCGTGGTTGGCGGTTGACATCGCTGGATGAAAACACCATCTTCAAACTAGACCCTAGCTGCTGCTGCTGCCAACGTGCTACTTGCTATTCGTCATAGCAGGGACATTTCCAAGTCGCCCTCAGACTCTGGAGCCGCTGAAGGTGGTGATGCAGAGGAGGACGAGTCGCCTCGATGCCTCGAGGCTAGGGACCCAGCTGGCAGAGGCGGATAACTCGCCGCCGCTAAACCCGGATGGCTGAAGCCCGAGGTCAACGCGGCGCTGACGAATCCACCAGCCTTAGTCTGCAGGATCTCGTAACTGGGAGCCACATTTTGGATTTTTCTCCTGCAACTGGAAGAGAAGAATAAGAGACGCTACGAGGCACGGGGAGGGGAGATTTTACTGGGCGACGCGGGATGACTGCAGGCGGCCGGTAGATCTAACGTTAGGCCGGGTCTTGATGCCTGCGGTTCATCTGCGCCTTCAGCAGCAGCTGGGGACGCAGTGCGAGAAATTGAACTAGCTCGCGGGGTGGACGCTTACCTGTGGCGGCGCGGGGCCGCGTTGTGGGCTTTGTCGGCGGACAGCGACCTGCGCTTGAAGACGTGGGACTGGGGGATCAGACGATACTCCCACCCGACCAAGCTCGGGGACGCGTTGACACCAGCGCTTGGACCATTGAGCACGATTGGTTTGGCTCGGTATGTTTTTTCTCTCAAGGGCGAAAGGCCCCGAAGGGTCCATTAAGATGGGGGCACAATTACATAGAGGACCTTACACAGAATGGAAATAGAAACCAAGTCCTCAAGCATTACAAACACGACCCTAAAAGTTGCAGAAATAGCAATTGGGTCCTCGACCTAGGCTGCCGTCGTACTCTGACTTCTAGTCGCAGGCGGGAGTAGCGCCGCCGGGGACGCTACCACTTGGGGCGCCACCACCGATGAATCCTACTGTGAGATCACCGGAGGGGCGCGTTTGGTAGCCTGTAGCGGCTTGGACCAGACCCGCCAGCTGCATCGCCCCATTGTTTGTGGTTGAATGTTTCTGCGCCTAGCCCAGGCTTGCACGATCATCAAAGCACCCCTAACCGGACCGCTAAAAACGGCCGGATGTACGAGCTAAAATAGATCTGAATCGTTACTAACACGGAACGTGTAACGTGTGTCGATGATAATGTCGGTGATACCTCAAGAAGATTCCCACGACTAAACCTAGCAGTGGGACTGTTTACGTCTCCCGTATCCAGATTACTAGATCCAGCGGAGTGAGGGTCTCACGTGAAACTATTGGTGTAAGTAGCAGAATTTTAAAAAATACCTACGAAGCGCACAAGATCTTCTATCGAAGTATGAGCCAGGTTAGATCTGTTTGTTACCGAAATGAAGCGTTGAACGAGTGTCTATGACGATATCGGTGATGCCTAATGAAGAGTTTTGCGGCTAAGCCTAGATTTGGGACAGTTGCCGATTCCCTGTATCCCACCTTTTGTATCCAGCAAAGTGAGGGTATCACGTGTTACCCATGTGAGAGCTCGAATACATACGTTCGTCATCCATAGGAATCCCAAATTCACATTGAGGTGGAGAGATCCCAACACATGGGAGAAAGATTACAGTAAGGTCTAATCGAGAGATGATCATCCTCTCCCAATTAGGAGAATCCCGGAACTAATTAGAGGGTTCTAATTATAAGCTCTAATCCAGTTAGAGAGTTTCTAATTAGAGGCTATAATCCAATAAGAGGGTCTCTAATTAGATGCTCTAATTCAATTAAAGGGTATCTAATTAGAGGCTCTAATTCTTCGAGAGAGAGAGCCCCGAAAGCCAATTGTGTGTTTCTCAAAGGAGGGTTGGTGGGGATTATATAGGTGGCCTCAAGGGGTTCCTGCCATGGGGGAGGTCGGTTTGGGAGCCACAAGGACAATCTACACCCCTCCCCTAGGTGGATTCGGATTGGACTCCTTTTGGAGTCCAACTCCCTCTCCACTTCCCCCTTTTCTTTTTTCCTTTTGATTTTCCTTTTTCTCCTTTAATCAAACATGGAATAAATCTGGGAGGGTCAATGTGCCTTGACCGTGAGCCATGGGGCCCACCTGCCAGCCCCCATTACATGGGTGCATCCATGGGGACAATTATTCCACCCTCCGGCACTTCTCCCCTTATCGGTTTTTGTTTGAAACTCTTCTTGAACCATATAATATTTATAGATAAAATCATCTACTCTATCTAATGATGTTATAAATATATTATAACACCTTTTGGATATCTCATGCCCCTCTGCACTTGCTCCATAAAGCGTGTAAAGTATTTATCTCCCATAGTAACTTCTCCGAAACGATTCTGATTGACACCAGACTTGTTTATATGATATCATAACGACATCAACCATTACTTAGATGTCAAAAACATATTTTCGACATCACGTACATCCCATGTCCTTTGTAATATCTCTTGAATCTTAAATTCTATCACGTCGGAATTACCCGAATGATGCCCGCTCTCCTCTGGACCAACCAATGTAAACAACGGATTTTGACGCCTTAAGTGTGTGATCCCTACAGGTTCGATAACTAGTAGACATGATTGAAAAATCATTTTCCCAATCAATAATAAACATCAGGACCGTGGACGTCCATATTGATTCCTACAAGTTATACAAAGAAAATTGTTGAACCAGTTGGTTGTTAAGTAACTTCCTATTATTTCACGATACCAATCAATAACTCGAAACAAGATGAATGATAAGACCGTGATTAAAATATTTAATAACCATATCAAATTATTCTCGATGTCCCGTATGATTCTTTTTACTCGTTACCGTGTTATAGTATCACCATGACTAGTGTCATGTCTTTTTCTGCGCAGAACTATGTACAGATACTATTTCACCGAGTGTATTCTGAATGTATCTCTTTATTATCTAGAGGATTAATTCTCAGTCTTGAACCATACAATGATAAGAACACTTTTGAGAACACCCAGTGTTAGCCTTTTCGATCATCCAGTTTACATAGTGATACTTGACTATACCAAAATAATCTTTATGGTGAACATCATCGCATATTCTCATGATCTAAGGAAACAAACAAAATAACCATCTTGTGACAATACTATTTTAGCAAAATTAATCTCGTAGTATCTCAACTACTTGAGTCTACACAGCCAAAATGTTGAAACAACAGTGTGGTCACATTAATATTAGCATAACAAATATCCATGACCAGGAAAACATGATCATCTAATATTAACGAGTTGTTATGGGACATGACAAAGGGTTATAACGGTGTGTGTATGTTTCTACACGTGCTTATGAGTTTTTCTCTGAATCTCTTAGTTACCACGACAGTTGTAGCAATAATAATAATATATATACCTAATAATAAAGGATGGAAGACTTCTTCCGGTCCAACACTAATTTTACCATTTTACCCTCTCACCAAATCGCTATCTCTACTTTATTAAGCTATCCTTCGTCCCTTTCATTGGTATGTCGCACTCACGCACTTTGTCGTTTGGTACGTGACGTTGTCCTTCTCATGTACGTCGCCATGAGATTTCCCTGTCCGTCGCATGTACGTGGCCATGAGAATTCCTTGTTTGTTTGATCGGGCCGCCCGTAAGCTAATCAAAACTTTGATCGTTCAGCAAGCTGAACGCAATAAAAAGAGTTGCATAGCCTCGCTAGAACCGAGATCAATTACAAGTTGACCTGCTCGATATTTGTTGCGCTCGAAACGCTCTCCCTGTCCTCTATCTCAATCATTTCTAGATCGATATTGGCGGCAGCGTCTTGTGGGAATTGGTGCTTCGATCTATGTTGTTTTTGGACTGACTTATCAGCCGTTGTCTGCCATGCCGCTCACTGTCAGATCTTGCGCAGCCTCGGCCGAGTACGGCGTGGTCTATGGCGTCTACTTCGTCGTCTCCATGCACCACGTGATCTCCAGCCGCTCTTCTGCTCATCTCGCCGCGGCGAGTACCGCGCTGGAGTTGGCCTGGAGAGCTGGTTCTTGGACCGTGATGTACAGCAGGAGGTTGAAGACGACGAGTTGTCACCAGTGGCATCTCCCCGTCTCTACAGTCTCTTGACGCGGTTGGCGGTGCCGTTGGAGGGAAGGATACAATTTCTTATGTAGGAGCTGCTTGCTGCTCCGTATGGTTGCGGCACCGTGTCATTGTCATGCTCGATGTGCATGTGTGATGACCGGACCCACACGTATAGGGGTGTATCATAGTACTTCCGATAAATAAGAGTGTCGAACCCAACGAGGAACAGAAGGTGTTGACAAGCAGGTTGGATAGAGGATTCACTGTAAACACTAACAAACGGGTTTTTGGAGGATTTTGATATAGAAGATAAATAAAGTGCGAGTAAATAAAAGACAGTAAATATAATTGCAGCAAGTGGTCCAATCCTTTTTAGAGCAAAGGACAAGCCGGTTGTTCTACTTATGATTACCAAACATTGTCGAGGTCACATGTGGATTTCGTCAAGTGCTTTCGTTTGGTACAGTTGATTAATATTTATTGTTTTGATAGGTGTTGTGTGGGTGAACCCGTGCTAATGCACCGCCCAACTAGGACTAATACATACTTGTGATTACAGCCTTCGTAAGCATTCAGAAATATAAGAAAGTAATTAAGATAAATCTAACCACAGTTTAAAACTATGGGATCCTACACTCCCTCGTGCATCGGTTTTCTAACGGGGGTTTAAGTTTCTGTCACTCCAGCAACCCCACAATTAGTAGCTAAACACACAATGCATCCTCCTAGGACCATAAAGGTGAAGTATCATGTAGTCGACGTTCACATGACACCACTAGAAGAATAACTTCACAACTTAAATATCAAACCATATAGATATTACTTCAACATAATTCCACTACTAACATCATGACTTCTCCCATGTCCTCAAGAACTAAACGAACTACTCAGAAGACATCATATGGATCATAATCGGAGGTGATATAATGGTGAATAACAATCTGTTCATAAAGTGCAAACACCGATAAATCTCACAAGAATCGACTACTAACAAGTAATCCACACCGGGAGAGAGATCTAGTGAAGAACAACGATATAGAACCCTAATCGTTACATCGGGATGAAGGTGGAAGATAAGGGTGATGGTGATGGTGGTGATTATGATGACGATGACGATCTTGATGATGCCCGGAGCGATGAAGGTGACGATGGCGATGATTTCCCCTCTCCGGGGAGGAATTTCCCCAATAGATTTCTCCCTGCCGAAGATTTTACTCTCTCTGTTGTTTTCCGCCCCGTGGCGGCGGCGGAATATTTCCTCGATGATGTTCTGGGGCTTAGGGTTCCCTGGGGTCAAGTACGCAAAAGGGGTGACCAAAGGTGGGCCAGGGTGGCCACACCAGCTGGCGACGCGCGGCCAGGGGGCGCGCCACCCCATGGTGTGGGCCCCCTGTGGCCCCCCTCCGGGTCTCCTCGTGGCTACCTCCCTCTTCCGGACTTCTAAGACATCCCCGATGCCCCGTTCTTTTTCTGATCTTCTGAAATAGGGTATCCTGACGGTGCTTTTTTCCATCAGATTTCTTGTCCCGGTGTTTATTCTCCAAAAATTATGAAACATGCAAAATAAGATGAAATAGCATAAGTAATGCATCATAATATGAAATATATCGATGAATAACAGAAAATAACAATATAAAATAGTGATGCAAAATGGACGTATCAACCCCCCCAAGCTTAGACCTCGCTTTTTTTTATAGATGTGATGCTTAGACCTCGCTTGTCCCCAAGCGTAACTGAACTCAGTAAACATGACCATAGGTTTATGGAGTGAGGTGTCGATAAATAAAATATAGACAAGAAGCATCACATCTATCAAAGCACAAGTCATTTTAGACAACAATTTCCTCTCATATAATTAAACTTGAACCAAGTAGAGGAAATCACAATAAAGGTGCAAAAAGGAACTCATAATTGGTGAGGGCAAACTTCGTTCTTGGTCAGAGAACAATTAACCGTGTACTTATTTTTCGATCAGAGTCTTTATATTAGAGCTTATATTGCATAGTTTATCATGCTCAATCATAACAGTCTCTTTGCATTCATTGGTAACTTTCAAAGTGATATTCAATCAGATAAAAGCACATATACTAAACAAGGAAGAATAAAGGACATGATTGAGTAAATCAACATATAGATGGATGGATCACAACAACTCAAATGCTTTCTTAAGACAGAAAGGAGTAGGTTTACTGACTCAACATAAAGGTAAAAGATAGACCCTTCGCAGAGGGAAGCAGGGATTAACTCATGTGCTAGAGCTTTTCATTTGATAAACATAAGTATTGAAAACAATTTTGAGAGTGGTGTATGTTTATGTCAATGAATGGCAAACAGAAAATACAGAGTGTATAGAAAGTCATCCCTCTTTCTCTTTTGTCTACACAATTATGCTTTGACTGATAAATCAGGGGCAAAAATAGTGAAGAGAATCTGCATTATTAAGTTTGGGGCTGGGCACACCGCTGCCAGCTCTTCTATCATTTGGATAAGCGGATGAAGCCACTAGTCCAGGTGTGTAAAGTACAATCAACAAGTGAGATCAAGATTCTCTATTTGCGTCCTCATGAGCTAAAACAGGGGCACAAAACAGGTGTAATTTTGAAGGTTTTAAAGGTAGCACACAAGAAATTTACTTGGAGTGGCGGTTAAATACCACATATAGGTAGGTATGGTGGACACAAATGGCATGGTTTTGGGGCTCAAGGTTTGGATGCAGGAGAAGCATTCCCTCTCAGTACAAGTTTTTGGCTAGCAATGTCGGGTAGCAAGCATAAGGGTTGAGGGAAAACAAAAAAATATACATATAATAAAACCAATGATGCAATCTTCCTTGGAGGTACAAACAATCTTACTTGAGAATACTAAGCTTATGAGCTACCAATAAAGAAAGATCATGGAATAATATATCTACATGCAACTCCCTCTTTTCTACTTAAGTCTGAACATATTGTTGCTACTGACCAATGCTAAGTTTTCCAAAACCAACAAGATTAACTTGATGCTCCAATATTGATATCAATACTAATAACAAGATCAACCATATAACAAAAATTGCAAACTAAAATAAAGTGTAGGAAGTAAATGATGAAACTTCTCATTAATATTCCATTACGGCAACTCAAACCAAGGGATACAACAATAACCAACTAAAAAGTGATACTTCCATACTGCAAACCATCCTATATGATATTTTCTATACTCATGATATGACTCTACTAGAAGGTAAAAAGATGAAAGATAAAGGTGTGATAGCGTGACACTCCCCTAGGCTTGGAACAAGCCAAGGAGATGCCAATACCAATGACGAATTAATTCTTCGGTGGTGGTGGTGAACTCTTATCAATCAAGGCATGGAAACTTCCAGCATCTCGCGAAATCTGTCGTTCTCTTCTTGAAGTATCTCCACCTCCGTCCTTAGAGCCCGATATCAATCGCAGAACTCATCTGCGACTCGTAGAGCTTCCTCTACTCCAGGGATGGGGCTGATACCTGGAACTGATGGTCTTGGTCCCTGCATGTTACAAGAAGAAACACTTCCAACGTTACTTGATGACGTCATCTTTGCTTCCCTCTTGATGCCCTGGTCCATGTTCTTGCGCTTGGGACCTTGGAGATCATCTTCCATCAGCTCCTTCCCCTTGTTGTTGTTGATGTTGACGGAGGCCATGGTGCTTCCAAAACTGAAAACGGATCCTGGCAGAAATAGATCGAAACAGAAACACGACGAGAAAACGATATACGGACCTTAGGGGTCGGGGGGGAGGGGTTAAATAGCAGAAACATATGTATCAAAAGGAAAGTATAAGTCGAAAACAAGTCGGAGAGGGGCTCCGGGGCGCCCACACCATATGGTGGTGCGGCTAGGGGTGGGCCCGCGCCACCAGGTGGTGTGGTGCCCTCGGGCACCATCTCCTACCCTTCTTCGGCTCGATATTTTTTTATATTTTTCATATATGAATAAATTATAACTTGGAAAGTAATCCATGAATAAATTATAACTTGGAATCTTCCCTCTGATAAACTTCTCCGGAGTTATTACTTGAATAATATCAACATCTTCATCATAAGAGTCCCCGGAAATATAATCTTTGAGTCTTTGTCCATTTACCACTTGTCTACTGTTATATTTGAGGGAAGCAATTTTGATTGCACCCGAACGATACACTTCTTCAATAACATAAGGTCCTTTCCATCTTGATAGTAATTTTCCTGCAAAAAATCTGAGACGAGACCTATGTCGGATATATACTGAATAGGGGTATAGAAGATGGTAGACAAAGAGCCGGATTACCAGGGTGGCCTACATGGTAATGGGCTTAGGTCCATTGGGTGGCCCAGTAGTCCGACGCGCAGAAGTCGGATTCTAGAAGAACCCGGATCACGGCCCGCGTGATCTGGCTTGGAGGAGAAGACGGATTCCTTGCTTTCCAAGTTACAAGTTAAACGTAGTCTTCTAGGTTTCTTATTCTGTAAGCCCTAATCCGGCTATTATATAAAGCCGGACGGGAGATAGATTAGAACAAGTTAGACACAACAGAGAAGCTCTACGCAACTCGCCGAGAAGCTCATCCTCGCCGAGAAGCTAGATCTACACCCTCACATTGTAACCCTGATAAACGGGCTTTAGTCCCAATTAGTGAGAAGTGCAGGAGTAGGTACGCCGTACTGTCGCGACGTACCGAACCTGGGTAAAATCCCGTGTTCTGTGTTACTACGCTATCCCGTTACCCCACGTCTCTACCGTAGTCTCATGGCACCCCCGTCTATGAAAACTACTACGATGTCTCGACAGTTAGCGCCCACCGTGGGGCAAACGACGTCAGGCGTGAAATTCCGATCTGGGATACTTGGCGGAATTGGAAGATCGATCACTGTCGGAAGCTTGGAGTTCGACGACGACGTCGGCCGCTTCCTCGACAACGGATCCTATATACCGGCGCAAAACCACCTGGTAAGTGCCTGCGTGTTACCGATCGGATCTGCTAACATCTTTATCGGACTAACTGCAGAGGCAATGGGGTTTTGCGGTGGAAGTAAATTTATCCCACCCGCCCTATACCCAGTCGAAGACGACTATGATGCCGGATTTTGCTCAGATCGCCGACAAAAAAGTGATACACACTTTATCGGCATGGTGCAATCCGAAATCGCTGAAAACACGGATGACGGAAATCCCGTGCAAGAGGCAGATAACAACCTACCTGTCATAGAGACGGAAGAACAAAAACCCGTCACAGAGGCGGAAGATCCGACATCCGTCAACAAGACGATGAACTCGGAAGCAGAGTCCGTGCTTGCCGCCATTGAGGCGAGATTGGAGTCGGAAACCGGATCGGATAACTTCGACTCCGAAGACGAAGACGAGGATGCCTTCGTAAGAAAGGTTAAGTCCTTTCAAGAGGGATTCCATGAAGTGCTAATGGCAAAACCAGCTGATACAACGGGCGCCGGCAGCCAGGAAAGCCCTAAAACCCCTCCGCCGGTGGAAGAGAGAGAAGACGGAGAAACTTCTCCGATATTCCCCAATGTTAAGGAGATGACAGAAGATGAGCCTGTCAAAAAACCTCTCTCTTCCAAGAAAAAGTACCGTGCTTCTAAAAAACTCCAATACAAAATCCGGAAGAAAAAATCAGCCGATCTCGCTGATGAAAACCTGGAAGTTGGAGATGTTAGCGGCACAAAGCCAGCGGAAAAGAAATCTAAGGAAATCACTGCTCCGCCAATGACGGAACAGGAAGAGCAAGAGCTATTACAAACACCAGTGGGACCAGATGAACCCCCTGAGATGCTGGAAGCCAGGAGACAAGCTTTCCAACGGCAACAGCAACATCTGCTTAGATCTCGGCAACATCTCCAACAAACCCATAATGACATCAAAGTCATGAAGGAAATAATAGAGGAGTACGAGAGAAAACATAGATCCGCGTTAAAACCTACTAGGTTACCCGGAATCGCAAGACCGGAAGAACTGCCGCCAAAAGAAAGGTTCTATAACCCATCTTGGCAAAAGCAGTTAAACGGCAAAGATGCCAAGGGCGAACCAATATACAAAACCGCAGCGGAAAACGCGGAAGCAGCGTTCGCCATCCTAAACAACGATCTGTACTCCAACGGGGAAAAACTCCAAGGGGTGTATGCTTTCCTAGGAAAAGCATTACAACAGCAACAGCGAGGCCAAGAACGATCAGGGAGGCTGCATGATAATTCCGCCCTCTGCAAAACAGCTACTTGCGCCGCTGGAGCACCTGGACCGGAAGAACCCGGAGATTCGGATAAAAAAGAGGATCCGAGAAAAGACAGGAAAAACCCAGACAACCGGGACGCAACGTCTAGAATCGGACCTCATCTCCCGAAAGATGGATATAAACCACATGATCGGGAAGACAAACACCGGAATGACGGCAAAATAATGCCACCTCCGAGAAACCCAGCTGAAAAAGCTGGAAGATATGATATACCTCACAGACGTGAAAGATCCCGGACACCTCCTAAGGATAAGGAAAGGCACAGAAGCAGAACTCCGCCTAACCCAAAAGGACGTGAACACGGAAGAGATAGAGATAACCTCGGAAAAGCGCGTCCGCGCAACAATGGAAACGAAAGGAGCAGATCCCCTTCTGTCCATTCAGCCGGGAGATATTCTGCACACATTGATAGAGCAGAAAAGGATGATCTATACTTTGGTCCTAAGTGTTTTACTGACAGGATCCGAAGGATAACCCTGCATTCTGGCTTCGCCAAAGTTGGTCCAACCTACCAAAAATATACCGGTAGCACAAACCCGGATACCTGGCTCTCAGATTATTATACAGCCGTCCAAATCAACAATGGGACAGACCTGGAAGCTGTCAAGTTTCTTCCCCTAATGTTGCTAGACGGAGCCAGAGATTGGATCAATGGTTTACCATCAAGAACTGTCGACAGCTGGGATGATATGGCTAGAGTATTCACTCAGCATTTTCGGGGAACATAGAAACGCCCAAATAGCATCAACCAGCTGAACCGTTGCACCCAATTTGAGGACGAACCATACGTGGATTTCATCTCCAGATGGACTGCAATGAAGAATAGTTGTTCTGGAGTAACTGACGTACAAGCAATGCATGCTTTCGTCAATGGCCTAAAACCCGGACTCGTACCGTTCATGGTTGGTTCTAAACAGCACAAAGATCTCGGATCTATGCTTACAACCGCTAATGAGCACGCTGCAGCCGAAGATGATATCAGAGCAAGAGGAGGCAATATCGAGTCACTAATACTCGCCAAGAAAACCCCTCGTTCTGACAAAAAAGGAACTCCAGAGTCAACGACAAAGCCCAAGGAGGTCAACATAGCCTTTGGAGGAGATAAGGGAAATAAGTGGAAAGGTCGCAGCCCAGATCCAATCAATTACACTCCCGAAGAATGGGAGAGAATTAAGTCGGAACCCTGCGTCCACCACTCGCAATTTGGGAAACCAACCCACACAAACGCGCAATGCCGGCTAAACAAGCATATGAAAGGCAATGCAGGATCCGGAAATAAAGGGAAGGGTTCCAAAAGGAAACCTGCCAAACAAAAGCCAGAAGCTGAAAAAGAAGACAGTGAATCGGACACTGATGACAAAATCCAGGAACAACAGCGAAAGGGCGAACCCAAATTTCCGAGAGTGGACGGAGAAGCAATGTTAACTTTCTTAGCAACCCCGTCAGCAAAGGTGGCCAAAATAACACTTCGAGAAATAAACGCGGTTGTTCCGGCAACCCCGAAATTCTTGAAGTACTCCAACACACCGATAATCTGGGATCAGTCTGATCATCCCGGAAATATCCCTGAACCTGGCACACAAGCTCTTGTTGTCAGCCCTATTGTTCAAAACACTAGGCTAAGAAGAGTGCTGATGGACGGAGGATCCAGCATTAATATAATGTACCTGGATACACTGAAGCACTTGAAGATCTCCGAGTCCCAGCTCAACTACAGCAATATACGCTTCCATGGCATTGTTCCTGGCAGGCAAGCACGATCCCTAGGAGAAATTTCCCTAGATGTCACCTTCGGAGATAAAGATCACTTCCGGCAGGAAAAAGTATCCTTCGAAGTAGTGCCGTTCGAAAGTGTGTATCACGCAATACTCGGACGTCCGGCTTTCGCCAAATTCATGGCAAGATCCTGTTATATCTACAACAAGCTGAAAATGCCAGGACCCAAAGGAGGAGTAATCACCATAGCTGGTGATTTCAAGCTGGCAAACGAGTTGGAGAAAGAAAACGCCCTTTGCGCTCAGAGAGTTATAGCAAAGGAGGAACTGAAGGAATTAGCCAAGGAGGTATCGCCGAAAGAAATGCCGGCAGGAAAAGAAACTCGGAAGCCAACATATAGTTTCAAGGCGTCCGAGAATACAAGACAGGTAATCCTAGACCCCAAAGATCCGACAAAATTTGTCGTCGTAGGGACTGGGATGACCGACAAATAGGAAGGCGAGCTCATCAAGTTCCTCCGTGAGAACTGGGATATTTTTGCCTGGTGTCCAGCTGACATGCCAGGTGTACCCAGGGAACTTGCTGAGCACCAACTCAAGGTTATTCCTGGATCAAAACCCGTCAAACAAGGTCTCCATCGATTTGACGGAAGAAGACGGAAGGCTATTGGCAAGGAAATTATCCGGCTTTTAGCAGCGGATTTCATCAAGGAAGTAATCCATACTGATTGGTCCGCAAATCCGGTATTAGTGCCGAAGAAAGACACCACTGCTCTTAGAATGTGTATAGATTACACAGGATTGAACAAGTTATGTCCGAAAGATAGGTTCGCATTACCGCGAATCGATCAAATAATAGATGCCACCACAGGCTCCGAGCTTTTATGCTTTTTGGATGCATACTCCGGGTACCACCAAATACGCATGAAAAAGGAAGATCAAATCAAGACTTCTTTTATAACCCCGTATGGGACGTACTATTACGTAACCATGCCTTTCGGCCTGAAGAACGCATGTGCAACTTACCAGCGTTGCATGCAACGCTGTTTGCATAGTCAGATTGGCAGAAACGTCCATGTTTATGTGGACGATATCGCCGTCGTATCCAAGGAAAAAGATACACTCCTTGAGGATTTGCGAGAAACTTTCGAAAACTTACGCACTTACAAGATGAAGTTGAATCCATCTAAGTGCGTATTCGGGGTTCCCTCAGGAAAACTTCTGGGTTTCATTGTTTCCCACAGAGGAATAGAAGTTAACCCGGAAAAGATCAAGGCAATCTTGAACATCTCAAAACCTACATGTGTAAAAGATGTCCAAAGATTGACGGGTTCCGCTGCAGCCGTCAGCAGATTTATCAGTCGGCTGGGGGATAAAGCCTTACCACTCTACAAGCTGCTGAAGAAATCCGACAAGTTCGAATGGACAGAAGAGGCTGACGCAGCGTTGGCCCAGTTGAAGGAAACCTTGATGAACGCTCCCATCTTGGCATCTCCAAAAGACGAAGAACCCATGTTATTATACCTTACGGCTACAAGTCGGGTTATTAGTGCGGTAATCGTTGTGGAACGGACAAAGGAAGAGCAAAGCATACCAGATCAACATCCGGTATATTACATAAGCGAAGTTTTTTCCGAATCCAAACAAAGGTATCCGCACTACCAGAAACTGGCATATGGCGTATTTTTTGCATCCAGAAAACTGCGCCATTACTTCCAAGGGCACTCCATAACAGTGGTATGTAAAGCACCACTAGGGGATATTATAAACAATGCGGAGGCAACCGGCCGAGTAGCTAAATGGGGCATCGAGCTGGCAGCCTTCGACATTAAGTACCAGCCAAGGACGGCAATAAAATCCCAAGTTTTGGCAGATTTCGTCGCCGACTGGACAGAAGCAATGGAAAAAACACCGATGCCAGAATCCGAGTACTGGATCATGCACTTTGACGGATCCAAGATGAAGGAAGGAGCTGGGGCTGGCGTAGTCCTAAAATCTCCCAAGGGAGACACAATGGAGTACGTATTGCAAATACACTTCAACGCCAGTAATAACGTGGCAGAATACGAAGCTCTGCTTCATGGCTTGCATATTGCAAAAGAAATAGGGGTAAAACGCAACTTATGCTATGGAGACTCGGATTTGGTACAGCATCAGCTCAACCAAACCTGGGACGCGAAAAGCCCTATAATGGCAGAATATCGGAGGACGGTGGATGAGTTCGCCATCTGTTTCTTCGGGTTCGAAGTCCTTCACATAAAAAGGGAGGAAAATTGGAATGCGGATGCGTTAGCCCGCATGGGATCAGAGAGAGTAAAAACTTTACCACCAGGGGTATTCGTCCAGCACTTGCATGAACCATCCATAAAAGGTGGAGACGTTGACTACCCTCTGGCATCTGAAACCATCGAGGTCATGCTCGTTAAACCGGATTGGACAATTCCATACTTAAACTTCTTAGTCAATCAGAAGTACCCGGAAGGAGCAGACGAAGTCTTGCAAAGGCAAATACAGCGTCGATGCAAAGGATACGTGGTGATCAACGACCACTTGTATAAACGCAGTACTTCCGGAATCTTTCAACGGTGTATTTCACCAGAAGAAGGAAGAGAAATACTGGAAGAAATCCATGCCGGCGATTGCGGACATCATGCTCAATCAAAAAGCATAGTCAAAAAAGCATTCCGGGCGGGGTTTTTCTGGCTAACATCCAAGTCAGACGCCGAGCGCATAGTGAATACGTGCGAAGGATGTCAATATTACGCCAAGCAGACCAATTTGCCGGCCCAAGCACTTAAAACTATCCCTATCACATGGCCGTTTGCGGTCTGGGGGCTAGATATGATGGGACCGTTCAAAACTGCAAGAGGTGGACTTACACATCTACTCGTAGCGGTAGATAAGTATACAAAATGGGTGGAGGCTAAACCCATCAAAAAGCTGGATGGCGCAACTGCCAAAAATTTCATTATTGATTTAGTAATGAGGTATGGCGTCCCACATAGCATAATAACCGATAACGGGACAAATTTCTCCATTGGAGAGTTGGCAAAATACTGCCAACAAACGGGAATCCGCTTAGATCTTGCATTTGTGGCACACCCGCAATCTAATGGACAGGTTGAAAGAATGAACAGTTCAATCCTGCAAGGAATACGCCCAAGACTCGAATCTCCTCTCCATAGAGCAGCTGGAGCGTGGGTAGAAGAGCTACCTTCCGTGTTGTGGAGTATTCGAACGACGCCAAATAGGTCAACTGAGCAAACCCCGTTTTTCCTAGTTTATGGTGCGGAAGCTATTCTTCCAACGGACATGATCCATGATAGCCCAAGAGTGCAGAATTTTGACGACTTGGATGCCGAAGAAGCACGACAGGATGCCGTCGATCTCTTAGAAGAGGAACGAGAACTTGTGCTTCAAAGATCTGCCATCTACCAGCAAGGTTTACGACGTTATCATAGTCGGAAAATCAGGCATCGTTCTTTTAAAGAAGGTGACTTAGTGCTGAGATTGGTGCAGCAAAGGAAGCACAAATTGGCCCCAGTATGGGAAGGACCATTTGTCATCAGTAAAGCCATGAAGAATGGATCATACTATCTTGTTGACATTCGAGATACGGAGGACGATCCCGAGAAGCCGAATCGCAAAAGAAAGAGAAAAATAGATGATGAACTAGGAGAGACAAAGAGGCCTTGGAGTATCCAGCAATTACGTCTCTTCTATACTTAGTTCAATTTCTATGTAAACATCTTTGAGACCATGAAATAAAGTTGTCGGAATGTTGTCATTCATATTCATTATAAGTACAATATATTTCCGCCTCATCTATTTCCCAATGATCTCACAAATACTCAATGTTAACCCGAATTGTGCCTGCGTGCTCGGTGTTTAAAAGCTGAATGATTCGGCCTGTTAAAGGTTAAAGGAAACTCGGATTGTGCCTGCGTGCCCAAGTTTCAAAACAGTTCCTTGTTTTCTCTAAATTTTATCTGATTGTGTATGTGTTGGGTTACTGAAACTAGTCAGTAAAAATGCTTTTAGCATGATCCATGTTTCCGAGTTTCAAAACTGTTTGGTTCGTCCCCAGTTACTCGACATGACGATACATATTGCTAGTTGAGCCATTTTTTAACACTAGAGCAGTTAAAACACATTTGCCAGATTACTTAGAAGATAAAGGAACAGTCAAACCCGGAAAAACTTTGCAAGAAACTTGAAATTGCAAAAGGCGGAGTTCTTGTTTCGACAAACGATATAGAAGCATTACAATATGAATTGCATTGTAAAAATGCTCTTATCCATCATTCGGGTCAAGTGTATTCCCTCAAGCATCCGAGTCTTCATCACTGCTATCATTCTCGGGGGCTGCGGGCACTTCTTCTTCCGGATAAGTAATGGAAATGTTAACCATAGAGGCAATCTTGGAAGCGTGCCCTTTAACTTCATCAAAAATCGCATTTCGTTGCGCTTCTGTATATTCTTGAGGGATACCGGATGCTACGCGCCAAGATTTGGCATTAGGGTAATGTAGACGCATAAGGCCAAGTGCCATGCGTGCACCACCTCGTGCGGCAGAGCGAAGGATGGATTCTTTCGACTCTGCTACTTCTGTGATGGCACCCGGAAGTCGGTAGACTTCCGAAAAGCGTACAATACTTGTGGGAAGGAATTTATTAATCAGCTGCATTCCTGCATTCCTGATTGAATTCCACACTTCCCCAAAGGCCCGGATCTTTTCAGTCCGAGAAATTCCTGGAAAATTTCCTGCTTTTTCGACAAAAGCAAAGGTTACATGAAAAGATACAAGAAATAAGACATGAAGACATTGGTAAAAAGAAGTTAACTTACCAAGAACCTTGTCAATTTCGTCGCCTTCTTTCATGCGCGGGAGTAGCATACTTTCCAAATCATTGATAACAGATTTATCTTCCGCTGCCTGTAAAGAAGCCTTGGATTGAGCAATCCCAAGGGCCAGATTACTGGCTTCTAGGTCTTCTTGAGCTTTCAGAAGTTCCTTTCGGAGGTTTGAGTTTTCCTCACGAAGCCGAGAAACATGGACATCGCTTTCTGCTAATTTGTTGGCTTTGTTTAAAGCAGCTGGAGGGCAATAATTAATTTGAGTTTACAAAACAATTCCGCAAGAATTCTCCAGAAAAAACAAATGGCACAAAATGAAATACCGGTGGTTTTTGATAGTTGCCGCTGAGATGACGTTAGTTCGTTGCTTTTCGACTCAATAACAGATTGAAGGGTTTTTACTTCTCTGCTCTTGAGACTAAGCTTCTTAAAAACTTCCAAGTTTATGGCGTCTGCGGAATGCTAAAACATGGAAATGAAAGCCAGATGCTTAAGTTTGAACAGGCATACGAAGAAACATTAAGAAGAATTCATATTTCAACTTAATGCTTGGGGGCTAGAAGTATTACCTGGCTCATTTCTCGCAAATCGGTCAAGACCTCGTTGAATTCTTTGGCATATTCCGCGAAGAGTATTCCAACGTGATGAAGGCCATCGTGTATAACCTGACGAGGTGAAAATGCGATATCATTGCGAACAACCAATCCATTTTGTGGCCAAGGGCGAATCAGAGGCGCAGGAGCAAAGAATTTCTTTGCCTCTGGACGAATATATCCGAGTTCGTCGAATGGTTCTTCTTTTATCCGGATATCGTCCAGGTTGGGAATAGATTCCTCTTTGATAGCTGATTGCCTTTTGCGCTTCCGATTGTTGTGAAACTCGGCATGTAATTTGTTGAGTTCAGCGTCGGAAGCAAGATCATTTTCTCCAAGTTCATCAAACTAGGAAGGAGTTAACAATATGTTAAAAAGCGGAGAGAGAAGATAATCTGAAGAAAAACGCGGAAACAAGGAAAGATAAATACCTTAGGGACCAGATTTTCCACGTGATAAATCGCCAGACTTTCCTCAATCTGACTACTGACGGCGACCAGTTCGTGAAGTCGCCCTATAAAATCCTTTTTGGTAAAGGCCTTATCTGTTCCTCTCATGCTATCTTCTGGCCCTTGGTATTCGCAAAGAAGTCGGGAACGAAAAGAGAGAGGTTGGATACGGCGTCCAAACCAGCACATAACGGTATCCTTCCCAACCAAAGAAGGTTGAGAGGAAGAAAGTTTGGCGATGCGCCGCTTTATCTTCATCAGGTTTTTTGGAAAATTTTCCCCTACTGCGGCTGTCCAACTCTCGCGAGGAGTAGCGGCAGAATTAACAAAGGGAGGAACCCCGGTTGCCCTGCCTGGGAATGGAATGTCCTGATGATAAAAGAAAGAACCTAGCCAAGATTGGTCAGGTTCCGGCATTTCTATTTTTGGATACCGTTCCTCCCTGAATTTTCTGAGGATGAAAGATACGGTTCCGCAAATGGGCGAAATGCCATTTGTGATGTTATGCTTTACCTCAAAACAATATTGCCAGAAATTTAGGTCAGGTGTTATCCCGAGATATCCTTCGAAAAGGGCTTGGAAACTGGCTAAGTAGAGGATGGAATTCGGAGAAATATTGTGTGGTTGAACGCCATAAAAGTTAAGGACGTCTAGAAAAAAGGCGGAAGGGGGAAAGCCCATACCTCTCGCAACATGAGAGGTAAGGATGACGCGTTCTCCGACTTTTGGCTTGGGCTCGGGTTCATCTTTTGAGATTCGCCATTTGCCTTTAACTATGGATCCCTCCTTTGACATCCGACGAAGAAGGACGAGAGAAGTATTACTCGGACTCCAATTGCCGACAATTTCTGTTTCGTTGTTGGCTCCGGTAGCAAAGCGCTCATCGCCACGGGAATGGATCTTGACCCTCGCCGTCGTTGGAACGAACGGAGGGGGTGCTGCAGAGCTCGATCCCGCTATGTCCGCGGCGGCGGAAGTGTTTTCTCCGCCCGCCGCGGAGACGGTGGTCTTCTCCGGCATGTCGCCGGTGAGCTTGGGCGATCCCGGCTGCGGATCTAGATCGCTGATCAGCTCGTTGATGGCGGCGCGGGTCGGCGACGACGGCGAGGAGGCCATCTTTTGGTGGCGCGTTTCGGTGCGTTTGGATGCTAAGTGCGCCTGGAACAAGGACTTGCTCTCGAGCTCGCGTTCGCGTCAATGGCGTGGGCAGTGAGGGAGTGAGGAAAGTTTCTGATGAGGACGATGATGGCTATTTATAGCCGGAAAACCGTTTAGATACGTGCCAACGTGTCGCTCGCCGGAAAATACGGGAAATAAAACGGCAGGGGAATGATGGCTATCTCCTCGTTTCCCGTGAGAATCTGTCAGAGATACGCTGAGGGGTTTCCCGCGTGGAACCAAGCGACGCTTGCGTCATCATGTTTAAGATGCTGACGTTAGAAGTTCCTTTTCCGCGAAGGATCGCGAGAAGAAAAGCCGGATTTTCATGGTTCCGAGTTTTATGTTACCATCTCCTTCAAAGGGAAAGTAGAAAGAATCAAGACTGTTGAATCAAGATTTCCCAGACAAAATGTATTTGACGAAAGACGGAGAATCAGAGTTTTGATCCTTCCTGGGGGCTACTGTCGGATATATACTGAATAGGGGTATAGAAGATGGTAGACAAAGAGCCGGATTACCAGGGTGGCCTACATGGTAATGGGCTTAGGTCCATTGGGCGGCCCAGTAGTCCGACGCGCAGAAGCCGGATTCTAGAAGAACCCGGATCACGGCCCGCGTGATCTGGCTTGGAGGAGAAGACGGATTCCTTGCTTTCCAAGTTACAAGTTAAACGTAGTCTTCTAGGTTTCTTATTCTGTAAGCCCTAATCCGGCTATTATATAAAGCCGGACGGGAGATAGATTAGAACAAGTTAGACACAACAGAGAAGCTCTACGCAACTCGCCGAGAAGCTCATCCTCGCCGAGAAGCTAGATCTACACCCTCACATTGTAACCCTGATAAACGGGCTTTAGTCCCAATTAGTGAGAAGTGCAGGAGTAGGTACGCCGTACTGTCGCGACGTACCGAACCTGGGTAAAATCCCGTGTTCTGTGTTACTACGCTATCCCGTTACCCCACGTCTCTACCGTAGTCTCATGGCACCCCCGTCTATGAAAACTACTACGATGTCTCGACAACCTATAAAATAGAAATTTCTCACCAATATGAAACTCTCTTTTAAGAATTCTCCTATCATTCCATTGTTTAACTTTCTCTTCAAAGAGTCTATTATTTTCATAAGCTTCACATCTCCATTCATCTAGAGAACTCAAATCAAGCATTCTTTTCTTACTAGCGACGGTTCATGACGTGCTACCGGGGTTTGGATCAGATCGATCTCGTCCTGTTCCGACATTTGTGGAACAAGGATTTCCTGCTTTTTCTTCTCCGCAGATTTCATACCGCTGCGTCCTCCGATTTCCAGGTTTTGGTTGACGATATCTGCCAATTTTTCCTTTTCCTTTTGTGACTTGGATAGCAACTTCCTAGAGGATTTCTTATTCTTCTTGGAAGATGGGTTTTTTTTGTTAGGCATATGTTCCGTCAGTTCTTTGACGTCAGGGTAAGTCGGACTAACTTCTCCTCTTCTTCCTCTTCGTCTTCCCTGTCATCTGGCGGAGGGCTTTTGGGGTCTTCCTCTTCCTCGGCATCCAAGTTTCCAATCGGTTTAGCCATGAGTACTTCGTGGAATGTCCCTTGCATGGATTTGACATTTCTTTCGAAAGCATCTTCATCTTCATCTTTGGAATCTATGTCTTCAGATCCGGATTTCAAATCTGGCCTTGCTTCTATAGAAGCTAAAACATACTCGACTTCCGAACTCGTCGTCTGGTCGACGGATGTTAGATCTTCCACTTTTTTCGTGGGATTATGATTTTCAGCTTTTTCCACGGGGTTTTCACCGTGGTTTCAGCAATCTCGCACTGCACCATGCCAATGAAGTGTGATCTGGTTGCAGGCATCTCCGAAGAGGCGGCAAATCCAGACGGGTTTTGGCGATATGCAGCCATAGGAGCTTGATCTACCTCTCCGTATGAATAAGGCAGATCTGAGCAAATTCTGACATTACAACCTTTATCAATTGGGTATAGAGCGGATGGGATAAATTGACTTCCACCACAGAATACCATTGCTTCTGCTGTTAAACCGATGAAAACATTAGTAGATCCAATCTGTAAAACACAGGCACTTACCAGATGATTCCGTGTCGGCATATACGATCCGTTGTCGAGGAAGCATCTGACATCTCCTTCGAATTCCAGGCTTCCGACAGTTATTGTGCTTCCTATTCCGCCGAGTATTCCCTCTCGGAACGTAACTCCTGATGCCCCTGGCCCCACGGTGGGTGCTAACCATCGAGACATCGTAGTAAGGTTCATGCACGGGGGTGCCATAAGCCTACCGGTAGAACTACGCGCGGGGGGGGGGGGACGGGGGACGTGAAAGTACTGTAAAAGAGAACACCGGGTTTTACCCAGCTTTGGTACGTCGCAACTAGGCGGCTTTCATACTCCTGCAATCTCACTAAATCAGGGCTGGAGACTGGAGTATACAAAGTACAATGTGAGTATGGTTTCTCTAACTCGACGAGGATGAACTTCTCGGCAAGTTGGCTTCTAGCTAAGTTATGATTTGATCCTATTCTTTACTCTCGTCCAGCTTTACATAGATAGTCGCACTAGGGTTGACAGGAAGAAAACCTAAGAAGCTACAGAAAGTATCTAACTTGGAAAGTCGTACCACGTTGGGCCGTTGTCTCGGTTCTTCTAGAATTCGGCTTCCTGCGCATCAGCTTACTAGGCAGCCCAATGGACTCTGTTCCATTGCATGTGGGCCACCCCAGTAATCCGGCATTCGGCCAATGCCAGATATACTCATATTTGGCATATATCCGACAGCCCCCGCTCGGATTGGAGCCATAGTTCAACTATGACTCTGTTCCTTTTGGCTGGAGTCCTTTCCCTCTTCTTTTTCGTTCGTTTTTTTTCTTTTTCTCATCAAACCAAAGTAGGAAGGTGCATGGGGGGTGGTGTTAGCAGGTATGTGGCTCTTTGACCCACCTGCCAGCCATCCAATGAAGGGTGTGGCGATGGGGGTAAATCTGCCCACCCTCCGGCACTTCCCCTTCTCGAGTTTCGCCCGAAACTCTTCTGGAACCCCACGAACACTTAAGATAAAATCATCGACCTTACCTAACAATGTCAGAAATATATTTCCGGCATCCCTAGACATCTCATGTCCCCCTTGCACATGCTCCGGAAAGCATGCAACTTAATTTTCCCTCTTAAAAATTCCGGAATAAATTGTAATACGAAATGTTTCTACTACTCTAGAAGAAGACAATTTACAGTGGTGTTCCTGGGAATAAATGTGCTTCGCGGGGGATAGAGGTTGAAGAAGAGCAGATGCAGCCGTGTTGATCACCTCTCTCTTCAACCTTCCTCTCTATTTCTCTCTTGCTAGCTCAGGATCAGATCGAGATCTAGCTGAGCTCTAGACTAGGGTTCTTGCCGAATAGGAAAGGTTGATTCCTTCCTAATGGTGGCCTTGGCCCTTCCTTTATAGACTAGGGGGATACCATAACGGCCAAATCTCTCCTCGGGATCACGCACCCAACACGTGAGTGGGGTCCGGGATTCCCGCCCAAAATTACCCTTTGGTTGCATGTAAAAGATCCAGAAGGTTTGAGAAGGATGTCGTCATCCACCTTTTTCCGCCTGGTGGGAGGATGATTAATGCTTGCCTTCCTCCGAAGAAGAGAGCGGGAACATGGAGTGACGGCTGTCGCCAGCCTGTTCCTTGACGAGGTCAGACCGTCATACCTGATGTTCTGGTTCCTCCAACTTTTTTTGCGCACAAGTACAACTTGGCCTTATCTTAGCGATGTTGTGATGAAGGGGAATTGGTCCCCCCGCTGGTTTGGTCCCGCCTGAGGGTCCAGTCGCACATTGGTGATTCTCGGAACCCCCATTGGGTCGCGCCTCGTTACCCTTCGAGGGCAAGTAACTCCTAGGACGTCTAGGGTCAACCTTGCATTAAGGGGCGGAGCTGCGGCCGGTGCTACCCGTGCTGTAGCACAGCACCGGTCCAGCAAGTCAGCTTAACACAGTAGATGTCCCGCGTGACAATGCAGCAACACCCCCAACGCACCCTTGGCCTATGCGCATCTTGCAAGCCTAGAGGGACACACGGGACATGGAGCACGATGGATTGCTTGGTCGGCTCTCTTGCCTCGTGCAATACTATACATTCCTTGTTAAAGCATGTGTTTCTTCATGCATTCCTGGTTCTGCCATCACCACAGTAAAAAGTACCAACAGAACTAGTGAATGAATGTTTCATTTTCCTTACTGTAGCACTATGGTATAGTTTAGGGTCTCTACTAGCTAGACTATTTATTAACTCTAAAAAATATACGATTTTTTTGTATATTTTTATTGCGAAATATCAAAATTTTATGCATACCACATGTAGCACCGCACTTACTCCGTGCCAGGCTCCGCCACTGCTCGCATTCGTTGATAAAGATGACATTCACACGGAGACCTTGTCATATGGTTGCCCGCTTTGACAGTGACTATGGGAAACCCCATTTATAGGGTTGCGAAACTAGCAGTTGCAAACGTGAGGGGCCAATTTGTGTCCAATCGGACTGCGTGGGAAAGGACCTAAAGGAACCAAAAGTGAAAACGAGCTATACATAGCTTGTTTGTTTGAAAATTCAGTGTCAGGATTTTTTTGTTAGTATCGAATTTTTTGAAAAAAATACTACATGTAGACAATGTTGGGAAATTTTTAATACAAAATTCCTATTACTATAAACTATACAAAAAAGACAAATCTGAAGAAAGAAAATCAAGTTTCTAAAACCGTTACTGTTCATCGTCGAGATACACCCATATGTCATTTTTCCCTATCTAAATAAAATATAACGAATTTTTCCCTATCATGTTGCTATCTACATCCATAATTTTTCCATGGAATTTTTGAACTGTAAAAAAAAAACTGTTTTTTTTTTTGAAAAAACAAGCTATGTGAAGCGTTTTCCCATGTGATAGGTCGGCCAGATTAGAGTTTTTCGTGACCTAGCCGCCAGGAGCGGCGACTAGGGGCACGACCGCCTACCACCGATCTTCACCGGACGGCGCGTTGGTCCCCTCTCCCTCCGACTGCTGCTCCGGCGGCAGGAGGGAGGGGGGACCCCGTTCCTCCGCTCTGTAGTTAGTTTTGGTTCTATAGATCGTGGTGCGCCGTTGGGGTGGTGGGAGCGGCGTCGCGGCGAATAAATCTGCCCCAACTCTACTCTCACACCGGCGTCGTCCCTCATGGCGACGTCTCAGAGTTGATGACATCGTGTGTTTGCCGATCCTTCGGATCGGTGGCTTTAGAGTTCATGGATGGTGTCGGCGAGGAGGTGGCGGCGATCCCATCAGGTGTGTCTCTCCTTCTGCTCTGTCCCCGTTGCTGCGGCGTTGTCTCCGACGTCATGGTGGAGCAGGGAGGATTTGTCGTCCGGGAGTACGCGCAGACGGTTGCCTGCGCAGTTGATAGGTGGAAGATGATGCATCTTGTGCTGGATTTGTGGTTGGAGGCTGTCAGTTCTGGTATCCTTCTCCGACGTTGTAGTCGTGCGGGGATGCCAGGTCTGGAGTTCGATGGCGTGTCCGGGGACACGTTGCCCCGGTCTGATTCGTTCAACGATAATAGTTTTGCTTTTGGCAAACTACTTTGGAGGTCCGTAAAGCTGCAGATCAGCGATGGAGCCGCGTCGAGCTCAAGTGAAGAGGTGATCTGTCTACTCTCTCTTGGTGGTTGCTTCGGTGGTGCCGAAGGAGAGGGACAGGCGATGGCTGTTTGCATAGGATTTTTCTATCCTTTCAGTACTGTAATGTCGGTGTTTAGTGTCTTGTAACCGGATTTTTATCTTATGATTGAAAAAAAAAATGTGATAGGTCGGCCACGGCATTCGATATTTCGTCAATCTGAAGTTCTGAACATGCCGAGCCGAACCAATCATGCTGAATTGCTGATGGTCCAAGCGCTGTTGTTCACGCGTCGCCGAGCGTTGTTGTCAACGCGTCATCTGACCCCCAGTCCAACGTCTTCAAGCGCAGATGGCTCTCCGCCGATAAGCCCACAACGTCCCCGCACGGCCACACCCCATGAACTAGTTTGATTTCTCGCATAGGACCCGCCAAGGGCGAAGACGAACCGCCGGCGTCAAGCTATGTGAAGCGTTTTCCCATGTGATAGGTCGGCCACGGCATTCGATATTTCGTCAGTCTGAACATGCCGAGCCGAAGAGCTGTTGTTTACGCGTCGCCGAGCGTTGGTGTCAACGCGTCATGTGAGCCCCAGTCCCACGTCTTCAAGCGCAGATGGCTTTCCGCCGATAAGCCCACAACTGAGCGTCCACACGGGCGAAGACGAACCGCCGGCGTCAAGACCCGGGGGAGCGCTAGATCTAGCGGCGGCCTGAAGCCGTAAAGGGAGCTACCCCGCGCGCGTCGCCACAGCTCATCCGGTAAAAATTCTCCACTCCGCTTCACATCGCCCTCCCCCTCTCTGCCGTCTCTTCCGGTTGCAGGAGAAGAATGTGGCTCCTGGTTACGACATGTCGCTAACTCCTGCATTCTAAGGCTGCTGGATTCGTCGGCGGCGCGTTCCCCTCGGGCTCCAGCTATCCAGGTCTAGCGGCGGCGCGTTATCCGCCGGGCTCCAGCCGTCCTGATCTGCCGGCTGCGTCCCGACTCGTTGTCTTCCGCATCCCCACCCCCAGCAGCTTTTGAAGATGGTGACGACAGCCAGCGCGACGCGCGAAGAGCATCAAAAACCAAAAGTTCGGTGGCAACTACCGCAAATAATACGCCGACGTCCCCCTGTTTTCTATGTGCCAGTAGGCCTAGACCACCCTGATTGTAGCATTGAGGCGGCCAAACGACTTGGACTTTCTGGAGTATGTACACAGGCTGAAGCTTCTCAAGGATTGGTTGTGGCAAAGGAGTCGAAGCAAGCAGCAGCAGCAGCAGCAGAGTTTCAGGCTGATGACCTCGACAGGATGGAGATGGGAGGAGGAACCGGGTGGTTCAAGGAAGCGCAAGAGTTTGAGAAGGATTTCCACAAGATGGAAATGAAAATGCATCGGTTCCCCGCAAGCCTACGCGGTCTCGGGTCCATGTACATCGTCCCCAAGGTCGTGGCCATCGGCCCTTACCACCGAGGCCTAGACCATCTCAAGGAGATGGAGAAGGTCAAGCAGGTGGCTGCATACCAATTCCTTTTGTTGTGCAAACCAGACTCCCCTACTACGAAATATGACATGATACACGCGGCGATCCTCTCCCATGCTGGCGCTGCCCGCAGCCTCTACGCCAAAGATGTTGTAGCAGCTATCAGCGATGCTGAATTTGTGGATATGATGATCCTTGATGGTATCTTCTTGCTGCAGTATATGAATATGATTATTAACCGTCATCGACTGTATAGGTCGTTGCTGCGTTGTTTCCACTCAAATCAAGCTTGCATCAGTAGTGACATAATGCTACTGGAGAACCAACTCCCCTGGGTGGTGATCGAGACCCTCAATAAGTTCAGTTACTGTCCAGTGCCAGTGGAGGTCTTCATTGCCAAGATGGGGCGCACACTCCAAGTCCGCGGGGACAGGAACAGAGAGCCATTTGAGTTGAGTGATCTGTACACGCCGCCACATCTTCTTGGCCTCCTCCGATTCTACAAAATAGGAGACAGCACCAGATGTAAGCGGAAAGGCTATCCAGATGTCATCCGCCCAATATCGAAAACTATTAGTGTAACTGAGCTGGCAGAACTTGGCATAAAGCTTACTGCTAGCAAGACAACAAAGCTCATGGACATGGGCATCAAGAGAAGACCCCTCTTCAGCAAGATTTTCGTGGCACCGCTATTGCTGGACGAAACGAGGGCATGCTGGCTCGTCAACATGGTGGCTTTGGAGATATGCATCGCTAGAGATTTCGAGTGGGTCACTCAAATGCCAGTCGCCCGTGTTAAGAATCAGCGGGCCCATGTTGATAATCAGTGGGACACAACTGAAATGCCAGTCGTCTGCTCCTACCTTGCTATTCTCGCAATGCTCATGGATCGAGAAGAGGACGTGCACGAGTTGAGATCAAAGCGCCTCGTGCAAGGAGAACTCACCAACATGGAGATGCTCAACTTCTTCAAGACCCTTATCAAGCACATAAGTGGTGGTCCCCTCTACACTGAAATCTTAGTAGAGATAGAGGACTACAGGATACAGTGGTGGATGTTGATCAAGGTGCATGTGTTCTTCTACAAAAACTATAAAATCATCGCTGCACTGCTCTCCATCATCGGTATTCTTGTGGGCATCTTCAAGGCACTCCTCTCTCTCAAGAAACATGGCACAACTTCCTGAATGAGTTAACCTGTTTGTGCATCTGTTCAATTGGACCGGAAATCAGTGCTGCTCCTATTCCGATTATAGCTAATTTCTTATCAGTTTACTCTATCTTTGTACTGTAACACAATTAATACCTTTCTGTGGAACCTCAAGTCGTCTCCTTTAGACTATATGGAGTATGGATATTGTATTTCGGATCACCTCTCCTCTAGACTATGTGAGTATGTGTATTGTACTTCTTATGTCCTCTGCTTAATTTAGACTATGGGAGTTGTATTTTCAATCCCCTCTGCTTTACACTATTGAAATTGCAGTAATTAATCCGTGTATGCAGCTTCTTGCCACTTGTACTTGCTTTTCTGAACTTAACTTACAGCTTTCAGTTCCTGCCGGTTACCATGCTAACATACAAGCTATAACTATGCTGGCCTACCAACGTACTTAGTTAGTTTTTGAGTTTTGTGTTGCCAAAGTTGTGATGTTAAATTTATTCCACACATACAGCCTGCTTTTGGTCCAAGTAGTAAAGATTAAAATATACTATTTTTATGATTAAAATCTACCATGCTAACATGAGTGCAATTATTTCATGTATATTTTTATAGTCGGCGTGACCCTGCTTCATCTCCGTCCAAACTTTCTGAAGACCAGCCTTTTTCCTATTTGTGCATACACTGGTTGTCTGTCTGTGTCTGATTTAGCTCTGATCCTTGTATTGGGAAAGGTAGTCCTGCACTGAGCAACAGAGGGAAATCAGTGCTGCTACTGTCCCGGTTACAGTTAAGCTCTTATCAGTTTACTCTATTTTAGTACTGCAACCTCAAGTGCGTGTCTTACCTCCTCTCCTTTATACTATGGCGTATGGATATTGTATTTCGGATCACCTCTGGTCTTTTTTTCGCGAAAACGCAAAAGCTTTGCGTTTCGATGCATTGATAGAAAAAAGAGAGTTTATGTACAAGTCCAAGATTGGACCAACACCCCGCCGTACAACACAACCCAAACCAAGCCTAGACTAGGGGAGGAGCATGCGTAACCCACGCGCTCCGGCGGCCGCCCAATCTCTCGCATCAGCCTTGATCGTATCCAGCAGAGAGGCCGTCGAAGGGCGTTGGTTGTCGAAGATCGCTGCGTTCCGGTGCTTCCAGATGGCCCAAGCCGTCAGCATAATCAGCGACGAAGTGCCCTTGCGCAAGGCGCTGGGGGTGGCGCATAGAGCCGCCAACCACCAATCTACGAAGGCCTCGTCACCCGCGGGAGGATCTGCGGTCGATCGAATCCAGGATAGCACCTCGTGCCAGGTCGTCCGCGAGAAGGGGCACCCGACCAACAGGTGTTCCATCGTCTCCACCGACTGGTCGCAAAGTGGGCATGCCGGCGCATGGGGAAGGCCCCTGCGGGCCAGCCTCTCCCCCGTCCAGCATCTGTCCAAGCAGGCGAGCCAGATAAAGAACTTCACCCTCGGGGGCGCCCACGATCTCCAGTTCAGCTTCCAGCTTCCTGATGCTACCGATCCCTGGAACATGGCGTTGTAGCAGGATTGGGAGGAGTAGACCCCGTCCGGCGTCCAACGCCATATCATCTCATCGGGCGCTGTCGAGAGCTGCCTATGTCGCAAGGTGGTCCACAGCTGGACGTACTGCCAGAGGGCCAATGGACTCAAAGCACCCGAGATGTCGGAGATCCAGCTCCGCTCGGTAAGCGCCTGCTGTACCGTGCGTCGCTTCCTACGCCGCTTAGGAATCAACGCGTATAGGTGTGGCGCAAGCTCCCTAACCGGTTTTCCGTCCAGCCATCGATCCTCCCAGAATAGCGTGGAGGCTCCATCTCCAACAACCATGTAGGTGGAAGCATCAAAGATACCCCGCTCAACCTCTGAGAATTGCATATCAAGCCCGCGCCAGGGTCGCAGGGCATCAGTGCGCATTCTCCACAACCATCGCACCCTGAGGCTAGTGGAGGTGCGGGCCAAATCCGGGATACCCAGACCCCCAAGCCTAAGCGGGCGGCACACCCTAGACCAATTAACATGGCAATGGCCACCGTTGGCCTCCTGCCTCCCCGCCCAAAGGAACCCCCGCAGGATCTTGTTCACCTGCCTCATCACCTTCTTGTTGAGGCTTAGCACAATGAGTTGATGGAGCGGGATCGCGGCAAGTACCGAGCGCACCAGGGTCAACCGACCGGCTTTGGGCATCATGGATGCCTTCCAGGTCGGCAGCTTGTCAGCCAGCCGGTTCACCAGAGGCTGTAGAGCCTCACCCGGGAGGCGGGATAAGGCGAGCGGGATGCCGAGGTATTTGACCGGGAATGGCGACAGCTGACAACCCATAGTCATCGCCGCCCCGGTGGCCACCTCCTCAGTGCAAGCGATCGGCGAGACAGAGCACTTTGAGAAGTTGGTGAGTAGTCCGGATGCCTGCCCGAAAAGCTCTAGGATCGCGCGCACTGCGCCGAGCTCCGCTCCGTCCGGGTGGCAGAAGATGACCACATCGTCGGCGTAAAGGGAGACCGACGTCACCACCTCACGGCGTGCAAGGCGTCTCAAGATCCCTAGCTCGATAGCCTTCGCCAGCACCCTGTTCAGCGAGTTCATCACAAGGACGAACAACGTGGGTGACAATGGATCCCCTTGTCTCAGGCCCCTCCGATGCCAGATGGGGGGGCCAGGCTCACCGTTGAGCAACACCCTAGTGCTAGCCGTGGACAGCAAAATCGCGACCAGCTCGCGAAATCTTGGGCCAAAACCTAGGCTACGGAGGACCTCAAAGAGGAAACCCCACGAGACGGAGTCGAAGGCCCGTGCAATATCCAGCTTAAGCATCACCCTTGGCTCCTTTAGCCTGTGCAGGAGCCTCGGTCTAGACTATGGGTATTTGCATTTCTATTGTCCTCTGCTTAATTTAGACTGTGGGCATTCGAAATTGCAGTCATTAATTCCCGTATGCAGCTTCTTGTCAGTTCTACTTGCTTCTCTGAACTTTATCGTCCAAGAAGTTTTACTGCATTCAGTTCCTGCCCGTTACCATGCTAACATGCAAGCTATAACTATGATGTCCTACTTAGGTTTTGAGTTTTGTGTTGCCAAAGTTGTGATGTCCAATTTATCCCACACACACAACCTGCTTTTTGTTCTAGTAGTAAAGAATCTCTATACTTTGATTAAAATCTACTCTCTTTTGCTGGTTTGTCCGCCTGGAGCTTTACATGACTCCAATCATTTCGTGCATATTTTTCTATTCTGCGTGACCCTGCTTAATCTCGATCCAAACTTTCTGAAGTGTTCTATCCCATGGGCATCCTATTTGTGCATACATGATGGCTGGTTGTCTCTCTATGTCTGATTTAGCTCTGATCCTGGTATTGGGAAAGGTAGTCCTGCACTGAGCCACAAAGGGAACCAGCCGGCAGCAGCCAGGACATTCACTTGTTTCTGTTATATTATGCTCTCTGTGTTCACACCTAGGTTATTTTTGTGAATTAATACTAGTTGCTGAAAACAGTATGTCTTGATTTGTTCTTCAAAGGAAAATCACCTTTGTCGAACTTGATCATCAAGAGCTCGTAGTCTCCTACTTAACCTCTAGCCCAGCAGAATCGCAGACCTTCGGGGGCGGGGTAGTGCTCACCTTGACGTCTCCTACTCGTTTTATGCCCTTTAGTGCCTTAATGTAATCAGTTCAAGAATCTTCCCAATTCCTTTGCCTGAACTTGCACATGAAAATTTTGTCAAATGTTGATTTTCCAACAAATGTCAAAAACAATGCCAATGAACTCAGATTTGATACACACGGACGAGGAGGAGATCGGACGGATGGGTAGGGAGCTCGGCCAGGCGATGGCAGGGTCGAGCTTGGACGGGAGGAGCTCAGGCCTGCGCGCGGTAGCAGAGCATAGACATCCGGCGGCGGTTAGACAGGCGGACGAGGGGGCGGCCACTGGAGGAAACACTATCCTTGCCTGATTGCCTCGTATTCTGCCCGGTGCCAGTCCCGAAGCGATACAGAACCGAGAAACGAAGCCCTTTTTTTTTTAATATAATATAATTCTACTTACTTTTTTCCAGTCTTTAAAAAAAATTTATTCCTGCTTTTTTTGATCCAGTTTCTATTATTCTTTTCGATAGATTCTATCTTAAACATACATTGTTAACACAATAAAACTTTCTTTTTCTTTCTATTGAGATTAAAAAGGAGAAAAAATGGATTTATAGTCACAGGCTGACAGGGAGAGAGGGGCAAGGCAGGGCACGGTGGCAGATTTGATGTGGATAAACATAACAATTGTGGCAATTAGATACTCTACCATTTCAAGCGGGAAAGCTGCGGAAGCAACTTCCACTGTCCCACAGTGCTTCGCCTATTTGTTGCTTTGACTTTCAAAAGCCAGAGAAGAAGCCTCCCGAGCATTACAAAATACTTCTGAAATTTTGGGTGGGCCAGCCCACCGGATAATTTCCATTTAATTGCTAAGTCTCATGCTACTATAACAAGTGGTGCTAATTTAGTCCCACATTGATAGTTGTGAGAGTTTTGCACCAATTTATAGGGTGAGCTATTTTCCAACTAGTATGAGTTGGTGCGAAGGAAGAGGAGGTGTTTCACACGAGCTCCTTCTCCGCTGTCCGCCTTGTCAGGTTGCGGGAATAAGCCGAGACGACGCCTTTATTGTGGCAGTCGGAATGAAGAGTCAACAGACACGTCATATTGATTGCCGTATGTAATTGTGTCACAATTATTTTGGTAATAACCGCAGTAAAAGCCACATTGATCTCGTGGTAACGGCTGTAGTAAAATCCAATTTATCGTGAGCTGACCGTTCTCCTAACCGACCGCGTATATATACTATGTTGCATGTAATAGCAAAACAACGATAACGTTAAACAAGATCGAAACCAACAGAGACACGAGATTTTAACGTGGAAAATCCTTCCAACAAGGAAAAGAAAAAACAACAGGCGTCATCCAGCAATACTTCACTATTTCGGGTGAGGTTACAAACGTGCAGGGATTTACAATGTGTAGCTTTTTCCCAAACGGCGGTTTGCACGAGATATATAAAGGCTGTCCTTAACTAGTTCGGCAAGGGTGTGAATCCAAATCTAACCCGGTAACAACTCGTACTGTACCGGGGGACTGCCGCCCCCTGCCGCGCACCCCACTCCGTACGGGCCACGTTTTGTCGTGCAAACGTGATGGGCCAACTTCAGACTCAAGGCGCTCCGCTCTACTCGTTAGAAGTTCAGCCTTTTATCAGCATAAGTGAATTTGGATCAACTCAAAATAACACTCCACCTTGAGACAAGTTCCTTCATGTAGCATAAACGAAACCTTCACCCTGAAACAAACAAAGAAAACACCTTCGGCATCAAATAGCCTCTTGGGCTAAATAGTGATACCAACTAAGCTTGAGCAAATCTCATATCATAAGACAGATCAGGTGGAGAACACACCATGACATACATTAAGGAACCAACAACAATAGAATGTGGAACTCGTGACATGTACTCAATATCTTTGTCACTAGTAGGTCATTGCAATGCTGACAACTTGAAGTGAGAGGAATAGGAGTACTAACTGACTTTGCATCATGCATATTAAAACGATAAAAAACTTTCTTAATGTAATTCTCCTGACTAAGAAATATCAGTCTAGACTTTCTGTTTCTTGAAATTTTCATATCTAGAATTTTCTTAGCAGGACCAAGATCCTTCATCTCAAACTCACTACTCAACTGTTTCTTCAATTGTACTGATTTCTTACATGCTCTTGGCAGCAATTAACATATCATCAACATATAGCAATAGGTATATTGGGGATTCATCAAAAAAATTAATGTACACATAACTATCATATTCAGACCTCTTAAAGCCATGCGACATCATAAAAGAATCAAACCTTTTATACTACTGTCAAGGAGACTGTTTCGAACCGTAAACGCACTTTAGCTTGCACACGATATCCTCTTTACCAGGTATTATGAACCCTTAAGGTTGGTCCATGTATATCTCCTCCTCAAGTTCTTCATACAAAAAACAATCTTCACATCTAACTGCTCAAGCTCAAGATCATGCATAGCAACAATATAAAAGAAAGTACGAATAGAACTATGCTTGACAACTGGGGAGAACATGTCGTTATAATCCACTCCTATAATCTAGCTGAAACATTTTGCTACTAACCTTGCCTTAAACCTTGGAGGCTCACTTGGAGATAAACCCTCCTTTCTCTTAAAGATCCACTTACAGCACACAACCTTCTTTTGTTTAGGCAAGCACACAACATCCTATGTGTCATTCTTCTCAAGTGATTGAATTTCCTGTCCGCTTGAGGAAGATTCCACTTATGCAGGATGCCCGCCCTGGCCGGCTGGGAGGCCGGCCTACATCCCGGCCTGAGGTGTAGTGAGGCCGACCTCCAGCCTGGCCTGGGCCGTCTAGGCAGATTGCCCGACCTGCGCAGAGATCCCGGACTGGGCCGGCAACCGGGCCGGCCACCCACCCGAGCCGCCCGGCCTCCTGCCCGGCCAGGCCGGCTAGGCAGATTTCACTTTTCTTCTTCTTCCATTTTCTTCTTCCTTTGATTCTTTTATTCAACAAACATATGTTTCCATTTCTGTGTCCTTACACATTTGCATCTTAATCTTTTTTTCCTCAAAAGACTTGGGAAAAATGATTAAAACTTTCGAGTGTTGTGATCAAACGTCAAAATAGCATTAGGGGACAATGTCCTTTCAATATCTCTCCTTTTGATGTTTGATGAAAGCACAAGGAATTGCAAAAAAAAATTGAAGCATTTGTAAAGGAATGAAAATATAGGAGAGCTCCCCCTATTTGTGTGCCCATAATTATAAATTTCATTGTCATACACAGGGCATAATTAATTGGGGTTCCCAGCTCCCCCTAGATTTTATAGGCCAAGATTATTTGTAGAGCTAGATCATTTTTCAAGATAACCACAGGATAATGAGGTAGGAATTTTAGCTCTATATACTAGATCCATTGGCATCTTATTGTGATAATGAGGTAAGACATGTATCCACGGCAATCACTATGTAATCATGGATATAATTTCAACTTACCATAGCTTTCATCATAAGATGGATAAATCGAGAATAACATAGTCTTCACCATAAGATAGACAATCCGAGAATAACATAGTCTTCACCATAGGATAAATAATCTGAGAATAACATATGCTTACAATAGCAACTAGGATTCATAACCATAAACCGAATAAGAGTTCAACTAATCAATCAAAGCAAATTCGGTGATAAAAGGAAAATGGATGCATGCTATGCAAATGCAAGATTTTTCCTAGACCTCTCCCCCTCTTGGCATCAAAACACCAAAAAGGGAGAAAGCGATGCTACATACACGAGAGATCACGCCAAGTAGTCCTCATCCTCATTAACATCTTGATCATCATCCGCACCATCATCATATTCGTCATGTGGAGGGGGAACCTGATTAGAGCTTGCCTCAGCGCGATTTCCAGGCCAAAACAGTCCAAGTGACGAGGCATCCTCACCAAGCCAATATGTGTTCTGCGACTTCCAATTGAGCTCATCAAGTTCCTCGAAACTAATAGGTCCCGGTGGGATCTCAAGTGTCTCCATGATCTTCCTCTAGTGACCGCAATATGCCTTGCCCTTTTGATAGGCCTTGAAGTATTTCTCTTGATTATCAACAAAGAAACATTTCATATTTTGGAAAGCTCTCTTGATGCTGAATTTCTGCTTGTGCTGGGGAACATGAACTGGGTAGCATCAGGAGGGTCATCCCGAGGTGAGATAGGCTCCTGCACATGAGGAGTAGGGCGAGCTCGCTTGGAAAGAGGAGGAACAATCATTAGATAGTTGTTGACGACCTGAGCAGAAATATTTGTGTCCATGACCGTCTAAATGTAAGATCCATAGATGGGGACCTTGTTTCCAAGATCAGTAAGTTTCATCTCATTCCACATATAGTTCATCACATCAAGCTTCTTGTTGTCATTTTTAGCTTCGACAATGTGGTGGAGAAGATTAATCATCCACCTGCGAATATTTCCCTTCTCCCCATACTTCACACAGATTGTGTTTCGGAGAATAGTGTGAGTGACATACCAAAAATATATGAAGAACTTGGCTTTAGGAATATGCATTGAGCCAACACCAGGGGGTAGCAATGTTTGATACCAGGGTTGGCCTTGAGTATCAGCCTCTCTTCACCATGGATCCGAACATGTCAGAAGTGGGTAAGGATTGCCTCCTCTATACCAAATAGAGCACCAAAGTCAGCAAGGGTGGCTTGGCATTTGACACTACCACTGTTCCATGTCATGGCACGACGATCCTCAGTAGATGATGAACTATGTCATAGAATTCCCGGAGCAACGCTGGAGAAAAATGACGGTTACCATTCATAAGCTTGCTGATCTCATGAAAATCCATGACCTCCATCACTTCAGGCCACTCAGCTCTTGCTTCTTCCACATCATATAAATGTCGAGGCACATGATCATTCCTTAGTTTGCATACTACAAATTCATGAACCTGGTGATGCATCTTGCAATAGAACCGGGTATCACGACAAGTACGGTGATGGAAAGCATACAAATTGAACTTCATTTGGTCATTCTCCCATTCCTTAGTGCTAAGATTCCTCCAGTTGTCATGAACTGGCTCATCCTTGTCAACAGGGAGTGGTGCCCCCTTCTTTTGAATGGGAGTGAAGCCACCAGCTGCAGCAGCACTCTTCTTTGCTCTCTAACGAACATAAATGGCAGGATCTTTGCCCTTGGTTTGAGAAGGAGAGCCAGAGCCTGTGAATGAGAGAACATGTATATGTATATGAATGATGAGTGTACATGGTCATAATGGAACTAGTTTTATTGATAAAAAGTTGCACATAGGAGCAATGACCATTGTACAAGATCTAGTTCTTTAGTAGGTCATGATCTAAATGTGTTGTTTGATATTGGACAAAATAAAATTGCAAGGGGCACAATAGAAATATATATATATGATGTTTGTAAGGTGAAGGAGATAATTGAAATCCCTAGTGTGGAGATCTAATTAAAAAGAACATGTTGGATATGCTTCACACTTGTAGGATTAGGACATGTCTTGGTGGAAAAAAATTCATATTAATGATCATATCACCAAAATAACATAGGTTAGGGGCATTATATGTCACTAGAGAGATTTTCTATAAGGCAGCGTGAAACTAGCGCTAGAGGAACCCTAACATGGTATCCCAAAAAAAAATTACAACCCTAGATTTCTACGGTAAATCGTGAAAGGGGAGTGGTGCTAGGTGAAATCTCTAAGGAGGATATTGCAAAGTGAGGGAAATTACTAGAAATAAAGAAGAAATAAAGCAATACACGAATGGAGGCCATTTTGAGTGAGCACCAACAATGGAGGAGATCTCCTCCAAACTCTCACCAATGGGAGTTCCTTGTGGAGGAGAGGGGAGATCAGGGCTAGGGTTAGTAGCTCTGAGGGATTGGGTAGTTGGGATTTGGCTTAGAGAGGAGAGAATGGGTGGAAGAGACCTTGGGGGAGCGCACCTATGGTGGTTTTCGAGTTTAGGGGTGAAGAAAAGAAGATGGAACCACAAGTTTAACGCATGCGCAGGGAGCCCGGGCAACAACCCGACCCGGCTGGCCCATACCCCGGCGTACAAGTATGCATTCACGTGTCTACAAATTGGATTATTCCGATCTACGCTTCTCTTCTTCCGTATTCTCTTCGTTCGGTGGATCAACCTGTATGCGTGCAATATACTAGAAGACAAAATGTTGACAGAACTGAGAAGGCGACAAGGCGCATTAGTTAGTATATAAACCGGTGTCCGGCCCTGAGTTCAGTGTGCACGGCAAGGCAACCTAACAAACTCGATCGATCTTTTCTTTCGTCTGAAAGGCATACACATACTGCACCTGATGAGGACATCCCTAGTACATCTATTATTTCTCTCATTGATGATGATGTTGTTATTCAAGAGAAGCATGATGGAGTGAGAATTGGACCAATGACTAGATCAAGAACTAAATTATTACAACAGCGGGTGAATTATCACTAATTAGAATATGATGTTTGTTTTCATGAGAGATTTATACTACCTAAATCCATGCACTTATGTATTCTCAGGTTTGTTGATAACACAAGCATGAGTGGAGATGATCATGAAGAGGATCTTAGCATGGATGAAGATGTACATGAAGAGGAGCTGGAAAACAAGTGATACAAGGATGAAAACAAAGAATAACAATTGCTATTTCCTGGAATAACAAGAAATAACAGAGAATAACAATTGTTATTTGATGAATAACAAGGGGAGGGCGCCTCCATCAAGGTTAAGTGCGCCATGTAGAAGTCCTATTATTAATAGGCATGGTTGTATACCATCTAGGCTGAACCCCTTAATGGTGGGTCGGTTTGTATCGGTTTGGTTCGAGTCGAAGTCCAAACAGAGTCCAAAGTGGTTTCTATTCGGGTTAGGGCTGGTTGCTTGCGCAAGTCCACGTGTGGCCGCACCATACCCCCTCATATAAACCCCTTGGTGCGAGTTAGATAGGTTAGACTATGATAAAACATAAACCCTAGACTCTAGATTGTATTGCTTGAAGCATTCATCTTGAATCAAGCATTCTTTTCTTACTAGCGACGGTTCATGACGTGCTACCGGGGTTTGGATCAGATCGATCTCGTCCTGTTCCGACATTTGTGGAACAAGGATTTCCTGCTTTTTCTTCTCCGCAGATTTCATACCGCTGCGTCCTCCGATTTCCAGGTTTTGGTTGACGATATCTGCCAATTTTTCCTTTTCCTTTTGTGACTTGGATAGCAACTTCCTAGAGGATTTCTTATTCTTCTTGGAAGATGGGTTTTTTTTGTTAGGCATATGTTCCGTCAGTTCTTTGACGTCAGGGTAAGTCGGACTAACTTCTCCTCTTCTTCCTCTTCGTCTTCCCTGTCATCTGGCGGAGGGCTTTTGGGGTCTTCCTCTTCCTCGGCATCCAAGTTTCCAATCGGTTTAGCCATGAGTACTTCGTGGAATGTCCCTTGCATGGATTTGACATTTCTTTCGAAAGCATCTTCATCTTCATCTTTGGAATCTATGTCTTCAGATCCGGATTTCAAATCTGGCCTTGCTTCTATAGAAGCTAAAACATACTCGACTTCCGAACTCGTCGTCTGGTCGACGGATGTTAGATCTTCCACTTTTTTCGTGGGATTATGATTTTCAGCTTTTTCCACGGGGTTTTCACCGTGGTTTCAGCAATCTCGCACTGCACCATGCCAATGAAGTGTGATCTGGTTGCAGGCATCTCCGAAGAGGCGGCAAATCCAGACGGGTTTTGGCGATATGCAGCCATAGGAGCTTGATCTACCTCTCCGTATGAATAAGGCAGATCTGAGCAAATTCTGACATTACAACCTTTATCAATTGGGTATAGAGCGGATGGGATAAATTGACTTCCACCACAGAATACCATTGCTTCTGCTGTTAAACCGATGAAAACATTAGTAGATCCAATCTGTAAAACACAGGCACTTACCAGATGATTCCGTGTCGGCATATACGATCCGTTGTCGAGGAAGCATCTGACATCTCCTTCGAATTCCAGGCTTCCGACAGTTATTGTGCTTCCTATTCCGCCGAGTATTCCCTCTCGGAACGTAACTCCTGATGCCCCTGGCCCCACGGTGGGTGCTAACCATCGAGACATCGTAGTAAGGTTCATGCACGGGGGTGCCATAAGCCTACCGGTAGAACTACGCGCGGGGGGGGGGGGGGGGACGGGGGACGTGAAAGTACTGTAAAAGAGAACACCGGGTTTTACCCAGCTTTGGTACGTCGCAACTAGGCGGCTTTCATACTCCTGCAATCTCACTAAATCAGGGCTGGAGACTGGAGTATACAAAGTACAATGTGAGTATGGTTTCTCTAACTCGACGAGGATGAACTTCTCGGCAAGTTGGCTTCTAGCTAAGTTATGATTTGATCCTATTCTTTACTCTCGTCCAGCTTTACATAGATAGTCGCACTAGGGTTGACAGGAAGAAAACCTAAGAAGCTACAGAAAGTATCTAACTTGGAAAGTCGTACCACGTTGGGCCGTTGTCTCGGTTCTTCTAGAATTCGGCTTCCTGCGCATCAGCTTACTAGGCAGCCCAATGGACTCTGTTCCATTGCATGTGGGCCACCCCAGTAATCCGGCATTCGGCCAATGCCAGATATACTCATATTTGGCATATATCCGACAGCCCCCGCTCGGATTGGAGCCATAGTTCAACTATGACTCTGTTCCTTTTGGCTGGAGTCCTTTCCCTCTTCTTTTTCGTTCGTTTTTTTTCTTTTTCTCATCAAACCAAAGTAGGAAGGTGCATGGGGGGTGGTGTTAGCAGGTATGTGGCTCTTTGACCCACCTGCCAGCCATCCAATGAAGGGTGTGGCGATGGGGGTAAATCTGCCCACCCTCCGGCACTTCCCCTTCTCGAGTTTCGCCCGAAACTCTTCTGGAACCCCACGAACACTTAAGATAAAATCATCGACCTTACCTAACAATGTCAGAAATATATTTCCGGCATCCCTAGACATCTCATGTCCCCCTTGCACATGCTCCGGAAAGCATGCAACTTAATTTTCCCTCTTAAAAATTCCGGAATAAATTGTAATACGAAATGTTTCTACTACTCTAGAAGAAGACAATTTACAGTGGTGTTCCTGGGAATAAATGTGCTTCGCGGGGGATAGAGGTTGAAGAAGAGCAGATGCAGCCGTGTTGATCACCTCTCTCTTCAACCTTCCTCTCTATTTCTCTCTTGCTAGCTCAGGATCAGATCGAGATCTAGCTGAGCTCTAGACTAGGGTTCTTGCCGAATAGGAAAGGTTGATTCCTTCCTAATGGTGGCCTTGGCCCTTCCTTTATAGACTAGGGGGATACCATAACGGCCAAATCTCTCCTCGGGATCACGCACCCAACACGTGAGTGGGGTCCGGGATTCCCGCCCAAAATTACCCTTTGGTTGCATGTAAAAGATCCAGAAGGTTTGAGAAGGATGTCGTCATCCACCTTTTTCCGCCTGGTGGGAGGATGATTAATGCTTGCCTTCCTCCGAAGAAGAGAGCGGGAACATGGAGTGACGGCTGTCGCCAGCCTGTTCCTTGACGAGGTCAGACCGTCATACCTGATGTTCTGGTTCCTCCAACTTTTTTTGCGCACAAGTACAACTTGGCCTTATCTTAGCGATGTTGTGATGAAGGGGAATTGGTCCCCCCGCTGGTTTGGTCCCGCCTGAGGGTCCAGTCGCACATTGGTGATTCTCGGAACCCCCATTGGGTCGCGCCTCGTTACCCTTCGAGGGCAAGTAACTCCTAGGACGTCTAGGGTCAACCTTGCATTAAGGGGCGGAGCTGCGGCCGGTGCTACCCGTGCTGTAGCACAGCACCGGTCCAGCAAGTCAGCTTAACACAGTAGATGTCCCGCGTGACAATGCAGCAACACCCCCAACGCACCCTTGGCCTATGCGCATCTTGCAAGCCTAGAGGGACACACGGGACATGGAGCACGATGGATTGCTTGGTCGGCTCTCTTGCCTCGTGCAATACTATACATTCCTTGTTAAAGCATGTGTTTCTTCATGCATTCCTGGTTCTGCCATCACCACAGTAAAAAGTACCAACAGAACTAGTGAATGAATGTTTCATTTTCCTTACTGTAGCACTATGGTATAGTTTAGGGTCTCTACTAGCTAGACTATTTATTAACTCTAAAAAATATACGATTTTTTTGTATATTTTTATTGCGAAATATCAAAATTTTATGCATACCACATGTAGCACCGCACTTACTCCGTGCCAGGCTCCGCCACTGCTCGCATTCGTTGATAAAGATGACATTCACACGGAGACCTTGTCATATGGTTGCCCGCTTTGACAGTGACTATGGGAAACCCCATTTATAGGGTTGCGAAACTAGCAGTTGCAAACGTGAGGGGCCAATTTGTGTCCAATCGGACTGCGTGGGAAAGGACCTAAAGGAACCAAAAGTGAAAACGAGCTATACATAGCTTGTTTGTTTGAAAATTCAGTGTCAGGATTTTTTTGTTAGTATCGAATTTTTTGAAAAAAATACTACATGTAGACAATGTTGGGAAATTTTTAATACAAAATTCCTATTACTATAAACTATACAAAAAAGACAAATCTGAAGAAAGAAAATCAAGTTTCTAAAACCGTTACTGTTCATCGTCGAGATACACCCATATGTCATTTTTCCCTATCTAAATAAAATATAACGAATTTTTCCCTATCATGTTGCTATCTACATCCATAATTTTTCCATGGAATTTTTGAACTGTAAAAAAAAAACTGTTTTTTTTTTTGAAAAAACAAGCTATGTGAAGCGTTTTCCCATGTGATAGGTCGGCCAGATTAGAGTTTTTCGTGACCTAGCCGCCAGGAGCGGCGACTAGGGGCACGACCGCCTACCACCGATCTTCACCGGACGGCGCGTTGGTCCCCTCTCCCTCCGACTGCTGCTCCGGCGGCAGGAGGGAGGGGGGACCCCGTTCCTCCGCTCTGTAGTTAGTTTTGGTTCTATAGATCGTGGTGCGCCGTTGGGGTGGTGGGAGCGGCGTCGCGGCGAATAAATCTGCCCCAACTCTACTCTCACACCGGCGTCGTCCCTCATGGCGACGTCTCAGAGTTGATGACATCGTGTGTTTGCCGATCCTTCGGATCGGTGGCTTTAGAGTTCATGGATGGTGTCGGCGAGGAGGTGGCGGCGATCCCATCAGGTGTGTCTCTCCTTCTGCTCTGTCCCCGTTGCTGCGGCGTTGTCTCCGACGTCATGGTGGAGCAGGGAGGATTTGTCGTCCGGGAGTACGCGCAGACGGTTGCCTGCGCAGTTGATAGGTGGAAGATGATGCATCTTGTGCTGGATTTGTGGTTGGAGGCTGTCAGTTCTGGTATCCTTCTCCGACGTTGTAGTCGTGCGGGGATGCCAGGTCTGGAGTTCGATGGCGTGTCCGGGGACACGTTGCCCCGGTCTGATTCGTTCAACGATAATAGTTTTGCTTTTGGCAAACTACTTTGGAGGTCCGTAAAGCTGCAGATCAGCGATGGAGCCGCGTCGAGCTCAAGTGAAGAGGTGATCTGTCTACTCTCTCTTGGTGGTTGCTTCGGTGGTGCCGAAGGAGAGGGACAGGCGATGGCTGTTTGCATAGGATTTTTCTATCCTTTCAGTACTGTAATGTCGGTGTTTAGTGTCTTGTAACCGGATTTTTATCTTATGATTGAAAAAAAAAATGTGATAGGTCGGCCACGGCATTCGATATTTCGTCAATCTGAAGTTCTGAACATGCCGAGCCGAACCAATCATGCTGAATTGCTGATGGTCCAAGCGCTGTTGTTCACGCGTCGCCGAGCGTTGTTGTCAACGCGTCATCTGACCCCCAGTCCAACGTCTTCAAGCGCAGATGGCTCTCCGCCGATAAGCCCACAACGTCCCCGCACGGCCACACCCCATGAACTAGTTTGATTTCTCGCATAGGACCCGCCAAGGGCGAAGACGAACCGCCGGCGTCAAGCTATGTGAAGCGTTTTCCCATGTGATAGGTCGGCCACGGCATTCGATATTTCGTCAGTCTGAACATGCCGAGCCGAAGAGCTGTTGTTTACGCGTCGCCGAGCGTTGGTGTCAACGCGTCATGTGAGCCCCAGTCCCACGTCTTCAAGCGCAGATGGCTTTCCGCCGATAAGCCCACAACTGAGCGTCCACACGGGCGAAGACGAACCGCCGGCGTCAAGACCCGGGGGAGCGCTAGATCTAGCGGCGGCCTGAAGCCGTAAAGGGAGCTACCCCGCGCGCGTCGCCACAGCTCATCCGGTAAAAATTCTCCACTCCGCTTCACATCGCCCTCCCCCTCTCTGCCGTCTCTTCCGGTTGCAGGAGAAGAATGTGGCTCCTGGTTACGACATGTCGCTAACTCCTGCATTCTAAGGCTGCTGGATTCGTCGGCGGCGCGTTCCCCTCGGGCTCCAGCTATCCAGGTCTAGCGGCGGCGCGTTATCCGCCGGGCTCCAGCCGTCCTGATCTGCCGGCTGCGTCCCGACTCGTTGTCTTCCGCATCCCCACCCCCAGCAGCTTTTGAAGATGGTGACGACAGCCAGCGCGACGCGCGAAGAGCATCAAAAACCAAAAGTTCGGTGGCAACTACCGCAAATAATACGCCGACGTCCCCCTGTTTTCTATGTGCCAGTAGGCCTAGACCACCCTGATTGTAGCATTGAGGCGGCCAAACGACTTGGACTTTCTGGAGTATGTACACAGGCTGAAGCTTCTCAAGGATTGGTTGTGGCAAAGGAGTCGAAGCAAGCAGCAGCAGCAGCAGCAGAGTTTCAGGCTGATGACCTCGACAGGATGGAGATGGGAGGAGGAACCGGGTGGTTCAAGGAAGCGCAAGAGTTTGAGAAGGATTTCCACAAGATGGAAATGAAAATGCATCGGTTCCCCGCAAGCCTACGCGGTCTCGGGTCCATGTACATCGTCCCCAAGGTCGTGGCCATCGGCCCTTACCACCGAGGCCTAGACCATCTCAAGGAGATGGAGAAGGTCAAGCAGGTGGCTGCATACCAATTCCTTTTGTTGTGCAAACCAGACTCCCCTACTACGAAATATGACATGATACACGCGGCGATCCTCTCCCATGCTGGCGCTGCCCGCAGCCTCTACGCCAAAGATGTTGTAGCAGCTATCAGCGATGCTGAATTTGTGGATATGATGATCCTTGATGGTATCTTCTTGCTGCAGTATATGAATATGATTATTAACCGTCATCGACTGTATAGGTCGTTGCTGCGTTGTTTCCACTCAAATCAAGCTTGCATCAGTAGTGACATAATGCTACTGGAGAACCAACTCCCCTGGGTGGTGATCGAGACCCTCAATAAGTTCAGTTACTGTCCAGTGCCAGTGGAGGTCTTCATTGCCAAGATGGGGCGCACACTCCAAGTCCGCGGGGACAGGAACAGAGAGCCATTTGAGTTGAGTGATCTGTACACGCCGCCACATCTTCTTGGCCTCCTCCGATTCTACAAAATAGGAGACAGCACCAGATGTAAGCGGAAAGGCTATCCAGATGTCATCCGCCCAATATCGAAAACTATTAGTGTAACTGAGCTGGCAGAACTTGGCATAAAGCTTACTGCTAGCAAGACAACAAAGCTCATGGACATGGGCATCAAGAGAAGACCCCTCTTCAGCAAGATTTTCGTGGCACCGCTATTGCTGGACGAAACGAGGGCATGCTGGCTCGTCAACATGGTGGCTTTGGAGATATGCATCGCTAGAGATTTCGAGTGGGTCACTCAAATGCCAGTCGCCCGTGTTAAGAATCAGCGGGCCCATGTTGATAATCAGTGGGACACAACTGAAATGCCAGTCGTCTGCTCCTACCTTGCTATTCTCGCAATGCTCATGGATCGAGAAGAGGACGTGCACGAGTTGAGATCAAAGCGCCTCGTGCAAGGAGAACTCACCAACATGGAGATGCTCAACTTCTTCAAGACCCTTATCAAGCACATAAGTGGTGGTCCCCTCTACACTGAAATCTTAGTAGAGATAGAGGACTACAGGATACAGTGGTGGATGTTGATCAAGGTGCATGTGTTCTTCTACAAAAACTATAAAATCATCGCTGCACTGCTCTCCATCATCGGTATTCTTGTGGGCATCTTCAAGGCACTCCTCTCTCTCAAGAAACATGGCACAACTTCCTGAATGAGTTAACCTGTTTGTGCATCTGTTCAATTGGACCGGAAATCAGTGCTGCTCCTATTCCGATTATAGCTAATTTCTTATCAGTTTACTCTATCTTTGTACTGTAACACAATTAATACCTTTCTGTGGAACCTCAAGTCGTCTCCTTTAGACTATATGGAGTATGGATATTGTATTTCGGATCACCTCTCCTCTAGACTATGTGAGTATGTGTATTGTACTTCTTATGTCCTCTGCTTAATTTAGACTATGGGAGTTGTATTTTCAATCCCCTCTGCTTTACACTATTGAAATTGCAGTAATTAATCCGTGTATGCAGCTTCTTGCCACTTGTACTTGCTTTTCTGAACTTAACTTACAGCTTTCAGTTCCTGCCGGTTACCATGCTAACATACAAGCTATAACTATGCTGGCCTACCAACGTACTTAGTTAGTTTTTGAGTTTTGTGTTGCCAAAGTTGTGATGTTAAATTTATTCCACACATACAGCCTGCTTTTGGTCCAAGTAGTAAAGATTAAAATATACTATTTTTATGATTAAAATCTACCATGCTAACATGAGTGCAATTATTTCATGTATATTTTTATAGTCGGCGTGACCCTGCTTCATCTCCGTCCAAACTTTCTGAAGACCAGCCTTTTTCCTATTTGTGCATACACTGGTTGTCTGTCTGTGTCTGATTTAGCTCTGATCCTTGTATTGGGAAAGGTAGTCCTGCACTGAGCAACAGAGGGAAATCAGTGCTGCTACTGTCCCGGTTACAGTTAAGCTCTTATCAGTTTACTCTATTTTAGTACTGCAACCTCAAGTGCGTGTCTTACCTCCTCTCCTTTATACTATGGCGTATGGATATTGTATTTCGGATCACCTCTGGTCTTTTTTTCGCGAAAACGCAAAAGCTTTGCGTTTCGATGCATTGATAGAAAAAAGAGAGTTTATGTACAAGTCCAAGATTGGACCAACACCCCGCCGTACAACACAACCCAAACCAAGCCTAGACTAGGGGAGGAGCATGCGTAACCCACGCGCTCCGGCGGCCGCCCAATCTCTCGCATCAGCCTTGATCGTATCCAGCAGAGAGGCCGTCGAAGGGCGTTGGTTGTCGAAGATCGCTGCGTTCCGGTGCTTCCAGATGGCCCAAGCCGTCAGCATAATCAGCGACGAAGTGCCCTTGCGCAAGGCGCTGGGGGTGGCGCATAGAGCCGCCAACCACCAATCTACGAAGGCCTCGTCACCCGCGGGAGGATCTGCGGTCGATCGAATCCAGGATAGCACCTCGTGCCAGGTCGTCCGCGAGAAGGGGCACCCGACCAACAGGTGTTCCATCGTCTCCACCGACTGGTCGCAAAGTGGGCATGCCGGCGCATGGGGAAGGCCCCTGCGGGCCAGCCTCTCCCCCGTCCAGCATCTGTCCAAGCAGGCGAGCCAGATAAAGAACTTCACCCTCGGGGGCGCCCACGATCTCCAGTTCAGCTTCCAGCTTCCTGATGCTACCGATCCCTGGAACATGGCGTTGTAGCAGGATTGGGAGGAGTAGACCCCGTCCGGCGTCCAACGCCATATCATCTCATCGGGCGCTGTCGAGAGCTGCCTATGTCGCAAGGTGGTCCACAGCTGGACGTACTGCCAGAGGGCCAATGGACTCAAAGCACCCGAGATGTCGGAGATCCAGCTCCGCTCGGTAAGCGCCTGCTGTACCGTGCGTCGCTTCCTACGCCGCTTAGGAATCAGCGCGTATAGGTGTGGCGCAAGCTCCCTAACCGGTTTTCCGTCCAGCCATCGATCCTCCCAGAATAGCGTGGAGGCTCCATCTCCAACAACCATGTAGGTGGAAGCATCAAAGATACCCCGCTCAACCTCTGAGAATTGCATATCAAGCCCGCGCCAGGGTCGCAGGGCATCAGTGCGCATTCTCCACAACCATCGCACCCTGAGGCTAGTGGAGGTGCGGGCCAAATCCGGGATACCCAGACCCCCAAGCCTAAGCGGGCGGCACACCCTAGACCAATTAACATGGCAATGGCCACCGTTGGCCTCCTGCCTCCCCGCCCAAAGGAACCCCCGCAGGATCTTGTTCACCTGCCTCATCACCTTCTTGTTGAGGCTTAGCACAATGAGTTGATGGAGCGGGATCGCGGCAAGTACCGAGCGCACCAGGGTCAACCGACCGGCTTTGGGCATCATGGATGCCTTCCAGGTCGGCAGCTTGTCAGCCAGCCGGTTCACCAGAGGCTGTAGAGCCTCACCCGGGAGGCGGGATAAGGCGAGCGGGATGCCGAGGTATTTGACCGGGAATGGCGACAGCTGACAACCCATAGTCATCGCCGCCCCGGTGGCCACCTCCTCAGTGCAAGCGATCGGCGAGACAGAGCACTTTGAGAAGTTGGTGAGTAGTCCGGATGCCTGCCCGAAAAGCTCTAGGATCGCGCGCACTGCGCCGAGCTCCGCTCCGTCCGGGTGGCAGAAGATGACCACATCGTCGGCGTAAAGGGAGACCGACGTCACCACCTCACGGCGTGCAAGGCGTCTCAAGATCCCTAGCTCGATAGCCTTCGCCAGCACCCTGTTCAGCGAGTTCATCACAAGGACGAACAACGTGGGTGACAATGGATCCCCTTGTCTCAGGCCCCTCCGATGCCAGATGGGGGGGCCAGGCTCACCGTTGAGCAACACCCTAGTGCTAGCCGTGGACAGCAAAATCGCGACCAGCTCGCGAAATCTTGGGCCAAAACCTAGGCTACGGAGGACCTCAAAGAGGAAACCCCACGAGACGGAGTCGAAGGCCCGTGCAATATCCAGCTTAAGCATCACCCTTGGCTCCTTTAGCCTGTGCAGGAGCCTCGGTCTAGACTATGGGTATTTGCATTTCTATTGTCCTCTGCTTAATTTAGACTGTGGGCATTCGAAATTGCAGTCATTAATTCCCGTATGCAGCTTCTTGTCAGTTCTACTTGCTTCTCTGAACTTTATCGTCCAAGAAGTTTTACTGCATTCAGTTCCTGCCCGTTACCATGCTAACATGCAAGCTATAACTATGATGTCCTACTTAGGTTTTGAGTTTTGTGTTGCCAAAGTTGTGATGTCCAATTTATCCCACACACACAACCTGCTTTTTGTTCTAGTAGTAAAGAATCTCTATACTTTGATTAAAATCTACTCTCTTTTGCTGGTTTGTCCGCCTGGAGCTTTACATGACTCCAATCATTTCGTGCATATTTTTCTATTCTGCGTGACCCTGCTTAATCTCGATCCAAACTTTCTGAAGTGTTCTATCCCATGGGCATCCTATTTGTGCATACATGATGGCTGGTTGTCTCTCTATGTCTGATTTAGCTCTGATCCTGGTATTGGGAAAGGTAGTCCTGCACTGAGCCACAAAGGGAACCAGCCGGCAGCAGCCAGGACATTCACTTGTTTCTGTTATATTATGCTCTCTGTGTTCACACCTAGGTTATTTTTGTGAATTAATACTAGTTGCTGAAAACAGTATGTCTTGATTTGTTCTTCAAAGGAAAATCACCTTTGTCGAACTTGATCATCAAGAGCTCGTAGTCTCCTACTTAACCTCTAGCCCAGCAGAATCGCAGACCTTCGGGGGCGGGGTAGTGCTCACCTTGACGTCTCCTACTCGTTTTATGCCCTTTAGTGCCTTAATGTAATCAGTTCAAGAATCTTCCCAATTCCTTTGCCTGAACTTGCACATGAAAATTTTGTCAAATGTTGATTTTCCAACAAATGTCAAAAACAATGCCAATGAACTCAGATTTGATACACACGGACGAGGAGGAGATCGGACGGATGGGTAGGGAGCTCGGCCAGGCGATGGCAGGGTCGAGCTTGGACGGGAGGAGCTCAGGCCTGCGCGCGGTAGCAGAGCATAGACATCCGGCGGCGGTTAGACAGGCGGACGAGGGGGCGGCCACTGGAGGAAACACTATCCTTGCCTGATTGCCTCGTATTCTGCCCGGTGCCAGTCCCGAAGCGATACAGAACCGAGAAACGAAGCCCTTTTTTTTTTAATATAATATAATTCTACTTACTTTTTTCCAGTCTTTTAAAAAAATTTATTCCTGCTTTTTTTGATCCAGTTTCTATTATTCTTTTCGATAGATTCTATCTTAAACATACATTGTTAACACAATAAAACTTTCTTTTTCTTTCTATTGAGATTAAAAAGGAGAAAAAATGGATTTATAGTCACAGGCTGACAGGGAGAGAGGGGCAAGGCAGGGCACGGTGGCAGATTTGATGTGGATAAACATAACAATTGTGGCAATTAGATACTCTACCATTTCAAGCGGGAAAGCTGCGGAAGCAACTTCCACTGTCCCACAGTGCTTCGCCTATTTGTTGCTTTGACTTTCAAAAGCCAGAGAAGAAGCCTCCCGAGCATTACAAAATACTTCTGAAATTTTGGGTGGGCCAGCCCACCGGATAATTTCCATTTAATTGCTAAGTCTCATGCTACTATAACAAGTGGTGCTAATTTAGTCCCACATTGATAGTTGTGAGAGTTTTGCACCAATTTATAGGGTGAGCTATTTTCCAACTAGTATGAGTTGGTGCGAAGGAAGAGGAGGTGTTTCACACGAGCTCCTTCTCCGCTGTCCGCCTTGTCAGGTTGCGGGAATAAGCCGAGACGACGCCTTTATTGTGGCAGTCGGAATGAAGAGTCAACAGACACGTCATATTGATTGCCGTATGTAATTGTGTCACAATTATTTTGGTAATAATCGCAGTAAAAGCCACATTGATCTCGTGGTAACGGCTGTAGTAAAATCCAATTTATCGTGAGCTGACCGTTCTCCTAACCGACCGCGTATATATACTATGTTGCATGTAATAGCAAAACAACGATAACGTTAAACAAGATCGAAACCAACAGAGACACGAGATTTTAACGTGGAAAATCCTTCCAACAAGGAAAAGAAAAAACAACAGGCGTCATCCAGCAATACTTCACTATTTCGGGTGAGGTTACAAACGTGCAGGGATTTACAATGTGTAGCTTTTTCCCAAACGGCGGTTTGCACGAGATATATAAAGGCTGTCCTTAACTAGTTCGGCAAGGGTGTGAATCCAAATCTAACCCGGTAACAACTCGTACTGTACCGGGGGACTGCCGCCCCCTGCCGCGCACCCCACTCCGTACGGGCCACGTTTTGTCGTGCAAACGTGATGGGCCAACTTCAGACTCAAGGCGCTCCGCTCTACTCGTTAGAAGTTCAGCCTTTTATCAGCATAAGTGAATTTGGATCAACTCAAAATAACACTCCACCTTGAGACAAGTTCCTTCATGTAGCATAAACGAAACCTTCACCCTGAAACAAACAAAGAAAACACCTTCGGCATCAAATAGCCTCTTGGGCTAAATAGTGATACCAACTAAGCTTGAGCAAATCTCATATCATAAGACAGATCAGGTGGAGAACACACCATGACATACATTAAGGAACCAACAACAATAGAATGTGGAACTCGTGACATGTACTCAATATCTTTGTCACTAGTAGGTCATTGCAATGCTGACAACTTGAAGTGAGAGGAATAGGAGTACTAACTGACTTTGCATCATGCATATTAAAACGATAAAAAACTTTCTTAATGTAATTCTCCTGACTAAGAAATATCAGTCTAGACTTTCTGTTTCTTGAAATTTTCATATCTAGAATTTTCTTAGCAGGACCAAGATCCTTCATCTCAAACTCACTACTCAACTGTTTCTTCAATTGTACTGATTTCTTACATGCTCTTGGCAGCAATTAACATATCATCAACATATAGCAATAGGTATATTGGGGATTCATCAAAAAAATTAATGTACACATAACTATCATATTCAGACCTCTTAAAGCCATGCGACATCATAAAAGAATCAAACCTTTTATACTACTGTCAAGGAGACTGTTTCGAACCGTAAACGCACTTTAGCTTGCACACGATATCCTCTTTACCAGGTATTATGAACCCTTAAGGTTGGTCCATGTATATCTCCTCCTCAAGTTCTTCATACAAAAAACAATCTTCACATCTAACTGCTCAAGCTCAAGATCATGCATAGCAACAATATAAAAGAAAGTACGAATAGAACTATGCTTGACAACTGGGGAGAACATGTCGTTATAATCCACTCCTATAATCTAGCTGAAACATTTTGCTACTAACCTTGCCTTAAACCTTGGAGGCTCACTTGGAGATAAACCCTCCTTTCTCTTAAAGATCCACTTACAGCACACAACCTTCTTTTGTTTAGGCAAGCACACAACATCCTATGTGTCATTCTTCTCAAGTGATTGAATTTCCTGTCCGCTTGAGGAAGATTCCACTTATGCAGGATGCCCGCCCTGGCCGGCTGGGAGGCCGGCCTACATCCCGGCCTGAGGTGTAGTGAGGCCGACCTCCAGCCTGGCCTGGGCCGTCTAGGCAGATTGCCCGACCTGCGCAGAGATCCCGGACTGGGCCGGCAACCGGGCCGGCCACCCACCCGAGCCGCCCGGCCTCCTGCCCGGCCAGGCCGGCTAGGCAGATTTCACTTTTCTTCTTCTTCCATTTTCTTCTTCCTTTGATTCTTTTATTCAACAAACATATGTTTCCATTTCTGTGTCCTTACACATTTGCATCTTAATCTTTTTTTCCTCAAAAGACTTGGGAAAAATGATTAAAACTTTCGAGTGTTGTGATCAAACGTCAAAATAGCATTAGGGGACAATGTCCTTTCAATATCTCTCCTTTTGATGTTTGATGAAAGCACAAGGAATTGCAAAAAAAAATTGAAGCATTTGTAAAGGAATGAAAATATAGGAGAGCTCCCCCTATTTGTGTGCCCATAATTATAAATTTCATTGTCATACACAGGGCATAATTAATTGGGGTTCCCAGCTCCCCCTAGATTTTATAGGCCAAGATTATTTGTAGAGCTAGATCATTTTTCAAGATAACCACAGGATAATGAGGTAGGAATTTTAGCTCTATATACTAGATCCATTGGCATCTTATTGTGATAATGAGGTAAGACATGTATCCACGGCAATCACTATGTAATCATGGATATAATTTCAACTTACCATAGCTTTCATCATAAGATGGATAAATCGAGAATAACATAGTCTTCACCATAAGATAGACAATCCGAGAATAACATAGTCTTCACCATAGGATAAATAATCTGAGAATAACATATGCTTACAATAGCAACTAGGATTCATAACCATAAACCGAATAAGAGTTCAACTAATCAATCAAAGCAAATTCGGTGATAAAAGGAAAATGGATGCATGCTATGCAAATGCAAGATTTTTCCTAGACCTCTCCCCCTCTTGGCATCAAAACACCAAAAAGGGAGAAAGCGATGCTACATACACGAGAGATCACGCCAAGTAGTCCTCATCCTCATTAACATCTTGATCATCATCCGCACCATCATCATATTCGTCATGTGGAGGGGGAACCTGATTAGAGCTTGCCTCAGCGCGATTTCCAGGCCAAAACAGTCCAAGTGACGAGGCATCCTCACCAAGCCAATATGTGTTCTGCGACTTCCAATTGAGCTCATCAAGTTCCTCGAAACTAATAGGTCCCGGTGGGATCTCAAGTGTCTCCATGATCTTCCTCTAGTGACCGCAATATGCCTTGCCCTTTTGATAGGCCTTGAAGTATTTCTCTTGATTATCAACAAAGAAACATTTCATATTTTGGAAAGCTCTCTTGATGCTGAATTTCTGCTTGTGCTGGGGAACATGAACTGGGTAGCATCAGGAGGGTCATCCCGAGGTGAGATAGGCTCCTGCACATGAGGAGTAGGGCGAGCTCGCTTGGAAAGAGGAGGAACAATCATTAGATAGTTGTTGACGACCTGAGCAGAAATATTTGTGTCCATGACCGTCTAAATGTAAGATCCATAGATGGGGACCTTGTTTCCAAGATCAGTAAGTTTCATCTCATTCCACATATAGTTCATCACATCAAGCTTCTTGTTGTCATTTTTAGCTTCGACAATGTGGTGGAGAAGATTAATCATCCACCTGCGAATATTTCCCTTCTCCCCATACTTCACACAGATTGTGTTTCGGAGAATAGTGTGAGTGACATACCAAAAATATATGAAGAACTTGGCTTTAGGAATATGCATTGAGCCAACACCAGGGGGTAGCAATGTTTGATACCAGGGTTGGCCTTGAGTATCAGCCTCTCTTCACCATGGATCCGAACATGTCAGAAGTGGGTAAGGATTGCCTCCTCTATACCAAATAGAGCACCAAAGTCAGCAAGGGTGGCTTGGCATTTGACACTACCACTGTTCCATGTCATGGCACGACGATCCTCAGTAGATGATGAACTATGTCATAGAATTCCCGGAGCAACGCTGGAGAAAAATGACGGTTACCATTCATAAGCTTGCTGATCTCATGAAAATCCATGACCTCCATCACTTCAGGCCACTCAGCTCTTGCTTCTTCCACATCATATAAATGTCGAGGCACATGATCATTCCTTAGTTTGCATACTACAAATTCATGAACCTGGTGATGCATCTTGCAATAGAACCGGGTATCACGACAAGTACGGTGATGGAAAGCATACAAATTGAACTTCATTTGGTCATTCTCCCATTCCTTAGTGCTAAGATTCCTCCAGTTGTCATGAACTGGCTCATCCTTGTCAACAGGGAGTGGTGCCCCCTTCTTTTGAATGGGAGTGAAGCCACCAGCTGCAGCAGCACTCTTCTTTGCTCTCTAACGAACATAAATGGCAGGATCTTTGCCCTTGGTTTGAGAAGGAGAGCCAGAGCCTGTGAATGAGAGAACATGTATATGTATATGAATGATGAGTGTACATGGTCATAATGGAACTAGTTTTATTGATAAAAAGTTGCACATAGGAGCAATGACCATTGTACAAGATCTAGTTCTTTAGTAGGTCATGATCTAAATGTGTTGTTTGATATTGGACAAAATAAAATTGCAAGGGGCACAATAGAAATATATATATATGATGTTTGTAAGGTGAAGGAGATAATTGAAATCCCTAGTGTGGAGATCTAATTAAAAAGAACATGTTGGATATGCTTCACACTTGTAGGATTAGGACATGTCTTGGTGGAAAAAAATTCATATTAATGATCATATCACCAAAATAACATAGGTTAGGGGCATTATATGTCACTAGAGAGATTTTCTATAAGGCAGCGTGAAACTAGCGCTAGAGGAACCCTAACATGGTATCCCAAAAAAAAATTACAACCCTAGATTTCTACGGTAAATCGTGAAAGGGGAGTGGTGCTAGGTGAAATCTCTAAGGAGGATATTGCAAAGTGAGGGAAATTACTAGAAATAAAGAAGAAATAAAGCAATACACGAATGGAGGCCATTTTGAGTGAGCACCAACAATGGAGGAGATCTCCTCCAAACTCTCACCAATGGGAGTTCCTTGTGGAGGAGAGGGGAGATCAGGGCTAGGGTTAGTAGCTCTGAGGGATTGGGTAGTTGGGATTTGGCTTAGAGAGGAGAGAATGGGTGGAAGAGACCTTGGGGGAGCGCACCTATGGTGGTTTTCGAGTTTAGGGGTGAAGAAAAGAAGATGGAACCACAAGTTTAACGCATGCGCAGGGAGCCCGGGCAACAACCCGACCCGGCTGGCCCATACCCCGGCGTACAAGTATGCATTCACGTGTCTACAAATTGGATTATTCCGATCTACGCTTCTCTTCTTCCGTATTCTCTTCGTTCGGTGGATCAACCTGTATGCGTGCAATATACTAGAAGACAAAATGTTGACAGAACTGAGAAGGCGACAAGGCGCATTAGTTAGTATATAAACCGGTGTCCGGCCCTGAGTTCAGTGTGCACGGCAAGGCAACCTAACAAACTCGATCGATCTTTTCTTTCGTCTGAAAGGCATACACATACTGCACCTGATGAGGACATCCCTAGTACATCTATTATTTCTCTCATTGATGATGATGTTGTTATTCAAGAGAAGCATGATGGAGTGAGAATTGGACCAATGACTAGATCAAGAACTAAATTATTACAACAGCGGGTGAATTATCACTAATTAGAATATGATGTTTGTTTTCATGAGAGATTTATACTACCTAAATCCATGCACTTATGTATTCTCAGGTTTGTTGATAACACAAGCATGAGTGGAGATGATCATGAAGAGGAGCTTAGCATGGATGAAGATGTACATGAAGAGGAGCTGGAAAACAAGTGATACAAGGATGAAAACAAAGAATAACAATTGCTATTTCCTGGAATAACAAGAAATAACAGAGAATAACAATTGTTATTTGATGAATAACAAGGGGAGGGCGCCTCCATCAAGGTTAAGTGCGCCATGTAGAAGTCCTATTATTAATAGGCATGGTTGTATACCATCTAGGCTGAACCCCTTAATGGTGGGTCGGTTTGTATCGGTTTGGTTCGAGTCGAAGTCCAAACAGAGTCCAAAGTGGTTTCTATTCGGGTTAGGGCTGGTTGCTTGCGCAAGTCCACGTGTGGCCGCACCATACCCCCTCATATAAACCCCTTGGTGCGAGTTAGATAGGTTAGACTATGATAAAACATAAACCCTAGACTCTAGATTGTATTGCTTGAAGCATTCATCTTGAATCATATTACCTTTTCAAATCTAAGTGTATTCTGCCGTTGCATTGGGAATAAGGAGAAACAGGACCACTTGTAGTCGGTGGCAACTTGTGCAAGAGTGTGGAGTCTCGAATATCCGATGGGGTTTGAGTGTTGTTGCAATTGGTAACAGGGTTCAGCCAAAGGAGAGAGCGAGGTATCACATTGGTTATCAAGTTATCAGAAAGTTCACTGAGAAGATCGGGCATCCCCTTATCATCTTGGTATCAGATTACTGGGTTTACTCGGTGAGCTGTATCTATCCCTTTAGAGTCGAGTTGTTTTTCATACCTATACAGAAAAAGCCACAAAAAATAGTGTTAGATCATTGCCTTAGCCTTAGATAATCTCTAGTTTTCAATTTCTAGTGTTGTTTTGTGATTTGATTTTGTGTTTATTTTCTCTTTTGTGTTTTTTAGGTTTCGAGTTAGGGTTAGGGTTCTTCGAGTTCTTCATAGTGCCCACCGAAAAATCTTGCAAAATTTCCAATCCGAGCTGCCTTTGTGTTCTAATTCGAGTCGGGTTCGAGTTTCTGCCGTGGCAGCAATTTTCGCTGATTCACTGCCGCCACCGTCTCGCTACCGAGCCCTAGCCGCAGTCGGATTCACCTTACCGCGCGCGTATAAATCCTTGCGCGTAGCACACCACACCAGCCGCGGCAGAGCATTGCGCGAAAACGCTGCCGCACACCCCACCACTGTCGTACGTTGTGCCGCTGCTTACCCGCACCCGCTCGCGCAATACCACAGACAACCTCTGCCCTTACGCGCACGTTACCCACGCCCACCAGCGCACTGCCGCGACACGGAAAACGTGAAACTCTCTGCCGCGCCCAGTTTTCTGCCGCGAGTCAATTTTCCCCTAATTATTTTTCAGTTTAGATTTTGTTACCACTTTCTTTAGGATTTCTTTTCCAATCATTGTGAGTCATAGACACAACCTTTCTATAGCAAACAAATAGGTACCTTTCCCATAAGACTAGCTATTTTGTTGCTCTTATACAGGCTACTCAGTATCATATCATTGTGTCACATTTATTAAGCTTTGTTTTCACTTGTTATTTTTTCTCCTTTAGTTTTTATTCGGCCAGTAAAAAGTATAAAAAAAGAGAAAAACAGAAAAGAGAAAAAGAGAAAAACAGAATTGAGAAAAAGCAAAAAGAGAGGCCATTGAGACATATTGTTATTGCTATCATTTGGACCTGATTTCATTGCTATCATTGACACTACACATTGAGCAATCGTGTGCCTGTTTATCATTGAGCTTGGCTAGTGTCTTTCTAGTGCATTGCAAAATTCCATACACATATTTTCTTTGCCCTCCAATTTTGGTGTGTGTTTCCTATGTTTTATTTTTGTATCATTCACAAATAGCAATAGGACTTGTTAATTGGTGATTGTTAGGTATCCATACCAAGCCCCACCATATAACCTGTTTTACCTTTGTGAGAGCAAAAACCCCTGGGTATTCTATTCTTCACACCAAGTCACATTAGTTGCTATTACTTGTGGTAATATTTTCTTTTCACTTTGGAACAGTAAGGATCACCTCTTTTGCTGGTTTTGAGTGAGTTGGGAGAAAACACCACACCCCATAGCAATTTGTTTATTTCACTAACCTATTAATCATGGCTGCTCCTAGTTATGTTTCTACATAGGCTAAGAGGACCAATGGTGATGAGCATGTGAAGTGGACAGATTTGGAGGAGATGCAAGAACAACTGAACACAACCATTGCTGCAAAAAAAAACAGAATTACATTCTCTCATTGACAAGCATGGAGTGGACATGGATACTCATGTTCAGAATTTGGGCCTACAAATTGATACTGTGACTGAAATAGCTGCTGCCACACAAGAGCAAGTTACAACTATATAAACTTCTCTTGCCACATTGACTACTCAAATTGCTGCCTTGGCTACTTTGGTAAATCAAAGGTACCTGCTCAGGAGGATAATGGTAGTGATTTTGGTGATGATGATATTGATGAGGCAAATTTATCCCTAATGGCCGTGGAGGTGGTAGAGGAAATGATGGTGGTGGCCGTGGCTTTGTTGCAAAAAGGGTCCATGTGCAAGAACCAAACCGAGAGGATGATGGGCTTGAAAAACCAAAATTCATGTTACCATCCTTCAACTTTGATACTGATGATGTAGAAGAATACATCATGTGGGAGCTAGAAATAGCAAAAATTGTGGAGGATGCATGAGTATACTGAGGAGAGAAAAATTAAACTTGCTTCTTCATGTTTTGATGGCTATGCTTTGCTATGGTGGGATAATATTACAAGAACAAGAGCAAGAAATAGAGAACCTGGAATTGTTACATGGAGGGAGATGAAGCAAGTTATGAGAGACAGATTTGTGCCAAAAAATTATTTGAGATCATTATTTGACAAGTTGCAAAACTTGAAGCAAGGCTCAAAATACGTGGATGCTTATTTTAGGGAGATGGAGCTGATATTGTAAAGAGCTAGAGTGAGGGAAGATGCAGAGCACACTATGCAAAGATTTCTCTCAAGTTTACAATTTAAAATCAAGAGCATTGTTAGGCATGTGAAATATAGTGATATGAATGAGCTGTTACATCAAGCAAGGGAGGCAGAAAAACAGTTGGCCGAGGAGGCACTTATGGCTCCAAGGAGGACATTTACTCCTAGGACATCTTTCTCATCACCACCACCACAGCCAGCCCCTAGCCGTGGGGTTTCTACCACCAAACCCGAGAGCACTTCTTCTATGTCTAAGAGGCAAGTGCAACCAACAGCTAGTCCAAGTGGATCCACTAATTCTACAGCTCGAAATAGAGACATGAGCTGCCATACATGTGGAGGAAAAGGGCACTTCAAGAGAGATTGTTCTAATAAAAAGATTATGCTTATTAATGAGGACAATGAATATGAGACAGGTGATGATGCTGATCCTAACGAGGAGGATTCTTATGATGATGATGGGCCAGTTGATGGATATCCTTCTACTTATCCTACCTTTGTTTGCACACAGAAAACATTGAGTGTTCTCCCTAGTCCAGAAAGTCAAAGATGCAACTTATTTCAACCAAGAGCAATTGTAGGCCCTCAATTGGCTTGCAAAGTGATTATTGATGGAGGTAGTTGCAGAAATTTAGCAAGCAAGGAGTTTTGTGCAAAACTCAAATTGAGATATATTCCACATCCACATCCTTATCATATACAGTGGCTTATTGATAAAGGAGAGATGAAGGTGACCCACATGGTGAGAGTTGAATTTCAGATTGGGCCTTACAAAGACACCATTGAGTGTGATGTGGTGCCTATGTCAGTTTGTCACATGTTACTTGGGAGACCTTGGCAGTTTGATAGGAGTGTGACACATGATGGGAGAGAAAATACCTATCAGCTGAAGTGGAATGAAAAGGACATACTTCTGAGGCCTATGACACCACAACAAATTGTAAATGAGTCTAGACAAAAAATTAATGTAACTCCTGAGAGTGATAGTGAGAGACATGAGAGTGAAAATAAGAGTGTTGTGAGTGAAAATAGAAAAACCAATATGAGTGTTAAAAATAAAAGTGAGGGAGTGAGCCTATTATGCATGTTAGCCACTAAAGAGGACTTGAGAGAATTTCAAGAGGACCCTAGTATGCTTCCTATAGTGCTTATGCACAAGGGAGAAATATTGGTTTCTATGACATGACCCCTATTCCTCTTGGTGTTTCTCATGTTTTACAGGAGTTTGATGATGTTTTTCCAGAGGAGGTACCAGTAGGGCTGCCACCATTGCATGGTATTGAGCATCAAATTGATTCGATTCCTGGAGCTACATTGCCAAACCGAGCCCCTTACAGGACTAATCCCCAAGAGACCAAAGAGATATAGAAACAAGTGCAGGAGCTTCTTGATAAAGGGTACATTCGCATTAGCCTTTCTCCATGTGTTGTTCCTGTTATTTTAGTTCCTAAGAAAGATGGTACTTAGCGCATGTGTGTAGATTGTAGAGCAATTAACAACATCACTGTCGTGGGATAATCACGGCAGACGTTACCTGGGGTAACTTACTTTGGGGCAAATCGACTCTGGTGTTTGGGAGAGGGTTTAGCTTAGGGGAAATCATGTTATCTTGTGATCTGGTAGCTCGGGCTGTAATGTCGCCGAGTCTCCGATCTAGGGTTACAACTACCAGCTCTCGTATCACAAGGATACTAGATTATTGGGTAAAAAACTCTTCTCCTCTCTCTGTCCCAGGAGCCAGCTTATATATTATCCGGCTCTCTGACTTCCTACACAAGGCATACCCGGAATCCTACCCGGAAACCGCACACAACCCTAGGTTTCCTAACCGTGACCCCCAAGGTACGGGTTACAAGACCTACGTTCTTCCTTGGGCCTTCTAGAAACTCCTCCACCTGGGCCGGGTCATGTGCGATTCCCCTCGGGTCGGGTTTCACCTAGGCATGAGCCTACCGGGTCACCATCTCCCAATCAGTAGTCCCCATAATAGCTTGGGCTTCTCGGGATCAACCATGAAGCGCATGCTATTCCCTGCAAAACAATAAACATTCAAATACATAATATACCGGGTTAGAGTGCTTTTGATTGTAGCTAGGCCTGCTCTTTGGGCGGTCCATATAATAACCCGGTTTTTCCCGAGCCAGGGCACCATTTCCCGGGTCAACACTCTGAGGAAACGTGACAAGACCCGGCCTCCGTACCGCTATCAGTTAATCCGAATAACACACCCGTAATCTATCTCAATCTCTATCCGGATATCTTGCAACGGATACTTTGATACCTATCCCCAAATATCCGGGCCGGATCTCTTTCTTCCGAATTTTTTTCACTTACCGCCCAAACCTAGGGTTCCCCCCCCCCCCCGCGCCTATAAATGGAGCCCAGGGGTCAACCCTAGATCTAACCGGCCATTTATCCTTCTTATTCCTCTTCTCACTCCGCCTTTGCGCCCGCGAGCTAAAAACCGAGCCCGCACGCACCAAGGCCTCACCAGCTCCCGCGGGGTTGCCGCCGGCCGCCGCTATCAACGCCCACTGCGGCGCCTTCATCCGCGCCACCAAAGCTCTCGGGGAGTCCGCCACCGCCGGCAAATCGCCGCCGCCGCGCTCGCCATCGTCCCCAGATCGCTGCCGCCGCGCATCTCCTCCAACAATCCACCCCGGTAAGTCCCTTTATCCTCTAGATCTAGATTCCCATGTTCTTCAACCTTGCGATAGTGCTTTGAATTGGATCTCCCTCGTAATTATCCATTATTTCTCCATTAGCTATGCGCACCCTTGCAATCTCTAATCTCAAACTTATCCATCATGTGTTCTTAGTTAGATCCATTTCCCGATCTTTTGCAAACGCTTAGTCGGTTTACCTTTCCTTCTCTTGCTGCATTAAATAGTTGCACTCTTCAATTTTCTCGGCCTTCACTTACTTGCACTTTATCTCCATTTAGATCTGCAATCCATGGCTCCTAAGGCTAGCGCCAAGTCGAAGGGCAAAAACCCGGCCGGAAAGCAAAAGCCGGGTCAGTCGATTTCCGCCAATTGGGCGAAATCGACTGTCACCAAGGCAAAGCTAGACGAGCTGGCCGAGTCTGGCGTCTTTCCTGCTGAGCCAGACATCCAGTGGAGGACACCGGGTGAGGAGACCCGGCCTACGCTAGGCCCGGGTGAGGTAGTAGTCTTCCTCGAACACGTGATCCGGGGTTTCCGCCCCCGGGTCACCCTTTCTTCCGAGATCTGCTAGATCACTACAAACTCTGGGTATTTGATATCGGCCCAAATTCCATGTTAAACATTTGCCATTTCATAGTACTCTGCGAGGCTTACCTATGCATCCCCCCAAACTTGGCTTTATTCTTAGAATTATTCCAATGCAAGCCCTGCCGGGAGAGTACGGACGGGCCCCTCTTAGTTTGTGTGTGTGTGTGGGGGGGTCTCGATTCAGAGACGTAAAAACTCTCTAATGCCGACTCTCAGCCTTCACAGTCATGTGAAGCACTGGCAGAAAACCTATTTCTACTGCCGAGACACCTCCACACCCGGCCAAAAGCCTTTGCCGGGTTTCTCAGCTGAGCATCTAGCCCTTTCCGACAATCTCAATTCCTTTGCATCTGAAACCGACAGACAGTCAATCCAGCCCCTCCTTCACAAACTCGCCGTGTTAGCAGCCCATGGCCTCATTGGGCTAAATTTAATCAAAACCTGGATCAGCTGCCGGATCCAGCCGAACAGCATACGCCCAAAGCTAATCTGCGATTACTCCAGGCATGTCACTGACTCTCTCCGATACTCGGAGAAAACTTACCCGGCCGCGGATGTAAATAAGATCATGAAGACTTTATTGGCTGAGAGAGTCGACGTTATCAAGAACATAGCCGGGCTTGCCCCTTTTACACGCGCTAAGCCGGCTCCTCCAGTAAGAACCGGTTATCACTCTTTATTCCGACTGACATTTCTTATGCACATATACTGACTCTTATCTCTGTGTTTTTTACTCAGGAAACTGATGCCTTCTAGAAGATTGTCACCCCTCCCCCCTCTGAAAACTCAGAGGAAGAAGAGGAGGAGGAGGAGGAGGAGCCGACTGATGGCGATGAGGGTAATTCCGAGTCTCTTCTTAATAATTACTTCGTTAGCTTACTGGACCAAAATTCTCCTCCTTCCGACAATGTTCCTCATTCACCAGCGCTAGAGGACAAGGACGACACTCAGTCGGAGGAAAGCGAAGCTGAGCCGGAGGTTGAGGTTGGGGCCAAGAGGAGGACCCGGAAAGTTGTTTTCAAGGTGCCTTATTCTTCTATGACCTCCAAGCCATACTCCTACGCCAATATGTGCGAACTTAACAAGCATCTAACCAGTTCATCATCTCTGAAGGAATCAACTCCGGCCAAACGACGGGCAACCCGGACATCTCCGGGTGACGATCCCCTTCACCCGGGTATCCCTATGTCACCCACTCGCCGAGCCGGTACTCCCCCAACTTATAAATCCCATATATCTCGAAAATTTCCATCTCCAAATCACCCCTTAGCCGGACAAATCCAGGTCTGACTTTCCGATTCTTTATCAGCATCTTCCGGGTCCAGCAACGATCTCCCAACTGATTTCATCGTGAATACCGGGTAACTCGCTACCCTTATTAACCAATATACCTTTGTTTTCCTTGTCTTCCGTCTATTACTTACTAACTTTTTCCTTTTCTTTCTCAGAGCCAAGGTCACACTTAGTGACCCGGAGGATATGCACATCGATAACCCGGCTATGGAAAACCCGGAGAACGTTGTGGAGCACGCAGCTGGTGGTGAAGAAGAAGAAGAAAAGCTGGAAAACCCGATTGACCAAGAAGCCGAGTTTCCCCTACCAACGCATCAGTCGGCTGACGCTGATGTCGGGTTTCTGGGAACACAGAGGGGTTCCCCTGCTCCCAACACTCAGGCAACCAGAGTCGACTCGCTGAAGCGGGAAAGGACCCCGCCACCGGGTAACCAGAACCCAAGCTCCTCCAGGCCAAATCTGAGTGGCCTTGACTTTGAAGGGATGCTAGATGAACTTTTCTCCCTGAAGACCAATGAAAGAGACATCCTCGAGTCCCTAGCTGCTGAGCATCAGGTACCTTTACCGATATTGCTTACATACTCATCTAGTCCCCAAGTTCCGGGTGAACTATACATAGTTTACTCGGTACTTCCGTAGCTATATATCCATCCATACTCGGTTATTATGCCGCAACCGACTAATATCTTCTTGTCTATTTTTCCAGGCTTATGTGACCCAGTCGGAGGAGGTGTTGGCGAAAACCAACGAACTTCTCCGAGTCGAGACCAAACTTCGAGAGGAGCTGGAGGTCGAGGTGAAGGATCTTGCCAAGGATTGCAAGAAATATAAGAAAAAGCTCCACCAGGCTGAGGGTTTGCTGAAGAAACTATCGACCTCTATCGCCGACACTTACAGCTCCATACTTGGTAAAGGAACTTAACTTACTGACTTAGACTCGGGTTTCTCGCTTGATATGATCTATGACCCGGACCTTGCCACTTTACTTTTCCTTTTATTCTGCAGGTCCGGGTGACAAAGCTGATGATATAGAGAAGTTGAAGACCTTGAAGGCCATTATCCGGCAATTTTCTGCTGGGACCAAGTGGACCCTTGAAGCCATTAGGTGGCCTGGTGGTTATGGCGGTGTGTCCCACATGCTCGATGCGTGCTCCATGGTCCCTGCTTGGATCGATCACTGGAAGCGCTCAGCGTGCCGGGTTGGGGTGATCCGCGGCCTTGCGTTGGCCAAAGCCTTCTTTCCCAATCTTGAGCCGGCAATGCTGGTGAATGGGTTCCCTGAATTCAACACAGACGGCTCTCGATTCTTGGCAAAGTACTTCAAGGCTATCCACACTCAGATACGTCACTCGGCAACCTTGATAGCCGATAAACTTGACGTGACCAAGCTGACCCCTCCGTACAACGCTGAAGATAAGCCGGTGCCTTCTGATTTTCCGGTTCCCTTTGATATGCTGGCCCGGTGGAAGGAGGAAGTTGCCAAGAAGAAAGCCGAGGCCGGCTCTGGGCCATCCTCATCCACTCCAGTCATCCCTCCTCCAGCTCGCGCTGATACAGTGGTTGATCCGGATACGGAGGCAGGGAAGGCCACAGAAGAAAACACTGAAGGCCCTGCTACCAAGACTGCTGCTGAAGACTCGGCTATGGATGTCGAGTGAAGTTTTATGATTTTTCGCTCACAAACACTTATTCGGACAATAGGCATGTTTGTAATATGCCTGATACAATTATTTATTTAATAGTGCGCCTGTGCACTTTTGATACAATTTCCTCGGTTTGTAACACGTTTAAACTTTAATGGCTTTGATGGCCCTTTTGGCCATCCATCTTGATATGCTTTCTCCAGTCTTAAGCTTTTTGCCGCTTTTCTGATCTTTTCTCTTTTTCCCCATCCATGAGACTCGGTTTCCGGGTCTCAGGATCTTTGACTGATTGAACTTTTGCTTTTCAAGTCCCCAAGTCCCCAAGACTCGGATTTTTGGTATTCAAGCTTGATAGCTAACCAGTTTGTTGCTTTTCCCAAATTCCCAAGTCCCCAAGACCCAAATTTCCGAGTCTAGGGATTTGTAGTTTTTAGGAAAAAAGCTGCCTGTTTTTGCCAGGGCCCAAAGTAGATAGCTACCCATATAAATTTTGAAGCTACACTTAATACATTGTGAGTTTCCGGCTGTAGCCTTTTACTCCGCATAACTTGTGGTTTGGATGACCCTTTTGATCCTCTTTGTTGTAAGCCGGTTTTCGCGTGGATATTCAGTGCTGCTATAACTGTATAAGAACATGGTCAGGCAAGTCCCAATGGGCATCATGACTGATTGTGATTATACGTTAGCAAGACACGCTACATTATTGTAGGAAATGAAAGAGGGGGATGAATGGAAAACTGCTTTCAAAACTAAATTTGTTTTATATGAATAGTTAGTGATGCCTTTTGGTTCAACTAATGCACCTAGTACTTTCATGAGACTTATGAACCATGTTTTGAGAGAGTTTATTGGTAGATTTGTGGTGGTTTATTTTGATGATATTCTCATTTATAGCCACAATGAACATGAGCATGTTGATCATATTAGACAAGTCTTGCATGTATTAAGAGCAAATCAATTATTTGGTAATCTTGCTAAGTGTACTTTTTGCAAAGACAAGGTCATTTTTCTTGGATATATTGTTTCTAAACATGGCATTGAAGTTGACGAATCTAAAATTGAAGCTATTAAAAATTGTCCTATTGCAACTAATGTTAGTCAAGTGAGAAGTTTTAATGGATTGGCTGGTTTCTATAGAAGATTTGTCAATGATTTTAGTACTCTTGTTGCACCATTAAATGATTTAACTAAGAAGGGTGTTGATTTTACATGGGGGGTTCAACAAGAAATTGCTTTTGACGCTACTAAAGAAAAATTGATTTCGGCCCCATTATTAATATTGCCTAATTTCAACAAACAACTCGAAATTGAGTGTGATGCAAGTGGTATTGGTATTGGTGGAGTGCTTATGCAAGAAAACAAACTTGTTGCTTATTTTTCTTAAAAATTCCATGGTGCTCAATTGAATTATTCTGTTTATGATAAAGAATTGTATGCACTTGTTAGAGTTCTTGAGGTTTGGAAACATTATTTGTGGCCAAAAGAATTTATCATACATTCTGATCATGAAGCATTGAAATTTTTAAAGAGCCAATCTAGCCTTAATAAAAGACATGCTAAGTGGGTTGAATTCATTGAATCTTTTCCATACGTAATTAAATATAAGAAAGGCAAAGATAATGTTGTTGCTGATGCTCTCTCTAGGAAAAGCATGTTATTAACTCAATTGGATGTGAGAGTTCCTGGTTTGGAGAGTGTGAAGGATTTGTATGCTCAAAATCATGATTTTAAAAATTCTTATGCGAATTGTTCTAGTATAAAAGCATGGGATAAATTTCATTTGCATGATGGATATTTGTTTAGAGATAACAAAATATGTGTGCCTGAGTCGTCCTTGCGTTTGTTATTATTGCAGGAATCACACAGTGGTGGATTGATGGGACACTTTGGGAGGGAGAAAACATTGATGATGTTGGCTGATCACTTTTATTGGCCACGAATGAGAAGAGATGTGGAGAGGTTTGTGAGACGGTGCATCACTTGCAACAAGGCTAAGTCTAAACTAAAACCTCATGGATTATATACTCCTATTCCTTCACCTAGTACACCTTGGGAAGACATTAGTATGGATTTTGTGTTAGGTTTTCCTAGGACTAAAAGAGGACATGATTCAATTTTTGTGGTAGTGGATAGATTCTCTAAAATATCACATTTTATTGCAGGCCACAAGAGCGATGATGCGTCGTACATTGCTAATCTTTTTTTTCAGTCACATAGTGAGATTGCATGGAGTACCCAAGACTATTGTTTTTTATCGTGATGTGAAATTCATGAGCTGTTTCTGGAAGACACTATGGGGGACGCTGGGGACAAAACTGCTGTTTTCAACTATTTGTCACCCCCAAACTGATGGACAAACGGAGGTGGTGAATCGCACATTATCCACATTGTTGTGAGCCATGATAAGAAAAATCCGTGGGAGTGGGAAGAGTGTTTGCCACATGTTGAGTTTGTGTACAACAGGGTTGTTCATTCTACTACTCAGTTATGCCCGTTTGAGGTGGTGTATGGTTTCAAGCCCATAACACCACTTGATTTGCTGCCATTTCCTACACAAGAGGTAGGCCAGAAACGGCTCCGTCCACTCGGGAATAGCGCGTACAGCGGCTACGAGCTCCAAATCCGGGTCTTGGTTGGCCACCTTGTGACGCCCCGAGATCGGGCACTATGCAGATTTCGGCATTTCCACCCAAATCCGCTTAATAACCGATTTCAGGTTGCCATTTATGATAACATTACAATAGTTCACGAATAATCCACAACAACAACAGAGGAGGTATATACAAGATGACTCAAACGAGTCAAGAATACAACTTATACAATACAAAGATCCAAATAACAGCGGAAGAAACAACGTAGCGTCCGACTACGGACAAGTTACAAATAGGACTAAGAGTCCTGAAGATAACCGAGGCGTCCAATCCCTGCCCAGGCCAAGCCGGAGGGATTCTCAAGCTAACGTCGTCAGACTTCAAACCTGTTGACTGCAATGTGGAATATGCAGCCACGAAATGGATTCGTGGGTCAGTACTATTAAGTACTGGCAAGTGGATAAACCATACTCACAAGATACCAGCGTAACCAATCATCACAAGATACAAATACTTTGGGTAGAACGGAAGGAAGGGATTATTGCAAAGAAGCGGCAGCAGGCTGCACTAACTAACTACAGAGACGCGCTACAACATCCGGCTAAAAGAAAGGGATAAGATAGCGCGGCCAAACCAACTGTAACTACTCACCAAACAATACCCATCCAGTGTTACCCCCTACTAAGGAAGCAACCCAAGGAAACCCACACTGTTGATTAAGGTGACATTCATTTTTATGGTGGAGGTAATCTCTATTACTAGTCAAGTTATCATCGTTAAGTGTAAGTTGTTTGAGTACTTGTTAGCCAGCACTTTCACCAAGTCATCCATAACCGCGGACAACACGGCTTCTCGAGAAGATTAACCCTGCAGGGATGCACCAATTTGGCCGTACACGTAAGAATGACCCGCCAGATGGAAATGCACTTCCACCAAGCGAGGCACTCAACACAACCCAACACTTCTTTGCATCAAGCCCAAAGAACCACGTGTTGTGCGTGCGCGACTAATCGAGCCCCCACGAAGAAAAGGGGGACCCTCATAGCACTCTAAGACCACGCCGCCCTAAATGCCGACTACAAAAGTTCCACCCTGGCGCCAAGGGTTCGCACCTGCATATGCATGCATCAAATGGAAAGCCCGAACTAAGTGTGGCGATTTGGACGAGATGCGAATCGAATCAAAATTGCGGGGGGCTCCCATACACGCTTCCCACATGTGGTTAGTGCGCTCATCATGGATCGGAAGACAAGACCCTTTTCCTAATTAAGTTCGACACTAGCAGGCCTCAAAACCACGCCGGGCCTCCTGCCGGTGCCTTATCATCAAATTAATATTACCCAAAACATTAACATGTTGTTGATTAAGTTGAAACCCAACTATCAAACTAAACAGGTGATAAGACGGACAACAAGACTTGAGCGCAAACAACACTAAGCATGCAACTACGACACGAGGGCCAACAAGGTAAACAAACAACAGTTAATAGGAAGTGGAAGGAAGGCTATATCATGGTTGCAAGGTAAACATATGATAGGATCGAGACACAAGCATCGAATCATAAGGCTAGCATAAAGACAACGGAAAGAATCGGTAACAAGTGAGGAAAGGCAACATGGGTAGCAAGTGAGTATACTTGCCTGAGATCCAGCAAGTAGAGGTACATCCGTAGAACTTGTCGGTGCTCACATCATCTCGACGTCCTATCCGCGAAGAAGCAAAGAGCTAACAAAAACACCGGATGCAACAATTCCTACTACGGTAAAAGATCCAGCATGATCAAGATATGGATGCATGACATGCGAGAATGCAACTTAACCAATTTAAGTGGAACCGGAGTCCCAACAATTAATTTAGAATGTTCAAGTTATTTATCTAACCATCAATATTAAATGTTTTTTAGCATGAAAAACAATTCATAGGTGAGTGGCACAAAATTAAATGGAATAGGGCACCAATTTAATTAAATGCCCAACACATTCCATGTTTATTATTTAGGTGGACATGCATAACACTACTAAAATGTAATATGAGAGATGCAAACAAAGGCATGGATGGCATATTAATATTCCTTGCATTTTTCTGATAAAAATAGATATAAAGTTTGCATTATTTGGATTAGTAAAACAAAATATATGAGCATTTGAAGTTTTGGGTGTTTTCTGCAAAAACTGGGACGAGTTCGTGATAAAAACAGAGAGTGGAAGGGCTCTGGTGCAAAATGGAAAAAGGCCAGGGGCCTCGGTGCAAATTCGTCAGATCCAGATCTGGGTCTAGGTTTTTCCACCGAGGGCAGAGCCAGCCACTGCGGCTGACAGATGGGGCCAGCCATAGTGGCGCTGGCGTGGCGCCATGTGGCGCGTGGGTGTGCCTGCGTGGCCTCTAGTGCCTATGACAGGTGGCGCCCGCGTGCGCGCGTGGCAAAGTGGAAAAAGGGGGGTGGTTTTATTCCGCGCGAAGGAGGACTCGCACCAGGGACCTCCTAGGTGCGGATCGGTGCCCTTGCCACTGGGCTACAGCGCTGCTCGTGATAGATGACGGATCGGAGCTAAAAGAAACAAAGTTGGGACGTTAACTGAACTGTTCTAAGAAATCTTCAGACTTGGGAAACAGGTAGGCCGGCGACGGATTTCCAGCGAGCCCTTCTGCCTCCTGGTTCCTTTGCACGGGAGATGATGTGCGTGCAACATATCAACGGGGAGTGAGGGGTCTAGGGTGCGGTGTTGTGCAGCGAGGGTGAGATGGCAGAGGACGTGCAACAACTCAACCACAGGTACATACACAAAACTAGATTCAGGTTGTTCATGGAAAATAAGGATACGGAGCGGATGGCAGCGACAAATACAGAAAGAATGGAGAGGGGAGACGGCGGGAATCGGACAGGGTGCTCACTGCGAGGTTGCTGCAGCAGCCGAAGGCTCGGGGAAGAACGGAGGCGCTGTAGATGAGGAAGACGACGACGACCTTGGCCATGACGTGCTTGTGGATGGAGGAGGAAGAAGATCATGGCGGGGACGATCTGGGTAGCCTCGGCTCATGATCTCCAGCGTAGAGGAAGAGGACGGTGGCGCGGCTCCATTCCCGCACCAAGGTGAGGTCGACGATGACCATGGCCATGAGGAGGTGCTACTGATATTTCTCTCTTTCTCTCACGGTGCAAGAAAATTCAGGGAAGAACACAGAGAGAGAAAGGAGAAAGGGAAGGTGGCGGCGGCAGGGAGGGAAGAGAGAGTGCCTAGGGTTCGGGGAAACGGAGAGGAGGAGTAGATAAGGAGGAGGGGGAGGGGACCATGGCTCGGTGGTGGTTGACAGTGACAGGAGGGTTCACGCCTCCTGCGTGTTCTCTGTCGTACGGAGAAGAAAATCGAGGGAGGGGCTGAAAATTGGTGGGCAGTATGTGGCCTGGCTCGGCTGGTCTTGGGCCGGCCTTGCTACGCTGCCTCCCTTTTGTTTATTTTTTATTTGGCGAATAGTTTTGGCAACAAATAAATAAGATTGAGACAACAAAGTAATTGCAGAAAATTAGAAAAGCTAGATTTGATCAATTTCGAATTGTTTGCCGGTTTTAAATGCAGGCTGATGCATTATGCTATGAGATGCACAAAAGAAAACAAACAAGCTAATTGGGGAAAAACCCCGGGCGTTACAGACGACACCACTAACAAGGGATTGCGCCCTCGCAATCCGCTCACAACCACGGGAGAGGGAAGAAGTCAGATCTATCGAGTCTTCGGCCACATTGTTGATCTCCTCGACACCACTAACAAAACTTCTCGACACCACTAACAAGGAGTTCTTGCTCATGCTGATGACGATGCTCTTCCATCAGGAATTTCCGATGATCGAACCTATTAGGTTAAAGGCTCAGAAAACGTCCACCCACGTAGGATCCTAAAACTTTGAAAGATGGCGAAGAAGAGGGACTCCAAAACAAATAAGATGAGAGGAGAAATAGAATAGAGATAAGGAGAAAACAAAAATCCTATTGAGATGTTTCCAAAATAGTTTAGCAGAAATAGTTTTTGACACTCTAGAAACAACGACCGTTAGCGAGGTTATCCTACAGGCTTTGCGGACCCGTTGCTTCGATAACTATTCGTATCGAAACAACTTTGGGAATCGGAAACCATGCTCTGATACCATTTGTGACGCCCCGAGATCGGGCACTATGCAGATTTCGGCATTTCCACCCAAATCCGCATAATAACCGATTTCAGGTTGCCATTTATGATAACATTACAATAGTTCACGAATAATCCACAACAACAACAGAGGAGGTATATACAAGACGACTCAAACGAGTCAAGAATACAACTTATACAATACAAAGATCCAAATAACAGCGGAAGAAACAACATAGCGTCCGACTACGGACAAGTTACAAATAGGACTAAGAGTCCTGAAGATAACCGAGGCGTCCAATCCCTGCCCAGGCCAAGCCGGAGGGATTCCCAAGCTAACGTCGTCAGACTTCAAACCTGTTGACTGCAATGTGGAATATGCAGCCACGAAATGGATTCGTGGGTCAGTACTATTAAGTACTGGCAAGTGGATAAAACATACTCACAAGATACCAGCGTAACCAATCATCACAGGATACAAATACTTTGGGTAGAACGGAAGGAAGGGATTATTGCAAAGAAGCGGCAGCGGGCTGCACTAACTAACTACAGAGACGCGCTACAACATCCGACTAAAAGAAAGGGATAAGATAGCGCGACCAAACCAACTGTAACTACTCACCAAACAATACCCATCCAGTGTTACCCCCTACTAAGGAAGCAACCCAAGGAAACTCACACTGTTGATTAAGGTGACATTAATTTTTATGGTGGAGGTAATCTATATTACTAGTCAAGTTATCATCGTTAAGTGTAAGTTGTCTGAGTACTTGTTAGCCAGCACTTTCACCAAGTCATCCATAACCGCGGACAACACGGCTTCTCGAGAAGATTAACCCTGCAGGGATCACTAATTTGGCCGTACACGTAACAATGACCCGCCAGATGGAAATGCACTTCCACCAAGCGAGGCACTCAACACAACCCAACTCTTCTTCGCATCAAGCCCAAAGAACCACGTGATGTGCGTGCGCGGCTAATGGAGCCCCCACGAAGAAAAGGGGGACCCTCATAGCACTCTAAGACCACGCCGCCCTAAATGCCAACTACAAAAGTTCCACCCTGGCGCCAAGGGCCTATTGAGATGTTTCCAAAATAGTTTAGCAGAAATAGTTTTTGACACTCTAGAAACAACGACCGTTAGCGAGGTTATCCTACAGGCTTTGCGGACCCGTTGCTTTGATAACTATTCGTATCGAAACAACTTTGGGAATCGGAAACCATGCTCTGATACCATTTGTGACGCCCCGAGATCGGGCACTATGCAGATTTCGGCATTTCCACCCAAATCCGCATAATAACCGATTTCAGGTTGCCATTTATGATAAAATTACAATAGTTCACGAATAATCCACAACAACAACAGAGGAGGTATATACAAGACGACTCAAACGAGTCAAGAATACAACTTATACAATACAAAGATCCAAATAACAGCGGAAGAAACAACATAGCGTCCGACTACGGACAAGTTACAAATAGGACTAAGAGTCGTGAAGATAACCGAGACGTCCAATCCCTGCCCAGGCCAAGCCGGAGGGATTCCCAAGCTAACGTCGTCAGACTTCAAACCTGTTGACTGCAATGTGGAATTTGCAGCCACGAAATGGATTCGTGGGTCAGTACTATTAAGTACTGGCAAGTGGATAAAACAGTACTCACAAGATACCAGCATAACCAATCATCACAAGATACAAATACTTTGGGTAGAACGGAAGGAAGGGATTATTGCAAAGAAGCGGCAGCGGGCTGCACTAACTAACTACAGAGACGCGCTACAACATCCGACTAAAAGAAAGGGATAAGATAGCGCGACCAAACCAACTGTAACTACTCACCAAACAATACCCATCCAGTGTTACCCCCTACTAAGGAAGCAACCCAAGGAAACTCACACTGTTGATTAAGGTGACATTAATTTTTATGGTGTAGGTAATCTATATTACTAGTCAAGTTATCATCGTTAAGTGTAAGTTGTCTGAGTACTTGTTAGCCAGCACTTTCACCAAGTCATCCATAACCGCGGACAACACGGCTTCTCGAGAAGATTAACCCTGCAGGGATGCACTAATTTGGCCGTACACGTAACAATGACCCGCCACATGGAAATGCACTTCCACCAAGCGAGGCACTCAACACAACCCAACTCTTCTTCGCATCAAGCCCAAAGAACCACGTGCTGTGCGTGCGCGGCTAATGGAGCCCCCACGAAGAAAAGGGGGACCCTCATAGCACTCTAAGACCACGCCGCCCTAAATGCCGACTACAAAAGTTCCACCCTGGCGCCAAGGGCCTATTGAGATGTTTCCAAAATAGTTTAGCAGAAATAGTTTTTGACACTCTAGAAACAACGACCGTTAGCGAGGTTATCCTACAGGCTTTGCGGACCCGTTGCTTCGATAACTATTCGTATCGAAACAACTTTGGGAATCGGAAACCATGCTCTGATACCATTTGTGACGCCCCGAGATCGGGCACGATGCAGATTTCGGCATTTCCACCCAAATCCGCATAATAACCGATTTCAGGTTGCCATTTATGATAACATTACAATAGTTCACGAATAATCCACAACAACAACAGAGGAGGTATATACAAGATGACTCAAACGAGTCAAGAATACAACTTATACAATACAAAGATCCAAATAACAGCGGAAGAAACAACATAGCGTCGGACTACGGACAAGTTACAAATAGGACTAAGAGTCCTGAAGATAACCGAGGCGTCCAATCCCTGCCCAGGCCAAGCCGGAGGGATTCCCAAGCTAACGTCGTCAGACTTCAAACCTGTTGACTGCAATGTGGAATATGCAGCCACGAAATGGATTCGTGGGTCAGTACTATTAAGTACTGGCAAGTGGATAAAACATACTCACAAGATACCAGCGTAACCAATCATCACAAGATACAAATACTTTGGGTAGAACGGAAGGAAGGGATTATTGCAAAGAAGCGGCAGCGGGCTGCACTAACTAACTACAGAGACGCGCTACAACATCCGACTAAAAGAAAGGGATAAGATAGCGCGACCAAACCAACTGTAACTACTCACCAAACAATACCCATCCAGTGTTACCCCCTACTAAGGAAGCAACCCAAGGAAACTCACACTGTTGATTAAGGTGACATTAATTTTTATGGTGGAGGTAATCTATATTACTAGTCAAGTTATCATCGTTAAGTGTAAGTTGTCTGAGTACTTGTTAGCCAGCACTTTCACCAAGTCATCCATAACCGCGGACAACACGGCTTCTCGAGAAGATTAACCCTGCAGGGATGCACTAATTTGGCCGTACACGTAACAATGACCCGCCAGATGGAAATGCACTTCCACCAAGCGAGGCACTCAACACAACCCACCTCTTCTTCGCATCAAGCCCAAAGAACCACGTGCTGTGCGTGCGCGGCTAATGGAGCCCCCACGAAGAAAAGGGGGACCCTCATAGCACTCTAAGACCACGCCGCCCTAAATGCCGACTACAAAAGTTCCACCCTGGCTCCAAGGGTTCGCACCTGCATATGCATGCATCAAATGGAAAGCCCGAACTAAGTGTGGCGATTTGGACGAGATGCGAATCGAATCAGAATTGCGGGGGGCGCCCATACACGCTTCCCACATGCGGTTAGTGCGCTCATCATGGATCGGAGGACAAGACCCTTTTCCTAATTAAGTTCGACACTGGCAGGCCTCAAAACCACGCCGGGCCTCCTGCCGGTGCCTTATCATCAAATTAATATTACCCAAAACATTAACATGTTGTTGATTAAGTTGAAACCCAACTATCAAACTAAACAGGTGATAAGACGGACAACAAGACTTGAGCGTAAACAACACTAAGCATGCAACTACGACACGAGGGCCAACAAGGTAAACAAACAACAGTTAATAGGAAGTGGAAGGAAGGCTATATCATGGTTGCAAGGTAAACATATGATAGGATCGAGACACAAGCATCGAATCATAAGGCTAGCATAAAGACAACGAAAAGAATCGGTAACAAGTGAGGAAAGGCAACATGGGTAGCAAGTGAGTATACTTGCCTAAGATCAAGCAAGTAGAGGTACATCCGTAGAACTTGTCGGTGCTCACATCATCTCGACGTCCTATCCGCGAAGAAGCAAAGAGCTAACAGAAATACCAGATGCAACAATTACTACTACGGTAAAAGATCCAGCATGATCAAGATATGGATGCATGACATGCGAGAATGCAACTTAACCAATTTAAGTGGAACCGGAGTCCCAACAATTAATTTAGAATGTTCAAGTTATTTATCTAACCATCAATATTAAATGTTGTTTAGCATGAAAAACAATTCATAGGTGATTGACATAAAATTAAATGGAATAGGGCACCAATTTAATTAAATGCCCAACATATTCCATGTTTATTATTTAGGTGGACATGCATAACACTACTAAAATGCAAGATGAGAGATGCAAACAAAGGCATGGATGGCAAATTAATATTCCTTGCATTTTTCTGATAAAAATAGACATAAAGTTTGCATTATTTGGATTAGTAAAACAAAAGATATGAGCATTTGAAGTTTTGGGTGTTTTATGCAAAAACTTGGACGAGTTCGTGTTAAAAACAGAGAGTGGAAGGGCTCCGGTGCAAAATGGAAAAAGGCCAGGGGCCTCGGTGCAAATTCGTCAGATCCAGATCTGGATCTAGGTTTTTCCACCGAGGGCAGAGCCAGCCACTGCGGCTGACAGATGGGGCCAGCCATAGTGGCGCTGGCGTGGCGCCATGTGGCGCGTGGGTGTGCCTGTGTGGCCTCTAGTGCCTATGACAGGTGGGGCCCACGTGCGCGCGTGGCAAAGTGGAAAAAGGGGGTGGTCCGCGCGAAGGAGGACTCGAACTAGGGACCTCCTGGGTGCGGATGGTGGCCTTGCCACTGGGCTACGGCGCTGCTTGTGATAGATGACGGATCGGAGCTAAAAGAAACAAAGTTGGGACGTTAACTGAACTGTTCTAAGAAATCTTCAGACTTGGGAAACAGGTAGGCCGGCGACGGATTTCCAGCGAGCCCTTCTGCCTCCTGGTTCCTTTGCACGGGAGATGATGTGCGTGCAACATATCAACGGGGAGTGAGGGGTCTAGGGTGCGGTGTTGTGCAGCGAGGGTGAGATGGCAGAGGACGTGCAACAACTCAACCACAGGTACATACACAAAACTAGATTCAGGTTGTTCATGGAAAATAAGGATACGGAGCGGATGGCAGCGACAAATACAGAAAGAATGGAGAGGGGAGACGGCGGGAATCAGACAGGGTGCTCACTGCGAGGTTGCTGCAGCAGCCGAAGGCTCGGGGAAGAACGGAGGCGCTGTAGATGAGGAAGACGACGACGACCTTGGCCATGACGTGCTTGTGGATGGAGGAGGAAGAAGATCATGGCGGGGACGATCTGGGTAGCCTCGGCTCATGATCTCCAGCGTAGAGGAAGAGGACGGTGGCGCGGCTCCATTCCCGCACCAAGGTGAGGTCGACGATGACCATGGCCATGAGGAGGTGCTACTGATATTTCTCTCTTTCTCTCACGGTGCAAGAAAAATTCAGGGAAGAACACAGAGAGAGAAAGGAGAAAGGGAAGGTGGCGGCGGCAGGGAGGGAAGAGAGAGTGCCTAGGGTTCGGGGAAACGGAGAGGAGGAGTAGATAAGGAGGAGGGGGAGGGGACCATGGCTCGGTGGTGGTTGACAGTGACAGGAGGGTTCACGCCTCCTGCGTGTTCTCTGTCGTACGGAGAAGAAAATCGAGGGAGGGGCTGAAAATTGGTGGGCAGTATGTGGCCTGGCTCGGCTGGTCTTGGGCCGGCCTTGCTACGCTGCCTCCCTTTTTTTATTTTTTATTTGAGGAATAGTTTTGGCAACAAATAAATAAGATTGAGACAACAAAGTAATTGCAAAAAATTAGAAAAGGAAGATTTGATCAATTTCGAATTGTTTGCCGGTTTTAAATGCAGGATGATGCATTATGCTATGAGATGCACAAAAGAAAACAAACAAGCTAATTGGGGAAAAACCCCGGGCATTACACACCTCTTCTTCAGACTCGGTTTTGACGGAAGGCCGCCATAACTCGTCCAGAAAAACGTTAGGCGGGACCGGCTCTCGGCGCGAACCGAGTCTTGCGAGCACATCTGCTGCCTCGTTCTTTCTCCTATCAATGTGTTCTACCTCGTACCCATAAAAAGACCCGGCCACCCTGTCTACCTCTCTGTGATATGCTGCCATTGTTGCATCCTTTCTATCCCAGGTTCCAGTGACCTGGTGCACCACAAGATCCGAGTCTCCATAGCACCTTATTCGCCTGACATTCATCTCCTTTGCTACTCGCAGCCCGTGTAATAGGGCCTCATACTCGGCCACATTGTTAGAGCAATCAAAGTGGATTTGCAACACATAACTCAACTTATCTCCTTTTGGTGATGTAAGTACCACCCCAGCTCCTGATCCCTCGTATTGCTTGGAACCATCAAAGTGCATCACCCAAGACTCGGAACTTGGCATCATTGTGGGCATGCTTGTGTGAGTCCAATCATTGCTAAAATCAGCTAAAGCCTGGGACTTGATTGCGGACCGAGGCTCGTAGTTGATGTGATAATCTCCCATCTCAATGGCCCACTTGCTATTCTACCTGTCGCATCTGAATTTCTGATAATATCTGCCATGGGTATAGAGCTAACCACTGTTATAGGGTGTTCCTGAAAGTACGGCTTCAATTTCCGGCTGGCATAAAGACCCCAAAAACTAGCTTTTGCCAATGCGGGTAACGCTGTTTTGCTTCTGATAATACCTCACTCATGTAGTAAACCGGCCTTTGTACCGGGTGATCCTTTCCATCCTCCTTGCGCTCAACCACGACCACTGCGCTGACCGCCCGAGGCCCGGCCGTGATGTATAACAACATGGGCTCTTTGGGACCCGGTGCTGCCAGAATCGGTGCCTCAGATAACTGCTTTTTCAGAGCCTCAAATGCCTCGTCTGCTTCTTGGTCCCACACGAATTTGTCGGTTTTCCTCAAGAGTCGGTATAGGGGTATTGCTTTTTCTCCAAGCCTGTATATAAACCGGCTTAATGCTGCCACACATCTCGTGAGCTTCTGAACGTGCTTCAGGCCTTCTGGCTTTTTCAGACTCTGGATGGCCTTGATTTTTCCGGGTTTGCCTCAATTCCTCTCTCAGAAACGATAAAGCCGAGTAACTTTCCCGCAGGCACTCCGAACACGCATTTAGTCGGGTTAAGCTTCATCTGGTATCTCCTCAAGTTCTTGAAGGTCTCCTTTAGGTCACCAATGAAAGTTTCAGCTTTCCTTGTTTTAATCACCACATCATCCACATAAGCATGAACGTTGCGTCCAATTTGATCCTCAAAGCACTTCTGGATGCAACGCTGATACGTCGCACCGGCGTTTTTCAGCCCAAAGGTCATGGTCTTATAACAAAAAGCACCAAAGGGGGTTATGAACGAAGTTTTCTCCCAATCCTCCTTTTTGAGCTTTATTTGGTGGTACCCGGAATAAGCATCCAGGAAACATAATAAGTCACAACCTGCCACTGCATCAATGATCTGGTCTATTCTTAGAAGGGCAAATGGATCCTTTGGGCAATGCTTGTTGAGACTTGTATAGTCTATGCACATCCTCCACTCATTGTTTTTTTTTCAGCACTAGAACCGGATTTGCCAACCATTCCAGGTGAAAAACCTCCATAATAAAGCCGGCTGCGAGGAGCCGAGCTATCTCCGCTCCTATAGCCTTTCTCCTTTCCTCATTCATTTTTCTCAGACCCTGCATCACAGGCCGGGACCTGGGATCAACATGCAAACTGTGCTCAGCTAACTCGGTCGGGATACCCGGCATGTCGCTGGGTGTCCAAGCGAAAACGTCCTGATTCTCACGAATAAACTCGATAAGTGCTTCTTCTTGCTTGTTGTCTAGGTTAGAACCTATGGCAAATTTTTCCTTCCTGCAGGCTTGTTCCGCCATTGCCGCATCTCCTTCATCACACTCTGCTGCCACAGCCCGGTTCCCATGTATAGTGATGGTCTGCTTAGGACCCGGGATTTTTAGCTGCAAGTATACGTAATACGGCCTGGCCATAAACTTGGCATAAGCCGGCCTTCCGAACAGCGCGTGATAAGGACTGCGCAATTTTACCACCTCAAATGTGAGCCATTCCACTCGGAAATTGTCCTTGGATTCTCCAAAAGCGACTTCTAGTGTTATCTTTCCCCCAGGGCACGCCGAGTGACCCGGCACAATTCCATGGAAAACTGTGGAACTTTTCTGTAGCTGAGACTCCTTGAGCCCCATGCGTAGGAAGGTTTCCCAATACAAGATATTGATGCTGCTTCCACCATCCATCAAAACATTTTTCAGCTCGTAACCATTGACCTGTGGTGCAACCACCAAAGCTAACACACCCGGATGTTCTATCGTTTCCGGGTGATCCCTTCTGCTCCATGTTACCTCTTGATCTGACCATCTCAAATATCTCGGAACGGCTGAAGAAACCGAGTTTACGGCCCTTTTCAGTATCCTTCTATCTTTGTTGGAAGTCCCGGTAGTGTGGACATGGTACTGTCCTAGCTGTTTTGGGTTGGCTTGGAAACCCCCAGCACCCCCTTGATTATTACCCGGATTGCCACCTCCTGCGTTGCCAGCGGGGGGTGTCCCGTTGCCCGGGTTTCCACCCGGACCCGGTCCTCCTCCCCGGCCTGCACCTCGTAGGGCCTTATGTATTTCCTTGTTCTTCCATCTCTGTAAGTCCACGCACTGCTCCAATGAGTGATTAGCCGGCCTGCCATTCCTGCTATGACGCGGACAGGGCATCTTAAAGGCCTCTATATGGTTAGCCGGCCTCGGTGGTCCTTGGTAATTTCCTCCATTAAAGTTTCCTCCGTTGAAATTTCCCTCTGCCCTGGGTCTTGCAAACCCGGCTTCTGTATTAGCAACAAACTCGGAATTTCCTTCGTAGGAGCGCTTATGCTGGTTATTTCCATTATTTCCTCCGTTATTACCCGGTGCAGCCCTATTGCCGGGTCTTCCATTGTTGTTTGCGTTGGCTTTCGCTTTTTTGTCATCAACATCCTCCTCTGTTGTGTCTGTGGCGGCGTGCTTATTGCAAGCGTCCATCAATTCTCCCATTGTAACCTCTGAAGCGTGCCGACTAGATTTCATGCGTGTCAACTTTTGCACCAAGGGTAAGTATTTGCATGTTTTCGTCATAGCTTGCAATGCATCTTTTGGCTGGATATCAGTGGAAGAGTGGAGAATTTCCATAACCCGGTGCACCCAGCTGCACGCCGATTCTCCTTTCTTCTGGACACATCGCTCTAAATCGTCAATCGTGAATAGCTTCCGGCACGTCCCAGGAAAGTGTTTGATGAAGGCGGTTTTCAGTTCACTCCATGAATTGATGGATCTTTCGGGCAGGTTATTGAACCACAACTTTGCTGCTCCTTCGGACATCATTAGATACATAAACTTAGCTTTGAGATTCTCGGATGCATTGCGAATTGACATAGCCATCTCGTAACTGCTCAACCAGGTTTCTGGGTCCATGGTCGGCTCATAATTAACCACTTTACCCGGTTCCTTGAATTTATCCGGGTAAGGCTCAGCCCTGATGGCATCCGATAAACACTTTGGCCCCGCGAGGTTTGCCGGTACTGGCCTCACTCGGGAAACATGCGATACAGCAGCTGGCGCGGCGGGGTGTGCAACTGCTACCGGTCCTCTTACCGCAGACCCGGCTGCTGCACGCCTGGCTCGAGAACTATCCACGATGGCTTGCGTCGCTGATGCTGCAGGTGTTGCCGGTCTATGGGGAGGAGGCGGCATTTGCTGCTGCTCTGCCCTCCGCCTTGCCGAATTTGACTGAATATAACCGTTATTCCCATTTTGCCGACTAACATATGGCGTTCCATGCATGCCACTCGTATTATCCGGGTAATTGGCCTGTTGAGCTACTGCTGTGCGTAACAGATCCATCGCCCGCCGGGTCTCCACTGCATGGGGTGACTCTCCTACGGGGATGCGATCAAGTGCCAATGTTGCGGAATATACGTTATCCGTGGGATTATTGAAGTACCCTGGTGGAGTGTGAAATCGCGGTGGTGGTGGTGGTGGTGCGGAATTGCCAACAGCGATCCCAGTCTGCAACGTGGGTAACCCGGTTTGCGCGTTTGCCGGCTGTCCTCCCAGGGTTGCAGCTTGATATCCGGTTTGTTGATTCACAACCGGGATTGGTTGATCCTGAGGGGTAACGAACAATGTAGCTGGCTGTAGATTCCCACCGGTTGCCGGTAATCTCGTCTGGTGCCTCTAATTGCAAATCCTGGTCGACTGAGTTTGAAGATGATTCTCCAGTTCTTCCAACTCGCGCTGGCGCGCGGCCATCCCTTGTTTCTCGGCTTCGATGTCTCTCCTCTGTTGATCCAATGCACGGCGAGCCACGTCCAGATCTCGGTCACGTGCCGCCGCGTTTTCTGGAGTTTATCACCGTTGCTAAAACTGTGTGATCTAGGATTAGGTTATTGTTGAATAGAGCCGGATTTCGCGGAGCCGAGGTTCCCGCACCCGACGTTCTGTTTGCTGTGAATCCGAACATGTTCCTTTGCCGTTCACTCTCTCCGGTGTGACTGGTAACCGAAGCCGACTCTCCATCGACCCGGGCTACAACCGGGTTTCCGTCAACCGGTGCCTGCTATTGGGCCAGCGCTCGCGCCGCTCCGGCCGCGGACGTCGTCACATCCCCCCTGATTAAGATTGATTGCAGGGGCTGTTTAGACCGCGACCCGGCGCACGATGCCTGGTGATGATTCGTATTCCTCTTCGTCACAGCTATCTTCCTCGTACCGGTCTTCGAGCAGGTGCAGGATAGACTCGGTATCATCTTCTCTTATGACCCGTCCACGCGGGGTCCATGCCGGCTCCTCCGGATGTTCCCTCTTCGTGGTGGGCTCTTCTTCTGGATCGGCTGTCCCAACCGATTCTTCTCCATCCGACTGAACGCAGGTCGCTTCTCCTGACATAGAATCATATTCAATATCATCAGGAACAGAACCGGATGCACGTACCATACCAATGAAGACGTTGGCCGGCCGATCGTGATGACAGATCCGGTTTCCAGCAGATCCGACTCTGGTCCCCAACCAGAGTCATCCACCATCTTCTCTCCTTCAGGGTTGGTGATGATCTCGCCGATGACGAGGTTCTTCATGCTTTCCTGAGCTTCTCCCGTGATGTAAACACCCTTGGACGTAGGCCCCACGGTGGGCGCCAACTGTCGTGGGATAATCACGGCAGACGTTACCTGGGGTAACTTACTTTGGGGCAAATCGACTCTGGTGTTTGGGAGAGGGTTTAGCTCAGGGGAAATCATGTTATCTGGTGCTCTGGTAGCTCGGGCTGTAATGTCGCCGAGTCTCCGATCTAGGGTTACAACTACCGCTCTCGTATCACAAGGATACTAGATTATTGGGTAAAAACTCTTCTCCTCTCTCTGTCCCAGGAGCCGGCTTATATATTACCCGGCTCTCTGTCTTCCTATACAAGGCATACCCGGAATCCTACCCGGAAACCGCACACAGCCCTAGGTTTACTAACCGTGACCCCCAAGGTACGGGTTACAAGACCTATGTTCTTCCTTGGGCCTTCTAGAAACTCCTCCACCTGGGCAGGGTCTTGTGCGATTCTCCTCGGGCCGGGTTTTACCTAGGCATGAGCCTACCGGGTCACCATCTCCCCATCAATCACTATGCGTTATCGGCATCCTATAACTCGTTTGGAAGACATGTTATATGAATTAAGTGGTGCTGGTGTTTTCTCTAAAATTTATTTGCGTAGTGGTTATCATCATATTAGGATGAAAGAGGGGGATGAATGGAAAACTGCTTTCAAAACTAAATTTGTTTTATATGAATAGTTAGTGATGCCTTTTGGTTCAACTAATGCACCTAGTACTTTCATGAGACTTATGAACCATGTTTTGAGAGAGTTTATTGGTAGATTTGTGGTGGTTTATTTTGATGATATTCTCATATATAGCCACAATGAACATGAGCATGTTGATCATATTAGACAAGTCTTGCATGTATTAAGAGCAAATCAATTATTTGGTAATCTTGCTAAGTGTACTTTTTGCAAAGACGAGGTCATTTTTCTTGGATATATTGTTTCTAAACATGCCATTGAAGTTGACGAATCTAAAATTGAAGCTATTAAAAATTGTCCTATTGCAACTAATTTTAGTCAAGTGAGAAGTTTTAATGGATTGGCTGGTTTCTATAGAAGATTTGTCAATGATTTTAGTACTCTTGTTGCACCATTAAATGATTTAACTAAGAAGGGTGTTGATTTTACATGGGGGGTTCAACAAGAAATTGCTTTTGACGCTACTAAAGAAAAATTGATTTCGGCCCCATTATTAATATTGCCTAATTTCAACAAACAACTCGAAATTGAGTGTGATGCACGTGGTATTGGTATTGGTGGAGTGCTTATGCAAGAAAACAAACTTGTTGCTTATTTTTCTAAAAAATTCCATGGTGCTCAATTGAATTATTCTGTTTATGATAAAGAATTGTATGCACTTGTTAGAGTTCTTGAGGTTTGGAAACATTATTTGTGGCCAAAAGAATTTATCATACATTCTGATCATGAAGCATTGAAATTTTTAAAGAGCCAATCTAGCCTTAATAAAAGACATGCTAAGTGGGTTGAATTCATTGAATCTTTTCCATACGTAATTAAATATAAGAAAGGCAAAGATAATGTTGTTGCTGATGCTCTCTCTAGGAAAAGCATGTTATTAACTCAATTGGATGTGAGAGTTCCTGGTTTGGAGAGTGTGAAGGATTTGTATGCTCAAAATCATGATTTTAAAAATTCTTATGCGAATTGTTCTAGTATAAAAGCATGGGATAAATTTCATTTGCATGATGGATATTTGTTTAGAGATAACAAAATATGTGTGCCCGAGTCGTCCTTGCGTTTGTTATTATTGCAGGAATCACACAGTGGTGGATTGATGGGACACTTTGGGAGGGAGAAAACATTGATGATGTTGGCTGATCACTTTTATTGGCCACGAATGAGAAGAGATGTGGAGAGGTTTGTGAGACAGTGCATCACTTGCAACAAGGCTAAGTCTAAACTAAAACCTCATGGATTATATACTCCTATTCCTTCACCTAATACACCTTGGGAAGACATTAGTATGGATTTTGTGTTAGGTTTTCCTAGGACTAAAAGAGGACATGATTCAATTTTTGTGGTAGTGGATAGATTCTCTAAAATATCACATTTTATTGCAGGCCACAAGAGCGATGATGCGTCGCACATTGCTAATCTTTTTTTCAGTCACATAGTGAGATTGCATGGAGTACCCAAGACTATTGTTTTTTATCGTGATGTGAAATTCATGAGCTGTTTCTGGAAGACACTATGGGGGACGCTGGGGACAAAACTGATGTTTTCAACTACTTGTCACCCCCAAACTGATGGACAAACGGAGGTGGTGAATCGCACATTATTCACATTGTTGCGAGCCATGATAAGAAAAATCCGTGGGAGTGGGAAGAGTGTTTGCCACATGTTGAGTTTGTGTACAACAGGGTTGTTCATTCTACTACTCAGTTATGCCCGTTTGAGGTGGTGTATGGTTTCAAGCCCATAACACCACTTGATTTGCTGCCATTTCCTACACAAGAGAGAGTCAATATGGAGGCTTCAAAACGTGCTGATTATGTGAGGAAGATCCATGAGAAGACAAAGCAAGCAATAGAGAAGAAAGGAAGACATGTAGCTGAGAGAGTAAACAAGAAGAGGAAGAAGGTATTGTTTCGTCCTGGAGACTTGGTGTGGGTGCATTTTCGCAAAGATAGATTTCCCACATTACGCAAGTCCATGTTGATGCCACGAGGTGCTGGTCCATATAAAGTACTTCATAAGATTAACGACAATGCCTACAAGATTGATCTTTCTAGTGATGAGTTTGGTGTGAGTAATTCTTTTAATGTTACTGATCTATCACCATACCATGGAGAGGACCTTGATGCGTCGAGGTCGACGCCTTTTCAAGAGGGGGAGGATGATGAGGACATCTCTAGTACATCTATTATTTCTCCCATTGATGATGATGTTGTTATTCAAGAGAAGCATGATGAAGTGAGAATTGGACCAATGACTAGATAAAGAACTAAACTGTTACAACAGCAGGTGAATTCTCTCTTATTAGAATATCATGTTTTTTTTCATGAGAGCTTTATACTACCTAAATCCATGCACTTATGTATTCTCAGGTTTGTTGATAACACAAGCATGAGTGGAGATGATCATGAAGAGGAGCTTAGCATGGATGAAGATGTACATGAAGAGGAGCTGGAAAACAAGTGATACAAGGATGAAACAAAGAATAACAAAGAATAACAATTGTTATTTCCTGGAATAACAAGAAATAACAGAGAATAACAATTGTTATTTGATGAATAACAAGGGGAGGGCGCCTCCATCAAGGTTAAGTGCGCCATGTAGAAGTCCTATTATTAATAGGCATGGTTTGTATACCATCTAGGCCGAACCCCTTAATGGTGGGTCGGTTTGTATCGGTTTGGTTCGAGTCCAAGTCCAAACAGAGTCCAAAGTGGTTTCTATTCGGGTTAGGGCTGGTTGCTTGCGCAAGTCCACTTGTGGACGCACCATACCCCCTCATATAAACCCCTTGGTGCGAGTTATATAGGTTAGACTATGATAAAACATAAACCCTAGACTCTAGATTGTATTGCTTGAAGCATTCATCTTGAATCATATTACCTTTGCAAATCTGAGTGTATTCTGCCGTTCCATTGGGAATAAGGAGAAACAGGACCACTTGTAGTCGGTGGCAACTTGTGCAAGAGCGTGGAGTCTCGAATATCCGATGGGGTTTGAGTGTTGTTGCAATTGGTAACAGGGTTCAGCCAAAGGAGAGAGCGAGGTATCACATTGGTTATCAAGTTATCAGAAAGTTCACTTAGAAGATCGGGAATCCCCTTATCATCTTGGTATCAGATTACTGGGTTTACTCGGTGAGTTGTATCTATCCCTTTAGAGTCGAGTTGTTTTTCATACCTATACAGAAAAAGGCACAAAAAATAGTTTTAGATCATTGCCTTAGCCTTAGATAATCTCTAGTTTTCAATTTCTAGTGTTGTTTTGTGATTTGATTTTGTGTTTCTTTTCTATTTTGTGTTTTTAGGTTTCGAGTTAGGGTTAGGGTTCTTCGAGTTCTTCATAGTGCCCACCGAAAAATCCTGCAAAATTTCCAATCCGAGCTGCCTTTGTGTTCTAATTCGAGTCGGGCTCGAGTTTCTGCAGTGGCAGCAATTTTCGCCGATTCACTGCCGCCACCGTCTCGCTACCGAGCCCTAGCTGCAGTCGGATTCACCTTACCGCGCGCGTATAAATCCTTGCGCGCAGCACACCACACCAGCCGCGCCAGAGCATTGCACGAAAACGCTGCCGCACACCCTTCCACTGTCGTACGTTGTGCCGCTGCTTACCCGCACCCGCGCGCGCAATACCACAGACAACCTCTGCCCTTACGCGCGCGTTACCCACGCCCACCAGCGCACTGCCGCGACACGGGAAACGCGAAACTCTCTGCCGCGCCCAGTTTTCTGCCGCGAGTCAATTTTCCCCTAGTTATTTTTCAGTTTAGATTTTGTTACCACTTTCTTTAGGATTTCTTTTCCAATCATTGTGAGCCATAGACACAGCCTTTCTATAGCAAACAAATAGGTACCTTACCCATCAGACTAGCTATTTTGTTGCTCTTATACAGGCTACTCAATATCATATCACTGTGTCACATTTATTAAGCTTTGTTTTCACTTGTTATTTTTTCTCCTTTAGTTGTTATTCGGCCAGTAAAAAGTATAAAAAAAAAGAGAAAAACAGAAAAGAGAAAAACAGAATTGAGAAAAAGCAAAAAGAGAGGCCATTGAGACATATTGTTATTGCTATCATTTGGAGCTGATTTCATTGCTATCATTGACACTAAACATTGAGCAATCTTGTTCCTGTTTATCATTGAGCTTGGATAGTGTCTTTCTAGTGCATTGCAAAATTCCATACACATATTTTCTTTGCCCCATTTGCCTCCAATTTTGGTGTGTGTTTCCTAGGTTTTATTTTTGTATCATTCACAAATAGCAATAGGACTTGTTAATTGGTGATTGTTAGGTATCCATACCAAGCCCCACCATATAACCTGTTTTACCTTTGGGAGAGCAAAAACCCCTGCGTATTGTATTCTTCACACCAAGTCACATTAGTTGCTATTACTTGTGGTAACATTTTCTTTTCACTTTGGAACAGTAAGGATCACCTCTTTTGCTGGTTTTGAGTGAGTTGGGAGAAAACACCACACCCCATAGCAATTTGTTTATTTCACTAACCTATTAATCATGGCTGCTCCTAGTGATGTTTCTACATAGGCTAAGAGGACCAATGGTGATGACCATGTGAAGTGGACAGATTTGGAGGAGATGCAAGAACAATTGAACACAACCATTGCTGCTAAAAAAATCAGAATTACATTCTCTCATTGACAAGCATGGAGTGGACATGGATACTCATGTTCAAAATTTGGGCCTACAAATTGATACCGTGACTGAAACAGCTGCTTCCACACAAGAGCAAGTTACAACTATACAAACTTCTCTTGCCACATTGACTACTCAAATTTCTGCCTTGGCTACTTTGGTAAATCAAAGGTACCTGCTCAGGAGGATAATGGTAGTAATTTTGGTCATGATGATATTGATGAGGGAAATTTATCCCTCATGGCCATGGAGGTGGTAGAGGAAATGATGGTGGTGGCTGTGGCTTTGTTGCAAAAAGGGTCCATGTGCAAGAACCAAACAGAGAAGATGATGGGCTTGACAAACCAAAATTCATGTTACCATCCTTCAACTTTGATACTGATGATGTAGAAGAATACCTCATGTGGGAGCTGAAAATAGAAAATTGTGGAGGATGCATGAGTATACTGAGGAGAGAAAAATTAAACTTGCTTCTTCAGGTTTTGATGGCTATGCTTTGCTATGGTGGGATAATATTACAAGAAGAAGAGCAATAAATAGAGAACCTGTAATTGTTACATGGAGGGAGATGAAGCAAGTTATGAGAGACAGATTTGTGCCAAAAAATTATTTGAGATCATTATTAGACAAGTTGCAACACTTGGAGCAAGGCTCAAAATACGTGGATGCTTATTTTAGGGAGATGGAGCTGATATTGCAAAGAGCTAGAGTGGGGGAAGATGCAGAGCACACTATGCAAAGATTTCTCTCAGGTTTACAATTTAAAATCAAGAGCATTGTTAGCCATGTGAAATATAGTGATATGAATGAGCTGTTACATCAAGCAAGGGAGTCAGAAAAACAGTTGGCCGAGGAGGCACTTATGGCTCCAAGGAGGACATTTACTCCTAGGACATCTTTCTCATCACCACCACCACAGCCAGCCCCTAGCCGTGGGGTTTCTACCAGCAAACCCGAGAGCACTTCTTCTATGTCTAAGAGGCAAGTGCAACCAACAACTAGTGCAAGTGGATCCACTAATTCTACAGCTCGAAATAGAGACATGAGCTGCCATACATGTGGAGGAAAAGGGCACTTCAAGAGAGATTGTCCTAATAAAAAGATTATGTTTATTAATGAGGACAATGAATATGAGATAGGTGATGATGCTGATCCTAATGAGGAGGATGCTTATGATGATGATGGGCCAATTGATGCATATCCTTCTACTTATCCTACCTTTGTTTGCACACAGAAAACATTGAGCGTTCTCCCTAGTCCAGAAAGTCAAAGATGCAACTTATTTCAACCAAGAGCAATTGTAGGCCCTCAATTGGCTTGCAAAGTGATTATTGATGGAGGTAGTTGCAGAAATTTAGCAAGCAAGGAGTTGTGTGCAAAACTCAAATTGAGATATATTCCACATCCACATGCTTATCATATACAGTGGCTTATTGATAAAGGAGAGATGAAGGTGACCCACATGGTGAGAGTTGAATTTCAGATTGGGCCTTACAAAGCCACCATTGAGTGTGATGTGGTGCCTATGTCAGTTTGTCACATGTTACTTGGGAGACCTTGGCAGTTTGATAGGAGTGTGACACATGATGGGAGAGCAAATACCTATCAGCTGAAGTGGAATGAAAAGGACATACTTCTGAGGCCTATGACACCACAACAAATTGTAAATGAGTCTAGACAAAAAATTAATGTAACTCCTGAGAGTGATAGTGAGAGACATGAGAGTGAAAATAAGAGTGTTGTGAGTGAAAATAGAAAAACCAATATGAGTGTTAAAAATAAAAGTGAGGGAGTGAGCCTATTATGCATGTTAGCCACTAAAGAGGACTTGAGAGAATTTCAAGAGGACCCTAGTATGCTTCCTATAGTGCTTATGCACAAGGGAGAAATATTGGTTTCTATGACATGACCCCTATTCCTCTTGGTGTTTCTCATGTTTTACAGGAGTTTGATGATGTTTTTCCAGAGGAGGTACCAGCAGGGCTGCCACCATTGCATGGTACTGAGCATCAAATTGATTTGATTCCTGGAGCTACATTGCCAAACCGAGCCCCTTACAGGACTACTCCCAAGAGACCAAAGAGATACAGAAACAAGTGCAGGAGCTTCTTGATAAAGGGTACATTCGCATTAGCCTTTCTCCATGTGTTGTTCCTGTTATTTTAGTTCCTAAGAAAGATGGTACTTAGCACATGTGTGTAGATTGTAGAGCAATTAACAACATCACTATGCGTTATCGGCATCCTATAACTCGTTTGGAAGACATGTTATATGAATTAAGTGGTGCTGTTGTTTTCTCTAAAATTGATTTGCGTAGTGGTTATCATCATATTAGGATGAAAGAGGGGGATGAATGGAAAACTGCTTTCAAAACTATTTTTTTATATGAATGGTTAGTGATGCCTTTTGGTTCAAGTAATGCACCTAGTACTTTCATGAGACTTATGAACCATGTTTTGAGAGAGTTTATTGGTAGATTTGTGGTGGTTTATTTTGATGATATTCTCATATATCGCCACAATGAACATGAGCATGTTGATCATATTAGACAAGTCTTGCATGTATTAAGAGCAAATCAATTATTTGGTAATCTTGCTAAGTGTACTTTTTGCAAACACAAGGTCATTTTTCTTGGATATATTGTTTCTAAACATGGCATTGAAGTTGACGAATCTAAAATTGAAGCTATTAAAAATTGTCCTATTCCAACTAATGTTAGTCAAGTGAGAAGTTTTAATGGATTGGCTGGTTTCTATAGAAGATTTGTCAATGATTTTAGTACTCTTGTTGCACCATTAAATGATTTAACTAAGAAGGGTGTTGATTTTACATGGGGGGTTCAACAAGAAATTGCTTTTGACGCTATTAAAGAAAAATTGATTTCGGCCCCATTATTAATATTGCCTAATTTCAACAAACAATTCGAAATTGAGTGTGATGCAAGTGTTATTGGTATTGGTGGAGTGCTTATGCAAGAAAACAAACTTGTTGCTTATTTTCCTGAGAAATTGCATGGTGCTCAATTGAATTATTATGTTTATGATAAAGAATTGTATGCACTTGTTAGAGTTCTTGAGGTTTCGAAACATTATTTGTGGCCAAAAGAATTTATCATACATTCTGATCATGAAGCATTGAAATTTTTAAAGAGCCAATCTAGCCTTAATAAAAGACATGCTAAGTGGGTTGAATTCATTGAATCTTTCCCATACAAAATTAAATATAATAAAGGCAAAGATAATGTTGTTGTTGATGCTCTCTCTAGGAAAAGCATGTTATTAACTCAATTGGATGTGAGAGTTCCTGGTTTGGAGAGTGTGAAGGATTTGTATGCTCAAAATCATGATTTTAAAAATTCTTATGCGAATTGTTCTAGTATAAAAGCATGGGATAAATTTCATTTGCATGATGGATATTTGTTTAGAGAGAAAAAATTATGTGTGCCCGAGTCGTCCTTGCATTTGTTATTATTGCAGGAATCACACAGTGGTGGATTGATGGGACACTTTGGGAGGGAGAAAACATTGATGATGTTGGCTGATCACTTTTATTGGCCACGAATGAGAAGAGATGTGGAGAGGTTTGTGAGACGGTGCATCACTTGCAACAAGGCTAAGTCTAAACTAAAACCTCATGGATTATATACTCCTCTTCCTTCACCTAATACACCTTGGGAAGACATTAGTATGGATTTTGTGTTAGGTTTTCCTAGGACTAAAAGAGGACATGATTCAATTTTTGTGGTAGTGGATAATTCTCTAAAATGTCACATTTTATTGCAAGCCACAAGAGCGACGATGCGTCGCACATTGCTAATCTGTTTTTCAGTCACATAGTGAGATTGCATGGAGTACCCAAGACTATTGTTTTTTATCGTGATGTGAAATTCATAAGATGTTTCTGGACGACACTATGGGGGACGCTGGGGACAAAACTGCTGTTTTCAACTACTTGTCACCCCCAAACTGATGGACAAACGGAGGTGGTGAATCGCACATTATCCACATTGTTGCGAGCCATGATCAAGAAAAATCTGCGGGAGTGGGAAGAGTGTTTGCCACATGTTGAGTTTGTGTACAACAGGGTTGTTCATTCTACTACTCAGTTATGCCCGTTTGAGGTGGTGTATGGTTTCAAGCCCATAACACCACTTGATTTGCTGACATTTCCTACACAAGAGAGAGTCAATATGGAGGCTTCAAAATGTGCTGATTATGTGAGGAAGATCCATGAGAAGACAAAGCAAGCAATAGAGAAGAAAGGAAGACATGTAGCTGAGAGAGTAAACAAGAAGAGGAAGAAGGTATTGTTTCGGCCTGGAGACTTGGTGTGGGTGCATTTTCGCAAAGATAGATTTTCCACGTTACGCAAGTCCAAGTTGATGCCACGAGGTGCTGGTCCATATAAAGTACTTCAGAAGATTAAAGACAATGCCTACAAGATTGATCTTTCTAGTGATGAGTTTGTGTGAGTAATTCTTTTAATGTTGCTGATCTATCACCATACCATGGAGAGGACCTTGATGCGTCGAGGTCGACGCCTTTTCAAGAGGGGGAGGATGATGAGGACATCCCTAGTACATCTATTATTTCTCCCATTGATGATGATGTTGTTATTCAAGAGAAGCATGATGAAGTGAGAATTGGACCAGTGACTAGATCAAGAACTAAATTGTTACAACAGCAGGTGAATTCTCTCTTATTAGAATATGATGTTTGTTTTCATGAGAGCTTTATACTACCTAAATCCATGCACTTATGTATTCTCAGGTTTGTTGATAACACAAGCATGAGTGGAGATGATCATGAAGAGGAGCTGAGCATGGATGAAGATGGACATGAAGAGGAGCTGGAAAACAAGTGATACAAGGATGAAAACAAAGAATAACAATTGTTATTTCCTGGAATAACAAGGAATAACAGAGAATAACAATTGTTATTTGATGAATAACAAGGGGAGGGCGCCTCCATCAAGGTTAAATGCGCCATGTAGAAGTCCTATTATTAATAGGCATGGTTTGTATACCATCTAGGCCGAACCCCTTAATGGTGGGTCGGTTTGTATCAGTTTGGTTCGAGTCCAAGTCCAAACAGAGTCCAAAGTGGTTTCTATTCGGGTTAGGGTTGGTTTCTTGCGCAAGTCCACTTGTGGCCGCATCATACCCCCTCATATAAACCCCTTGGTGCGAGTTAGATAGGTTAGACTACGATAAAACATAAACCCTAGACTCTAGATTGTATTGCTTGAAGCATTCATCTTGAATCATATTACCTTTGCAAATCTGAGTGTATTTTGCTGTTCCATTGGGAATAAGGAGAAACATGACCACTTGTAGTTGGTGGCTACTTGTGCAAGAGTGTGGAGTCTCGAATATCCGAAAGGGTTTGAGTGTTGTTGCAATTGGTAACAGGGTTCAGCCAAAGGAGAGAGCGAGGTATCACATTGGTTATCAAGTTATTAGAAAGTTCACTGAGAAGATCGGGCATCCCCTTATGAGCACCGATACAACTGCAATAAATGTATCAAATAGAAAACGCAGATCGTTACCGTTCCTTAACTAGCTACTAGTAGTACTATATATGTGCATATATCGCCAGCACCAACATGCGTTCGTGGCCGGCCATGCTCCCGCGCTCCATGAGTATCTCGATCTTGCACTATACAAACGCGTCTACACTTTGCATGCTCAAGCAGAAGCTAGTGCACATCGATGGATCGATATGGCTTTCTCCCCTGGCGGCACATGGTCGGTAATCCCTACAGTAGATATTCTCATCGGCGGTCTGTTCGCCGCCTTCCCTGCGACGTCGGGCGGCCGCGTCGACGCCGGTGACATCCTGATGATGGAAATGTTCCGCCAGTGGCAGGCCACGCATAACCGTTCGTACCTGAGCGTCGAGAAGAGGATGCGGCGCTTCGAGGTGTACCGCGCCAACGTGGAGTACATCGACGCCACCAACAGGCGCCGAGACCTCACCTACGTGCTCGGCGAGAACCAGTTCGCCGACCTCACCGGGGAGGAGTTCCTCGCGAGGTACGCGACGTCGTACGACTGCGCCGGCAATCAGACTGACTCGGTCATCACGACGACTGCCGAGGCTGACGGCCTGTTATGGTCGTGTGGCGGTGGCGACAACTCCTTGGAGGTGGCTCCGCCTCCGTCCAGCATGGACTGGAGGGCCAAAGGCGCCGTGACGCCGGTTAAGAACCAAGGCTCGGAGTGTTGTACGTAAATTAATCAACATGAGCTCATCCAATATATCAAGCCCAATAAATTCTGAAATTGTCATGACCCATTCATAAATAATAAGTGGAGGGAGTGAGACTAAAATTTAGTCCATACTGCTAGTTTGGAGATAATGGAACCACCTTATAAGGTGAGTCATTCTAACTCATGTATGAGTTGGCAAGGCAAGAGGAGAGGTGTGCCACACGCGCGCTCCTCCTCCGCTGCCCGCCTCGTCACGACGCGCCGCGGGTTGCGGGAATGAGCCGAGAGCGTTTATTTTGTCGGTTGGGAAAATTTAATGAGTCATTAACTTGGTAATTAACGGGCGCGTTAATTCTGGAACCGAACCGACTCGGACATGGAGTTACCCCACGTCTCTCCCAACCCGTAGTATAAATACGCGCATACGGTAAAACCTAGCCGCCACTTAATCATATGGTTTCTCACCGTTCCAAAGCACTGCGCCGTCAATCAAGTCTTCTCCATCCCGTCTTCCGGCGTGCACCGCGAGAAGGGACACTAGGACTCCGGAACCCCGCCTCTTGTGATCCTGTACGGGAGAGGGGCGATCAGGTTTTTGGGGAGCGCACTCACGCGACTGCTGACGGCGACTACTTCCCCAACGATGATTTCTTCCCCGACCTCGACAACCTCTTCATCGACAACATGGACAACAACAACGGCGGTGCTGCTGCCACGGCATCGTATGTATCTCTATTCCATCTGTATAAGATATTACTGGGATTTTTATGTCTAGTTCTTGCAATAGATTGTATCAGTCTGTCTACTGTACTAGATCTAGATATTTGCATGATTACTGTATTTGCTACTGTCATAATTCATCTGGTACTATTTCGAATTAAAGCATGTGCTAAATTGCTAATATATTCAACAATCCAAAAACCTGACTATAGGCAATTTCTTGCACCTGCACCGTCTGTTATTGCGGCGACAAGGCCAATCTCTTTCCAGGGTGTGCACTATAAGAGGTGGCGCATGAGAGCAGTGCTATGGTTTCAAACCTTGCGCTGCTATGCGCCACCAAGGGCAAGCCTGAGGGCGATCTCAATCCAGCACAGCTGGGGGCTTTTGAGAATATGGACACTATGTTTAAAAGTGCCCTCCTCGGTATTATTGATGATTCCATTGTGGATCCGTATATATCGTTTGATAACGGCAAGGATATGTGGGCTGCACTCGAGGCCAAATTTGGGGCCTCGGATGCTGGCAGCGAGCTGTATGTCATGGAGCAATTCTATGACTACAGGATGAATGATGAGCACTCTGTTGTGCAACTGGCTCGTGAGATACAGTCACTCGCTAAAGAACTTGAGCACTTTAAGTGTATGTTACCGGACAAGTTTGTGTCCGGAGGCATTATTGCCAAACTTCCATCTTCATGGAGCACCTTTGCTACTTCTCTGAAACACAAGAGGCAGGAGTTTTCCGTTTCGGGCCTCATCGGATCTCTTGATGTGGAAGAGAAGGCGAGAGCAAAGGATACACGTGCTCGGGTTGCTGAGGTAGGTTCTGATGCCCATGTGGTACAGAAGAAACACTACCCGCCCAACAAGCCTAAATATAACAAGAAGAAATCCGAGAGTAAAGACAAACCCGATGGCAGGTTTAAGCCGTCGCACTCTACCAACTTCAAGAAGAGGAAGGGGTCATGTCACCTTTGCGGTGAATTGACTCATTGGGCTCCAAGATGCCCTAAACGTTGTGAGTTGCAGCAGCATGAGAACATTGGCAAGACCGCTAATGTTGTCATGGTTGGCACTGAGATGAAGGATTCTGGATACGGTATAGTTCCCACTATTCTTTCAGTGTGTCATTCACCTGAATGGTTAATTGACACAGGTGCCAATGTACATATTTGTGTTGATGCTTCCATGTTCTCTTCTTATCAGATCACAGGTACTTACCCCGTGCTAATGGGGAACGGGTCACATGCTACTGTTCGTGGTGTTGGTACGGTCGATCTGAAGTTTACTTCAGGGAAGATCGTGCGACTGAAGAACGTTCATCATGTGCGCTCCATCAATAAAAATCTCGTCAGCAGCTCACGTTTATGTCGAGATAGTTTTAAGTTGGTTTTCGAGTCCAATAAAGTTGTAATTTCCAAGTATGAACAATTTATTGGTAAAGCCTATGAGTGTGGAGGCTTGTTCCGCTTATCCTTGTCAGATATATGCACCAAAGTTATTAATAATGTTTGCCACGATAATGATTGTGATGTCTGGCATTCACGACTTTGTCATATTAATTTTGGTTGCATGACGCGGTTAGCAAATATGATTTTAATTCTGAAATTCAGTACTATTAAAGGTTCCAAATGTCAAGTGTGTGTTCAAGCTAAGCAACCTCGCAAATCTCATAAGACTGCAGAGGCGAGAGACTTGGCACCACTAGAACTTATACATTCTGATCTTTGTGAGATGAATGGCGTATTGACAAAAGGTGGAAAGAAATATTTCATGACACTTATTGATGACTCCACTAGATATTGTTATGTGTATCTTATGAAATCTAAAGATGAAGGTTTAACTTATTTCAAGAACTATAAGGCCGAAGCTGAGAACCAACTTGATCGTAAAATTAAACGTCTTAGGTCTGATCGTGGTGGAGAGTATTTTAACAACGAGTTTAATTCTTTTTGTGGTGAACATGGTATTATTCATGAGAGGACGCCTCCCTACTCACCTCAGTCAAATGAGGTGGCTGAAAGAAAGAACTGAACGTTGTCTGATTTGGTTAACGTCATGTTAGATATTTCGGGTCTCTCCAAGGTATGGTGGGGGGAGGCGCTAATGACTGCATGTCATGTCCTAAATCGAGTTCCCACAATGAATAAAACCGTAACTCCATTTGAGGAATGGGAAAGGAAAATGTTGAAACTCTCCTATCTACGTACTTGGGGTTGTTTGGCGAAAGTCAATATACCAATTCCCAAGAAGCGCAAGCTTGGACCAAAAACCGTAGATTGTGTTCTTGTGGGTTATGCTTTTAATAGCATTGGTTATAGATTCTTGATGGTAAAATCTGAGGTATCTGACATGGATGTTGGTACGATTATGTAGTCGAATGATGCGACTTTCTTTGAGAACATATTTCCTATGAAGGATATGCCTAGCTCATCAAATAAGGAGAAACCTGTTTCATCTAGTCAGGAATTAGCTGAGATTCCTTAACCCACCATTCCGATAGATTAGCTGAGAATCCCGAGAAGGATGACAATGAAGTTCCTGTAAGGAGCAAGAGACAGAGGACTGCAAAGTCCTTTGGTAATGATTTCACTGTGTACCTCGTGGATGACACACCCAGAACTATTTAAGAAGCTTATGCGTCTTTTGATGCTGACTACTGAAAGGAGGTTGTCCGTTGCGATATGGATGCCATCTTGGCTAACGAAACCTGGGAAATCACTGATCGTCCCTATGGGTCTAAACCTGTAGGATGTAAGTGGGTGTTCAAGAAAAAGTTTAGGCATGATGGTACAATTGAAAAGTACAAGGCAAGGCTTGTGGCCAAGGGTTATACCCAGAAAGAAGGTGAAGACTTCTTTGATACTTACTCACCTGTGGCTAGACTAACCACTATTCGTGTGCTACTCTCACAGGCTGCCTCGCACGGTCTTCTCGTTCATCAAATGGACGTTAAGATAGCTTTCCTTAATGGAGAGTTGGACGAGGAAATTTATATGGAGCAGAAAGATGGTTTTGTAGTACCCGGTCAGGAAAGCAAAGTGTGCAAGTTATTGAAGTCATTAGACGACCTCAATCAAGCACCTAAGCAATGGAATGAGAAGTTCGAAAGGACTTTGACTGCTGAAGGCTTTGTTGTAAACGAAGCTGACAAGTGTGTGTACTATCGCCATGGTGGGGGCGAGGGAGTTATTCTATGTTTGTATGTCAATGACATATTGATCTTTGGGACCAATCTTGATTTAATCAAGGAATTTAAAGATTTCTTATCTCGCTGTTTTGAGATGAAGGATCTAGGAGTAGCTGATGTTATCTTGAACATCAAGCTATTGAGAGATGATAATGGTGGGATCACACTGCTTCAATCTCACTATGTGGAAAAGGTCTTGAGTCGCTTCGGGTATAGTGACTGCAAGTCTTTTTCAACTCCATATGATGCTAGTGTGTTGCTTCGAAAGAATCAACGCATTACTAGAGATCAACTGAGATATTCTCAGATTATAGGCTCGCTTATGTATTTAGCGAGTGCCACGAGGCCTGACATCTCTTTTGCTGTGAGCAAATTGAGCCGGTTTGTTTCCAATCCGGGAGATGATCATTGGTGTGCGCTTGAGAGAATTATGCGCTATTTAAAAGGCACTGCGAGCTATGGAATTCACTATACCGGAAACCCAAGGGTTCTAGAAGGATATAGTGATTCTAATTGGATATCTGATGCTGATGAGCTTAAGACCACTAGTGGTTATGTTTTTACACTTAGCGGTGGCGTTGTTTCATGGAAGTCTTGCAAGAAGACCATCTTAACGAGGTCAACTATGGAAGCAGAACTCGCAGCATTAGACACATCCACTGTTGAAGCAGAGTGGCTTCGTGAGCTCTTGATGGACTTGCCTGTGGTTGAAAAACCAATACCCGCAATCCTAATGAACTGTGATAATCAAACTGTGATCATCAAGGTGAACAGTTCTAAGGATAATGCGAAGTCATCAAGACATGTGAAGAGGAGATTGAAATCTGTCAGGAAATTGAAGAACTCCGGAGTTATTGCTTTGGATTATATCCAAACATCTATGAACTTGGCAGATCCCTTCACAAAGGGTTTATCACGGAATGTGATAGATAATGCATCGAGAGAGATGGGTTTGAGACCCACGTTATGAGTTGCCCACGGTGGTAACCCACTCTATGTGATCAGAGATCCCGTGAATTAGAAGTGGGAGACAAGTTGTTGGTCAGCTGAGAGGAGAGTATCCTTATATTTTATCCCACTCCATGAAGATGCAATACTCTCTTGATTTGTATGGTAGGTTGACATTTGTCTTAATGTGTTCCAAGTGGCTTATTTACATAAGCAGAGATGTGTCATGCAGAACATCTCCTGAGAAACTCACCTATATGAGTCTGACTATTAAACGTCGCAGTCTATGAGAATCAGGTGCTCTCTAGTAAACTCATGAAAGGCCTTTGGAGTATGACGCATACGCTCCACCCGCGGGAAAGCCTTGCGGCAGCCTAGTATCAGTTCAGACGTTGTGTGAAACTGGTATCACAACAAACTTGTAGTTCAAGGCGTAGTCCACTATTCAAGTTGTGAACTAGTGTACATGATGTTCTAAGTGGAAGTTCAACTTAACAGTCTCCACTAACACCGGTATAAACAATGTTTTGGAACAGAGATTATGAAATGTGCTAATGACATTTTGTGGGGGATTGTTGGAATTTATATGGGCTGCACCATGTGGCCCAACTAAAGCCCAATAAATCCTGAAATTGTCATGGCCCCATCTTCAGGTCCAGGGTTCGAGTCTTGAAACTGGCAATTTTTTTGTTTTATTGCCATATGAAACAGATTATGCAAGAAAAATAGTTTACCTGGAGAGATTCGAACTTGGGTCAATGGGACACGATTCAGTAGATGTTCCAGTGAGCTAGAAGACACTACATGTTAATGGAATACTATATATCATGTAACCTAATAGTGCGACCTAAATTTAATCAAATTCAAAAGTAATTTTACAAATTTGTCCGAAATAATTTTTGAAAATTACGAAATTTCGACAATTTCGTTACTTTCGATGGGCAGCGAATTTTTTACGCAATCCAAATTTTTTTCCCTGGCGTCGGCATCAACGGCCAGCCCGCAGTTCTAGCACCACATTCGGCCTCCAAGGTGACAAGCGCGCAAGGGAGCACCGCCACGGTCCCATGCAGCAGACGACATGGTCGCTCAGGTATGAGCCCGAGCGCACCTCCCATCATAAGGTGATGGCTCCGACGCCGTGGCCAGCGACGGCGACGAGGCCCATAAGGTAATAGTTCGCCACCTCAACCTTTAAGAATAGGGCTAGGGTTCCACCGAATTGGGAAATTTCATGAATTAGGGTTCATAAATTTTGGGGATTTCATTATGGTTTGCATCATATGAATTAATCCCCACTTAAAAAGATGCTTAATTTCAAACCCTAGCTCAATATCAGAGGGAAACATCAGGGATTTGACATCTAGGGTTCCACAAATTTTTGGATTTCATTTAAAACTTGCAGTAAACTGCCTTAATCTCCTTCATATGTGTTTAAAACAAAAGCCCTAGGTCCTCTGTAGCACTTTTAGAGCTAGAACATAAGAAAAAAAAATAAGGCTAAACTTGATCTTTAACATAAACCAGAATAGATCAAGCAAGCAAGATCTGGAGCTAGGAGAGCTCAAGCTTGATACTAGTGGCTTTGATACCATTGTTTCTCAGGATCAACTAGCTTAAACCCGAGCCACTAAAAAGTTGAGAGAATTGCAATACCTTATTCTGATAATCCAGACATAGCGTTCTTGAGAGAGAGAGAGGGAGGGAGGGAGGGAGGGAGAGAGCAGCTATGCCAATACATTGTTTCTTATACGTTATCTAAATTAATAATTTTGGTTACATGCATGCATATGATTGGGATATGAGCTATTTTTGCCTATGTCCGCGTGCTAAGATACAACCTCCCTCTCTCTTCATTAATTTCTATACCACATAAGTAATTTACCTGCGATACAACGCTAAGAAATCTCCATTAGCACAGGCCTCAGGACAAACTTAAGTAACAGCCAAAGTTACCTAGGAGAGCAGCCTAGATCACTCGACATGTCCAACAAATTGTACAACTTGTAGCATGTATCCAGCATATTATTGGTCTAACCGGCGACCAAATATGAAAACGACAATATTTGTGAGGGCATTTGCATCTGTAAGACGGAGAAAATATACTCCTTGCTTGCGTGCTAATCGACGGGTAACTTTGGAGCCGCTTCCAAACGCTGAATGTGCATCGATCAAGGAGAAGTCCACTAGCAGGCATGTGCATACCATCTTGCAATGCGCGAACGTACATATTACCTCACGTCCTCAGCACATTAACACTACAGCATGCGCGCTACTGTTGGCGTAGGCGTCTTTCCCGTCGGCGTAGCCCTAGCCCGATGGGGCCCATGGGCGTATCACCGTCGGCCTCTACGTCCGTCGGTGAAATGTCTCCCCCGTCGGCGTATAGGCACGCAACTATTTTTTTTTATTGTTTTCTGCATATTTTTTATTTCACTTGTTTAACCACTTAATCACACTATAGTCACATTTCTCTATATCTTTAATAATTTTTAATTTTAATCTAAATTACTCGTTTCTATTAACATTTCCCGATCGGTCACCCATCATAAGATTGCTCCAGCCCGAGCACGCTTAACTTCGTAGTTCCTTCCCTGTGATCTACCTAGAGAGAAAGGATGTGTTGTTGACAATATTATCCAATCAATCCTGTTAACCTTAACCCTTGGACCATCATGTCACACTCTTTTATTTTGTGAATTCAAATAATTATTTAAATAAAATATAATAACTAATAATAAATTTGAATTCAAATAATCTTGAATTTAGATAATAATTAACATTTTTGCCTTTTCTATTTAATATTGAATAATTCATATCTATAAATCCGTAAATCAAAATTTGACAAATAATATGTCTATATCGATTAGAAAAATGAGAGAAATTCAAATATGACATCCATATAATATTTTCCATCATATATAAGACTTTTTTTCTTTTCATTGAAGCAAAAAACCATTTTCTATTTTTCGAGTGTAAAAAATGGGTTTTTTTGTGAAGGACCTACCACAAATATGTTGCAAAACTTGAGAGCTACAATTTTTGAAAATACTAGACCATGTTAGATGCACAGATAACTAATTTTTTTCATATGAAAATGTTTCCATCCACCTCTTTTGAAAAATACAAGTTTCTGCCGATTCCGTTGGAAACTGGTCAAATTTGAACTACATGTACCTCATAGTTTGCTCATGATTTTTGGAAAAAATCATTTTTAGGTACACAAGTACCTATTTCATCATAGATACACCAAGAGTTTCTCAATATTCAACCCTAGCTACGAACAGTCATGCCCGCCGCCTTGACTTTTTCCTTAAACCGGCTTAGAAAATTTCAAAAAATTCAAAACAACCCAATATGATGCGAGACCTTCGCGAGATGTCATTATATAGGTCCTAGTATACATCAAAAATACTAAACTTGAAATACGACAGTTGTGTTGAAAATGTGTTCACAAAAATAAGCTATCTCCTCTAGACATTCCAGGGTTTCGGGCCAAATGACAAGTGTTATGTTCATATCCATGGCATAGTTTGTTTCAATGTTCGCATATTCCACACAAACATGCATCTTGGAAGCACGGACAATATTGACGGAGGAAGTTTTCCTTTTCATTGAAGCAAAAAACCATTTTCTATTTTCCAAGTGTAAAAAATGGGTTTTTTTGTGAAGGACCTACCAAAAATATGTTGCAAAACTTGAGAGCTACAATTTTTGAAAATACTAGACCATGTTAGATGCACAAATAACCAATTTGTTTCATATGAAAAGGTTTCCATCACCCTCTTTTTAAAAACACAAGTTTCTGCCGATTCCGCTAGAAACTAGTCAAATTTGAACTACAGGTACCTCATAGTTTGGTCATGATTTTTTTGGCAAAAATCATTTTTAGGTACACAAAGACCTATTTCATCATAGATACACCAAGAGTTTCTATTCAACCCCTAGCTACGAACAGTCATGCCCGTCGCCTTGACTTTTTCCTTAAACCGGCTTAGAAAATTCCAAAAAATTCAAAACAACCCAAAATGATGCGAGACCTTCGTGTGGTGTCATTATATAGGTCCTAGTATACACCAAAAATAATAAACTTGGAATACGACAGTTGTGTTGAAAATGTGTTCACAAAAATAAGCTATCTCCTCCGAACATTCTAGGGTTTCGAGCCAAATGACGAGTGTTATGGTCATATCCATGGCATAATTTATTTAAATGTTCCCATATTCCACACAAACATGCATCTTGGAAGCACGGACAATATTGACGGAGGAAGTTTTCCTTTTCATTGAAGCAAAAAACCATTTTTCTATTTTTCGAGTGTAAAAAATAGGTTTTTTTGTGAAGGACCTACCACAAATATGTTGCAAAACTTGAGAGCTATAATTTTTTGAAAATACTAGACCATGTTAGATGCATAAATAACCAATTTGTTTCATATGAAAAGGTTTCCATCCACCTCTTTTGAAAAACACAAGTTTCTGCCGATTCCCGTGGAAACTGGTCAAATTTGAACTACATGTACCTCATAGTTTGCTCATGATTTTTGGCAAAAATCATTTTTAGGTACAAAAATACCTATTTCATCATAGATACACAAGAAATTTCTCAATATTCAACCCCTAGCTACGAACAGTCATGCCCACCGCCTTGACTTTTTCCTTAAACCGACTTAGAAAATTCCAAAAAATTCAGAACAACCCAAAATGATGCGAGACCTTCGTGTGGTGTCATTATATAGGTCCTAGTATACACCAAAAATAATAAACTTGGAATACGACAGTTGTGTTGAAAATGTGTTCACAAAAATAAGCTATCTCCTCCGAACATTCCAGGGTTTCGGGCCAAATGACGAGTGTTATGGTCATATCCATGGCATAGTTTGTTAAATATTCCTATATTCCACACAAACATGCATTTTGGAAGCACGGACAATGTTGACGGAGGAAGTTTTCCTTTTCATTGAAGGAAAAAACCATTTTCTATTTACTTAGTTAAAAATGGGTTTTTTTGTGAAGGATCTACCACAAATATGTTGCAAAACTTGAGAGCTATAATTTTTTAAAATACTAGATCATGTTAGATGGACAAATAACCAATTTGTTTCATATGAAAAGGTTTCCATCCACCTCTTTTGAAAAACACAAGTTTCTGCCGATTTCGCTGGAAACTGGTCAAATTTGAACTACAGGTACCTCATAGTTTGCTCATGATTTTTGGCAAAAATTATTTTTAGGTACATAAATACCTATTTCATCATAGATATACCAAGAGTTTCTCAATATTCAACCTCTAGCCCCGCTGGAGAAAAGACCAACTTATAGGTCTACACCCGGTAGCGTTAACCCTTTCTTGTTTGTTCCGTTCTTGTTCATGATTTTGTTTTAAGAATGTAGCTCGAATAATATGCATGATGATATAGATATGTTTCTCATTTTTAAAACGAGCTAAAGAACGTCGAAATCCGAGTTCGGATGCAAATGTTATGCTTAAAATGGTGAGAGAGCAAAAAAAAACCTAGGATACGCCGACGGTGACCGTCGGCGTAGCAAAAAAACTAGGATAGGCCAACGGAGTTGCCGTCAGCGTATCATAATTTTTTTTTTATTAGCTGCCAGCTTTCCTGGCATACGCCGACGGCCCCGATATTTGGCCGTCGGCGTATTATCGTTCTCCCGGGCCGTCGGCGTATTATCGTTCTCCCGTAGTGTAACCCATGTTAGATCTAGATGTAGGTGTGTACTCACTAGCTATATACTGCGTGTCTATGTTTGACCGGGGCAGGTACCAACATATTTTGGATAAAAGATTGAGTCCATCTACTCCACGCTCTATCTATGTATAAATCCATGGGTTATCTTCTGCTAGGTAGCTAGCTTGTATGCATTTCGCACTCCCCGCCGTAAGCATTTCCACAATCGACCCACACATTTACAGCACAACCAATAGTGTATCGAGCCATGCAGGTGGTAACGGGGGCCATGGGGAGCCTCATCCCCAAGCTATTCCAGCTCCTCAAAGAGGAGTACAACCTCCAGAAGGGCGTGAAGAAAGACATTTAGTTTCTCGTAAGAGAGCTTCCGAGCATGCACGCCGCACTCCGCAAGGTGGCCAACATACCGCGGGATCAGCTTGACGAGCAGGTCAAGCTCTGGGCCGACGAGGTCAGGGAGCTGTCATACATCATGGAGGATGTGGTTGACAGCTTCCTGGTAAGTGTCGATGGCTCTGACCCTGTTGCCAACTCACACAAATTCAAGGAGCTTCTGAAGAAGATGGGGAACCTGCTCCCTCAAAGCAAGAATCTTCGCAAGATTGCAAACAAGATTAAAGGCATCAAGGTCCTAGTCAAGGAGGTGGCTGATAGGCGTGACAGGTACGTGGTCAATGATGTGGCTGCTAATCTAGCAAGCACTGCAACCATTGACCCTCGCATGTTAGCTCTGTTTAAAGAACAGAAAGAGCTCGTTGGCGTCGAGGTCGCAAGGGACGAGATAAACCATATGCTCACGGTTGGAGATGTGCCCAAGAAGCAACTGAAGATTATCTCCATCTTTGGATGTGGAGGACTAGGTAAAACAACTATTGCCAAAGTGGTGTATGATGGGCTCAGAGAGAAATTCAAGCACATGACTTTTATTTCAGTGGGACAGAAGCCCGATTTGAAGAAAACTTTGAGGGATAATTTCTTCGAGCTTGATATTGAAGGATATAGGGAATCTGAAGCACCAACGTTGGATGAAAAGCAGCTCATACAAAAACTTCAAGAATTACTTGAGAACAAGAGGTACCCTATGAACCACGCTATTGTTGTTTAATAGTTTGCGCTAGACGAGTTTCAGTTATTGATGCCGTGCTTTGTGTGGATAGGTACTTCATTGTTATTGATGATATATGGGATGCAGATGCATGGCAAATGATCAGATGTGCCTTGAAGGATAGTATGTGCCGAAGTATAATAATCACGACTACTCGGATTTTGACGTCGCTACGAGGTCCGGTGAAGTTTACCGATTAAAACCACTTTCTTTTGACAAGTCTGAATTTTTTTTCTATACAAGATTATATGGTGGAAAACACAAATGCCCTTTTAATCAACCTGTTGAGATATCAAAAAAAGATTTTACATAAATGTGGTGGCGTGCCATTAGCTATCCTCACAATGGCTAGTTTGTTAGAGGATAAACCAGTGGAGGAATGGTCTAAGGTGTATGACTCTATTGGTTTTGGACATGGAGAAAACAAAGATGTCGATAACACAAGAACCATATTGTTGTTTAGCTATTATGATCTACCCTATTATCTGAGGACTTGTTTGTTGCATCTAATTATATATCCGGAAGATTACACAATCATGAAAGGAACTCTGATATGGAAGTGGGTAGCTGAAGGATTTATCAAGGAGGAAGCTGGGAATGGGATAGGGCAATTTGAGCTTGGAGAGAGATATTTCAACGCACTCATAAACAAAAGTATGATACAACCTGTAGAAGCCAAGGATCTAAGTGGCATCATAGTTGGTTGCTGTCTCCATGATTTGGTGCTTGATATGATCCGTGTATTGTCAGAGGAAGAAAATTTTGTTACGGTTTTGGATACCACTGATCAAGACATATCTTTGCAAAGTAATACTCGTAGGTTAGCCATCCAAAAGAGAGTCATGGATAAGGGGAACTTAGCTAACATGTGCACGCCACAGCTAAGGTCATTCAATGCCACCATATGTGATATTCGCGTGATGCCATCACTCTCAAGCTTTGGAGCCTTACGTGTCCTAGCAATGGAACGTTGTTGTTTTGTGGGAGATGGCAACTATCATCTCTACCATCTTGGGATCTTACTCCAGCTGAGGTATCTAGGATTGCGGAACATGCCTATTGATAAGCTCCCAGAAGAAATAGGGAAATTGAAATTCTTGCAGACGCTAGACTTGAAAGGCACCCATTTAGAAGAACTGCCACAAAGTGTTGGTATGCTCAGGGAGCTCAAGTGCCTGAATGCTGATTCCGTTAGAGGAATAGGAGGAATGCATTTGGGGAACCTAACATCACTGGAAGAGCTAACCTTGTTGCACGCCGAAGGGTTCCCTGGATTTGTGGCAGAGATTGATAAGATAACAGAGCTGAGGAAGCTCTGCATTGTACTCGGCCTAGGCGTTGGACCGGGTGATAACGTTGTGAAAGCTTTGGTGAAGTCTCTGGGTAATCTGCAGAAGATACAAGTTCTACACATTGGGGGTCAGCTTTGGTGTCATGCTACATGCTATGACTGGGAAGGTTCCACGCCACCTCGACAACTGCGTGAACTACGCCTCAGAGTTGGATGTGACATGCTACCGGCATTCATTAACCCGTCTCTCCTTCCGAACCTCGCCAGTTTATGGGTGAAGGTGGTGGATGTGAAGCCGGAGGATATGGTGATTCTCGGGAGTTTCCCGCATCTTTGTACTTTAATACTGGACGGGTTCCAGGCATGTCTCCCTGATGTCGTGGCTGTTGGCACTGATAAGGTTGAAGGTGGTGGCAGATTATTGTTCCCAAAGTTAAGGTACTTGAGCACGAATACACCGTTGAGATTTCATCAGGGAGCAATGCCGAGCCTTGAATACCTTGTGTTCTTTCAAATCTCGGTGATGTTGTTGAAGACTACAAACGAGAAGTATGTGTTTGAGTTTGGCAGCTTGGTGAACCTCCCTTCGCTTCGCCGAGTGGGAGCTGGTATCAACCCACCTGGAGCCAATGAAGTTGTGGACGCGCTTCAGGTTGCAACCAACACCCACCCAAACTGTCCCAGCCTTGAACTCAAGAGTTACTCGTTTCGACGTTCTAGCTGATTATAGTGATCAATTATTGCTGATTCCAGCCTGTTGAACAGTGTAAGAACATATATACGTACATACCTCTAGTTAAGTTATAAATTTCTCTAATATATTAGTATGTCTTACTTACTAGACAAAATCACTCGGTGTTGACATTCTTTCTTCCTCAATTCCAGCGGAGACATGTACTGCTTTCAATATCGTGCAAGGCTAGGATGTGCAACTACTCCAAGCTAATTAATAAGACTAGACAAAATCACTCTCCTGAGATTGTATTTTTACCACGCTGAGTTAGTTTCGCATATCTAAATCTCCATCCGAAAATATACAAATATTTATAGAAGGAAAAAAGAATAACAGATAGAGGTCGAATGTACCATGTTACCGTTCTAGTGCAGTTTGTTTCACACTAGGCATGTACAGCAAAAAAAAAAAAAAAAAAAAAAAAAAAAAAACTGTAGAGCAAATAAATTTATGCAGTAACTTCAACCGTACAAAATGAACTTCAACCAGCCGCTAACATACCTGTGGTTTTCAAGCCCATCTCTTCCGTGCAAAATGAATCAGTTAGCCGTATCAAAAGATATAAGAGAGAAACTTTCATCTCTGCATCAAAATCCTATCTAAAAAGCAAGTTTATGCACGAATCTAGTCCTAATAAAAAAAATCGCTGTCTGAACTACAGTGTTAATCTACGCGTAATCGGGTTTCAACACCCACGTCGCCCCGCCTGTGCCTCGCTGCAAGGTCGCAATTTCCTTCAGCAAATTCTTGAACACCAGCATATCCTTCGGCAGTATCCGGTTCTTGAAATGCTCCGTTAGGCTCGACGAGCTGGCGGAGCCGCCGTTCTGCTGTATGAAGGTGCACAGCTGCCGGATCAGCACCTCAGGCTGCACGATCATGCTCCTGCTACTAGAAGAAGAGCTCGACGATGTTGTGCGCCCGTTCTCTGCTACGCGGTTGGAGGCCGGGCCCGGGCTGAGCTGATGTTCCAGCGCGTCTGAAGCCGCTCCCTCACGCGTGCCACGGATCTTGGCCAGGAGTTCCGCGGAGGACAGCGCCTTGCCATGTAGAGCGCCCACCTGGAGACTCTGTTGAATCCTGCCACTGTTTGAACCTTGTGACGATGCCTGCGAGGAACTGACCAGCTGGGTGTTGAGTGTCGACCCGAATTTCCTGCGGACGGAGGACGGCGCCCCGGCAGCACCAGACCTTCCGGTCCACGTGGGAACAGCGATGCTGTCACGGCTTCTCAGCATCCGTGACTGGCGTAATGCCTCGGCTGCCCTCTGTGCCACCTGTGAAGCCTCTGCTTCTAGGCGCATCTTCTCGTCGTCGTTAGCACTCATTATGGCATCATGATTTACCGCACTCTGCAAGCAGAAAACTGGATGTTATTTACGAAATAAGGAAAGGAAAAACAGAGGCTACCAGCTTCCCATAGAGATCACAACATATTATTTCTTACATGAATGCCCTGAGCAGCAAAAAGGCTCTTCAGGATGTTGGATTCTTCGTTTGCCTGGTCAGAGTTAAGGTCTGATTTCCCTTCTCCGGCAGATGAGCATGGTTCAGCCTCTGCGCTGGTTGGTAAAGCTGAAGATAGCTCGCCTCGCTGCTCCTCATTTGGAACCCCAATATTCACATCTTCGGACAATTGGCCAAAGATACTTGACGTTTCAGTTGAGCCATTCCGGTCCTCGTCTTGCAACGTGAACAAATCCTTCATGTCTCTGGCTTTGAAGAATCTCTTCTGCTGAGGGTTTTTCAGTACTTTGTTTGTGAGGAAATGCTTATATATCTGTCGGTGGTAGACTTTCTCCTCTATCGTCCCACGTGTGATCAATCTGTACACCGTCACATCTCTTTTTTGCCCAATTCGCCATGCTCGTTCCCTAGCCTAGTAGTCCACACAAAGATTAATCAGGTAAGCATCGCCACTTTGACATAAGCAACAGCATATTATGCTTGCAGCTGTATTGGTAGAGTATGATTCACAATTATTCATATACCATGTCAGCACTCACCACCATCCAGTTTTCTATGTCAGCAATGTCTTCTAATTCCATTAAGCCAACACATTCATAATAAACTTAATGGAGTTTTGTCAATGCATCTACAGCAACATGCTACAAGATTGTAGGTGCATAAATATACAACACACGGACTGTACCTGCATGTCTGTTGAAGGGTTCCAGTCAGGGTCGAATATAATGACCCTGTTTGCACCGACCAAATTTGTACCCAACCCACCAACTTTTGTGGTCAGAATGAAAATGAAGATTTCATCTGTGTTGTTGAACTCGTCAATGAGTGCCATCCTTTGCTTTGGGGGTGTAAGTCCATCCATTCTCCGATACTGGTACTCACGGACAGTCAAGAAGTTCTCCAAAATGTCAAGCATCTGTTGAGTCTGGGCAAAAAGAAGAACACGATGGCCTTGGTCTTTCCAGACTTGAAGGACCTGCTCAACAACTTTCATCTTTCCACTTCTTTCAGGATTCCCATAGTCAGGATTCTGAGCGGCATGTTCTCTCTCAAGAAGATCAGGATGATTGCATATCTTTCTTAGGACATCAATCCCATAAAGGGAGTTTCTGTTACCATCAAATATTTGTTCCACCTCTGAGCTAGCAAGAAATGCACGATAAGTATTACGTTGCTCTGGAGTTAAACTACAGAAAAGAACATGCTCTGTCTTTTTGGGAAGCTGTGCATTCACATCCGCTTTCATTCTCCTAAGAAGATATGGCATGATCAAGTCGCGCAGGACGACAGCACATCTATACGCCGTGGACACTTGCAATGGTGTTGCATTAGCATACCCTCCGACAGTAATTGGGACAGAGAACTCGGTCTCAAACACAGGCAGGACACCTAGTTTTCCAGGGAACACGAAATCAAAGAGAGACCAAAGTTCCGAGAGTTTATTCTGAATAGGCGCCCCTGTCATGATTATCCTGTGCACAGTCTGCAATTGCTTGCACACCAGAGTTACTTCAGCATTGGGATTCCTTATGCGGTGACCCTCGTCCAATACAGCATATCCCCATTCTACATCAAGCAACTTCTCCCGTACGATCCTTAGCTGCTCGTATGTAGTCAGAAGCAAACCTGACCCTGAATTCACAACACGTGAAATCAAATCATCCCACTTTTTTGCAGGCTTCGCATGTGCAACCTCTTCCTGATCGCTATCCCAAGAACCTTCACTCTCAGAATCACTGTATCTCTTGCCCTTTTTACTTGAACTGTTTGCAGAATCATGTAAGATCTCAACTTTGAATTTTGGATACCACTTACTAGCCTCCCTTTTCCACTGCTGCAAAAGGGTGACAGGACAGACAACAATACTAGCCTTGTACATACCACTGTCATGCAAAGCGCCAAGAAATGACAAGACCTGCACGGTCTTACCTAGGCCCATTTCATCACCAATTATTCCACCAGCCTTTTGACAATGTAACTCCCATAACCACTGTACTCCCACTTTTTGATAGTCAAACAGTTGTCCGTAAATTGAGCCAGGAATTCTCAAACCACCTTCAAGGATGACAGGAGGCAACCCATCAGAACCTTCTATAACTTCATCTTCGTTCTCAGAAACTGATGCTGATGCAACTGCATCTCCAACATCCTCATCTACAAGTGCAGAAACCAGACATAGTAAGTCCACTGCAGTATCTTGATACAAAGTAGTAGCTGATAAGAAAACTGACTGCATTTTGCATGTGAATAGAACAAACGATAAAGCCAAAAAGCTCTGAATACTGAAGAGGAGTTGACAAGCATACCATCCATTAAGGACTCCTTCCTTGAGTTGGCTTTCATCCATTTCTTGTCAGGCAGTGGTCTCTTGGTCTTCCTCCTTCGTCTTTTATTTTCCTGCTCGTCTGAACCGGGAGGTGCAGGGCGTTTCAGAGGTATCCCGAGCCTCTGAAACGGAGCAGTCGGTGCGTCCAGCCTAGGCAGGGACTCCGGGTCAAGCAATTTGGTAGTCGGGCGGTTTTGTGCAATTTGCTGCATCGCCTGAGCAACTTTAGCAATGCTGGATGTTTCCACGGTTTCCTCTGCCTGCTCTGCGAAACCATTTTGCCTGCGAGAAGGACCAGCCTTTTCAACACGCTTCTCAAAGCCCTTCAACCTGTGGAACGGTGTGAGCAGACCCTTCCTGATCAGCTCTTCCCTTTCCTACACAACAGAATGTAACATGAGGAGGCAGACAAATATGGCAATAGTACTCAAAAGTGTTAGGCTAATAATAACTCACGGTCTCCATGAACCCCGCAGAAGCTCCATCGAGCACGGCATCAAAGTCGTTATCATCATCATAGGTTACTGTTTTCACCCGACGCGGCAAATCCTTCTTCTTCGGCCCTCCAGCCGGCGTCTTCAGCGACTTTTTCCGCGTCGGCTCATCCTCAACCAGCATTGCCAGCATCTTATCTTTTTTAGTTATCGACCCCGACGTGCCAGGTTCCGACTGCAATATCTCTCTCTGAATCTGCGCCTTGGCCCTCTTGAGGCTCCTGAGACGCTCGGCGGCCAGCGCCTGCTGAAGTGCTCCTCCCTGAGGCGCATCTTCACCAGCCTTCTCCTCCTTGCTATCCTTCTTCTTCTTGTCCTCCGTGTGGGCGCTTCCCGGGCCGTCACTTTTCTTCTTTCCGGCGGCATGTTTGGCAGCCCCTCCGATGGTGGAAGCCACGGCATCGATCTCGAGCTGCACAGAGCGCAGCTTCTGGTGCAGCTTGGCCTGGGCATCATCTTGGGGCGTCGGCAGGTCGCCCTCCTGGTCACCGTCCGTCGTCGGCAATGTCTCAGCGTCACGCTGCTTTGGATCAGTCTTTGCCTGCAAAATGGAACTCGATGAGAAGACCTCCATGTAACAGCTACTACTACTAGTTCTGGACAACAATGAATGGATGGATGGACAGCAATGATGATGCTTGCGTGCCTGTGATAGGATTTTCCTCTCGATGTCGTCGGTGGTGGCGGAGGTGACGCCGAGGCTGTGGAGAAGGCGCTGGTCGCCGTCGTCGTCTTCCTCCATGGCCATGGGGATCAGCTTTTTCGCCTCGGTAATTTATGAATTCACCTACGCGAGCATGGGGGGTTAACTTGGTAGGTTGGTTCAGTTGGATTCTCCTAACCCTACGAAACAGAAGGGCCTTGGGGCGGATCTATGAGAAATCTCGGGGACCAGTGGGAAGGAGACCAGCTCGTACCTCAGACACCGGTGGGGTGCGGGGCGCGACGAGGAAGGAGGGGAACGGCGACGGCGGAGGGGTCGGCCGGCAGGTCTGGGGCACGCGCGGCTCCGGCGCGGGGGCTGGTGGGTCGGAGAGAGGAGAGGAGGAAGGTCGGGCTATGGGACGGGACGGCGGAGTAGGTCGACGGTGATGAACCCGAATTTGGGGGAGGAGGCGGAGAGGGAGAGGTGGAAGACGACCCCTACCTCTCTAGTCCGGTTCGGGTTCGTCACCGTCAGCTTTGGAAAGAAAAGAAAATCTGTGGTTCGTATTAAAAAAAGGGTTTTACAAGTAGTCGAGATTTGGTGCAACTAGGGCTGGAATTCGAGCCGAGCCGAGCCGGCTCGGCTCGACTCGCTCAAGCTCGGTCAACTGACGAGTCGACTCGTTCAACAAATGAGTTCAAAATCAAAACTCGGTTCGGCTCGGTGAACTCGCGAGTAGCTCGCGAGCTACTCGTTTAACTTATCTAATTTTATAAAACTATAAAAAATAAACATTATATAATGTATATATAATTGTTTTTTATTATTTGGGTCATGTATAATAAAATCATCACAATAATTAGTGAAAATATGTCACCATCAAACAATTTGTGGTAAATAAACTACAATAATCAGTAAAAAAAATATTCAAATAAACGAGAATATCATTAAAAACTATTTTAACCGAGTTAAACGAGCTAAACGAGTACTCGGTAAACTCGGCTCTTTTAGCTTGAACTCGTTTACCGTTAAAAACGAAAACTCGACTCGGCTCGTTGGACAACGAGCTCGAGCCGAGCCGAGTCGAGTTGCGAGCTACTCGTTTAACTCGCGAGTTTCGAGTTTTAATTCCAGCCCTAGGTGCAACTGGGCACTTTTCTCTGCCAATTAAAAAAATAAAAATAAAAAATTACGAGTTTTAAAAATTTATGAAAATAAATTTGGTTGTAGTAATGGTATATCCCGTGCAAATTTTCGGTGTGAAACATAAAGTGGTGTGCCAACCAAAAAAAAAACATAAAGTGGTGTGGGCTATACAAACATGACAAAATTGTGAATCTGAGTAATGCATACATCCGGCCATTTTCTTTTTTGAATCTTTTTTAACTTATAAACATTTTTTCCGAATTTTTTAAATTGGCCGTAGCACCGTTGTGCTCCGGGGCTAAAAAAGCATTTTCCGTTTTTGCAAAGCAATATCTACACCGCTTTGATTTGCTTTGTGATTCATGTATACTAATATAAGCTATTGCAGTGGCGAAACCAGGATGACAAAACTGTGATGTCAATTGAAAATTGTGTTGTCAAATACATATATTTGTGTGAAATTTGTATTTTTTTTTTCTCATGATTTTTAGCCTATACATGAAATTTTTTGCCAAAATGCTGTGTAGTCAATTGACTACACAGCCAAAGGGTGGCACCGCCACTGAGCTATTGATGTGTGAGGTGGTTTAGACTTTTGTGTCGTTGTCGGTCGGTTGTTTGTTGGTCTCCTGAACTATTTGTTTCACGTTTTTAGGTGGTTAGGTTGGTAGGTTTTTTGCCCCGTAATATAGTTCTCGTAGGAGGCTATATAGCGGGTTTTTCTAGCTGTCTGCTACCCCTTTCTCTCCTCCTTTGGTTGTTTTCCATTTGGAACTCTGTATTTCCGTTGATGAAAGTTAATGGAAAGGGGTGAGCCCAGTTGAAAAAAAAAACTCTAAGCTAGGTCACAATTGAAATATTTTTCATTTACATGTGTCGAAAAATGTCCCATAATGTTAGGTTTGCTTGGTGAACCATGCTAAACACTTGTTGGTAATTGGTTCCTAGGAGAACTAAATTAATTCTCGTTCGACTGGAACCCAAGCACATAAAAAGGCATTAGAAAATTGGCTACATCCATTCATTGTTTTCTTATTTTGCAACAGTCAATTTTATGTATGAATTGCGGCTATTTGGCTAAGTACATGCTTTCTTCCCCCAGCTATGTGGCTGGATATATACATGATGGGGTCATTTTGCTATCCACGTATGGCCAATTTTGTCCTCTCGTATAATGTCAGTCCAGGCCAACGACCAGCTACGGAAGAAAATCTGGCATAGAAAACGGATGATAGATCAGCGTCTCTTCACGCCGCCTGACTGCCATCAGTGAGTGAACATGAACGGTTGCTCTAGCTCGCCGTATTTCACGATGAGTTTGTTAGGGCGACTCAAAGAGTAGCCCTTTAGTTTTCAAAATTCGAAAATCATATTTTGAAGTTTGTAAAAATACTGAAACAAAATCCCAGATGTAGATAATAGTGACTTCTACAAATCGTGTGAAATCTTAACTTAAAATAATTTATATTTCTTACTACACACAAATAACAAAATCTGACCCATTTTTTAGATCATGACTTCAAGTTTTATTGAAGCGGGCAAAAGATTTGCCTATTTTATTGATATAGAAGGAGTAAATATGGTTTGGCCTAAGCCATCAAAAAGAAAAAAAGAAAAACCAGACACTTATTGCAAGATTTCTCCCAGGTGCTTGGCCCCCGCCAAAATCCAGTTTTTGCTCTCGTCCTTTATTTTTTGCAGGAGCACAAAAGGCGGAGAAGCGACGTTCTTGAAAGTCCCGGCGTTCCTTTCTTTCCAGATTTCCCACCCGATCAGGATCATCGCCGTAAGTAAACCTTTAGGGCAGCTCGAAGGCGACTTCGCCATGGAGGTCCAATACTACAGGACCGTGGGGCGGCCGCTCCCCATGTCCTGGACCAAGGAGGGGCAAGAAAGCCAGCATGCCGCTGCCCTCCAAATGTGTTTGGAGAAACGACATTCGAAAAAGATATGTCTGGCAGTCTCGACGTGGCAGTTACAGAGCTTGCAGGCAGTGTTGTGGGGCCAACCCCTGATGGCCAGGCGATCCGAGGTCCACAGCCTATTTTGCATGGCAAGCCAAGCAAAAAAATGGCACTTTGGCGGAGCCCAAACTTTCCACACCAGCCTCTCAAAAGAGCAGGGGGTGGACCCCAGGAATTGAGCCTTGTAAGCGGAACCCGCCGTGTAGCAGCCGTTGGGGGTGAGAGTCCACCTGATGGTATCTTCAACGGCCGGGTTCAGAGTGTAATCTTGAAGCTGATCCCAGAGGCAGACGAACTGCGTCAAGTGCTCAAGCGAGAAAGTTTGCATGGAAATGTCTGCGATCCAACTGAGGTTTTCCAGGGCATCATTGACCCGCTTCTTCTTTCTCGTGGAGGCTTTAAAGATCAGAGGGGCGATTGTCTTAGGGGACGTGACATCGAGCCACGCTGAGTGCCAGAAAGACGCCTTTTTACCATCGCCGATGGTGACCGAAGTAGCGGCGTTAAACAGCTCCCTATCTGACTTGTCGTTGGGCGTCTCAAGGCCAACCCAAAACTTTTCTGGAGTCGTCCATTCATACCAAAGCCACCGAAGGCGCAGAGCGCGGGAGAATTTTTCCAGGTTGAGAATACCTAGGCCGCCCAACTTCTTTGGACGACACACTTTGTCCCAGTTGACTTTGCACTTTCCGCCTCTGACCGAGTCACTGCCCGCCCAGAGCATGCTTCTTTGGAGCTTGTCGAAAGCTTTCAGAGTGGCCTTGTCCACCTTGATAGCAGTCAGGAGGAAGATGGGCATGGATGTAAGTAGCGATTTCACCAGGGCGTCACACCCAGCACGGTTTAGCAGCTTGGCCTTCCAAGGCGTGAGGGTGGACGCAGCTTTGTCGATGTACGGCTGCATGTCCACCCTCCGTAGTCTCCCAAGGGAGAGAGGAAGACCCAGATATTGAAGCGGGAAATGTGTCAACGTAGCCGGGAAGTCCAAAAGGGTGGCGGGGATGTCGATGCCATCGCATCTAATAGGAGCCACCGAGCTTTTCTCAACATTTGTAACCAAACCCGTGACGTCTCCAAAATTCTGCAGCAATGTGGCCAGATGAGAGATGTCTTGAGCGTTCGGGCAAAGGAAAATCACCGCGTCGTCCGCATAAAGCGAGATGTGAGACTTGGCAAAATTTCCTGGGACGGGCTGGAGTAAACCCTCTTCTGTAGCGAGCTGAAGAATCCGAGGGAGGGGGTCCATAGCCATATCGAAAAGGAGGGGGGAAAGCGGGTCCCCCTGCCTTAGCCCACGGGCATGTGCAAAATCCGAGCCCGGGACCCCATTCAGAATCACCTTGGAGGAAGCGGTTGAGAAGATAAGCGCGGCCCAAGCGCACCACCGAGAGGGGAACCCCCGACGCTGCATGACATCGAGAATGTAGTCCCATCGCACCGAGTCGAAAGCTTTGGCGATGTCGAGCTTAATGAGGATTGCGGGGGTGCGGCTCTGATGGAGGCGTCTGGCGACATTGCGAACATACATAAAGTTGTCGTGAATACTTCTGTTCTTGATGAATGCGCTCTGGCAGTTTGAGATGATGTCGTTCATCCTAGGGCGCAGCCGGGTAGCCATAGCCTTGGCGATGATCTTGGGGAACATGTGAATCAGGCTAATGGGCCTGAAATCGGAGATGTTGTCCGCCCCATCTTTCTTCGGCAGTAGAGCAATGTGCGCGGTGTTGATGACCCTGAAGTTGTTCACAGTGAGCTCGGAGAAGGCGTTAACGACGTTCATGACATCCTCCTTGATGATAGGCCAACAAGACCGAAAGAAGTTGGAAGTAAAACCATCTGGGCCCGGTGCGGAGATCGAGGATAGCACATCTAATCTCATCCTCCGAGAAAGGGAGGCCCAAATCTTCCAGATCTTCCTGCTGCGGGTTGATAGCATCCCAGTTGAAATCTAAATGGCGAGTGGCTGGCGCACCCAGGGTCGAAGAGAAATGATCATGTACTAGCTGTGCTTTCTCGTTGTGGTTGACAACCCAACCCCCGCCCTTCTTTAGCCTCTGAATGACATTCTTGCGACGGCGGGAGTTGACTCTGAGATGAAAAAAAATTGTGTTTGCGTCCCCCTCCCTCAGAAAAGTAATCCTCGATGCCTGTCTCTTGCGGGAGCGCTCGAGGACAGACAGTCCCATGACACGCTTCTTCAGGGCAGATCGTAGGGAGCACTCGGCGTCCGAGAGAGATCTCAGGTCTTGTGCAGTGTCAAGCTGCAGAATGATGTCGAGGGCCATAATGAGTTGCTGCTTATGGTTAGAGAAAAGGCCCCGGCTCCAGGAGCGCAAACTCTTTGCCGTGGTCTTGAGCTTGTGGTTCGGGATATGGACCGGCTGAGTGTGCGTGGAAGGGGCGTTCCATGCACTGCTGACGATGTCATTGAAGTCCGGCAGCTTGGTCCAAAAATTCTCAAAACGAAAGGAGCGAGGCTTCCGGGGTCCACTATGGTTTGAAAGCAGGAGTGGGCAGTGGTCGGACAGCGAGGAAGACAGAGCATGCATGGTGTGCGAGTCAAAAGTGATGTCCCAATCGGAGTTGCAGAAAGCCCGATCAAGCCTGACCAGAGTGGGATCGCGGCGCTCGTTACTCCAGGTGAACTTCCTGTTCAGAAGCTTAATCTCAGTGACCTGGCAGGTGTTGAGAGCCCGCCGAAATTGACCCATCAGGCGCAGGTCCAGATTTCCGTTATTTTTGTCTGCGGCCTGGTAAATGAGATTGAAGTCTCCCAGGATCAGCCACTTGGAGTTATTTTGCGGCGCGGCGGCGTGGCGGCGATAGCCTCGTCGAGGAAATTTCGTTTCTCCGCATCGGCGCAAGGGCCATACACCGTGGTGATCTTGAAAGAAGTGCCACAAGCGCGGACGCAGACGTCCGCCGAGATGAGGTGGGTGCCAATATGGACGTTGGTGACATCGACATGATCGTCGTTCCAGAGCAGAAGAATGCCCCCTCTAGTACCGGATGACGGGCGGTGCGCGAAAGAACTCAACTTAAAGCCCCCAATAAAAGCAGCCCTCTAGTGGCTCGGACCAGGCTGCATTCCCGCCGGCGTCATCCCAGGACTCCGGGACGCTCTCCAACTCCACCAGCAGCGCCTCCTCCTCCGGGTGCACTTCCGTGTCGCAGCTGTCCAAACCCCAAGCACTGAGCTCGGGCCTCGCGAGGAGAAAGGCACGAGTGGGGTCTTCCGGCCCTGCGCCCCACAGCGCGGAGGGCGAGGTTTTGTTGAAGGCGAGGATCGGCGACGCGAGCTTGGAGGAGGTTGCAGTGAAGCCGGGCGGAGCGGCGCGTATGCCAGCGAGCCAATCGCGACATACAAGGTTGAAAGGCGACGCCGCTGGCGTGGGGGGCGCTGGGGGCGCGGGGGCCGTGTCGACGCCGGCGAGCAGCCGCTGGGACCCTGGGAAACCAGGCATGGAGTCATGGGCCGCCGAAAGGCCCGTGCTCATCAGATGCGCTAGCTGGGAGGTGATCTCCTCATCGGAGAGGTGGCGTTCAGGGGTGAGGGAGATCTTCGGGCCGATGATGAGGGACGGCAGGAGGGCCTTCGAGCGAGTCGGGGACGTGGCGCGGCGACGACCACCTTGGCTGCGGCTGGGGGAGCGACGACGCGGGGTGCGGTCGCGGACGCGCTCGTCGCCCCGGGAGGAAGACTGGTGCTTGCGCCCCGCGGACGACTGGCGGGAGTTTCGGCGGTGCTCTCTTCCGTCGTCACGGCGCTCGTCGTCTTCATCGTCGTCACGACGGCTGCGGGGAGCATCCCTGTCGTCGCAGCGCCGTCCCGACCTGGAGGGTCTAGGCCGGCCACCATCGCGGGAACGGGCACGGTCGCCACTGTGCCTGCTAGAGCTGCGCCTGTCCGGGCGCCGCGAGCTGGAGCGCGCGTCGTCGGGGCGTCGATGGCTGCTGGAGCGCCGCTCCCTGTCAACGCGTTCCCTGTCCAAGGGAGGGATTGGGGCAGGTGAGATCGCTGCGGCGCCAGCGAGCGATCAATCGACGACCCCCAACTGCCAATCGGGCAGGTCGTGCGAGGAAGGCCTGAACACCGTGATGTCGGCGCCGCCATTAAGCACCGGCGCCCCGGCAAAATCCTCGATGCAGGTCAGGTGGAGGAGAACCCTGAACGTCACGCCGCGCTTCCATTGATCCGGCCGGTCTTCGGCGACGCGCACGAGGGAGGACACCCCGCCTGGGGCCTTATTTGCAAACGTGCACCAGAGCACCTTCGGGATTTTGTGAGGTTCGGCAGTCCAAGCCCACAGCCCGAAGAATGCCGTGCACTCCATGGAAGTGAAGCCCTCATCGAGGCCCTGGACGGCGCAGCGCCGGCCAAGGATGTGGTCGACCACCTCCGGGCGCCAGGCGAACGGCGGCAGGCCGTCGACTTGAAGATGCACCCGGAAGAAGAGGTTGGCGTTGTAGGCGTGAGCCACGCAGCGCCAAGGGCGGAAATGGACCTGCAGCCCGCGGCGTTTGAAGGTGGCCCTCCTGGTGCGCATGACCTCGTCGCGCAGCTCGGCGGAGGCGAACTTGACGAGGTACAGCTCGGGGTAGTGCGTGCTGACGACGAGGTGAGCGGCGCCGAGGCCGTACTCCTTCCGGAACGCCGACTCGACGACGGTGCGGTCCGTGCCCGGCGGGGGGTCGAGCACCCACACGACGATGGCAGTGTGCTCCCACTCTAGGCGCGCCGTGTCGAGCTCGAAAGTGGTGGCCATGGCGCAGGAGTCGCACTCGGGGCGGGTGGCCGGAGCGCCAAGGAAGTTGGAGTCGTTGTCGACGGCCGCCCTGGTAGCCATGTCGGCGAGGAGATCCATCTCGGCGATGTTGCCGGCGAGCAGAGGTGGCGCGGCAGGCGCGGCGGAGCGACGAGGATGGCAGTCTCTTGCCCGGTGCCCCGACCGGCCGCAGGAGTCACAGCGGACAGGGTCGCGGCAGGCGCTGGAATGGTGGTCGCTGGCGTGGCACCTCCGGCAACGCGACCAGAGCGCGGTGAGTGCGGCGGGTAGAGCTGTTGAGGTGGGTGGAGGCGTGCCGAAGAAAGGGGACGGCGTGGTGATATGTAGTCGTCCGCCCGCGCCTGCAGTCTGGCCAGGCGACGCGCGCGGCGTGAGGTGACCCGCGTCCATCCCTGCTCCTCGATGGAGTGCCTCGAGCCCCCCCCCCCTCGCCGGTGGCGAAAGGTGAGGGGACGCGCCTTGAATCGGTGATGGGACGGAGTCCTCGACGTCTTGAATGCGGGGGGCGGGCAGCAGGAAGGAGACCGTGCGGCGTGGCCTAGCCGCGCGCTGTACGAACGAAGAAGAGGAGCGTAAAATGCCTCGGTGGCCAGGCGCGAGGGTCGGGCAGCCGCTGGACCGCCACGCAGCGAGGGCGGCATTGATGTTGGAGCAGGCCGCTGCAGAAGGTTGGTCGAGGTCGGAGACTTCAAAGCGGTGGGTGGAGGCGAGGCCATGAATGCGCCCTGCAGCTGAGGATCGGCGCGAAGGACCGACAGATCCCAACAAGCTCGGCCTTGAAGGCGCGCCAGGGGCCGCGCGGACTTGAAGACGCCCAGCAGTAGGAGCAGGTCGAGGGGCCTCCTGGAGACGCGGCGGGCGGGCGGCGCTGGAGTCAACGCCCGCAGTCGAAGTCGATCTGGATCCACAAACAGGGCCAGAGGGCCCGAAGCCGAAGAAAGCGGGTCGGAAGTTTGGGGGACAGGTTGCCGGGGGCGGGGGGAGTGGAGTATCACCTGAGAGAGGGGAGGGAGCCGGGCGGAGGGCCGCCGGCAACGGTGAAGGCAGGCCGCGCGGGCGGTCGCCACGGGGAGCGCTGGCTAACGTTCATAATTTTTTGGCCGTTTTTTACTTCAAATTTTACGCTATTCACTACTTTCATATTCAGATTTTGTCATTTTTGCACAGTACGAAATACAACTTATTCTCTATTTGATATTTTACACTCTTGTAGAAGATAACATTATCTACATGCAGCATTTTTTTCAGATTTTTTTAGAACTCCAAAATATGATTTTCAAATTTCTGAAAATGAAAAGCTACACTTAGCTCGGCCTACATATGCCGAAATAGGCTTTCACCCCGCAATATTAATATAGCAACCACACCGATACAAAGTTTGGACCAAACCAAGTGCTGGGGCAACAACAACACACGCCCAAAGAGAAAAAGAAATGAAAGTCGAGGCGAGGAGCCCAAACAAAGATGACCCGCCACCGCTGCGCTCTCCATCTTCGTCCCACCGCAAACCAGGTACCCCCGAGCACGTCGTGCCAAGCAGGCCCTCCAATGAGGGTAGCACTGTCGACACAGCGCTACTACCCGGACCCGAGGTCCTAGGGTTTCCCCCGACACGGGTAGTAGCGGGTAGGGATTCCTACGGCGCCCTCCAAGAAGGACTGGTGCCACACGACGGCGGCACCACGCCCGGGTCAGACTACCTGACAGGGATTTCTCCCACCCACAAACTGTTGGGACGCGTAGAGATAAACGAAAACTTTTTCCTACGCGGTACTTTCAAGATCTAGCCGAGGTAGAAGGCCACGATGATTACCACTAGACGCGCGGTTGCGGATTATCGATGAAGCGCGTCGGGGCAGTGCAGTCCCACGATCCGGTCCGGCCGATCCAATCCCTCGAACATCGAAGTGCTGAACGTACATCACCTCTGCCGGTATCCACACGTATGAGGAGGAGCTCCGACGGCAGACTGCTAGGTCTGGTGCGACGGCTGGACTGAGTGGGTCTAGGGTTCCCAACGCATGGGAGTGGACTAACGTACCCGCTGGGCAACCTGCGCCCCTCTTTATATAGCGAATGGTAATGGGCTTCACAACACTTGTGGCCCATTCCCTCTGTGAGTCCGACTCACAAACTCAGTCCATTTCCGGTTCGGGTCCAACCCGACCAATACATTTGCTCCCGCTCTTAAGTGTGCGACCCTGCAGGCTCATGGCGACTTGGACACGATTGGAGTCCGACTCTCAATCGATCAATCGGTAGCGGCTCCTAGCAGAACGTGCCAACTCCCAAGTCCCATTTAGTCATGACGACATACCTTTCAATGTGATATTCATCTTAGTCCCTTTTGCCTCACGATATACCTTGTCGAACTATAGGCGATTTATCGTCATCCCTTAAATAGTTCGTCTCTCTTCTCGATCCGTGATATGTGATTCATCTGACTAACTCTTAGTCAACCGACACAGTTAACATTTAACTGAGTCGCGCATGGCCATGCTTCCTGAATCATATCACTCGAGAGGGCCCAGAGAATATCTCTCCATTTGGAGGGGCAAAATCCCATCTTGATTATCCACATCACGCAACTTGCTTCTCATTCGACCCGAACTCTGCCTTTATAGTTGCCTTGTCACAGAACAACGTTTGACAGAACCTAAGTCGGTGATCCACAACTCGGATTGTGCGACAACCTCAGGTCTAAGGATTACATTGATTGAGACATGCAAATGATGACTTGCTCGTTGCATCTCAATGTGGGTCAGTCCGACTTGCTAAACTCTTTAGCCAAGTCCGTGAACGTTGGAATGGCATCACCATGCCCATGACAAGTGGAACCGTGTCATCAGCCAACACTCACATTAGTCTAGAGTGTGTGTCCAGCACAACCTAAATGACCAAGGACAATATAGTATGAACAACATGAATATATAGTTCCACAATCGAATCACATATTCAATGACATATATCAGATGTTCAAAACAAGGACAACTTAATAACTTTATGAATACAGTGGGAATTACATCATACATGATTGCCTCTAGGGCATATTCCCAACAGTCTCCCACTTGCACTAGAGTCAATCATCCTGGCATCATATGCCTAGGCATCGAATGCCCATGCCTCTCGTGTGCGCCTCATGCTTAGGCTGTGGTAGCGCATTTGTCAACGGATCTGCAATGTTTGCATCCGTGTGTACTTTGCATAACTTGATATCACCTTGTTCGACAAACTGGCGAATGAGGTGGTACCGCATGAGTATATGTTTGTTCTTCTGGTGTTGTCTAGGTTCCTTGGCTTGTGCGATAGCACCATTGTTGTCACAATATACGTCCAAAGGATTGGACGCGCCCTGAACCACACCAAGATCCATTAGGAGGTTCCTGATCCAAACAGCTTCCTTTGCCGCCTCTGAGGCAGCAATATACTCAGCCTCTGTTGTAGATGCAGACACCGTATCTTGCTTGGAACTCTTCTAGCTCACAGCCCCTCCGTTCATTACGAACACGTATCCAGATTGCGAACGAGAATCATCTGAGTCGGTGAGATAACTCGCATCCGTGTAACCCTTTACACTGAATTCCTCATCACCTCCATAAACTAGAAACATTTCCTTAGTATTTCTCAAGTACTTAAGGATGTTTTTAACCGCTGCCCAGTGGGCTTCGCCAGGGTCAGCCTGGTATCTGCTCGTAACACTTAGAGCATAGGAAACATCTGGCCTAGTACAAATCATGGTATACATGATGGATCCGATTGCCGAAGCATACGGGATCACACTCATCCAACTTCGCTATCAGTCGTCGAAGGACACTGAATCTTGCTAAGTTTTATGCCATGTGACATCGGTAAGAATCCCTTCTTGGACTCTTCCATTTTGAATTTCTTCAAAACCTTGTCCAGATATGTACTCTGACTCAATCCAATGAGCCGCCTGGATCTATCTCTATAGATCCTGATTCCTAATATGTAAGTCGCCTCACCCAAATCCTTCATTGAGAAACTCCTTTCCAATGACTCTTTGGTTTCTTGCAACATCATGACATCATTTCCAATCAGCAATATGTCATCCACATATAAGATTAGAAAATTTACTTTGCTCCCACTAAACTTCTTGTATAAACAAGAATCATGATCGCTCTTGATGAAGCCAAACGATTTGACTACCTCATCAAAGCGAATGTTCCAACTCCGAGATGCTTGCTTCAACCCATAAATGTATTTCTGAAGTTTGCATACCTTGTCAGCGTTAGCTGGATCGACAAAACCTTCGGGCTGTATGATATACACGTCCTCAGTTAAATTTCCATTAAGGAAAGCCGTCTTGACATCCATCTGCCATATCTCATAGTCGAAATAGGCTGCTATGGCTAACATGATCCGAATTGATTTAAGCATCGCTACAGGCGAGAATGTCTCGTCGTAGTCAACTCCTTGAACCTGTCGGAACCCCTTCCGACAAGTCGTGCTTTATAGACGGAAATATTTCCATCCATATCAATTTTCTTCTTAAAGACCCATTTGCACTCGGCGGGTCTTGTTGTCAGGCAGATCAACCAAATTCCAAACTTGGTTTTCATCCATGGACTTTAACTCGGATCTCATGGCTCCAAGCCATGACTCGGAATCAGATCCCACCATCGCTTCCGAATAAGTTGCCGGCTCATTACTGTCTAACAGTAAAACATCTCGAGCACTCTGTAATCTGGCAGATCTCCGAGGTTCACGTGCTGTAACCGGTGTAGGTACCACGACCGGCTCAGCCTCCAAGGCCATTGCGACTCGCCCCTAGCTAGTTCATCTCGAATTTCTTCGAGTTGCACCGTGCTCCCACTGACTTCCCGACTGAGAAACTCTTTCTCAAGGAAGACACCATTCCGAGCGACAAACACTTTGCCCTCTTCCCGGTTGTAGAAGTAGTACCCCAAGGTTTCCCTCGGATACCCCACGAAAATACACTTATCCAACTTGGGCGTGAGCTTGTCCGACTGAAGTCGCTTGACAAATACCTCACAACCCCAAATCTTAAGAAAATACAAACTTGGCTTTTTGCCTGTCCACATCTCATGTGGTGTCTTCTCTACTGACTTTGATGGTACTCTGTTTAGTATGAAAGCTGCAGTTTCTAGACAATATCCCCAAAATGATAAAGGTAGATCTGTCCGACTCATCATTGATCGTACCATGTCCAACAAGGTCCGATTTCTCCGTTCTGATACACCGTTTCTCTGCGGTGTACCCGGCGGAGTGAGTTGAGGAACTATTCCACAACTCTTTAGATGGTCATCAAACTCATGGCTCATGTACTCGCCTCCACGGTCCGACCGTAGAAACTTTATTTTCTTGCCGAGTTGATTTTGTACCTCACTCTGGAATTCCTTGAACTTTTCAAAGGCTTCCGACTTGTGTTTCATTAAATAGATATATCCATACCTACTCAAATCATCAGTGAAGGTAATGAAGTACTCATAACCACCTCTGTCTGTCGTGCTCATTGGACCACATACATCACTATGTATTAGTTCCAACAAGTCGGACGCCCTTTCACAACTCCTTGCAAAAGGTGTCTTGGTCATTTTGCCTAGTAGGCATGATTCGCATGTCTCGAATGACTCTAAGTCGAACGAAGTTAGAAGTCCATCATCATGGAGCTTCTTCATGCGCTTCCAACTTATATGACCAAGCCGACAATGCCAAAAGTAAGTCATATTCAGATCATTTGGTTTCAACCTTTTAACATTTATGTTATAGACCGATTCACTATCAAGATTCAAAATAAATAACTCGTTCTGAACGGGTGCAAAGCCATGAAACATATCTTTCAAATATAAAGAACAACCATTATTCTTAATATTCGACTCATAACCTTGTCTCATCAAACATGAGGCAGAAATAATGTTTCGACTAAGCACTGAAATATAATAACAATTATTTAATTCCATTAAAAATCCTGAAGGTAAATGAAGTTGCATCGTGCCGACTTCCAACGCAGCGACTCTCGCCTTGTTGCCGACCCGAATATCAACCTCTCCTCTTGCCACACTCCTAGTTCTTACCAGTCCCTGCAACGAGTTGCATATGTGAATAACTGATCCGGTATCATATACCCAAGAACTATTAGGCGCATCAGCAAGATAAATGTCTATAATATTGCACACAAGCGTACCTGAGTTGGAAGTCACACCTCCACTCTTGGCTCTGTCAGCCAAATACTTGGTGCAGTTCCTCTTCCACTGGCCATCTTGCTTGCAATAGAAACAGTTGGCTCCGGCTGTAGGAGAAGGTTTAGTATTTGAGGGAGCACTCTGGACAGGGCCATGGGCGCTACCTCCTGACTTATCCTTATTCTTCTTAGTCCAAGAACTCTTCTTGAACTTAGCCTTATTCTGCACCATCAACACTTGACTGGCGCCTTTCTTGATATCAGCCTCTGCCGTTTTGAGCATCCCATGTAATTCAGTGATACTCTTATCCATACCATGCATATGGTAGTTCGAGATGAACGAACCATACGCACTAGGAAGAGAGTTCGGAATTATATCAGTAGCGAACTCTTCGTTAATTGGGACGCCCAGCCGATCCAGAGACTGAATGTAACCAATCATCTTGATTACATGCGGACTCAGTGGATCGCCATCTTTCAGCTTACAGCCCAGCAAAGCTTGAGAGACTTGATACCTCTCGGTCTTTGCCTGAGCCTGGAACATACTTTTGAGGCTTTCGATCATATCGTAGGCCTCAACATTCTCGAACTGCTGCTGCAAGTCCGGTTCCATGTGTGCAAGCATAAGACAGCTAATTTCCGTAGACTCATCTCTAGTCTTACGGTAGGCATTCATGACTGCGACAGTCGCATCGTCATCGGGCTCTTCTGGAAGTGGAGTTTCTTGTCATGCTTGAGGACTATCCTCAGATTACGGTACCAGTTGGTGAAATTAGTTCCATTAAGCTTATCTTTCTCTAGGATTGACCTCAACGCAAAAGTGGACAACTGAGGAAGGTTGCTAGGTGCCATTGATCTACAACAGAAAATATGCAAAACACTTAAGACATGTATTCATAAAAGAGCAGACATATTAAACGCTTTAATACTTATGCTCCCACTAGAACCAACACCCCTCCGATGGTTGCTAAGTGATTCAAGATTCTAAATAAGCAAGCCGACTAGTGAGCTTTAGCATCACCGCTAGCCGTCAAGTGATCTAGGTAGGCAACACCTTGCCAATCGTATCCAATACGACTCCTGTTAGTTGGGTGGCATCACATGCCCCGGCTCCTAACCTACCGAGCCCCGAGCCCCACAACCGTTGTGATGGACTCGTCTAGATTACGAAGTGCTTCTGCTTGTAAGAGTCCGACTCAAACCCACCTAACCGGAAAGAATTGGTAGCACCTCAATTTCATGAGCCCACTACCAAGAATGTCCGACTTGTGATGGTGCAGCACTGGCGGGGCGACCGACTAGACCTTCTTTGAGGGATTAAAATCTATCAACTATCTAAATAGAGGTAAATAGAGACATAACAATAACACAAATAAAGCAATTATAATGTGAAATGGTATGGCTCTCTTCATGGTGATCTCCATCTCCACGAAGCTTGCAAGTCGACTCGTGCCAACTCTTGTCACGTGCCATTTTGCTCCATGTAGCCGACTTGTACATCGACTTGCATGTCACCGGGTTCTCCAACAAGCTACACTAGCTAGTAAATCAAAGATTACATAGATTATCCGACACGCAGGTCGTTACACAATAAAATGACAGCACCTAGGCTCCAGCCGGCTAACAAAAACATGATACGCAGATCATGTATGGATTACACACATCACATGTACATAAGCCGTACCATTCACAACTTTCTGCAAAAACAAGTTATGTATAGATACGATATCTACGGGCGTTGTGAAACTCGCAACGACATCTAAGGCGCTACGACAAGGCATTCCGATCATGGATTTCTTCATCGGATAAAACGATTTTACCTGAATCTGATCCGTATTCCGATTCGACCAAACTCTTTGATCTTCGATCACCGCAACTGGATTTATGTGTCACGGTATACCCCGATGGCGGAAACCGACCGGTAGGGGTAAGATGTTCCACGACCTTAGCAGTATGATCACGGATTCCTGATCATCCATTAACCCCGAGTACGATTGATCCAATCAATAACCTTGTACAAAACCGATCTATCTCATAGAACGACCACCAAAACAGCAATTAGATCACATCTAACGCTAACTACATATCACATATGTACGGATCTTGGGCCTAATACCAGAAGCTACCGCTCTGATACCACTGTTGGGACGCGTAGAGATAAACGAAAACTTTTTCCTACGTGGTACTTCCAAGATCTAGCCGAGGTAGAAGGCCACGATGATTACCACTAGACGCGCGGTTGCGGATTATCGATGAAGCGCGTCGGGGCAGTGCAGTCCAACGATCCGGTCCGGCCGATCCAATCCCTCGAACGTCGAAGTGCTGAACGTACAGCACCTCTGCCGGTATCCACACGTACGAGGAGGAGCTCCGACGGCAGACTGCTAGGTCTGGTGCGACGGCTGGACTGAGTGGGTCTAGGGTTCCCAACGCATGGGAGTGGACTAACGTACCCGCTGGGCAACCTGCGCCCCTCTTTATATAGCGAATGGTAATGGGCTTCACAATACTTGTGGCCCATTCCCTCTGTGAGTCCGACTCACAAACTCAGTCCATTTCCGGTTCGGGTCCAACCCGACCAATACATTTGCTCCCGCTCTTAAGTGTGCGACCCTGTAGGCTCATGGCGACTTGGACACGATTGGAGTCCGACTCTCAATCGATCAATCGGTAGCGGCTCCTAGCAGAACGTGCCGACTCCCAAGTCATTGAGTCATGACGACATACCTTTCAATGTGATATTCATCTTAGTCCCTTTTGCCTCACGATATACCTTGTCGAACTATAGGCGATTTATCGTCATCCCTTAAATAGTTTGTCTCTTTTCTCGATCCGTGATATATGATTCATCTGACTAACTCTTAGTCAACCGACAAGGTTAACATTTAACTGAGTCGCGCATGGCCATGCTTCCTGAATCATATCACTCGAGAGGGCCCAGAGAATATCTCTCCATTTGGAGGGGCAAAATCCCATCTTGATTATCCACATCACGCAGCTTGCTTCTTATTCGACCCGAACTCTGCCTTTATAATTTCCTTGTCACAGAACAACGTTTGACAGAACCTAAGTCGGTGATCCACAACTCGGATTGTGCGACAACCTCAGGTCTAAGGATTACATTGATTGAGACATGCAAATGACGACTTGCTCGTTGCATCTCAATGTGGGTCAGTCCGACTTGCTAAACTCTTTAGCCAAGTCCGTGAACGTTGGAATGGCATCACTATGCCCATGACAAGTGGAACCGTGTCATCAGCCAACACTCACATTAGTCTAGGGTGTGTGTCCATCACAACCTAAATGACCAAGGACAATCTAGTATGAACAACATGAATATATAGTTCCACAATCGAATCACATATTCAATGACATATATCAGATGTTCAAAACAAGGACAACTTAATAACTTTATGAATACAGTGGGAATTATATCATACATGATTGCCTCTAGGGCATATTCCCAACACAAACCAAACCGGCGCAAGGGGTACCTCCACCGGGCAACTCCAGCCACCGATACACGCCACGACGATCTTGAGCCACCTTCATTGGTCACCTCGTGACCCCGGAAGACGACGTGGAAGACGGTAGCATCCGACATAGTCGGGCCAAAGGACAACAACTCCGCAGCCCGCGGGAGGTACCCACCTCCACTGCCAAAAGGCGGTCATCGACCGGACATAGCAGCGGGGGCACACCAGGCCCCGTCGGGCCCGACCGAACCCAGATGGGCTCGTGAAGCCCCGGCCGCCATGCTGCAATACTCAGGCCGCAATGCCGTCCCCGTCCGTCCCGACCAGTCGATGCCACGGCCTCAAGGGGGTTCCAGCCGCCACAGGGCCCCGGCCCGCCCGATCCCATCTGAAGCCCACACCAGCGCGCCGCCGAAGCCGCCTGCCGCACAGACGCCCCGCGTCGGAGACCACCGCCTCCTTCGTTACCCAGTCGCGCCTGACCCGGACTTCCCTAGGAGCACCGCCGCCGAGGAAGGGACCGGCCCCAACCAGCCTTCCACGCCGTGGGGAAAAGAGGAGGCGGGCGCCGCGCGGGCCTTTGCCCGGCGACCCTTGCCGACGGCGGCCGCAGGGGGAGGGGGTAGTGGAGAGCTCGGTCGGCGAGGGGTGGGGGAGGGGCCCCGTCACCCTCGGGGGGGGGGGGGGGAGGGGGCTATCGGGGGAGAGGGGGGAGGAATGCAAGGGGCCAACTTCAACGGGCCGTCGGCTTACAAATCACCGGGAGCTGTGAGACCATATAAATTTTGTTTGGGATTCAAAACCTTCAAAGCCAACTAAGATAGTACGATGCACTAAAAAAATTGATGCATCCTCCTATATATGGCATAAGGTAGATGCAGTGTGTTGGAGTCTTGGAGAGCCAAGACTTTACTATTACTACTACTACAGTACTACTTACTACATGGAGCGACGGCTGCCAATTCGGCATTCTCACCGATGCTTTCCTTTTCTCTCTCCAACTCCACGTTAGGGCACCTACTGGCTGGGAAAATCCATCATCGTAAACCCTTTCCATCAGCTAACAACGATCATCGTCCAAGTGCCACTTCACAGAGGCAAGCAGGCTGGCACCACGGTTGCCTCACGGACAAGCCAGAAACATCTTTTGCAGGGCCAAAACAGCTCTTTCCATTTTCAGCATCTGAATCATCTCCAGCTCTTTTTTTCACTTGGGTTTTCGTGGCACGCCATCGGTTATCTCAACACCAGGCAGCCCCAGCGCGTTCGCAAACATCCTTTTCGCGGCGCCAGTCTGCTCCTTCTTCAGTGCCTCGGCGCTGACGGTGTTAGACGTGTGACGGCTTTGCGTAGTAGACGGCCTCTTCTCTTCTCTTCTGGTTGGTCTAGCTGCATACGGCTTGTTCGTGCTGCCTGTCTGAACGTTTCGTCCATTTACCGAGCGCTCCTTCTCTCTGTTTTTCACCGCGTCGGCTCTCTCCTTTGGATCTTCGACTCTTTTACCGAGCGCGTGCGAGATCATCCGCTGAGCAACCGCGGGGACGTGCCTGGGTTTTGCTGCCACTTTGTCCTTTCCCTTGGTGTCATGCGAAGAGAAGATCCGCTCGCGAGCGGCTCGATAAGCAGCCTCCCTCTCCTTGAGGGACGCTGCTGAATGTGGCGCTGACCGTTGCAAAGGCTTCGCATCTGAAAGAAACAGGCTAACTGGTTACTTCTTTGTTTTCAAAGACTACAGGCTTAACTGTCAAAGCTGTGTGGAGATCGAAGCTGATTACAGTCCAAAAAATACGGCAATACAAGATGTTCGGCTGAAAGGTGGTCGTTTACCTGTATCAGTGTTCAGACGCAGGCTTTCAACAGAAACGTCTTGAAGACCTTCTGTCTCGTAAGTTTTCTGAACATCTGCCAGAATCCAGTGATAATTAGCAACTAGAAGCTTGTTTTCTAACAAACACGCAGGAGCTCTGCCCAATTACTTTATATACAAGAAAAAGAAGTACAGCACAGCTGGTTGCGAACAAAAGGGCCGGTCAAATATAGCTAAATGCAGGTTACTAGCTAAACTGTACATAAACAACCGTGATAGCTAGAAGCTTTCCGTTGGTACTCCTAGTGTTGAATATCTTCATGAATTTTGGTGGCAGTAATCACAAACTTGTAAAAGCAAAGAAATGCATGAGATGAGAGAGAACATATTTATACATGTACAAAGATACTTTTTGCTAATGATGTTTATAGAGTTTCTGAATATAACACTATGAAGCACATCCTGGACATTGGTGAATATCAGAATAATGCCTGTACAAGCAACCAAACTTGTGATCAAGTTTGGTATTGATTTCAAGCGTGCACAAGCACAGCTGCTTGTTTTGTTTGCACCTAGAACCAGATACAGCAAATAAAATAATAAATGCATGAAGAATGATTCACCTGTCTCATTTCTCGCTAGAAAAACTGAAGCTGAAGGACCATCACAGTCGTCATACTGCCATAACACATCACTAACAAGGACAGGAGGGCTGCAATAAATAACATAACTAAATTTATAAACAAGGGTAACATAATAACTGCTCCAAATATAGCCAACCAACAATGCGTAGGAGAGTTTTCGAGTTAAATATACGGTGGGTGAAAAAAGAAATTTGGCAAGAGCAGCAGGAAAAGGTGACCCCGACATGAAGCAGGCATCACATAGTAAATGAGCACTGGTAATGAGAAACCCTGCTGGAACAAACTAGTATTTCGGTACGATGTATACATGTAGATTGTAACTGAATCGAATCAGAAGGTTTATCATGGTCTAATATAGTACAGCAGAAATAAGGCACAACAGATTAGGAGATGACGCACAGAAAGAGGGGAAACCATGAGCATTTTTTGCGACATACATGGCTGTTTCAGGGCAGCGTTGCAGAACTAAGTGCCGATCCTCGTCCTCACCAACAGATTCATGAGCGAACCTAGGAGCAACAACAAATTATCAAAGGACTGGTTACTGCGATATATTACCAAGCGACTTAAGTACGCCATTACGACGAAGGAGGTGGGGGTGAATGGAACAGTAAGGGGTACCCGTAGATGTCGGCAAGGCGATGCAAGAGAAGGCGGTTGTATGAGCTGGTGGGCTGGAGCTCTATGGTATTCCCCCCAACTGTACCGTGATGTGTACCAGTCGTGTCACGATCATGCTCATCGTCATTGTCGCCTTGGTACTGTCGTTGTAGAAGGGTGACGAAGAACTCCTCGGTGGAGAGGACGAGGTGCTTGCTGTAGAGGTTGTCCCTGACGAGCGAGGCCAGCTCCTCAATCTGCTCCACCAGAAGCAAAAATAACAGGTAGGTAAAGCATTTCAGTCACAGTGAGTCACAGGAGGTAGAAACGAAGTCATATTTCTCTGTGCAGCTAGTATGGCAAGGGGCAACGAATTTACCATGGCGAACTGGGTGGTGTCCATTCCGTGCCCCTGAAATTCAGCTAAGGATGGATCTTGCTCTGCGCTCAGGAATAAAGAAGGGATTGAATCAAATAATGGGCATGAACTCTTGTCATGATTTCTGCAAGCATCACTATAGCATCAAAATATAGTAAGTACTGATATTTGTGTCCATCTGTACTTTGATTTCATGCACATTTTCACTAAATCAAGCAAGTACTAGTATTCTTTGCCATATCTGAACCCGTATCACGAAGCCTGCGTTCATTCAGCAGACAAAAGTACAGGAGGGCATGCGCTTCAGAAGGATGCTAGTGATAGTGTGGTACAGTGAGCAAGCAGCAGGGGCAGCAAACATGTGGAAAAGGATGAGCAGCTCAGCAGAGCAAACGACCGTAACAGACAGAGATGTCCGATGCTCTCGACGAAACAGGGCCTACAATTTTATTTACATGGTAATAAGAGCAAGAGATAGCTTATGATGAATGTTCAGACAAACAACACAATCCCTAGCTACTTCAATCAAACATATTTCATATGTAAAGGAAAAGCTTTACAGCAGATTAGCTAGCACGTGCACCAAATAGCTAGAAATCCGTCCATAGTTTTGGAAGGCAGACAGAGAAAAACAATTCTTCCAAGTTTTGGGGTAATGGAGTGAAGCTCCCGAGGCATCTGGGGTGAGTAGCTCGGGAAGCGGCGGCCCTGGGCAGGAAGAGCGAACCCCCGGGGCGACGCTGGGGAAATCGGTGAGAGAGAGGGGGTGGAGAGGAAGGGAGGCATACCGGGGAGGGTCGCCTGACCGGAGAAGTAGGAGGCGGTCGGCAGCGCCTGGCGCGCGTGAGGTTGAGGTGTGGGGATTGAGGCGACGGCAGGCTAAGGAACGGCGGCGCGGCGGTAGGCAGGACTCTACTGTAAATGACATTCATATTTTATTAGGAGTAGTTTCCTACGAGTAAATGACATTCATATTTTATAAAATGGAGGGAGTACTATAACATTTTTTTTCCTTTTCGAAGTTCTATAAATCTCTATATGTATACTCCCTCCTTTCTCAAATAAATGTACGTCTACAGTCGGTCTTAGTCAAACTTTTTAAACTTTGACCAATTTTATACAAAATAACATCAATATATAGGATATAAATCCATGTATTATAAAAGTATATTTCAAAATGGATCTAACGATATCAATTTAGTATCATAAATGTTGCCACGTTTTTCAATAAAGTTGGTCAAACTTTAAAATAATTGACTTTCATAAAAGGACTTATTTGAGGACGGAGAGAGTATATAGTCAAACTTTGTGACATTTAATTCCGGATGAAGGGAGTATATATCTTCTACTACTGCCTCCTTCTTATATTAATTATATCAAAGCTTAAGGGCATCTCCAGCCGTCCCCCCAGAGCCCCCCAGGGGGCTTTTTTCGCGGCGGAAGCGACGAATAGCGCCGCTTCTTCACCACTCGCCCCCCCCCCCAGCGGCCCAAATAGCGCCGTTTCGGCGCTAAATAGCGCCGCGGCACCCAGGCCAAACCCAGCCTGCTGGGTTCGGCCTGGGGGGGCGAAACTGCGCGGCTGCGCGCGTGGGCCAGCTCGGTCAGCGACGCGACGAGAAAACGCGGGAACAGAAGCCACCGCCCGTGATCGTCTTCTCGGCTTCCGCGCGGTCAAAGGCTGCCGGCGTTTATGGCGTGGCGGCCGCCCAGTGCATGCGCCCCGCCCAAAGGCTGCCGGAGTAATTGCGTGGCGGGCGGCACCGAGGGGACGCGCGCGCAGTAAATGCCCGGCCGCTCGCCGCGCTATAAACCCCCCCCCCCCCCCCCCCCCCCGTCGCGCGCCTCGCCCCGCCATTCTCCACACCGGCGAGCTCTCCCTTCTTCTCCTCGACTCTCTCCTCCTCCCTTCTTCTCCACGAAAATGTCTGACGGAGCGGCGGCGAACGGGTTCCCACGCCATAACCTGCGCCGGGGCCAGGCGATGGCGCTGTACCGCGCGGGCTATCCTTGCCCGCCGGACATGCGCCTCCCTAGCTCCGCCGCGGGGGCGAGCCGTTGGGCACTCAGCGCCGGCGGTGTCCCCGTCCCTCCCCTTCCCACCTCCGACCCAGAGTTCCGCCGCGCCATCCACGAGATGCGCGCCGGAATGCAAAACCCCGAGAACTACCCACTGACCGGCGTCGACCAGTTCTGGTGGCAGCGGCTGATGGCGCGCCGCACCCGGGAGCTGGAGTCCCTCAACGACAACGGCCCTGTCGAGGGCCGTTTCAACTCGCACGGGCGGCGCCGCTGGTGGAGTGCCCCTGGGAGGACCCTCGACGAGGTCCTCCAGCACATCCACGCCGGCAACCAGCCGCGCCTCGCGATGCCGCCGCCGGAGGCCACCCAGCCGTGGGTGGCGCGGCGGACCGGCGCGTCCTCGTCGTCTGCGACGTCGAGCTCCTCCGCCGGACACTCCGTCTCCACCTCCCCCCCATTTCTGAACGCCGGACCGGCCGCACGCAGGCGCAGCGGCGACGCGCTCCGCATCGGCGAGCCACGCTTCGAACGCGTGGTTCGGCCGAAGACGGAGGACACCGGCGACGAAGATGAGGCCGAGTGGCCCGACCAAAAGGTCACGGAGCAGATGTCTCTGGACACGCTGCAGCCGCTCGACCTCGACGCCGCCGCTCAGTGGAGTCTGCGCGACACCACCGAGTCTGAGCTCGTCCTCCAGCGCCGCCTGCTGGCTGAAGCCGAGCAGCGCAAGGCGGCGCGCGAGCGCGAGGAAGCCGCGGCGGCGGCCCTCCTCCGCGTCCCTCCCCCACCGCCGCAGAAGGAGAACGTCTATATCGTTCTCGACGAGGACTCCGACGACGACGACGTGATCCAGCAGGCGCTCGAGGTGAGCAGGTGGGATTGCGGCGGCGGCGACGAGGGACAGGGGGGAAGCAGGCGCCCCGGCGACGCCCCCAGCGACGACGACGACGACGACGGCGGCGACTACAGCCAGGCGATCGCCGCCAGCCTCGGGCTTAACTAGTTTAGTAGATGTAGTTTAAATTTATCGTACTAGCTTAAATTCGCGACGAATATGTACGCAGTTTCCGAATTTCAATAAAATCTCGCCTGTTTTCATTTTGCGTTTGTTTGGGTCGGTTCTTGGGCTCGGGACGCGACTGGGAAACGCGCCCCCCAGGTTCCAGAATAGCGCCGTTTAGCGCCGCGGCGGCACCAAAACGGCGGCGTTTTGGGCCCTGGGGGGGCGCAACGGCTGGAGATGCCCTAACGAATTAGAGTACCTTGCAGCCATCCGTTCCTAAGAGAAATCTATTACAAGCACGCACCTGCTCGGACACGTACTGAAGTCTTTAAGCAATCTTCCTAAAGAAAACCAAACCACGCGAGGACTAAAAACATCATATACGAGATCGAGATCTTCTTTTTGTCTTCCATCACTATCGTCAAGGACCCCGTGGATGAGGTCGCCGACACACGCCGATATGGTACGACGTACATCGTGCGTCCATCCCGGCGGCAACCTGCCCTTCCCATGCATCTCGGCCCGGCAGCACACTTCTCCTCCCTTGCAACCTAAGCTTGTGGCACACTGCTCCATACCTGCATCTCGAGTCACCGGCCAGCCAGCCATCGACGGATGCCACCGAGCGTGTCGTCGTTGTAGTCTTCACAGAGGCGCGACATCTACCTCGCCCCACCGCGGTGACCATCTGGCGCGCGGTGCCGCTTCCACCTTGACGACGAGGTATGCGAGGGCATCGAGGACCAGCAGAGATTGTGCATACCGCCACTTGTTAGGAGGAAAGGGGACAAGATACGCAACTCCAATATCCTCCAGCTTGTAATGAACTTCGAGGATAGGTTCAACCAACTCCAATATCCTCCACTATGGTTGAGCCTGAGTCGACCCCTACTCCAGTTTCTGCACCAACACCAACACCCAAGAAAAGGGGAATGATTGAATTAAATGATGAAGTGATGAGAGAAGCCAAGAAATCTCATAAAGAGAGGGGTATTAAATATGAAGATGTGAAGAATCTTCCACCTATAGAAGAATTATGTAAGCCAATTGAAAGTGCACTATGGTCAACTAGAGGGGGGTGAATAGCTTGACTACCAATTTTTTCTTCTTTTCCTTTTAATTATGGCTAAGCAAGATAAAGTAAGGTTCTCTAGATGTGCAACTAGGTGAGCAACCTAAGTGATACAAGATAAGATACGCAACGGAAATAAAACGAAAGGCAACAAAATAAACCACAAGTGTAAACAAGGAAACAAGGAAACAGGGATATGTTTCCCGTAGTTCCTTCTCAAGAGAAGTACGTCTACATTGGAGAGGTGGGGAGTCACCTAGTCGCTCCTCAATAGCACGGTTGTGCACACCTTATTCTCCTTGAGCTTCTCCGGTGAGGGAGATTCTCGTTTCCACTATGAGGTCGACTTGAAGGCGTTGATCAAACCTTTACACAAGGTTGAGGACACTCCACAAGATGGATGGAGGCTCTCAACGGATCCGCAGCTTCTTGCAACAAGGTGGAAGCTACAAGCACAAGATCTACTAAGGTTTCTAGGCCTCAGGTAGGATTCTAGATCTACTAGGATGTGGTGAATGGATTTGAAATTCCTTTGGTGGAATCACGAATCTAGGTCTTCTATAGCTCTCCACAAAGTTTCGGAGTGTTTGGGTGGTTGGAGAGGGAGATCTAGGAGGTTGAAGCTTTCATTAATGGCTATGAGAGAGAATGGGAAAAGCTTAGGCATTTATGAGGTAGGGGAAGGCTTTAAATACCCGTCCCCCCAAGTGGCCGTTGGCCAGCTCCACGCAGCACCGGAGGCTCCGGTGGTCTTCACATGTGCGCAGCTGCGCAGTCGTTTTCCTTCACACTGTGTCCAGTGGAGTGGAGGCTCCGGTGGTTTTGTCGGAGACTCCGCCCACCGGAGGCCCACCGGAGGCTCCGCTCTTATCCTCCCGAACGCCATTTTGGCGGAGGCTCCACCGGAGGCGCCACCAGAGGCCAGCTCCACAATGGGGTAGTGGAGCCAGCGGAGGCTCCGGTGGTTTTACCGGAGGTTCCGCCCACCGGATATGCACCGGAGCTTCCGCTCTTATCTATCCGAACGCCATTTTGGCGGAGCCCACACCGGAGTCAGCACCGGAGGCCCGCGCCTGAGCCGTGCTGGAAAATGAATGGGGCGGAGGTTCCGGTGGTTTCACTGGAGCCTCTACTGCATACAAAAACAGCTCTCCAGCATGGTTTCTTCGAGCCCTTTTCATTCCAAACAATTTTGTAACCCATAGAGATTGTATACTTGATGAACCTGGGCATTTTCATATATACCAAATAAACATTAGTCCAATAGGTATGTTGTCATTAAATTATCAAAACGGAAGATGATCTTTCATTCTCCCCCTTTTTGGTAATTGATGACAACATCCCTATTTGCATAATTTAAAACACACAACATGGACGGAGCTCCCCCTAGAGATATGCTCCCTTCATGTTGAGAGATTTTAAACACAATGGATAACTAAACACATATGTAATAGTGAGCACAACAAGTGATAGAATTAAGGTAATAAGTTCACGAGCTCACATAATGCATATAACAAGGTTCACAACGCATAATAATTAAACAAACAAAGTTTCCAAATATAACACCAACTCTCTCAAGCAAGAAGAAACATGCAACTCGAAGAGAGACCCATGCAAATGCCCGCTCCTAATAGATATCTCTCCCCCTTTGGCATCAAGATACCAAAAGAGGGACGAGACCGATGCTAACGTCCCGAAGATCACTCGGAGGAGTTATCCATGCTCGGAGTGCGGGCGCGGCGGCGAGAGCTGGTGACCTCTTCTCCTTCTTCCTCGTCAGACCACTCAATGAGCTTCCCGGCGGAATCCTTGGCATGCCACTTGTCCCAGTTGGTGATGCTAGGTAGCACCGGGGACTCCACAGATTCGCCACCATCACGACGAAGCTGACACTCTGCCTTTGCTGCCTTGCAGTGCTTGAGCTCCTTATCATAGTGAACTTCCCATTGATGCTGCTCAATCTTCTTGTTCACTTTGAACACTTTCTTGAGGGCCCTTGCCATCCACTTGAAGGCACTGTCAGAAGGAGGAGGGCGAGAGGGACCAGCTGCCTCTTCTTCTTCTCCTCATCAACGATGACATGTGGTTTGGCCTTGCCTTTGCGAGGAGGAGGGGTAGGATGCACAATGGGCTCGGTGTGGTCCTTGATGAGAAGTCTCTTCTCCGTGTGTGGGATCCAATTATCATCATCAATAGGATTTTTCGGGAACTTTTTCGCCCACACATGCAAGATGATCTTCATGATAAAGGGCCCAAAGCAAGCATTCTTCCTATTGACAATAACGTGCCACAACTCATTCACAGATAATCGAGCACATCAAGCTTCTGAGTTGAACCGGCAAGCCGCTTCTCATGAGTAAGAAGCATGAGATTCTTGAGAAAACCTTGGATCTCATCGATGTTCCCCGCCTTTGGGTTGATGGTCTCTCGATAGATGCGGAGCATAACATCATAAGTGGGGTAGAGACCTTTGACAAACCCAACAGCAAATTTCTTCCAGTGATACAGAGGGGTGAGTTGATCCTTGGAGAGAGATTGAGTATTGGGGGCATGAAAACGGAACCATCCACTGTCAAACTCCTCGCCACCAGCAAAAGGTCCATGATCCGGGTATCCACCAAGAAGAGTCTCAACTTCAGACCACTTGATAGTCAGCTGATGTCCCTTGGTCATCCAAATAAGATGACGCTCTGTCTCATTGGCGAGGTGCACAGTGGCCAAGAACTCACAGACCAAGCCTTCATCATAATCTTGTTGAACTTGCATAATGGGAGCAAGTCCAAGTGCATCAACAAGCTCTAGTGCCTCTCCAAAGTACTTGGGATTCCTCTCCATATGCCCAAAATTAATAGCATGTTGAGGGGCAACATTCTCCTTGGGCTTCCTCATCAAGATCTCATGATAGATTTGGCTTTGAAAGACGGTGTGGAATCGAGGGTCCTTACCACAGAACTGTGGCATCAGACGGTTGCGTTCAATAATATATGGGTTCTCGCGACGTTGTTGCAAGAACACTCCCTCGGACATCTGAGAAGCTGATTTTTCCTTGCGAGGCAATATCTTCTCGGGAGCCGGGAATCTCGGCCGGCGCTTGGGCTGAGATGGGTCCAATGTTTCCTCGATTTCATCAACCCTAGGAGCCTTGCGACCAGCCATGCTCTTGGTGCGAGTGCCCTTGCCCTTGCCCTTGGAACCGGATGCATCTATGAAAGAAATAGCAAGAAGAGCATGAAGAAAAGGTAATGCTCAAGTTTATGTGACACACAAATCCAAGAAACAAAGATATGAAGAACATTAGGGTTGAATAACAAGAGGTAGGGCATATGAACAAATCAACCCTAAGAACCAAAGTGATTCAAGCCTAATACTCACAATCTAAGTTTCTAGGTTTTGTACTCGTGATTTCCTACTTCCAAAATCCAAATCCACGCATCTAGATGTGAAGAACATGTAGCTCCTAGTGCTTCCCCATCCATCAACTAGATGAGAGAGAGAGAGAGAGAGCAAACATACCCGCATCCATGGTGGAAGGAGAGGAGGAAGAAGATCCCGGGGTGGTCCAAGGCAAGGAGGAGGGCTCCCAGCGGTGGAGCACCCTTTTCCGGCGGCGGAGACTTGGGGGGCGGCGGCGGTTGTGAGGAAGAAGAGGGAGGGCGAGTGGGGGAAAATGAGATTGGATCTTGTTGACCCCCGCTCGCCCTAGGCCTTATTCCGCAGAACCGTAACGGGCGGAGCCTCGGTGGTTTCACTGGAGCCTCCGCCCCCTGTCCACGCAGCACGCAATACGGATCCGCTGGGCAAATTTCGCACCAGCGGAGGTACCAGTGGGCTCCGGTGGACAGGCGCAGCGGAGCCTCCGCCCCCTGTCCATGCGACACAGCGCGATACGGATCCGCTGGGCAAATTTGCACCAGCGGAGGTACCGGTGGGCTCCAGTGGACAGGAGCAGCGGAGCCTCCTGTGGTTTCACCGGAGCCTCGCCAGACCAAGTTTTCGCGCGCCAAGAACAGAAAAACGAGAGCATTAAGATTGGAATGGTGTTTTGGGCAAAGGGAGCTTGGGTTGGAAGATGGTAACTGTTGTACGAGAGACATTACTCGATGGGGTTCGCAAGATGCAAAGAGATAAAAGCCAAACCCGCACAAGTTGTCAAGGGGGAATAGGATATTCGGGAAAAATCCAAAAAGAAACATAAAAACAACTCCGAGAGGAGGAGGTTGGTGGTCGAAGCCACCATGTTTGAGTGTGTACTTTGGCACCGCGAAGATATATCTTGGGTCCAAGAGTACTACTCACAATTAAGCACAATAAGTCACAAATTGACTAGATATGCAATGATTAATTGATTTTTGCATAATAAGAGGAGTGTACACTCATGAGTTGAGTGACGCTCCCCCTATGTCCATGCCTACATCCAAACCTAATAGCACATATAATGAAGGTACATATGCAAGGTCTCAAGTGAAGTTGGAAGAATCGATGACATTTAGTTCATTCCTCAAAGCTCGAAATCTTGGTTCATCAAGGGCCTTCGTGAAGATATCGGCAAGTTGATCCTTGGTGGATACATATGAGAGATCAATATCACCCTTCTCAACATGATCCGAATGAAATGATGACGGATCTCAATGTGCTTCGTCTTGGAGTGAAGAAAGGGGTTGTAAGCGATCTTGATAGCACTCTCATTGTCACAAAGAAGAGGCACCTTGTCAAAATGAATACCATAATCCTTCAAGGTTTGCCTCATCCAAAGCAATTGGGCACAACAACTTGCCGCGGAGATATACTCGGCCTCGGTGGTGGAGAGAGCAATGCAGTTTTGCTTCTTTGAAGACCAACATACTAAGGAGCGGCCAAGGAATTGGCAACCCCCGGAAGTGGACTTCCTATCCGTCTTCTCTCCCGCATAATCCGCATCCGAATACCCAATGAGCTGAAAGCTTGAACCCTTGGGATACCAAAGACCAAAATTTGGGGTATGAACTAAATATCGAAAGATTCGTTTCACCGCTTCCAAATGACTTTGCCTCGGAGAGGCTTGAAACCTTGCACATTTACCTACACTATACATGATATCCGGTCTAGATGCACAAAGGTAGAGCAAAGAGCCAATCATGGAGCGGTATACCTTTTGGTCTACCTCTTTACCGTTGGGGTCGGGTTTCAAGTCAGTGGTTGTGGACATGGGAGTCTTCATAGGCTTGGCGTCATGCATGTTGAATCTCTTGAGCATGTCTTGAGTGTATTTGGCTTGTTTGATGAAGGTTCCTTCATGATATTGATTCACTTCAAAGCCAAGGAAAAACTCCAATTCTCCCATCATAGACATCTCAAACCTATCGGTCATAAGCTTGCAAAACTCTTCATTGAACAAAGTGTTAGTAGACCCAAAAATGATGTCATCCACATATAGTTGGCATATGAATAAGTCACCTCCAACCGTCTTAGTAAAGAGGGTGGGATCGATTAAACCAACATTAAACCCACGATCCACTAGAAACTCTTTAAGGTGCTCGTACCACGCACGTGGAGCTTGTTTAAGTCCATAGAGTGCCTTATCGAGTTTATAGACGTGATCGGGGTGGTTGGGATCCTCGAAACCCGGAGGTTGCTTAACATATACTAACTCACTAATGGGACCATTTAGGAAAGCACTCTTAAGATCCATTTGTTGCAACTTAAAATTATGATGAGATGCATAAGCGAGTAAGATGCGAATGGATTCAAGACGAGCTACGGGGGCAAAGGTTTCACCGAAATCAACACCTTCGACTTGAGAAAACCCTTGAGCCACCAATCTTGCCTTGTTGCGAATGACAATACCATCTTTGTCTTGCTTGTTCTTGAACACCCATTTGGTGCCAATAACATTCTTGCAATCCTTGGGCCTTGGCACTAACTTCCACACTTTGTTGCGCTCGAAGTTATTGAGTTCATCATGCATGGCTTCAAGCCAATCTTGATCTTCGAGAGCTTCATAAACCTTCTTGGGTTCAATGAAAGAGACAAAAGCATGAGCCTTGCTAAAATCCGCCAATTGCTTCCGAGTGACAACCCTTCCACGAACTTGCCCAAGTATCTTGTCCTCCGTGTGACCCGCTCGTTCAAGATTCTCTAGCCTTCTCTTTGCTCTACGAGCTAGTATCTCCTCCAAAGATTCTTTGGATATTGCTTGAGAATCACCTTCTTCATTAGAGACATGTCCATCTTCATCTCGGCCTTGATCATTAGTGGGTGAAGGATCACCACTAGGTTGAGCTCTCTCAACAATGATGGGACTTTGATCATGGCTTTGATGAGAAGTTTGGCCTTGATCATTATCTTGGCCTTGATTACTTGCTTGACCTTGATCATTAGCTTGAGGGCTTGGTGCATCTTGTTGGGTAGCTTGTGTATCAATGGGTGTAGTCAATGGCTCCACTTGAGTGGGGCATAGTCCTTCTCCCTCCGTCATCCGGTAACCCTCAATGGGAATTATTTCACCAATCCCATTCTTCTTATGACGATGGGAGGAATTGCATCTCCTACAACACCATGATCTATACGCCCCCCTTGGGAGCCGTTATCCTCATCAAACACCACGTCTATAGCTTCTTCAACTTGTCCGGTGGACTTGTTGTAGACTCTATAGGCGTGAGCATTTGTGGCATAGCCAACAAAAATACCCTCATATGATTTGGTCTCAAATTTTGACAAACGTTTACCTTTCTTGCGAATGAAGCACTTGCAACCAAAGACCTTGAAGTAAGATACGTCCGGTTTCTTGCCCGTGAGAATCTCATAGGGAGTCTTGTTCAAGATCTTGCGGAGATATAACCGGTTGGTAGCATGACAAGCGGTGGAGACGGCTTCGGCCCAAAAGTTATAAGGAGAAGAGAACTCCGCAATCATTGTCCTAGCCGCATCCATCAAAGTCCGGTTCTTCCTTTCCGCAACACCATTTTGTTGAGGGGTGTAGGGAGAGGAGTATTGGTGAGCAATGCCCTCTTCACTAAGAAATCCCTCAACGGTATAGTTCTTGAACTCCGTACCATTATCACTCCGAATGGCCAATATGGAAGCATTGTGTTGGCGCTCCACTAGAGTGATAAACTCGATGACTCTCTTTTGAGTCTCACTCTTCCTCTTGAAGAAATACACCCAACAATATCTTGAATAATCATCCACAATCACCAAGCAATACTTCTTTCCTCCAAGACTATCATAAGATAGTGGACCAAAGAGATCTAAGTGAATGAGCTCAAGGATTCTTGTGGTGGAGATATTAGTCTTGGTTGGATGGAATTCTCCATGTTGCTTTCCAAAGGTGCAAGAACTACACACACGATCTTTAGCAAACTTAGCCTTGGTTAGTCCTAGAACATGATTGCCACTTTGAAGGTCATGCAACATTCTCATATTGGTGTGGGCTAACCGGCGATGCCAAAGCCACCCCACATCAACTTTAGCCATTAGGCATGTCGCGGCACACGTGTCTCCTTTAGAGAAGTCCACTACATACATGCCGTTCTCGACAAACCCAACAAAGGCTACTTTAAGAGTTGTTTCCCAAGTGACAATCACATTCTCTTTATTAAAGAAAGAGGTAAAACCACAATTTGCAAGTTGAAGAACGGACATCAAGTTATAACCAAGGGACTCAACAAGGAGAACATTCTCAATTGATACATCATTTGAGATAGCGACCTTGCCTCGTCCCAATACCTTAAGTTCGGAATTGTCACCAATAGTGACGCAATTGAGATGAGATAATGGAGGTTCAATATTTCTCATTGCGTCATTGCTTCCGGTCATATGTTGGGATGCACCACTATCCACCGTCCATCTACCCGACCCGGAAGCACTTCCCTACAAGAGATCAATTTCTTGATTTAGGTACCCATCCTTCAATGGGTCCTCTTTTGTTAGTAACAAGGGTCTTAGGAACCCAAATAGTCCAATGATAATCATCACCATAAGAAGTACCAACGTATTTAGCATAAACATGACCATCTCTAGATTTCATAAGAACATAAGAGGGGTTATATTTTCCGGCAAAGTCGTTGTGAGTGATGCTCCCCCTAGAGGTATCATCACCCACCACGGCGTTGGTATCCTTCTCCTTGGTCACCTCTCCCTCTTTCACAAAGACAACATTCCGTGAGGGAGAGGTGGCATTCTTGGTTTTCTTCTTTGACTTGGCAACGAAGCCAAGTCCTTCCTTTCCCTTCTTGGCTCCTTGAGAGCTTATGGCGTCATTGAGAATTTTCTCTCTTCCTACAATGTTAGTAGTAGTACAAGAGGTAGGCATGATAACAATACTATTAGAGGAGGAAGTCACTTGCTTATTAGATTGTTGAGCTAGGAGCTTATTTCGGGATGTGGTGAGTTTGTCATGGATTTCTTTAAGAGACGTGAACTCCTTTTCTAGTTTTCCATGACGCTCAACAAGTTCCTCATGAGCTATCCCTAGCTTCAACTCTTCTTCTTCGAAGATTTTAAGTAAAGCACGAGATTTTTCATTATCCTTCCTAAGTTTGGAAACACTAATAGCATAAGTCTCTTCTAAACTAGATAGTCTCTCTTCAAGAGAGGCTCTCAAGGATCTTTCTTTCTCAAGAGCTTCTACAAGCTCATTGTCATGATTCTCATGACCACCACCATAGCTCTCCAAGGTCGTGATGATCTCTTCCTTCTCATCTATGAGAGAGTTAGCATCATCAAGTTGCCTCAAGAGGGCCTTTACCTTTTCCTTGGTTTCACCTTCAAGACTACATAGCCAAGAGCTAAGATTCTTGGTCTCCTCATCATCCACAATGTTTTCAACACAATCCAATAATGAGGGAGAACTAGTAGCAATAGACTTGGAGGTGGAAGATATTACCGCGGTGGCTTTTTCCATGAGACATGTAGGTCGGACTAATGCCTTCTCATTGGGGGATTCGAATAGAGAGACCGATGAAGAGGAAGTCGTAGCTATGGCGACGTGGGCCACACCTACGACTTCATCTTCTCCTTCATCTCCGGAGTAGTATGTTTCCAATGTGGGGCCTTATTGAACATATAGAGCCCTTGGGACTCTTCTCGCGAGATTCTTGTTTTGTGGAGCTTTGTTCTTGTCCTTGCGAACAAGCTTCCCTTCATTCTCTTCTCTTGGCTCAAAGGGACACTCCTTGACGAAGTGATTTGCACTTCCACAATTGAAGCATGTCCTTGGCCGCTCCCCCTTCTTCTTGTAGATCTTGTTTCTTGAAGGTCTAGGAGCACCGGCCTTGTGAGCCTCCCATCTCTTCCAATAGTCGTGCATGGCAAGAGCAATGCACTTGTGAGCACCCTTGTATGTATCTTCATCATCCTCATCATCCTCATCCACTTCTTCTATCCGAGCAACCGCCTTGGACTTCAAGGCGAGGTTGGGAGACTTTCCAACTCCTCTTGAGCTAGCGAGAGCATCATCCGCGCTCTTGTGAGATAGGGATATGGCTATGAACTCACTAAGAACACCAATGGAGTTGAGGGAGTTGTAGTCCGATCTTGTTCGAATGCTAGTGGAGAGGTTCTTATCGAAAGGAGTTATGGCCTTGACAAACTTCCTCTTGATCCACTCATCGGAGATCTCTTCTTTCCCAAGGTCCCTCAATTGGTTGCCAAGAGTGACAACCCTTCTATATAGTTCTTCGGGACTTTCATCTTCAAGCATAACGAAGTTCTCGGACTTGTCAAGAGCCACATCATACTTGGAGGATTGGATGCTAGCATTGCCTTGAAACAAGGTGTCAAGTTTATCCCAAGCCTCCTTGGCGGTCTTAATACCGCGGATGTGTTCAAGATGTTCTCTTGGGAGAGCCTTCTGGATAGTGACAAGAGCGGTCTTGTTGAGTTGAAATTCCACGTCTTCTCTTGGAGTCAAGTTGCTTGCATCGTGAGGATGAAATCCATGGAGAACACTTCTCCACAAAGCGGTGCAAGACCCTGAAATATGAGACTCCATATCGAACTTCCAAGAAGAGAATTCGTTAGTGTTAAGCATGGGAGGAAGTCCAACATTTAGAATGTGTGGCATTGTGGCAATAGGATGGATAGTGTCATAATTGGGAGGTGGTGGTACTTTTGAGTTAGACCCCGAACCATTAGCCGAATGAGACTTGGAGCCTTCGGAGCTCCCACCGCTCTTAGCCTTTTTATCGGCTTTAGCCTTGGCTAAAACAATGTTAGCTTCCATTTCGGTGATGTCCGGAATGGACTCATCATCCGAGCTAACATCATCGGCGGTGAGAGGTGGTTCCTCGAGCTCCTTGGTTTTCCCCATCATGGCCTCCAACATTTTCTTTATGCTAGAAACCTCCGAGCCAACACTAGAGCTAACCTTGGACAATTCGGTTTGGAGGGTTCCAACCGTTTCTTGTAGGTTAGTTATAGTGTCGGCCATTTTGGCGATTTCCGCACTAGAACCGTCGGGCTCATTTTCATTGACCATTATACTCTTAGGCGGTTAAGCCCTTAGCAAGAGCCGAGGCTCTGATACCAATTGAAAGTGCACTATGGTCAACTAGAGGGGGGGTGAATAGGTTGACTACCAATTTTTCTTCTTTTCCTTTTAATTATGGCTAAGCAAGATAAAGTAAGGTTCTCTAGATGTGCAACTAGGTGAGCAACCTAAGTGATACAAGATAAGATACGCAACGGAAGTAAAACGAAAGGCAACAAGATAAACCACAAGTGTAAACAAGGAGACAAGGATATGTTTCCCGTAGTTCCTTCTCAAGAGAAGTACGTCTACGTTGGAGAGGTGGGGAGCCACCTAGGCGCTCCTCAATAGCACGGTTGTGCACACCTTATTCTCCTTGAGCTTCTCCGGTGAGGGAGATTCTCGTTTCCACTATGAGGTCGACTTGAAGGCGTTGACCAAACCTTTACACAAGGTTGAGGACACTCCACAAGATGGATGGAGGCTCTCAACGGATCCGAAGCTTCTTGCAACAAGGTGGAAGCTACAAGCACAAGATCTACTAAGGTTTCTAGGCCTCAAGTAGGATTCTAGATCTACTAGGATGTGGTGAATGGATTTGAAATTCCTTTGGTGGAATCACGGATCTAGGTCTCCTCTAGCTCTCCACAAAGTTTCGGAGTGTTTGGGTGGTTGGAGAGGGAGATCTAGGAGGTTGAAGCTTTCATTAATGGCTAGGAGAGAGAATGGGAAAAGCTTAGGCATTTATGAGGTAGGGGAAGGCTTTAAATACCCCTTCCCCCAAGTGGCCGTTGGGCAGCTCGACGCAGCACCGGAGGCTCCGGTGGCCTTCACATGTGCGTAGCTGCGCAATACTTTTCCTTCGCACTGTGTCTAGCGAGCGGAGGCTCCGGTGGTTTTGGCGGAGACTCCGCCCACCGGAGGCCCACCGGAGCCTCCGCTCTTATCCTCCCGAACGCCATTTTGGCGGAGGCGCCACCGGAGGCCAGCTCCACAATGGGGTAGTGGAGCCAGCGGAGGCTCCGGTGGTTTTACCGGAGGTTCCGCCCACCGGATATGCACCGGAGTTTCCGCTCTGGCCTCCGCTCTTATCTATTCGAATGCCATTTTGGTGGAGCCCACACCATAGCCAGCACCGGAAGCCCGCGCCTGAGCTGTGCTGGAAAATGAATGGTAATGAAAAGAATGATGCTTCTCCGATGTTGGTGGAGCTCTTATCCTAATAGTATATCTATCTCCGATGTTGAAACTGAAAGTGGTAATGAAAAGAATGATGCTTCTGATAAAGAAGAACCTGTAGCTGAACCTGAAAAGCAAACTAAAACTGCAAAATACACTAAGGAAGATTTCATTGCTAATAAACATGGTCATGAGAAAGAACCTTGGGTATAAAAACCAATGCCTTTCCCTGGTAAGAAACACAAATCTAAGGAAGAAGAACATTATAACAAGTTTTGTGAATGGATGAAACCTTTATTCTTGCAAATTCTTTTAACTGATGCTATTAAATTGCCTCCTTCTGCAAAATATATGAAAGATATTGTCTCTAACAAAAGAAAAATTCCTATAGGAAATTTCCACTATGCTTGCTAATTACTCTTTTAATGACAAGGTTCCTGAGAAGCTTGGAGATCCTGGTATACATACTATTCACTGTTCTATTAAAAATAATTATGTTAGAACTGCTTTGTGTGATCTGAGAGCTGGAGTTAGTGTCATGACTTTTACTCTCTATAAAAGACTCCTCCTAGAAAAATTGATACCAACTGATATATCTTTGCAAATGGCTGATAAGTCTACTGCTATTCCTGTGGTATATGTGAGAATGTTCCTGTTCAAGTTGCTAATAATTGTCTGATATTAACTTACTTTGTTGTGTTGGAAATGCCTGAAGATGATAATATGTCTATTATTCTTGGAAGACCTTTTCTTAATACTGCAGGGGTTGTTATTGATTGCAATCAAGGCAAAGTCACTTTTAATGTTAATGATAAAGAGCACATTGTTTATTTTCCCAAGAACATTGATAGAAAATATGGTCTAAATTCCATTGAAAATGTTGAGACCATCAAGATTGGAGAATTTTATTGTCCTATTCCAAAGCCACCAAAAGAATATGAAATTATTATGATTGGGACTATGCCTATCAAGGTTGAGGTAACATAATTATTTAGTGATAAACAAAGTTTTGTTTCATATAAAATTATTTTGGTAGCAAGACTTGATCACCCTTGTTAACAAAATGATTTTAAATCAAATGGGAAATGTTTTCACTATGTTTTCACCTTCCCCATATTGTTTTCACCATATTTCCTTCTGTTATCACATTATTACTTGAGTGTAATCATGTTTTCCACCATCCTTATGCATGTTTTCCTGATGTTTTCACCCTGTTTACTGAAGTTATGCATGTTTTCACCACCCATACTTTTGTTTTCACCACTACCACCTTTGTTTTCTTTGATTATTCTTTCATTGAGTGTCATAGAACCTCTGTAGTTCTGGTTTTGGTTTTGTTTTCCATGTTTTCACTTTCGTTTTCCCTGTTTTTATTAATTATCAAAATTCTGGAGATATCTCAAAAATAAAGTTTCTCGAAAAATTCCAAAAAAATTATAATAAATTTTTACGTAAAAAATGAGGCAGAAAGCCACCTGGGAGACCCTAGGGGGATCCACCAGGCAGGCACACCCAGGGTGGCGCCAACCCATGGTGTGGGGCCCCCTGCCCCCCCACTAACTCTCTCCCCTGCCAAAGTTCCCTCTCTCACCTCCCAAACTCAACACATTTCCTGGAACCTGAGTTCTTGTTGTTCTTCCTCGAAATTTTTCGATCTCTTTGCTCAGCCCATCTTTTGTGCTGAAATTTGGTGCATTTGCTCTCCGGTATGTGACTCCTCCAATGATCCAAGTAGAATTTTGTTTATTGAAGTATTTCTTGAGTATTTTGGTGCTGTAGGTGACAACTTATGTGAGTTTGCATGCTTGATTTGAGTAGAAATAACATAGTTTTGATGTATGTTTAGCTCTCATATAAGTCCCTATGGTAGTCTCCACCTTATAGTTGCTTGAAATTAATTTTTATGATGATTGTTGAAAAACTTCAGAGATGGGTAGTTACAACTTTGGTGAGATATTTAGGAGTGATGCTTCTAGAAGGACAAGACCACCACGCTCGTCTACTTCAGCAAGGCCCTCATATAATGAAGACGTTATGGCATCAACTATTAATGATGCCGAAGATGATGGTATCATTTACCCATCTAGCTTTCGTTGTCACACATTTTTAAGAAATGCAGGTCTTTTAGATGATTTTCTTATGCTTATTGAGAGAGTTGGTCTCACCAACTTTATGGAGGATGAAAGCCCTCAGTATGCCACGCTCACAAAAGCTTTTGTTAAGAGCTTTAAATTTCAGAACACTCAGTATGGTCCAACTGTTGCATTCAAATTATATAGTAGTTTTGTGTCTTTGTCCTTGGTGGAATTTTGTGCTATTATAGGTATCAACGCCACTGGGACGGCAAGCAGGATTCAAGATAGACTAGCAGACCTCCAGGGGATCTACCGAGGGATCACCAACGATGACGGTCGCTCATCCCAGCGTGGGAAGATAAGGAACATTCCACTTCCTGCTCTTAGATACTTTACTTACTATATTGGTACTAGTATTCTTGGTAGGGAGAACACTAGCAATGTTTCTAGTTATCACCTTGCTTTCATTGATGCTGCACTGAACAGTAGCACAAAGTATAACCTTGGTGCACTTGTTGCACGCCGCCTTGCCGCTGCTGGGCCTATTTTTGGTGGCATTATTGCTACACGTGTCGCAGTCGCTTTGCATGTTTCCATTGTTCCTAATATGAAATTATTGCTCCACATAGGCTTAACCTTGCTGCTATGAAGTCCCATCAGTTTGTCACTTCTAACTCTACTAATGAACGTTTAATATATAGAGTTTTGTATATGGATGGAGAAGAGCGGAAAGTTACTTTGCCGCAGCCTGTGTTATTTAAGATTGACAGGTCACCATGGTCGCTCTCCAAGGAGCAAATAGACGAGCATCTGAGCACCATGGAGTTTTACCGGCAGCAGGAGAGGCGAGACGCGCCTCCCGAGGACCACAACACGCAGTACACCAGCGCATCCTCGCGCACATATCAGGGGGAGGCTTCCTCCTCGGCGTATTACGGGGGCGGCACCTGTTGGGCCCCTTGGTGATTGATCTCCACTTAGGCCAAAAGCCTAAGCTTGGGGGAGGTATACCGACATCACACTCATTTATATGTCATGTTCGGTCGGTTCTTTGTATATCCATGTTTACCGTTTCTTTCGCTTGTTTTTGTTTCTCTTTGTTTCTTTCGCTTGTTTTCGTTTCTTTCGCTTCTTTCTTTTTTACTATTTTGTTTTCGCTTTCAAAACACAAAAAGACCAAAAATATTTCTGTTGTTTCTCTTTGTTTGCCTCTTTAGTTTCTTTATTTGGTTTGCTTTATCTTTTAGTTGCGTTTTAATATTCAAAAACCCAAAAATATTTTCTTTTGTTTGCTTGCTCTCTTTTTGTTCGTGCTTTAATTGAAAAACCCAAAAATATTTGTTGCTCTTCTTTGGTTTTGTAAACTTTGTTGCAGAGTTCAACAGTCGTCCGTGATTCCATTGAAGCTTGGTTTTCATTATATATTATTTGAGCCACAAGTGAAGAGCAATAATGACGATATATGACAATTCAAGTTGTGGTGAGAGGCTGGTATGAATTCTATTTGCTTTCATTTTTGTACATATATCCATCTATGTGAGCATGCTTAGTTTGTTCGTATAAGATATATGTGACTTATTGGCTTCTTAATAGTTCATGCTCTCTCATGTTTTGTTCCAATGTATTAATAGTAAATGACTTGTCATATAAAGATTTGTTCGCATTGTTCTATTCATAGAAGGGTATGATATTGTGGTAGCCTCCTCTGATTGTTTCATTTGAATTGACTTGGCACATGCTCACGCATGCTAACACTGAAAACAAAAAGTCAATAAGCCTCGATGATTTATTTTTCCTCAGAGTTCTAGCATCAATTTTATGCCTCAGTTAATTTTACTTTGTCGCAAACATGATTATGATAGTTGTTGCTCTCTTGATTGTCGCTCCCTGTCTATTTGCTAGCCTTCACCTGTACTGAGTATGAGCTCTACTCGTGCATCCAAATCCCTGAAAAGCAAAGTTTGCCAAATGTGTCTACCATACCTACCTATATGTGGTATTTAACCGCCACTCCAAGTAAATTGCTCATGTGCTAGCTTTAAAACCTGCTAAAAATTATTCCTGTTTTGTGCCCCTGTTTTAGCTCATGAGGACGTAAATAGAGAATCTTTATCTCACTTGTTGATTGGATTTCACACCCTGGACTAGTGGCTTCATCCGCTTATCCAAATGATAGAAGAGCTGACAGCGGGGTGCCCAGCCCCAAATTAATACACACAAATTCTCTTCACTCTTTTTGTTATCAGTCAAAGCATAATTATATAAACAAAAGAGAAAAAGGGATGACCTTCTACACCAGTTGCATCCTTCACCAAGGGATCCTCTCTTGCTAATCCAGTTGACTTGTGACATACTGTATTTTCTGTTTACTATTCGTTGACATAAGCATACACCTCTCTTAAATTTTTTTCAATACCTCTGTTTAATAAAATAAAAAGCTCTAGCACATGAGTGATCCATGCTTCCCTCTGCGAAGAGCCTTTATTTTACTTTTATGTTGAGTCTCCGCCATATTCTTTGAGCACTTTCTTGATAGCATAGTTATAATTCTTAGTGTAACGTGTTTGTCCCAAAGTACGGTTGATTGTGATATACCTTTGATACTTGTATCTTTGATATCTTTACTTCTAGTCTTCCCTTGAACTTCAGAGGTGCCCTGGCATTTATGTTTTGTCCCACATTTAAGGGCAAGCGATATACCACTATATCAGATCCTATTATGAATATTTCAATCTTGCAAATAGTTATGCTTCATGTTGTTTATTATTAATATGTTGTTATCTCTTCATGGTTTGCATAGCTATTAAGTGTCAGTATCTTGCATGTATCTTATCATGAGCATAATTAAGTATTTGATCACATAGTGAGTATATTTACATCATATGAAACAAATGTGTTCGTAAAAGTCTTTTAACGCACTCAGTTGTCACTGAATTGCTTGAGGACAAGCAATAAGCTAAGCTTGGGGGAGTTGATACGTCGAAAACGTATCTCCTTTTCCGAACACTTTCTTATTGTTTTCCTCTACACTTGTGTGTTTTGGATACAATTAACACGGACTAACGCTGTTTTTTTAGCAGAATTACTTTGGTGTCTCGTTTTATGAAGAAAAATCAACTTTCGGGAAACTGCCCAGAAAAGACCCCATTGATGTTTTCACCCCGGAAGACCCCGGGAGCCAGAAGGGGCTAGGAGAGGGGCCACAGGGTGGCCACACCCCCCTGGCGCGGGTCCCCGTGGCCGCGCCAGCATAGGGTGTGGGCCCCCCAGGACCCCCCTCGGACTCCCCTTTCGACTACAAGTAGCCTCCAACCCTAAAACCCGAGGGGGTTCGTCATATTCCACAGAAACACAATAGAGCGCCGCCGCCCCGAACCTCGATTCAGGGATCAGAAGTTCCTGTTCTGGCACCCTGCCGGGACGGGGAAGTGGAGGAGGTCATCTCCATCGTCATCACCAACACCTCTATATCGACAATCCATGTTTCCCCCATCCATGTGTGAGTAATTCCCCGTTGTAGGCTAAAGGGGAATGGTAGGGATTGGATGATATCGTTCATGTAATAATGCCGTGATTGTTAGGGCATGGTGCCTAGTGTTTTCTATTAATGCTATTGACATTGTTGCAACTTGTTATGCTTAATGCTTGCCAGTTTGGGCCCGAGTGCCATGATCTCAGATCTGAACATGTTACTGAATCAAGATGATAATTATTGTTTCTTGATCATACCTGCAAGTTGTTTACACATATTGTTGTCCGGAACCCGAGGCCCCGAAGTGACAGAAATTGGGACAACCGGAGGGGATGGCTGCGATGTGAGGATCACATGTGTTCACGGAGTGTTAATGCTTTGCTCCGGTGTTCTATTAAAAGGAACACCTTAATTACCAGTAGTTCCCTTGAGGCCCCGCTGAAAACGGGCTGGTAGGACAAAAGATGTTGTGCAAGTTCTCATTGCGAGCACGTACGACTATTTACGGAACACATGCCTATGGTTACTTAGTGCTTTGATGCTTTATCTTATTTATCTGCAATGCCCCTGACATGATCATTATTAGAACTTTCTTATCCATGCAACGCCCGTTCATCCATCCCTATGCCTACAGTATTTAATCCCGCTGTTTACTTCAAACACCACTGCTGTTGTTTTCATCTCACTACTGCTATTAGTTCACTACTTCTCCTTCTATAAAACTGTTACTACTGATAAACCACTGCGAACAAAAGAACTTTCAGGTGCAGGTGAATTGACAACGCACTTGTTAAGGCTCACAAATATTCTTTGGCTCCCCTTGTCTCGAATCAATAAATTTGGGTTTTACTTCCCTCGAAGACTGTTGCGATCCCCTATACTTGTGGGTCATCAAGCTGCCCTACGTGATCAAGATTATCTTATTGTAATGCTACATGTTGTGTTTGTTGGGATCCGATGAATATTGAATGCTATATCCAATGATTATCAATCTATCATGTTTTATTCATGTGTATGTTATTTATGATATTGCATGCTATTCGTTATTAGTAGATGCTCTGGCCAAGTAGATGCTAGTAACTCCAAGAGGGAGTATTTATGCTCGATAGTGGGTTCATGTCTCCCTTGCATCTGTGCTCGACTGACAGAAACGTGACAGATGGGGGATGTGCTATTACCATTAGGGATAAAACAACAATGTTTACATTGCTTACATTACACACTTTGTTTAATGCGATTATCTGTTGCTTGCAACTTAATACCCAAAGTTTGCTCGGATGACATTCTGAGGGTGGATTATTAGTCAAATATGTAGTTGGATTACGATCTGTGAATCTTGTTGTAATGCCCTCATGAATCACATAGTAATCATCATGTCATGCATATGCACTACGGTGCAGCCTTTATATCGGTCAATTGCCCAACTGTAATTTGTTTACCCAACATGCTATCTTTATGTTTGGAGAGAGACCACTAGTGAACTGTGGACCCCGGTTCATTTTCCTCATAGTGATAATAAAACCACTGCAATCACTATTTTCATACTATTACTACTGTTTTCTGCAACATACGTTTAACCTCTTTGTTTTCAGCCAAACCGGTGAGATTGACAACCTCACTGCTTCGTTGGGGCAAAGTGATTTGATTGTGTTGTGTAGATTCCACGTTGCTGCTTAAACGGTAGTGAGCCCTGCCAACATCAGTTGCATCAACTTTCGGAAGTGATTTCTTTCTCTTACTAATCGATTCAACCTTGGTTTTTTTCTGAGGGAAAACTTGCTGATGCACTCTTCACACCTTACACTTGGGTTCTCCCAACAAGTGCAAGCCCTGCACCATTGATGATGCCTTGACGTGAGGCTGATGTTGGTAAACCCCAAGATAAAGGTTGTGCAGAGTGTAGCAGCAAGTTTTCCCTTAGAAAAGAAACCAAGGTTGAATCCACCAGTAGGAGGACCAGCAATCTCTGAAGGTTGATGCAGCTGAGGTGGCAGGGCTTACTACTGGTTCAGCAGCATCATAGAACCTACACAACACAATCAAATCACTTTGTCCCAACGTAGCAGTGAGGTTGTCAATCTCACCGGTTTTGCTGAACACAAAGAGGTTAAACGTATGGTGTGGAAAACAATAGGAACAGTATGAAAGCAATGTGAATGCAGTAGGTGTTTTATCGGTATGAGGAAAATGGACCGTGGTCCACAGTTCACTAGTGGTGTCTCTCCGTGAAAGATAAATAACATGTGTGGTGAACAAATTACAGCTGGGCAATTGACACAAATGAAGGCTGCACCGTAGTGCATATGCAAGACATAAATATTACTATGTGATTCATGCGGGCATTACAACAAAATACATAGACCGTCATCCAACTACATCTATGACTAATAATCCACCCTCCGAATATCATCCGAACAAATGTTGGGTATTAAGTTGCAAGCAGCAGATTATCGCAGTAAGCAAAGTGTGCAATATAAACAATGTAAACTAAGTAAACACCATTGTTTTCTCCCTAATGGCAACAACACATCCTCCATCCTTCATGTTTCTGTCACTCAAGCATAGATGCAAAGGAGGCATGAACCCACTATCGAGCATCTACTAATAAAGGAGAGCATGCAAGATCATAAATAACATAAGCATGAAGATAACATGATAGATTGATAATCAGAAGACATAGCATTCAACATTCATCAGATCCCAGCAAACACAACATGTAGCATTACATAAGTATGATCTCAATCATTTGAGGCAACTCACGAGATCTAAACATGAACTACAAAGTGGAGAGAACAACCATATAGCTACTGCTATGGACCCGTAGTCCAGGGATGTACTACTCACGCATCACTTCGGAGAAAAGCATGGTGGTGTAGAACCCTCCGGTGATGAATTCCCCTCCCGGCAGGGTGCTGGGGAGAGCTCCAGAACCCTCCTGATCTCGGGATGACGATGAAGGCGGCCTCGGGTGTTTTTCGGGACGAAGTGGTATATCTTTAGGGTTTACGTCTCTGGGGGTATAAATAGGCGAAAGGGCAAAGGCGGCGGAGGCCTGGGGGGCCCCATACCACCCCATGGCGCGGCCGGGGGGAGCGCGCCGCCCTATGGGGTGGGCCCCCTATGGCCCCCCTCCGGGTCTCTTCGGGACTGTGTGGAACCTTCGGGAATTCTAGGACCTCCGGACTTCGAATTTTCTAATTCCGAGAATATTTCCAGAACAACTTTTCTTAAACAAAAAACAGCAGAAAACAGGGAACTGGCTCTGTGGCATCTTGTCAATAGGTTAGTCCAGAAAATGGATAAAAATGACATAAAGTGTATAGCAAACATGTGGGAAACAACATGGAACATCAGAAATTAAGGATACGTTTATGACATATCAACATCCCCAAGCTTAGTTCCTACTCGTCCTCGAGTAGGTAAACGATAAAAACACATAATTTCTGAGGTGGCATGCTACCAACATAAACTTGATCATCAATAATGTAAAATCATAAGTAAGATGAGATCATAGAACTTAAACACAAGCATGATAAATAGAATTTTAATAATAAAGCATAGCAATCACCTTGCATCATGAGAAGTAAAACAAATAAAAGATCATGAATAACAATGCAACGAAAGATATACGTTTGTTTCAAGTATAGAGAAAACATGGCAAAGTTATATTTTGCTAGTCCTTAAGAGTGGGGCAAAACATAAATGCCAGAACACATTCAAAGTTCATGAGGAAGACTAGAACAAATAATTAGAGAACAAGAAATAACATATCATGAATCAATTAATAATGTTTCTAGGACAAATGCACATAAAACTCAGAATGGCAACTATGCTCTCTCAACCGTGCATAAAGTTAGAAGATGGAGACTCAACATAAAAGTAAACGAAAGGCCCTTCGCAGAGGGAAGCATGGATCACTCATGTGCTAGAGATTTTATTTTATTAAAGAGAGGTATAAAAAACATTTTTAAGAGAGGTGTATGCTTATGTCAACGAATGCTAAACAGAAAATACAGTACGTCACAAGCCAACTAGACTTCACAAGAGAGGCTCCCATAGAAGGATGCATCTGGGAAGAAGGTCATCCCTCTTTCTATTTTGTTTACACAAGTATGCTTTGACTGATAAATCAGGGGCAAAAATAGTGAAGAAAATTTGTTGTTATTAATTTGGGGCTGGGCACCCCGCTGCCAGCTCTTCTATCATTGGACAAGTGGTTGAAGCCACTAGTCCAGGGTGTGAAAGTCCAATCAACAAGGGAGATAAAGATTCTATATTTACGTCCTCATGAGTTAAAACAGGAGTGCAAAACAGGAGTAATTTTGAAAGTTTTAAAGGTAACACATGAGAAATTTACTTTGGAGTGGCGGTTAAATACCACATGTAGGTAGGTATGGTGGCCACAATGGGAAAAACTTTGGTTTTTGGGAGTTGGATGCATGATTAGAGCTCATACTCAGTACAGGTGGAGGCTAGCAAAAGACCGGGAGCGACAAATCAAGAGAGACTAAGAGCCACAATCATGCATAGAGACATAAACATAAGTGGTACCACAAGTTAAAAAACTAAATGATAATGGAGACTATTAGTGGCTGTTTCGTAGTCATAAACATGGTGTGAGCATGCGCGAAGTCAACCAAATAAAACATTCAAATGATAACACCATAAATTTATGCTTCAATATGACAAGAACACCTCATGATTCTTTCAATGGCACATTAAACACTCTCAGATATTTGAGGATAATAATGCTACTAAATAACCAGAAGGCTTTAGAATTAAAATAATATCTAGCATGATATGAAAAATTCTAGCCACAGTCTATACAAGCTTCTACTTGCATCGTTATAAATTCTACCTCAAGCAATAGTTTCTTTTCCCAACAAGCACCATACAAAATATGCTTTAACAAAAACTCTCTAAATTATACAACAAGCAAACCTGATAGTACTCACATAACACTACTAAAACTAACAACTCTAAATAAGAGATGTAATGAAAATAAGAGCTAAACAGGAATTTTTGCAGCAACTAGAAGAAAAACTAAGAATAGTAGCATGGCAAGTATTCAAACGAAAAGGCGGAGCGTGTATCTCTCCCAAACAAGGAATTATAGGGTACAACTATATTATTTCAGCAAGAAAAACAAAAGAAAACAAAATAAAAACAAACATACGCTCCAAGTTAACTTCATATGATGGGACCGTATAAAAATATAGTTTCACTAGAAGTGACCTGATAGATTGTTAATGAAGAAGGGGATGCCTTGGGTATCCCCAAGCTTAGATGCTTGAGTCTTCTAAAAAATGCTTGGATTATCCAAGGGTGCATCCCCAAGCTCTGAACTTGCACTCTTCTTGATGACATATATCACCCTCTTCTCTTGACCCTTGAAAACTTCCTTCACACCACACTCAAAGATTAATTCGCATTAGAGGGTTAGTGCAATAATAAAAAATCCATGGGTTCTGTATGGAAAAAGTGATATTGATACTTTTAAACATTAGATACATCCACTTATGTTTCATGAAGAAAATAAATCCACATGACATCGCAAAAGGGCAAATGCAAGAAAAATGGAAGAACGTGTCAAAACCAGAATGTTCTGTCAAGACGAATTATTTCGGGGCACTTATATTGCTCAGATCGAAAAACTGAAAGAACAAAAAAGTTGCGTAATTAGTCGAGGAATAAGCACAAGAAATTTCAGGACATTCTTATTTTTCTGTGAATTGTACGATTTTCTATGATGGACAACAGAAATCTGTTTCCTGCGCAGAAATCCGAAAACCAACTCCAACTCTCGTCAGAAACCTTACTTGGAATTACTAAAACATGAAAAGGAAGATATAAAGCATTTTCTACATAAGTATACAACCCCTTGATTCAAATAAAACAGAGAAAAACAAAGCAAAAATAAAACCATGAGTTATCTCCCAAGAAGTGTTTTTCTTTAACGCCTTTTAGCTAGGCCCAGAAAAGTGGAATCAATATTTTCGAGTGAAGAAGCATCCTAATTGTAACTCATGAGAATAATGGAATAAAAAGGCAACTTCATTCTATTTCTAGGAAAGTGTTCCATACCTTTCTTGAGTGGGAACTGAAATTTAATATTCCCCTCTTTCATATCAATAACAGATCCAACAGTTCTAAGAAAAGGTCTTCCCAAAACAATTGGACAAGAAGCATTGCATTCAATATTCAAGACAACAAAATTAATGGGTAAAAGAGTATTATTAACCATGATAAGAACATCATCAACTCTCCCCAAAGGTTTCTTTCTAACATTATTAATAAGACGAACATCCAAATAACAAGGTTCCAATGGTGGTAAATCAAGAATATCATAGAGTTTCTTGGGCATAATAGAGATACTAGCACCAAGATCACATAGAGAATTGCAATCAAAACCATTCACTTTGATTTTAATAATAGGTTCCCAACCATCATCTAGCTTCCTAGGGATAGAGACTTCACATCTTAGTTCATCCTCTCTAATTTGCATGAGAGCATTTGTAATATGTTTTGTGAAAGCCATATTCATAGCACTAACATTAGGACAACTAGAAAGCTTTTGTAAGAACTTAATCACTTAAGTTATGTTGAAATCATCAGTGTCAAGATCATTTTTATCAAAGATAATGGGACCATTGTCTCTCATATTTTAAAAAAATTCAGCACTTTTATCAGGAACATTTTTAGCAGTTTCAGGCAGTTTTGCATTTTTAATAGCAGAAGTGGGAGTGTTTCCAACACCAATTACTTTACCATTGACAGTAGAAGGTTTTCTAGAATCAGAAGCTTCAATTTTACTAGTGGTGGTAATGGTGCAAACATTAGCTATATTATTCATTCTAGCTATTTCATCTTCTCTTTCCCATCTAGCATGCAATTCAGCTAACATCCTAACATTATCATCAATTCGAATTTGGATAGCATTAGAAGTTTTAATTTCTTTAACATCATGAGGCATAACCTTTATTTTCAGAAAATAAACATCAAGAGCAAGGCTATCAACTTTAGAAGCAATAACATCAATTTTGCCAAATTTTTCCTCAACAGATTTATTAAAAGCAGTTTGTGTACTAATAAAACTTTTAAGAACGTTCTCAAGATCAGAGGGTACACTTTTATTGTTTTTGTAGGAATTACCATAAGCATTGCAATTATTGGGAGGATATGGCCTATAATTGTTGCTACCAAAATTATTCCTATAAGCATTGGTGTTGAAATTATTATTTTTAATGAAATTCACATCAACATTATCTTCTTAAGCAACCAAAGAGGATAAAGGAACATTATTTGGATCAATAGGAGCATCGCCATTCACAAGCATAGACATAATAGCATCAAGTCTATCACTCAAAGAGGAGGTTTCTTCAACATAATTTACCTTCTTACCAGTTGTAGCTCTCCTAGTGTGCCATTGGGAATAATTTAACATCATATCATCAAGAAGCTTTGTTGCCCAAGTTAATGGACATAAAGGTTCCTCCAGCAGCTGAATCCATAAGGTTTCTTGAAGAAAAACTCAGACCTGCATAAAAGGTTTGGATGATCATCCAAGTAGTCAGCCCATGAGTGGGACAATTCTTTACTAAAGATTTCATTCTTTCCCAAGATTTCGCAACATGCTCATTATTGTCACGACCCCGGACCCAGAGATATACATACTGTTATGTGCTCCTAGACATGGACTCACAAGGGCTTCAGGGTTACCAGCCCCGGCCGCAACAAACAACGGCAGGCAGACTGGATTCATCGGCACGTAGTCCGGATCCCCAGTCTACTACTCCTTGTATCCATGCTAGTCATAACCAACTATGCATATCAAAGCGTCCACGAATCGTATGAAACTGAAGGAAATGGGACCAAAGCTATACAGAGCTGCTATGTGTCCAGAAAGTGCAACAACAATCGAGGGTTACTGGGGTTACCTCGCCCCAGGCCGATCACATCGACAGGCGGGCTCGGACATGGATCATCGGCTCCACAACCCCTCAACTGCGAAAACTATGCAGGCATAGCCAAAACTGTATAACAACGAGCTCGAAACCAACAACCGATCAAAGCAATACTCTAAACATTGAAGTTGTATTAAACAGGTGTTACTAGAGTAGCTGTACAAACAACGGTCACACGACCCAACATTACATCAGACAACGGAAGGCAAATTATGTTGCTAATCAACAAGAACCAAAAAGGCCTAAGAGGCCGCAACATAAGGCGACGTCCCAGCCCATAGATTCCAGGCTGCTACCTGGGAACCCCAAACTACTCGTCGATGTCCATGTTGAACCACCACTGAAGTGACAAACTCCACCTGAACCAAATTAAGCAAAGCTGAGTACGGGAGGTACTCAACAAGACTTAGTTAACCTATTATATATCTGCTATCTTCAGAAAGGGTTTTATGAAGGCTGATTTGCGTAAAGCAATCTTTGTTTTCCAAATCGAGGAAGAATAGCACGTCTCATAGAAGGTTTTCAAAACAGATGAGAAACTCACTACTGTAATCATCATCATTTCAAACCACCAACATCAATTCCCAGCATCTCACATGCTACAAGGATCACCCCTCTCGGCGTCTCCGAGGAGGCACCCTTCATCTATTGCATCCATGCTTTGTCAACATCTTTTACGCCACGTTCAAGTTATCTATGGCCACGTGACATTCACCAGGTCGTCCTTAACCGTGGACACGGCTTTCCGAAAGATTTATCCCTGCAGGGTGGTACACTTTACCCACACGTACCATCCGACTCTTAACGCCACATGTATGCTCGTCCATGGAGCGCGGCAGAGGGTGGTTGGCCACGACCTTTACCTTGTCGATCCCTATCCATGAGTCAACCCAAACAGGGCCACCCCATCAACAGGGAGTTGGCCACCTCCTGACGACACCTGTTCTGTGAGTCGGGATCAAGATCCGTGTACGTCCATCACTTGTCCCGGTCATGCCCTAAACACCTCCAAAAGGTTTTTAACTCACACGCAGATGGAAATCCCAAACTACGTGACTCACGGATAGAACCAAACAAGTTAGTTAGTCGAGCGCGGTCTGTTAGGCCCCACGTGTGGTTGCACGCTCAGTCTTGGTTTCAGCGGCGAGACCTTACTCCTAGGGTTGGCAAGTACAGGACAAACAACCACTTCCCAAGTGGCCTCCCGTCCAAGCCTTAGTCAAGTTAACCACAGAGTGCTCATCTTACCACGTCATCATATCATACTAGGTTATCGCAGCTCTGATTCATCAACCGGATGGAGCAGAGGTAACAAACATATGAAACTAAGCGGTAGCAGATATGAGGCTCTAGCGATACGCACAAGCAAATCTATGGCGGCTAGGAGCAGTGGATCAGGTCATTGTGGCAATGCAGTATATAGGTGAACTATATCTAGTAGCATCAAATACTTTAGAATCGAATGCAAAGTACGAGAATCAAATGTTGTTGGAAAACATATATGAGCAGATAAGAGGTTATGCTTGCCTTGGTTATAAGAAAACCAGATAAACTCTTCAGGAATAAGTGCTTGACTTGTCGGTTAGGATCAAGTATTCGTCATTGGAGATGTTGGCCTTCACTTCGGAGTCGCGTTCTACCGAGGGGGAAACAACACCGAAAGAGAAGTAACAATCAACACATGCCATCGATGCAATGCACAACATGTATGAATGAGCAAGTTAATGCACTGAAATAAATCCCTAAGCATGATCGTTGGGTTGCTAGGGTTCATATGTCAGTTATGCAATTTACTGGAATTTGCCCGAAATGGACCCCGGAGGGGCGATTCGGGTGATTATGAAAGTAGGTACCATTTTAGAAGCTCAAATGGGGTGGAAAACACCATAACTAGATTCCAATTGTCATTTTTAGCAATTTGATATATAACTTTTAATTTTCTAATTTTATTGAATAAAAACTTATTTTTCTATTTTAAAAGATTAAACGACATTAAATAAATGCTCATTTTTGGACTTTCTCAAACATGTGTAAATATTACATAAACAGGTAGATTATATTTTTATGAACATTTTGGTACCTTCCTTTTATTTTTCTGAGGTATAAAACAAAACTTATTGATTTTACAATTATTAAACATTTTCTGTAATTGTAAAAAAAATTCTGGAAAACAAATAAACAAGGTTATGACGTGATGATGACGTCGCTGTGACGTTAGCGACGGCCGGAAAGCCACTGCCGGCGAGCAATCGCTTGACAGGGCACGAATTGGGCCGCGTGATTTTGTGCATTCGAAGGAGGGGTGCACAGTGAACCAAATGGTGGTGGCGGGGCGACCTAATTGTCGCCGGAGAGCTGCCGGCGGTGAGGTCTGCGGCGGCCGGACATGGCAAACGACGACAACAAGCTACGATGCACGGGGGGAAGCGCAGGGGCGACTTGAAAGCTCACCAGAACACCGTGATCGAGCGGAGGTGGTCTAGGAGGGGCGGTGAGGCCGTGGTCGACGGCGAGCTTGCAAAACGGCGGCGGCCGGACTCGGAAACGACTCGTCGATCCGCGCTGTCCTTGGCTTCCGAGCTCGCGTGGCTCGACGGGGACGTAGAGGGAAGCTCGGCGGGGCCACTAGCGTGCACGGAGGGGCGCGGGGGTGGCCTGAACGACGGCAAATCGACGGCGGTCGCGAGACAGAAGGTTAGGGTTTGGGTTCTGTGCGGGGAAAACAGAGAGGAAGAGGCGATGGCGCGTGGGGCGAGCGAGTAGAGGAGGTTGAGGACGCCTCCTCGTACTCCTTATCCTCGCGGAGAAGCAGGAGGTGGCACACGGAGCCGTCGGCGAGCGTCTCTCCTTCTGGCAGGAGGAGGAAGACGATAAACAAGGCAGTTTTGCGAAAACCCCCCGAAAGAAACAGAAACTGCAAAAAGGTCCTTTTCCCTTTAAAAACAGATCTGAAAGCAAACTTTTGAGGGCCTTTTTGAACTCAGAAAAATTGGCAAAAATAGTTTTTGAAAAGCTCATAAAATTCCAACCTTGCCATGTTTTTCTTTTGTGAAATTTAATTATTTTCCAATACAAGATTTTGGAAACCAAAATAAGTACTATTTGTGGGATTTTGTCAAACCATTTAAATTCATTATTTAAATTGGTTGAAACATGATTTAAATTTTTGTTTCATGCATGTATGAGATGAACACAACACCACACACCCTAATTAGCAAAACTGGGATGTTACAATTATCAAGTTGCTTAAAATTCATAATGCTACTTCTTAAAGATATAGTCTTAGCAGGACGATAATATTTTCCAAAGAAAGCATCTCTACACTTAGTCCAAGAATCAATACTATTTCTAGGCAAAGGCAACAACCATTCTTTAACTCTTCCTCTCAAAGAGAAAGGAAACAATTTCAGTTTAATAATATCTCCATCTACATCTTTATATTTTTGCATCTCACATAGTTCAACAAAATTATTAAGATGGGCAGCAGCATCAGTACTAACACCAGAAAATTGGTCTCATAACAAGGTTTAACAGGGCATGCTTTATCTCATAAAAATTAGCAGTAGGAGCAGGTGGAGAAATAGGTGTGATAATGAAATCATTGTTGTTGGTGCTAGTAAAGTCACACAACTTAGTGTTCTCAGGAGTAGTCATTTTAACAAGACTAAAAAAAGGAATAAAACTACATCTAGAATAAGAACTATTTTTTTGTGTTTTTGATAAAGAGAAGCAAACAAGACAAAATAAAATAAACTATGCAAAACAAAAACAAAGGAAAGAGTTTGGAAGTGAGAGACCCCCCCTTGCAGAAATTCTCTTCCTACCCGGCAACAGCGCCAGAAAACTTGTAGATGGCGTGTAGTTGACGGGAGACTTCTTGCTGATGATGACTTTGAAATCCCCCGCAACGGTGCCAGAAAACTTGTTGATGATGCCTTGACGTGAGGCTGACGTTGGTAAACCCCAAGAGAAAGGTTGTGAAGAGTGTAGCAGCAAGGTTTCCCTCAGAAAAGAAACCAAGGTTGAATCCACCAGTAGGAGGACAAGCAATCTATGAAGGTTGATGCCGCTAAGGTGGCAGGGCGCACTACCGGTTCAGCAGCACCGTGGAACCTACACAACACAATCAAAGCACTTTGTCCCAGTGTAGCAGTGAGGTTGTCAATCTCACCGGTTTTTCTGAACACAAAGAGGTTAAATGTATGTTGTGGAAAACAATAGGAAAACAGTAGGAACAGTACGAAAGCAGTGTGAAAGCAGTAGGTGTTTTATCAGTATGAGGAAAATGGACCGGGGTCTGTCGAGACATCGTAGTAGAGTTCATAGACGGGGGTGCCATGAGTCTACAGGTAGAGACGTGGGGGGGGGGCGTAGTAGTACGACAACCAGGGACACCAAATTTACCCAGGTTCGGTACGTCACAACTAGGCGGCGTTCCTACTCCTGCAATCTCACTAAATCAGGGTTGAAGCCTGAAGTATACAAAGTACAATGTGAGTAGGGTTTCGCTAACTCGGCGAGGATCAACTTCTCGGCGAGTAGGCTTCTATCTAATTGTCTCTGTTCTTCTTCTCTTCCGTCCGGCTTTATATAAATAGCCAGGTTAGGGCTTACAGAAAGGAAACCTAGAAGACTACGGAAAGTATCTAACTTGGAAAGCAAGAATCCTCCTTCTACTCCTAGACGCACCAATTTGGGCCGTGGTCCGGGTTCTTCTAGAATCCGTCTTCTGCGCGTCAGCTTACTGGGCCGCCTAATGGAATGTGGTCCATTACCAAAAGGCCACCCTGGTAATCCGACTCTTTAGGACAATGCCGGATATACCCCTAATTGGTACATATCCGACAGGGTCCATAGTTCACTAGTGGTTTCTCTCCATGAAAGATAAATAACATGTGTGGTGAACAAATTACAGTTGGGCAATTGACAGAAATGAAGGCTACACTGTAGTGCATATGCAAGACATAAAGATTACTATGTGATTCATGCGGGCATTACAACAAAATTCATAGACCGTCATCCAACTTCATCTATGACTAATAATCCACCCTCCGAATATCATCCAAACAAACGTTGGGTATTAAGTTGCAAGCAACAGATTATCGCAGTAACAAAGTGTGTAATGTAAACAATGTAAACTAAGTAAACACCGTAGTTTTCTCCCTAATGGCAACAACACATCCTCCATCCGTCACGTTTCTGTCACTCGAGCACATATGCAAATGAGACATGAACCCACATACTCCCTCTTGGATTTATTAGCATCTACTTGGCCAGAGCATCTACTAATAAAGGAGAGCATGCAAGATCATAAATAACATAAACATGAAGATAGCATGATAGACTGATAATCAGAAGACATAGCATTCAACATTCATCAGATCCCAGCAAACACAACATGTATCATTACATAAAGATGATCTCGATCATGTGAGGCAGCTCACGAGATCTAAACATGAGGTTCAAAGTGGAGAGAACAACCATCTAGCTACTGCTATGGACCCGTAGTCTAGGGATGAACTACTCACGCATCACTTCGGAGGAGGGCATGGTGGTGTAGACTCCTCCGGTGATGAATTCCCCTCCCGAAAGGGAGCCGGGGAGAGCTGCAGAACCCTCCCGATCTCGGGATGACGATGACGGTGGCCTCGGGTGTTTTTCGGGACGAATTGGTATATCTTTAGGGATTACGTATCGGGGGGTATAAATAGGCGAAAGGGTAAAGGCGGTGGAGGCCTGGGGGCCCACACCACCCCATGGCGCGGCCGAGGGGCGCGCTGCCCTATGGTGTGGCCCCCCTGTGGCCCCCTCCGGGTCTCTTCGGGACTCCCTGGAACCTTCGGGAATTCTAGGATCTCCGGACTTCGAATTTTCCAATTCTGAGAATATTTCGAGAACAACTTTTCTGAAACAAAAAACAGTAGAAAACAGGGAACTGGCTCCGTGTCATCTTGTCAATAGGTTAGTCCAGAAAATCGATAAAAAATGACATAAAGTGTATAGCAAACATGTGGTAAACAACATGGAACATTAGAAATTAAGGATACGTTTATGACATATCAACCATCAAGCTTTTCTGGCGCTGTTGCCGGGGAGAAAGGGGATTTCTGCAAGGGGATTCTCTCACTTCCAATCTCTTTACTTCGTTTTAGTTTTGCTTAGTTTATTTTATTTTGTGTTATTTGCTTATCTATATATAAAAAAGTTCTTATTATAGTTGTTATCCTGTTTTTTGTCTTGCTCTTTTTACTTGCTTTATGATGCTTGCTATCAATGGTTGATTTCTTTGGGTTCACGGAAGAACAACAAAAATATTATAAGGAACACCGCTTGTCACAAAAAAGGATACACTTATGGGAGCAAATTAATAAATTGCATAACTATGCTAAAAACTTGTGCTCTACTTACAATGTTACTTATTGCTTTGATAAATCTTGTTGCTGAGTATAATGATAATTTTGCCATAACTTCTTACGTTAAGGGGAATTGTGACTTTTATGATTTGTAACAAACTGAAGAATTTATTGCTTGGAAGGGTGCATTCAAAATTGCTTATTTACTTGAAAATATGGATGATGCACATTATAAATATGAGATTTATGCTATACTTGAATATTGCTTTGATAATTACAAGGATTGTAATTACTACATACTTAAATGTCTTAATAGATTCTCTCCCCCAAAGGAGGAGACTAATGCCTTGCAAGTGCATATGGAAGAAGAAATTGTTGAATCTGGAAGCTCATTGGATGAAAAAGAGGAGGAGAGTGATGATCAAGAGGAGGAAGAATGGAGTAACTACCCATGTCTACCTCCCAATGAGAGTAACTATTTAAATCATACCTTATTTGATTGCTCACCATGCTTACCAAAGGAGGATGAGGGTTATAGTGATAATTGTGATGATCCTATTGACTCTTTTGAAATATCCCTTTTTGATGAAATTGATACTTGCTACACTTGTGACCTTGATACTACTATGAATGAAACTTGTGATAATGATATTGATACTTTTATTTATGATAACACATGCTAATTTGTTAAATCCTATGATAATCCTCTATTTGTTCCAACTATTGATATGCATGATAATGAGTAAGTTTGTTTAGAAAATTTATATGATAATGCTCTAGATGATGGTACTATGTTACTTGATTTTATAAATTATAATGCTACTGAAAGTGGGATTGCTATAATGTGTCCCATACCTTTTAATAGTGACCAATCATCTTAGTTTGCTATTGCTAAAAGTGGGAAAGAAAAGGTCTTTATTTTAAATTTTGATCCCAATATTTTTGAACTTGATATGAATTGTGTGCTTTTAGACCATGACAAACATGCTTTATGTGATAATTATGTTGTTGAGTTTGTTCATGATGCCACTGAAAATTAGTATGAGAGAGGAAAATATGGTTTTAGGAATTTTCATGTTACTAAAACATCTCTCTATTTGTTGAAAGTTTTGAGATTGCTCTTGTTCTACCTTCCCATGATTTCTAGTTTGAGCTTCTTTAATTTGTTTCTTTACAAGATTCCTATGCATAGGACGTGAGTTAGAATTAAATTTGTTTTATACTTGCTTCTTGGTGCTCTCTTTTGCTTAATTCATATTTCTTATGTGAGCATCTTTTTTCTTTCTGTGCCTAGCTGAAAGGCGTTAAAGAAAAGCACTTCTTGGGAGATAACCCATGTTTTTTTTGCATTGTTTTTCTCTGTTTTATTTGATTCAAGGTGTTGTATACTTCTTTAGCAACTTCTTTTTATCTTTATTTTCATGTATTAGTTGTGCCAAGTAAAGTTTCTAGTGGAAGTTGGTGTTAGTTTTGGATTTCTGCGCAGGAAACATATTTCTGCTGTTCACCGTAAATTCCATATAAAATCACAGAAATATCAAAATGACTTGCATATTTTTGTGCTTATTCCTTAGCTAATTCCGAAACTTAAGTGCACTGATTTTTTTTGTCTTTACAGACCGTTCTGGTTTTGACATATTCTGCCTTTTTATTTGTATTCTCTCCTTTACTATGTCAAGTGGATTTGTTTGCTTCACGAAACATCAGTGGTTGTAGCTAATGTTTAAAAGTATGAATAACGCGTGTGTCCATTCAGAACACGTGAATTTTTTATTGTGCACTAACCCTCTAATGCGAATTACTTTGAGTGTGGTGTGAAGGAAGTTTTCAACGGTCAAGAGAAGTGGGTGATATAATGTGATCAAGAAGAGTGTAAAGAAAAAGCTTGGGGATTCCCCCGTGGTTCATCCCAGAAAATTTTAAGAAGACTCAAGCGTCTAAGCTTGGGGAAGACCAAGGCATTCCCTTCTTCATCAACAATTTATCAAGTCACTTTTAGTGAAACTATATTTTTATTCGGTCACATCATATGAATTTTACTTGGAGCATCTGTTTATTTTTTCTTTTGTTTTCCTTGCTGAAATAAATATAGTTGGAACCTAGCATTCTTGTGTGGGAGAGACACGCTCTGCTTTTTCATGTGAATACTAGTTATGCTCGTATTCTTAGTTTTTCATCTAGCTGCTATAATCCTTTTAGTTCTTGTTTTTTCATGCATCTCTTATTCAGAGATGTTAGTTTTAGTAGAGTAGTATTAGTACTGTCTTGTTTCATTTCTATATCATTTGTAGAGTTTGTGTTAAAATATATATGAATGGTGCTTGGTGGAAATAGAAAATGCTACATGTGGTAGATGGTATAACGGAAAAAACTTGCATATTCTTGTAGATCAAAAACAGTTTCACTTGATTATTTTCTTTTGTTTTGAGATATTAATATACTTAATGGTAAATTTGCTTGTTTAGTAGAGCAAAAAACAATTAATGGTTGGTCTAAAAGCTTGAAACTATGCCACACTCGAATAACCAGTTCATGGGATAATGGTATATGACTTCCTTTGCTGATAGCAATTGTGATGGATTTTTTTACGCGCAACGGTCGGGGTAGCCAACAGTGACTTGTCACTGCCATGGACCCTCTTGGAGTGATTTTCAATATGCCTTGTAAGATCATGATTTTAATTGTAATCTTTTAACTTGTGAGTTCTATGTTACGGTTTTCGGGAACTTCCATCATCCATATTTGCTAGCCCCTTCGGTACTGTGCATTGCTCATTCTCACATTGATAGTTGCTGCAAACTTCGCAGTGCATCCAAACCCCGTGGGAGAACTTTGTTCTTCTACACATAAGCCAAAAATTATCTTCCTCAAAACAGCCACCATACCTACCTATTGATACATCCAAAACGTATCTCCTTTTCCAAACACTTTTGTTATTGTTTCCGTGTAAACTCGTGAGTTTTTTATGCAAATAACACGGACTAACGCTGTTTTCAGCAGAATTACCCTCAGAAAAATCAACTTTAGGGAAATTGCCCAAAAAAAGATCCCAATGACCTTATTTCACCCGAAGACCACCGGAGCCAGAACGAGACCTATAGGGGCGCAAGGAGGGCCCCACGCCACCCCTAGGCTCGCCCCTAGATCGCGCCACCAGGTGGTATGGCTGCTCCAGGAACCCCCTCGGGCTCCCCTTTTTTCATATTCCAGAGAAACACACCCGAGCATCGTCGCCGCCTCGAAACCTAATTCGGGGATCAGAAGTTCTTGTTCTAGCACCCTGCCGGGACGGGGATTCGAAGGAGATCATCGCCATCGTCACTGCCACCACTTCTTCATCAACCATCCATGATTCCCCCACCCATGTGTGAGTAATCCCCACTGTAGGCGGAGAGGTATGGAAGGGATTGAATTATATCGTTCATGTAATAATGCGAGATTGTTAGGGCATAGTACCTAACATCCGTTGTTAGTGCTATATACCGTTGTTGCAACTTTTTATTCTTAATGCTTCTCACTAGGGACCGAGTGTCATGATCTCATATCTAAACATGTTATTGATTCATGAGTATAATTATGTTTCTTGATCATATTTGCAAGTTGTTTACACATGTCGATGTCCGGAACCCGAGGCCCAAAAGTGACAATAATTGGGACAACCGGAGGGGATGGCTGCGATGTGAGGATAACATGTGTTCACAGAGTGTTAATGTTTTGCTCTGGTGCTTTATTAAAAGGAGCACCTTAATTACCAGTAGTTTCCCTTAAGGCCCCGCTGCAAACGGGCTGGTAGGACAAAAGATGTTGTGCAAGTTTCTCATTGTAAGCACATATGACTATATTGGAACACATGCCTATGGTTTGCCTAAAACTTGGATGCTTTCTTATTATCTATCTGCAATGCCCACGTTATTATTACTACATGAATTATCTTATTCATGCAACGGCCGTTCATCCATTCTCTATTCCTACGGTAATTTAATCCTGCTATTTTCACGATTGCTACGGATGTTTTGACGATTGCTACTATTTTACTCATGCTGTTATTTTACTACTGCTGCTGCTATAAAACCGTTACCACTGATAAATTGTTGTGAGAAAGTCTACTTTCAGGTGCAGCTGAATTGACAACTCATTTGTTAAGGCTTATAAATATTCTTTGGCTCCCCTTGTGTCGAATCAACAAATTTGGGTTTTACTTCCCTCGAAGACTGTTGCGATCCCCTATACTTGTGGGTTATCAAGACTATTTTCTGGCGCCGTTGCGGGGAGCATAGCTTTATTTATTTGCTCACTTGAACGTGATATTGTTTGCTGCAAGCTTTTCATCATGGGAAAACTCGTGATGGGAAGGTCCCCATATTACCATCTAGTACAAGGAAAGGTACAACTCTGAACACCTCTGTTGCTCTTGATTCACCATCTGTTATGAGTAAGCTTCTTACACCGCCATATGCTTCACACACTGTTGAGTCTGAAAATGCTTCTGATACTTTTGGTGATGATTCTACTGTTCTTGATGATACTGGTTCACTAGGTTCTTTCCTATATGCTACAATTGCTAAATCCAAACAAATTGATAGTGCTGAAATTCATGTTGAAAATGCTAGTACACATGTTAATTCACCTGAGTCTATTGATGATCTTGATGAAACTTATATTAAACTCAATGATGAATTTATTGAAGAACTTCAAGCTACTACTAGTGCAAGTGCTCTTAAGAGTATTCCCAACATGCTGATATGCAAAGAATTTTCAATTTTAAACAAATTGAAGAAGAAAATTTGCCTGAATCTTGGTCAAGGTTTTGTTCTTTAATAAGAGCTTCCTGGAAATCCATTACCTAAAAATGAGCTCTTAGGTATATTTTATAATGGACTAACTGTTTAATCTAGGACACACCTGGATAGTTGTGTTGTTTGTGTTTTTAGCAAAAGAACTCCAGAATAAGCTGAGGAATTACTTGCCAATATAAGCAAGAACCATGCTGATTGGACTATACTTGAGCCTACACCAACACCTATACCAACACCCAAGAAGAGGGGAATGATTGAACTAAATGATGAAGTGATGAAGGAAGCCAAGAAATCTCTTAAAGAGAGGGGTATTAAATCTGAAGATGAGAAGAATTTACCTCCTATAGAAGAATTATGTAAGCCAATTCCTCACCCATCCACAGTTGAGGTACAATCCCTCCAGTATTTTGATAATAGAGATATTCCCTATTCTAAACCACCTGATCAATGCTTAGATGAATTTGATAATTATGTTGTTAAGCAAAATAATTTTAATATGAGAATGCAAAATCATCTAATGGAAACCTCTAGAGCTATTGAAAATTTGCATGCTATTATTGAGAGAACCTCTAATGATGTTAAAATGCTTGTTAAACATTTTCATATGGTTCAAACTCAAATTGATCAACTTACTAAAGTGCAAAAAGATTTGCTAGCTAATGCTTCTAGAGAAAAACATGTTTGTGAAATAATTACTAGAAGTGGTATTTCTACTAAGGATCCCTTGTATATATCCAGAAGGACATCCTAAAAGAATTGAACAAGATTCTCAACAACCTAAAAGCAATAGTTCTCCTTCCAAGAAAAAGAAGAAGAAACATAAAACTGTTGTAGAATCTCCTGAAACTATTAAAGATCCTAACAGTATATCTATTCCTGATGCTGAAACTGAAAGTGGTAATGATAAAAGTGATGCTTCTGATAAACAGGAAACTAAAGTTGAACCTGATAAGCAAACTAAACTGCAAAGTACACCAAGGAGGATTTCATTGCTAATAAACATGGTAAATAAAGAGAATCTTGGGTACAAAAACCAATTCCTTTTCCTTATAAGAAACATAAATCAAAGGAAGATGAACATTATAATAAATTTCGTGAGTGGATGAAACCTTTTTTTTGCAAATTCCTTTGACTGGTGCTATTAAACTGCCTCCTTATTCGAAATACATGAAAGATATTGTCTCTAACAAAAGTAAAATTCCTAATGACGAAATTTCCACTATGCTTGCTAATTAATCTTTTAATGGTAAGGTTCCAAGGAAGCTTGGAGATCCTGGTATACCCACTATTTCATGTTCAATTAAAAATAATTTTGTTAGAACTGCTTTATGTGACTTGGGAGCAGGAGTTAGTGTTATGCTTTTCTCTCTTTATAAGATACTCTCTTTGGAGAAATTGATACACACTGATATATCCTTGCAAATGGCTAATAAATATAATGCTATTCCTGTTGGTATATGTGAGAATGTTCCTATTCAAGTGGCTAACAATTGTTTGATATTAACTGACTTTGTTGTGTTGGAAATGCATGTATGTCTATTATTCTTGGGAGACCTTTTCTTAACACTGCAGGGGCTGTTATTGATTGCAACCAAGGAAAAGTAACTTTTAATGTTAATGATAAAGAGCATACAGTTTATTTTCCCAAGAAGATTTATAGAAGATATGGTCTAAATTCAATTGAAAATATTGAGACCATCAAGATTGGAGAATTCTATTGTCCTATTCCAGTGCCACCAAAAGAATATGAAATTATTATGATTGGTACTATGTCTATCAAAGTTGAGGTAACATAATCATTTAGTGATATACAAAGTTTTTATTCATAATATTTTTTTGATAACAAGACTTGATCAACCTTGTCAACAATATGATTTGAAATAAAGGAAACAATGTTTTCACTTTGTTTTCACCATACCCACCTTTGTTTTCACCATTCCACGCATGTTTTCATAATCCATACCTTTGTTTTCACCATCCATACTTTTGTTTTCACAATGATTACTTTTGTTTTCACCATGTTATGTTTGTTTTCACCACCCATAACTTTGTTTTCACCACTTCTACCTTTGTTTTCACTGGGTATTTACACATTAGAATGTCTTAGAACCTCTGTAGAATTGGTTTTGGTTCCGTTTTCCAACATTCCATAATTGTTTTCCAGGTTTATAATTAATTATTAAATTGTGAAAATACCACAAAAATAAAGTTTCTCGAATAATTCTAGAAAAATTATAATAATTTTTTATGTCAAAAATGAGGCAGAGAGGTGCCTGGGACACCTCAGGGGGACCCGCCATGCAGGCACACCATAGGGTGGCGCGGCCAGCCCTTTGGTGGCGCCATCACATGGTGTGGTGCCCCTGGCCCTCCACTAGTTCTTTCCCCTGCCAAAGATTCATCTCTCTCACCCCAAACTCAAAACATTTTCTGGAACCCAAGTTCTTGCTGTTCTTCCTCGAGATTTTTTGATCTCTTTGCTCGACCCACATTTGTTGCTGAAATTTGGTACATTTGCTCTTTGGTATGTGACTCCTCCGATTATCCAAGTAGAATTTTGTTTAGTGGAGTATTTCTTGAGTATTTTGGTACTGTAGGTGACAGCTTGTGTGAGTTTGCATGCTTGATTTCAGTTTAAATAATATAGTTTTGATGCATGTTTAGCTCTCCTACAAGTCTCTGTAGTAGTTTCCACCATATACTTGCTTGAAATCAATTTTTGTGATGTTTGTTAAAAAAAATCAGAAATGGACAACTACAACTTTTGAGAAATTTTCAAGAGTGATGCACCTAGGAGGACAAGGCCCTCACGCTCATCTACTCTATTGAGACCATCCTACAATGAGGACCTCATTGCACCAAGTATAGATAATGCAGGAGACGATGGAATTGCTAATCCATCTAGTTTCCCTTGCTATACATTTTTTGAGGGGTGCAGGTATACTTGATTACTTCTTGATGCTGATCGATAGGGTTGTTTTAACCAACTACATGAATGATGAAGGTCCCCAATATGCTATTCTGACAAAAACTTTTGTTGAGAGTTTTAACTTCCATAACTCACAATATGGCCCATATGTTGCATTTAAGATCTATGGTAGCCCTTTTTCCATGTCTTTGGAGAATTTTTGCAGAATTATAGGTACCAACGCCTCTAGGAAAACAAGTAGGATTCAGGAGAGACCCGCTGATGTGATGGAGCTCTATCGAGGAGTTACCAATGATGATGACCGCACAGCTCAGCGCGCAAAGATAAGCCTGTTTTGTTCAAAGTTGACAGGATGCCATGGTCGTGCTCAAAGGGGGAGCTAGAAGAGCAGTTTCACTTGATTGAGTTCCATAAGCAGCAAATGAGGCAGAATGCGCCTTCCGAGGACTACACCATGCAGTACACCGGGACATCCTCGAGCTCGTATCCGGAGGATGGCCCATCCTCGTCTCACTATGGGGGCGCCACTTCATGGCCCTCTTGGAATTGATCTCCAGTTAAGCCAAAAGCCTAAGCTTGGGGGGAGGTACGCCGACATCACACTCATCTACATATCATGTTTCTTTCAGTTCTTTGTATATCCATATTTTAGGTTCTTTCGCTTGTTTTCGTTTCTTTTGTTTTCGCTTCTTTCGTTTCTTTTTGTTTTTACTGTTTTGTTATTGCTTTCCAAAACACAAAAAGACCAAAAATATTTCGGTTGTCTCTCTTTATTTGTTTCTTTAGTTTCTTTCGTTGGTTTCCTTTGTTTTACATTTTGTTTTAATATTCAAAAAAACCCCAAAAAGATTTTTCTTTGTTTGCTTGTTTTCCTTACGTTCTTGTTTTAAATTCGAAAACCAAAAAATATTTGTTGTTCTTCTTTGGTTTTGTAAAGTTTGTTGCGGAGTTCATCGGTCTTCTGTTTCTCTATTGGAGTTTGGTTATCAATTTATATCATTCGATCCACACAAGTGAAGAGCAATAATGATGATTTACGACAATTCAAGTTGTGGAAGAGGCTGGTATGAACTCTATTTATTTTCATTTTTGTACATATACTCATCCATGTGGACATGCTTAGTTTGTTCGTGTAAGGTTTATGTTATTTAATGGATGCTTAGTAGTTCATGCTCTCTCATGTTTAGTTCCAACTTACTAATATTAGATAGCATGTCGTATAAATGTTTGCTTGATTGCTTTATTCATAGAAGGGTATGACATTGTGGTGTTTCCCTCTAAATGTTTCACTTGAATTGACTTGGCACATGTTCATGCATGCTATGACTGAAAACAAAATGTCAATTAAGCCTCGACGATTTATTTTGCCTCAGAGTAATTATATCACTTTTATGCCCCCGTTTATATTATTTTGTCGCAAGCATGATTAGGACAGTTATTGCTCTCTTGATTGTCACTCCCAGTCTAGTGCTAGCCTTCACTTGTACTGAGTATGAGCTCTACTCGTGCATCCAACTCCCAAAAAACCCAAAGTTTGCCAAATGTGTCTACCATACCTACCTATATGTGGTATTTAACCGCCACTCCAAAGTAAATTGTTCATGTGTTACCTTTAAAACTTTCAAAACTATTCATGTTTTGTGCTTCTGTTTTTGCTCATGAGGACGTGAATAGAGAATCTTTATGTCACTTTTTGATTATACTTCGCACCTTGGACTAGTGGCTTCATCCTCTTATCCAATTGCTAGAAGAGCTAGCAGCGGGGTGCCCATCCCCAAACTTAATTACAACAAATTCTCTTCACTATTTTTGCCCCTGATTTATCAGTCAAAGAATAATTGTGTAAACAAAAGAGAAAGATGGATGACCTTCTACCCAGTTGCGTCCTTCTATGGAATCCGCTTGAAGTCTAGTTGGCTTGTGACGTACTGTATTTTCTGTTTACCATTTGTTTACATAAGCATACACCTCTCTAAAAATGTTTTCAATACCTTTGTTTAACAAAATAAAAAGCTCTAGCACATGAGTGATCCATGCTTCCCTCTGCGAAGGGCATTTCTTTTACTTTTATATTGAGTCTTCACCTTCTCACTTTATGCACTTTCTTGAGAGCATAGCTGTCATTCTTAGTGTAATGTGCATGTCCCAGGATATGGTTAATTGTGGTATAATCTTGATGCTTTTATCTTTGATATCTTTACTTCTAGTCTTAACTTGAACTTCAGAGGTGCCCTGCCATTTATGTTTTGCTCTGTTATTAAGGGCAAGCGAGATACCACTTTATCATACCCTATTATGAACATTGCAATCCTACGAATTGATATATTTCATGTTGTTTTTTATTGGTGTGTTGAAATCTCTTCACGGTTTGCATAGCTATTAGGTGACTTTATTTAACATACTTCTTATTATGAATTGCATAAGCACTTGATCATATAGTGATAATATTTACATCATATGAAACAAATGTGTTCGTAAAAGTTCTTTTATTGCACTCAGTTGTTAACTGAATTGCTTGAGGACAAGCAATACGGTAAGCTTGGAGGGAGTTGATACGTCCAAAATGTATCTCCTTTTCTGAACACTTTTGCTATTGTTTCCCTTTAAACTCGTGAGTTTTGGACAACTAACATGGACTAACGCTGTTTTCAGCAGAATTACCCTGGTGCCTTGTTTTTATGCAGAAAATCAACTTTCGGGAAATTGCCCAATGAACTAATTTCACCCGAAGACCCCCGGAGCCAGAAGGAGACCCGGAGGGGGGAAAGGAGGGGCCCACACCACCCCTGGGCGCCCCCTAGGCCGCGCCACCAGGTGGTGTGGCTGCCGAAGGCACGCTCGGGCTCCCCTTTCGACTACATAACCCCCATAACCCTAAAACATCAGGGGGTTCGTCATATTCCAGATAAACATACCCGAGCACCGCATCCTCCTTGAAACCCAATTAGGGGATCAAAAGTTCCTATTCTGGCACCCTGCCGGGACGAGGATTCGAAGGAGATCATCTCCATCATCATCGCCACCAGTTCTCCATCAACCATCCATGATTCCCCCGTCCATGTGTGAGTAATCCCCGCTGTAGGCTGAGAGGGATGGACGGGATTGGATGATATCGTTCATGTAATAATGCCATATTGTTAGGGCATAGTGCCTAGTATCTGTTGTTAGTGCTATATACCGTTGTTGCAACTTGTTATTCTTAATGCTTGTCACTAGGGACGAGTGCCACGATCTCAGATCTGAACGTGTTATTGTTTCATGAGTATAATTATGTTTCTTGATCATATATGCCAGTTGTTTACACATGTCGTTGTCTGGAACCCGAGGCACTAAAGTGACAATAATTGGGACAATCGGAGGGGATGGCTGCGATGTGAGGATCACATGTGTTCACGGAGTATTAATGCTTTGCTCTGGTGTTTTATTAAAAGGAGCACCTTAATTATCAGTAGTTTCCATTGAGGCCCCGCTGCAAACGGGCTGGTAGGACAAAAGATGTTGTGCAAGTTTCCCATTAAGAGCACGCATGACTATATTGGAACACATTCCTATGGTTTTCCTAGAACTTGGATGCTTTATTATTATCTATCTGCAATGCCCACGTTATTATTACTACATTAATTATCTTATCCATGCAAAGCCCGTTCATCCATTCTCTATGCCTACGGTACTTTAATCCTGTTGTTTTCACGATTGCTACTGTTGTTTTCACAATTGCTTCTATTGTTACTATTTCACTCCTGCTGTTATTTTACTACTGTTGCTGCTATAAAATCGTTACCACTGATAAATTGTTGCGAGCAAGTCTACTTTCAGGTGCAGCTGAATTGACAACTCATCTTTTAAGGCTTATAAATATTCTTTGGCTCCCTGTGTGTCGAATCAATAAATTTGGGTTTTACTTCCCTTGAAGACTGTTGCGATCCCCTATACTTGTGGGTTATCACCTACCATGGCATTTCCATAGACATTCCGAGATATATTGCCATACAACATCCATCATCATTATGTTACTTGATGTCATGCTTCATTGTTATTTTGCATACTGCTACACTTGCAGGAGCATTTAGTTTTATATACATCAGAGACATTTCAGTTTCAGTTATGAGTACTAAAAGTGTGATGATTCATTGTAAAATAGAGTGTTGCCCCTACCAATGAGGTTATATATCAAGAAAAAAAGCACCAAAAAAATAAAGAGATAGGGACAACATTACTATCATTTATTCCACACTTGTGCTTTGTTAGCACCAATACTTCAGTCTGGAGAGATTTTGATATTATGACTTGCATAACTATGTGGGGAATTTAATGTTATAGAACTTGGCTTGTATATTCCAATGATGAGCCTCCTCAAAAGTGCTCTAGGTCTTCGTGAGAAAGCAAGTTGGATGCACCCCACTAGTTCCATTAGAGAGCTTTCATACACTTATAGCTCTATGTGCATCTGTTGTGTGGAAATCACTACTCCTTGCATAACTTCGATTATAAGACTTCCTCTTGTCTAATGATCACTTTCAGGTGTGTGAGACTTTCTTCCATTGACCTTCCAAACCCCCCATAATGTTCTTTTAGCCTTAACATCATGGTGCTGGGAGCCAGTACAGAACGCTTACTTGTTTTGAGTGCACAAATATGTTAATGATTTTCCTACGTGCATATTTATGTCGCTTGACTTGATCCTAACATGAGTTGTTGTGAGTGTTTCATGCCTTGGATGATTATATTGTTGTTCTTGAAGCTTAAATCATCTTTAATAAACCATTGCATGGTTGATTTTCTTTTAGTATTGATTCACTGAATTTTTTTTACTTTGTTATTCTTAATGGTTTATACATTATCAACTATAAACCACCACCTTTATTCATTTGATCTTAGTTTACATGCTTTACATTACTATGATGATCAAGTTTATGTTGGTAGCATGTCACCTCAGAAATTATTTATTTGTTTTCTCGTTTACCTACTCGAGGACGAGTAGGAACTAAGCATGGGGATGTTGATACGTCATAAACGTATCCATAATTTCTGATGTTCCATGTTGTTTTCATGATATATGCTACATGTTTGCCATACACATTATGCTATTTTTATCGATTTTCTGAGACTAACCTATTGACAAGATGACACAGAGCCAGTTCCTGTTTTCTGCTGTTTTTTTATTTTAGAAAAGTTGTTCTAGAAATATTCTCGGAATTGGACGATTGGAAAACCAGGGGTCTTAGAAATCTGTCGCACAAACGGAGTCTGGAGGGGACCCGGAGGGGGGCCATACGGGTCCCACACCATAGGGCAGCGCGGCCCCCCTGGTCGCCCACCGATGTTGCCCTCGCGCCTATATAATATCCTCCTCGGGTTAACCCTAAATACCCGAGCCTTTTCCACCAAAACCATTCGCAGCCACCGTCATCGTCAACCCTAATTCGTGAGGGTTCTGGAGCTCTCCTCGGCACCCTTCTGGGAGGGGAATTCATCACCAGAGGGCTCTACAATATCATGCCCGCCTCCGGAATGATGCTTGAGTAGTTCATCCTTGGACTACGGGTCCATAGCACTTGCTAGATGGTTGTTCTCTCCTCTTTATGCCTCATGTTTAGATCTTGTGAGCTGCTCTACATGATCAAGATCATCTTATTGTAATGTTACATGTTTTTTTGTCGGGTGATACGTCATAAACGTATCCCTAATTTTTGATGCTCCATGAACATATTATGCCAATTGCTACATGTTTTCTCCCTTCTTTATGTCATTTTATCGATTTTCCGGACTAACCTATTGACAAGATGCCATAGAGCCAGTTCCATGTTTTCTACTATTTTTAGTTTCAGAAAAGTTGTTCTGGAAATATTCTCGGAATTGGAAAGTTCGAAGCCCGGAAGTCCTATTTTCCCCAGAAGCATCCAGAAGACCGAAGAGGAGTTGAAGGGGGCAACAGGGGGGCCACACCATAGGGTGGCGCGCCGCCCCTTGGTCGCGCCAGCTATGGGTGTGGGGCCCCCTGGCCTCCACCGCCTTTTCCCTTTTGCCTATTTAAGCCCCCCGGATGGAAAACCCTAGGCACCTGATCAAAATCCCCGAAAAAGTTTCGCAGCTGCCGTCACCATCAACCCTAGATCAGGGGGGTTCTGGAGCTGTTTCCGGCACCCTGCCGGAGAGGAGATCATCACCAGAGGCTTATACATCACCATGCCTGCCTCCGGAGTGATGCGTGAGTACTTCATCCTTGTACTACGGGTTCGTCGATGTAGCTAGATGGTTGTTTTCTCCTCTTATGCCGGCATGTTTAGATCTCGTGAGCTGCCTATCATGATCGAGATTTATCTTATGTAATTATATATGCTGTGTTTGCTGGGATCTGATGAATATTGACCTCATGCCAAGTTGATTATAGTCTTTATTGCATATGTTATTTGTGATCTTGCATGCTTTCCGTTGCTAGTGGTTACTCTGGCTAAGTAGTTGCTAGTGAATCCAATAGGGAGTATTTATGCTTGATAGTGGGTTCATGCCTCCTTGTTGCCTTGCTCGAGTGACAAAAACGTGAAGGGGGAGGATGTGTTGTTGCCATTAGGGAGAAAACAACGGTGAGAGTGCCCGCGTGCATAATCATTGCTTACATTACACACTTTGTTTAATGCAATTATCTATAGCTTGCAACTTAATACCTAAGGGGGTTCGAATGATAACCTAAGGGTGGATTATTAGTTATAGATGCAGATGGATGTCGGTCTATGAATCTTGTTGTAATTCCCGCACTAAATATCATAGTAATCTTCATGTCATATTGTGCACTACGGTGCAACCTCTATTTTTCAATTGCCCAGCTGTAATTTGTTCACCTAGCATGCTATCTTTTATGGAGAGACACCACTAGTGAAACTATGAACCCCGGTCCATTTTCCACACTGTTAAACAAACCACAACAATTTCCTTCTTTCTTGACTTACTGCAAGCATACACTGTTTTCCACACTATACGTCTAATCTTTGTTTTCAGCAAGACCGATGAGATTAACAACCTCACTGTACCAATGGGGCAAAGTATTTTGGTTGTGTTGTGTCCAGGTTCCACGTTGTTGCTGACACCGGTGAAGCGCCAACACCACTGTCAGTGGCATCAACCTTCCGAAGGTCCTCTTTCTCCTACTAGATTGATAACCTTGGTTCCTAACTAAGGGGAAATACCTACCGATGTGCTCATCACACCCTCCTCTTGGGGTCTCCCAACAAACGTGTGTATCACGAGCATCAAGGACATTTTCTGGCGCAGTTGCCGGGGAGAAGGAAGTCTTCTGGCAAGGAGCCTATGGAAGAAGAAATTTCTAAATCTGGAAGCTCATTGGATGAAAAATAGGAGGAGAGTGATGATCCAGAGGAGGAAAAATGGAACCCATGTACACCTCCCAATGATAGCAACTCTTTAACTCGTACATTATCTTATGACAATCCTTGCTACTTTGATAAATCTTATGATAATCCTCTGTTTATTCCAACTATTGATATGCATGATAATGAGGAATTTTGTTTAGAAAATTTATATGATAATGCTCTTGATAATGGTCCTATGTTATTTGATGTTATGAATTATAATGCTACTGAAAATGTGTCCTACACCTTTTATGAGTGATCAATCATCTTGTTTTTCTATTGCTAAAAGTGGGGAAAAAGTGGAGCTGATTTTAAATTTTGATCCCACAATTTTTGACCTTGATATGAATTGTGTGCTTTTAGACCATGACAATCATGCTTTATGTGATAATTATGTAATTGAGTTTGTTCATGATGCTACTGAAAATTATTATGAGAGAGGAAAATATGGTTGTAGGAATTTCCATGTTACTAAGACACCTCTCTTTATGTTGAAAGTTTTGAAGTTGCTCTTGTTCTACCTTCCCATGATTTCTAGTTTGAGTTTCTTTAATTTATTTCTTTACAAGATTCCTATGCATAGGAAGTGGGTTAGACTTAAATTTGTTTTATACTTTCTTCTTGATGCTCTTTTTTTTACTTAATTCCTATTTCTTATGTGAGCATCTTTCCCTTTTATGCCTAGCTGAAAGGCGTTAAAGAAAACCGCTACGGGGAGACAACTCATTTTATTTCGCTGTTTTCAACCCATTTTCTTTCGTTTTCTTTGGTGTGCTTTGCACCTGGGTGTTTTCTATTTCCTTAGAAACCCTGCTGTATCTTTTCTTTTGATTTTTTGTTGATCCAAGTAAAGCTTCTAGTGGAAAGTTGAGCCTATATTTCGGATTTCTGCGCAGGAAAGAGATTTCTGCTGTCCACTGTTAATTTCGTTAAAAATCACAGAAAATTCAAAATGACCTGAACTTTTTTGTGCTTAATCCTGAGTTATATACGCAACTTTTTTTTATAGAATACCAATTTTTTATTTGAGCAACATAAGATTTTTGAAAAAAAATCGATCTTTACCTGTTGTTCTATTTTGATAGATTTCTGCGATTTATCGCATTTGCATCTTAATTTCTTTCTTTTGGTGTTCTTTTGAGAAAAAGTGTTTTGAAAGAAGTTGTGACAGTAGATAATGTGTTTTTGAGTGTTAGACTTGTGTTGAAACTGAACCATGTGAATTTATTATTTCGATCGCACTAACGTTGCTAATGAAGATTGTGAGAATTTTGATGTGAAGGAAGTTTTCAAGGGTCAAGAGAAGAGGATGATATGATGTGATCAAGAAGAGTGAAAAGCCTAAGATTGGGGATACCCCGGTGGTACATCCAAGCAAATTCCAACAAGACTCAAGCGTCTAAGCTTGGGGATGCCCAAGGCATCCCCTTCTTCATCAACAAATTATCAGGTCACTTCTAGTGAAACTATATTTTTATTCGGTCGCATCTTATGTGCTTTACTTGGAGCATCTTTTTTTTTTTCAGTTTGTTTTTTATTTTTTCTTTCAGTTTGTTTTTACTTTTTAAATAAGCTTGGTTGGACCCCAGCATTCTTTTATTGGAGAGTGACACGCTCCGCTTTTTCATGAGAATACGTTGTATTCTTAGTCTCTGTTTGGTTGCTGCATTTATTCAACTCATGTTTTGCATGCATCTCTTATCAGAGCTGTTAGTTTTAGTAGTATTATTTGAGTACTCTTATTTTTTTATTGTTGTATCATAAATAGTATTTTTGTTAACGCATGTTTTGTATGGTGCTTGTTGGGAGAAAGAAAACTGCTGCTTGAAGTAGAATTTATAACAGTACTAGTAGAAGCTTGTATAAACTGTGGCTAAGACTTTTTCATGCCATGCTAAATGTTATTTTAGTTTTAAATACTTGTGGTCATTGAATAGCATGATTACCCTCAAATAGCTGAGAGTGTTTAATATGTGTTGACAGATTCACGAGTTGTTCTTGTCATAGTAAAGCATCAATATATGGTATTCTCTTTCGAATGTTTTATTTGGTTGACTTGGAGCATGCTCACACCATGTTTATGACTACAAACCAGTCACGAATAGCCTCCATGACCACTTAGTTTTTGAACTTGTGATACTCCTTATGTTTCAATTAATGATGCTTATGTCGATATGCATGATTATGGCTCTTATGCTCTCTTGATTTGTCGCTCCCAGTCTTTTGCTAGCCTCCACCTGTACTGAGTATGAGCTCTACTCGTGCATCCAAAATCCCTTAAACCAAAGTTTTTCCCATTGTGTACACCATACCTACCAACATGTGGTATTTAACTGCCATTCCAAAGTAAATTGCTCATGTGTTACCTTTAATACCTTCAAAATTACTCCTGCTTTATGTTCTTGTTTTTGCTCATGAGGACGTAAATAGAGAATCTTTATCTCACTTGTTGATTAGATTTCACACCCTGTACTAGTGGTTTCATCCGCTTATCCAAATGATAGAAGAGCTGGCAGCGGGGTGCCCAGCCCCAAAATTAATGCAAACAAATTCTCTTCACTATTTTTGACCCTGATTTATCAGTCAAAGCATAATTGTGTAAACAAAAGAGAAAGAGGGATGACCTTCTACACCAGTTGCGTCCTTCACCATGGGAGCCGCTCTTGTGAATCCAGTTAGCTTGTGACGTACTGTATTTTATGTTTACCATTCGTTGACATTAGCATACATCTCCCAAAAATATAGACACTCCTCCACTGTATGTGATTGTTGGCAGGCACCCGAGGATTTGGTTAGCCATGGTTTGCGAAAGATGAATGGGAGGAGTGTCAAACTTTTAATATCTCTGTTTAATAAAATAAAAGCTCTAACACATGAGTGATACCTGCTTCCCTTTGCAAAGGGCCTTTCTTTTTTACTTTTATGTTGAGTCCCCATTTTCTAACTTTATGCACAGTTGAGAGAGCATTTTTGCCATTCTGAGTTCTATGTGCATTTATCCCATAAGCATCAATAATTACTTCATGATGTGATATTATTTGTTCTAGTCTTCCTCATGAACTTTGAAGGTGTCTTGGCATTTATGCTTTGCCCCACTCTTAAGGACTATCAAAATATCACTTTGCCATGCTTTCTCTATACCTGAAACAAACGTTTACCTTTCTTTGCATTATTATTCATGATCCTTTATTTGAGCTACTCTTCGTGATGCAAAGTAATTTCTATGCTTTACTATTAAAGTTTTATTTTTCATGCATGTTTTTAAAGTTTCATGATCTCAGCGTGCATATGCTTTTACATTAGATTGATCAAGTTTATGTTAGTAGCATGTCACCTCAGAAATTATTGTTTTATCGTTTACCTACTCGAGTATGAGTAGGAACTAAGCTTGGGGATGCTTGATACGTCATAAACGTATTCCTAATTTCTGATGCTCCATGATCATATTATGCCAATTGCTACATGTTTTCTCCCTTCTTTATGTCATTTTTATCAATTTTCCGGACTAACCTATTGACAAGATGCCACAGAGCTAGTTCCCTGTTTTCTGCTGTTTTTAGTTTCAGAAAAGTTGTTCTGGAAATATTATCGGAATTGGAAAGTTCGCAGCCCGGATGTCATATTTTCCCCGGAAGCATCCAGAAGACCGAAGCGGAGTCGAAGAGGGGCAACAGAGGGGCCACACCATAGGGTGGCGTGCCCCCCTTGGCCGCGCCAGCTATGGGTGTGGGGCCCCCTGGCCTCCACCGCCTTTGCCCTTTCGCCTATTTAAGCGCCCCCGGATGGAAAACCCTAGGCACCTGATCAAAATCCCCGAAAAAGTTCCACAGTCGGCGTCACCGTCAACCCTAGATCAGGGGGGGTTCTTAAGCTGTTTCCGGCACCCTATCGGAGAGGAGATCATCACCGGAGGCTTCTACATCACCATGCCTGCCTCCGGAGTGATGCGTGAGTAGTTCATCCTTGGACTACGGATTCGTAGCTGTAGCTAGATGGTTGTCTTCTCCTCTTATGCCGCCATGTTTAGATCTCGTGAGCTTCCTATCATGATCAAGATTGATCTTATGTAATTCTATATGTTGTGTTTGCTGGGATCCGATGAATATTGACCTTATGCCAAGTTAATTATAGTCTTTATTGCATATATTATTTCTGATCTTGCATGCTTTCCGTTCCTAGTGGTTACTCTGGCCAAGTAGTTGCTAGTGACTCCAAGAGGGAGTATTTATGCTTGATAGTGGGTTCATGCCTCCTTGTTGCCTTGCTCGAGTGACAGAAACGTGAAGGGGGAGGCTGTGCTATTGCCATTAGGGAGAAAACAGCGGTGAGAGTGCCCGCGTGCATAATCATTGCTTACATTACACACTTTGTTTAATGCAATTATCTGTTTGTTGCAACTTAATACCTAAGGGGGTTCAGATGATAACCTGAGGGTGGATTATTAGTCATAGATGCAGATGGATGTCGGTCTATGTATCTTGTTGTAATGCCCACACTAAATATCATAGTAATCTTCATGTCATATTGTGCACTACGGTGCAACCTCTATTTGTCAATTGCCCAGATGTAATTTTTTCACCCAGCATGCTATCTTTTATGGAGAGACACCACTAGTGAAACTATGAACCCCGGTCCATTTTTCCACACTGTTAAACAAACCACAACAATTTCCTGCTTTCTTTACTTACTGCAAGCATACACTATTTTCCACACTATACGTCTAATCTTTGTTTTCAGCAAGACCGATGAGATTGACAACCTCACTGTACCGTTGGGGCAAAGTATTTTGGTTGTTTTGTGTGCAGGTTCCATGTTGTCGCTGACACTGGTGAAGCGCCAGCACCACCGTCAGTGGCATCAACCTTCCGAAGGTCCTCTTTCTCCTACTGGATTGATAACCTTGTTTCCTAACTAAGGGGAAATACCTACCGTTGTGGTCATCGCACCCTCCTCTTGGGGTCTCCCAACAAACGTGTGTATCACGAGCATCATCGGGATCCGGTGAATATTGAATGCTATGTCCAATGATTATCAATCTATCATGTTTTATTCATGTGTATGTTATTTATGATCTTGCATGCTCTCCGTTATTAGTAGATGCTCTGGACAAGTAGATGCTAGTAACTCCAAGAGGGAGTATTTATGCTCGATAGTGGGTTCATGCCTCCCTTGCATCCGTGCTCGAGTGACAGAAACGTGAAGGATGGGGATGTGTTGTTGCCATTAGGGAGAAAACAACGATGTTTACATTGTTCACATGACACACTTTTCTTAATGCGATTATCTGTTTCTTGTAACTTAATACCCAAAGTTTCCTCGGATGACATTCTTAGGGTGGATTATTAGTCATAGATGCAGTTGGATAACAGTCTATGAATCTTGTTGTAATGCCCGCATGAATCACATAGTAATCATCATGTCATGCATATGCACTACGGTGTAGCCTTTATATCTGTCAATTGCCCAACTGTAATTTGTTTACCCAACATGCTATCTAGCTGTTTTGGAGAGACACCACTAGTGAACTGTGGACCCCGGTTCATTTTCCTCATACTGATAATACAACCACTGTAATCACTGTTTTCATACTGTTACTACTGTTTTCCTATTGTTTTCCACACCATATGTTTAACCTCTTTGTTTTGAGCAAAATCGATGAGATTGACAACCTCACTGCTTCGTTGAGGCAAAGTGATTTGATTGTGTTGTGTAGGTTCCACGTTGCTGCTGAACCGGTAGTGCGCCCTGCCAACATCAGCTGCATCAACCTTGGGAAGTGATTTCTTTCTCCTACTGGTAGATTCAACCTTGGAATCTTTCTGAGGGAAAACTTGCTGCTGCACTCTTCACACCTTACATCTGGGGTCTCCCAACGAGTGCAAGCCCTGCACCATCAATATCCTCAACTACAACAATCGTCCATCACTATCACTATCACTATCATTGTCTGTCTGTTTTTGAACTTGCTTCTTAATTTCCTTCTTTTTCTTTCTTCCATTCATCACAATGCCACTTATAGTTCCTTGTAATTAATATTGCTCAAGCATGATGCATAATTTATTAAAATGTTTTGCATAAAAGCAATAAGTTTATTGGTCGTAAATGTCCACCTTTCAACTCCAAGTGATTTAAACACATTGGATTATGGAGAAAAGTGTCTTCTCGTGAAAGAGATGTGGAAATTATATTAAGTTGTGATTGTGAATCTTTGAGAAGGATAGAATGCAAGGGGCAACATGTAAAATTTTCCAATTCATCACCCAATCCAGAAATTTATGTATGAGATACATAAAGTTCAAACTTAATATTAAATAAAGGTCATATGAGTAATTTGATGTAATATTTACTTTGTGACGTAGTCATAAAAATTCCAAGACAATGAACACAATGTGCAAAACAAAACAAATAAGATAATAGTACTCATAGATATATAACATTGGATTATCAAATAGATCCATGTTAAAAGAGATATTCATTTCGACTCCAAGATTGCATCTTGAGAGTAAGTTGTAGTGATTTTAAAATCAAAAGGAAAATGAATATTTTCATAAAAAAATAGATATGAATATTTTATATTCACAAAGCTAGTATTGATAAAAAAATTATCAAGGACAAATAAATGATAATGATGAGATGAAGACTTATCATATCAATTGCTTGGTGCTGTTATTGGATCAATTAGCAAATTATTTTGCTAAATGTAATTAATTTTTTATTACTGGAGGTCGGAAATATTACAAGTATGAGTATTAAGTCAGTCGTGTTAATGAAACAAGAAATAATTGATTTTTCATTATATAAAGCGAAGGGACTTAAAAGTTAGTGGGATTTGATTATGATCTTTTAATTTGGCTTGGCCTAATTGAAAGAAAGATACCTCATGAAAAGATTAAAAACGTTTTAAATGCAATATCGAAAAATGTTTTATTAAATTCAGAATCTATGAGATAGATTAAGGAGTTTAATAAACATGAATATGATGGGTGTGCTAAGTTTAATAAACATGTAGAATTATAAAGTATTTTGTCTCTAAAGTAAAAAAATGACATGATATTTGGCAATAGACATGGCCTTCGTAGTCATTGGTGAGCAAAATTAAAGATTGAGATCAAATCATAGTATGTTGTGATTTGACCAATCTTTTAGTCCTAAAAGGAAATCACACAAGAATCGGTAGATTTCCATTGACTAAAATTGTTTTAGTCAAATCCTGTATAAAGGAGAAAGAATTCAGTAAAAATATTCTTATGAAGTTAATTTTTAGCAATGAAACCAAAGAATATCATGTTGCGAAGTTTCTCACATAATATTCAACAGTAATATTACTAAGTATAAAAACGATTCAGTGGAATTTTGTATAGTTATAAATAATATTGTGAGAAGTATTCACATATGTATTTGTGGTGGAATTACAAAATCAAATCTTTATTGATTTTAACTCATATTATGATTCTTCAATTGATAATAGCATATGTTGTATAATTACCAACATTAGAATATTATGAGTGGACGCTACAATATTTTGCCATGGATAGTTGCAACTCAATGTTAGACATTGTTGATTGCAAGTTATTGGATAAAAGTCATTCGACTTGGTGAGGTTTCAAATGACGGTATAATAATTCATTCGGAGATGTTTGAATTATTAATGCTACCACAGACCCAGGTTCACACAAATCCAATTACAAATAAGTCCAATCACAAGATTACGGCAAGTTGATGAGATCAAAAGGTGAAAGACAAATGTCTAAGGTACCACATGCATAGTGTGGGTAATACCAGAAGTCCATACCTGTTATGTCATCATACTAACTAAAGTATTAATTGACTCTAGTGAAAACTCGAGACTGTTGGAGGTATGCCCTAGAGACAATAATATTTAGTTATTATTCAATTCCCAAGTTCAGAATTGAGTTTATGCATCATGCTACACCACTATAGCAATTGAGAAGTGAGCTTTTAAAGGAAAATCTTTGTGCGGGTGTGAATACATAAACAAACAAGATTTCTGAATTCTTGTCTCTAAGATTAGCTTATGGTTTGTGACATGATCACATTTTTCTCATCATGGATTTCGATGGAAGCCTTGAAAAACATAAGAGTTTATTGTTAGGGTAAAAATAGTACTGAACCGACCCAAGTGTATGTTGTTGGTAAAAGAGACTAAGCAAAAATAATGTATTTTAGAAAATACATATGAGGTTAACATCGACTATAATTACTATACTATGAGAATATCTAGTGACTGCATGATCGAAAGTTATACTTTGGATATCATCAACCGTATTTTGCAAAAAAGGATCATAAAGTTTATCCTTTTTACTAAATCGTTCTAGAAGTAGAAGTACTGGACCATGTAACCAGAAGGTAAGGCCACTCGGCAAGAACTAGGGATTATAATGGTGATATCCGGGTATGGCTAGAAAGTGCAATGGAGCTGAGATCGTTCAAGACTAGTACTTAACTCCTCTAGAAAATAGAGAGATACATTCTCTAGGCCCTCTTAGCATCACCGATGACATATCGTCTGGCTAGACAAAGTGTGATTTATCACAAGGTCATCGGGGATATGGATGAGAAAAGAGAACGATATCGGTAAACGAGTTTTATGTGTTATGATCAAAGAGTTTGATCAGATCACATAGTCTCACCTCATGATATCGATGCTATTGTCTAGTTAAGGTAAATACATGCAATGAGTAATTTATAAGTTTCCCTCGTTCTTTGGGAACACGCAGGAGCCATCATGGACGTCCACGGCCCCGCAGTTGGTTATTGTTCGGTAAGTTCTCGAACATATTTGTGTGTTATTGAGCCTTTACGGGTTACAAGCTTAAGCCGTGTCAATCTTTAATTGAGAGAATTAATATGTTTTTATTGGTTTGATGAATGTTTGATGTCGTTACAATGTCATAGAAATAATTCCAGTGTCAATCAGAGTGGTTTCGGGGAAGTTACTATACGAGAGAAATTGTGCATGTGTTAGGCAGAATTTATATGAGAGGTAAAGAAGGACATGAGATATCCCGGGGTGTTATAAATGTGTTTCTAACATCGTTAGATAATATCTATTATTTTATCTATAGGGGTCAAGTGGTCTGGAGGAGTTTCGGAGACTTTCCATAAAAGGAAGAAGTGCCGGGAGAGGGCAGATTTCCTCCTCATGGGCAAACCCTATTTTAAGGGGATGCCAGGTAGGCCCTAGTGGTTTCAAAAGACCGGACTCATCATGCCGGGTTTTTTCCTGATTTTATTGGAGAGAAAAATAGAAAAAGAAAAGGGAAAAAATAAAATATAAAGGGAGAGAGGAGGTGAAGTTGGTCTCCACCTCCCAATCCGAGTTGGGCTAGGGGAGGTGGTGCGGCCACCTTGATGGTGTAGTCACCCTTCTCCTAGATCAACTAGGACCCCTCCTCTCTCCCTCTGGAAAGTCTCTCCTCCCTCCGACTATATAAAGCACCCCAAGGCTCATAGCAAAACACACAAGTGGTTCTCAAGCCCCTCTCTCTCTATTAGAATTAGAGGATCTAATTAGAGCCCCTCTAATTGAACTAGAGCCTCTTCTAATTGGGTTTTGAGGTATTCTCTCCCGACTAGATCCATCTCTAATTCTAGTTTTCTCTCATGTGTTGAGAACTTCTAGTTTCATAAATAGCTCTAATCATAGTTCATTAGAGCTACCAATTAGTAATGCCGGAAGGTTGTCTCTCTTCGTCGATGCTGAGTCCTGGATGGTAGAGCATTGATGGGTTGACACGAGCGTACGCGTACACACCATAAGAGGGATTACACGTGTGATCCTTGACGAGGGAAGACTCGGCGACATCCTTTCAACTAAGCTTAGTTGTGAGGATCTACGATTGTTCAGAACTCTTCTACAACTATATCGAATCCGCCACCTCATGAGTCGTGATCGATGCTGATCCTCGCATGTACGGGAATGACTCCTTATCTGTATAGTGATCTTGGCGGACTACGTAGGGCAAACAAATTAAATTCTGCAGTGTAGACCTAGCACCCCAGTCACGGCAGGACGATTGATGGCATCCAAAGTATAAATTTAGATCGTGCGGTCACTAGATATTTTCATAACATAGGAATTATATTCAATGACAACTTCATATGTACTTTTATGAACACATTACAATTGTTTAGTCTCTTTTAGCAAGATTATATATTTGGGTCGGTTTAGTACTATTGTTACCCTAACAACAAACTCTTATATTTGCTAGACTTTTAAACATATCCATGATCAGTAAAATGTGATCATCTCACAAACCATAAGCTAGTCTTAGAGACAAGATTATTAACTCTTATTTTTTTATGTCTGCACACCCACACACAATTTTTCCTTTGAAAACTCACTTTTCAAGTGCTATAGTGGTTATAGCATGATGATATAAACTTAATTCTAAACTTAGATATAGAATAATAACTGCATATTATTGTCTCTAGAGCATATCTCCAACACACCTCCCCTTGGTTCATTCCTTGTTGAGTTCAAAAGAGAAAATAAAAATACCAAAATAAAAAGGAGGTAAAAGGAAAAGAGAAACGGGGGAGGTGGGGGGGGGGGGGATTGGACTCCAACTTGGAGTCCAATCCGAATTCCTTAGGATGGGTGGTGCGACCAACCTTTGGCTGTCCAAACCGAACTTCCCTCCTATGGAAAGTCCCCCATTGCCCCACCTCTATAAATTCCCCAAGCCTTGAGGCAAAAGACACACAATTGGCGCTAAGCCTCTCTCTCTCTTTCTTGTAGAATTAGAGAAGCCTATAATTAGAATCTCTCTAATTGGATTAGAGCATCTCTAATTGGATTAGAGTTTCTAATTAGAGACCCTCTAATTTGGTTTAGAGCTTCTTCTAATTGGGAGAGGATAGTCACCTCCCTATTAGACGTACATAGCCCTAATCTCTCTCTCTCCCATGTGTTGGGACCTCTCTACCTCAATTGTGAACGTGTAGCGATTAGCCCTAGACGGAAAAGCGCTGCAGAATTTTGATGGCCATATGTGTGCGAACTCTCAGAGGGGTAACACGTGAGACCCTTACTCTTCTAGATCCATAAGAAATGATAAGGGGAAACGGAAATAGTCCCAAGGCTAGACTTAGCTGCAAGACTCTTCATCATGCATAATCGACATTGTCATCAACACATGTTTCATGCTTCGTGCCATTAACGATCAGATCTAACCTCGCTCGTACCTTCATATTAGATCAGGTGTATCATGTAGGACATGAAATTTTAAATTCTTCTACTTGACCCAATACATGGTTCATCGATTCCACCAAACACAACATGTAGCAATTAAATAATGATGATCTTGATCATGTTATGCAGCTCACAAGATCTAAACATGGTGGCACAAAGTGGAGAGAGCACCATCTAGCTACTATTACGGATCTGTAGTCCAGGGATGAACTACTCACGCATCACTGGTGATATCCCCCTCCCGCAGGATGCCGAAACAGGACTGCAAAATTCCTAGATTGGACTTTTGAGGTGACGACGCCTTTGTATCAGTTTCATGGAAAATTTCTCTGTCCCCGATATTTTTAGGGTACACCAGGCGACCTCATGGCACGGGTGGGCCCTGGACCGCGCATCATGGCTGCCTAGTGGATATGGGGCCCACCCACATATCACCTTTGGACTTGTTTTAGTTCCGGGTAAAAAAAAAATTTCCGCGGATTTTTCAGAACTTTTGGCAAATATTTCCTTCAGTTTTACTGAAATTCAAAAAGAGTGGAAAACTGGAACTGGCTCTGGGCACTGGGTTAATAGTTTAGTCCATGAAAATGTCCAGAAAACGAAGGAGAACATGTGAAAAACATAGGGTAATTGGTAGAAAACAAGCATGCAACATAAAAAATTTATAGATACATTTGGGACGTATCAGTGACTATAGTTGACAATGTAGTTTCGGGTCCTGTAGTGCGAAACAATAGTGCTCTCCGTGGGAATGATATAAATCGGGAGATCATACTTCCATAAAATTATGTTTTAAAAACATGTGTACTTGCATGTTTCACCAGCTCGCGATCGGGGAGACAAAGTCTCAGTCTGGACCGTAGAAACCACCCCACACCACAACAAACGGCCAATAAAAATCGAGTCAAGCTAGAAAAAAGGGGAACAAAATATCAAAATCCACGCATCTTGCTAGATATGATTATTATTCTTTGACTCAGTTTTGCTTCTTCGTTCCTCCTAGCCTCTGCTATCGCTTTCTCTATGTACTCCCTTCATCAGAGTATAAATATGATTCTGAATAAAAATTTCTTCAGAAACTTGATTGCCTTTCTCTTTCTCCTTTATATCGCTTCCTTGGATACAACCAGAACTATCTGCTGGTTTGACGTCCTGCAACAGTCGTCCTTATCCGCGAGGAAGCTTGGGAACCCGCCACCTAAGCGTGTTCTGCCATGCTTCTGTCGATGCCTCTAGTAGCACCGCTGACGACTCTCGGTGAGCCGCTTGGGGGATTCGGCGGCGCCATTTTACCGTGTGAGAGAGTAGGGTGACGAGGTTGTCCGAACAATTTAGGTGAAGGCACATTGGAGCTGCTAACGACGTTTGTCATGTAGACATGGCAACGCCGCCCCCCTCCCCGCGTGCTCTGCCCATGCTTCCGTCACTGCCTCCGGTAGCACCGCAACCGACTCTCGGCGAGCCGCTTGGGGGATCCGTCGCTGCCATTTTGTCATGTGCGAGTGGGGCCTCCCGGTCAGAATCGTCTTTACCGCGAGCCATCCGTGTTTTTGGAAGAAAGAAAGTTATTTTGTCACAAAATGTAATCATTGTGGTGGACCGGTCTTCTGCTACTCCCTCCATACAGTGAAATGCACGTACCGCCCTGGAACTTCTCGTCCATGTCTAACACAGTCCCTGTAATCATAGAATGCACCAAAACAGTCCCCAAACTCTTTGTACATGTCCACATACGGTCCTCTATATGCATTGCCCCGTATTTCGCTAACGTGGCCATGTAGTGTCGTTGGTTAGCACCGCTGAAATAACTACTTTTCTTCCCCAAATTAAGCTCCTTTTCTTCCCCAAATCCAGCTCCGCCGGTGACGCAAAGAAGACCAACGGTGGCTGCTGTAGCTCGGCGGCTCCCTTCCCACCCATCCTGCTCGTCGCTCCCATTCCCAACGCTCCCTCTCATCGTCTCCGTTCTCATGTCCTTTCTGTCCCCAAATAGAGCTCCACCATCAACGCGAAGGAGACCAACGGCGGCCGCTGGAACTCTCGGAGACTCTCTTCCTAGCCCCTCTGCTCGTCGCCCCCATTCTTACCCCTCCCGCTCGTCGCCTCTGTTCTCCTATCTTCCGCATGTCCGCAGGCCTGCGCGTCCGGTGATGGCGGGGGCTCGTCGACAAGTATGCATCGGAGATTTATGCTCGTGAGTGCGATGACTTCATGCAGAGGAGAACTTCATGCATCATTTATACAGGGTGATATATTCTACAATTTACCGAATCACAAGGTATGCAATGATCTGTGTTCCGCTCTTTTTCTTAAAGCTATTCTCTGAAATTTTCTTTGCATTTTTCTTCAGCCGAAAAAGGTGTCTCTGATAATGAGAAATGGGAGAATGAATACGAACTCAATGAATACTATGAATTTTGGCAAACTACTGGACAATTGGATAGAGGCGGTGCAAGTAGCTCTACTTGAACAAAAGAAAGAAGCAAAAAAAGCAGGGAAATACAGTAGCAGATGGAGTGAAGCCAACTGTGTGTTGGAAGAGATAAAGTGCATAGAAATATGGTAGAAATTGTGCTGCTGCTTAAAGCTCTAGTGCTTGGTTATAGGGATGTTAGTTTTCCTACTGATGCTCTGTAATGTGTCGATTGTGCCATATGTTGTGTCTCTAAAACCAGAAGCAAAAATGACACAAAAAATAGTGTCTACGCTATGTAATGTGCCTAGATTTGAAATATAAGATTTTATTGCGAGCATTTGGACAGTTGTTCCTAGATTTGAAATATAAGTTCATGTTGAGAGCATTTTGACAATTGCGCCCAGATTTGAAATATGAGTTCATGGCCAGATCATGACCACAATATTACAAAACATGTGATGTTCGCAGCAATGTTTACTTCAGTCATAAAAATCTCACAAGAGTATGAGGTTTGAACATCGATAAGAACTTCAAAGCTTGCACCTCACGGAGAGTATGAGGTATAAATATTAGAAACTAACAAGAGTAAATAATGAACATAACACTGAGGCTTTTTTTGGGTTGCTTAAACCCCTGAAATATGGATTATGTTGTGCCCTGCTGGTTGTACTATTTTCGTGTGCATCTTCAACATTCTTCTTGTTCTTCGGACAAGTCATATTATTTGCCACTTCATCTCCCCTAGCTTCTTCATACACTCTCCTTTGCTCCAGCAAAGCTATATGCTCTTCCCAGGCTTTTTTTCTAGCTTCTTCCATTTGCATATTCTCAGCAATAAGTTTCTCCTTTTTTTTTGGCTTCCGATTGCTTAGCTTTTTCTGCTTCTTTTTTCCTAGCTGCTTGAGCTTCTCTGTTCTTCTGCGTAAGTGCAAGTTTATCTTCTTGTGCTTTTTTCTTCTTCTCTGCATTAACTCTCTTCCTTTCTTCGGCAACTAGTTTCTTTGCTTCTTGTGCAACTTTTCTCTTCTCTTCTGCATCAACTCTCTTCATTTCTGCTTCTTTTTTCTTATTTTCAGCAGCTTGAACTCTCTTTTCCTCCTCTTGTTGCAGCTTTGCCATGGCTGCATCAAATTTTTCTTGGTCTGCAATATCTCTTCTTTCGGCTGCAGCCTTTAGCTTAGCCATTGCAATTACTTGTCGTCTTCTCTGCACATTAACCTCTCTACTGACAGTAGTAGGTTGCACATGCATTTGATTCATTACATTCTCCTAGATGAATGATGATTCTGGTAAAGGAGTGAACTAAGGTAGCTCACTTTGGCTAGAGGCACTCTGTAACAATGAAACCATTTAGCAACCCAGAATATGCGTTCATAGCAGAAGATGATTATTTAAAAAATAGAATATGCACCTCATCTAGTAAAGCACTAAGCACTTCTGGCTCGTATGTTTGTGCGTTTTGTTGTACAAAAGCCATTGTATGCAAGTCATGTTCCTACAAATGGAAACAAATAAGTAACAAAATTAGATCTGTTCAATGCCAACACAAAAATGATCAACTACAAGTATATACCTGAGTTACCAGTGCTACATCTTCATCAGAGTCTGACACAGGTGGTTCTGCCCTTATCTTCTTCCTTATAACTATTTTATTTGGAATCAAACCCAGTTTAAAATCAATACAACCACCTCTGTTGTGTCCTGTCTCCCCACAGTAGCTACAATGAATGACAACACCTTCTCTACTCATTTTCTTCACTCCATTTTTAGTTTCTTTCTCCTCTGGTTGCTTCCTCCTATTCTTAGTTGGCCTTCTCACTTTTCTCACATACTTTGGTGCCTTGATTGTCCTTCCATTCATCTTATCCCACTCCCTGACATCCCTACATGGTAGAATGATGTACTCGTAAGCTCTGGAATATCTTTTGATAGAATAGCAAGAACTAACATACTCTTCTGGTGGGATTTTCTCATGCCTAAGAGTAGACACAATATGGCAACAAGGAATACCTGATAAATCCCATCTCCTGCAGCTGCAAGTTTTCTTCTTGATGTCAACTATGTAATAAGTACCTATATCCATGATTTCAAATACACCATTTCCGGATGGGTTTGCGGTACAAACGTTTGATCCTTCAACATGCCTTTGTAATTTTTTCTGAATTTTTGGACAAATGACACCAGACCAGTTCTGAGTATCAAGTTGCTTGTTTTAAATTCTAGTAGTTATCTGAGACTTGATCCTTTGAATCATACTCAAGATAGGCATCTCTCTTGCATCTAGGATGTACTTATTGAAAACCTCACAATTATTGTTCAATAAAACATCGCACTCCTTTACCCATGTAGCAGGTGCCAACTCCTCTAACCAGTCATGTACTGATTTGCTAAAAACCAACATTTCATCCATATTTTCTTGCCACTTAACAACTGTACTGCTTCTTGCACATTTCCACAATTGATTCTTCAACACTTCACCCTTAAACTACTTATTAAAATTCTGCCAAAGGTTCCTCTCACAAAATCTATGGCCAGAATATGGAAAAAGTTCTGTAACTGCCTTTATTAAACCCTACCAAAATGTAGAGAACACACCATTCAGTACACTTGACATAAAGAAAACAAAATTTAGTATAGAGAAAATTCTTACTTTCTGTTTGTCAGACATGATTGTCCATGGAGAAGTGTTAATAATTCCAAGATCTTGCTTGAGAGCTGTCAGGAACCACCTCCAAGAGCTAGTGTCTTCAACTTCGACAACAACCATAGCCACAGGAAAGATACAATCGTTAGGATCCATTCCTATTGCGGTTAAGAGAATTCCACCAAACTTTGTTTTCAAATGACAACCATCTAGAAAGATTATAGGCCGACAACCAGCTAAGAAACCCCTCTTGCAAGCATCAAATGAGAAGTAACATCTTCTAAAGTGGCCCTCATCATCTAATAATAATAAGAAAGTACTCCCAGGATTGGACCTTCTTAGCTAGTTTCCCTAGTCCCATAGTTGATTGTACTGAGCAGTTTCATCTCCATAGATGATGTCAAATGCAAACTTTCTTGCCCTACCTAGCTTACCCTTTTTTGGCATCATATTCCAATCTTTCTGCACTAGCTGAGCTAAACCCTTCAGTGTCATCTTCTCATTAGCTCTTATTTCATCAACATAATGCTTGCTGATGTATCTTGCCGTAAATGCCCTTACTTGCCAATTCTTCTAACAAGTGTGTTCATTTTTTAGTGTTTTCACCATTATGGCCTTTGTCCTGCTGTCCTTGGAAGCATATAGGGACCAGGGGCAACCTTCCTCACATTTAGCTGATACTCTGGATTTTTCATTCTTCGGAAAAGTTATGTTGTGCCTCTCCTTACAACTATACTCTCGGATGGCCCTCCTCAACATGTCAACCGACTGAAATAACTGCCCAACATGAAACTTGGGATCATGCATATCTTCTTCGACGAAAGTTTTAAAATTGTATCTCTCGGTATCCTCAGCTGAATCTGGAGCCTCAAAGAATTCATCTTCTGCCCCCTTCTTTTCGGTCTTTGGGTCTTGATCAGCATATTCCTGGAATAAATCATCATCTCCATCTTCCATATCATTGTCACTATCAATAATATCTGGAACATAATCCGAGTCACTGGAGTTACCACTATCCCAATCCTCATCAACATTTATTTCTCTCTTTGATCTGGTTATGCTTGATCCTTGCATATTTTCATCATTAACGATCTGCACTATGTTGTTCACATTTCTGGGCATCTTTTTTGGACTAATGATAGAAGTTAAATTGGCTACAGGATTAACGATAACATCATCCCAATGATCTTCTGCATTCCTGCTCGGTTCATGATCAAGATACAATGTAATAAACCCGTGACCCTCTTTAACCTTTGAAATCATGCAAATTGTGTCCTTGTCTTCAACCATCAACCGAAGACCACCTTCATTGATTTGCATTCCTGGCAACAACCAATAAACATCGATTCGGCCAGCTTTCTCATAACCCAAATCTTCAATGATATCTTCAAGCCACAAAGCAGACCAAGTGTCCATGTCACACTCATCAAAACAAACCTTTCTGCCATGCACATAAGCCCTATTGGATCCACAACCAACAAAAAATCATCCATGAATAACCTCCAATGTAAAGTAATCACTTCCTTCATCTGCACAACATACAGACAGAAAATGCCCATATTTTAGACCTTTCGATCGGCTAAACCCCTAAATAAACCTGATTCTGAACTAATTGTTACTTCAATACATGGAAATCAATAGAAACCAACACTCCAATCAACTAAAAAGTTGTGACCAAAACGACTATATCATGATCTGAACAGCAGAATCCAATATACCGTAGATAGGAACATGAGCTCCCTCCTGCCGCCACGACGGCCGCGACGGCGCCATCTCCGACTTGCGCAAGATGATCCACGAGAACAGGGTGGTCACCCCCTGCCGAGAACTGATATCTGCTCCTCCGCTTCCGCCGGTGATCCGTCGATCAGTTTCTACCCAGCGTCACCGTCGCCGTGCAACGGTGTCTCCGCGAGAACAGGGGAAACATGGGTTCGGGTATGCCTGCAGTTGTCCTGGGATGCAAACGGGTGTGGGTGGTCAGGATGCAGGTGGGAGTGGGCTCCCCGCGGAGCCCACTACCCAAGCGCACATAATTTCGTTTGTGGGTGTCCACGGGTAGGAGCAGAATTCATGTGGGATATGTGGGACTGCCACCTCGTCCCACGTAAAGCCCACATCACGCGTTCACGAGCGCTATGTGCCTGCATCGAAACCCTTGGAGAACAAGGGCGAGGATCCGCCGGGCACCGCCACCCCCCATGGCAGCCGATTCTCCTCCATCTCCGGCGGGTAGGGGCGAGGACAGAGAAGCCACCCGAGCAGTCCCTCCTCCTCGTCCGGCGAGCCTTGGTAGCCTCTCCTCCTCCGGCGAGCACCGCCATGGAAACCCCTCCCTCCTCCGCCGACGAGATGCAGACTCTCCAGCAAGCACCGCCATGGCAGCCCCTCCCTCTCCAAGATCCCAGATTTCCGGACAGAAGTCAGCCCACAGTTACTCTTCAGATTCATCTTTCATGAAATTCGAACACAAAATTGGGTGCCTCTCTTCATATTATGATTTAAACAGATTTATCGTGGATTTATAACCGGGATCTTATCTACCAAGATAACATTTTGTCACTATACTTGTGTGCAATGCCATATTTATACCAAATTCTTGTCACGGAGATATCGTCTCTTTATTTCCACAAACAGCTTGCTTTTAGGATGTTGCCTGTACATGTATAATTAAGCTGGTTAGAAAATTCATTACAGTGCAAGAAGACGTATGTTGCCTGTACAGGTAGGCTTTGCTTCAAGAAGACGTATGTTGCCTGTACATGTATAATTTAGCTAGCTAGAAAAATCATTACAGTGGTCTCTTTGCTTCAGGTAGGCTGTTGCCTATGCAGGTAGGCTTTGCTTCAGGCAAATCCTAATTGGAACTTTGACAAAACACTGCTTGTTTTTGTGCCCACATAGATAGGCTTTCCTTTTCACACAAAAAAAATGTACTATGACCTTTCCAAATATTTCAGAAACTATGCTATCAGTTATTACTTTATAAAACTTAAGAGAGCCGATTGGCGCTGATCTGAATTTAATGCCACATTTGATCAATCTTCAGGTTCGGCGGAGATAGCTGCTGTTGGTGTTTCGATTGCCATATTTAACCAAGTCTCCAAAGTCAGTATCTACCCATTAGTTATCGTAACAACATCATTCGTTGCTGAAGAAGATGCCATCATTAATGAGTACCTAGAAGAAAACAACGGCAAAGACCTGGAGAAAGTTCTGGAGCTGATGATTGAATATGTTGAGATGTAAAAAAGGATTTAAGACACAATGTTATAGTGTGGCGAAGCTGATGGTTTAAACGTCAATATACTGTTGTGTGGTGGGAACCTGATGCTTTGAAATCAATATACGGTTGCATAGTAGGGTTAATTTGGTGGGCATCACACGAAGCCCACATATCCCACATAATAATATGCGGGCTTAAACGGGTGTCCCACTTAATATATGTGGCAGATGTGGGCTGGATGCGGGCCTCTCGCGAATGATCCCACTTGCATCATGAGTGGGTGGTGACCAACTGCGTGGGCATAATACATGGCCACGTCAGCGAAATACAGGGCCATGCATAGAGAGGACCGTACGGGGGACTGTTTTGGTGCATTCTCTGAGTACAGGGAGTGTGTTAGACATGGACGGCAAGTTCCGGGGCGGTACCGGTACGTGCATTTCACTCCCCTCCGTATCATGTTTTACGCGTAAATCTGCTCGTCTTTCCAAAGAGCCAAGCTAAACAGAATCCCTGCCGCCAGGCGCCGCTCGTTCCCCGGCGACCGGCGCCGCCGCCCACTCCTGTCCGTGACCTCAACATCTCCCCCCTGCCCGCGCTGGCTGCGGATCCTGGCCGGCCTGACGGCCCCGCCCCGTTACCTGTGACGGGTTGTTTCGGTCGGTCCTATCCTCCGCCAACAAAACCGGAAGTCCTACCACGTGGTGGAGGTTGACGCTCGGCGCCACGCCTTCGAGTCCTCGCCGCCGAAGTAGGCCATTAGGAGCACGAGGCCGGCACGGCGGATTCCAGCAGCGATGCGTGGCTCAGGCCGGGCGGGGTGGTCAGATAAGGCGACTGAGCTCCTCCTGAATGTTCGCTGTCAGCTGCGGCCGGGGTGAGGCACGGTATGCCAAGCTTGGTGACGGTTAACACAGCCCTCGCCTGCATCCTCTCGGATGACCTCTGGCCGAACTGCGGCGTCACCGGCACGATCGCTACCGATCTGAACCGGCCCGGCGAAGTTTGTCAGTGTAGCCCGATAACTGCTTCAGCAGATTCAGCATTTGGACAGTGTGGAATAGCTCCCCAAGCCGACAGCAGTACCATGCCATCGTTCCTCAGGAGCCAGGGCTGCAAGAAACCCAGCATCAAAGTTCAGCTTGCGCCAAACAGCCTCTGCTTTCTTCGACAATTGAGCATTTTTTTTATATAGTGGAACTGAAGTCATTTGTTGGTAGCTCTGTAATCTCTGTATGAGCCAAGGTTGCTATAAAAGATTCAGTTATTGCTCCTGTGGGTATTGCACTTGGTCAGTTTGCTTTGCAGAAATATATTCAATCTGTAGGAACAATACACAGCTTACTCCCAAAGTATTCTTTTTTTGCTGCCTAAAACCTCCTAGCATAGTTTTTATGCCATAATTTCTGTACACATTAGTCTGAATATGAACAATTAGGACCTACTAAAGTACTATCTGAATTTGGTAGACATGTTACCAGGTGGAAATGTATTTTTCTCGGCTTCACGGGGTTATGTATGAATCAGTATGTCAGAAACTCAGAGTGGAAGTAATTCATGTACTAGAGCGCTAGACCTGTTTCTTATGCTTTTGCACTTATGTTTCTACAGTGCACGATACACTACCACTTGAGTCCCCATGAAATGCACATATTTCTTATCTTTTCCTATCAACTGTAATTTGCAGGAGTAGCCAGAAGAGGATTATCAAACAATGCAAATGGTCCTGGATATGTTTTATCTTCTGACTTCGCAGATTCCATTATATCAGAATTTACAAACCATAAATTAAGGGTAAGATCAGATGATTTCTTCTGACCTGCACATTATATAAATTTGGGAGTCAACAATTTGCATACTTCCAAAATAATTTGGAACCTTATCAGATCATCTTTCAGATCCTTCCATGGCTTTGGGGCATGATGATGCTTTCCCGTCAAACAAAGCAAGAATGGAGAACCACCACAATTGCTGTGCTGAAGCAGCCTTTAAAAGCACCACTGAACATAGGCTCTCTCGGTGTCAGTTCATCGTCTGTTCAATGAGTAAGCAAAAATCTACGTTCCACATTTATCTGTTGGATCATATTGTAAACTGCCGTTCAGATCATCGGCATGTATGTTGCTCCTTTAATAGTTAGTTCGGTTAGATACCGTATCCTATCCACACCAGGTACAAGTGCAAGTACCAACATAAACGGAGTCGTATGTAACATTTGACACAAACTCATCACATTTTCATAATTAAGAAAACACAGAGGACACTGAACTCGTAGACCTAGGAGTACATGTAGATGGAAATTTAACAGCTCGCTCGAACTAGGAACTGGAAACAATGGAGAGTCAGCTAATAGTGTTGTAACTAACTGTGAGTGAAACATGAAAAGAGATCGTACAAACTGAACGGGGCCTATATGCATTTGATGGACGACAGGACCTGGTTGATGGATCTCCTCAACAAGCTGGATGAAGCCTCTGTGTGAAAGGCAGCATGCTGACACCTCATCGCCGCTTAAAATTTCGTTCCATATTGGGTTTCTGGATTTAAATCGCAGTCTTTCAAACTGAGCTAATTTCTTCACGATATTTCCGAAACTTCTCTGCAAGTCTCCTTGCCCCCCATAGCAGCTCTTCATCGGCGACGGACAGGGTATTCGTCCCATTTGCTTTCTGTAACTGACAAATCAAGATAGCAGAGTCAGAAAGTGAATTTACAATCAAGGAGACATGGAAAATGGATTAAACGAAATTAGTATATGAATAAAAAAGCGAGAGAGTAAGGTGTTTGTACCTCACTTGGTTGTATAGGCGGCCTGATGTCGACTGTAATGCTCGGACGATTCTGACGGGCGTCGACTGCCGTGTTCAGTGCGTCCACCGCCTCCTTCACGTCCTCAACTGTGAAACCATCACGATCAATTCCGACAGTGACATGCTGAAGGGAGACGAGGTTCCCCAGACCGAAGTTGAAATCGGTATTGCCATCAGCTCTTGCCACCCGGATACTGAAGTTGAAGAGAACCGCCTCAACCATTGGGAAAGCTCCTGGTTGAAATGTTATCTGCCTGGGAGATTCACAGTAAAGTGTGAAGCTTCTGAGACAATGGTACCCGTCAGCGCAAATGGGCAGCACCGTTTGCCTTTGCCGGGTGCTCAACATCCACAGACGACGAAGAGCTGGCAACCTCCCAAGGATTTGCATGTCCTCCCCATCCAGTTCCTCGAAGCCGATGCTCAAATCAGAGAGGTTGGAGAGAGGCAACGGGCCCTTCTTTATCCATGCTGGCATTGCAGAGAATGTGGCGCACCTAACTGACTCAAATTTTCGGAGCTCTGGAGGGGGCTTCCAGCTGTCCCCTAAGAGATCCATTGATGGAAAATACCCGCGAAAAACTAAACTCTGGAGATGTTTAAGGTCAGATACAGACTCAAGGAAAGCTTTTCCTAACTCCCAGCTCGCATTGTGCTCAAACTTAATTTTGAGCTCCCTTAGCATTGACAGGCTGCCTAACTCTTTCACATTGCTGAGGGTGGCACAAATCTTCTTCAGCACTTTCATGGATGTCAGATTACCCAACCCATCTGGGAGCCTCGTGTTGTAACCGTCAACACGTAGGCACAATAATCTTATCAGCTTATAAACATCCGGTGGCAATTCCTTTAGTTTGGGATTGTGCCTTACATCCAAAACCTCCAAAAAAAGCAGCATTCCTATTTTTGCTGGAAGTTTACAGATACCTGTACCCGCAAGACCTAGGTACCTCAGGTGAAGTAAATTCCCAACATCCTGGAGGTCCATATGGCTACCTTTGCCAAGATGGCATCCACTTATATCCAATACACGCAGGATACCAAAGCTCAAAAGAGACGGCATTAGATTAATGGCGAGTGGGAAGGTAGTAATGGACCTCACTTGTGATTGCTGCAGGGCAGCAACTGAAGATGTGCTTTGATGATCTTCCTTTATATTGTGGATGGATAGCCTGCGGGTCTTGCTTGGAGAACTTATGCCATCTTCAGCATGATTTAATATAGTAACAAAGTTTTCTTCACTTGACAACAAACATATGAGATCAAGTACCATGTCATGAACACGGCAACGTGTTACATCTCCTGTATAATCCATACATGGTAGTATCATGCCTCTATTTATGAGCTCTCTAAAGTAATTGTGCCCAACCTCAAACAGAAACATATTTTTGTTTTGATGTGTGATAAATCCTTCTGAAATCCATTTCCATATTAAGTCATCTCTTGGGATCTCATAGTCTTCTGGATATACACTGAGATATAATAGGCAGGTCCGTAGATGTGAAGGTAGGTTGTAATAACTTAGGGACAGTATTTTCCTCATGCTGGCCACATGAGGACTACCATCTATTAATCCACAACTCATGGAGTTACACACAGCATCCCATTGTCTAGGATTTGCAGTCTTACTAGCCAATAGACTAGCGATGCTAATGATAGCTAATGGTAGGCCCCCACATTTATGAAGAATCTTCTTAGACACGTCAACCAGTTGTACGGGGCATTTATCTTTGGAGCCAAATATTCTTCCATAGAATAATAATTCAGAGCTCTCTTTTGTTAGAGGCTGTAGTTTATAAGAACCACCAACTTGTTGAGCAATTTCAAAGTCACGAGTTGTTGCAATTATTCTGCTTGCGCAACTATTATCTTGCAAAGCAAGTTTGATTATTTCCCATGATTGTATGGTCCATATGTCATCAATGACAATAAGGTACCTATGTGTATGATAATAAATAAAAGAACCATACATCAGCTCAGTTGGTACAGCTAGCTAAGTAATTAAACATATCTATAGAACTGAAGACTTGCCAGTATATTACGATCAATAATATTAACACTTAAAAAGATGCATGGAGATAAAAAAAGAGGTTGAGAAAATATGAGGACAACAGATTTATACAAAGAAAAAATCAAAATAAAACAAAAAACATGATATTCGTGATCTTTATTACCATACCACTGGCTGGTTAATAAGCTACGTGGGCTGTGTAGGAGTTGTCGGACAGTATACACTTAGTGTTAAGCCAATTTCTTTTGATATTATTGCTGGATTTAGTATTCATCATGGCAAAGAAGGGTGATGAATCCAAAGATCCTCCCCTCCACCATTATAGCAGGTATGAAACTTCAAAAATAAATTTGTTTTAGATTCTTCATCTGTCAATAGCTATAGCAAATATTTTATTGTGATCATACTTTACATTGTAAAATGGAGTAAATACTTCAAAAGGAAGACCATGCAAGTGGTTGTGTAACGACACACACTTTGAAAGTTGGCTGGATTTAGTTATAAAATTCATTTGTTAGTAAAGAGTGAGAGGTTAAGTTATATATCAGACATGAGTAATAAAGTGATTGCAGGAGGTTTACAAACCACAAGGTAATTAGATAATTATAATCTAGTCTCTCCATATCTCAAGTAAGTGATGTTTTGACATTTGGTTGTATGCATCAATCAATCGATGCAGAGGCTAGAGATTTCCCCTCTTTGAAAAATGTGATACTTTGACATCGAAAAGATCATAAGGCATAAATTCCAGAACTAATTTCTATCAATCGAATATATTTATAAAACTACCAGGAAAATTATAGAAATACTTCCGGAGACAAACATGTACATCAAATTTCTATCCTGGATGATTAAGATGATATATAGTACTACATTTCTTAAAATCTTGATCGAGGGCACTGTCTAAAACATCTAATTGGCGTAGGTCGGTGGCTAGTTAATTAGGTGCATGCGATGCGATAATAATTGGTGTAGGCCATCGTACCTCTTGTCCTGAAGGAACTTTTTCAGTTCATCGACGAGTTGTACTTCATCCCGTGATGCTTCATTGATGCTGGCAAACTTTTGGTTGTCAAGCTGATGGAGCGTGTGCTTGAGAACCCTTGTCATGTCTGGTTTCTGAGACAGGGAGACGAAGGCTGTGCAGTGGAACTGTGCTTCCAAGCCGTTGTAGACGGCTCTGGCGAGAGTCGTCTTGCCCAGCCCTCCGTGTCCAACAATGGACACTATCTTCACTTCCTCCCCTTCGTTCTTCAACGTATCGGTGAGCTCGCGGCTCGGCCCGTCGATGTTGACCAGGTCGGTCACCTTGCCGTACAGAGCATCCAGGAGAGGGTTGATGGCACGTGCAGTCGACGACTCGGACGTGTCAGCATCGGCGGCCAAGAGCCCAGAAAATTTGTACCTGTCGCGACGGGCGGCAACCTCGATGACCTTGGCCTTGAGCTCCTCCAGGGTTTGAGCAATCTCCCGGCTAGCCTTTCCCCTCTTGAACAGCTTGGCAATTTTTTCCATGGTTGACCGGAAGCCGTGCGGCCGGTACTCAGAGGTGTTGCCGACGACGTGCACGAAGAAGCTGTGGATGGCGTCCTCCATGTTATAGGAGAGGTCCCTGACCTGGCCGGCCCAGTCCCTGTCCCTGGATGTCGAGGCTTCCGGTGGGCACCTTGTCGATCTTGCGCAGGGCGGCCTGCATGCTCGTTAGTTCCGTCGAGAGGAACTCCACCTTTTTCTTCGCGCCCTTGTGGAGCTCGTATTCTTCCTTGAGCAGCTCGCCCAGCTTGAGCAGCAGGCTGCCCATGGCACCAGTCACCAGGTCCATGGACTCGATCGATCAGGCGATCTCAATTCCTTCTGGCTACCTGGTGATCGACTTGCTCTAGCGCAACTGTGTGAATGGTTTGCCACATGAGGGGCCGCTGCCTAGCTTTTTATACTACTATACTACTAGTAGTTATCACTTCCTTCGCATAAAATAAAGAGCAGGAACTTTATTTTGTGGCCTATATCCAATACAAGTAAATTATCCTGTACAAGTAGTGCACGTCATTATATTCCCTGTTGACTTTGTAGACGACAAGCCGACCACTAACATGATATATCCATAAAAGTGCTATTTTTTCTGCTCAGGAGGTACACAAACGGATCCACATGATATATAGCTGGCACCAGCCAATTAAAACTAGTTTTAAAAAAATTGGTTTTGCTGATTCTAAGTCATTAGAAAATTAACTAAATCCCAGTCGCCTCCTTAGACATTGTTGAGTAATTAGGCATAATTTTCACGATTAATTCTAGAATATAAATCATGATGACAACAGCTATTAACATGTGAAACTTGTACATACTAAATGCAGCAGACAACATGAATAATAGCGACACGGTCTCTCTAAACATGTAAACAGTAGACATGTTAAACAAACAGATCAGGACACAGATTTCGTACCGATCGTTTGTAGTGACGTTGTTGATGACAACGTTGGCGATGACGGGTCGGAGTAGACGACGCTTGAGGCGACGGTACGCAGCACTGTCTGACTTGTTAGGCAGACGAGCCGTCGTGAAAGCAGCGAGCAGTCGCGCGAAGCGCTTCCCAAAAAACTAATTCGCCCTCTCCCGTACAGGATCACAAAGGCGACGGGTTCCGGAGACCTGCTCTCCCGTTCGCCGGTGCACGCCGGCGCTCGGGATGGAGTAGACTACGGTGGCGGCGCAAGGAACGAGGCGTGGCAAAACCTAGATTGGTTTTGGTCTGTGTACAGCGCCCACGGTGCGCAACTTTTATAGTGCGGTTCGGAAAACCCTAACGTGTGCGACGTAGGAGGCCCACGTCGCACGTCCGAGTCGGTTGCAGCACGCGATACAGGAGCGACCCGAACCGCCTCAGCTGTGACGCGTCCGTCACGACTACGAAACCGCTTTTCCAAAACAGCAAAATAAACATAAGTATTGTCTCGGCTCGAGGCTCAATTCACGAAACGCGATCGCGACGTGTCGTGTCGAGACGAGCGAGCGGCGGCGGAGGAGGAGGAGGAGTATGCGAGAGGCTCTCTTGTTCTCACTCACATACAATCCCTACAACACTCCATCTCATAAGGTGGTGTGCAACTCCTCAAACTTCCAATGTGGGACTAAACTTCCCACTCCCACCACTCACTTGTACACATGGGCCATTTTGAGATTTCAGGATTTGTCTATTGGGCTACCCACATATGGGCCCAATATTTCAGCACACACATATGTGGGCCAAATATTCCAAAAATCCCCCACCAGATCTCAAATGCCCATTTGAAGATTTGCCAATCCTCGCTACTTGTTTATATACCAGTGTTTCAGCAGAGACTGTTAAGTTGAACTTCCGCCTAAAGACTTAAGCTACATCTATCAGCAACTTGAACAATGGACTATGCCTTGAATTGCAAGTTTTGTGCCAATAGACTTTACTCAAAGTCATAACTAGTACTTGGCTGCCAGTAGCCTACCCCGCGGGTGGAGCATATGCGTCATACTCCGTGGTCTCTTCATGAGTTTACTAGAGATCACCCAAATCTCATAGACTGCGACGTTTACAGTCGAACTCACATAGGTGTGTTGTTTCAAGAATGCTCTGTAGGACAGCATCTTTGCTATGAATAGCCAACATAAACACATTAAGGCATGTTGCCAACCTTCCTTACAGCTCTTTAAGAGTTATGCATCATTACTTAGAGAGGGTTTACTAAATACTCTCCTCAGTCAAACCACTAGTTTGTTCTGCCCAGGTCCTAATTCACGGGATCTCCGGTCACATAGGTTGGGTTACCACTATGGTGTAACGCTTACGGGTCTCATACCCATCTCCCTCGATGCACTATCTATCACATTACGTGATAGTCCCTTCGTAAAGGGATCTGCCAGGTTTTTGTCTGTTTGAATATACGTAACTGTAATTACTCCGGAGTTTCTCAATTTCCTGACAGACTTCAAACGTCTTTTGACGTGTCTTGATGACTTCGCATTATCCTTAGAACTCGTCACCTTGGCAATCACCGTTTGATTGTCACAGTTCATGAGGATAGCCGGTAATGGTTTCTCAACCACCGGCAAGTCCATCAAGAGCTCACGCAACCATTCTGCCTCAACAGTAACTGTATCTAAAGCAGTAAGTTCTGCTTCCATGGTTGACCTCGTCAATATGGTCTGTTTACAAGACCTCCATGACACCGCGCCACCTCCAAGAAGAAATGCATATCCACTTGTGGCGTAGAGCTCATCTACATCTGAGATCCAGTTGGAGTCACTATATCGCTCAAACACAGCAGGGTGCCCTGAATAATGAATCCCATAGCTCATAGTACCATTCAGATAGCGCATGACCCTTTCAAGTGCATGCCAATGATCATTACCCGGGTTTGACATGAACCTGCTCAATTTGCTCACAACAAAAGAGATGTCAGGCCTCGTCGCGCTCGCAAGGTACATGAGTGAACCGATTATTTGAGAGTATCTCAATTGATCTTTCGTAATCCTCTTGTTCTTTCGAAGGGTCACACTAGGATCATAAGGTTTTGGAGAAGTCTTGCTATCAATAAAGCCGAAACGGGTCAAGATCTTCTCAACATAGTGTGATTGCGTCAACGTAATCCCACTCTCATCCTTAATAAGCTTGATGTTCAGAATTACATCAGGTTCTCTCAGATCTTTCATATCAAAACACTTTGATAGAAAAGACTTGACCTCATTGATCACAATTATGCTTGTACCGAAAATCAGTATGTCGTCAACATACAAGCATAATATAACACTATCACCCCCACCATGGCGATAGTATACACACCTGTCAGCCTCATTAATGACAAAGCCCGCAGAAGTTAAAGTTCTGTCGAACTTCTCGTGCCATTGCTTAGGTGCTTGTTTCAGTCCATACAAAGATTTTAACAATTTGCACACCTTTCTCTCTTCACCTTTTACCATAAACCCATCAGGCTGATCCATATAGATTTCCTCTTCCAACTCTCCGTTAAGGAAAGCTGTCTTTACGTCCATTTGATGAACGATAAGACCATAAGAGGCAGCCAGGGAAAGTAGTACACAAATGGTGGTCAGTCTAGCAACAGGTGAATAGGTGTCAAAATAATCTTCGCCTTCTCGCTGAGTGTAGCCCTTGGCTACAAGTCGTGCCTTGTACTTCTCAATAGTACCATCAGGCCTTAGCTTCTTCTTGAACACCCACTTACAGCCCACTGGCTTACAACCATAAGGTCGTTCATATAACTCCCACGGCCCATTAGAAAGAATGGAGTCCATCTCGTTATGGACATCTTCTTTCCAGTCATCTGCATCTGGAGATGCAAATGCCTCTGCAATAGACGTAGGAGTATTGTCCACAAGGTACACAATGAAATCATCACCAAAGGATTTTTCAATCCTCTGTCTCTTACTCCGTTTAGGAGCTTCATTGTCATCCTTCTCAAGGACGTTCTCATCATGTGGTTGTTCAGTATGATCACTAGATGTACTAGATTCCGGAATTAATTCAGAAGAGAATTCAGCAAAGCTATGCATATCTTTCATAGAAAACATATTCTCAAAAAATGTTGCTTCACGAGATTCCATAATAGTATCAACATGCATATCAGGTACCTCGGATTTAACCACTAGAAATCTATAACCAATGCTACGCTGAGCATAACCTAGAAAGATACAATCCACTGTTTTCGGTCCGAGTTTGCGTTTCTTTGGAATTGGAACGTTGACTTTTGCCAAGCATCCCCAAGTACGCAAATAAGAAAGTGATGGTTTTCTCCCAACCCACTCCTCATAAGGGGTTTTCTCTTTATTCTTGTTAGGAACTTTATTCAGGACATGACACGAAGTCAACAGAGCCTCCCCCCACCATGCCTTAGATAAACCAGCAGTGTCCAACATGGCGTTCACCGAGTCGGTCAGCGTGCGGTTTTTCCTCTCAGCAATTCCGTTTGATTGTGGCGAATAGGGAGGCGTCCTCTCGTGAATAATACCGTGTTCCTCACAGAATTCATCAAATACTCTAGAGAAATACTCTCCACCATGATCCGACCTAAAACGCTTGATCTTTCTCTCTAATTGATTTTCAACTTCAGCCTTATAGATTTTAAAGTAGTCTAAAGCCTCATCTTTAGTTTGCAACAAATAAACATAGCAGAATCTAGTAGCATCATCAATGAGTGTCAAGAAATATCTCTTTCCACCTTTTGTCAACACACCATTCATCTCGCATAGATCAGAATGTATGAGTTCTAGAGGTGCCAAGTGTCTCTCCTCAGCTGCCGTGTGAGGCTTCCGAGGTTGCTTAGATTGCACATAACTATGGCACTTAGAACCTTTGGCAATGGTGAAATTCGGAATTAAACTTAAACTGGATAGCCGCGACATTAAACCAAAATTAACATGACATAAACGAGAGTGCCAAACACTAGCATCTGAATCAACATTGCCACAAATATGGTTTACTGACTTATTGCAAAATTCGGAAAGAGAAAAGCGGAACAAGCCTCCGCACTCATAGACTTTACCAATAAATTGTCCAAATCTCGACACAACTACTTTATTGGACTCAAACACTACTTTAAACCCATCTCTGCAAAGAAGGGAGCCGCTGACGAGATTCTTATTCATAGAAGGGACATGATGCACGTTCCTCAGCTGCACGATCTTCCCCAAAGTAAACTTCAGATCTACCGTGCCAACACCACGAACAGAAGCATGTGACCCATTCCCCATTAGGACGGAAGAATCCCGTGCGACCTGATAAGAAGTGAACATAGAGATGTCAGCACACACATGAACATTAGCACCCGTATCAATCCACCAACATGGAGATTGAAGAACTGAAAGTACCATCGGTATATTACCGTACCCATCAGTGTTGCTAGCGGTCACCATGTTGACATTCTTGGAGCCTTTCTTCCCTTTCTTGTCTGCACTGTCTGGGCAGTCAACAGAAAAGTGGCCGAGCGCTCCACACGTAAAGCACTCGAGCCCAGCTTTGTTCAGCACCTTCTTCTTCTTATTATTCTTAAAGGCAGTAGTGTTCACATGACCATTGAACTGGGGCTTATAGTTCTCTTTGTTCTTGTTGTTATTCTTGACGTGATGATTTTTCTGCACCATATTGGCGCTAGACTGCAAATCACCACCTCTCTCAGTTGTGTCCTTTGCCCGAGTTTTCTCCTCAACATCAAGAGACGCTATCAGGTTTTCAACCGATATCTCCTGTCTCTTATGTTTGAGAGATGTGGCATAATTCCTCCATGAAGAAGGCAGCTTTGCAATAATGCACCCAGCCACAAACTTGTCAGGAATCACACACTTGATCAGATCAAGCTCCTTCGCAATGCACTGTATCTCATGAGCCTGTTCGACTACAGAACGGTTATTCACCATCTTGTAGTCGTTAAAACTCTCCATGATATACAGCTCACTGCCAGCATCGGACGCACCGAATTTAGTGTTCAGTGCATCCCAGAGCTCCTTAGCGTCTTCGATGTGCATATACACATCGCACAGACGTCCCTCCAGGACACTCAGAATACAGCCTCTGAAATTATTATGGGATAATTAACAAGGTGCCCTCAGTTGGCACCACGACCTCAGTTTTACCCCTAGCGCCGAATCGACCTCAGTTTTGCCCCTAGTCAGTGCGCAAGGACTGCTTTGGCGGCTTCCACCGTTACTTTCAGCCCCCCGTTAGAATCCTGACCTGTGGGACCCATCATACAACCGTTGGCGCGGCCTGTGGGCCCCAGCTGTTGAGCGTTGGCGCGGTTTGTGTGCCCCATCTGTTGACGGTTGGCGCTGCATGTAGGCCCCACCAGTTGACCGTTCCTTGCGGCCCAATGTCACATGAGGCCCAATGTCAACATGTAGACTACACATTATCCATTTATATTTATTAATCACTACATGCAGAGCCCGCATTATCCATTTATTAAACCATCAAATTATTCGTATTAATAATATAAAATATACTGTGCTCAACTCAAATTTTTTATGTTATCTTAGAAAACATAATGCAGCTCTTTTAGAAAATATTATTCGTTAAAGCACATCTCTTATATATAAATTTTGTTTACAATGTGCAGATTTTAAAGCGATGATTAGAAAGGATAAAACTTCTAAACAGTGGGTACATTTGGACAAATATAAGAACATAACTTCATATATAGGGCTTATATATAACTGGCCCCACTTTACATATAATCAGTGGGGCCGGATAAACATTACATTTAACTAAAAAAAAAAAGGGCTAGCCCTAACTGCTCCCGCTCTGCATGCATGCGGGAGCCCTTCCCCCGCTCCGGCGCCGCCCTACTTCCTCCACTCCGCCGCCCGGATCTCCATCTCCTGCTTGATCCGGGCGCTGCCGTTCTCCGCCCGCATCGTCTCCTCCTGCCTCTCACGGGACCGCTTGATGCTGGCCCGGAAAGCCTTCGCGTCCTCCTTGGCCTCCTTCTTCTCCATCGCCTTCAACTCCTTCTTCTCCAGCCGCTCCAGTCTTTTGAGGCGGCGGTTCGTCTTGGGGGAGATGTCCGACGTCTTGGTGGTGGTGGAAGGGACGGGGCGGTGGACGAAGGGCGGCGTCGGCGATCGCTCCCGATCGGGAGAGTCGTCGACGGGAAGCACGATGGGCATGACGTCCAACTCCGCCTCGGGCCACTCGGCCTCGTACCAAGGCAGAGCCTTGGGGTGGTTGTCCTCGTCGGAGACCGACTCCGGGCTTGAAGGTAGTGAGTAGGAAGACATTGTGCGTTAGGGCTTGAAGGGAGAGAAGGGCAAATGGCTGGAGAGGGATGAGAATATGGAGGACGACTGAAGGAATATTTAAAGACACGATTAGACGTGAATTTATTTGGGTAGATGAAGCAAACTGTGTGAAAACCTTGAATTTATTTGGGTAGATGCATGGTCAAAGCGGTGTAGAACCGGCATAGGCGTAGGCGTAGGCCGGACAGCTATTGATACGGAGTACGAGCGCGTGTGCATTCGTCAGTCGAAGTGATTCGACGTTGCATGCGTGTATTAAAGAGGTGAAGAGAAGAAAGTCCAAAGTCTCACGCCAAATCCTGCCTCGCTGCATATGCATTGATGCGTATCTTCTGAAAACTAGGCGTGGAGGGCTGCGTCGCTGCAAATGCGACGCGACTCGTGTTTCTGAAACCAGGCGTGGAGGGCTGCGTCGCTGCAAATGCGACGCGACTCGTGTTTCTGAAACAAGGCGTGCAGGGCTGCTGCAAATGCGACGCGACGTTAACTATTTTCTTCTTCTGCCACGTTGTTTACTCTGAAAAAACGAGGCGTGCATGCACCGGGCTGGTGAACAGGGCCGTTACATTGAGATAAAACACACCCAGTCCATGCACCGCTTCATTTTCGATCGTTTGATCGTAAGGAACGGTGAAGATCGAGTCCATGCATGCAAACTACGGCGGCAACGGCCTGCAGACGCTGAGACGAGCGCAATCTTGGACATACAAAGCACACAACACACCTATACTAACATGGTATGGCACCCCCTAGCTTGTGTTGGGATCCAGACGCTCCGTAGCCCCCCTCCCGGTGAAACCCTAGCCCCGCTGGAGAAATACCGGACTTATACGGAAACACGCGGTAACTGCGTCGAAAGGGGGTAGCAATGTGGAACTATTTGCCTGGTTGTGCTAGGATAGCCCATAGGAACACTACAAAACAAAAAGGTAGAACCCACCTCTTCGGAAGATTCACGGTGTTTGGTCCGATACGGGAGTTTCACCCTGTAATCGCCTACGAGAGAGAAGTGGATGCCGGTGAAGCCGGGTCACACCCCAGAGAGCAATCTTGGACATACAAAGCACACAACACACTTATACTAACATGGTATGGCACCCCCTAGCTTGTGTTGGGATCCAGACGCTCCGTAGCCCCCCTCCCGGTGAAACCCTAGCCCCGCTGGAGAAATACCGGACTTATACGGAAACACGCGGTAACATCGTCGAAAGGGGGTAGCAATGTGGAACTATTTGCTTGGTTGTGCTAGGATAGCCCATAGGAACACAAAACAAAAAGGTAGAACCCACCTCTTCGGAAGATTCACGGTGTTTGGTCCGATACGGGAGTTTCACCCTGTAATCGCCTACGAGAGAGAAGTGGATGCCGGTGAAGCCAGGTCACACCCCAGAGAGCAATCTTGGACATACAAAGCACACAACACACTTATACTAACATGGTATGGCACCCCCTAGCTTGTGTTGGGATCCAGACGCTCCGTAGCCCCCCTCCCGGTGAAACCCTAGCCCCGCTGGAGAAATACCGGACTTATACGGAAACACGCGGTAACATCGTCGAAAGGGGGTAGCAATGTGGAACTATTTGCTTGGTTGTGCTAGGATAGCCCATAGGAACACAAAACAAAAAGGTAGAACCCACCTCTTCGGAAGATTCACGGTGTTTGGTCCGATACGGGAGTTTCACCCTGTAATCGCCTACGAGAGAGAAGTGGATGCCGGTGAAGCCAGGTCACACCCCAGAGAGCAATCTTGGACATACAAAGCACACAACACACTTATACTAACATGGTATGGCACCCCCTAGCTTGTGTTGGGATCCAGACGCTCCGTAGCCCCCCTCCCGGTGAAACCCTAGCCCCGCTGGAGAAATACCGGACTTATACGGAAACACGCGGTAACTGCGTCGAAAGGGGGTAGCAATGTGGAACTATTTGCTTGGTTGTGCTAGGATAGCCCATAGGAACACAAAACAAAAAGGTAGAACCCACCTCTTCGGAAGATTCACGGTGTTTGGTCCGATACGGGAGTTTCACCCTGTAATCGCCTACGAGAGAGAAGTGGATGCCGGTGAAGCCAGGTCACACCCCAGAGAGCAATCTTGGACATACAAAGCACACAACACACCTATACTAACATGGTATGGCACCCCGTAGCTTGTGTTGGGATCCAGACGCTCCGTAGCCCCCCTCCCGGTGAAACCCTAGCCCCGCTGGAGAAATACCGGACTTATACGGAAACACGCAGTAACTGCGTCGAAAGGGGGTAGCAATGTGGAACTATTTGCTTGGTTGTGCTAGGATAGCCCATAGGAACACAAAACAAAAAGGTAGAACCCACCTCTTCGGAAGATTCACGGTGTTTGGTCCGATACGGGAGTTTCACCCTGTAATCGCCTACGAGAGAGAAGTGGATGCCGGTGAAGCCAGGTCACACCCCAGAGAGCAATCTTGGACATACAAAGCACACAACACACCTATACTAACATGGTATGGCACCCCCTAGCTTGTGTTGGGATCCAGACGCTCCGTAGCCTCCCGGTGAAACCCTAGCCCCGCTGGAGAAATACCGGACTTATACGGAAACACGCGGTAACATCGTCGAAAGGGGGTAGCAATGTGGAACTATTTGCTTGGTTGTGCTAGTATAGCCCATAGGAACACAAAAAAAAAGGTAGAACCCACCTCTTCGGAAGATTCACAATGTTTCCACCTCTTATTCTTTGAAATCTCTAGTCTTGTATTCGAGGAATCTCATTTTAGTGATGGATTTCGTTCTAATGTTTATAAATCCTATTTATATTTTTACTAGACTTGTATTAGACCTATATAATGCAATTCCGAAGCCCAAAAATTTATTGGATGAATATTCGTATTATTTATTTTCTTTTGAATAATAATGGTTTTAATCGAAAATCGTAAATAAAACAAGTTTAAAACATCAAAATGAAAAAATAACTTTGGATCTTTCTTAGTCACACCAAAATGAAGCTTTGGTGAGATTTTGACCTTATTTGAGTTCAAAAGGTTTGAAACTCATCTCATTATCTTGAACTCTCTACTAGACTGTTCAAGATATCATATGTTACACAAGGTTTTTTTGTTCCATTCTTTATAAGACAGGTTTATATTTTTTTCTCGTTACTATATGACATAACACTACTATGTGAGTCGCCAATATATTTTTTCGATTTTTTTTGAATTATTTATGCTCATTTCAAGCTTGGTCAACCCTCTGTTTGACCAGCCGAAAAGCTTCTAGAAGGAAACACAGAGATTCGACCTGGGCTGTTGGATCGACGCCTTCTAGAAGGAATCGTGCATCGGACGGATGCGCTCGCAGCCACAGCGATCCGCGAGACGTTCGTTCTGCGCTCTGATTGGTTGGTACGTTGGCCACAGGGATCGATGGTTCTACATATGATTTCTTTGCTGTTAAGTATTATAAACCATGTTATTTAAATAAAAAATATAATGAAACTTCAGATTTACTACAGAGATGATTTTTATCAGTTTTACATATGATTTTTCTATTAAACCATGTTATTTAAATAAAAAATAAAAAATAGAAGAATTATTCAAAACATAATGAAACTTCAGATTTACACTATACATGTAGAATAGATGTCTAGGAAATTCATTTGGTTGATTTATAAAATATGCCAAAAAATGTTGAAGCACAAATGGGGGTATATACCCTAGCTTCGGACCTCATTTGAAGCACATTTCAAACGAGAATTGAGCGATGGTTGCAAATGAGCATAAAAAATTCAAAACAAATCAAAATGACATGAATCCAACACACAACGTTGTTATAAGTGATATAGTTGATCCTCAAATTTCTATGGATAATTTTGGCAAGGTCGAAATTTTCATGAAATTATAAACGGGGGTATTTACCCTAGCTTCGGACCTTATTTGAAGCACATTTCTCACGAGAATTGAGCGATGGTTGCAAATGAGCATAAAAAATTCAAAACAAATCAAAATGACATGAATCCAACGCACAACGTTGTTATATGTGATATAGTTGCTCCTCAAATTTATTTGGTTAATTTTGGCAAGGTCGAATTTTTCATGAAATTATAAACGGGGGTATTTACCCTAGCTTCGGACCTCATTTGAAGCACATTTCTCACGAGAATTGAGCGATGGTTGCAAATGAGCATAAAAAATTCAAAAAAATTCAAAATGACATGAATCCAACGCACAACGTTGTTATATGTGATATAGTTGCTCCTCAAATTTATTTGGTTAATTTTGGCAAGGTCGAATTTTTCATGAAATTATAAACGGGGGTATTTACCCTTGCTTCGGACCTCATTTCAAGCACATTCTCTCACGAGAATTGCGCGATGGTTGCAAATGAGCATAAATAATTCAAAAAAATTCAAAATGACATGAATCCAACGCACAATGTTGTTATATGTGATATAGTTGATCCTCCAATTTATTTGCTTAATTTTGGCAAGGTCGAATTTTTCATGAAATTATAAATGGGGGTATTTACCCTTGCTTCGGACCTCATTTGAAGCACATTTCTCACGAGAATAGAGCGATGGTTTTAAATGAGCATAAAAAATTCAAAACAAATCAAAATGACATGAATCCAACGCACAACGTTGTTATATGTGATTTACCCTAGCTTCAGACCTCATTTGAAGCACATTTGCCCAAAATTTTGGAATGACTTAGTTCAACATGCATCATATATACAACATTATTCAAACATTCTTTTCGCTTTTAATCTACATTCTGGCTCGTGATTGCGTTCAGAAATACTCAAAATTAATTAAAAAACGCGAACTCGTTGAAATAGGCTAAAATTCATAGATTCGACGATAGTTTTACAGAAAGCTAGACGACATAATTTAACTAAAAACATTGAAAAAACTTAAAAAAAAAACTACGGTTGCCCGAGAGGCTCGCCGCGATCACCCGGCCTAGTCGTCGCCCTCCTTCTAGACGTCGTCCTCTACTCCTCTTCCTCGTCGTCCTCATCGCTGTCGTCGTAGGCCAGCATGCTGGAGGGCCCCGCCTCGTGGTCGTTCTTGGCTAAGGGCGATGGGTTCGCCAGCGTAGCGATCGCATGCCGCTCCGCTCTGCCTCGGATCCGCAGCCGGTGCAGCTGCGCCTGCTCGGAGGGATGGCGGCGGTCCCGCCTCTCGCTCTGCAGGGCAGCCTTGCGCCGGTCGCTCTCGTACAGCGCGACGACCGCCTGCTGCTTATCCGACGCCGCGGTTGCGGCGAGCTCCCGGTAGACCTGGCGCTCCGCCTGCTCCCTCTGGTGGGTCTCCAGGGATGCACGAACAGCGGCAGCCTCGGCCGCTGCCGCCGCCTCCTTTAGCCAGGAGCGGACCGTGTGGAACGCCTCCTCGTTCCGCCATGTTTCGAACGAGTAGACGGTGGCGTGCTGCTCGGGCCAGATAGGCTGCATCCGCCTGAGCCTCGTCCAGCGCGGCGCCTCCTGCGGCGGCTCCTGCTCGGGCGCCGCCTCCTCCTGCGGCGGCTCCTGCTCGGGCGCCGCCTCCTCCGGCGGCTGCTGCTGCTCGGGCCCCGCCTCCTCCTGCGGCAGCTGCTGCTCGGGCGCTGCCTCCTCCGGCGCCGGCTGCTCGTTCTCCTCGCCGTCATTGTGGCCCCGCGTCGCGGCCGTGGGTCGGCAGTACAACGGCGAGTTGCGCCATGCACGGAGTCGGCGAGGCATCGTCTCGGGGTGTCTGGTGAGTGAAGTGCGGCGAGGGCGATGAGAGTTTGTGCGGTGAGGGCGAGGAGATGAACGGCGAGAATGAGGAGAGCGGCGAGCGGTGAGGGGCCTTTTGTAGCCCTGGCGGGTCATTTACTGCGACGCGCGTGCCGTTACTCCGGCAGACTTTGAACGACCCGGGGGCCCACGGTTTTTCCACGCGTCGCTGACAGCTCTGGCCAGCGTGGGCTGCCCCGCCTTTTCGCCCCCCAAGCCGAACCCAGCGGTGGTGGTGGTGGTGGTGGTGGTGGTGGTGCCGCAGGTGCTCGTGGCGCAGCAGGGGATGGTGCGGCGGTGGCGGCGGCGTGAGCGGCAGCGCACGACGGCGGGTCAACTAAATTGGGCGGCAGCGCACGACGGTGGTGGCGGGAAACTCGGGTGTGGACTATTCAGCGTAGTCAACTAATTGCGCGGTCCCACCTGTAAGCTCCGGATGGTTTCAACGAACTTGGCGGTCCCACCCGGACCCACTTCGCGAAACGGAGTCTGACTCCTCGGTCCCACTTCGCGAAACGGAGTCGACTCCAAACTTACCGTTCCAGCCTCTCCATAGTAGTTGCGCACAGACTAGGGGCAAAACTGAGGTCGATTCAGCTCTAGGGGTAAAACTGAGTACAAGTGGTCCGCTATGGGCAATTCGATAAATGACCCAATTATTATTGGCTTCCTTGAACTTATTCTGAACCTCGTCAGAAGCTCCTTCAGGAAGGCCATTCATAATAATGTCCCACACTTTCATGGACTGGAGCCACAGTTGGCTTCGCAGTTGCCATCTCTTAAAGGTGGTACCATTGAACCTTTCCGGTTTCATTGAATCACTTAAGTGGGCCATAGTCAGTTCAGGAAATTTCCTACAATTAGGTTTTTGGATTGTTGAGTAATTAGACATAATTTCCACGATTAATTCCAGAATATAAATCATGATGACAACATCTATTAACATGTGAAACTCGTACATACTAGATGCAGCAGACAACATGAATAATAGCGACACAGTCTCTCTAAACATATAAACAGTAGACATGTTAAACAAACAGATCAGGACACAGATTCCGTACCGATCGTTTGTAGTGACGTTGTTGATGACAACGTTGGCGATGACGGGTCGGAGTAGACGACGCTTGAGGCGACGGTACGCAGCACCGCCTGACTTGTTAGGCAGACGAGCCGTCGTGGAAGCAGCGAGCAGTCGCGCGAAGCGCTTCCCAAAAACCTAATTCGCCCTCTCCCGTACAGGATCACAAAGGCGACTGGTTCCGGAGACCTGCTCTCCCGTTCGCCGGTGCACCCCGGCGCTCGGGACGGTGGCGGCGCAAGGAACGAGGTGTGTAAAAACCTAGATTGGTTTCGGTCTTTGTACAGCGCCCACGGTGCGCAACTTTTAGTGCGGTTCGGAAAACCCTAACGTGTGCGACGTGGGAGGCCCACGTCGCACGTCCGAGTCGGTTGCAGCACACGATACGGGAGCGACCCGAACCGCCTCAGCTGTGACGCGTCCGTCACGACTACGAAACCGGTTTTCCAAAACAGCAAAATAAACATAAGTATTGTCTCGGCTCGAGGCTTGATTCACGAAACGCGATCGCGACGTGTCGTGTCGAGACGAGCGAGCGGCGGAGGAGGAGGAGGAGGAGGAGTGCGCGAGAAGCTCTCTTGTTCTCACTCACATAGAATCCCTACAACACTCCATCTTATAAGGTGGTGTGCAACTCCTCAAACTTCCAATATGGGACTAAACTTCCCACTCCCACCACTCACTTGTACACATGGGCCATTTTGAGATTTCAGAATTTGTCTATTGGGCTACCCACATATGGGCCCAATATTTCAGCGCACACATATGTGGGCCAAATATTCCAACAGACATTAGATTTTTGTGTCGTGATTCGTACTGGTGTAAGGGTTTCTCATGTGAGTGAGATTTAGTTATAATTCTTACTCAACTCCTTAGCCGTTCACTATGGGAAGCCTGTGCCGACGGCGTAAGACCGCGTCGGCAGAGGCCAAATAACCGTCGGCACACTAAAAGCCGGCGGCGTAGGGCTGTGCCGACGGCAAAGACGTCGGCACAATATTTCCAAAATAATTGAAAAAAATTCAAGAAAAAATTCGAATTTTTTTTTAACTTTTTTTTTCAATTATTTTGAAATTCTATTCCAGAGTTTTTCCCTTAGCCACATATTAATCTCTAATCTCTAATTACACAATTAATCTAGTCAACATACTTAACTTAGTCAAACTTTCCGTTCGGTCATCCATCCTTGGATTCCTCCAGCCCAAACACGCTTAACCTTTGAGTTCCTTCCAAACTAGATTCCATATTAGATGTTAGAACCTACTCATATTACTATCATATCAATCATATTAACCTTTGGGGAATGATGTTAAACTTTTCTATTGTTTAAATTTAAAACAATATTTGAACAAATAAAATGATTATATAATTATCTTTATTGAATAAATAAAAATATAATGTTAGAAATTACTTTATTTTTTGAATAAATTATTTAATATACAATAATTTATATCTTTAAATCCGTAAATCGAAATTTGACAAATAAAATGCCTAAATCGATTAGAAAAATTAGAGAAATTCAAATATGATATCCATAGCATAAAAACATCGATAGTTTTAAAAAAATTGAACTCTTTTGATGAATAGTCATGGTGGCCATTTTGACAGTTTCTGCCGATTCAGCTAGAAACAAGCCAAATGACGGGTGTAATGGCCAAATCCATGGCATAGTTTGTTTAAATGTGCCCATATTCCACACAAACATGCATATTGGAAGCACAGACAATGTTCACGAAGAAAGTTTTCCTTTTCATTGAATAAAAAAACCATTTTCCATTTTCCGAGTGTGAAAAATGGCTTTTTTTTGTGAAGCACCAACCACAAATATGTTGCAAAACCTGGGAGCTGCATTTTTTGAAAATACTAGACCATGTTATATGCACAAATAACCAAATTTTTTCCTCTGAAAAGGTTTTCATCCACCTCTTTTAAAAACACAAGTTTCTGCCAATTCAGTTGGAAACGGGTCAAATTTGAACTACATGTGCCTCGTAGTTTGCTCATGATTTTTGGAAAAAATCATTTTTAGGTACACAACTACCTATTTCATCAGAGATACACCAAGAGTTTCTCAATATTCAAGCCCTAGCTACGAACGGTCATGTCCGCCGTCTTGACTTTTTCATGAAACCGACTTAGGAAATTCCTGAAAATTTAAAAAACCCCAGAATGATGCAAGACCTTCGTGTGGTGTCATTATATATGCCCTAGTATCCACAAAAATAATAAACTTGGAATACGATAATTGTGTTGAAAATACGTTCACATAAATAAGCTATCTCCTACAAACATTCTAGGGTTTAGGGCCAAATGACGGGTGTAATGGCCAAATCCATGGCATAGTTTGTTTAAATATGCCCATATTCCACACAAACATGCATATTGGAAGCACGGACAATGTTCACGAAGAATTTTTTTTATTAAATAAAAAACCATTTTCCATTTTTCGAGTGTGAAAAATGGCTTTTTTGTGAAGCACCAACCACAAATATGTTGCAAAACCTGGAAGCTGCATTTTTTGAAAATACTAGACCATGTTATATGCACAAATAACCAATTTTTTTTTCTCTGAAAAAGTTTTCATCCACCTCTTTTAAAAAAAAACAAGTTTTTGCCGATTCAGCTGGAAACAGGTCAAATTTGAACTACAGGTGCCTCGTAGTTTGCTCATGATTTTTTCAAAAAATAATTTTTAGGTACACAACTACCTATTTCATCGGAGATACACCAAGAGTTTCTCAATATTCAAGCTCTAGCTACGAACGGTCATGCCCGCCGTCTTGACTTTTTCATGAAACCGACTTAGGAAATTCCAGAAAATTTAAAAAACCCCAAAATGATGCAAGACCTTCGCGTGGTGTCATTATATATGCCCTAGTATCCACCAAAAATAATAAACTTGGAATACGACAATTGTGTTGAAAATATGTTCACATAAATGAGCTATCTCCTACAAACATTCTAGGGTTTCGGGCCAAATGACGGGGTAATGGCCAAATCCATGTCATAGTTTGTTTAAATATGCCCATATTCCACACAAACATGCATATTGGAAGCACGAACAATGTTCACGAAGAAAGTTTCCTTTTTTATTGAATAAAAACCCATTTTCCATTTTCCGAGTGTGAAAAATGGCTTTTTTTGTGAAGCACCAACCATAAATATGTTGCAAAATCTGGAAGCTGCATTTTTTTCGAAAATACTAGACCATGTTATATGTACAAATAACCAATTTTTTTCCTCTGAAAAGGTTTTCATCCACCTCTTTTGAAAAACACAAGTTTTTGCCAATTCAGTTGGAAACGGGTCAAATTTGAACTACATGTGCCTCGTAGTTTGCTCATGATTTTTTTTAAAAAATAATTTTTAGGTACACAACTACCTATTTCTCATGATTTTTAGGTCCACCTAGATTTTGGTGGATTCAGACGCCCCACAACCCTATCAGACGAAAATGTTAACCCATTACTGTTAGTTGCGTTTTTTCTCATGATTTTTTTCTAAGAATTTAGCTTTAATAATATGCATGATAATTTATATATATTTCTCCTTTTTGAAACGAGCTAAAGAACGTCAAAATCCGACTTCAAATGCAAAAGTTATGATCAAAACGGTGATTAAGTCAAAAAAAATTGAGCTTGGCTAGGCCGACGGCATAGCTCAATTTTTTTTCGCACTTTGAGATTTCCTGTTAGGGTCTATGCCGACGGCTTTGCCGTCGGCGTAGCTCAAAAATAAAAGGCCAACGGCTTTGCCGTCGGCATAGCTAAATTTTGTTTTCGCAATTTGGGATTTCCTCATTGGGGCTATGCCGACGGCCCCGACAAATTGCCGTCGGCATAGAATTTGGCCGTCGGCACAGCAGCCCATTCCTGTAGTGTTGGATTTGCGTCGTGATTCATGTTGTACCGAGAGTTTCATACGAACTCTAATTGAGTTACTGAGTGACAGGAGATGCAATTGTTTGCAAATGATTAAGATTTAGTCTAATATAAATCGACTTAGTATTAGACAATCCCAAAGAAAATAGCATCTCTAAACTCATAGGCCCGACCTCTGCGTTGCCTCCTAGGCGACATGGGGCTCCCGACGTTCCTGCCCTCACCACCGCTGAAGGATGCCACTGGGCTAAGCCTATGAGATCGTCGGTATTGGCGGGCAAAGGCTTTTCATGCTGTGTGTAGACATAACCATATCTTGAGAAGTCGAAGTCATCGGTAAGAGTGATAAAATATTTTTCACCGCCGCAAAGTTGGAACATCAAAAGGACCACGTATATCTATATGTATCAACTTGTAAAGTTTTCGGTACTTCGAGTGGAAGGAAACTTTGACATATGTGTGGTTTCCTTGCGCGCGGGTACTCCCCTATGATCCGGTGGTGTCCATTAGGACTGGAGGTAGATCATTATGTTACAGGGTCTGGAAAATTTCGTACATCCAAGGCTCAAGAGAAAATTTCTTCACCATTTGGAATTTCTTAATGCTTCTAACAACCACTTGTAATCTAACCAAATTACACATATCGACATCCAAGGCATGTTAGGTGGAATCCGCATATCGACATCTTCCACAGATCCGATGAGAACCTATTTCACATATCCCTTTATAATGCTTCGTATCTTTGGGCATCCCATCTGCTCTTGTCCAAACACTGTAAAATCTTTCTTTTGGCTTCACCTCATCAGCGATCTTCACCACTTTAGTCCCTTTAAGTTTAAATTCATCAAAGTCCACCGGCATTTCCAGCTTCTCCATGGATGGAAATTGCACCACAAAATCTCTCCACTTTTCAAGCCCAGTTCTACTGGAATTGCTTCATAAGACCCACCATAGACCAGTTGCGCATTCAGAATCCCACTAACAACACGGATTAAACCAAAAGCTGAAGTTTCTTCAGCTTTTTTATTTGTCTTTCCAAATCTAAATCATCCAAGCTAAATGTTGGCATTACAGATGTGGGTTGGTCCAGGCACAACATCTGCATGTGATGTGGTTCTCTTTCTTGCAAATTAAACAACCAGCCTTCATAGAGCACTCCTTCAGGTTGTTTTTTTTAGATAAAAGGCAAAAGCCCGACTTTGAATTAACAAAGCCAGCAGGTTCACCCTTCAGGTTGTGAACCTCAACATCGTACTTATAGCAAACTATTGTCTTATCCAATGAAGCACCAAGGTTCGACGATGTAGGATTGGAAGATACCCAGGGAGTGGTGGCTGGCCTACTAGATTGCACTGATGTGGGCGGTTTTGATTTTGGCCGCCACTGCGCTTCAACCCTAGCCGGACAATCCTAGCTTGTCCCAAGAATCCACGCCTCGAACCCCACTTCCTTTCTTCGCGCCCCGTATGATCTTCTCTCCTTATGTCTTGTGCGATCTTCATATTGATCCCTCAATCGTGCGCCTATTATTCTTCTTTTTCTTCGTTGCTTTACTGATCTCTTGGCAGACGACAGAAGAACCCCCTTGTACGTACGGGCACCCCGAACCTCCCCGACGCCAATCTATTTGCCTCCTTGCTCGCCGCCCTCGCTAGGGTTTGTGGAGTCGAGGACAGAATGGGGATTGGTTGCGGTTCGGTGGCTCTTCTAATAGTCATACCGTGAGCATGACTTAATGGGTCAACAACCGTCAGCCAACACCATTCACATGAGGCCTTGACCCAACCGCCACGTCTTCCTCCACAACGCGTCGTCACAAATCTGTCGCCGGTGGGAAGAAATTTCCCATCGCCCAGGAATCAAAATCTGCTCGCCGGACTTGCGCTAGAGATTGGTATAACCACCAATTTCCACTCCCAACAATGTTGATGAACTGAAAACCAACAAATTAACTGGCTTTGGTGTTACCCTTTATCATCGAGGATTAATTATGTTGAGTTGTTCAAGTGTTAGTGGTCGATGTGTATCGGGTTTTGCCCGGTTTTCCGTAATTTAACTGGGCAATTATCTTTTTTTTTTTGAAACGGAAATCCAGCCTATCTTCTTCTTAATTAATAGATTGAGGCAAATCTTTTGCTCTCATTCCAAAAAAAAACCAAAAAATTGCGAGACCTGCGTCTGGCTTGCTCTTGCATACTGAAGACCAACAATATCGATGAACTGAAAAAAAAAAGTGTTCTAACTACTCCAGATTTAACAATTAGTACAACGTCATTTTAGAGTCTGACAAAAAATCTTAAAAGTGGCTCGTTGTAGTAGCTTTCGGCTCTTATACAAAATAGACTTATACTCTATCTATATCTATAGTTCATGGTCTATTAGAAGTAGAAGGTGCTCTGGTGCAATCCTTACCGACAAAAAAAGATTGCATTCAGGTTGATAATAATCGAGTGTCGTAGTCACTCTTTTCTCTCTAGTACTCTGTTGGGACCTGTTGGGTTGTGCGCATCTTCGATACATGCACTGGTAGAAAAATGGCCTTCGGTATGCCAGCATCAGTCCCCAAGCGTCGCGCCCCGTGACTAATGAGTCTTTATTCCCGGGTCGCCAGGAGACCCGCGACAGAAGGTCAGACGTCGCGGTTTGGGAAACGCGTTGCCGCGCGTGGAGGGAATTAATTCCGGTTGACCTCGCCGCCCGGGACTATTGGTCCTTTATTCCCCGTTCCCGTGGCCAACCGGGACCATTGGCTCTTTATTCCCCGTGCCCGTGGCCAACCGGGACTAAACATCGTGCCCATCGGCTTCTCGCCTTCCCGCGGCGGTTTTTATTTCGCGAAGAGGCAGAGGGCGCCATTTCCACTGCTCGCTCTCTTCTTCCTCTGTTCTTCCTCGTTCTTCCTCTGTTCTTCCTCTCTCGCCATTTCAAGCACACGCACGCAAAATGGCTGAATGGACGGAATACGATGGGAAGACACCATGCGGCAAGGATTTGGACGTGCTCTTCAGCAACAGTTGCGCGCGGCTGCCTGAAGCTCTAGGTCGTTTGGCCGATCTGTATTGGGCAGCTCCCGAAGAACACCGGTTCTTTGGGCTCGATCTGGAGTACACGGCGAATCAGCAGGATGTTGCCGTCATCCAGATTTCGTTCAAGGAGACGGTGTTGGTCTTCCAATGGTCAAGGTACGTAGAAGCTAGCACACGTCCACGTACAAATCTTGCATGCATGCATTTCGGGTTTTTTGGTTGCATGTGAAGAATACATATGTGCTGCAACTAATCTAACACATAGCCTATTTTTGTTGTTACAGTAGCTCAAGGCATTGCCCGGACCTTGTTGATTTTCTTGTCTACAATGGGTTTGACTTTTGCAGCGTTGACATCACGCAAGACCGCGTGAAGTTGGCGCGCATCGGTGTTGTGATACCTGAAGATCACTATATTGATCTTCAGAATCTTATCCAGTTCACCGGGCCAAAGACCGGGATGGCTGTCATGGCAAGCTACTTAATCGACCCCTGCTATCACCGGATGAAGACTGATTTCCACCGGGACAATCACTACTATTGGGAGGAGACCCCATTGCGCATGACGAACCTCAAGTATGCGGCCATAGATGCATATGTTGCGTACGAGTTGTTCCGCATCTACTCGGCGGGGCCATAGATGATGTATGCGTTCGATATTGCGCATGTAATGGTTATCTATAATTAGTAGTATATATATGTAATGGATAACTTTTGTGATCTATATATATATGTTAATTATGAAATGTGATCGACTCTATGTTTGTGTTATGTGTGATCGACTCTATGCATGTAATTAATATTGTTTGTATTATTGTTCTTTATTTTTTATATATTTTTTCATTTTAAGATTTTAAAATGTGAATTAGTATTATTTTTCTTCATTTTTTGATATATTATTTGTATTTTTAAGATTTTAAATGAATTTGTATTATTGTTCTTAATTTTTGATATACTATTTGTATTTTAAGATTTTAAAATTAATTAGTATTATTGTTCTTCATTTTTGATATATTATTTGTAATTTTAAGATTTTAAAATGAATTAGTTCTATTTTTCTCAATTTTTGGATATATTATTTGTATTTTTAGAAATAATACAAATTAAAAGTTAATGTTTATTTATTTATTCAAAATTATTAATTACATCATTACTTTTGTTTATTAAAAGATTTATTTGCAATTCAAACAATTAAGAAATGTGGCTTCGACTAACATGTTAATAAGATTGATATGATACTACTATCACATACATGCGTGAGAAACACTTGGATTCGGGACGGGATGGAACTCGGAAGTTAAGCGTGCTAGTGCTAGAGTAGTGGGAGGATGGGTGACCGAGCGGGAAGTATGACCATGAGTAAGTAATTTGACTAGGGATAATCTTAGTTAGACACTAAGCAAAGCAAATAATACAAATTGTGAAAAAAAGAAGGGAGTGAAAAAAAAGGGAGAGGGAGTGAAAAAAAAGGGAGTGAAAAAAGGTGAGAAAAATAATTAGAAACCAAATGAATTAAAAAAATTACGAAATAAATCTAGTCCCGGTTCATGTGGCCAACCGGGACTAAATGTCCTCCGACCCCAGGCTCCGCCACCCGCCCACGTGGACGGGCCTTTAGTTCCGGTCCGTAAGTAGCGGGACTATAGGGGGGGGCCTTTAGTCGCGCGTAGCTAGTCCCGGTTGCCTGGACGGGATTAATGGGCCTGGCGAACCGGGACTGTAGGCCTTTTTTCTACCGGTGATGGTGGACGGGTGTAAAATTTTTGGATGTAATGTTTTGATGCGATGTTCCTTTTTTTTTGCGAGGGAATTTTGATGCGATGTTCGAATTAGTAAGTCTCCATTTATTGCATGGAATCAGTGCATTAATTAAATTAGTTACTTTTTTTGCCTGCCAGAAGCAAGACGATTAGTTGTTTCTATCACAATGATGTGGACAAAATATGATCACAATGACAAAAATCACAATGAGAGCATGGAATGAGAAATATTTCGAGAAAAAAATAGGGAGGCTAAATGAACATTTGTTACTTAGATAATTGCCTCTATATGTTACCGCAGATATTTATTTATTTTAATTAATTTTTTTTTTTACCTCGTAATATTGTCACAGGTAAAATAAATTTAATACGCATCCATCAGGTCACCCCAGATGATGCTAACATTAGCCTATATATGAAGAATTAGTAAACGCTAAGCCAACGGTGAACAGTCTGCACCCTTATCCTTATACTAGTAAACAACTACAAGTGGTGGTGGTCTCAACTCATAAGAATTTGTACTGTCCATTAGATGGCATCCACACCTCATGAGAACTGGCAGTTGACATTACTTAACTAGTTTCCAGCTGCCATAAATTTCTTGAGAGTTTGATTATATGGACTGATAGTTGACAACTTGACATTACTTAATTAGGTTCCAGGCTACCATTAATTTCTTAAGAGTTTGATTAGTAGTATTTTGGGCTGACAGTTGACATTAGTTAATTAGGTTCCAGGTTGCCTTAAATCTTTTGAGAGTTTGATTATATGCAGAATATGGCGCAGGTCAGACGCTCACCCAACTCAAGCAACAAATCTATACATTTGCACCAGCTAGCTTATAACAATTATGCAACCAGTGTATTATATGCGTACAGAGGACAGAATGTTGTGCCGACTTCTAGAATTAGGTGTGGCTCATAATAACTCATGGGCAAACAGTAGCGGAGCAAGGATTTATTTGATGGGTGTTCAAACTCACCCTCCTTTTTTTTTGACATAGACATAAGATTATAAAGTTTCTAAAAGCTGCCATATATATAGTCAACGGACTCACACCATAATAAGTTGAGGGAATGGGTCCAAACTAGCCGATATTACAATAGAAATAGTCTTTACATGAATACAAAATTACATGGCAGTTTCCTTGTTTTAACGAGCTTAACGGACAGCTCGCCAAGATTATTTAAGCATTGGAACGTATCATCAATTCTCATGCCATCAATAAAGGTGGCAAGTTGCAATTGAAGTCTTACCGAATCCGTGCTTGATATGTCCTTAGGATAAAATTCGGCATATCTAAGAACCTTGCGTGCCTCATAAGAAGCAAATGAACCGAATGGATTCAAAACCGACATGCAAACAAGCAACTCAGAATTGACTTTATCAAACAGATTGTTTACATATCGACAAATTTGGCCAATGAAAACAAGAAAAACTTGTCTTCTAAAATGATCATCATTTGTGCCCATCCACAAGAAAGCTCTCATTCTCTTATTGATGAAGGCCAAGGGCACTAGGTGGACTGACAACCATAGTATTGTGGAAGATCGTGACTGAAGATAGCACCAATTTGACTAACTCAACCCCTCCCAAGGTACCAATTTAGCAGCCACCTTACCTTATCCTCAAGGTGTTGGATATCGGCCCTTCTAAGGCGGTGTACTGACAATTGGAGGCCAAGATCTCACGAGAAAGTTGTTAATGGCAGCGGGGAAGCTTTGAAGCACATGCGGGAGATCCAAATTATCACATCGAATAGGTAAGGCCGGATAAAAATGTGTTAGTTCGTAAGAGTGAACTTTATTGCTTTGGGAAATGTGTAGATTTGTCAATACCCCGGGTAATATTGTGAGGAATAAAAATGTGTTAGTGTCGGATGTGTTGGTACATAACCCTCTAAATATTCAATTTCGAGGGAATTTGGTTGGGGAGAGATGGGATGCGTGGCTGCGTTTAGTTCGTAGAGTTATGGGAATTCACTTAAACAATGATGATGATGACTTTGTTTGGGGTCTTTCGGTTTACGGTGGGTTCTCTGTTAAATCTATGTATTTGGATTATATGCATGGCAATGCTACTTGACTTCATAAGCACTTATGAAAATTGAAAGTTCCATTAAAAATTAAAGTGTTTACGTGGTTTCTGCTGCGCAAAGTGATTTTAACAAAGGACAATCTGATTAAGAGAAACTGGGTTGGGTCTAAAAAATGTGTGTTTTGTGACCGTGATGAGTCTGTTGAACACCTGTTTATACACTGTAATTTGTTAAGCATATTTGGAGGTTGCTTCATTTCACGTTTAGAATACTCAACCATGCAGTATTGATAACATCTTTGGTAATTGGTTATAAGGGGTAGATAATAAGACTAAAGTACGAATTCAAATTAGAACTTGTGCTTTTGTGTGGGCTCTTTGGAATTGTAGGAACGATGTTGTTTTTAACAAATCAAGAGGTGCTCATTTTTTGCAGGTTATTCATCAGGCCACATATTGGATTCACATGTGGTCTTTCCTTCTGCCGTTGGACCGTTGGAGCAGCGGGCTCTCATGGATTCTGGATGTACTCGCTTGATGGCGGTCGTTTAGGCTATTCACGTCCAGGGTGGTTAGCTGCATACTAGGAGGATTCAATGAGTTGTTTTATGTTGTTGCTACAATTCTTGTGGTTGATTTTGCTGTCTATTTTGGATGATGCGTGAGTTGTAAAACTGTGGATGGTAACTTTTCTATTTTTAATATAAAAGCAACGGTTGTGTGCATTCTCGCGATGCAGAGGCTGGGGCTGCGCTCCCATTTAAAAAAAAAGATGTCACCATGATTTGTCACAAGACCGGTACCTCTGCAAAACCGTGGAAGATTTGCGTGAGTCCCAGTTTTTCAATGAAATAATGCTATTGTAAGACGATCTTCAGGCTGCTAGCCTATATATTTAGTTTGTGCGCTGCAGGACACTTTATTATATCAAATTATCAAATGATTACATAATTGAACATTTGCAGATATTTTAGTTAATTCTTTCGCGGTTGAGTTTAATCAGCTGCTTATACTAGGTGTTGTCTGTATAGCCGGAGGTAACATCGAGTTGTGTGTAATATTTGATAGTTGGATATGCCTACCAATTATCATATATTATCTTCACTTTTAAATAAAATGATCCTACATAAAAAATTAACCTTTGGCAATGGTTCTTCTGTAATACCATACTGCAATCTGGAAAGGCATGGATTTTGAAAGGAACAAATATTTTTTTCTAGATCTTTTTTTACATCGAAAATATCTTCCGCTTCACAGTTGGACGCAGCACGAATGGTAACCCATGGTTATTTCTTATACTACATTTTTTTTTCGGTATTCCTTACGGTCCCTGCTGCACATTATTCAAAATGTGCATAGCTACATCAGACAAATTCACCAAATTAAAGAAATTCATACTGTTTCAATTCACTGGCTTCCCTGTACAAGCAAATTAGATGTGTACTTCCTCTGTTCCAATTTATAAGTTTTTTTAGCTTTTTTTCAAATTCGCAGTTATGTAGACGCGTTTCAGTGTTTAGATTCACACATTTCAAACCATATGTAGGCTAAACTGAAATATCTAAAACATGTTATAATTTAGAACAGAGTGAGTAATATTTTGTCCAGGTAAAAATTGACATGGCATGTGGAAGGTTCAGGTTTTTTTTCTTTTTTTGACGATTGGAAGGTTCATTTTTACTATATAGTGTACCAACTTGATCACCTCTAACAATGTTCAGCTATTTTATCCAAGTCCGGGTTTCAGGTATACTTACACTCTTATAGTTGTAATATCAACAAAGAGCCTAATACCTTTTTTTTTTTGAAGAAAGAGCAAAAACTTTGCCATTTATATTGATGAAGAAGCAGCAAACAGACAGGACAAGGCCTACGAAGAAAAAAAGATACAACTCTAGCCGATGACCATGTCGCCCTACCGACTATAGCCGACACTACCACGGCGGAGGCAAGCCTAATGCAGGACGAAATCCAGAGCTGCCACTCCGACATCCACGCTGGCCCCAAGGCCGCGCCCCTGAACTAGCCGACGACCACGTCGCCCTAGCAACCACAGCCGACAGTAAACACAGCGGAGGAAACCTCAACGCAAGACGAAAAACCCGGAGCCGCCGCTCTCCGACATCCACGCCGGTCCCAAGGTCATGCCCCTAGACTAGTCGACGAACTTGTCGCCCTAGCAACTAAAGCTGGCACTAAACACGGAAGAGTCGAATTCAACACAAGTCTTCCAGAGCCGCTGTTTCGACCTCCACGCCGGCCCCGAGGACGCGCACCACCTAGCCGATGACGAAAAGATGTCGCCGCCCACCACCAGCACCACATAGCTCCCTCTAGCTGGCGGAACACCCAAGGCGAGCCCCCCAAGAGGGAAGCGATGTAGGAGCGCCGCCCTCGTCTAATCCCACAAGGGATTAAGGGTTTCGCCTGGAGAACCCGGCGCGGAGATGCGAGAGCACCGCCCCAACGACGCCTTCAAGAAGGACGCGGCGCTCGGAGGCGTCGCCAGGGCAGGGCTTTCACCTGGCGATACTTACCTATTTCTTTTTGCAGCAGTTAGTCTCAATCTAACGGTTACATATGCATTTTAGGTTCCGCTACTTGAGAAACTAGCCATGTATACAGTTGGATTTTCCTTTTTTGCAGTATTTTTCTGCATCGAACAAAGCAAGTGTCCTTTTCTTGCAGTTTTTACTCCGTCTCGAACAGATAAAAGTATTCTGCTTGTTTTCTTTCATTATGCATCTTGGATGCAACCAACCCCATCAGTGACATGCCATTATCTTGCTTACTGAACTTCTGTTAGCTCATATGTGATATTTGTGTTTTTTTTTATCCTTATAGTACAAAACTTTGCTGTATCGACTTGACAAACAACGCTCGGCTCTGTGTGAGAAGAATCAGTTATGCTATATCGTACTGTTCTTGGCAGGCGACTGAAGGTATACATGGCGTTGTACAGCTTGAACAGTTGTGTACGGGGTCTGATCTGGTACTAGAGCACAACGGCGTTCCTGCCAGCAGATCAGGATTGGCGTCTCCAGCACAGCCTATCCCCTCGTCACCAGCATTGGCGTCCTGACTAGACGTGTGCGGATCACACGGCAGGGCAAGCGACCATGCGCCTTCAATTTTCGATATTGTCGCACATACATACATTGCAAGTATCGAGGCCAAAACAAGAAAACGATAGGATCAGGCTGAACAGTGGTTTCATTTAAGACTTGTGGTTTGTGAGATGATATATACTCCCTCCGTTTAACAATAGATGACTTGCATTTGTCTAGATATGGATGTATCTAGACACTAAAACATGTCTAGGTACATCCATATATAGAAAAGTGGAAGTCATCTATTGTTGAACGGAGGGAGTAGTTGCCACGCAAAAATCAAGTCCGTTTCTTTGAAGTGATCAACATCGCCCACCAAAAAGAAGGTGGGTTAATGGATACGGCATCAGCATTGCTTGCATCAGATGACGATATAAATAGATGATCATCAGCATTGATAGTTTTTACTTTCCAGCCCAGAAAAACATTAGCGCCCTTTGCAGTTCGAAATAGATGACACATACTAAAAGACACAAACAAGAAAGATCGAATTTATCAGAACGTGAAAATTGTCAACCAAATAAGGTGTCAGCTCTAATGGTCATAGTTCATTCACCATGCAATAATTTTTTTTGAGTTTTTCACCGGAAAGAGCAAAGCTCTCACCTGAATATACCATTGATCAAAAAGAGGGGATGGTTCCCCGGTGTGTTACAAGAGATGGGGGGGGGGGGGGGGATGAGATTACAAGGTTCAGTTCGTCAGGTTGACGATCCAGTGGTCGACGTTAGAGCGCCAGGCGGGGGGGGAGTCTTGCACGCCAGAGTACCGCGTCATCGCGGCAACACTTGCGGAGGGTGGGGAGGGAAGCTGTCAGGTGGTTGAAGACAATCCCATTGCGATGCTTCCACAGGTGCCAGAAGCAGAGAAGGCGGAAGGTGTCAGCTGATCTAGGTGTGATCGCGGGAGGGAGACGGCATCGGGAGGCGATGGCAGTGGTGAAGCTGGCGTTGTCGCACCCCAGCTTGTTCCAGAATCTTTGGGCGAAGGGGCATTGGAAGAGGATGTGGCTCTCAGTTTCGAGCGGAGATGTGCATATGGGGCACTTGCTGTCATCGAGCGCGAGGATCCCTTTCCGGTGCAGGTTGGAGCGGCACTGCAGCCTGTTCTGAAGGAGGAGCCAAGCGAAGAATCAAACTTTGGAGGGAGCGTGGTTGCTCCACACGAAGGTGAAGTTCTGTGCAGACCGGCGTTCACAACCTGCCGCACGATGGCGAGGGGAGAGGTGCACTGAGAGTGAAGCTCACTCATGGCCACGCGGAGAGCGCCGAGGGAGGACCAAGCGTCAAGCCAGAAGGACGTGCTCTGACCGTCCCTGAGGTCCACGGTGGAGCAGACACGGTACAGTGGCAGGAGGCGGATCAGCGAGGCCCAGTGGGTGCCAACGAGCGATGCCGTGTCGCGCACATCGTCAATGGGAGCGCCGTTGAGGCTCGACCATACCCACCGCGGCCACGACTCGTGCTGCGAGCTGTGAAGACGGTGGAGGAGCTTCACCATGATTGTAGGAGTATCAAAAGTTGTCAACCAAATAAGCTGTCAGCTCTAATTGTCAACCAAATAAGGTGTCTGCTCCAATGGTCATAGTTCGTTTACAGTTGCAAATTATTCTACTAGTCAAACTGTCATTCATTGGGGAGGATCACCCTTCTACACTTCTACACCTATCCCTTACAAAACAGCATGTACATCTACATGGAAGGGAGCAGCTATCAACTCATATACTACGTAGCAAATAGATGTCCATATGTTGAGAGCCAAAGTCCCTAAAGTTCTAACACTGCTGTACCACACATCGTTCCTCCTACATATGGATCTGTCTAGGGAGTATTAAGTATGGACTCACCTAACTGTTTGTTCTATTCTACAGAAAACAGGCCACACATGGCGGCATCCTATGCAAGACTTCTCATGCGGCAACGCATCTCTCTCACTGGCCAAGCATCGAGCTAACCGTCCCGCCGCCATGTCGGTGCGCAAACTCCGCCACGGCCCTCCGCACGCACGCATCCCACGCCTTGGCTGTCTCCTGGATTGACCGGGGTTCCGGGAGATCACCAAGGACACGCCGGAACGCCACGTCCACCGAGAACGAGATGGCATTGGAATTTTCCCTGCAGGTAGGAAAAAGACTACTGTGAATCAGGGGAAGATTTGGACATCCTCATCACCAGCAGTAGTAGAAAAGCATGAACAGGCCCAACTCACCTTAGCACCTCATCTCTTTCGTGATTGATAAGCACCGGAGAGCTCCTCGGATAGTCTGGAGGGACAAAGAGCTTTGCGGGCAAGACAAGAGACTGCATAAGTCAGAGAGTTGGTCAGTGCATGCATTAAAGTACCTACGGAATGTTGTGTAATGTGCAGCACGTGTTTGAACTCAGGAAGCAAAAGTACCATTTCAGATGCTGCAAAAAGTGATCTCACTGTAGGTGAAAGCAACCAGGTGCCGTAAGAAAGTTTGATCACTGCCCCACCATCGCAAGATGCAATCCCATCCGTTCCATCATCACCAGACATGCTGATCACCGTGTCAATAAGTGTGCTGTTAGCAGATTTAATCTCTTCCAACAGAGCATCATTAGCATTCTGCCAAGAAATGTTCAAAGCATGTTAGACTGTTATAAATTGATAAGGAACAGAAAATCAACTGTGATCCAATAGATAAAGAGAACAAATGATACAAGCGCGTTACCTGTGTTTTCTGCCTTTTGATGCTTATTTCGCAGCTCGATCCAGAGTCCGAGGCGTCGCACTCAAATGACATGCAACTGCCATCAATACTTCCCGATAATAGCGATCCGGAGCGTGTAGCTGTACAATTGAAAACACGCTTCATTTTGTTCACAGTATTAGATCCACCAAACTGCTGTTGTTGAGAGGATTTGCAATCCAAAATTGTGCCAATTTTCCCAGGTGGTACAATGTCGCCGATGCTAAGGACAGACCAGATTGAATTTGCTGCGCTGCGTAGTGCTGACGGTGATGAAGACCTCATCTGATGTTACATACAAAAAAGCACGGAACAGTCAGTATAAGGGATTGCAAAAATTCATGAACCACGACTGACCTGAGCAATCTAGTACACGTACCGCATCAATTAGGCGATCGACAGGCTTCTTAGTCACTGATGTTCTGTCTCCACCTCGCGCCTGATCTTCTCCTTGACCAGCTGCTATCTCTGCCTGAAGTGGTGAAGCTGACATTGTCAGTTTAGTAGGAGTTACTTGGTTAGAACAATTTGCTTTTGGTGGTGCTGCTGCTGCATTGTCGTGCAACAAGAAGGCGGATGTGCTGTCAACATCCTTTGAGAATGTGGATATCATTGGAGCACAGGGTGAATCTGGTGCTACCACTGGCCTGGCGACTGGTGAGGGGGTCAAGCACTCAAGCATACTAGTCGACCAAGACTGCAATGCTCCAAGTGAACTGCTCGAGGAAGGACTCGCTATTCCTAACAAATGGTTGCCATTGTTATGTTGACGAGCTGGCGGTGTTCTAGCAGTAGTTGTTTGCGTTGACTGCAAAATGCTTGCATCTGCAGATTGCTTTTGCTGTCCGCTGCAAAGAAAAAGGATAAACATATTAAATAAAGAGCATTACACCCATATCTCATGGTTACTTCTGAAAAATGGGTATAAGAGTGAACAGAATTGTCATCAATGTTGCTACAAAATGTTAGACAAACATGAAAAGTTACTTTAAGAAGAAATCGAACATTCCATTACTAGTGCTTCATGTTATTAAGGATGACTGTCTGAGCTATCTGATATTTCTTAGCGTTTGATCTTGATATTTCAAAGGAAAATACAAAGAATGGCATCAAACAGAAGAGTTGATCTTGATATCTCCAGATTTGTCAAACGAACACTTTTACCAACCTTTGACCACCAGTGATTTGGGATGTATTGCCAGTGAGATTGATGACTTGAGGCCCCTCACCATGATTCTGCAACTGATATCCTGTATTCACCTTTGCATCGCGAGCTTTAGCCCTCTCGATATAATGCAGAAACAAATCTATGCGTTTTTCATATTTGGGGAACTGCAACTTCAAACTCTCATGCACATCACTTCTCCTCAACAACAAGAGCTTCAGTATCGTTTTGATTGATTTCTTGAACTCTACCTTCTGTCTGTATTCATTCGCCTTCTCTGCTGGTAGTGACGAGACCTGTTCCTGCATGGAGATGGAACAAAGTGTGTAAATAACAGATATTTGCTGCAAATTATCGAAGGACAGATGACGTATGGAGATGGAACAAAGTGTGTAAGTAACAGATATTTGCTGCAAATTATTGAAGGACAGATGACCTGTGTTAGTGTTTGAACAGCAAATGTATGGTCCAGTTCCACAAACTTCGAATAATAAGCATCCTTCCAATACTGAATCTGCAATGGAATATTGCAGTACTATTATTAGGCCGTGTTATTCAAATTTAACAAAACACCTCGACAACTCAATATTTTGATTCAGTCATTCGTCTAGTAATGCTTTTGGGTCGAAATACAAGGGCAATAAACAAAGCACCAGTTATATCTACAAGAACCTTAAATGACTAAATTGGGTTCACGCAACGAGTTATACATAACTAACACATACTAGGATATAATTAAGGATTCATGAACAGTTAATTAACGCATATAAAATAGTGGATTCTGACCTGGCAAAACATTTTCTCTATTACGTCACATTCTTTAGCACTTCCCATGGTAGCTGAAATAATAAACACCGTAATTTGTGAAAAATGAAAAAAGACAGAGGAAACATGGAATGAAGTTTTATGGTATTCACAGTATTTTGATGAATAAAGCAGCAGTCAGTACCTGGAGTCAGTACCTGCATTTTTAGGTGTCATAAGCTGAGAAGTTGGCCTTGGACTAGCCATCATCACCGCCTCTGGAATTACAGAAGAATCGGCTCCCTGTAAAGCCTGAGGTGAATCATCCCGTTGCAATTGGCTACGAGACTGCATTCGTCGTTGTAGCCCTTCACTTTTTGTTTTCTCAATACTGATCAACATGTTTGATATATTTCTTATGTAGTCATCCTGGACATTTCAAAATTAAATTAAATAATGACAGCATGACACAAGAATGAATCATGTGACACAGTATTGTGAGCCAAGTAAAAATGATCTAACACATAATTGCAGCTTCATAACATTGCTTCCCCAAGTTGACCAATTAACTAGGAGAAACATATAACTGGATATATAACATGATAATGATAGATTTCCCCTGGTCTGAAACATAACAGGAAAAGGCTAATCGACTGGTGCAACAAACTGCGGTTGGATAAACACACCTTACTGTTGGTCCCACTGAATGCTTTCTCCTCAAAACCGGCAACATAACTTTGGGCCTCCTGTGAATAAGGTCCATGCCAAGGCTGATACTGTGGGGCCAATTTGATGGTTCTGAACAGAATTAGAAAGAAATGAGGTTAATATCATACATCAACGCAGCAGCTTGTGTATTATAACAACACTCTGGTCACAGTTAGCAATTAGTACCAATAAAATCATTCATGAGAATGCACATAAAATATATTACAAATGTGATCACGGCACCAGCAGGTAGCATACGGAGTAGGAAATTTTCCAATATTTTTAACAACAAAATCTGACTCACATACATACAGAAATGTGTGTCTCGCACATGGTCAAATTAAGCAAGAACAACCTATTTCGCTCGAGAGGTAACCAGCTAAACCAATCTACCCCGAATTATTGAGAAATATCTTCCTCGAAAACCAAGCTGGGCCCCAGTACTACTTAGCTAATCATTGACAGAATTCAACGATCACTGCACCCGATGGATCCAACGGCTGCCAATTTTGGAGGACCAAAGCGGATCAAAACAAATGTACCTAGCCAAGTAGGGGCATCCCCCGCCCAAAAAAAAAAAAAAATAGGGGCATCCGCATCCGGGCATGGATTAATGGTCAACCGAATTAAGCAGACACACACAAATGCAGCCTGCTCCTTGGCTTCCTGCCCATCTTAAAACGCACAGAAGCTGGCAGCAGCCGGCAAGCAAGAATGGCCAAGAAATGGCTACAGATAATCGACTGAGCGGAAAACCCGAAGCCCCAACCAAATCCGCGGTTCCATTCGACCCAACCCAACCACGGGGCAGAGGCTGGATCCGGACGGGAACTGGGAATCCGCCGGAAATTCAAGCTACCAGATGGACCATCGCGCGCGGGAACCGGTGGAGGGTGCAGTCGGGACAGGACGAGGCAAGAGGGCATGGGGGGAGGGAGGAGTGGTAGCTGCTGCTTACAGCTTTTTGAGCATGTCGGAGCGATAGCCGGGATCCTCATCCGCCAGCCAGTGGCGGTCTCCGCCACCGCTCCCGCCGCCGTCGGCGGCCATCGGAATCGCTCGCCGCTGCGGTTGCGTGCGACGAAAGGAAGCGAGTGGAGCACGTGGGATTTGTGGGGGCGGACGCGGTCGCTCTCTTGCCGGATCGGATGCGAGCGAGTTTTTATAACTCGCCGCGTTCACTCGTGTACTGCTTAGTATTTTATTTTCTACTTTTATATTTATACTGGACAATAGAAAATTGTAATTAGATAACACACGTAGAAATAATAAATTATAAAATTATAAAAAAGGTGTACTTATATAAATGTGCTGATACATACATCACACCATGAATCCTCTACCAAGTATAGAACCACTAAATAGGTAAAAAAAAGGCCATGTGAGACGTAGTTTGTCGAGCAAAAGACTATAGAGGGTTGGGGTATTCATGACCTACGAATTAAGAACTCAGCTTTTGTAGGTGTCGAATCCCTGACTCAACAAATCCCTTCGGTGAACCTATCGGGTTTCGATTAGGAGAACCCATGAGCGCTGGTGGAATCGTCGGCTAGACAGGGGGCGAGATTTACCCAGGTTCGGGGCCCTCGTAGAGGTAAAACCCTTACTCCTGCCTCCTGTCGATCTGTATTGATGATTAGATTGGTTACAAAGGTGGTGCTCGAATCGAGAGTAGGTCTCGAGTTCAAGGCTTTTGGTCGTGCGGTATTGCTTGCTCCTCTCTCGGGGGCTCTCCTGGCCTTATATAGGCGGCCAGGTCTCGAGTTCTACCCGGAGAGGACTCGAACCCTAGCTAGGTCGGTTACATGCTTCCTAGCTTAACCCGCAAGTTTAGTGCGGGTGGGCTTCACGTGGGCCTTCTGGAGTATTTCAAGGGCTCCTCTTCTTGGGCCTTCACCTTGGGCCTGAGAGGGGGTGTCCTTATCCGCAGGATCCAGAATCCATATCTTCGTCAGTAGCCCCCGAGCGTTTGCTCGAGTGGGATTTTTCCAGTCGAGTAGACGGTCAAACCTTTCTTGGCCTTGCTTTTTCTTTTGAATAAACAGCTTGGCTGCTTACTGTTTTAAAGGGTGTGTTCCCTGTGCAATGAGTCCTTATGCTCGAGTGTTGAGCGACTTAGGTGGCTTTTGGTCGTGCGGTATTGCTTGGTCCTCTCTCGGGGGCTCTCCTGGCCTTATATAGGCGGCCAGGTCTCGAGTTCTACCCGGAGAGGGACTCGAACCCTAGCTAGGTCGGTTACATGCTTCCTAGCTTAACCCGCAAGTTTAGTGCGGGTGGGCTTCACGTGGGCCTTCTGGAGTATTTCAAGGGCTCCTCTTCTTGGGCCTTCACCTTGGGCCTGAGAGGGGGTGTCCTTATCCGCAGGATCCAGAATCCATATCTTCGTCAGTAGCCCCCGAGCGTTTGCTCGAGTGGGATTTTTCCAGTCGAGTAGACGGTCAAACCTTTCTTGGCCTTGCTTTTTCTTTTGAATAAACAGCTTGGCTGCTTACTGTTTTAAAGGGTGTGTTCCCTGTGCAATGAGTCCTTATGCTCGAGTGTTGAGCGACTTAGGTGCCTGTTATTGCGGCTTTATTTACAGAAGGATGCGGCACAGTAGCTTGACTCTCCTGAGAGATCATGGCCAATTAATTGCGACTAGGGCAAAAACATTCCTGGCCTACACAGATTCGAGACCTCCGACTCGAACCCGATAAGGTGATTGTTGCGACTGGGTCGTTGTGGACTTATCGAGTCGAACTTAACCTATCAGGGTACCCGGCGCGTCCGCTAGGATTTTTCTTCGTGTTGTTGACACGGAATTATACCGGAGGACGCAGGTTTTGAGTGCGATTCCAGGCCCTTAAGAAAGATCTTTTTGGGTCTTACCTTCATATTCGAAGAATATGGCATCCGGATGTGCCTAGTCGGCTAAACAATCCAGGTTTTTATGATGTAGAAATATCATGTGTGAATGGAGGTAGGTTTTTTCTACCCGAGTGATTGTTTAAGATTCAGTCGAAAGAATTTTTGTACTGTAGAGAGTCGTGCCCATATGAAAGAGTTTTCATGTTTGGACTGTTGTGCCTATACGAAAGAGTTTTCGTGTATAGGGTAGTTCTCTTGTTTTAAAGAGGTCTTGCTCCATGATTTATTCGTAAAAGAATTGCCTTTAGTCGAAGGAATTTCATACGAAGCTATTTTCGTGTTTGAATTTTCCATTCGAAAGTTCTTGAATTTGATGATGCGTGCCATGACGTCATGGCGCACTTTTCTCCTCCCGATGGGACGTGACGGAGTGGTAACAGATGGGCTGGCCCACCTAGTCAGCTTTTTGACCGGGAAACGAGACGCCACTTCCGGTTTTTACGTGAGCGGTGCAGTAAATGCGCACGATCTTCTGTTAAGATCGTGGCACGGAACAGCGTTTCACCGTCTCCTCGTTTCATCTTCACACGTGGTGGCTGCGATAGGCGCCACGTAGCGCATCGAATGGCTGGGGCTGATTTGCTCCGTGTATAAATACGGGACTTAGCGCTGCGGTAAAAACTTCCCAGCCTTCGTCTTCAATCTATCTTCTTCCTCGCGCCCATCTTCTTCCTCGCGCTCGAGCTCGTGCTGTCAACCATGGCTGGAGGCAAAAGACGTGGCGCTGCCACCTCTGCAACCGGAGAAGCTTCCGCGCAACCTGCGCCTCGAGCTGGCGACTAGCGTTCGCCCAATACCACCACGAAGAGCATCAAGGAGATGCAGCGGGAGGGGCTGCTGCCGGCTGAATCTGAGAAGCGGGTGCGCCTCGGGAAGAAAGAAGAGGTACCAAACCCGCAGTCGAACGAGCGCGTGGTCTTCGCGGACCACGTGTCTCGGGGTCTTTCCTTCCCTCTCCATCTTTTTCTCCTCGGGTTGCTGTATGTCTATGGCATACAGCTTCACGATCTTCCTCCGAACGCGGTGCAGCACATTTCGTGCTTCATCGTGTTCTGCGAATGCTTCCTTGGCATTCGCCCTCATTGGGCGCTTTGGAAGGCCCTCTTCAAAGTTCGCATCTTCCGCGCGAAATCGCGGGTGGACTCCGAGCCTGGCGAGCCGCTACGCACAGGTGGCTTCGGGATCCAGGCGCGACTGGAGAGCAGCTACTTCAACATGCACTTCGCTGACTCCGCCCAAGGCTGGCGGAAAAAGTGGTTTTACGTCATCGACAACAGCTCGGGTGGGATCGTGGAATTCCACCCGTTCGCTGTTTTGAAGAGGCGGAAGTCCTGGGCGCACAAACTGTCAGCCGAAGAAACCCAGGTTGTCACGCCCCTACTCGCAAGAGTGTCCGCTCTCCGGGATCAAACCGCTGGAGTGGTACTCAACGGGCTGCACCTGGCGAGTATTTTTCTGAAGCGCAGGATCCAACCGCTGCAGCAAAGGCCTTCCACCATGTGGGAATACCAAGGCGCTGAAGATCCTAGCCGAGTGAGCCGCGAGGAACTTTCGAACGTTGAGTTCGAGAAGAAAATCACGGCTGTCACCAGCTTGAAGGTGGGGGAGAAGTTCCCCGACTGCACAGTCGAAGCCTTCGACGCTTCGAAACCTCCACCAGCCGCGGTTAGTTTTATCCTTCCTGTCTGTCATTATTTTCTTCTTTGCTTTGAGCTTTGGTCGACTGAAATTTTTCTTGCCTTCCTCTGCCTTCTTTGTAGAGCTTAGCAGTGGCGAACTGCTACCCGCAGTTGCGGGAGAGGACGCCTCGGAGTTATTGGCGAGTCACCTGGACGGCTTAGTCGATACCAGTGTAGCCGATATTTCCTCGAGCTCCGAGGACGATTCTTCGGATGATGCGGAGGGCTCGAATGGCGGCCTTCGTCATTGCAAGCGTCGTCGAGTAGAGGACGATAACGAGGCTACTTCCAAGGATAATTCCTTAGAGGAATCGCCCGAGAAGGCCCCTATCTCCGCGACTCCACTTCGCTCCCTCGCCCCTTCACCTTCATTCCCAGTAATCACAACCGCTTGGAACGCGGATTTGCTGGATGAAGACGAAGACGACGAGTAAGTTATTTTCCTCGTTCTTAGTCGAACGTTTTTTCTTCTGTGCTTATGTTTGATTCCTTGTTCTTCTTTGCTGCAGTGTGCAGGCCATCAGCCCTCGCAGGTACGCTTCTTCTGTTCCTCCCAAAAAGAGGAACAAAGCAGGAACTGCGGGTGAGACTCCCAATGTTGGCACCATCCAGAATTCTCCCAGCGCAGCCCCCAAAGCGGCGACTGCGGAACGTGAAGCTCCTAGCTTTGCCGCCAGGACTTCAGCTTCGAAAGAAGTGACGGACAACTCTGCAGATCCTCTCTCCCGCGCCACGGGCCAGGTAAACTTTGTAATTTGTCTTCGAATTTTTATCGGGTGCACGACAGTGCTCCCGATGGGAGTAGCCCCCGAGGCTGTAGTTGATTGCTTGCGATCGGCTACAGGCTCAAAATCTTGTTTTATTTTCTTCGTCTTGATTTTTATCGGGTGCACGACAGTGCTCCCGATGGGAGTAGCCCCCGAGGCTGTAGTCGATTGAATTCAATCGGGTACAGGCTCTAATTTATATCTTCCTAATTCTTCTACTTCTGTACTTTTGCAGTCGCTTGTTGACTTCGCTTGCGGCGATTGGTCGCCGCGTTGTTCTTGCCGAATCGGAATGCGAGAGGCTTCAGTCACACTGCGGTCGAATCCACACCGAGAACGAGCTCCTTAAGAGAAATCTCTATTGTCATCTCTTGTTTCTGTTCTCGTGTCCATTCTTGATGTCTAACAAATGTTATTGCGCAGCTCAACTCGAACATTCGGAGTCCGAGAAAGTCAAGCTCTCTGAGCGGGCAGCCACTCAGGAAACTGATTTGGCGGCTATTCGACAAGAGCTGGAGGCCTCCCGCATGCGGTCGGAGGATCTTGATAGGCAACTTGCGGATGCGAGAAAAGCTTTGAAGGATCAAGAGGAAGCTGGCAATAAGGCCGATTCTGACCTTGTCACGTTCCTCCGTCCCCTTGCTGAGCGTTTCGCGGGTAAGTGGCCTAGGCTCTCGCAATTGTATCTTGGTGAACTTGCGAAATTTTGACATTCTTTTCCTTTGCAGGTCTTCTGGATGTTCCTTTGGAGATCCCTGGGATCCAGCGGGTAGATGTGCTAACCGACACACTTGCTCAACTCAAGAGGCACGCCGAAGGAGTGTGCTCCTTGATTGGCGATGCCACCCAAGTGTTGTCGCAACTGCACAATCGCTTCCTCGCCAACACTGTACCTCCATCCGCGCTAGACGGCCTGCTGAAGATTTTCTCGGAGGGCAATCTCCTGGATGCTTACGCAGTCGCCCAGTAGGAGTCTGGCGCGAAGACTGCGATCCAGCTCGCGCTGGCACACGGAGTCAACGGTTTGGAGGAAGCCTACTCGGCTCTTCCAGTCAACCCCTCGACGGGCAAAAAGGTACGGCTCTCTCGTTTTGGCGAGCAGGCCACCATTCTTGCTCGGAAGCTGTCTGAGCTATTTGCTCGACTGAAAGGAGGGGCGACTGCCGCTAGTGGGAGCACCACTGTAGCTTCGTAGTTTGTTCTTCTTTTTCCTTTCCTTCGTGAATGTAATGAACCTTGGGATGTATTCCCGTATTTTCAATGTCTTTAATCGAAGTGTTCGTTCTGAAAATTGCTTCCCGTAGTTTGTGTATTTTCTCCCGATGGGAGTAGCCCCCGAGCACTTTTTGTCGGATGTGCGACTAGATATACTTCGAATAGGGCTTCTTACTTCTTTCCTTGTATTCTTCCAGGCTACTGGGGTAGTTGCAGAATCTTCAAGTGGACATGCTACTCCAGTAAATCCCCTTGTTGCCGCCGTTGGCACCTATGCTGGCCTTCGTGATAAGGTCCGAGAGGGTGAGCGTCAGCTTAAAGCTCTGCGCGGTATAGCCGATGTGGCGAAGTCCAAGCAGAAACTGGCGGCTGAACGCGAGCAGTTTCTGATGGATGAATTATCTTTGGTTGCGAGAGATTTGATGTGTAAGTAATACAGCCCCCGTGTCTTCTCTTTGCTTTGTTTCCTTAGCTGATCAAGCATGTTTGCTCTTCAGTTGTCAGGCCGGATGACAGGGAAGAAAAGCAGTGGGTGGAAAACCACATTGTTCAGGAGGCTGGTAGCTCAAATCCTCATGCGAGTAACTTCTGGTCTGATCGCAGTCGAGGATTTGTGATGGCCACCTTGAAGTTCCGTGTTCTGCAAGCGAGAATTCTCGTGAGTTCTTTTCACGAGGTCCTGATCGCGATGAACGCTGCTTTCTACCCACTCGAAAGGGGTCCCGAAGACTGGAGCTATCTTCTCAGGTTGTTTGGACGTGAGGGAGAGGTTCGCGCGTGTGTGCGCAATCAAATGACATGCGGCGCGGTTGTAGCTCTATCCTTTGTCCGAATATGGTATCCTGAAATCGATTTTAACTCCGTAGCCAGGCTCTCAGATGATCCAATCGATGATATTTCCCCTTTCTATGATGTTGTTCGTCCCGCAGCGGAGAAAATCATCCGATTGTCCTCTGAGGAGGCAGATAGAGTTTTAGCGACTGAGAATGCTCAGCGCTTTGATTGATTGTCGGATGTGCATATCCTGTAACCTTGTATAGTTTGTAAAACTGTTGTAAGGTGTATAACCTTGTATGTATGCTTTTTTTTCCTGTAATGCTTAGTTGTAGGTGTAGCCCCCGTGTGTTTATGGGGTGTGTTCCTGTAACTTTTGAGCGTGTAAAAATAGGAAGTTGTGAGTGAATATGATGGAGAAACCATGTTTTTATTGCGATGACTGAGAAGCCATGTATTCGAGCTACAAGAGTGGCTAGCATAGCCTTATTTGTTGTGAGAACAAGTGAACCTAGGGATAAAATTTGCGGAGGTGTGCAATATTCCAAGGATTGGAATAGATTCGTCCAGTCGATGGATTCTTCAACCTGTAGGCTCCACCTGGGATGACTTCGTGTATGATGAAGGGTCCTTCCCAGGGTGGTTCGAGCTTGTGTCCTTCCTTCTGCTTGAGTCGCAGCACTAGATCTCCAACCGCGAATGCTCTGTGGCGTATGCGGCGACTATGATAGTTTCGCAGGGATTGCTGATATACTGCGGATCTGGCGAGTGCGATGTCCCGCATTTCGTCGAGTGCATCCATATCTTCCGCGAGTGCCCTGTTAGAGGTTTCTTCGCTGTAGGCCTCAACTCGTGGGGCGCTGACTCGAACGTCCTCGGGGAGGACTGCTTCTGCCCCGTATACCATGAAAAATGGCATGTATTTTGTAGATCGGTTAGGAGTTGTGCGGAGGCTCCATAGTACGGAGGGTAGTTCGCCTGCCCAATGTCCTGCGGCGGGGTGTAGACGATCGAGTAGGCGTTTCTTGATGCCAGCCGAAACTAAGCCGTTGGATCTCTCGACTTGTCCGTTCGTCTGCGGGTGGGCAACTGAAGCAAACTTGAAGTTGATGCCCTTTTCCTCGCAGAACTGTTGCGTTTCCTTTGCTGTGAAATTTGTACCATTGTCTGTAATGATGTTGTGTGGCACACCAAATCTGCATACAATGGAGTCGAGGAACTTGACGGCGCATTGGGCACTAGCCGAAGTTACTGGCGTGGCCTCGATCCACTTGGTGAATTTGTCGACTGCGACCAGCAAGTGTGTATATCCTCCAGGGGTGGACTTGCGTAGTGGTCCGACCATGTCTAGCCCCCATTGTGCGAAGGGCCAGGCAATGGGTATCATGTGCAATTCCGTAGCAGGTGCATGTGGTCTTGGTGCGAATCGCTGACAGGCATCGCATCATTCGACCAGGTTCTTTGCATCGGTAGCTGCTGTCAGCCAGTAGAATCCTGCTCGGAAGGCCTTCCCCATTATTGTTTTCCAGCTAGCATGATGTCCGCAGTCTCCTTGGTGGATGTCATGGAGCAATTCTTTGCCATCTTCGGGTGCGATGCAGCGCTGAAGTATTCCCGAGATGCTTTGCTTGTATAATTCCCCATTGACTACCCGAAAGGATTTGCTGCGTCTGATTATTTGTCGAGCCTCGCGTGGGTCAGCCGGGAGCTGTCTATTGGTCAGGTAGTCGAGATATTTCTGCGTCCAGACTGGCTCGACCAGAAAAAACTGTCGTGATATGTTATGAATGAGCTCGATAAGGGCGACTTGCAGGCTGACCTCTGTTTCTGGCACTGCTATTGCTTCTGCAGCTTTCTTGATTTTGATCGATCGCTTGATCATCCGTTCGAAATATATTCCTGGTGGTATGGGTGTATTCGTGGAACCCATGTTTGCCAGTCGATCTGCTTCTTCATTGCTGGATCTTGCGATGTGCTTTAGCTCGCATCCTTTAAAACTTGCTTCGAGTAGATTGTACATGTCGCGATACGCGATCATGTTTTCGGCGATTGCGTCACACTCTTTCATCGTTTGTTGCACAATGAGATTGGAGTCGCCGTAGATCATTATGCGAGTAGCTCCACAGGCGATTGCCATCTTCATCCCGTGCAACAAGGCTTCGTATTCTGCGTCGTTGTTTGATGCCGGATCATCTGTTGGAAAGTCCAATCGTAGGACGTATTGCAGTTTGTCTCCCTGAGGGGATATAAGAACAATTCCAGCTCCTGCTCCTTCGTTTCTCTTGGACCCGTCAAAGTACATTATCCAATTGCTCGTGTACTCGGGTGGTCCTGGCGTTTGCAGTTCTGTCCATTCGCTTAGGAATTCAACAAGTACCTGGGATTTGATTGCGCTGCGTCCTGCGTAAGTGATGTCCCAAGCGCCCAACTCGATGTTCCATTTTGCTATTCTTCCGGATGCCATAGGGTTGTTCATGATCGTCCCGAGTGACGCATCATTAACCACTGTAATGGCGTGTTCCTGGAAATAATGTTTGAGCTTGCGGGCTGTAAGAACGACTCCATATGCGAGCTTCTGGTAGTGAGGGTAGCGTTGCTTGCATGGTGAGAGCACTTCGCTGATGTAATAGATTGGACGTTGAACTCCGTACGCTTTGCCTTCCTCAGGTCGTTCGACCACGATTGCTGTGCTGATGACCTGGTTTGTGGCGGCTAGGTACAAGAAAAGTGGCTCCCCTTCTCGCGGTGTTGCGAGGACGCGCCTACTTTGCAATGACCGCTTCAAATCTGCGAATGCTTGCTTAGCTTTTGATGTCCACTCGAATTGGTCTGTCTTCTTCAACAACTTGTAGAAGGGTAATGCTTGCTCTCCCAATCGTGCGATGAATCTGCTTAGGGCGGCTAATCGCCCTGCGAGCTGTTGGACTCCGTGCAGGTTGGTTGGCTCCTTCATGGTCAAGATGGCTTGTATTTTCTCCGGGTTGGCTTCAATGCCTCTGGCGGATACCAGGTACCCGAGAAGTTTTCCTGCCGGAACGTCAAAGACACATTTGGTCGGATTGAGCTTGATCCTGTACGCGTTGAGGGCGTCGAATGTTTCTCTAATATCTTCGAGGAGTGTGTCCTCAACTCGAGTCTTGATGACAATGTCGTCAACATACACTTGCACGTTCTTGCCAATGAGGTTGGCGAGGCATCTTTGCATGCAGCGCTGATATGTTGCGCCTGCGTTCTTCAGCCCAAAGGGCATTGTTGTGTAGCAGTAGACACCGTGAGGTGTGATGAATGCTGTCTTTTCTTCATCCTCCCTTTTCATTCGGATCTGATTGTATCCCGAATAGGCGTCCAGGAAGGAGAGGCCTTGGCAGCCTGCTGTAGAATTCACGATCTGGTCGATTCGCGGTAGGGGAAAATTATCCTTGGGGCAATGCTTATTTAATGACGTGTAGTCGATGCACACCCGAAGGATATCCGTGTTCTTTTTGGGGACCAACGCCGGGTTTGCTAACCAAGTGGATATCTTGATCTCCCTGATGAATTTCGCAGCTAGCAATCTGTTTACTTCTTCTCCAAGCGCCTTCTGCTTGGGTTCTGAAAATCTTCGCGTGGTTTGTTTGATGGGTTTAGCGTCTGGAAAGACTTCGAGTGAGTGCTCGGCAAACTCCCTGGGTATTCCTGGCATATCTGAGGGCTGCCAGGCGAAAATTTCCCAGTACTCACGAAGGAGTTTGACGAGCGCGCTTTCCTATGCTTGCGAGAGGGTTGTTGAAACCATCGCTGTCTTCGCAGAGTCTGTCGGGTGCACTTGATGCTTTCGGGTGTCGCTGTTGGCGCTAAACTCTAGCTCAGGCGCGTTTTCTTCGTGAGGGGCATCACGGAGTGATCCGTGGTTTTTGCCAGCTCTTGAAGTTCTTCTTGCATCCCGAAAGATTTTGCGATCTCGTTGAACTCAATGTCGCATTTGTTGGATTTCTGAAAGTCTCCGTCAATGGTGATTACGCCATGTTCGCCAGGTAATTTGAGCTTCAGGTAGGCGTAGTGAGGTACTGCCATGAATCTGGCGAACGCTGTTCGACCCAAGATGGCGTGGTACTGTGAAGACCAGTCGACAACTTCGAAGTCGAGGAACTCTCTCCTGTAGTTGCTCTGCGTGCCTAGCACCACTTCTAGGTTGATTGTTCCGAGTGGACGGACTGGCTTGCCTGGAACTATCCCGTGGAAGGATGTTTCTGATTCCGGGAGGCCGTCCAAGTTCTTGTTCATCCGACGGAGTGTATCCGCGTAGATAATGTTGAGGCCGCTGCCCCCATCCATGAATATGCGGGCTAAGTCGTAGTTGCCAATTTGTGCCTGGATGACGAGGGCGGCGTGTCCTGGTCGATAGACTCGTGGTGGATGATCTTTCATCGAGAACGTGATTGGCTGGTCTGCCATTTTCAGGTACTCGGTCTTTGTTGGCGGTGTCTGCACTGCCATGCATAGTTGCCTTGTGTTAGTATTTTGAGCTCTGCGAGAGGGGCATACCTTCTGGATCATTGCGAATTGTCCTGCCGGGTTCGGATACGCGTTGGCTCCGGCGTTCTGCGGTGGTGCGGGTACTGCGGCTAGCGCCATGTTTGGATTTGCGGGTGGAGGTGGTGGTGGTGGCGGCTGGAATCCTTGGTGCCCTCCTCCTGGAAGCGGCGGGTAATTTTGAGTGGAGGTAGATCTTTTGCTCGCGAGTGCGTCCGAGATGTCATGGAACTTTCGGCAATCCTTAAGCAGGTGTGTTGCCTTAGTTTTGCCCGTGCGCTTATCTGTGAATAGATGTAGCGAGCAGTATGCATCGAGGTCTTCCTCGGGGGATTTTTCTTCAGCCTTTGGTCTCCACTCGCGATTTCCACGGCGACCGGAATCGCGGTTTCGCGTGAATTCCGCGGCGACCAACTCCTCTCTATCCTCATGATCGTAATATTTTCTTCTTTTTCTTCGACCATGACGGTCGTCATCGTGTGCGGGTGACGACGCTCTTTCGTTGCGCACCGCATCTTCTCCGTTAGCCCATTTTTCGGATATTATCATTAGCTCTCCAATAGTCTTGGGTGCAGCTCTACCTAGCTCCTCTCGAAAAGCAGTTCTTCTAGCGCCTTTTGCGAAGGTTTCAATCGCTACTTCTTCTGAGATAGTTCCCGCGGTATTCCTGAGCGTGGTCCATCGCTGGATGTACTCGCGTGTGGACTCGCCACTCTTCTGCTTGCATGCTCGTAGTTCTTCGATTGTAGCTGGCCTCTTGTAAGTCGACTGGAAATTTTTGCAGAAATCGCGGTGCAAATCATCCCACGATGCGTAGCAAGATTTTGGTCTTCTTTCCAGCCAACTGCGGGCCGCACCGGTAAGATGCAAATTGAGGTATTGCATAGCCGTGTTCTTGTTCCCACGTTGGCATTTTACTGCCGTGAGGTAGTCGCTTAGCCACTGAGAGGGCTCGAGTGAGCCGTCGTACTTCGTCACCTCCGTGCTGAGCTTGAACCTTTTGGGTAGAGGTGCTTCGCGGATGCTGCGAGCGAAACAGAGTGCTCCGCAGGTTTCGTCATCCGAGGAGCCGGACGAAGAGCGCTCGCGATATCGCGAAGCCCTTGCCTTATCCACCATTTTTTGAGCGAGATCTGATCGCGCGTCGTATTCTGGCCGGTCGCGGTCGTCATCTTTCCTTGGTTCCTTGCTTCGTTTTCTCGAGCGGCTGCTATGGTGCCGCGAGCTTCTGTCTCTCGGGCTATCTTCACTGCTGCTTCGACTGTCGCCGCGGCGTCTAGCTTCTTTTCCTCGACCGCGGCACGGTGACTTATCCTTCCTTGGTGAAGAGCTTCTGTGCCTGCGGGGCGTTTCTTTATCTTTCTCTTTCTCTCGTCGCTCCTTATCCTGCTGCTCCTCGGCCTTCTTGCGATCGTGAGAGGCGAGCCTTGCGGCCGCCAATCCGAGTCATTTTCGTATTTGTTTGTATTGCTCTGCCCGAGGGTCGCTTTCCGTCGGTTGGTTCATCTGCATGTAGGTTGCCGCGGCTAGAACCGCAGCAGCGGGGGTTTCCGGGTACACGTTGCCGTCGTCGTTGACTCGCATGAGAGAAGGAGTGATTGATCTGTTTGTTTCGGGTATTCCTGGATGTGGATGTGTGTCCCTTCCTCGCGGGTCGGGTTCCGACCGAGGGTGTTACGGACAGCCCAGCTCGTCTTTGGCTTGATTCGTCCGCCGCTCTTCTTCGGCGGGCCAGATCTACCCGAGCGTCTTTGATAATCGTGGCTGCTCTCACTAGGTGATAGTGGTAGGCAACCATGTCTTCGTGTGAGGATCCGGCTGCGGGTGGCTTGCTTGTTCGCATAGCCTCCTTCGCTCGTTTCCAGGATTCCCGTGATACGCCGATTATGTTGCGCTCTGTCGCGCTGTGTTCCGTTTCCGAGCCTTGTTCCGATCCTACCATGCAGACTTGAGCTAGTCGAAGCTCGTGCGTCCTAGGCGTAGGTCGAAGGTTTCCTTGAATTCTTGATGGTTCCTCTGTCGAGAGGGTATGATAGTCGTTGGCGTTAAAGCGGATGGACTCGCCACTTTTCTCCAGGTGACGGCGTGAGTCGACAGCTCCAGATTCAGTTTCCGATTCATCCGAGAAGTGGAGGATCCCGTCCCTGTTCGTCACGAATTTGAGGCTCCCGAACGTCAGGGTGACGCTCTCCTCCAGATCTTCGAATACCGGGCGCGATTTCGGCGAGTGCGGTGTGACCACGACAGATCTGATCCGTACAGGATTGTTCGGAGCCGTAGTTGTCGGTTTCCAACGGGAGTTGGTTGTCGATGAAGCCGGAGATGCCGGTGATCCAGCGCCCGCCGTTCCCACAGACGGCGCCAATTGTCGAATCCCTGACTCAACAAATACCTTCGGTGAACCTATCGGGTTTCGATTAGGAGAACCCATGAGCGCTGGTGGAATCGTCGGCTAGACAGGGGGCGAGATTTACCCAGGTTCGGGGCCCTCGTAGAGGTAAAACCCTTACTCCTGCCTCATGTCGATCTGTATTGATGATTAGATCGGTTACAAAGGTGGTGCTCGAATCGAGAGTAGGTCTCGAGTTCAAGGCTTTTGGTCGTGCGGTATTGCTTGGTCCTCTCTCGGGGGCTCTCCTGGCCTTATATAGGCGGCCAGGTCTCGAGTTCTACCCGGAGAGGACTCGAACCCTAGCTAGGTCGGTTACATGCTTCCTAGCTTAACCCGCAAGTTTAGTGCGGGTGGGCTTCACGTGGGCCTTCTGGAGTATTCCAAGGGCTCCTCTTCTTGGGCCTTCACCTTGGGCCTGAGAGGGGGTGTCCTTATCCGCAGGATCCAGAATCTATATCTTCGTCAGTAGGTAAATGATTTTTCAAACTACTAATTGAAGAAAGCGTTTGGCAAACGCTTCTTAAACGAAAATACATTGGCTACAAAGCAGTTTCACAGGTTATGTGAAAACCAGGTGATTCTCACATTTGGGCCGGCCTGATAGCGACTAAGAATCATTTCTTCCGTTATGGGGTATTTTATATTAAGGATGGATCATAGATCAGGTTCTGAGAGAACATATGGTTGGTTAATACCACACTCCAAGAACAGTATCCGGCCTTATACAGCATTGTGCGGCACAAAGGTGATACGCTGGCTTCGATTATGCAAATATCACCTCCTAATGTGACGTTTAGACGAGATATCATTGATCCACGACTTTTGTCCTGGAATGTGCTACTGGATAGGTTGACTTCTGTCAATTTGACACCTGGAACCGATGAGTTCCGTTGGAAGCTAACCAAGAACGGTGTGATCTCGATAGCTTCCATTTATAGAGCTATGGTCCAATCAGATTTACTAGTCGATAATAATAATAAAAAATATGGCAGATGAAGGTACCATTAAAAATTAAAAAAATTACGTGGTTCCTTCGTAAAGAGGGCACATTAACAAAGGATAATCTTGTCAAACGTAATGGGCATGGAAGTAGGAAATGTGTTTCTTGTTCTCATGATGAGACGATTAAACACTTATTCTTTTTGATTGCACATTTCGTGTTCTATTTGGTCCACTATCCAAATGGCTTTGAACCTTTATCGCACATCCATTGCGAATATTTTTGGGAACGGGTCAAATGGGGTTGATAATCGGTTCAAAACTATTATTAGGATATGAGCGATAGACGTTATATGGTCGATCTGGCTACGTCGAGATGACAAAAAATTCTCGTATGCATGTTCTATTCTGATGCACATGTATTGTCCGTCCATGGTCCATATTACGGCGGGGGTGTTTCAAGGTTTTTTTACAGAGTCTTGTGCACGGCAGGAGCAGGTGGCGAGGGATATTTTTATCCCATATGGATGGCCACTTGCTATTCGGATAGCAGTTCCATAAATTTCGACAGTCTACGTTTATGATTTGTTTAGGACTGTCGTGTTCGTTTTTTCTTTTTGCTTTTTCTGCATTTTGACTATGTGCATTTTTATGATGTAGAGACCGGTTGTAGTGCTTAAATTATTTTAAGTAATAAAATCTGAAAGAGCATTTCTTAATCTCTATAGTTTTGAGTGTTAGTTAAAAATACTTTCGATACTGTTTACGAAGATGTTAAGTGATGCAGTTGTTTAACTACTCTCTCGCATCGAATACCGCAAAAAGGTTAAGGTAGATCGACCTCTTTTACTCCTGGTGGTAACTGGATATTTCAACCGTATATCTGGTGCAACCGGAAATTTCGGTTGTGGTGGATTTCTCCGAACTTGGCTAAGGACCCAACCATGTTGGACACTAGAGGTAGCTGGAGATTTCAACCGGAAATTTCCATGTCAACCAGATATTCCGTTTGGGAAGATTTTGCGTGAAAATGGCTAAGTTTGAAACTCTCCATGCAATGGTGGTAACCGGATATTTTGGCCAAACTGGATATTCCAGTTGCAGAAGAAAAGCCAGATTTTGGCTAAGTCAGAAACTCTCCACATACTGATACCAACCGGAAATTTTGGTGAAACCGGAATCACCAGATATTCCGGTTTAGGTCATCTCTCGGTCGAAATTTCAGATTTGTAGGAATTTTAATAACCAGAAATTCCGGTCCAAGTTTGGGTCGTAGATTTCGGTCCCATTTCTGCAGCCAACGGCCACATTTATGAAGGGGGTATAAATATCCCTCCTTCCTCCCCAAATGAGTTAGTTCGTCCAAACCATTAATGTGCATTTATTGATCTTACCAAATCGTAGATTTCTCCCAATCTCTCCATCCAAACTCGTTGATCTTTGGCGGATTGAAGAAGAAGGCCCCGATCTATATCTTCACCAAGCCTCTTCATTCCCCCTCATTCACTCGAGCGATTTGAGTCTAGGGTTTCTTTGTGGAAAACCTAGGATGTTTTGGCTAATTGAAGACAAAGGGTGAAAGCGCACAACCTCTGTAGAGTTAGAAACTATGATCATAGTCGTGTCCCCGGTAATGGACGACTTCGAGAAGCTGGACAAAGATGGACAGAAGAATCTCAACACCGTTTTGAGGAAGTAAAATTTAGCTAAGGAAATATTAGCTGTGGTGCACATGGGCTTTATTCTATAGTGCTAATCTTTGAAAAGAAAACTCCTTTTCAAAAGTGCTAGGTAAAAACTTACTTTTAGCGAATATCCTAAACTCGACCAAGCAAGATATGCATGTAGTTTAGACTTGCCATTTTATATCCATCATAGTCTCATTTGCCGGTACATTAAATTGTACTGACCTCCTTCGGGGGCTACATATTCCAACATGCAGGAAATTCTGATGATGAAGTTTGATCAAGTGTTTGGACTCGAGTCTACACCCAACATGTAATGCCTGTGGCGCGTGATTGAAGATGGAGGCGCATTGCTACTTTTTATTCTGGATCTCGTTGTAATAATTTGATACTTCTGCAATGATACTTTAAGTTTTGTTCTATGGTGCTAGCATTGATTCAGGGACTAGCACTTAACACAGTAGTTCTTGCATTATTAAATTCGAGGACACTACAGAAAGAGAAGCAATTCTCTAATAGTGAGGTACTTGTTAACGTTGTTGATCCTATTTTACTTGTTGTTCACTTTGAGAAACCACCTTTTCCTGTTAGAATAAGAGAACATTATTTTGCTAAGAGCATTGCAAGAAAGAGTGATAAAAAAAGTGATGAATCTAAAGATCAAATAAGTGTTGAACCTAAAATAGCTTTGGTTAAAGATCTTGTTACTGAAAACATTGATGTTAGTGATATTTATTTTTGTAAGGATGCTTCTAATCTTGTGTCACCAAATAAAGTATGCCAAATCTATCGTTGGCAAACCTTTTGTTTATGTCAAGATAGGTGATCACAATTATTATGGACTTTGCGATTTGGAGTCAAGTTCAAATGATATTCCTTTTTCTCTTTATCAAGAAGTCATGAATGAGATTACTCCTTGTGAGATTGAAGATACCGATGCTACTATTTTTCTCGCTAATAGGAAAACTATTTCTCTAATGGGTATTGTTAGAGATGTTGAAATTCTTTCCGGTAAGGTAAAATACCCTATTGATTTTTGAATACTTGGTTTAGTTGAAGATAAATTTTGTCCTATTTTTTTTTTTTTGGTAGATCTTTCCTTAATACTTATGGTACTATTATTGATTTTAAGAAGGAGAAAGTGTCCGTCAAATTTGGTAGTGATCATTATGAGTTAAGTTTGCGATAAAATGTCATGATAAAAAGTTGCCTAATGAAGATTTAGCTATTGAAAGAATTGCTTCTATTATTGTACCTCCTGATGATACTTTGCAGCAATTTATGGAAAACCATAAGAATGAAATATATATGCAGAAAAGAGATGAATTAGAGGATATTTTCCTTAATCAACCTCATGTTATCAAACACAATTTGCCAATGGAATTTTCAGCTTTGCCGAGTGCATGTGACAGAGCAGACACGGCAAAGGTGCGCACTGTCGGCATAGATTTTGTTGCTGAGTTCCGAGCATACTCTGCAGTGATGATATCTGCCAAGTAATCTGTTTAGGCCAAGTGTTTCTTCCCCCGGCTCAGCACCTAGACCTCTTTGCCGAGTGCCGCGAGTTTTGACACTCGGCAAAGCGGAAAATTCCCGGCGGCGTCTCGTTTTCTAGTAGTGTCTTGAATATTCTACCAATTATAGTTCACAAGTAAAGGCACCTACGTTTCCATCAAATGAAGAAGGGACAGTAATCAACAAACATGGAAGGCATTTTAGATGTATATCCTACCGTGGATACTAAGGTGTACTATTTTGTTAGTCCTTATTTGGGTGATTATGAAACATTGGCATGGGCGCTCGGTCATACACGGACACACGCATTCCAATCAAATAAAATACTTGGTCAAAATTTTGTTCTTATAACTTGAAGCTTGGAACTTTTTATGAAGGTACGAACCACCCTCGTATTGATCCCAATTCCTTATACACTTTCTTATGGTGTCTTTGGAAAGCTCGAAACGACGAGCTCATTTGAAGGAAATATTGCAGGCCTAACCAGGTGTTTGCAGCAGCGACTGCAATTATTGAGGACGCCAAATTGGAAGACGCATCCTCCTCTGAAGATTGTATTTCGACTCTGGGGGCAATCACTAGAGTTCCAACTAACGCCGCTGTACAGAAGCAGGATGACTGCATTCAGCGCAAGACTCCACCTCCAGGGGCTACAATCAGGAAGATCTCCAACATTTCAGACTCGATTGTTTTCTCTGATGCTGCTTGGTATCCAGGATTTGAAAGCCAGCCAACACCTGCTGGTTTAGGTATCTTTATGCAAATTTACGGTGAAAGGCATTGCTCTCAGGTTTGCATCTCAACCGTCTCGCCGCCAACCTTGTCCGCCATTCAGGCTGAAGCTTTTAGCTTGTTGCTTGAATTCTAACTTTGCAAAGCAGCTCCGTATTCAGTAGGCTACCTACTTAACCGATAATGCTATTTTGGCAGCTGCTGCTGCCACTCAGGATCTACTTCTTGCTCGACTTTGGATAATTAGGCTGCAACTTGCTCATATGCCTGCTTCCTCTTCCTTTGATGCCTCGAAGGTCTTTCATATTCCCAGAAGCTACAATTTCAAAGCGCGTCATCTGGCTAGACTAGCTCTTAAGCTCAACAATAGGCCTTTAAGTTTCAGGTGTTTAGCTACAACAACTGGAGCTTTTCTAAACGTACTCTCTCCGTCTCATATTAAGTGTCATAAAAGTGGATAAAAATGGATGTATCTAGACATGTTTTAGCCTAGATACATTCATTTTTGTCAAATTTTGCGACACTTATTATGAGACGGAGCAAGTAGATGTAACCTCAGTCTCTTGGGTGTCCCAATGCATGCTTGTCTTTGGAAGATGTTGTTAAATGAATAAATATTTTCCGTGTTAAAAAAATGAAGGTGTGGGAACATATGTAACACCTTTGAGATTTCAGTCAAAGCTAACCAAAAGGCCAATCCATGTTGTTCTATTTATTTCAGAAACACATTACGGACATAGACACACACATGCACTCACTCCTATGAACGCACGCACGCACATTCACAATAGAAAAAAGTACAATGTTCTGTGGTGGTTTAGGATAAATTGTCGATGACATGGTTTCTACATTTTGTTAATTTATTATTATTTCTAATAGTGGAAGGTGGGCCTAGAGCTACACTAATTCAATGGTGGGAGTACAAGTTTGCAAACAAGGCCCTAAAAGAGTTTCAAAGTACAACGTAGTCCTGGACAATTACAAAAAGGACCCTAGGGTACATAAAAGAAACAAAATCAGGTCCCTAAGTCCCTTCTTCTCCGCCACGACAACTGAGACTCGATTGACGGCCATCATTCACCTCACCGGGGAGGAAACCACTTGAGAGGGGAAAGACGGAACACATCGCCGGGAATCTCTAAACATGATTCCGGCTTGGAGGTTGAAACAATGGCCACATCGACATCTGAAGCGGCTGCTATCTCAGCAAAAGGGCACGGCAACAATCGAAGGACACCACCTTGGCTCAAATTAAGGAGTTAATCTGAGCTCGAATTGCAAATAAAATACCATATTTACACCTAAACTAAAATCCACTAATTACACTATTCTATAGCATGAAATGAGATAAAATTGGAATAAGAGACGAGAGGATGAAATTGCTAACCAGCTAGACCACTTGAATAGTTGATTCACCACCATATCTTGACAAATATTGGAGAAATTGTGAATAAAACTCTAGCTTGAAGAGTGAATAACAATGAGTCAAATGGCAGATGCCGCTTGCCCAAGAAGGGATATATCCTGAAAATCTTTAGTCCTGGTTGATGTCTCAAACCAAGACTAAAGGTCCATTTTTAGTCACAGTTTGAGTCACAACCCGGGAATAAAGGTTCTGCACCAGCTGCAGCCGCCCACACACCTTTAATCCCAGTTCGTGGTTGATGCATGTAAAATGCATAGATGAATTTTGCATATTTTCACATGGTTTTCTATTACATATTGCATCATATAAGGGTATAATTCAATGTTTTATAGTATTTTGGGGTTAAATTACAAAGTCCCCCAACTTTTATGGAATTAACCCTGCCTGTCAGAAACCTCGTTTTCTATATTTTTGACGTTTCAGGGGGCAAACTTCCGTGAAATCACCTGAAAATCTGCGGGGTCATTTTCTTGGAAGGAGAAGACTTGCGGGCGAAGGATCCACGAGAATTGGGCAAGGAGGCCCAAAAGAGGACCCTCCACGCGGCCAGATTCCTTGGTCGCGTGAGAGGCCCCCTTTTGGCCCCTATGGCCCCAATTCCTTCCATCTTCGACTTACCCACTCCGTCTTGACCTAAAACCGACTATAAAAAGGGTCCCCCGTACCCTTACGGAGAGGAGCGCCGCCGAAACACCGAAACAGAGACCAGAAGTTCCAGATTGGAGGGGGAAAACTCCGGCGGGACGCCGCCGGTGTGATCTCCTACCCCTCCAACGTCATCTCCATCGACATCTCCATGAAGAGGGAGTAGTCCACCCCAGGGCTATGGGTTTGTGGATGTAGCACTTGTATCTCTCTCTATGTACTTCACTAATTAGATCCATCTGAGCTGCCTCACATGATTACGGGCACCGTTGTAATTCTTATGTGGTGGATCTTTTCTATGAGTTATTGAATCTGAGATTGCAATTCTTTCTCTTGAGTTATTTGAGTAGATGTATCTTATGTACCCCGTTCTTATTTGCTAGCTTTGATCAATCTAGTTCTTGAGAGCATGTGTGGGGTGATGGGTGCTTTAGTTGGAAGTAACGGGGGTGGCTAGTGCTGTGAAAGTGACAGAAGTTCAGCGATCCACTTAGGTTTTTGTTAAACCTTTCTTAGTTACCTCACTAGGGATAAAAAGGAGTACCTTGTTACCGGGGATTTGAAGTGACACTAATCAATCTCCATGACTAGATCTAGCAAGTTCTTACTTCAACTTCATGTCACACTGCTTAAATCTATACTCTGGTTTTTCCTTAATTATCGAGGTGTTATGATTTATTTCGCATCTTGGTGGAGTATAAGAGGGATCAATATGACCGTAGAGATCTCTATGCTAGGACGTGATGCCCATATGAAAGTACTCAATGTTAAACATGTTATTGTAATCTCACATGTAATTCTTTATGTCCACCATATACCACTTTATTTGAGAGAATGCAAGTGTGAAACCATGAACCCCGGTCCTATTTTAATTATAAGAAAACACTCTAGTTACTTTGCTGCAATTTACTTTACTTGCACTTTACTTTACTTGCATCTCCAATTCGAATTTACATTATCTCCATCACCACTTGCATCACAAAAATACAAAAACAATCCATTGCATATTTATTTTCTCATTTGCATTTAGTAGTAGATTTAATTATTGCACATTTACTTTCAGTTTTGCATTGCAATTTAGAAGTCTCACACCTTGTGCTTGACAACCACTTGGTGAGGTTGAGGGCACAAAATTCTCTACTTGTTTGCAGGATCCTGGAGGAAGTTTGGAAGACAACTGCTGAAATACTGGCTCCCAAGAGTTCGATATAAACCCTCGGGTCACCCTCGTGGGGAAGAAGGCTTGCCACTAGGTACACACTCTGCACTTGGAGTCTCAACCTAGCCATCAGTGGTTCAAGCCGAGAATAAAGGTTTTAGACCAACCGGGACTAAGCTCGACCGGCTTCGCTTATCCCCACCCAGTTGGAACCGGGACTAATGATCGTCTCAGCCTAAAACCCGACAGGGACTAAAAGGGGCAAACGAAAGCCCCCTTTTCTACAACCGATCGCCAGCAGCAGCATGCATTCGTCGCTGGCCGATGGCATGCATCGATCCACCCCGACAACCAACCCGACACTGCCCAAACACATGTTCCCGCTATGATTTTTCAGGAAGCGATGCCTGTTAGTACGTGTTATATCGGGCCATTATATATAGGAAAATGTTTCCGCTAGGGCGACCTAGCGCGCCCTCGCGTAGGTCGCTCCTGCGCGAGCCGCGATCGGAAGCGTTTTGGGCTTTTTACGCATGCATGTCTGGCCCAACTTCGTCTAATTTAGATTTTAGGCCCAATTTTGTGTGCAAACAGCTCACCATGATAATTAGGAGCAGCCACATATAACACTAAGTTTTTTCACCGTGTTCGCTCAATGTTGCGTACGTACTAAAAGTTTGTAACTGTTTTGCCCATATTTTGTTGAGAATGCACAAACAAGATGTTGCAATGTTTTTTCTAGACAAATACATGTGTATTTATAATTCATTTTGGAATGATATGTTTATGCGCTCATTCACATGTTGTAAATATGTAATTTTTTTGTTGCTATCGATTTACCTTTTTGTTGAAATAGGTGATGATTTTTGTTGCAACCGAAACAGTGACAAATTATTTTGTTACTTACCAACTTTTCTAATTGGTGCAAATAATTTTTTGTTGTAATAGGTTGTGATTTTTGTTGAATTGTTGTAACTTTTTTGTTGCAACGCAATAACATATTGTTTAACTATTATTTCTAACATTACTTATTTTTCGAAAAAGATTTAGAAATATTTGTTGCAATACTTTTTTTTGTACACGGGGCGATAATTTTTGTTGCGACACAAATGAATTTGTTGCAATGGCAGTTTTACTGTAATTATCGCGATGACCGAGGGCAACACAATATACCTTTTCGTTTTAAGTGGGGCTTTGTGGACTGCAGGTTCTATATGCGAAAAGCAGGATGCTAAAATGTAAAATTGTATTTGTGTTGATTTAAGCCACCGGATGAAGATCAGACGGCTCGTAGAGGGACCTAAGTTTGACGACCTACGCCTAGCACGTCCCTTATATATATAAGGCAACTCTGCAAAATGGAGGGATTACAGGGATCGTATATTCAATAGCGAGATCAGCGTGATACCAAAAAAAAATACTAGTATGCTTTATATGGTCAGCATCTTTGGTTACATGATTATATTCCTAAAACCAGTAAGGCGATTGATCGAGCACTATATCATACCAACCACGCTTGCCTGTTTAATCAGAAGCGCGTAGATCGATCGACATGGCTTCCTCCCCTGCCACATGGCCGGCGATCGCTCTAGTAGTTCTGCTCACCCGCGACCTGGTCGCTGCCTTCCCTGCGGCGTCGTCGAGCGGCCGCGTCGTCGACATGCTGATGATGGACAGGTTCCTCCGGTGGCAGGCCACCCACAACCGCTCGTACCCGAGCGCGGGGGAGAGGCTACGGCGCTTCGAGGTGTACCGCGGCAACCTGGAGTACATCGACGCCACCAACCGGCGCGGCGGCCTCACCTACGAGCTCGGCGAGAACCAGTTCGCCGACCTCACCCAGGATGAGTTCCTGGCACGATACACGCCTTATTACAATCGCACTGATGACCTGGTCATCACGACGACGACCGCCGCCAATGGCGAGGCTGACGGGCAGTGGTCGTCTGGCGGTGGCGACAACTCCTCGTTGGAGGCTCCACTTCCGGCCAGCGTGGACTGGAGGGCAAAAGGCGCCGTGACGCCGGTTAAGAACCAAGGCTCGTCATGCTGTAAGTAAATTAATTAACATGACCACCTGATTATCCATTCCAACCTCTTTTTTAAATAATTTTATTTTGTCCCTGGCCGGCCGGCCGGATGCATGCACGTACGTACGCAGCGAGCTGCTGGGCGTTCGTGGTGGTGGCGACGACCGAGAGTCTCCACTTCATCAAGACGGGGAAGCTGGTGCCGCTGTCGGTGCAGCAGCTGGTGGACTGCGACGAGTACGACGAGGGGTGCAACCCCAGCCAGTACACCAGGGGCTTCGACTGGGTGGTCGACAACGGCGGCCTCACCACGGAGGCGGCGTACCCGTACAAGGCGGCGAGAGGCGCCTGCGCCGGCGCCAAGTCCGCGCACCACGCCGCCAGCATCTCCGGGCAGGCGGCCGTCCCGTACGGGGACGAGCTGGCCCTGCAGCGCGCCGTGGCGGGGCAGCCCGTGGCGGTGTCCATCGAGGTCAAGGCCATGCAGTTCTACAAGAGCGGCGTCTACTCGGGCCCCTGCGGGACGCAGACGGCGCACGCCGTCACCGTCGTCGGCTACGGCGCCGACTCCGCCACGGGGCTCAAGTACTGGATCGTCAAGAACTCGTGGGGCCAGACGTGGGGCGAGAGCGGCTACGTCCGGATGCGCCGTGGCGTTGGAGCTTCTTCAGGGCTCTGTGGCATCGCGCTCTATGGCGCCTACCCAACCAAGTGAATCGATCTGCGCTCTCCATCGCGTGCATTTCTGATGTCCGATGTAAGTAGGTATCTACATCGTCCATTACATCTCGTGAGACTATTATAGGTACCCCCATATGGTGTATGCACTGTGCAAAACGGGGCATTAGGCCCGGTTGGTAAGGAGCATTAGCCCCGGCTGCCCAACTAGGATCCCCTAACTCGGGCTAAAGGGCCCCCTTATGGCCCGGTTGGGTTACCAACCGGGCTAAAAGCCGCGACTCACATGGGCTCTGCACCGCGAGTAGGCACCCACCTTTTACCCCGGTTGGTAACAACAACCGGGGCAAAATGTGTCATGCCGCTGCAGAGTTTTTGGTTGTTTTTCTGCCGCGGCAGAGCTTTGGCATGTTTCTTTTTGTCTATTTTTTTCAGTGAGGCTGTTAATAACATATTTTTTGCACATCGATAGTAATCATCATAAAAATCATTGCATGCATTGATATCATCAAAATATAATTACACTGATCTCAATTAGATCATTACATCCGAATAGAGTTATACACATTGAGAGATCATTGTTTATACTTAAGGATGCAATCTTCCATTTTCAGATACGACCTCCTTCAGCAGAAAATCCGCCCATTCCTCTTGAAGTGCTTGTAAGGAGTCTTCCGGTAGGAGTTTCCTCTGGAGATCGTAGAGCCTTATATTTACTCTTCTCCCTAACCGTTCATTCACGATTATCCTTATGTTCTCCATGACATAGAAGCCACATAAATTTGTTCCCTGTGGCTGCTAAGGGCACTTTACGAGAAATATAATTGAGTCAAATAATGATCAAGGAATTAAAGAGATGCGTGAATGTAGCAAGTACTACTTACGACGAGTTTGTCAAATCTCATTTTCAACTCCGCTAAACCGGCTTGTTCCTTCATAAACCGGTTCCAAGCCCTGTCCGGACAAAAAAAATTATGGGTCATTGTACGATAATGATTGGACAAAAGGGGCCGGTGTAGTGCGACAACGATTGAACTTAATTTGTGAGCATTGACATAATGGGCTCGTACTCCTCTTTCTCTTTATCCATAGTGTCCATGAGATCAACTATTCCGGTGTCAACGTGAATGTCGAAAAGAATCCAGTGAAATCTGCACATGCGATTAACTCATCAATTACACTTAATTAACACCGACTTAACGAAATAGAAACGTGAAGGATTATGCATAAGACAATAAACACTCACGTTTGTCTGTAAGGAAATAGTATTTCACTACAGTGAGATTGATTCCTCAAAAACATAACTAGGTTATCCTCTGTATCTTTAGCGTGTAACTTTAAAACGGCATCATTGACGACATATGGGTCAATGAACCCAACGCCACCGTTTCCATTACATTCCAGAATCTTCTTCCTGCATAATATATATCGTGCAGTGAGGATATATAATATATATAAGAAGCAATGATCGAACTAGCTGAGGTAGATACTTACAGACAATAGGTGCTGATGATCGATTTGTCGAGGGCGTCTAGATTATATAAGAAATAAAGATCTTCAAAATCAATATACATCAAGTCATTGCGGAAGTAATCCTGTTGTCTAATTTTCACCTCAACTTGCTCTATCTCATCTCTTGCGCTTTGGATATACCACATATGCAGTTGGCGCTTCAATGTTGTCATAGAGCCCAGCTGCTCAGGTTTGACGAGAGACTTCCCCCGCTTATATTGCCATGCCAATTCAGCTTTTTCGAAGTTGTCGGATTGGCCTAGGAGTTGCTCAACTGTTATACCAGCGTCTCTGGCAAACCTCTCAGCCATATCAATTTGAGCCTCTACAGTGTCTGACACCTTGAGCGGGGGGGACCGATTGTTTTGACTGGTTCCCGAGCTGGGGAATTGTTCTCCCCGCCTTCTTGGCTATGTTATAACTCATTTTTACTCCACGGTCATAGTCAGTTGGAAGACTCGTCTTAAGTTGGGACGACATCTCCAGCATATTCTTGAAGTGCTTCTTCACAGCCGGATCTATTGGTATCTTTGGCGGCTCCGGGGTTCTCTTTCCCCCACGAAGCCATCTGACGTTTCGTGCCCGCAGTCACCCAGTCGTCGGTCTCCTCGTCATTCATTTCGTAAGGCAACTTTTCTGGCAGCTTCTTGGCTTTATTCTTCGTAGGACGTTTCTTCTTCGGGGAAGACTTAGAGGCAGCAGCCTTCCGCTTAGAGGACTTAGTGGGCGGCGGAGTCGGCTCAGGCATCGGAGATCGAGCCAGACTCGGGCTGCTGACGTCCATGGCGTCGACGTGTGCTGGCGATGATCGAGCTGGGTTGTGTCTCAGAGAAGTAGGTGGCGGTGATGGCGGCGGTGGACTGCGTCTCGGAGAAGTAGCTGCTTGTGTTGGCGGTGGACTGCGTCTCGGAGAAGGTGGTGGTGGTGGCGGCGGTGAACTGCGTCTCGGAGAAGTAGCTGCTTGTGTTGGCGGTGGACTGCGTCTAGGAGAAGGTGGCGGTGGTGGCGGCGGTGGACCGCATGGGGGAAACACTATGCCACTCTTTTTCCATAAAATGATGGAATTGACGGCCTCTCCAAGTGTCTCTACCCCGTCACCTCCGGGGATGTCAAGCCGCAATATCCTCCAATCCGGCTGAACATCATCGACGCCGACACGAGCATAGCCAGGTCTAACCGGAAGGCCATGCGAGGTCGCTCCCTCTACACAAGGTAAAGCGAAGCCGTCCGCCACCTTGATGGATATGTTTGAGACCGACACGTATAGAGCACAGCTTGTCTTCTCCTTGATTGCATCCACGGCCTCCTGTCGTGGTGGTGTCACGGCAGATGCCATGGGATGGCTAATGATGTGGGGACGATGGACGCTGGAGGTGTCCGGGGAGGGATCACGCGACGAGTAGCCGCGTGAGGTAAGATCCACACAACACAAACAACACGATGTACCCAGGTTCAGGGCCCTCGTGAGGAGGTAAAACCCCTACTCCTGCCTTTCTCTATGTATTTTGATGTCTCTCCGAGTAGTCACAGTACAGATGGTATCGCTACCGAGTAGCCTCTCTCTCCTCTCCGAGTAGAGCTAGGTCAAGAACTTAGGGTTTCTAGGGTTCACTATGAACGTGGGAGAGCATGGAATGAGATCGTGTCCCGCGCAGGAGGCGGCGGGGCACCTTATATACACGGTGCCCAGCCGGATACGTCCAAATCTAAACAAGTGTCGACATAGTGTACACACCGTCCTTTCTCCGAGTACCCGCTGACAGCTTTGGTCGTTGATCTTGGCTGCTTCTGTAAAGTCGTTGGGCAAAACTAGGGGACAGACTGGTATCACTGTACCTAGGCACAGAGTAGGCCCCCCTTATCCTGCCACGGCCTGCTTCCATGCTGTCACTGTCAGGCAGGCCGTCCCCACGTGAACATTAGTTCGAATGCTGCCAAGTACGGACCCAGGATACGCGGGATCCTGTGTCAGAACGGCTCCTTTGACTTTCTGCCCGAGTAGGTTCCCGCCAATTCTACTCGGGCCATCTCTTCTACTCGTCAGGGTAGAACTTGATTGATATCTCCTTCTGGTCATCTTGAGGTGATACCGAGTAGCAGTCGACCGGGTAGCGAGTACCTGGTAGTCGGCTACTCGACCGAACCTCTCTTCTGTAAGCGGCCTTGACCACCTGTCTTTACCCTACTCGGGGGTAACCCCCCGACAGCAGTCCCCGAAGCTGGTTGAGTCTTGCGAACTTGTTCACTAGGCTCTGCCAGCTTAAAACCAGCCTTTGCATCTCAGCCCTTGAACCTCAAGATGCCGAGTAGGACCTCCGAGTAGCTATCCGGAAATTACCTTGAGTTTCTTCTCTTCCGAGTAGCACTTGCTTTCTACTCTGCTTCCGAGTAAAAAGACTTAGCGAAAATTCGCAAACTGAGCCTCTGCAGCGCAAAGCAACATCCAGCCCTTCACGCAGGCACTGCCCACGTGTCAAGCATCCACGACCTCGTCGTTTGGTTGCCCAGGACACGACGCCACGCGTCCAGTTTTCACGCTGTGGGCCCACCGGCCGTCATGTCCCATCACGCGCAATTACTGGCCACGATCTGATGGTGGGATCAAATGCGGCCGTTACGCGCGCAGCCCGCGCTTGTGTGCGTTTCTAGCCGGCCACAGGACCCACCACACGCCACAGTCGATCCCACTTCCGCGGTGGTAACGGTAATCTCGCGAGGGAGATATAAATACCCCCGCGGTAACTTCCTTTTCCCCTTCCCTGCACTTTTCCTCTTCTGCCTCTTGTTCTTCTTCTCCACCGAGCCCTCCGCCGCCGCGCAAGCTTCCGCGCCGCCGCGGACTCACTCCACCGAGCAACTCCATTCGAAATCATCCACTCCTCCCACTCGCAACGATGGCCAAGGCTAGCTGGGCGGGTTCCTCCGTCACCAAGGCCAATCTCGCCTGGCTCGTGACCAGCAGAAGGGTTCCCCCCGGCGTGGAGTGCCGGGCACCCGACGACGAGGTTGTGCCAGCTCCACGGGACGGCGAGCGGGTGGTCTTCATGTCGCACTTCGAGCGCGGCTTTGGACTGCCCGCCTCCGACTTCCTGCGCAAGTTCCTCGATCACTTCGGGCTGCAGATGCATCATCTGCCGCCCAACGCGGTCGTCTTCCTCGCCTACCATGCCGTGGTCTGCGAGGCTTTCCTCGGCATCAGGCCCACGACTGATACATGGCTCAGGTATTTTAATCTTCGCCAACAGACAGTCGGGAAGAAAGACGCCGCAGGCATCGGCCGCGCCACCGATACGGGCTGTGCCATGATGGTGCAGCGGACCGGGACGAATCATCCCCGCATCCAGGGGCCGGATTCCTGCCGAATGTGGCAGCAGACGTTCTTCTATGTCAAGAATGTCCCCGCCACGGAAGGGGGTGCGGTTGATGATCGAATCAACCTGCCCGCTTGGAGGAATCGTGCTCCACTCGGGTCGAACTGGAAGGAGAAGCCCACCATCGACGAAATCGCCATCGAGATAGAAGATAGACTCGGCGAGCTGAAGAAACTGGGCCTCAAGAACGACGACCCGGCGGTGTGCTGGATCAAGCGCCGAGTGCTCCCTCTGCAGGAGCGCTGCCATCTCATGTGTTACATGGGAGGCCCCCGCGACTGCACCAGGACCACCACCATCGAAATCAACGACGTCGACGTTGCTTATCATGCCAAGAACATTCTGAAGACAAGCCTTAGCGAGAAGTGGCGGTATGGTTTCGTCCCGTACAGCCGCACGCAACCGATTGCCCGGGTACGCTGTTCCTACTCTGTTTTCGCCTCTGCTTCCCGAGTAGATAACTTCCCTTTCCGCCCCGACTAGCAATCACCTGGTGCACCGAGTAGAGCACTTAGTCGACTCGCGCTTAGGCTTAGTATGCTTTGTGTTTGCACGCCTATCCGGGTAGAACACTTAGAAAACTGCATAGGCTTAGTGTGCTTTGTGTCTGCACGCCTATCCGAGTAGAATACTTAGAAAACTGCATAGGCTTAGTGTGCTTTGTGTTTGCACGCCTATCCGAGTAGAGTTCCATCCTGATACTCGGTTGACTTATGATCCTTCTCTGTCTTTCAGACTCTTACTCGACAGTTGATTGAGAGTCGCGAAGTTTTTGAGGACAACTGGTCCGACGATCGCGAGGAGGATGACATGCTGCCTTCTGATGACGCGGAACAGAGCAGCCCCGTTCCTGACAAGCGCGATGCTCTCCGCACTTGGTCGGATGAAGGCTCTCACAGTATTGTTATTTTCATCTTGTTTGTTTCTGAGAAACACCAACCCCTTGCATTGCTGTTTCTGATTCTTCCTTCTTCTCTTTTGAATTTCTCAGATGAGGCCGCTGCGGAGAAGGACGACGAGGATGAGGACGAGAACGAGGGCGATGCGCCCCTTGTCGTCCAACCTCTGTCTACTGCCCCTCCCGAAACCCGCAAGCGGACCGGCAGCGGAGCACAGGCAACTCCAGCCAAGAAGAAGAAGCCCGCCGAGAAGGAGGAGGCCGCCGAGAAGAAGAAGGTTACTGTAAAGAAACCCCGACGACAGCTTAAATCCACCACTGCGTGAGTTCTCTTCTCGTTTGCCCTCCTTCTCGCGTAGTACTGTTTTCTCCCAAATCTTCTTCCAATCCCTGATTTCTTTCTTCTCTGCAGTCCTCCCATGGATGCGAACGCAGCCTTTGCGTCCGACCAAGACAGGGAGACAGCAGTACCCCTGATCGACCTTGTTGACGACGAGGGCGACGCCGCCAATGCTGCTGCCACCAACGCACAGGCTAGTGATGCTCGAGGAGCAGAACCAGAGCCAGCAGCACAAGATACCACCGTTCACGAAGAGAGACCCCCTTCTCCTCCGGCTAGCAACGCCGAGGAGAACCAAGAACAAGAAATGCAAGACGCCGCCGCCCTTGAGCGGCCAGAAGTAGAACGGGAGCAGCCCACCACCGAGGCTGCTGCACAAGAGAACATCACTGCCGAGCAGCTGGTGAAAGACGACACCGCCGCGGATGCTACCATAGCAGATGTCTACCCACTGCCAGGCGGCGCACCGAGTAGTGTTCAGCCAGGAGCTGCACCGGGCGATGGATCTGTGGCGCCACCAACTGCGCAAGGCCCTACGCCACCAACTGCGCAAGGCCCTACACCACCAACTTCCTCCTCGTCGCCACAGAGCAAGGACACATCCAGCCCTCCTGGGCGAGTAACCAGGCAACGGGCCCTTGATGCTCTGAAGGATTACTGTTCCGAGAAAGGCCTTTCTGAGAAGGAGACTGCCGATAAGGAGGCTGCTGAGGAGGCCACGGCTGAGCAGAAAAGAGCGAAGGCTGAGCAGAGGAAGGCCGAGAAGCAAGTTGCCGAGAAGACTGCCGCCGAGAAGACGAAGGCCAAGTCTGACGGGAAGAAACCCGAGGATCTCGAGAAGCAGAGAATCGAGAAGGAGCAAACGAAGAAAAGGGCCAGAGACCAAGGCGCATCCACAGGCGGAGCGCTCGTGATCCGCGAGTCCGGCCCCATTCCTGCTGCGCTCTCCGCCGACGCACGCGCAGCTGGCCAACCCTGCTACCCGGATTACATGGTCGAGGTTAGCCAACAACACACCATCGGCTTCCCTCCCCAAGATAAAGCTTTAGCTATTCAGAAGGGAAGGAAAGTTGTAGCCAGGAATACTCCTCCCTTCGATCCAGCTCAAAACAAACCCGTCAATATTGCTTCTCGGGGAGCCCAAGACAAGCCAATAACCTCCAAGGGTCTTGAGCAGGTACTGGACACTGTTGGCCACATCAACGCCAGGTGGGACAGCAGGGTTCTCGGAGAGGAGAAATGGCACGGCTTGACCCTTGGCTCCATCGACCACTACCGCGTGGATTGGAACAAGGTTGATCTGGGACACAAGCCCATGTCCGTCTCCACCGAGACCGCGACGCTCGCAGCCAAGATGTTCTTGCATCGCAAGAATGCCGAGGACATCGAGCAGTCCTACGCAGTAAGTCCTCCTTGCCTTTTCCGAGTTGAAACTTCTTCTCTTCTACTCGCCTTTCTTCTCTCTTACCATCATCCCCAGTCCCCGAGATTTGGGTCGAGTAGACGGATAGTCTCCGAGTAACCTTCTACTCGGGTCGAATCTTCTCTGCTTTGCCTAACTCATTTTCTTCTCGGTTTTCAGGATAGCGTTCTTAAGCGGACCCACTTATACCGCATCCTTCTCTGGAACCACTCCATCGCCAGGAGGCGTATCGCCGTATTGGAAAAGGAGAAAGCAATGGCTGAGGCTGCGAGCAAAGATGCCACCACCAGCACCCAACAGCTGGCTGAAGTGCAAGGTACGCCTTTAGCTACGCGGTTTCTGCGTTTTATGTTTACGCCCGCTTTTGTTTTCTTATGCGCTAACCCTTCCTTCTCTGCAGAAAAACTAAAGGCCTTGGCAGATGAACATGAAAAATGCCGTAGCTTCGTGGAGAACGCCGAGGCCACCATAAAGAGACTTGAAGGTGAGTTTGCTGTCTACTCGGTGTGACCTTGAGTTTGGTTCTTCTCTGCTTATTTACTAACCTCATCTATCTTTTCGCAGAAGATCATAAGTCATTTGCTGAGGCACACCAAGATTGCGTCAAGCCAGCGGAGGTGGAGAAACAGCTCTCCGACCAGGCCATTACTCTGGTGAAGGACCACACCACTGAGATGGAGTCGCTTCAGCTTCAGTTGCAGAATGCACTCCAGGATGCCGTCAAGATTGGCGCTGAGAGGGATAAAGCGATCGCCGAGAAGGCCAAGGCCGAGACCACCTTCCGAGCCAAGGAACGGGCCCTCGAGTCTGAATGCGAGACTCTGAAGAAGACCAATGCTGATCTTTTCGCTCAGATGGACACCCTGCGCCAGATCCAAGACAGGCATATTGGCAACGAGGAGTCCTGGAAAACCAAGCTGCAGCAGCTGCGCCGCCAACTGATCGGTAAGTTTTCTCTTCATTGCATCTTTTCTTCTCGGTCTTGTTCCTTCTCGGCTTCTTCTTTCTTCTCGGTTTTTGATCTTGCTACTTGCTATTTCAGATATCTGGCCTCGTCTTGATTCTTCCTCTGCGCCTACGGTAGCCAAGGCCCGAGCAGTTCGCCTTTCGCTGGGTGAGCCAATTGACACCAGGGCTGATATCGAGGACAGCTTGCTGGTGCTCAAAGATTACTTCGAAATGCTGGCCGGCGTCGGAACTGACTTGATTCATGTGGGCTTTGAGCTCCACCGGCTGTTCTGGCCTCATGATCCCCAGCCAAGAAACATGCGGGATCTCGCCCTCAAGCTGGAGAACGTGAAGGCCGAGTTGAAAAAATGGCGAGCCTCTGGAGCCCGTGCTGGTGCGGATGTGATGCTTCTCTGCATAGCATCTTGGTATGAAAACCTGGATATGCAGCGCATCCGCGGGAAGCGCAATGATTCCAAGTGGGAGACGGATGCCGAGAGCGTGGCCTTGCGCAAGCAGATTGCGTATGAGGTCGCAGAGTGCGCCGAGACGGAGGTCTACATCGATGGCGTCCCCGAACCCGACACCGAGTACGAGGACGAAGAAGATGATGACGAAGACGAAGACCTTGACGGCTTCTTCGAATCTCCCAAGGGCAAGGCCGGAAAGGGAAAAGCCACCGTCGTCGCGAGTAGCGATGAAGACGAAGGGGCGCACATCGACAGCGAGCCACTCGACTTCGGCACCTCCTCAGGTGCTGCTCTCGACAACACGGTGCCCCCTCCTGGCCACGCTTCCTGCTCCTCCTCGGCTCCAGGACCCGTCTCGGTGGCCACGGCCACTTCTGACCAGGCCGCCGCCCAGCAAGATGCCGAGATGACGGAATCCGCCACCGCCCAGACGGGAGCGGATGCCACTCAAGCTAACACCGAAGGAACAGCTGCTGCGACCGCCACTGAAGAAACTGCTGCCAAGACCGCCGCCGAGGAAACATCAGCCAAGGCGAGCGCCGAGAACACTGCCTCCTCAACTTGAAGCAACCTGCAATCTTTTTTTACTTGAACTCTTATCAGATCCCCGGAATGCCGGGAGCAGATGTAACAGACTATCTTTATCTTGCTTGCTACTCAGTTTTTATGCCCACTCTGTTTATGTTGACATTAATCAATTTGAACTACACTGGCTTAATGCCGAGTTGAGTTTCCATGCGAGTCCCCGAGTAGCATTTCTTATTCACCCTGTCCTTTCATCTCTGCTCTACCTGCGACTTGTCGCTTTTTTGGTATTCGAGTCACAAGAATCAAGTAGCAGGGCTGCAAATACTTAGCCGCTAGAAACAATCATGGTAACGCAGCCCACCACTTAGCCGAGAAGACGAGCACAGGGAACAAAAAGTAACCGACAACCTACTCGGTTCCTGCACTTCTTTCTTCCTTAGTGATTTTCGTGTGCTCATTGACCTTTTGCTTGTTCTCTTGCTTGCCATGAAGCCGGGTTTCGGACAGCAGCAAAGTCGAAGAGTTGGCATATAGGTTTAGACACAGTACTTAATGCACTTGTGAGTTCTGAAGTGGAGCAACCGAATAGACAAAGGAACAAGCCGAGTAAAAACACTTAGAGCCAATTTGGACGAGGGCAGTCCCCGAGAACAATTTTAGATTGCAGAGTAGAATTTCAACTCGGATAAGAGGGTACATACACATCTTTGCTTACGAATGAAAACGACGAAGTAGAGCTACATTCCAGGGACGCTTGGTTTCCTCTCCAGCTTTATCTGCCATGTTCGCCTGCGATGGGCGCACATCTACAAGATAGTACGCGTCATTGTGCAGCGCTTTGCTGACAATGAAAGGCCCTTCCCATGGAGGAGACAACTTGTGCATCCCGGCTGTGCGCTGCACAAGCCTAAGGACCATGTCTCCTTCTCGGAAAACCCTTGGGTTCACCTTTCGGCTATGATAACGCCGCAGGTTTTGCTGGTAGATAGCCGAACGTGACAGAGTCAGCTCTCTTGCTTCTTCAAGCAGGTCAACGTCGTCTTCTCGAGCTTCTCTCGCCTCCACCTCAGTGTAGAGGGCTACTCGGGGGGAGTCATGCTCTAAGTCTATTGGCAACACGGCCTCAGCCCCGTATACCAAGAAGAATGGCGTGTAGCCGGTTGACCGGTTAGGGGTAGTCCTTAGACTCCACAACACCGCTGGCAACTCTTCTAGCCAACACCCTGGTGTTTTCAGCAATGGCTCAATCAGCCTTGGCTTGATGCCTGCCAGTACCATCCCATTTGCTCTCTCAACTTGCCCATTGGAGGCAGGGTGCGCGACTGACGCAACGTCTAGTCGGATATGCTTATCTCTGCAGAATCGCACCATTGCCCCCTCTGCAAAGTTGGTGCCATTGTCGGTGATGATACTGTGCGGGTAGCCATATCTCATGATCACATCCTTCACAAACTTCACAGCTGTGACTCCATCGCACTTCCGAATAGGCTTCACCTCGATCCACTTGGTGAACTTGTCCACCATGACCAAGATGTGTGTCATATTGCCTTTAGCCGGCTTGAAAGGACCAACCATATCCAAGCACCAAACAGCAAACGGCCATGTGATAGGAATTGTTTTCAACTCGGAAGCTGGCATGTGAATCTTACTTGCGAACATCTGGCAGCCAGTGCACTTCCTCACAATATCTTCTGCTTGCTGCAATGCAGTGAGCCAGTAGAAGCCATGCCGAAAAGCTTTCTTGACTAAAGCCCGAGAAGAGGCGTGATGCCCACATTCCCCTTGATGTATCTCCACCAGGATTTCTTCTCCTTCTTCTGGGCTCACACAGCGTTGCAGCACGCCGGTGGCACTTCTCTTATGCAGCACATCTCGGACTACGGTGTAGCCCTTGGACCTTCTCTGAATCTGCCTCGCAGTCACCTCATCTTCAGGTAAAGTGCCGTCCCTTAGAAAGGATAATATGGGCATTGCCCAACTCGGTGTCTCCCGCACGGGAAACACTGGTTCGTCCATTTCCATTGGGACAGGCTCTGGTGGTTGCACAGGAGGAGTAGGAGCGCTTCTCTGCAGCCCAGACCGATTGGCGAGAACTTCTTCAATGAATGCGACAGCTTCTGGGTTGAGGGCGGCAGTCCCCGAGTAAGGAGTGGCAGTCCCCGAGTAGGGAGTGGCAGTCCCCGAGTAGGGAACGGCAGTCCCCGAGTAGGGAGCTGTAGTCCCCGAGTAGGGAATGGCAGTCCCCGAGTAGGGAGTGGCAGTCCCCGAGTAAGGAACGGCAGTCCCCGAGTAGAGGACGGCAGTCCCCGGGCTCCCTGCAGCACTCTCCCAGTCAATCTCCATTGGGTCAGATTCTTCATTTGGCAGAGAAGGAACAAAGATGGATTCCGAGTTGGGGGAAGGCTTGATGGATGGCTTCCTCAAATGCTCCAAGGCAATCCCTGCCGGGATGGACTGCCGAGAAGATCCTAACTTGGATAGCTCGTCTGCAGCTTCGTTCTCTGCTCGGTGAATGTGCTGGAACTCACAGCCTTCGAAAAACCCAGTCATTGACTGCACCAGGAAGCGATACGATGCCATGTTGGCATCCAAAGCATCCCAGGTACCTGAGACTTGCTGCACCACTAGATCTGAGTCACCATCGCATATAATGCGCTGCACACCAACCTCCTTTGCTACTCGCAAACCATGCACCACTGCCTCGTACTCGGCTACATTGTTGGATGCCTTGAAATGAATCTGCAACACATACTTGAGCTGATCCCGCTTGGGTGATGTAAGCACAACGCCAGCACCAAGGCCTTCTTTTACCTTTGAGCCATCAAAGTGCATCTTCCAATAGTTGGAAACTGGAGCAGGAGGTTCATATTGCATCTCGGCCCAGTCCACAAGAAACTCCGCCAGTACCTGAGACTTGATTGCTTCTCTTCTCTATACGCGGGAGCGTACGCGGCTAGCTCAATCGCCCACTTGGCTACTCTGCCACTCGCCTCCTTGTTACCCATGATGTCCGAGATGGGAGCTGAGCTCACAACCGTGATGGGGTGCTCCTGGAAGTAATGTTTCAGCTTCCTGGCGCCCAGGTACACACCATATGTCATCTTCTGGTAGTGAGGATAGTTTTGCTTGGAACTGGACAGCACTTCACTTAGATAATAGACTGGGCGCTGCACACTCTTGCCTTCTTCTTCTCGCTCCACCACTATCACCACGCTGACTACTCGGTTAGTCGCGGCAATGTACAGCAGCATAGGCTCCTTGGGTAGCGGACTAGCCAAGACGGGAGCGCTAGCCAACATTGCTTTCAGCTCATTGAATGCCACGTCCGCTTGCGGAGTCCAGACAAACTTGTCGCTTTTCTTCATCAGCTGGTACAGAGGTAGAGCCTTCTCGCCCATTCGGCCCAGAAAACGGCTCAGAGATGCCAGACAACCCGTGAACTTCTGCACATCCTTCAATGATCTCGGCAAAGACATGCTCTCAATAGCTTTTATCTTAGACGGATTGGCTTCAATGCCCCGACTAGAAACCAGAAAACCGAGTAGCTTTCCAGCTGGTACACCAAAGGTGCACTTACTCGGATTCAGTTTCATTTTGTACCTGCGTAGGTTAGCAAAGGTTTCCTCCAAGTCGGCAAGCAGAGTATGTGTTTTATTCGTTTTGATGACAATGTCATCTACGTACACCTGCACATTCTTGCCGAGCTGGTCGTGCAAGCATTTCTGCATGCATCTCTGATAGGTTGCACCCGCGTTCCTCAGGCCAAAACACATGACACGATAGCAATAAGCCCCGTACGGGGGTAATGAAAGCAGTCTTTATTTGATCAGCAGGGTTGAGTGCAATCTGGTGGAAACCAGAGTAGGCATCTATGAAAGACAACAGTTCACAGCCGGCAGTGGAATCGATCACCTGATCGATGCGAGGGTAGCGGGAAGGGATCCTTGGGGCATGCCTTGTTCAAGTCGGTGTAGTCGACGCACATGCGCCATGCGGTGGCAGCCTTGGGATCTTCCTTTTTCTTCTCGACCATGACCGGGTTGGCTAACCAGTCCGGGTGCAGCACTTCCATGATGAAGTTGCTGATCAGCAGCTTGGTGATTTGATCACCGATGGCCTTCCTTCTCTCATCCCCGAAGCGGCGCAAAGCCTGCTTCACGGGCTTGGCGTCAGGACGCACATGCAAAGAGTGCTCAACCAACTCCCTCGGGACTCCTGGTAGATCTTCATTGGTCCAGGCGAAAACATCCCGATTCTCACGGAGGAAGTGGATGAGCGCGCTTTCCTATTTCTCGGCCAACCCGGCACCAATGATTGCCACACGCTCCGGGAACTCGGGGTCAACCTGGACTGTCTTGGTCTCCTTGGCAGCTTGGAAAGCAGTACCATGCTGGGTACTCGGCACACCTTGTGCGCCAGCTTGTGCGGACTGAGCCATGGCCACCACCTCGTACATCTTCTTCTTCTCGGCAGCAATCACCATTGACTCCGCCAGCTAGGAGCTAGCAGAGGCACACTCCATGGATTTCTTGTAATCTCCCGAGATGGTGATGATGCCATTGGGACCGGGGATCTTCATCTTCAGATAGGCCACATGGGTAGAAGCCATGAACTTGCTCAGAGCAGGCCTGCCGAGTAGAGCATGATAGGGGCTCTGATGATCCACCACTTCAAACTGCAGGCGCTCAGTGCGGCAGTTCTCCCGAGTACCGAATAGTACATCAATCCACACTCGGCCAATCGGGTTGCATGAGATCCCGGGCACAATGCCATGGAAAGTGGTCTTGCTAGGCAGCATCATGTTCTCGGCCAGGCCAAGCTTCTCGAGTGTGTCCTTGTACACAATGTTGATGCTGCTGCCGTTGTCGATCAGCACCTTGCTGAACCTCACATTCTTCTCGGGGCCCAGGAAGGTAGGATCCAGCACCAAGGCGTAGGTACCCGGATTGGGCATCACCTTGGGGTGATCTGCCCGAGTCCACCTGATCTCCTGGTCACACCAATACATGTAGTGAGGGACAGCCGGAATCACTGCATTGACCTCCATGGCCCGCCTGTGCTGTGACTGCTTGTCGACTGCCTCAGAAGTGAAGATCATATAGCTCTCATGGTGCTCTTGGTACTGGTTGGAGCCATTGCCCCCATTGTTGCCATTGTTGTTGCCCTGATAGTTGTTGTTGCCTCTGTTGTTGTTGTTGCGGTTGTAGTTGTTGTTGTTGTTGTTGCGGTATCTCTCGTTGTTGAAGTTCCGGTTGGCTCCTAAAGCCACCTGGTTGACGTTCTCTCTTCTCGGATAGACTGGCGGCCGAGCTGCGGGAGCGCGAGTAGGCTGAACAGTAGCATTGGCGGCTGGCAGAGGAGGAGGAGGAGGCAAGCCATCACTCTTGATCACATCCCACCACTCGCACTGCCGAGTAGTGTGGTTAGCAGGCCTCGAGGGATGATGAGTGTGAAAGCTACACGGACCATCCTTCATGTCATCGAAGACAAACTTCTTCGGCTGCTCGGAGTTCCCGCTACCCGGCTGCGCAGTGCGGAACGGTTTCTTGTTGCCTTGGCCCTGGTTCTGGTTCTGCCCGTAGGCTCCAGCAGGTTTCTGCCTTTGGCCACCACCGCCTCCGACATTCACTGCATTCACCTCTTCGGGATCATACCGAGTATCTACTCGGCGCTTGTTGCGGAACTCGTTGCGCTTGCTGCTGTTGAAGTTTCTTCTCGGCTCAGAGGAATCCATCAGTGGCTGAGTAGGATCTCCGAGTGCGTACTGATCCGCAATCTTGATGGTCTCGGCCAGGGTATTCGGCATCTCCCTCTGCAATCTTTGCCAAAGCATGCTGCCATGTCGGCAACCCTGCGCAAACCAAGTGATGGCCTGTGCCTCATTCACACCCTCACAGGTGTTCCTCAAGGTGCTCCACCGAGTAAGGTACTCGCGGTCCGTCTCGTCTTCTCGCTGCCTGCAAGCCGAGAGCTGCTGTGGCCTATTCGGCCTCTTGTAGGTGCTGGTGAAGTTGCTGACGAATGCGTCCGAGAAGTCCAGCCAGCAGTTTATGCTGTGCTTGGGCAAGTTGTTGAGCCAAGTGCGAGCTGGACCCTCTAGCATCTGCGGCACGTAGCGCACCGCCCATCTCCTGTTGCCACCCGCAATATGGACTGCGGTGACGTAGTCGTTGAGCCAATCTTCAGGCTTGGTGCTACCATTGTAGCTCTTGGTGCCTCTTGCGAGCTGGAAGCCCTTCACGGATGGCTCGTTCATGATGCGCGGGCCAAAGCACTCGGGGCCAGGAGGACCCGTGCTCTCAAGCCGCGCCGACAAGCTGAGACGGTCCAACTGGTGCCTTGCATCTCCAGGCGCCAACACACGCTCACCAACACGGTCATGAATGTCATAACCAGCCATCTCCATAGCCGAGTAGCCATCATCATACCTATCCACCTGCATTGCTGCGGGCTGCTCCACCGGGTTGGCGACTGGTGCCACTGGACGCGGCTGCTGCCTCTGCCGAGTAGGCTGAGCTGCAGGCTGCCGAGAAGTACCCGGACGCGCGGCTTCTCGGACACGGCTTTGAGCTTGATGGGCTTGAGAGCCTGCTCTTGCAGCGTTGTGTTCCTGCCCGGGCCGCTGCGGCACAGCAACCTGTTTCGCGGCAGCGGCCGGGTCATACACCTGCATTTGCCTATCTCTACCCGAGCGCCCGCTGCGGCTCTTCTCGCGGCTAGGATGCGGAGATGAGGCTTGATCGTTAGATCTTGCCGCATGCGAGTGAACCACCTGCGAAGCTCCAGCTCCCGGGTTGGCCTTCCGGAACTCCTCGTTCTGCCTGGCGGCCTCCAGCACCAGCTCATTGAGCCTCTCCTGCTGCCTGAGACGCGCCTCTCCATCTAGGCGCGGCAACTCGGCAGCCACGGCCTGCGCAGCCCTGAGCGTCTTGGCGGGTGTGCTGTACCTTGGCCTTGTAAAGGTGTTCGCGGTGGCGGACTGCGCGGGCTCCTCTGCAACTGTCGCCATCTCGGCACCCAGGTTGCGCCGTGTAGCGCCTACTCTGCTAGGTCTCCTGGCGACCGGCGTGAAGCCGTGAGCCTTGTTGTACTCGAGCTGGTCTAGACTCAGCTCGAGCCTGATCTTCTCCAACTCCGCCTGCTCGGCGAGCAGCTCCTGGCGTTGCCGCTCGAGCTGCTCCCTTGCGGCTAGGAGCTCGATGTCGGTGGGCGTGGGCATGCCAGTTCGCGCAGCTGACGCGGGGATGACCGTAGACGTGGAAGGCGGCAAGTTACTCTCCTTCTCGTAAGGCCGGTGGTTCCTGCCACCAGCAGGCGGGTCGTCAACCTCCTCGACGACGGCCGCAGCGCCAGTGGCAGCTGCGCCAGCGTTCGCCGCCAAGCCCGTCACCATCACCTCAGCGCAGCATGCAGAGCTGCGTGTAGGCCTTCCGCGAGCAGCAACCACCGCGGGAGGATCCTCCGCGTCTTGCACCAGCTCGGGGTAGGCGCTGTTGGCGACGGTGGCGACGTAGACGAGATGCAAGCCGAAGGAGATCACCGAGCCGCCCTCGGGCATGGCCGCGCCGCCGAAACAGCCGGCGTTGTCGGTGACGAAGTCGAAGGAGCCGAATCTGTGGACAAGGCCACAAACTACGCGCTCCGCCGAAGAAGATCCCGTCCGAACAGAAACTCCAGCCAGCGCCGCTGGTTGCCCCACGGTGGGCGCCAACTGTCGTGGTGGTGTCACGGCAGATGCCATGGGATGGCTAATGATGTGGGGACGATGGACGCTGGAGGTGTCCGGGGAGGGATCACGCGACGAGTAGCCGCGTGAGGTAAGATCCACACAACACAAACAACACGATGTACCCAGGTTCAGGGCCCTCGTGAGGAGGTAAAACCCCTACTCCTGCCTTTCTCTATGTATTTTGATGTCTCTCCGAGTAGTCACAGTACAGATGGTATCGCTACCGAGTAGCCTCTCTCTCCTCTCCGAGTAGAGCTAGGTCAAGAACTTAGGGTTTCTAGGGTTCACTATGAACGTGGGAGAGCATGGAATGAGATCGTGTCCCGCGCAGGAGGCGGCGGGGCACCTTATATACACGGTGCCCAGCCGGATACGTCCAAATCTAAACAAGTGTCGACATAGTGTACACACCGTCCTTTCTCCGAGTACCCGCTGACAGCTTTGGTCGTTGATCTTGGCTGCTTCTGTAAAGTCGTTGGGCAAAACTAGGGGACAGACTGGTATCACTGTACCTAGGCACAGAGTAGGCCCCCCTTATCCTGCCACGGCCTGCTTCCATGCTGTCACTGTCAGGCAGGCCGTCCCCACGTGAACATTAGTTCGAATGCTGCCAAGTACGGACCCAGGATACGCGGGATCCTGTGTCAGAACGGCTCCTTTGACTTTCTGCCCGAGTAGGTTCCCGCCAATTCTACTCGGGCCATCTCTTCTACTCGTCAGGGTAGAACTTGATTGATATCTCCTTCTGGTCATCTTGAGGTGATACCGAGTAGCAGTCGACCGGGTAGCGAGTACCTGGTAGTCGGCTACTCGACCGAACCTCTCTTCTGTAAGCGGCCTTGACCACCTGTCTTTACCCTACTCGGGGGTAACCCCCCGACACCTCCGTCTTTGGAGGGGCATCAACAAGCAGAACTGCAGCGGAAGCCGGTACCTCCGTTGAAGCCACGCTGCTCCGGCGTTGAGATGGTGGTGTTTCCTCGAATGTACTAGTGTCTTGCGTCTGGGAGGGCCGGCTAGTAAGCTCATCAAGCCGTAGTTGCTGCTTCATCACTACGGCTTCCAAGGCACCCATCCGTTCTACGACCGTTGCATCCTTCTTCATTTGTCCTCTCGCTCCGCTTCTATATGGAAAGAGATAATCTTCCAGCTTGAAGCCAAAGCACCACGGATATCGTCCTTTGCATCGTGTCTAGCCGCCATGTTCTGCATTCCCGAGGGCCTTTGTAAGCTCGTCATTCTCTCGATCTGGCTTGAACTCTCCCTCTCTAACCTCCTTGAACACTTTCTCAAGTGCCGCAAAGGGGACCTTTATTTTTTCGGTCATAATAAAGTGCCCTTGTTCGTCAAACGTCGCCCCATGCCCAAGCAACCAATTCCTTGACCTCCGGGGAAAATTCTTAGTACCTGGAATGATCCCCTTCTCTCGCAGCTCTGCCTCGAGTGCGTCAAACTTAGGCACTGCAACTCTGTAGCCACCTGAACCCATCTTATGGTGATATTTCTTCCTCTTGGCATTTGCCGCATTCTTGGCTGACCTCGGCTTCCCCTTTTCTGATTCCTTGTACGCCAGAAATGCTGGCCAGTGTACCTTCTGCTTCTCAAGCGGCCCCTCGAATTTTGGGACTTCTTTTTTCTTCTTATATTCTTTCCATAATCTTTTCTTGTAAGCATTGAAAGCCTCGGCCATCTTCTTCAGAGCCCAGTGCTTCACTGCGTCTCGCAGTTCCTCCTGTGCCGTCTCGTCCCCCTCTTCATCATCATTCTCACATCGTGGAAGCTTGAAATGGCTCATCTGCTTCTCGAACAAGAGTTGTTTGGACCGGTCTGTGACAAAAGAAACTGCCATTGGTCCAGGATCGTCTTCGTCCTTTGCTGGCGCATTCCATTCTTCAATACTTATAGAGATCATGTCCCTAACAATAACTCCACATTGGCTTGTAAACTTTGTTGCTGTCTTGGGGGACCAAGAAGGTTGGCCGGTTCGATAGACTTGGTCGATTACCAGTTTCTCTTTCGAGCTCATCTCTTGGGTCGGGCCTCGTTTCGACCTCTTGCTAGACGATGTTGATGCAGCCTTCGCTAAGGCTTGTTCATCGTTTGTTTTCTCCGGTTCCGCATGATCTGTTCCTTGTAATTGCTCGTCTTCCTCCATTCCCTGACCTGATTCATTCAGGTACTGTGAGCCGTCGTCTTGATCACCTCCCCCGTCGTCATTGGGTCCACCGGGGAGTGTACCTTCTTCTATGATCGCGAACACCTGCTCTTCACCCTCTCTGCCGTCCATAGCTCAACTAATACAAATGGAAGATAAAATATTTTAGTAAGTTATAAATTCTCCTGAAAAAAATACTCCGTCCGTATCGAAATATAAGATGTTTTAGCTAGCATTTCCTAGACAATATATACCTAGACATGTTTTAGTGTAAGATGCATATGAATCTACACATTAAAACATATCTAGATACATTATATCTACAAAATGCTAAAACATCTTATATTTTGATACGGAGGGAGTACTATCTAAAAATCCTAAGTATACTAAAAATTCCTAAGTATACTAAAATTCCTAAAAAATCCTAAGTATATTAAAAATTCCTAAGTATACTAAAAATTCCTAAAAATTCTAAAAATTCCTAAGTATACTAAAAATTCCTAAAAATTCCTAAGTATACTAAAAATTCCTAAGTAATCTAAAAATTCCTAAGTTTCTAAACTAAGTTTCTAAGTACTAATTCACTAAGTAATTAATATTTCTAAGTACAAATTCACTAACTCCCTGTTTGGATGTAGGAAATTTGGCTTGGAATCATTGAATTGGAATTGGCTGGCCCGAATTCTCTTGTTTGGGTGGCCAGGGAATTGGGCCTTGGAAAAGGAGGCGAATTCCGAGACTCGCGTCTATGCGTACCGCTTCGCCTGGAATTTTTCCGAGCTAGGAGCCTCGGAATCGTTCGGAAAAAATCCTCGTACCCTTTCGAGACAGAAACGAGACGGCGCCGGCGAGACCTCGAGCTCCCACGTGACCTGAGCAAGACGGCGCCTGCACCCTTTTCGGCGAGTCGCCTCCCGCTCTCCCTTTCCTCGACATCCACTCCGTCCCCGCTTCTCATTCAATGGTACTTCCCGTCACTGCCTCTTCCTCGATGCCGTTCGTCCAGGGCCCGCCCCAACCCTAGATCGACGAGCGGGGTCGGGAGCGGCGGCGGCAGCGGGAGGGGCATGACGGCCACTCCTCTGGCCCTCCCAAAGCCGGCCTCTACCTGGCCTGGCCCCGCATTAAGGTAGTCTCTGCCCTCAGCCGGGCAGTTTCATGCCTTTTCTTTCTCTTATTTTCCTTGTCAAATTTGTGTTTAAATCATAGTTATTTTTTGAAATGTGCAGTTGCCTAATATGTGGTATGTTTGAAATGCAGATATCCAACATGATTTGTAAGAATTGAGTGCAATTGTTTGAACTTCAAAACTATTTTGTATCATGCTTGTTTTTTTCATATTTATTTGTAATTGTGTTATTGTTGTGACCACTTATTCAGAATATTGTAATGTTACCATGTGTGCAAAATAATAATAATAAATATACACATATTATTTCTCATACATGTAGACAAGTTCATATTGATCAAACTCAACAAACATCCAATTCCATGATTTGTACATCCAAACAGGAATTAGAATCGGGTGCTACCCTTCGATTCCAATCGTAAATTCCATGCACAACCAAACAATAGAATTTGAATTGGAGCCCATTTCGTTTCCATCTTGGATTTGGAATTTCCAGTCCAATTCAATTCCAAACAATTTTTCCTACATCCAAACAGGGGTTAAGTAATATTCGTAAGTACAAATTCACTAATACTAATATTCCTAACCACAAATTCACTAATACTAACATTCCTAAGTACTAATAACAACTAACAATTATTAACAATTAAATAACAACTAATAAACACTAACAGTAAAAAACTAACACTAAAAAAGATTAACACTAAAAAAACATGAACACAAAAAAAAATCCGGCGAGGTGAGCACACTACGGCGGTGGCGCTCTCTCCGGCGAGCACTACGACGAGAAGTACCTCGAGAAAATAGCGGCGAGAGCTAGGCGCGGACTCGGGGGCGCGGGCAGTGGGCGGCCGGGCGCAGTGGCGAGCTAGGCGGAGAGCTTAACGGCACGGCGCGATGGAGCTCTCTCCGGCGGCGGTCAATTTTGGCAGCCTGACGGCGTCGGAGAAGAAATCGGCGCCGGGGACTTAGCGGGTTTTGCGAGAAGTGAGGGTTTGCCCCGGTCGGTTGCTCCGCCCGGGGTTATATACTGGGAGGCCTTTTGCCCCGGTTGGTAACACCAACCGGGCCAAAAGGGGGTCTTTTGCCACAGTTCGTGTTACCAACCGGGACAAAAGGGTGGGAGGTGGGGCCCTCGCTTGCCGCTCACCTCCCCCCTTTTGCCCCGGTTGGTAGCACGAACCGGGGCAAAAGCCCCAAATTTTAGTTTTTTGGCTTCCTGCCGCTATTTTTTTCCTGCCCCGTTTAAATACGTTTTCAAAATGTTTTTTCGATTACATTTCAAATGATTTCGAATTAGGAGAAAGTTTCAATATGAAATATGTTTAAAATTGGACAAAGATTTCAAACACATTTTCTGTTTAAAAAATTAGTTATTCCAACTATTTAAACTAGTAACAATTTTTGAAATTTCAAACATTTTTAAAAACCTAGTTTACGAATGGTTTTGAATTTGAAGAAACTTTCAATATGAAAAGTGTTTAAAATTGCGTAAAGATTCCAAATACAAAATCTGTTTTAAAAAAATAATTATGAAAAGTGAGGCGCTGGAGTTGTGCCTCGTGGCGCGGGAGTCCTGCCGCGTGGCACGGGAGTTGTGACACGTGGTGTGTGAGTTGTGACGCGTGGCCACGAGCGCGCCGTATAAACTGTCGCGCCTCAAGCGTCTTCTCCTCTCCACGCACCGTCGCGCCGCCACCATGCCTCCGAGGAGGAACAACACCACCGGATTCCGCGGCGTCCGAGCACGGCAGAATGGAATGTTCACCGCGCATATCCGCTGCGGGGACGACCGCATCCCCCTCGGCTCCTTTGCGACGGCGGAGGAGGCTGCCCGCGCCTGGGACGCGGCGGCCTGGCGCCTCAACCGCCCGCGGTCGCTGATTAACTTCAACGACTGCCACACCCTCTGGGAAGCGGAGGCCTGGGCGCCGACGCCGCAGATCGTCACTGCCGCCGACCACCGCCACCTCAGGCACCGTGCGTTTTAGGGCCTAGTTGACGCCAGGGACGACCGCGTGGTTCGCGAGTATTACCGGAACTATCCGGGGGAGGAGAGCGCCGACGAGGAGCTTTGGCAGATCCGCGCGGCTGAGCGGGCGGAGCGGCGCCTCGAACGCCACCTCGCGTTAGATGCCACTCGGGAGGCGAGGACGAATGCGCTACAAGAGCTCCATCAGGCCTACCACGCCAGCGAAGTCTGGGCCTCCGACGATCGCAGGTGGGGGCCTATCTCGGACATACCATCATGCACCTCCGACGATGACGAGGAGGTCACCGACGAGTTCGCCGCCGACGACGACCAGGAGGAGGTCACCGACGAGGGCCCCGACGACGACGAGGAGTAGTGTTCGTCTGTTTATTGTTTTTAATAAAAGAATTCGTTGTATTCCGAGAAACTGCGGCGCGCTAGCGCGTCTGTTTTCTGTTTTCCGTGTGATTCTTCCTGATTGGTGGGATTCAGACGCCAGAAAGAAACACACCCCTCATCCAACGACTCACGTTAGGGAGGGGGGACATTTCGATAGATAAACAAGGCACAATACACATAATGGCAAGATTGGATCTAAACCTAAACAGAGAGCATAGATCTAAACCTAAACGGAGAGCATAAACCTAAACATAAAGGCAGTACATAATGGCAAGAGTGCATCGATCTACTAGTCATACTCCTTCCTAGGCCTATAATACTCCGACTCGTAGTCTTCGTAGTCGCCGTTGTCGTCGTCACTATCGTCGGACGGTGCTCTGGACTCCAACAGAGGATCACGACCCCAGGACTGCGCGTGAGGGTAGTGCAGGCGGGGGTTATCGCCGGCCCTGGTGTAGTTCATTACGCTCTGAAGAGTCCGTCCGCCGCCCCACCACAGCTGACGACCGGCCTCGTTGAAGTTCGAAGGAGGCGGGCCGTTCTCCTCGTACCTGGCGAGCGCACTCTCACGCTGATTAATGAAGAAGGCGTCCCAAGTAGGGTGGTAGTCGGGATTCCAAATGGGATTCCTCCGCTGCTCCGGCGTGAGCTCATGGTAGTAGTGGTTCGTGATGGCCGTCCGACGCGCCACACCTTGAGGAACAGGAGGGACCTTCACTCCTCCGGCGCTCAGCATCCCGCCGGCGGGGACGCTGTAGCCGGGCGGGCAGGGGTAGTTCGAGGGGGAAAGTGTCTCCGCCTGCAGGAAGGTTAGAGTGGGTACGGTAGAAGCCATGGGAGAGTGGCGAGTTTATATGTGTTTTATGCCAATGGTGGGAATGCATGCATACATATATATAGTGAGAAGAAACATACCCCTTTAGTCCCGGCCCGTTTTACCAACCGAGGCTAAAGGGTTACGGTTTCGTTGGGACCAATCACAAAGAATCACATGGATCGTGTGCTTCTTTCAAGCGCTTGTGAGTCATTGGATCAGAGGTGTGTTTCTTTCGAGCGGTTGTGAGACGTTGGATCAGGGGTGTTTCTTAACCGTTTGATCAAAACCCTAGCACATCCCTCTGTGAGCCAGAGGACCCTATATATAGCCCACCTTCATACACCAGTCAGTTCATCGACCAAATACAAATCATCCGGATTCGCCAGTATACGTCATTTGATATGTATATATGCACTCAGTAGCCACGGCAGGGGTGTATGCTGGCGATACCGATTGTTTTGTTCTACATCCCCCTTTAAGGTTTGATACATCATTCAGTTCATCAACCAAATACAAATCATCCGGATTCGCCATCATACGTCCTGCCATGCATTTGGTATGCATATATGCAATCAATAGCCACAGTCGGGCTGTATGATGGCGATACCGATTGTTTTGTTCTACATCCCCCTTGATCGAAGGTTCATCGACCGAACACAAATCACCCGGATGCCAAAAATAAGTGAGAACACCATACCAAAAAGGTGAGTGGCATGAGGAGTGGAGAACGCTGGCATGTAGTGGATATAAAAATAGAAAAAAAGAATTGTGAGAAGAAACATACCCCTTTAGTCCTGGACCGTTTTACCAACCGGGGCTAAAGGGTTACGGTTTCGTTGGGACCAATCACAAAGAATCACACGGATCATGTGCTTATTTCAAACGCTTGTGAGTCGTTGGATCAGAAGTGTGTTTCTTTCGAGCGGTTGTGAGCCGTTGGATCAGGGGTGTTTCTTAACCGTTGGATCATGGGTGTTTCTTAACCGTTGGATCAAAACCCTAGCACAACACTTTGTGAGCCAGATGACCCTATATATAGCACACCTTCATACACCAGTCAGTTCATCGACCAAATACAAACCATCCGGATTCACCAGCATACGTCCTGCCGTGCATTTGGTATGCATATATGCACTCCGTAGCCACGGCAGGGCTGTATGATGGCGATACCGATTGTTTTGTTCTACATCCCCCTTTAAGGTTTGATACATCATTCAGTTCATCGACCAAATACAAATCATCCGGATTTGCCATCATACGGCCTGCCGTGCATTTGGTATGCATATATGCACTCAGTAGCCACGGCAGGGCTGTATGATGGCGATACCGATTGTTTTGTTCTACACCCCCTTTAAGTTTTGATACATCGTTCAGTTCATCGACCAAATACAAATCATCCGGATTCGCCATCATACGTCCTGCCGTGTATTTGGTATGCATATATGCACTCAGTAGCCACGGTAGGGCTGTATGATGGCGATACCGATTGTTTTGTTCTACATCCCCCCTTTAAGGTTTGATACATCATTCAGTTCATCGACCAAATACAAATCATCCGGATTCGCCATCATACGCCCGACCGTTCTTTTGATATGCATATATGCACTCAATAGCCACGGTCGGGATGTATGATGGCGATACCGATTGTTTTGTTCTACATCCCCTTGAAGGTTCATCGACCGAATACAAATCACCCGGATGCCAAAAATAAGTGAGCACACCATACCAAAAAGGTGAGTGGCATGAGGAGTGGAGAACGCTGGCATGTAGTGTTTACAAAAAAAATGGATTTGAAGAAAAAATAATTCTATTAAACGGCAATATAGAAATAAAGAAACCACAATTCATCTAGGTGGGGCTCATTTGACCCGGTTGGAGCCACCAACCGGGGCAAAAGACCCACCAACGACGCGTCCTCCATCGCCCTGTTTGCCGAGGGCCTTTAGCCTCGGTTGGAGCCACCAACCGGGGCAAATAAGCCCAACACCACACGCTCTGCTCGCCCCAGCCCCACCTCTGCAGTCTTTTGCACCGGGTGGTGGCTGATCCGGGGCGAAAGGGGTGGTCACGGGTAAAAGCCCCGTTTTCCACTAGTGATGTAAGATTGTAAGTGGAACAATCTATCATGGTTTGTTCTTAAAAAGGGAAAATTGTCGATAAGCAAGTTATGGAGACGCTAGGTTAAGAAAATTGTTTTTTTTGTCACAGTGGGATAAAGATATATTTCAGACCCTTGTGTTCCCCTCTTTTCTATTGACTTTTTCCAACAGCTTCTCATTCTTTCTGTTTGACACCAAATTAATCCTACTGGTGCATGTTATGCACAAACAGATTCAATCCACAATTTTTCTCCTTTTTTGAGAAAACATCACATAGCAGTACAAACACGCACCAAAGCGTCCATTACTTTTTTGTTTGAAACAAGGCAAAAACTTTGCCTTTTATATTGATGCAGAAGGAACAAACAGGAAGGACGAGACCTAAAAATAAAAGGTACAACTCAAGTCGCGACCATGTTGCCCTAGCAACCATAATCGACACGAACACGACGGAGGAAAATCTCACGCAAGGCGAAACCCGGAGCCACCACTCCGGCATCCGCGCCGGCCCCAAGGCCACGCCCCTAAAATAGTCGACGACCACATAACTCTACCAACCATAGACGATACTAAACACGGTGGATGCAACCTCAACGCATTTATACTTTACTAAAAGAACAGAGAATATCCACTTGCTGTTGAATCAGACCTGTCAAAGGAACATTTTAGAGCAGGCTGAATCACATCCTTTGGAGAATCAGAGCTAATTAAGGCTGAACCACATCCTTTGGCTCAACTGCAACACCTCCTTGGTCTGTGCATTTAACAGTAAGTTAGAACAAAAACATGACATGATTTAACCAATAAAAACATTGATCCCGTTATCACGTTCACTTGAATCCCGTTAAACTGTTGCGGATCATGCAACATTGTCCTTCCACGTATCCAATCACAAATGTCAAATCAGTTTGGGTGGAATAACAGCTAGAATTTTTTTGTGTCAAGAAACACGATTGATACGCGGATGCTCAGATACATGTATACACTCATGCCAATCTGACAACACACTAAGTCAAAATTTTCTTCTTAAAGCTTGAATCTTCAAACTTTATGGAAGATGTGGAAAGATATGTAAAAACCTTTGGGATTTCGGTCAAAACAAATCAAAACTTCAATCCACGCTTAATTTTTTTTTATTTCAAAAACACAGTACGAACACAGAGGCTCACATACACGCACGTGCAATCATCCGATCCATATGAACGCGCACACGCACATTCGCAACCAAAAAAGTACAATGTTCTCAACGAGTAGTGGTGGTGTTGGGTAAATTGTCGATAACGTGGTTACTACATTATGTTAAGTTATTCGGGCTTCAAAGCACACACAATTGATGCTTTGTGTGATACTTAATTTTTTGCGTCTTTGCTTTTGGTGTTTATTTCTTGCAAGTTCATGTGGCTTCTTCCCTAATTCTCTTTAGCATTTACGATAGAGTATTTCTCTCCTATCCCATCAGCCGTGAAGGAAGAAATAATATTGAGGACAAATAGGCTTTCAGAATTTTCTAGCTAACATTGTCAGGGAAAAATTGTAGATATTGAACTATGTATCATTATGCACGAACATAAACTTGTACCATACATCTTATCTTAGCTCATATATCGTCGGGGAAAAACCAAGTTGTAGTCAATCGACCGTCATGAACCGCTTCCATATCAAACGGCAAGGGTGACATCGTCCCTTCTTTCATGTCGTAAATGCCGGAGTAGAGGTACATGCTCCTTCGATTATAATGGTTTCTCTCGCATACAAAGTAGATGCAATCATCTTGAGCTCCAACGCATCCGTGTCCGGCAGAAGGAAGCGACTTTGAGCAGCCTTCACTTAGAAATAGAGCATGTCCCATCAATGTGTCGATCTTTCTCCATTGTCCTTGGCCGCTGCTCATGTCTGTTGCCTCGAAAACCTCGAAAAGATCTTGGTTTAGAAGATAAGGCTGGGGGGCGGTCATCCTATTTTGTTTCACCATCAATAGCCGATCACCGGACTCAACGAGATAGAAGTAAAGGTTGCGAGCTTTCCACGAGTCCATGTTATTTCCCGGCGTGGTGAATACGGATCGTACACTGATAGAGTTGTCGTCGCCGGCGATGTCTACGGCATAAAGTCGTAGATGGTAAGCACCGACACGTGTCGTGGCGAGGAAATAGAGCTTCTCTTGGAAGAGTGCGATATCAAGGATATAATAATCGGAGCAGGAATCCTGCAAAGGGGGCATCCACCCCCATATGCAGTTCCGTGGCTGAGGCCGGAAAACCGAGATGGTTAGGTTCCTAAAGTACATGCAGGTATTTCCTGTCCGGACGGCTGTTATGTGATCAGACACCACCACCACCTTCCGGATGGTTTTCACGTCGAGCAAGTCGCCCGGCCGATCGCTGAGGCACTGGAGGTCGACATGCCGAGGGGCCGTCGACTCCCGGGAGAGAGGATTCATCAGCGAGCAACCCTCGTGGCTGTGCACCAGGAAGAGCACGCTGCCGGTGGAGACGCGGTGGGCGACGTCGTCTTCCGGGGTGAGGACGCGCCGGTGGACCTCGCCGTCGGGGAGGCTGAGAAAGGTGCCGTCCCGGTGGGCGAGCCACGGGAGTAGCGCTGGCAGCGGAGACTGCATGCGCGCCCCGGCACGCCACGAGCGGCAGACCGCACGGAGGCGGACGCGGCTGGCGTGGGACGGTATGCGCAGGAGCACGAGGCCTAGAAGCTCCGACGGGAGATCCTCCCATGGTCGACGGCGGTTGTGAAGACTCGGCGGCGCTGGTGGCTCCTTCGCGGATATCATGCTGTTGTAGATCTCGAGTTGATTCGTTGTGGAATATAGAAACTCACGTACACGAGGGTCAGACTGTCAGAGTCCAGGACAAACACGCACCAAATTAATAGTTTTAGTGGGGACGATCTTTGAGATTCTGTGGGTAAGCCTAAACCTCCGTCCAGAGTTTTAGTGGGCTCGGTGCGAGCCTGGCTCGGCCCCTTGTTCATTTGACGGAGTCGACTCCATTTTACTGCACCGCGGCGAGCTCGAGGCTCCAGCTTGAGCTGCTCGGTCATGCGCACTGCAGCCGGTAAAATCCAATGTACTCTGCCTAAAATATGACCTTATCTCTAAGTGGAGATTTCGTGCTTCCAAGCATGAGTGAACCTTTTTTATTTTAGAAAACTTAAAAGCTAATTTAAAAGTTGTAGAAAAATCTAAAACCAAATGGTTGTTCTCGATTATGTCATTTACAAAGGTGTGTGTGACTTCTCTACCCGGTCCCCAACCCCGCCACACTGAGAGTCAGCCGAGTCCTCCCCATTTCGGCCTATCCCACTGGTGGAAATCGGGCCTATAGCCCTGGTTGGTGTGGCCCTTTCGCACCGGCCAACCAACCGGGGCTGGAAACCCGCGGCTAAACCCCACCCCCCCAGCCCCGGTTACATTATGAATAAGGGCTAAAGGGTGCATCGCGTGGCGAGCGGGCCTGCAAACTTTTAGTCCTGGTTCGTATTACGAACCGGAGCTAAATGTTTGCCCTGCTTTGGGCTATTTTCTGCCACGGCAGCGTTCTGATATGTTTTTCTGCCGTGGCAGCGTTTTACGTTGTTTTCTGTCGCGACAGCGTTTTGGATTGTTTTTCGGCCGCGGTAGAAGGATCTGGATGGGGTTTGTGCGCAAATGATATATATATTATATTAGTTCCACATCGACAACATATAGACAGATCATTACATGGAGCTAATTGAGATCCACTCATACACTAACCCCCTGTTTGGATGTTGGAAATTTAGCTTGGAATCGTGGATTTGGAATTGCCTCACCCGAATTCACTTGTTTGGATGACTGTGGAATTGGGCCTTGGAATCTATCCACCAATTCCGAGCCCAGCGACTTCAGGTGCACTTAGGCTCGAAACGATTCCGAGCTGGGAGCCTCGGAAACGCTCGGAAAAACAGCGACCCCCGCGCGTACCGTTTCGCTCGAAGGAAACAGAAGGACTCACCGCTCCTAGCGCGGCCTGGAGTCTCTCGTCCTGGAGCAAGACGGTGGGGGCGCTGATTCCGGTGAACTCCCCTTGCCCTCTACCGTTCCCCGACCTCGACACCTCTCCCCTTCGCATTCCCTGAACCTCTTCCTTTCGCACTCGGTGGCTGGTTATCCCCTCCACAGCCCCGCCCAACCCTAGATCGACAACCGGGGTATGGGGAGCGGCGGCGGCAGTGGGAAGGACGGCGGGAGGGAAACGGCGAGCACTCCTTCGTCCCTCCCAAAGCCGGCTTCCATTGGCCCGCCCCAAGGCTGATTCTTCCCTAGCCCTCCCACGGTCAGGTTGTTGCTTCCCTTCTTTTCCCCGTCGATTTTGTGGTCAATTAATCCTAATTTCGAAATGTTATTTGCCTAATTTGTGGACCTGTTTGAACCGCAGATTTCATACATGTTTATATTGTCCATGCTAAAAAAAAAACAATTTCCATGGTGTTCATACGTCCAAACAGGAATTGGAATTGGGAGGCACCCTCTAATTTCGTCAATAAATTTCATGTACAACCAAACGATAGAATTGAAATTGGAGCTCATTTCCTTTCCACCTTGGATTTGGAAATCCCAGTCCAATTAAATTCCATGAAGTTTTTCCAACATCCAAACAAGGGGTAAGGCTTTCTAAATCGATGGAGATCATTATCGATAATGGAATGCTCCATTTGGATTTATGACTTCCTTAACCAAAAATCCCGCCAATTCCTCTTGAATTTCTTCCAGTCGGTCATGCGGTTGGATCTCCCTCCGCGTGTCGTGAATCGTTACATAATTTCTACTCCTCCTCTGCTCATTCACGATGATCCTCATGTTCTCCATGACATCGAATCCACATAAGTTTGTTCCCGCTGGCTGCCGAGGGCACTTTACGAGAAATAGAATTTAATCAAATAATGCTCAAACAATTTAAGAGATGCATGAATCTAGCAAGTGCTACTTACATCGATTGTATGGACTAGCATATTAGTTTGCGAAAGACCGGCTTGGTCCTTCCTGAACCGCTTCCAAGCCCTGTCTGGCAAAGAACAAAGGAATAAAGGGGTCATCATACGATAATGATTGAACAAAAGGGTACGATAGTACGACAATGATTAAACTTACTTGTCGAGCAATGAAATCACGGACACGTACTTCTCTTGTGTTTTTTTCATAGAGTCCATGAGCTCAACTATTTTGGTGTCAACGTGAATGTTGATAAGAATCCAATGAAACTGCACACGTTTATATGCACAGTCAGGCATAACTCATCAGTTACACTTAACATGGAGTTAGAAAAATAGAAGTATGCAGGAATATGCAGAAGAAAGTAACACTCACCCGTGTCTGTAAGGAAATAGTACTTCACTATAGTAAAAAAAATTCTCCAAAAACATAAGAATGTTATTATCCGTTTCGTTGGGGTATTGCTTTAGCATTTCATCATTGATGACATATGGGCCAATGAACCCAATGCTTCTGCTTGCTTGACATTCCCGAATCTTCATTCTGCATAATATATATCATATAGTGAGGATAATAAGAAGAAATAATAGAACAAGCCGAGGTAGAGACATAACTACAGAAATAAATTAATCACTTACAGACAATAGGTGCGGATGATCGATTTATCGAGGCCGTCCAGATTATAGAGATAAAAAAGATCTTCCAATAAAATCGAGATCGATTCGTCTCCAAAGAAATGGTCCTCTCCAACTTTGATCATGAGTGTATCGAGCCCTTGGTTTGAGGCTTTCATGTACCACTGATGCAATTGACGTGTATGTGTTGTTAGAGAGCCGAGCAGGCCTGGTTTGACGAGAGACTTCCTTGACTCATATTTCCATGCTATATCAGCAACTTGGAAGCCCCCATCGCGACCTTTTACAATTTCTCAACGGTGACACCACAAGATCTGAAAAACCTCCTAACTTCATCCATATCAATTGGCTTGGAGGGTTTCTGTGCAGCGGGTACCACCTTGACCGGGGAGACTGTTTTTTCTGCTGCCCGAGCTGGGGAATTGTGTTCCCCTTCTTCTTTGCTTTGATGTGACTCTTAATAAACCGCGCACATAGTCATCATTTAGATTAAGCTGAACTTGGGATGGAATTTCACGTAGATCCTTAAAGTGTTTCCGTACAGCCGGATCTATTGGCTCCTTTGGCGGCGAGGAGGGTTTCTTTCCCCACATAGCCATCCGACGTTTCGTGTCCGCAGCCACCCACGCAACGTTCTTCTCGTCAGTCCAATCATAAGGAAATACCTCTGGCAGCAACTTGGGTTTCTTTTTTCGAGCCACTTTCTTCTTTGGTGAAGACTTAGAGGCAACGGTGGTACCCTTCCGCTTTTCCCCGCAGAACTTAGTGGGCGGCGGAGTCGACTGAGGCAGCCGAGATTGAGGCGGACTTGAGCTGCTGAGGTCCATGGCGTCGAGGTGTGGACTCGTTGTAGGTGGTGATGGTGGATGGGCTCTCGGAGAATGAGGTGGAGGTGGTGGTGGTGAACTTCGTCTCGGGGAAGGAGGTGTTGTAGGAGGCAATGGCTTTGGAAACACTATGTTTTCCTTTTTCTATACTATGAAGCTATTGACGTCTTCTCCCAGTGTATCTATCTCACCGACGGGGAATTCAGGCCGTAGTGGCCTCCAAATCTCCAGAACATCATCCACACCGACACGAGCATAGCCAGGTGGGATCGGCCGACCATGGCAGGTCGCTCCATCTACACAAGGTAAAGCATAGTTGTCCGCCACCTTCATGGATATGTTCGAAATGGACACATGGAGCCACAATTTGTCTTCTCCTTGATTAAATCCACGGCCTCCATCGGTGCAGCAGCATCATGTATCACCTGTGTACTACGCATCCCCGCTGCATCGTCAGCCGGTACCTCTGTTGAAGCCACGCTGCTCAGGCGTTGAGATGGGCCTCCGTCGAGTGTATTGTCTTGCGGCTGGGAGCGCAGTCGTCATGTAAGCTTGTCAATATGCTTTTGCATCTGCTGATATTTGGCTTTGATTTCCCCCAATCCGGTCTGAGACCTCCGCCTCCTTCCGCTTCCTTCCTCTCTCTCGGCTTGTATATGCATATTTGGATTCTCCCGCGCTAAACCTAGTCGACCATGGGTGTCCTCCGAAGCCTCGTGTCTAACATGGATGTTTCGGATTACCGAGGGCCTTCGTCACGTCGTCTTTCTCTCGTTCCGGCATGAACTTTCCCTCTTTAACCTCTTTGAATACACTCACAAGTGCCGCAAAAGCGACCGCAATTTTTCATCGAAAATACGATTCCCCTTTGGGTCAAACTTTGCCCCATTCCCAAGTAACCAATTTCTTGACCTCATGGGAAAATCTTCTGTGGCTGGAGTGATCCCCTGAGCTCGCAGATCTGCCTCAAGTTTAGCAAACTTAGGCACTGAAACCCTGTAGCCACCTGGATCCATAGTATGGTGATATTTCTTCTTAGCCGCATTTGCCTTATTCTTTGCTGACCTTTCTACACCCTTTTCTGATTCCTTGTACGCCTTAAATGCTGGCCACTGTTGCCTCTGCTTCTCTAGCGGACCCTTGAATATTGGAGCTCTTTTTTAGTCTAATATTCTTTCCATAATCTTTTCTTATAAGCATTGAAAGCCTGAGCCATCTTCTTAAGAGACTAGTGCTTGCCTGTCTTGAGCATTTCCGCAGCTTCCTCTTCTTTATCACATGGTGGTTGGGTGAAATGTGTCATAAGCTTGTCAAAAAGAGTGTTTTTCGACCTATGAGAGACAAAAGTAACTCCAGGACTATCTTCAATTTGTGCCGGCTTATTCCATTCTTGAACACTTATCGGGATGATGTCCCTAACGATGACTCCACACTGATTTATGAACTTAACTTCTGTCTTTTGGAGCTTCGCAGGTTCGCCATTTTAATATACTTCATGGATTAACAAATGCTCTCCAGAGGCCATCTCTTTAGCCAGGCCTCGTTTCGACTGCTTGGTAGAGGACGTCGATGCGGAGGTCTTCTTGGAAGTAGTAGGTTCCCCGGCCTTCACTAAGGCTTGTTCATCGCAATTATCGCTGCTTGTTGCAGCGGCCACATCTGATCCTTCTGATTGCTCTTGTTCCTCCATTCCCTGACCTGACTCGTTCAGGTACTGCGAGCCGTCATATTGATCTCCACCATCATATTGATCTCCACCTTCATTGGGTCCACCGGGTAGTGTACCATCTTTTATTATTGTGAACAGGTCTTCTTCACCCTCTCTGCCATCCATAGCAGAACTAATACAAATGAAAGAAAATTATTTCAATAATGTGGAAAACACTAAGTGATATCTCTATTTCAACAAGTCAATGTAGCAGAATAATAACTTAAGGTATCACTAATACAAATGAAAGAAAATTGTTTCAATAATGTGGAAAACACTAAGTGATATCTTATATTTCAACAAGTCAAAGTAGCGGAATAATAACTTAAGGTATCACTAATACATCGATATCACGAATAATAATTCTTTTACATATAGCTCGGGTCTATTTTTATTTAACTCTAATAAATCAAACTAACTTCAACCGGGTACTAAGCCGCGGGGTGCTGAATCGCGGGTGATGCGCGTCCAGAGATACGGAACCCTAACAGGGTCATAGATCACATGGTAGGGTTCCCTCCGTATAATCGACCAGCTAGTGTTATTGTCGAATCTCTAACTCCACAAATCCCTTAGGTGACCCTATCGGGTTTCGACTAGGAGAAGTCATGGACGCTGGTGGAATCGCCGGCTAGACAGGGGGCGAGATTTACCCAGGTTCGGGGGCCCTCGAAGAGGTAAAACCCTTACTCCTGCCTTCTGTCGATCTGTATTATGATGATTAGATCGGTTACAAGTTGCTCGAATCGAGAGTAGATCTCGAGTTTCAAGGCTTTTTGGTCGTACGGTACTACTTGGTTCTCTCCTTGGGGGCTCTCCTGGCCTTATATAGATGGCCAGGTCTCGAGTTCTACCCGGAGAGGACTCAAACCCTCGCTGGGTCGGTTACAAGTTTCCTAACTTAACCCGCAAGCTAATGCGGGTAGGCTTCACATGGGCCTTCTAGAGCACTCCAAGGGCGCTTCCTCTTGGGCCTTGGGCCTGAGAGGGGGTGTCCTTACCCGCAGGGTCCAGGATCCATATCTTCGTCAGTAGCCCCCGAGCGTGTGCTTGACTGGGACTTTTCCAGTCGAGTAGACGGTCAAATCTTCCTTGTTTTATGGAGAACCGCCCTGACAGTCGTTGTTCTTTAAAGGGGGTGTTCCCTGTATCATGGGTCTTCACGCTCGAGTATCGAGCAATATAAGTGCCTGTTTTTACGGCTTTTTTCACAGAAGGATGTGGCACAGTAGCTTGGCTCTCCCGAGAGATCAGGGCCAATTAATTGCGACTAGGGCAAAAACATTCCTGGCCTACACAGATTCGAGACCTCCGACTCGAACCCGATGAGGTGATTGTTGCGACTGGGCCGTTGTGGACTTATCGAATCGAACTTAACCTATGGGGGTACCCGGCGCGTCCGCTAGGATTTTTCTTCGTGTTGTTGACACGGAATTATACCGGAGGACGCAACTTTCGAGTGCGATTCCAGGCCCAAAAGAGAGATCTTTTCGGGTCTTACCTTCATATTCGAAGAATATGGCATCCGGATGTGCCTAGTCGGCTGAACAATCCAGGTTCTTATGATGTAAAATTATCATGTGTAGGAGAGGTAGGTTCTTTCTACCCGATTGATTTGTTTGAGTTCCATACGAAAGAAATTTCGTGCTAGAAGAAAAGCTAAGCCCATATGAAAGAGTTTTCATGTTCGGGATGCTGTGCCCATACGAAAGAGCTTTCGTGTATAGGGTATTTTTCTCTTGTTCGAAGAGGTTTTGATTCATGAATTATTCACGGAAAAGTTGCTTTTATCCGAAGGAATTGATGTTCATACGAAGATACTTTCGCGTTTGAACTTCCAATCGAAAAGATCTTTGATTTTGAATGACGAATGCCATGACGTCAAGGCTCACTCCTCTTCTCCCAATGAGACGTGACGGAGTGGCAGCAGATGGTGGCCCACCTGGTCAGCTTTTTGACCGGGAAACGAGACGTCGTTCCCGGTTTTTACGCGAGACGCGCAGTAAATGCGCACGATCTTCTGTTAAGATCGTGGCACGAAACAGCGCTGGCCGCCGCTTCGTTTCATCTTCACGCGTGGCGGCCGTGATAAGCGCCACGTAGCGCATCGTACGGCTGAGATCTTCTCGCTCCGTGTATAAGTACGGGTGTTAGCGCTACGGTAAAACTTTCCCAGCTCTCTGTCTTCATCTTCTTCCTCGCGCCCACCTTCGTCGTCCTCGCGCTCGAGCTCGTGCTGCAAGCAATGGCTGGCGGAAAAAGACGTGGTGCTGCCGGCTCTGCATCCGGTGAACCTTCTGCGCAACCCGCGCCCCGCGCCGGCGACTGGCGCTCCCCCAACACCACCGCGAAAAGCATCAAGGAGATGCAGCGGGAAGGGTTGCTGCCGGCGGAGACGGAGAAGCGAGTCCGTCTCGGAAAAAAGGAAGAGGTACCCAATCCTCAATCGAACGAGCGCGTGGTCTTCGTGGACCACGTGACTCGGGGCCTTTCTTTTCCTCTTCATCCCTTCTTCCTCGGGTTGCTGTGTGTCTACGGCATACAGCTTCACGATCTTCCCCCGAACGCGGTGCAGCACATTTCGTGCTTCATCGTGTTCTGCGAATGCTATCTCGGCATTCGCCCACACTGGGCGCTCTGGAAAGCGCTCTTCAAAGTCCGGATCTTCCGCGAGAGATCGCGGGTGGAGTCCGAGCTCGGCGAACCGCTTCGCACGGGCGGCTTCAGGATCCAAGCTCGATAAGAAGGCAGCTACTTCAACATGCATTTTGTCGACTCCGCTCAAAGCTGGCGGAAGAGGTGGTTCTACGTCACCGACAACAGCTCGGGTGGGATTGTGGAGTTCCACCCATTCGCTGTTCTGACAAGGCGAAAGTCCTGGGGGCACAAGATGTCAGCCGAGGAGACTCAGACCGTTGCGCCCTTACTCGCAAGAGTAGCTGCTCTCCGGGATCAGACTGCGGGAGTCGTGCTCAACGGGATGCATCTGGCGAGCATCTTTTTGAAGCGCAGGATCCAGCCACTTCAACAAAGGCCCTCCGCTATGTGGGAGTATCAAGGCTCAGAGGACCCCAGCCGAGTAAGCCGCGAGGAGCTTTCGAATGTAGAATTCGAGAAGAAAATCGCGGGTATCACTCGACTGAAGGTGGGGGAGAAATTCCCCGATTGTTCAGTTGAAGCCTTTGCCGCTGCAAATCCTCCCCCAGCCGAGGTTAGTTTCTTCCTTCTTGTCTCTGAGTTGTTCCCTTTTTGTTGTGAGTTCTAGTCGATAAGATTGTTCTCGTCTTCTTCTTGTCTTTGTAGAGCCTAGCTATGGCGGACTGCTACCCGCCAGCTACGGGGGAGGCTGCCTCAGAGCAAGTGTCGAGTCATCAAGACGGCGCGATTGACACCAGCGTCGCCAACGCCTCTTCGAGTTCAGAACACGATTCTTCGGACGACGTTGAAGACTCGAATGGCGCCCCTACGAAACGTCGTCGGGTAGATGAGGACGAAGCTACCTCCAAAGATAAATCCTTGGAAGCATCGCCCAGTCAAGCCCCTATCCATGCGACTCCACTTCGCTCCCTTGCTCCTTCGCCTTCGTTCCCAGTGGTGACGCCCGCTTGGAACGCGGACTTGCTGGATGACGACGACGACGACGAGTAAGCGCTTCTTCTTTATTCTTGATCGAACATTTTCCGTGCTTCAATATTGATGTTTTCTATCTTTCGCTACAGACTGCAGACGATCAGTCCTCGCAGGTACGCCGCTGCCGTTCCTCCCGAAAAGAGGAATAAGACGAAGGATGCGGGTGAAACTCCCACCGCGGGCACCGTCCAAAATTCCCCCAGAGCAGCCCCCGAAGCTGCGAATGTGGGACGTGAAGCCCCCAGCTTTGCCGCCAGGACTTCTGCTTCTAAGGAAGTGACGGATAGCTCCGCGGATCCGCTCTCTCGTGCCACCGGCCAGGTAAACTTCATCTTCTATCTTCAAATTTTTATCGGGTGCACGACAGTGCTCCCGATGGGAGTAGCCCCCGAGGCTGTAGTCGATCCCATGCGATCGGCCACAGGATCAAAGTCTGGTTTAATTCTTCTTCATGATTTCATTTTTATCGGGTGCACGGCAGTGCTCCCGATGGGAGTAGCCCCTGAGGCTGTAGTCGATTGTAAATAATCGGGTACAGACTCCAATTTAATCCTTTTAACTCTTCCGTCTTCGTGCTTTTGCAGTCGCTTATTTATTCTCTTGGGGCGATTGGTCGCCGCGTCGTTCTCGCCGAGTCGGATTGCGAGTCACTTCGAACGGACCGTAGCCGACTTCAAACTGAGAACGTCCTTCTCAAGGGTAAGCTTTATCATCTCCCTGTCTTCAGTATTCCGTACATTCTTGAGTTTTGATAAGCATCTCTTTGCAGCTCGACTTGAATTTGTAGAATCCGAAAAGGTCAACTCTCTGAGCAGGTAACTGCTCGGGAGGCTGACCTGACGGCCATTCGACAAGAGCTGGAGGCTTCCCGCATGCAATCGGAAGATTTTGGTCGACAGCTTGCGGATGCGCGGAAGTCCTTGAAGGAGTTAGAGAAAGCTGGCAGTAAGGCCGATAACGACATTGTCGGGTTCCTCCGTCCCCTCGCTGAGCGTTTCGCGGGTAAGTGTGTTGGGTTTTTGCGACTTTGATTCTTCATTCCGCTGAACTTTGCTAAGTATTATTTTCTTCTTTTGCAGGTCTTCTGGATGTTCCTCTAGAGATCCCTGGACTCCAGCGGGTGGATGTGGTAACCGACACACTTGCCCAGCTTAAAAGGCACGCTGATGGAGTTCTCTCCATGATTAATGATGCTACTCAAGTGCTGGTGCAACTGCACGGTCGCCTCATCGCCAACGCCACTCCTGCACCCGCGCTAGATGATCTGTTGAAGGTCTTCTCAGAAGGCAAACTTCTGGATGCCTTCGCAGTCGCACATGCGGAGTCTGGTGCAAAGACCGCGATACAATTCGCTTTGGCGCACGGAGTCGAAGGTTTGGAGGAGGCTTACTCATCTCTTCCAGTCGACCCCTCCACGGGCAAAAAGGTACGGCTCTCTCGTTTTGGCGAGCAAACCGCTATTCTTGCTCGGAAGCTGTCTGAGATTTTTGCTCGACTGCGGGGAGGGGCGACTGCTGCTAGCGGGAGCACCAATGTAGCTTCATAGTTTTTCTTTTTTCTCCTTGAATGTAATGAACCTTGGGATGTATTCCCGTACCTTTGTTGTCTTTAATCGAAGAATTCATCTTGCAACTCATTCCCTTTGTTTGTGCGTTGTCTCCCGATGGGAGTAGCCCCCGAGCGTTTGTCAGATATGCGACTAGAAATGACTCGAGTAGGGCATCTTACTTTTTTCGTTGTATTCTTCCAGGCTACTGGGTTTGCCGCGGAAACTTCGGGTGGATGTGGTACTCCAGTAAATCCACTTGTTGTCGCTGTTGGCACTTTTGCGGGCCTTCATGATAAGGTCCAGGAGGGTGAGCGCAAGCTAAAAGCTATGCGCGGGATAGCCGATGTGGCGAAGTCCAAGCAGAAATTGGCGGCTGAACGCGAACAATTTCTGATGGATGAGTTGGCTGTAGTCGCAAGGGACTTGCTTTGTAAGTAGTGCAGCCCCCGTGCGTTTTTCTTCCTTGTTTCCTTATCTAACTGAGTGTGTTTCTGCTCTTCAGTCGTTAATCCGGATGACAGGGAAGAAAAGCAGTGGGTAGAAAATCACATCCTTCAAGAGGCTAGTAGCTCCAAACCTTATGCAAACAATTTTTGGTCTGATCGCAGTCGGGGTTTTGTGATGGCCACCTTGAAATTTCGAGTCCTCCAGGCGAGAATTCTCGTGAGTTCTTTTCACGAGGTCTTGGTTGCGATGAACGCTGCATTTTACCCACTCGAAAAAGGTCCCGAAGACTGGGGCTATCTTCTCAGTTTGTTTGGACGTGAAGGAGAAGTTCGCGCGTGTGTGCGCAATCAGATGACGTGCGGCGCGGTTGTAGCTCTCTCTTTTGTCCGCATATGGCATCCTGAGATAGATGTTAACTCCGTTGCTCGGCGCCCAGATTATGCAATCGAGGATATCTCGCCGTACTATGATGCTGTACGTCCTGCAGCGGAGAAGATTATCCGAATGACCTCTGAAGAGGTAGATAGAGTTTTGGCGGCTGAGAACGCTCAGCGCTTTGACTGATTGTCGGATGTAAATATCCTGTAATCTGTTTATAGTTTGTAAAAAACTGTTGTAAGGTGTATAACCTTGTATTTGATGATGTTTCTTTGTGATGCTTAGTTCTAGGGTAGCCCCCGTGTGTTTTATGGGGTGTGTGCCTGTAACTTATAGCATGTAAAGAACTAGAAGCTTCGAGTGAATACGATGAGAAAATCATGTCTTTTATTGCAATGACTGAGAAGCCATGTATTCGAGCTACAGTAGTGGCTAGTATAGCCTTATTTTGTTGTCATAACGAGTAAATCTAGGGATAGAATTTGCGGAGGTGTGCAATATTCCAAGGATTGGAATAGATTCCTCCAGTCTCTGGATTTTTTAGCCTGTAGGCTCCACCTGGGATGACTTCGTGTATGATGAAGGGTCCTTCCCAAGGTGGTTCGAGCTTGTGTCCTTCCTTCTGTTTGAGCCGCAGCACCAGGTCCCCAACCGCGAATGCTCTGTGACGTATGCGGCGACTATGATAGTTGCGCAAGGATTGCTGATATACTGCGGATCTTGCGAGTGCGATGTCTCGCATTTCGTCGAGTGCATCCATATCTTCTGCGAGTGCCTTGTTGGAAGTCTCTTCGCTGTAGGCTACAACTCGTGGGGCGCTGAATCGAACATCCTCGGGAAGGACTGCTTCTGCCCCGTATACCATGAAGAATGGCGTGTACTTCGTCGATCGATTAGGAGTTGTGCGGAGGCTCCAGAGTACGGAGGGTAGCTCTTCTGCCCAATGCCCTGCCGCGGGGTGTAGGCGATCGAGTAATCGCTTCTTGATGCCAGCCAAAACTAAGCCGTTGGATCTTTCGACTTGTCCGTTCGTTTGCGGGTGAGCAACGGAAGCAAACTTGAAATTGATGCCTTTTTCCTCGCAGAACTGTTGTGTTTCCTTTGCCGTGAAGTTTGTACCATTGTCTGTAATGATGTCATGTGGCACACCAAATCTGCATACAATGGAGTCGAGGAACTTGACGGCGCATTGGGCGCTAGCCGAAGTTACTGGCATAGCCTCGATCCATTTGGTAAACTTGTCGACTGCGACCAGCAAGTGTGTGTATCCACCTGGTGTGGACTTGCATAGTTGTCCAACCATGTCTAGCCCCCATTGTGCAAAGGGCCAGGCTATTGGTATCATGTGTAATTCCGTAGCAGGTGCGTGTGGCCTTGGTGAGAATCGCTGGCAGGCGTCGCATCGTTCGACCAGGCTTTTTGCATCGTTGGCTGCTGTTAGCCAGTAAAATCCTGCTCGGAAAGCTTTTCCCATTATTGTTTTCCAGCTAGCATGATGTCCGCAATCTCCTTGATGTATGTCCTGGAGCAATTCCTTGCCATCTTCGGGTGCGATGCATCGCTGAAGTATTCCCGAGATGCTTTGCTTGTATAATTCTCCATTGACTACTCGAAAGGACTTGCTACGCCTGATTATCTGTCGGGCCTCTCGTGGATCGGCCGGGAGCTGTCTATTGAGCAGGTAGTCGAGATATTTCTGCGTCCAGACTGGCTCGACCAGGAAGACCTGTCGTGATATATTATGAATAAGCTCGATAAGCGCGACCTGCGGGCTGACCTCTGTTTCTGGCGCTGCTGCAGCTTTCTTCACTTTGACCGATCGCTTGATCATCCGTTCGAAGTATATTCCTGGCGGTATGGGTGTATTCGTGGAACCCATGTTTGCCAGTCTATCTGCTTCTTCGTTGCTAGATCTTGCAATGTGCTTCAGCTCGCAACCTTTAAAGCTTCCTTCGAGTAGATTGTACATGTCACGATATGCGACCATGTTTTCAGCAATGGCGTCGCATTCTTTCATCGTTTGCTGCACTATGAGATTGGAATCGCCATAGATCATTAATCGGGTAGCTCCACAGTCGATTGCCATCTTCATCCCGTGCAACATGGCTTCATATTCTGCGTCGTTGTTCGAGGCTGGATCGTCTGGTGGAAAGTCCAGTCGCAAGACGTATTGCAGCTTGTCTCCCCGAGGTGAAATAAGAACGATTCCAGCTCCTGCTCCTTCGTTTCTCTTGGATCCATCGAAGTACATTATCCAATTGCTCGTGTACTCGGGTGGTCCAGGCGTTTGTAGCTCTGTCCATTCGCTGAGGAATTCCACGAGTACTTGAGATTTGACTGCTTTTCGTTCTGTATAGGTGATGTCCCAGGCGCCCAACTCGATGCTCCATTTTGCTATTCTTCCGGATGCCATAGGGTTGTTCATGATTGTCCCGAGAGACGCATCATTAACCACTGTAATGGTATGTTCCTTGAAATAATGTTTGAGCTTTCGGGCCGTGAGAACAACTCCATATGCCAGCTTCTGATAGTGAGGGTATCGTTGCTTGCATGGCGAGAGCACTTCGCTGATGTAATATATTGGTCGTTGGACTCCGTACGCTTTGCCGTCTTCAGGTCGTTCGACCACGATTGCTGTGCTGATGACCTGGTTTGTAGCGGCTAGGTATAGTAGAAGTGGCTCCCTTTCTTGCGGTGTTGCAAGGACGCGCCTGCTTTGCAACGATCGCTTCAAGTCTGCGAACGCTTGTTTGGCTTCGGGTGTCCACTCGAATTTGTCCGTCTTCTTCAGTAATTTGTAGAAGGGTAACGCTTGCTCTCCCAATCGTGCGATGAACCTGCTTAGGGCGGCTAGTCGTCCTGCGAGCTGCTGGACTCCGTGTAGATTGGTTGGCTCCTTCATAGTCAGGATGGCTTGTATTTTCTCCGGGTTGGCTTCAATGCCTCTGGCGGATACCAGGTACCCGAGGAGTTTTCCTGCAGGGACGCCGAAAACGCATTTGGTCGGATTGAGCTTGATCCGATATGCATTAAGGGCGTCGAATGTTTCTCTGATGTCCTCGAGGAGTGTGTCCTCTACTCGAGTTTTGATGACAATGTCGTCGACGTACACTTGTACGTTTTTGCCAATGAGATTGGCGAGGCATCTTTGCATGCAGCGCTGATATGTTGCGCCTGCGTTCTTTAGCCCGAAGGGCATTGTCGTGTAGCAGTAGACACCGTGGGGTGTGTTGAATGCCGTCTTCTCTTCGTCTTCCCTTTTCATTCGGATCTGATTGTATCCCGAATAGGCATCCAGGAAGGAGAGGCGTTGGCAGCCTGCCGTAGAGTCCACGATCTGGTCGATTCGTGGTAGAGGAAAGTTGTCCTTTGGGCAGTGCTTATTCAGCGATGTGTAGTCGATGCACACCCGAAGGATATCCGTGTTCTTCTTGGGGACCAGCACCGGGTTTGCCAACCAGGTGGATATCTTGATCTCCCTGATGAAATTTGCGGCTAGTAGTCTGTTTACTTCTTCTCCAAGCGCCTTCTGCTTGGGTTCTGAGAATCGTCGAGTCGTCTGTTTGATGGGTTTGGCATTAGGAAAGACTTCGAGTGAGTGCTCGGCAAACTCCCTGGGTATTCCTGGCATATCTGAGGGCTGCCAGGCAAAAATTTCCCAGTACTCACGGAGGAGTTTTACCAGCGCGCCTTCCTATGCTGGCAAGAGGGTTGTGGAAACCATCGCGGTCTTGGCAGAATCCGTCGGGTGCACTTGGTGCTTGCGGGTGTCGCTGTTGGCGCTGAATTCCAGTTCAGGCGTCTTTTTCTTCGTGAGGGGCATAACGGAGTGGTCCGTGGTTTTTGCCAGCTCTTGAAGTTCTTCTTGCATCCCGAAAGATTTCGCGATCTCATTGAATTCTATGTCGCACTTGTCTGACTTCTGGAAGTCTCCGTCGATGGTGATCACACCGTATTCGCCGGGTAGCTTGAGTTTCAGGTACGCGTAATGTGGTACTGCCATGAATCTGGCGAACGCTGTCGGTCAAGGATGGCGTGGTACTGCGAGGGCCAGTCAACGACTTCGAAGTCCAGGAATTCCCTTCTGTAGTTGCTTGGAGAGCCCAGTACAACTTCTAAGTTGATTGTTCCGAGTGGACGGATTGCCTTGCCCGAAACTATCCCGTGGAAGGACGTTTCTGATTCCGTTAGGCCGTCCAGGTTCTTGTTCATTCGACGGAGTGTATCCGCGTAGATGATGTTGATGCCACTGCCACCGTCCATGAACACGCGGGCCAGGTCGTAATTTCCGATTTGAGCCTGGATGACGAGGGCAGCGTGTCCTGGTCGATAGACTTGTGGTGGATGGTCTTTCTTCGAGAACGTGATGGGCTGATCTGCCATCTTCAGGTACTCGGTCTTTGTTGGCGGTGTCTGCACTGCCATGCATAGTTTCCTCGTGTTAGTCTTTTGAGCTCTGCGAGAGGGGCATACCTTCTGTATCATCACGAGTTGTCCTGCCAGGTTCGGGTATGCATTGGCTCCATTGTTTTGTGGTGGTGGCGCAGGTAGTGCGGCTAGCGCCATGTTTGGATTTGCTGGCGGAGGTGGTGGTGGTGGCGGCTGGAATTGTTGTCCTCCTCCTGGCAGCGGCGGGTAGTTTTGGGTGGATGCAAATCTTTTCCTCGCGAGAGCATCTGAAATTTCAAGAAACTTTCGGCAATCCTTGAGAAGGTGTGTTGCCTTAGTTTTGCCCGTGCGCTTATCTGTAAACAGGTGTAGCGAGCAGTATGCATCGAGATCCTCCTCGGGGGATTTTTCTTCTACTTTTGGTTTCCACTCGCGACTTCCACGGCGACCAGAGTCGCAATTTCGCGTGAATTCTGCCGCCACTAATTCCTCCCTGTCCTCGTGGTCGTAGTATTTCCTTCTCTTTCTTCGTCCGTGGCGGTCGTCCTCGTGTGCGGGCGACGATGCTCTTTCATTGCGCACCGCGTCTTCTCCGTTGGCCCATTTTTCGGCTATGATCATTAGCTCCCCAATGGTTTTGGGTGCGGCTCTGCCTAGCTCTTCTCGAAACGCGGTTCTTCTCGCCCCTTTGGCGAAGGCCTCAATCGCCACTTCTTCCGAGATGGTCCCTGCGGTGTTCCTGAGTGTGGTCCACCGCTGGATATATTCTCGTGTGGACTCGCCACTCTTCTGTTTGCACGCTCGTAGCTCTTCGATTGTGGCTGGCCTCTTGTAAGTCGACTGGAAATTTTTGCAGAAATCGCGGTGTAGGTCGTCCCACGATGCGTAGCAAGATTTGGGTCTTCTCTCCAACCAACTACGGGCCGCACCTGTAAGATGCAAATTGAGGTATTGCATGGCTGTGTTCTTGTTCCCACGTTGGCATTTTACTACCGTGAGGTAGTCGCTTAACCACTGGGAGGGCTCGAGTGAGCCGTCGTACTTTTTCACCTCCGTGCTGAGCTTGAACCTCTTGGGTAGAGGTGCTTCACGGATGCTGCGAGCGAAACAGAGTGCTCCACAGGTTTCGTCGTCCGAGGACCTGGATGAGGAGCGCTCGCAATATCGTGAAGCTCTTGCTCTATCCACCTTCTTTTGGGCGAGATCTGATCGCGCGTCGTATTCGGACCAGTCGCGGTCGTTGTCTTTCCTTGGTTCTTTGCTTCGCTTTCTCGAGCGGCTGCTGTGGTGCCGCGAGCTTTTGTCTCTCGGGCTGTCGTCGCTGCTGCTTCGACTATCGCCGCGGCGGCGGGCTTCTTTTCCTCGACCAGGTCGTGGCAATTTGTCTTTTCTTGGGGATGAACTTCTATGCCTGCGGGGCGTTTCTTTATCCTTGTCCTTCTCCTGTCGCTCCTTCTCCAATTTTTCTTCGGTTTTCTTGCGATCGTGAGAAGCGAGCCTTGCGGCCGCCAATCCTAGTCCTTTGCGAATTTGTTTGTACTGTTCCACCCGAGGGTCGCTTTCCGTCGGTTGGTTCATCTGCATGTAAGTTGCTGCGGCTAGGATCGCGGTAGTTGGGGTTTGCGGGTAGACGTTGCCGTCATCGTCGACCCTCATGAAGGAAGACGTGGTCGACCTGTCGGTCGCAGTCATGGATTCGTGGCCCCTTGACGATGTAGCGTGCCCCTTCCTCGCGGGTCGGGTACCAACTGAGGGTGCAAGGGACTGTTCGACTCGTCGCAGGCTTGATTCGTCCGCCGCTCTTCTGCGACGGGCTAGATCCGCCCGGGCTTCTTTGATGTTTGAGGCCGCTCTTACTAGGTGGTAGTGGTAGGCGGTTAGGTCCTCCTGTGAGGCTCCTGCCGCGGGTGGCTGACTCCGCCGTATGGCCTCCTTGGCCCTTTTCCAGGCCTCCCGCGAAACGCCGATTATATCGCGCTCGGTTGCGCTGAACTCGGTTTCTGAGGGCTGATCCGATCCTGCCATGCAGACTTGGGCCAGTAGTGGCTCGTGCGTCCTAGGCGTAGATCTGAAAGCTTCCCGTACCCGAGATGGTTCCTCTGTCGAGAGGGCGTGATAGTCGACTGTGTTGAAGCGGATGGACTCGCCACTTTTCTCCATAGGAAAGCGCGAGTTCACGGCTCCAGATTCAGGTTCAGATTCATCCGAGAAGTGGAGGATTCCGTCTCTGTTCGCCATGAAGTTGAAGCTCCCGAACGTCAGGGTGACGCTCTTCTCTAGATCCTCGAACACCGGGCGTGATTCCGGCGAGTGAGGCGTGACTATGACGGATCCGATCCGTACAGGATTGTTTGGAGCCGTAGTCGATGGTTTCCAACAGGAGTTGGATGTCGATGAAGCCGAAGATGCCGGTGATCCAGCGCCCACGCTCCCCACGGTCGGCGCCAATTGTCGAATCTCTAACTCCACAAATCCCTTAGGTGACCCTATCGGGTTTCGACTAGGAGAAGTCATGGACGCTGGTGGAATCGCCGGCTAGACAGGGGGCGAGATTTACCCAGGCTCGGGGCCCTCGAAGAGGTAAAACCCTTACTCCTGCCTTCTGTCGATCTGTATTATGATGATTAGATCGGTTACAGGTTGCTCGAATTGAGAGTAGATCTCGAGTTTCAAGGCTTTTTGGTCGTGCGGTACTACTTGGTCCTCTCCTTGTGGGCTCTCCTGGCCTTATATAGATGGCCAGGTCTCGAGTTCTACCCGGAGAGGACTCAAACCCTCGCTGGGTCGGTTACAAGTTTCCTAACTTAACCCGCAAGCTAATGCGGGTAGGCTTCACATGGGCCTTCTAGAGCACTCCAAGGGCGCTTCCTCTTGGGCCTTGGGCCTGAGAGGGGGTGTCCTTACCCGCAGGGTCCAGGATCCATATCTTCGTCAGTTATACTCCCTATGCGGCAAGTAGACATAGAGATGGACGTGCTTGTCCTCCTCCCTAATACACTGACGTACCACCTCCTCGGGGGTCGGCTCCCTCTACACCGACCGTGGCCCACGCGATCGCCACCAAAGAAGATTCGGGTCGACCACGGCACCGGAATTTCTCACCAAGCTATGTGTCCCGGTAGGAAGAACCTCCCTGTGCCAGCCTGACGAGGCACAGTCCCAGACATCGTCCGTCCGATCCAACAGGGACATCGTCGCTAAGAAAAATAAACTAAAAACACATTTTATTGGACATAATAGAACAAGCCGAGGTAGAGACATAATTACAGAAATAAATTAATCACTTACAGACAATAGGTGCTGATGATCGATTTATCGAGGCCGTCCAGATTATAGAGATAAAAAAGATCTTCCAATAAAATCGAGATCGATTCGTCTCCAAAGAAATGGTCCTCTCCAAATTTGATCATGAGTGTATCGAGCCCTTGGTTTGAGGCTTTCATGTACCACTGATGCAATTGACGTGTATGTGTTGTTAGAGAGCCGAGCAGGCCTGGTTTGACGAGAGACTTCCTTGACTCATATTTCCATGCTATATCAGCAACTTGGAAGCCCCCATCGCGACCTCTTACAATTTCTCAACGGTGACACCACAAGATCTGAAAAACCTCCTAACTTCATCCATATCAATTGGCTTGGAGGGTTTCTGTGCAGCGGGTACCACCTTGACCGGGGAGACTGTTTTTTCTGCTGCCCGAGCTGGGGAATTGTGTTCCCCTTCTTCTTTGCTTTGATGTGACTCTTAATAAACCGCGCACATAGTCATCATTTAGATTAAGATGAACTTGGGATGGAATTTCACGTAGATCCTTAAAGTGTTTCCGTACAGCCGGATCTATTGGCTCCTTTGGCGGCGAGGCGGGTTTCTTTCCCCACATAGCCATCCGACGTTTCGTGTCCGCAGCCACCCACGCAACGTTCTTCTCGTCAGTCCAATCATAAGGAAATACCTCTGGCGGCAACTTGGGTTTCTTTTTTCGAGCCACTTTCTTCTTTGGGGAAGACTTAGAGGCAACGGTGGTACCCTTCCGCTTTTCCCCGCAGAACTTAGTGGGCGGCGGAGTCGACTGAGGCAGCCGAGATTGAGGCGGACTTGAGCTGCTGAGGTCCATGGCGTCGAGGTGTGGACTCGTTGTAGGTGGTGATGGTGGATGGGCTCTCGGAGAATGAGGTGGAGGTGGTGGTGGTGAACTTCGTCTCGGGGAAGGAGGTGTTGTAGGAGGCAATGGCTTTGGAAACACTATGTTTTCCTTTTTCTATACTATGAAGCTATTGACGTCTTCTCCCAGTGTATCTATCTCACCGACGGGGAATTCAGGCCGTAGTGGCCTACAAATCTCCAGAACATCATCCACACCGACACGAGCATAGCCAGGTGGGATCGGCCGACCATGGCAGGTCGCTCCATCTACACAAGGTAAAGCATAGTTGTCCGCCACCTTCATGGATATGTTCGAAATGGACACATGGAGCCACAATTTGTCTTCTCCTTGATTAAATCCACGGCCTCCATCGGTGCAGCAGCATCATGTATCACCTGTGTACTACGCATCCCCGCTGCATCGTCAGCCGGTACCTCTGTTGAAGCCACGCTGCTCCGGCGTTGAGATGGGCCTCCGTCGAGTGTATTGTCTTGCGGCTGGGAGCGCAGTCGTCATGTAAGCTTGTCAATATGCTTTTGCATCTGCTGATATTTGGCTTTGATTTCCCCCAATCCGGTCTGAGACCTCCGCCTCCTTCCGCTTCCTTCCTCTCTCTCGGCTTGTATATGCATATTTGGATTCTCCCGCGCTAAACCTAGTCGACCATGGGTGTCCTCCGAAGCCTCGTGTCTAACATGGATGTTTCGGATTACCGAGGGCCTTCGTCACGTCGTCTTTCTCTCGTTCCGGCATGAACTTTCCCTCTTTAACCTCTTTGAATACACTCACAAGTGCCGCAAAAGCGACCGCAATTTTTCATCGAAAATACGATTCCCCTTTGGGTCAAACTTTGCCCCATTCCCAAGTAACCAATTTCTTGACCTCATGGGAAAATCTTCTGTGGCTGGAGTGATCCCCTGAGCTCGCAGATCTGCCTCAAGTTTAGCAAACTTAGGCACTGAAACCCTGTAGCCACCTGGATCCATAGTATGGTGATATTTCTTCTTAGCCGCATTTGCCTTATTCTTTGCTGACCTTTCTACACCCTTTTCTGATTCCTTGTACGCCTTAAATGCTGGCCACTGTTGCCTCTGCTTCTCTAGCGGACCCTCGAATATTGGAACTCTTTTTTAGTCCAAAATTCTTTCCATAATCTTTTCTGATAAGCATTGAAAGCCTGAGCCATCTTCTTAAGAGACTAGTGCTTTCCTGTCTTGAGCATTTCCGCAGCTTCCTCTTCTTTATCACATGGTGGTTGGGTGAAATGTGTCATAAGCTTGTCAAAAAGAGTGTTTTTCGACCTATGAGAGACAAAAGTAACTCAAGGACTATCTTCTATTTGTGCCGGCTTATTCCATTCTTGAACACTTATCGGGATGATGTCCCTAACGATGACTCCACACTGATTTATGAACTTAACTTCTGTCTTTTGGAGCTTCGCAGGTTCGCCATTTTAATATACTTCATGGATTAACAAATGCTCTCTAGAGGCCATCTCTTTAGCCAGGCCTCGTTTCGACTGCTTGGTAGAGGACGTCGATGCGGAGGTCTTCTGTAACACCTGGGGTGTTACCCTAATAGGAAGTGTTTGTTTTCTTTTTGCTTGCATCACATGCATCACATGAGCATTGCATTCTGTTTTTCAAAACAACTCAAAATTCAAACACAATTAAAACTTTCCCACATGTTCAAACTTCCCAATTTCAAAATTGCAAACTAAACCACTCATTTGTTTTTCAATAGTTTGAAGTTGTTTTAATCAAATTGCCTGCTAAATAAAATTTTCCCTTTTGTTAAAACCTTAATGGCAAATTCAAAATTTCAAATCAAATCACTCCTGCTTATCATATTTCAATATGGGTTTAAAGATTAAAATTTGGCAAACAAATTAAATTCAATAATGTTTGTTTAATTACTTGAGCTTATTAAATAGACTTTGTTTATTTCCAAAATTCCCAAATCAAACATTATTTGAAAATTCAACTAACCACTTAGAAATCAAACTAATATTACCAATTTTGAAATCAATAACTAACCTTACTTTTAATTATTGTTTTGCAAATTAATAAAATTTAACTATCAAATAAACACCCCCACACCCTATTTGAAAATTTCAACTAAACAACTTTAAATCAATTAGAATTTCAATCTTGTGAAAAATATGTTAACATTGCTTAAGTTCCTGTTTTGAAAATTATCACAAATATTTATAAAAGAAAAACCCCAAATCCTTTCTCTCTCTCCCTCTTTGATCTCTTGCAAAAAAAAAAGCAGAAAGGAAAATCCCAAAAGGAGAGGGCAGCCCACCCCTTTCCTTTTCTTCTCCCCAAGCCCACTTCTTTTTTCTCTTCTAGCCCAACCCCTCCTCTCTGTTGTCGTCTTCTTCCCCAGCAGTCGTCATCACGGTACAATCGCAGTCACCACCGTGCGATCTCTCCTCCTCCGCTCGATGCTGCGCCGTACCGAGCTGGGCTCACCCTTAAAGCCAACCTACCCTCCACCTCTACTCGCCAACCCTAGCGCCGTCTCTCCTCTATTCCCCCCCCCCCAAGTTCTTCTGTTTCTGAACAGAGACCAGAGCACCACCGCACTGCCTCCCCTTAGCCCGATCGCCAAGGTCACCTCCAGGCTGCACCGTTGACGGGAATGAAACCCCGGTGCATCCCTCGCCGTCATCGCAGAAGATGCGAGGTTGGAGCTACCCAGGTCGTCCTCGTCGATCTCCTTTCTCCTTCTGTTCGTTTTCTTCTGTCTGAAACTCTGAATTTCTAACCACCGCGGCCACCTCCGGCAGAATTGCTCACGCCGCCGTCCCCCTGGGCTGCCTCGAGCGGTACCGGGGCTGGGAATGGGTTCCCCACGCTCCCACCTTCGTCGTCGCGGAAGATCGGAGCCGAAGCCGCGCTAGGGAGGGGCTGCGCTTCCACGATCTCCGGCGAGCCCCCCTGCCGCTGCCACTTCGCCTCCAGCAGAACAGCTCGTCGTCGCCGCTCCTCCTTCCACGACGCCACCCCGTGGTGAGCGCTCCTTCCCGGCCTAGGCCCACTCCTCCCTCTTGCTCTGTGATGATGGCCGCACCCACCTGCGCCTCGCTGCCGCGCGCTGACTCCGATCGCCGCCGTGCAGGTAACTGAAACTGTCGAGTTTCAGTTAACCGTCGTCGCGATTCCTTTTCCTCCGTCAGAATCGAATACAATCACAACAGCTTCAGTACCATAGTGGTACTGCATCCGTCCGCGCAGCGCCAGCACCAGGGATCGAATTCCCCCTGACGCGCGAGCCCTTCTTTTTTGTTCTGTCGCCTTTGCAGATTAAAGACTGCAGCTTGGCTGTCCAAAAATTCAGTAAACCCCCGACGTTTACCTCTTGTTCAGTCCACCTGGTAGTGTAGCACAACCACACGAGCACCGCAGTGGTTAGCTGCTGTTGTGCGCGCAACAGAGGGGGTGGGTTCGAATCCCACCCCCCACAGGTTTAACCTTTTCTTTTTATTTTATTTTCTTCACAACCCAAACAATCTGTAATCACTCACAGGTCCTTGTTAGTCTTTTTCAAGCCCCTGTATTTTATTCCCAAGTCCCTGCTATTACATTTTGGCCCCTAAAATGAAATGTTAATAAATTTATTTCCTAAGTCCAAATAATAAAACTAAAATATGTATCTTGACCCAAATTTAATTATCTACCTATTCAAAGCATTTGTTTTCTGTTTTGCACAATTCAAATTGTTTCAAATTTTAAATTCAAACAAATCCTCTTAATTTGGTTAATTCCATAATTAATTCATAAGTAATTCAAATAAAACAAATAAAATATGTTTTTCAGTCCAAATTCATTGTACTTTCTGTTTATCAACTTTGTTTTGCAATTTGGGCAATTAAAATTAATGTTATTTAATAATCCTCAAATTGGTTAATTAAATGGCATAATTAATAACTTTCAAATGGTTGCTCCAAATTAAATACTCAAAACATGTTTTTCATCCTAAATCAAATGCCACCCTTGAATATCAACTTTGTTTTCTGGTTTACAACAATTAATTTGAATAATTGTTTCACCTCTTATTTAATGCAATTTAAATTGCCAAATTCATAACTAATTCATTCTAATTCCAATTTCAACAAATAAAATATGTTTTCCAATCAGAAAATTGCAAGGAATATGTTCATGCCATCCATATCTCTGTTTGCATCTTATCTTGTGCCTTTTAGATCTTGTTATGCATGTTCACCTATATGACAACATATGGAATGTGTGGGCTAATTATTTCCAGCTGTTGCCCCTTCCATTTAAATTGCCTAACTCATCTACCTTATTGTCCTCCATGCTAAACAACATTTAACTTGATGGTTAGATAAACAACTTGAACCAATTCCTATTTCTCCGGACTCCGGTTCCGATTAAATTGCTTAAGTTGTTTCCCCTGTTGCATCTTGCCATGCCATGCATATAAAATAGGATCATGCTGGATCTTTTGCCGTAGTAGTAATTGTTGCATCCGGTGTTTGTTCGAGGTTCGTTGCTTCTTCCCGGATAGGACGTTGAGATGATGTGAGCAACGACAAGTTCTGCTACCTTGCGGGACCTCAGGCAAGTATACTCACTTGCTGCCATATGGCTGCCTTTCATCACTTGTTACCGATTCTTTCCGTTGTTCTTATTCTACCCTGTTGATACGACGCTTGCGTCTCGATCCTATCGTATGCTTACCTTGCAGCCATGATATAGCCTTTCCTTCCACTTCCTATTAACTGTTGATTGTTTACCTCGTTGGCCTTCGTGTCGTAGCTGCATGCTTAGGGTTGCTTTTGCTCGAGTCTGTTGTCGGTTACTGCTTTTACTATTATCGTTCTGGGGGCTCGATGTTAATCAATCAATCCTGTTAATGCTAATGGTAATAATAATTTGATGATAAGGCACCGGCAGGAGGCCCTTTGTGGTTTTGAGGCCCGCTAGTGTCGACCCTAATAGGAAAAGGGTCTTGTCTACTGATCCATGATGAGCGCACTACCCGCATGTGGGAAGCGAGTATGGGCGCCCCCCTCAATTTGACTCGATTCGCATCTCGTCCAAATCGCCTCATTTAGTTCGGGTTTTCCATTTGCTGCATGCATGATCTTGCGAGCCCTTGGATCCCGGGTGGAACTTTCGTAGTCGGCATATAGGGGGACACGTTCTTAGAGTGCTATGAGGGTCCATTTTCTTCTGGGCTCGATTAGCCAACAAGGTGCTTTGGGCTTGATGCGAAGAAGAGTTGAGTTGTGTTGAGTACCTCGCTTGGTGGGTTGATCCCCCGTCTGGCGGGTTATTCTTACGTGTACGGCCAAATTGGTGCAACCCTGCAGGGATAATCTTCTCGAGAAGCCGTGTTTTCCGCGGTTATGGATTACTTGGTGAAAGTACTGGCTAACAAGTACTCAGGACAACTTAAACCTAATGATTAACAACCTTACACCCAATGATTAACAACTTGACTAGTAATAGGCTTATTGACACAATAATCTGAACCATCATTAATTCAACTGCGTGAGTTATCCTCGGATTGCTTCTTTGGATAAAGGGGCGAGATCCAGGATGGGTTTGTTTGAAGTTATCTTTCAGTTGGTTACGATACTCGATCTTATCTTCTTTCTGTTAGCCGGAAGTTGTAGTGTGTGTCTGTAGTTGGTTAGTGCAGCCCGCTGTCGCTTATTTGCAATAACCCCTTCCTTTCCGTTGCTCCCAAAGTATTTGTATCTTGTGATGACTGGCTACGCCGGTATCTTGTGAGTATGGTCTATCCACTTGCCAGTACTTAACCGTACTGACCCACGAATCTTTTTTCGTGGCTGTATATTCAATATTGCAGTCAACAGGTTTGAAGTCTGACGATGTTAGCTTGGGAATCCCTCCGGCTTGGCCTGGGCAGGGATTGGACGCTCTCGGTTATCTTCAGGACTCTTAGTCCAATTTGGATCTTGTTCGTAGCCGGACGCTATGTTGTTTCTTCCGCTGTTATTTGGATCTTTGTATTGTATCAGTTGTATCCCTGGCTCGTTTGAGTCATCTTGTATCTATCTGTTTCTGTTGTAATTGTGGATTATTCGTGAACTGTTGTAATGTTATCACAAGTGGCAACCTGGAATCGGTTATTATGTGGATTTTGGCGGGAATGCTGAAATCTGCATAGTGCCCGATCTCGGGGCGTCACAAATGGTATCAGAGCATGGTTTCCGATTCCCGATATTGTTTCGATACGAATGGTTATCGAAGCAACGGGTCCGCAAAGCCTGTAGGATAACCTCGCTAACGGTCGTTGTTTCTAGAGTGTGAAAAACTATTTCTACTAAACTATTTTGGAAACATCTCAATAGGATTCTTGTTTTCTCCTTATCTCTATTCTATTTCCCCTCCCATCTTATTTGTTTTGGAGTCTCCCCCTTGTCTATCTTTCAAAGTGTTAGGATCCTACGTGGGTGGACGTTTTCTGAGCCCTTAACCTAATAGGTTCGATCATCGGAAGGTTCCTGGTGGAAGAACATCGTCGTCACTCCGAGCAAGAATCCCTTGTTAGTGGTGTCGAGAAGCCCTTGTTAGTGGTGTCGAGGAGATCAACTGGAAGCACGAAGAATCGATAGTCGAACTTCTTTCCCCTCCCGGGTTAGCAGGTGGATTGCGAGGGCGCAATCCCTTGTTAGTGGTGTCGTCTGTAACACCTGGGGTGTTACCCTAATAGGAAGTGTTTGTTTTCTTTTTGCTTGCATCACATGCATCACATGAGCATTGCATTCTGTTTTTCAAAACAACTCAAAATTCAAACACAATTAAAACTTTCCCACATGTTCAAACTTCCCAATTTCAAAATTGCAAACTAAACCACTCATTTGTTTTTCAATAGTTTGAAGTTGTTTTAATCAAATTGCCTTCTAAATAAAATTTTCCCTTTTGTTAAAACCTTAATGGCAAATTCAAAATTTCAAATCAAATCACTCCTGCTTATCATATTTTAATATGGGTTTAAAGATTAAAATTTGGCAAACAAATTAAATTCAATAATGTTTGTTTAATTACTTGAGCTTATTAAATAGACTTTGTTTATTTCCAAAATTCCCAAATCAAACATTATTTGAAAATTCAACTAACCACTTAGAAATCAAACTAATATTACCAATTTTGAAATCAATAACTAACCTTACTTTTAATTATTGTTTTGCAAATTAATAAAATTTAACTATCAAATAAACACCCCCACACCCTATTTGAAAATTTCAACTAAACAACTTTAAATCAATTAGAATTTCAATCTTGTGAAAAATATGTTAACATTGCTTAAGTTCCTGTTTTGAAAATTATCACAAATATTTATAAAAGAAAAACCCCAAATCCTTTCTCTCTCTCCCTCTTTGATCTCTTGCAAAAAAAAAGGAGAAAGGAAAATCCCAAAAGGAGAGGGCAGCCCACCCCTTTCCTTTTCTTCTCCCCAAGCCCACTTCTTTTTTCTCTTCTAGCCCAACCCCTCCTCTCTGTTGTCGTCTTCTTCCCCAGCAGTCGTCATCACGGTACGATCGCAGTCACCACCGTGCGATCTCTCCTCCTCCGCTCGATGCTGCGCCGTACCGAGCTGGGCTCACCCTTAAAGCCAACCTACCCTCCACCTGTACTCGCCAACCCTAGCGCCGTCTCTCCTCTCTTCCCCCCCAAGTTCTTCTGTTTCTGAACAGAGACCAGAGCACCACCGCACTGCCTCCCCTTAGCCCGATCGCCAAGGTCACCTCCAGGCTGCACCGTTGACGGGAATGAAACCCCGGTGCATCCCTCGCCGTCATCGCAGAAGATGCGAGGTTGGAGCTACCCAGGTCGTCCTCGTCAATCTCCTTTCTCCTTCTGTTCGTTTTCTTCTGTCTGAAACTCTGAATTTCTAACCACCGCGGCCACCTCCGGCAGAATTGCTCACGCCGCCGTCCCCCTGGGCTGCCTCGAGCGGTACCGGGGCTGGGAATGGGTTCCCCACGCTCCCACCTTCGTCGTCGCGGAAGATCGGAGCCGAAGCCGCGCTAGGGAGGGGCTGCGCTTCCACGATCTCCGGCGAGCCCCCCTGCCGCTGCCACTTCGCCTCCAGCAGAACAGCTCGTCGTCGCCGCTCCTCCTTCCACGACGCCACCCCATGGTGAGCGCTCCTTCCCGGCCTAGGCCCACTCCTCCCTCTTGCTCTGTGATGATGGCCGCACCCACCTGCGCCTCGCTGCCGCGCGCTGACTCCGATCGCCGCCGTGCAGGTAACTGAAACTGTCGAGTTTCAGTTAACCGTCGTCGCGATTCCTTTTCCTCCGTCAGAATCGAATACAATCACAACAGCTTCAGTACCATAGTGGTACTGCATCCGTCCGCGCAGCGCCAGCACCAGGGATCGAATTCCCCCTGACGCGCGAGCCCTTCTTTTTTGTTCTGTCGCCTTTGCAGATGAAAGACTGCAACTTGGCTATCCAAAAATTCAGTAAACCCCCGACGTTTACCTCTTGTTCAGTCCACCTGGTAGTGTAGCACAACCACACGAGCACCGCAGTGGTTAGCTGCTGTTGTGCGCGCAGCAGAGGGGGTGGGTTCGAATCCCACCCCCCACAGGTTTAACCTTTTCTTTTTATTTTATTTTCTTCACAACCCAAACAATCTGTAATCACTCACAGGTCCTTGTTAGTCTTTTTCAAGCCCCTGTATTTTATTCCCAAGTCCCTGCTATTACATTTTGGCCCCTAAAATGAAATGTTAATAACTTTTATTTCCTAAGTCCAAATAATAAAACTAAAATATGTATCTTGACCCAAATTTAATTATCTACCTATTCAAAGCATTTGTTTTCTGTTTTGCACAATTCAAATTGTTTCAAATTTTAAATTCAAACAAATCCTCTTAATTTGGTTAATTCCATAATTAATTCATAAGTAATTCAAATAAAACAAATAAAATATGTTTTTCAGTCCAAATTCATTGTACTTTCTGTTTATCAACTTTGTTTTGCAATTTGGGCAATTAAAATTAATGTTATTTAATAATCCTCAAATTGGTTAATTAAATGGCATAATTAATAACTTTCAAATGGCTGCTCCAAATTAAATACTCAAAACATGTTTTTCATCCTAAATCAAATGCCACCCTTGAATATCAACTTTGTTTTCTGGTTTACAACAATTAATTTGAATAATTGTTTCACCTCTTATTTAATGCAATTTAAATTGCCAAATTCATAACTAATTCATTCTAATTCCAATTTCAACAAATAAAATATGTTTTCCAATCAGAAAATTGCAAGGAATATGTTCATGCCATCCATATCTCTGTTTGCATCTTATCTTGTGCCTTTTAGATCTTGTTATGCATGTTCACCTATATGACAACATATGGAATGTGTGGGCTAATTATTTCCAGCTGTTGCCCCTTCCATTTAAATTGCCTAACTCATCTACCTTATTGTCCTCCATGCTAAACAACATTTAACTTGATGGTTAGATAAACAACTTGAACCAATTCCTATTTCTCCGGACTCCGGTTCCGATTAAATTGCTTAAGTTGTTTCCCCTGTTGCATCTTGCCATGCCATGCATATAAAATAGGATCATGCTGGATCTTTTGCCGTAGTAGTAATTGTTGCATCCGGTGTTTGTTCGAGGTTCGTTGCTTCTTCCCGGATAGGACGTTGAGATGATGTGAGCAACGACAAGTTCTGCTACCTTGCGGGACCTCAGGCAAGTATACTCACTTGCTGCCATATGGCTGCCTTTCATCACTTGTTACCGATTCTTTCCGTTGTTCTTATTCTAGCCTGTTGATACGACGCTTGCGTCTCGATCCTATCGTATGCTTACCTTGCAGCCATGATATAGCCTTTCCTTCCACTTCCTATTAACTGTTGATTGTTTACCTCGTTGGCCTTCGTGTCGTAGCTGCATGCTTAGGGTTGCTTTTGCTCGAGTCTGTTGTCGGTTACTGCTTTTACTATTATCGTTCTAGGGGCTCGATGTTAATCAATCAATCCTGTTAATGCTAATGGTAATAATAATTTGATGATAAGGCACCGGCAGGAGGCCCTTTGTGGTTTTGAGGCCTGCTAGTCGACCCTAATAGGAAAAGGGTCTTGTCTACTGATCCATGATGAGCGCACTACCCGCATGTGGGAAGCGAGTATGGGCGCCCCCCTCAATTTGACTCGATTCGCATCTTGTCCAAATCGCCTCATTTAGTTCGGGTTTTCCATTTGCTGCATGCATGATCTTGCGAGCCCTTGGATCCCGGGTGGAACTTTCGTAGTCGGCATATAGGGGGACACGTTCTTAGAGTGCTATGAGGGTCCATTTTCTTCTGGGCTCGATTAGCCGTGCGCCCAACAAGGTGCTTTGGGCTTGATGCGAAGAAGAGTTGAGTTGTGTTGAGTACCTCGCTTGGTGGGTTGATCCCCCGTCTGGCGGGTTATTCTTACGTGTACGGCCAAATTGGTGCAACCCTGCAGGGATAATCTTCTCGAGAAGCCGTGTTTTCCGCGGTTATGGATTACTTGGTGAAAGTACTGGCTAACAAGTACTCAGGACAACTTAAACCTAATGATTAACAACCTTACACCCAATGATTAACAACTTGACTAGTAATAGGCTTATTGACACAATAATCTGAACCATCATTAATTCAACTGCGTGAGTTATCCTCGGATTGCTTCTTTGGATAAAGGGGCGAGATCCAGGATGGGTTTGTTTGAAGTTATCTTTCAGTTGGTTACGATACTCGATCTTATCTTCTTTCTGTTAGCCGGAAGTTGTAGTGTGTGTCTGTAGTTGGTTAGTGCAGCCCGCTGTCGCTTATTTGCAATAACCCATTCCTTTCCGTTGCTCCCAAAGTATTTGTATCTTGTGATGACTGGCTACGCCGGTATCTTGTGAGTATGGTCTATCCACTTGCCAGTACTTAACCGTACTGACCCATGAATCTTTTTCGTGGCTGCATATTCAATATTGCAGTCAACAGGTTTGAAGTCTGACGACGTTAGCTTGGGAATCCCTCCGGCTTGGCCTGGGCAGGGATTGGACGCTCTCGGTTATCTTCAGGACTCTTAGTCCAATTTGGATCTTGTCCGTAGCCGGACGCTATGTTGTTTCTTCCGCTGTTATTTGGATCTTTGTATTGTATCAGTTGTATCCCTGGCTCGTTTGAGTCATCTTGTATCTATCTGTTTCTGTTGTAATTGTGGATTATTCGTGAACTGTTGTAATGTTATCACAAGTGGCAACCTGGAATCGGTTATTATGTGGATTTTGGCGGGAATGCTGAAATCTGCATAGTGCCCGATCTCGGGGCGTCACATCTTCTTGGAAGTAGTAGGTTCCCCGGCCTTCACTAAGCCTTGTTCATCGCAATTATCGCTGCTTGTTGCAGCGGCCACATCTGATCCTTCTGATTGCTCTTCTTCCTCCATTCCCTGACCTGACTCGTTCATGTACTGCGAGCCGTCATCTTGATCTCCACCATCATATTGATCTCCACCTTCATTGGGTCCACCGGGTAGTGTACCATCTTTTATTATCATGAACAGGTCTTCTTCACCCTCTCTGCCATCCATAGCAGAACTAATGCAAATGAAAGAAAATTATTTCAATAATGTGGAAAACACTAAGTGATATCTCTATTTCAACAAGTCAATGTAGCGGAATAATAACTTAAGGTATCACTAATACAAATGAAAGAAAATTGTTTCAATAATGTGGAAAACACTAAGTGATATCTTATATTTCAACAAGTCAAAGTAGCGGAATAATAACTTAAGGTATCACTAATACATCGATATCACGAATAATAATTCTTTTACATATAGCTCGGGTCTATTTTTATTTAACTCTAATAAATCAAACTAACTTCAACCGGGTACTAAGCCGCGGGGTGCTGAATCGCGGGTGCTGCGCGTCCAGAGATACGGAACCCTAACAGGGTCATAGATCACATGGTAGGGTTCCCTCCGTATAATCGACCAGCTAGTGTTATACTCCCTATGCGGCAAGTAGACATAGAGATGGACGTGCTTGTCCTCCTCCCTGATACACTGACGTACCACCTCCTCGGGGGTCGGCTCCCTCTACACCGACCGTGGCCCACGCGATCGCCACCAAAGAAGATTTGGGTCGATCACGGCACCGGAATTTCTCACCAAGCTATGTGTCCCGGTAGGAAGAACCTCCCTGTGCCAGCCTGACGAGGCACAGTCCCAGACATCGTCCGTCCGATCCAACAGGGACATCGTCACTAAGAAAAATAAACTAAAAACACATTATATTGGACATATAGCATTATTAGTTTGGTTTAGGGACTTAGCAACTATTCCAAATTGGTCAAATTTTCTATTTCAACAAGTCATATCTATAATAAAAATTCTATATCATATCTTTATTTGAACATGTCATATCTATAATTCTATACTAAAAATTCACTAAGTTTCTATTTCTAAATAAAAATTCCTATGTACTAATTATACTAAGTACTAATATTCCTAAGTACAAATTCACTAATTATACTAAGTACTAAAAATTCCTAAGTAGTAATTATACTAAGTAATTCGTAAGTACTAATTATACTAAGTAATGTTCCTAAGTACCAATTTACTAATTCCTAAATACAAATTTACTAATTCTACTAAGTAAAAATCCCTAAGTAATATTCACTAAGTCAAATACACTAAAATTTCTTAAGTGCCTAAAATTGTACGCTAAGTCAAATACACTAAAAACTACTAAAAAATCTACACTAAAATCACTAAGTCAAAAATTCCTAAAATTACTAAGCCAACAATTCTAAACTAAAAATCCTCAACTTTGGTCCTCTGGTGGAGGAGCAGGGACTCCAGCTGCGGTGGGGGCGAAGAAGGAGGGCGGCGTCCGGAGGGCGCGCGGGGTGGAGAAGGACGTCGGCGGCAGGGCCGAAGCAGGATGGCTGCGCGAGGAGGAGGAGCACAGCGGCGGCGGGAAATTTTGGCAGACTTGCGGCGCGCGGGTGGCTCGGCCTTTCGTCTTCGGCGGACACGGCTAAGTGTCGACTGCCCCGGGCCGACCCATGACTGGGGATAATATACCCCCCCCCATCACCACCACCACCCTTTGGTCCCGGTTCGTGGCTCGAACCGGGACTAAAGGGTCTTTGGCCCCTGGCCGGCCACCACCCGGGACTAAAGGGTGGTCGGGCGTTTTGTTTACGCGCGCAGACCCAACCCTTTAGCTCCAGTTGGTGGCTACGCCCAGGGCCAAAGCCCTGTTTTTTCGGTTTTTTGTTTTTCCCCCAATTTTTTTAAATTTTCAAACATATAGATTTTTCATTATTTTGAATTTAAAAAAACTTTCAATATGAAAAGTGCTTCAAATTGCATAAATAATTCAATTATCTGTTTTAAAAAAAATTAGTCTAACTATTTAAACTAGTAACAATTTTTGAATTTCCATTTTTCGAGTGCAAAAAATGGATATTTTTTGTGAAGGACCTACCACAAATATGTTGCATAACTTGGGAGCTGTATTTTTTGAATATACTAGACCAAGTTATATGAAAAAATAATCAATTTGTTTCCTAAGAAAAGGTTTCCATCCACCACTTTTGAAAAAACATAAGTTTCTGTCGATTCAGCTGGAAACGGGACAAATTTGAACTACAAGTGTCTTGTACTTTGCTCATGATTTTTGGAAAAAAAATCATTTTTAGGTACCCAACTACCTATTTCAACAGATATACACCAAGACTTTCTCAATATCCAACCCCTAGCTACGAACGGTCATACCCGCCATCTTGACTTTGTCCTGAAACCGGCTAAGCTAATTCCAGAAAAAACAAAAAAAAAATGACGCGAGACCTTCGCGTGGTGTCATTACATATGTCCTAGCATCCACCAAAAATAATAAACTTTGGAGTACGACAGTTGTGTTGAAAATGTGTTCACAAAAAAGAGTTATCTCCTCCGAACATTCTAGGGGTTTCGGTCCAAATGACGGGTGTTATGGCCAAATCCATAGCATAGTTTGTTTTAATGTGCCCATATTACACACAAACATGCATCTTGGAAGCATGGACAATGTTTATGGAGGAAGTTTTCCTTTTTATTGAATCAAAACACCATTTTCCATTTTCCGAGTGCCAAAAATATGTTTTTTGTGAAGGACCTACCACAAATATGTTGCAAAACTTGGGAGCTGCCTTTTTTGAATATACTAGACCAAGTTATATGCACAAATAAACAATTTCTTTCCTAAGAAAAGGTTTTCATCCACCTCTTTTGAAAACACAAGTATTTGGCGATTCAGGTTGAAACGAGACAAATTTGAACTACAAGTGCCTCGTACTTTGCTCATAATTTTTAGAAAAAATAAATTTTAGGCACCCAACTACCTATTTCAACAGAGATACACCAAGATTTTCTCAAAATTCAACACCTAGCTATGAACGGTCATCCCCGCCCTCTTGACTTTGTCTTCAAACCGACTGAGATAATTCCAGAAAATTAAAAAAAAATGATGTGCTACCTTCTTGTGGTGTCATTACATATGTCCTAGTATCCACCAAAAATAATAAACTTGGAATACGACAGTTGTGTTGAAAATGTGTTCACAAAAAAGAGCTATCTCCTCCGAACATTCTAGGGTTTCGGTCCAATTGACGGGTGTTATGTCCAAATCCATGGCATAGTTTGTTTAATGTGCCCATATTACACACTAACATGTATCTTGACAGCACGGACAATGTTGATGGAGGAAGTTTTCCTTTTTATTGAATAAAAAACCCATTTTCCATTTTCCGAGTGCCAAAAATGGTTTTTTTTGTGAAGGACCTACCACAAATATGTTGCAAAACTTAGGAGCTACATTTTTTGAATATACTAAACCATGTTATATGCACAAAGAACCAATTTGTTTCCTAAAGAAAAGGTTTCCATCGACCTCTTTTGAAAAACACAAGTTTGTGCCGATTTAGTTGGAAACGGGTCAAATTTGAACTACAGGTGCCTCGTAGTTTGCTCATATTTTTTGGGAAAAATCATTTCATCAGAGATACAACAAGAGTTTGTCAATATTCAACCCCTATCTACGAAAGATCATGCCCGCCATCTTAACTTTTTCCTGAAAGAGGCTTAGAAAATTCCAGAAAATTCAAAAAACCAAAAAGAACGCGAGACCTTCGCATGGTGTCATTATATATGTCCTAGTATCCACCAAAATATAAACTTGGAATACGACGATTGTGTTGAAAATGTGTTCACAAAAATGAGCTATCTCCTTCGAACATTCTAGGGTTTCGGTCCAAATGACGGGTGTTATGGGCAAATGCATGGCATACTTTGTTTTAATGTGCCCATATTCCACACGAAAATGCATCGTGGAAGCACATGCAATGTTGACGGAGGAATTTTTTCTTTTTATTGAATAAAAAACAATTTTCATTTTCTGGGTTCGAAAATTGGGTTTCTTGTGAAGGACCTACCACAAATATGTTGCAAAACTTGGGAGCTGAATTTTTCGAATATAATGGACCATGTTATATGCACAGATAACCATTTTTTTCCTAAGAAAAGGTTTCTATCCACCTCTTTTGAAAAACACAAGTTTGTGTTGATTCAGTTGGAAACGGAACAAATTTGAACTACAAGTGCCTTATACTTTGCTCATGATTTTTGGAAAACATCATTTTTAGGTACCCAACTACCTATTTCAACAGAGATACACCAAGGGTTTCTCAATATTCAACCCCTAGCTACGAACGGTCATGCCCGCCGTCTTGACTTTGTCTTGAAACCGGCTGAGATAATTCCAAAAAATTCAAAAAACCCAAAATGACGCGAGACCTTCTCGTGGTGACATTACATATGTCCTAGTATCCACCAAAAATAATAAACTTGGAATACGACAGTTGTGTTGAAAATGTGTTCACAAAAGAGAGTTATCTCCTCCGAACATTCTAGTGTTTCGGTCCAAATGACGGGTGTTATGGCCAAATCCATGGCATAGTTTGTTTTAATGTGCCCATATTCCACACAAATATAAATCTTGGAAACACGGACAATGTTGACGGAGGAAGTTTTTCTTTTTATTGAATAAAAATACCATTTTCCATTTTCCGAGTGCCAAGAATGGGTTTTTTTGAACGACCTACCACAAATATGTTGCAAAACTTGGGAGATGCATTTTTTGAATATACTAGACCATTTTATATGCACAATTAATAAATTTATTATCTAATAAAAGGTTCCCATCCACCTCTTTTGAAAAACACAAGTTTCTTCCGATTCAGTTGGAAACGGGACAAATTTGAACTACAAGTGCCTCGTACTTTGCTTATCATTTTTGGAAAAAAACCATTTTTAGGTACCTAACTACCTATTTAAACAAAGGTACACCAAGAGTTTCTCAATATTTAACACCTAGCTACGAACGGTCATGCCCGTCGTCTTGACTTTGTCCTGAAACCGGCAGAGATAATTCCAGAAAATTGAAGAAAAAAAAACAAAATGACGCGAGACCTTCGCATGTTGTCATTGCATATGTCCTAGTATCCACCAAAAACAATAAGCTTGGAATACAACAGTTGTGTTGAAAATGTGATCACAAAAAAGAGCTATCTCCTCCGAACATTCTAGGGTTTCGGTCGAAATAACGGGTGTTATGGCCAAATCCATGGCATAGTTTGTTTAAATGTGCCCATATTCCACACAAACATGCATCTTGGAAGCACGGAAAATGTTGATGGAGGAATTTTTTATTTTTACTGAATAAAGAAACCATTTTCCATTTTCCAAGTGTCAAAAAATAGGTTTTTTTGTGAAGGACCTATCACATATATGTTGCAAAACTTGGGAGCTGCTTTTTCTGAATATGGTAGACCATGTTATATGCACAAATAACAAATTTGTTTCCTAAGAAGAGGTTTCCATCAACCTCTTTTGCAAAAAAAAAAATCGATTCACATGGAAACGGGACAAATTTGAAGTACAAGTGCCTCGTACTTTGCTCATGATTTTTGGAAAAAACAATTTTTAGGTACCCAACTACCTATTTCAACAGAGATACACCAATATTTTGTCAATATTAAACACCTAGCTATGAATGGTCATGCCCGCCCTCTTGACTTTGTCCTGAAACTGGCTCAGATAATTCCAGAAAATTCAAAAAAAAAAAACAAAATGACGCGAGACCTTCCCGCCGTGTCATTATATATGTCCTAGTATCCACCAAAAATAATCGGAAGAAGTTGTATCAAGATTTTATGTCGGAGATAGAACAAAACAATCGGTATCGCCAGCATATAGCCCGACCGTGGCTCGTGATTGCATATATGCATATCAAATGCATGGTCGGACATATACTAAAGAATCCGAATGATTTGTATTCGGTCGATGAACTGATCGATGTATGCAGGGAATCCGAGAGTTCCGTATATATTGGGCTGTGTGGCTCACAAAGTGATTGTGCTAGTTTTGATCCAACGGCTCACAAGAGCTCGAAAGAAACACACCCCTGATCCAACGGCTCACAAGAGCTCGAAAGAAACACACGATCTGTGTGATTCTTTCTGATTGGTGGGATTCAGACGCTCGAGAACCCATCTCCGATGAAACCCTAACCATTTAGTCCTGGTTGGTAAAACAGGCCAAGACGAGAACCCCTCTCCGACGAAACCCTAACCATTTAGTCCCGGTTGGTAAAACAGGCCGAGGCGAGAACCCCTCTCCGACGAAACCCTAACCATTTAGTCCCGGTTGGTAAAACGGTCCGGGACGAGAACCTCTCTTCGACGAAACCCTAACCATTTAGTCCCGGTTGGTAAGACAGGCCGAGACGAGAACCTCTCTCCGACGGAACCTTAACCATTTAATACATGATTACATAGTATACTTATAATATTATATGAACCATGAAGGTTTAATACATTATTACATGATAGACTCATAATATTACATGAACCATGAAGGTTTAATAAATTACGTCCCCAACTAGTGCTGCCATTGTTTTATTTTCTGTCGTAGCCAAGGAGCATTTTAATTATTTAACGGGATACTTGGGTCAGTTTTCAGTGTAAAGGGCGGAATTTCATCAAATTTATTATAATATTCTAACATGACTGTCTTGTCCTCCACTCCCACGGTGTTTCTTTTCCCTGAAAGAACTATGTGGCGCTTCAGCTCACCGCATGATGTATTCATTTTCTTATCTTTTCTTTTCTTCGGTTGGGTAGACATGTCTTTAACATAGAAAACTTGAGCCACATCTTTGGCTAGGACAAATGGTTCTTCTCTGTACCCAAGATTGTTGAGATCCACTGTTGTCATTCCGTACTGCTGGTCTACCTTTACCCCGTCTCCTGTCATCTTGACCCACTGGCACCGAAACAGAGGGACCATAAAATTAGGTCCATAGTCAAGTTCCCATATGTCCTCTATGTAAACCATAATATGTATCCTTTTGCCATTGTATCCCGTTGCATCAAAACAGACACCACTATTTTGGTTGGTGCTCTTTTTATCTTGGGCGATCGTGTAAAATGTATTCTCATTTATCTCGTACCCTTGGAAAGTCAGTATAGTCGAAGATGGTGACCTATCCAACAAGTAAAGCAGATCTCCAATAGTGGTGTTATTCATGAGTTATGTCTGCAACCAGCCGCTAAAATTCACCATGTGTTCAAGATTAATCAAGGCATCACACTGCCTCGGTTTTTTGGACCGTATAATATTCTTGTGTTTCTCGATATAAGGATCCACCAAGGTGGACATTTGTAGAACTGTGTAGTGTGCTTTAGTGGAAGAATGCCCGTCCATACATATCATTTCTTTCCTTCCTAGCGTGCCTTTTGCGGTCATTCTCCCCTCATGCCGCGATTCGGGAACACCAATCGACTTAAGTTCAGGAATAAAGTCAACACAAAACTCAATAACATCCTATGTTCTATAACCCTTGGAGATGTTTCTCTCTGTCCTTGTCGGGGGACTACCCCCGAGTAGGGGTAAGACTGGTGATAAAACAGAGGTAAAAGTACTGTTGGCCGAGTAGGCGGCTACCCGGGTACCTCCTACCCGGTAGTTACTATTGAAGGACAAGAGAAGATAAGGAGAAAGATTGTGATCGTCCGAGTAGAGGACAAGTGGTCGAGTAGATGAGCTGCAAGCCTACTCGGGCAAGAAGTTAATGGAGCCGTTCTGACGAGATCCCGCGTATCCCGCATCCGTACAAGCGTGCGGTTCAACTTACGGAGCGCGTGATTATCCGCGCTACGGCGTGGCTACAGTGAGGTGGGCGCCTGTCGTGTCCTGTCACTAACAGAGGGGACATGACGTGTCGGGGGCCTACTCTATGAGAGTGACAGGGTCGATAGGTCATGTCAGCCGGACGACGCGGCGACTTCTCGCACCCGCGTCAGCGGAAACCCGGAGGCGTGCTCTTCATCACTGTGGAGGTGTCCCATCGTTGTACCTTTTAGTCTTTGTTTACTCGGTTGGGCACCAGTATATAAGGTGCCCAGTCCGGCCCCTCCTGCGGGAGGGACGTTGGCCCTGAGCGCATTTATTGCAAGAATCAGCACTAGCAGTAGAGAGAGCAGCAGAGTGGCTACTCGGCTGAGATACAACATTGTACTGTGGCTACTCGGACATCATACATACAGAGAGATAGGCAGGAGTAGGGGTGTTACCTCCACACGAGGGCCCCGAACCTGGGTAGATCGAGGTGTTTGCAGTGTTCTTCGTGCGCGTCTACTCGACGTGCGATCCCTCCCCGGATACCTACAGCGTCCATCGGCCCCAACACTTAAGCCATCCCATGGCATCTGTCTTTCCCATCCTACGACAGTTGGCGCCCACCGTGGGGCCAGCAGCGGCGCTGGCTGGGGTGCATATTCGGACGGGACCCGTTTCTGCATCGGGGGAGCGTGTAGTATGTGGCCTTGTCCACAGATTCGGCTCCTTCGACTTCGATATCGATAACGCCGGAGATTTCGGCGGCAGGCCCGTGCCTGCAGGCGGCTCGGTCCTCTCCTTCGGCGCGCACTTGGTCTACGTCGCCACCACCGTCATCCGCGAGTTCCCGGAGGAGGTGCTCGTTGTGGATGATCCTCCTGCTGTAATCGCTGCCCGCGGGAAGCCAACCGGCTGCTCTGCGGACAGCGTGGAGGTGATGATGACGGGCCCGACTATCGATGCCGGGAAGGGCGCGACCCCTGCAGCTGAGGTTGTGGAGCCGGCTGCGAGGGTCCACAAGCCCTATGACATGCTCCGGAACATTCCGGGTTACGTGGATCCTTCCACGTCTGCGGCTATACCGGCTGCTCGCGTTGGTGCCACCGAGCAGCTGGGTATGCCACAACCCAACGATGCGGAACTCATGGCGTTGAAGGCGCAACTCGAGCAGCAGCGTCAAGCGCTACTCGTGGAGTCCCAGGAGCTGGAGAAGGTTAGGCTCGAGCTTAACCTAGATCAAAATGAGTACAACAAAGCACATGGTTTTACTCCTGTTTCTAGGTTGCCTAGCAAGCTAGGTGCTATTCGCTGCAACTTAGGCGCCGAGCTAGACAGGAATGGTAGAGCTTCTAGTTTGTCTGCTAGTTTGAACACTGCTGGTAGACCCAAGTATAGCTCTCCTGCCAAAACGCTTAGGGCTGCAGAGGCGGTTGCTGCCGAGTTGCCGCATCTCACTGGTGATGCTCGCGCTAGGCAGCAGGATAGGCTCAATGAGCTAGTGCTAGAAGCCGACAGGCAGAATGAGGAGTTCCGCAAAGCTAATCCGGGTGTTGGCGCTTCCCATGTCGTTCACTCGCATGGGTTGAGATCTATGGATTGGGCATCATCTCCACTTCCCGGTGGTGATAGGGCCCAGAGCGTGACCTCTGGGAGACATAAACAAATGCAGGTGTACGACCCAGCTGTCGCTGCAAAACAGCACGCTGTAGAGCGGCAGCCCGACCAGAAACACAACTCTGCAGGAGCAGGCTATCAAGCCACTAAAGCTCGCAGCAGGGGGCAAGGAGGAAACCGAGAAGGCACATCTCGGCGTCATGCTGCCTAGCCCGTTCAGCAGAGGGCGCAGCCGCAGGCAGCTGTGCAGCCGCAAGAAGTTGTGGAAGCAGCCAACCCGGTTTCTCAACCTGCGCCCGTGCAGCAGGACCGCTATGATGATGGGTACTCGGCGATGGAGCTAGCCAGGTACGCTGATCCAAGAGACGTCACTGATCGCCTTGGTGACCGGGTGCTGGAGCCCACATATGCAAGGTACAAGCTGGACCGGATTAATAGGTCAGCACAGATAGAGACGAAGGGGCCACCCGGCCCAGCTTGTTTTGCTCACTGAATCATGGGAGAGCCTTCCGTGAACAAATTCCACCTGGCAAGAGGGACCAAGTGCTATGATGGTAGCACCAAGCCAGAAGACTGGCTGAGTGATTACGTTACCGTTGTGCACATTGCAGGTGGCAACCGGAGATGGGCTGTGAGGTATGTCCCAGAGATGCCGGAAGGCCCAGCTCGGATCTGGCTCAATAACTTGCCCAGGGACAGTATCAACTGTTGGCTTGACTTCTCGGAGGCCTTCATCAGTAACTTCACCAGCACGTACAAAAGGCCGAATAGGCCGCAGCAGCTTTTGGCTTGCAAGGAACGAGAAGAGGAAACGGACCGAGAGTACCTTACTCGGTGGAGCACTTTGCGGAACACCTGCGAGGGTGTGAATGAGTCACAGGAAATTGCCTGGTTTGCTCAAGGATGTAGGCATGACAGCATGCTGTGGCAGAAGCTGCAGAGAGAAATGCCGAGTACGCTTGCCGAGACGATCAAGATAGCTGATATGTATGCAATCGGCGACCCTACTCAGCCTCTACTCGATTCTTTCGAGCCAAGAAGAAGAAACCAAGATGGCGGCAGGCGCCAGGACCGACAAAATTTCCGCAACAAACGCAGAGATGACCGACCGGATACTCGGTATGGTCCTGAACAAGTGAATGCTATGAACCATGACACCGCGGGCGCTGGGAGTAGCCAAAGGCAAAAAACTGCTGGAGCCCAATACGGGCAGAACCAGAACCAGGGCCAAGGCTTCAAGAAGCAATACAATGCCCCCCAGCAAGGCAACAACAACCCGGATTCCAGAGATGCTCAGAGATTTATCTTTGAGACCATGAAGGATGGACCGTGTAGCTTCCATACTCGGCATCCGAGCAGGCCAGCCAACCACACTACACGGCAGTGCAGTTGGTGGGACCGCATCAAAGGTGAAGGTTTTGGTCAGCTGCCCCCTCCTCCTCCTCTGCCGCTTTCGGGTGCCAATGTGCAGCCTATTCGGGCAGCTGCTCCCAGGCCGGCTGAGAATCCGAGAAGGGAGAATGTGAACCAAGTGGCTCAGGGAGCCAACCGCAACTACAACAATCGCAACTTCAACAACAGGAACAACAGTAACAACAACCAAGGCAACAACAACAATGGCAATGATGGTGGCGCAGACCGCAACCAGTACCAAGAGCACCATGAAAGCTACATGGTATTCACCACCGAGCCAGACGACAAGCAGTCGCAGCGTAGGCGCGCAATGGAGGTGAACACCGTGATCCCGGCAGTGCCTCACTATCTGCATTGGTGTGATCAAGAGGTTATCTTGTCCAAGTATGATCATCCTAGGGTGATGCCCAACCCGGGTACGTATGCATTGGTGGTGGACCCCACTTTCCTGGGAACCAAGAAGAATGTCAAGTTCAGCAAGGTTTTGATCAACAACGGCAGCAACATCAACATCATGTACCGAGATACACTGGAGAAGCTCGGCCTCGTCGAGAACATGCTGCTACCCAGTAGGACTACCTTCCACGGCATTGTGCCGGGAGTATCTTGTGCTCCTATAGGACGCATCTGGATAGATCTGCTATTCGGTACCAGGGAGAACTGCCGCACCGAGTGCCTGCAGTTCGAAGTGGTTGATCTTCAGAGCCCCTACCACGCTCTACTCGGTAGGCCTGCCCTCACCAAGTTCATGGTCTCAACCCATGCAGCCTACCTAAACATGAAGCTACCTGGTCCCAATGGTGTCATCACCATCTCGGGTGATTACAAGTGTTCCTTGAAGTGTGCCTCTGCTGGATCTCTGTTAGCAGAATCACTAGTCATTGCTGCTGAGAAGAAAAAGATACATGAGGTGGTGGCTATGGCCCAAGCAGCGCAAGTCGGTGCGCCTGGATTGCCGAGTTCTCAGTATGGAACTGCTTTCTAGGCGTCCCAGGAGACAAAGAAGGTCCAGGTTGATCCTGAGTTCCCAGACCGTGTTGCCATCATTGGTGCCGGGTTGGGCGAGAAATAGGAAAGCGAGCTCATCCACTTCCTCCGTGAGAATCGTGATGTCTTTGCAGGGTCCAATGAGGACTTGCCGGGTGTCCCGAGGGAGTTGGTTGAGCACTCGCTACATGTACGCCCTGACGCCAAGCCAATCAAGCACGCGATGCGCCGCTTTGCGGCAGAGCGAAGAAAGGCTATCGGTGATCAGATCACCAAGTTGCTGATAAGTGGATTTATCATGGAGGTGCTGCCTCCGGATTGGTTGGCCAATCCAGTCATGGTCGAGAAGAAGAAGGAGGACCCCAAGGCCGAGATTGCATGGCGCATGTGCGTGGACTACACCGACTTGAACAAGGCTTTCCCCAAGGATCCATTTCCGCTACCCCGCATAGATCAGGTGATCGATTCTACTGCCGGGTGCGGACTTTTGTCTTTCATTGACGCCTACTCTGGTTTCCATCAGATAGCTCTTAACCCGGATGATCAAATTAAAACTACCTTTATTACCCCGTACGGGGCTTATTGCTATCGTGTTATGTGTTTCGGGTTGCGGAATGCTGGAGCTACCTATCAAAGATGCATGCAGAAATGCTTGCATGATCAAATTGGCAAGAATGTGCAGGTGTACGTAGATGACATTTTCATCAAAACGAATAAAACACATACTATGTTTAGTGACATTGAGGAAACCTTTGCCAACTTGGGCAAGTATAGGATGAAGTTGAATCCGACTAAATGCACCTTTGGCTTCCCGGCTGGCAAGTTACTCGGTTTCTTGGTATCCAGCCGGGGCATTGAAGCCAATCCTTCAAAGATAAAAGCTATAGAGAGCACGTCTTTGCCAAGATCACTGAAGGATGTGCAGAAATTTACCGGGTGCTTGGCTTCTCTGAGCCGCTTCCTGGGAAGAATGGGCGAGAAGGCTTTGCCTCTCTATCAGCTGATGAAGAAGAGCGACAAGTTTGTCTGGACACCACAAGCTCATGTGGCGTTCAAGGAACTCAAGACCATGCTGGGTAGCGCTCCCATCTTGGCCAGCCCGCTACCCAAAGAGCCAATGCTGCTCTATATTGCGGCTACCAACCGAGTAGTGAGTGTGGTGATAGTGGTGGAAAGAGAAGAGGAAGGCAAGACTGTGCAGCGGCCAGTATATTATCTCAGCGAGGTGCTATCCAGCTCCAAGCAAAACTACCCTCACTATCAGAAGATGACATATGGCGTGTACCTGGGCGCCAAGAAACTAAAGCATTATTTCTAAGAGCATCCCATCACGGTAGTGAGTGCCGCTCCCATCTCGGACATCATGGGAAACAAGGATGCAAGTGGCAGAGTAGCCAAGTGGGCAATCGAGCTGGCCGCGTACACTCCCCTGTACGCAAGAAGAGAATCTATCAAGTCACAAATTCTGGCATATTTTCTAGTGGATTGGGCTGAGGTGCAGTATGAGCCTCCCTTGCCGGAAACCAACTTCTGGAAGATGCATTTTGATGGCTCCAAAGTGAAGGAGGGGCTGGGTGCTGGCGTGGTACTTACGTCACCCAAGCGTGATCAACTCAAATATGTGCTGCAAATACACTTCAAGGCATCCAACAATGTGGCCGAGTATGAGGCACTAGTACACGGCCTGAGAGTGGCCAAGGAGATTGGAGTGCAGCGTATCGTCTGCTATGGCGACTCGGATCTGGTGGTTCAGCAAGTATCCGACACCTGGGACGCTTTGGATGCCAACATGGCATCCTACCGGTTCCTAGTGCAAACTATGACTGGGTTCTTCGATGGTTGTGAGTTTCATCACATACACCGAGCTAAGAATGATGCATCGGATGCTCTGTCCAAGTTGGGATCTTCTCGACAGTTTATCCCGCCTGGGATTCCGGATGGCACCCACCGGGTTCTGGGCCGGGTCGGCGCCCCCCATACCCGCCCCATTTAACTTGTCGGGTCTCATTTCTTACCATACCCACGACCCTATCGGGTTCGGGGCCCCAACGGGTACCCATTTAAGGAGCGACGGCGACACATGTGGGGAATAAAACAATGGAATATTGGAATGATGCTAGTGGGAATACACACGTGTGTACGTGTGTTATCTTCGGGAGTCCAAATTCCAACGCTCCCATGTGATGTGTGAGGTTTGTGGTACATAGCTCGTGGACGTGTGGTTAGGCATATGATCATTAGGTATATGATTAGGACTTAGAGCGGGTCTGCGGGTATGCGGGTACGGGTTTGCCACCCCCATACCCGCCCCATTAGAACTGGCGGGTCGAAAAATTTACCAAACCCTCCCCATTTAAGGCGGGTACCCGTCGGGTTTGCGGGTTTCGGGGCCCCATTGCCATCCGTACCTGGGATTGCCTTGGAGCATTTAGAAAGCCATCTATCAAGCCATCTCCCAACTCGGAATCTATCTTCGTCCCTTCGCTGCCGGATTCAGAAGCAGTTCCTATGGAAATTGATTGGGAGGCTGCAAAAGAGAACCCGGGGACTGCCGTCTCCAACCCGGGGAATGGCACCTGCAACCCAGGGACTGCCCCTCTTAACCCGGGGACTGTCGCATTCATCGAGGGGGTCCTTTCCGAGTACTCGGGGCCTTGCCCTCAACTCAGAGCAAGTAATGGTGGCGGAACCAATGGAGATAGATGAACCTGTATTCCCTGTTCGGCCCACGCTGGGTTGGGCCGTGCCCATCTTATCTTTCCTCATGAATGGCACTCTGCCAAGTGACGAGGTCACGGCCCGACAAATACAGAGAAGATCCAAGGGCTACACAATCATCAACAAGGAGGTACACCGAAGAAGCCCTACTGGCGTGCTGCAACGCTGTGTTGAGCCAGAGGAAGGAGAAGAAATTTTCAGAGAGATACATCATGGAGAATGCGGGCATCATGCCTCTTCTCGGGCTCTGGTCAACAAGGCTTTTCGGCATGGTTTCTTTTGGCTCACTGCCTTGAGACAAGCTAAAGACATAGTGAGAAAGTGCAATGGGTGCCAAAGGTTTGTGAGCAAGATTCATATTCCAGCTTCCGAGTTGAAGACCATTCCCATTACTTGGCCATTTTCTGTTTGGTGCTTGGACATGGTAGGCCCTTTCAAACCGGCTAGATGCAACATGACTCACATCTTGGTCATGGTTGATAAGTTCACCAAGTGGATTGAGGTCAAGCCTATTCGGAAATGTGATGGAGCTACAACTGTGAGCTTCCTGAAGGATGTCATTCTGAAATACGGCTATCCGCACAACATCATTACTGACAATGGCACAAACTTTGCTGAGGGAGCCTTCGCAAGATTTTGCAAAGAGAAGCGCATCCGACTAGATGTTGCATCTGTTGCGCATCCGGCTTCGAATGGGCAAGTTGAAAGAGAAAATGGCTTGGTCCTATCCGGGATAAAGCCAAGGCTAATTGAGCCTTTACAGCAAACCCCTGGTTGTTGGCTGGACGAGTTGCCGGCGGTGTTGTGGAGTCTAAGGAGTACCCCTAACCGATCAACCGGATACACACCATTCTTCCTGGTATATGGAGCTGAGGCCGTGTTGCCCACTGACCTAGAGCATGACTCACCAAGGGTAACACTCTACTGAAAAAGAGGCCCGAGATTCTCGAGAAAATGACGTTGACCTGCTAGAAGAGGCAAGAGAGTTAACTCTGTCACGTTCTGCCATATATCAGCAAAGCCTGAGGCGCTATCACAGCCGGAAAGTGAACCCAAGGGTTTTCCGAGAAGGAGATATGATCCTTAGGCTCGTGCAGCACACAGCCGGGATGCATAAGCTATCCCCTCTGTGGGAAGGGCCCTTTATTGTGAGAAAGGTTCTGCACAATGATGCCTACTATCTAGTTGACGCACAGGCACCCTAGAAGAACAAACCGGATAGAGCAGGAGAGGAATCCAAGTGTCCCTGGAATGTAGCTCTACTCCGCCGTTTTCATTTGTGAGAAAACTTTGTATGTATCTCTTCAACCGAGTTAAAATTCTAGTCGGCACTCCGAATTCGAACTCGGGGACTGCCCTTGTCCAAATTTGTCCTGCGTTGTTCTACTCTGTTTTACTTTGTCTACTCGATTGACTTACTTAGAATTTCATAAGCGTATCTAGTAATGCGTTTAAACCCAAAGGCCAACTCTTCGACTCTGCTGCTGTCCGCAACCTGGCTTCATGGCAAGCAAGAGAACAAGCCAAGGGTCAATGAACACACGAAAAATGTCTAAGGAAAAGAAAAGTGTAGCAACCGAGTAGGGTGTTCTTTACTTTGTTATACCTCTTTTCGGCTAAGTGGTGGGCAGCGTTACTATGCAATTTTCTAAGGGGCTAAGTATCTGAAACTTGAACTTTGAAATCTTGTGACTCGACTACCAGAAAGCCACAAGTGGCAGGTAAGAGCAAAGACAAAGAGAACAAGTGAATGAAAAATGCAACTCGGGGACTTGCATAGAAACGCAACCCGGCATTAAGCCAGTGTTGCTAAGTGTTAAACAAATAAAACTGAGTAGCTGGAAAAACATAAACTTGTTCGATACATTTGCACCCGGCATCCCGGGGATCTGATAAGTGTTTGAGATAGAAAATGTGCAGGAGTTAAACAGCAGTGGAGGCAGTATCCGTGTTGGTGTTGGTAGGCGCTTCCGGCTCGGAGGCAGCAGTTGTAGAGGTTGGCTCAACTGAAGAAGGAGTTGCAGTTGTAGAGATTGGCTCCGACGCAGTGTTGGAGGCTTGAGTGGCTGCGGTGCTGGGAAGAGGGTAGAGCTCGGCAGTTGTAGTCCCAGTCGCGCCTAGCTCGGGAGCGGGATCGTCAATCACCATCTCGGTGGTGACGATCTCCTCCTGCGCGGCGGATTGCGACTGCTCAGTCTCCGGGTTGGCTCCCATCCCGGATTCCTCTGTAGTGTCGCGCTGCTCGCCCTCCTCCTGCTCGGCCTCTTCATGCTTGGATCCTTCCGGCTCCGCTTCCTCGTCGTCCTGGCCTTGGTCTTCGCCGGAATCATCTTCAAACTCGGCCTCGCCTTCATCTTCATCATCCTCAACATATGTATCCGGCTCGGTGGGGCCGTCGTTGTAGAGGCTGGTGTCGGCGTAGGAGGCAATCTCATAGGCCACTTCCTTCCGGCAGGATACGCACTCAGGACGTTTGGTCCACTTGGAGTCATTGCGGCGAGTGCCAATCCTGTTGAGATCCAAGTTCTCGTACCAAGACAAGGTGAAGTGCAGGAGCTCGTCAGCTCCCGCCCGAGCTGCGGAAGCGCGCCATTTCTTCAGCTCCACCTTGACTTGGTCCAGGTGCTCTGCGATACCGCGGAAGGTTTCCGGAACGTCCTTCCCGGGCCAAAACAACTTATGCAGCTTAATAGCATTGGACACCATGGAGGTGCCCAAGCCCTTGAGGGAGCGCACTTGGGTTTTCAAGTTGGTGAGATGATCATCGATGATGGATCCATCGTCAACGTTGAGACCAATTGCTGCCCTGGCCTTTCTCGCCTTGTCCATAGCGGTTTCACCAGTAGAACGAAGCTCCGGGAAGATATCTGTATCAATTGATGCAGAGTTGGGTTAGGAAAAGTAGCCGAGAAGAGAAGAAACAGAGTAGAAGAAGGCTGAAAGGAAAAAGGCCAAACAAAGTAGCGAGTAGCGGCAACTCACATTCCATTTCCAGCACAAGGGCCCCCAGCTTGTTCCTCCAGTCATCTGCTTCTCAGATTTGCTTGTCCTGGAGGCGGCGTGAATCGCAAATTTGAGCCTCGAGAGCCTGGTTCCTTTCCTTCAGGATTTGAATTTCCAGCTCAAGTGCTCTCTTCTCGGCGGCAGCTGTTTTCTCAAGTTCTTTCTTCTCGGACATGGTTGATTGCAGTTTGGAGGGCGGTGGAAAGATCAACTTGGAGTTTCTCGAACTCCCCCCTCTCGGCTGCACGCTCCTTCTCCAGCTCCGCCTCTCGGGCCTACACTTGCTGATGTGCCTCAGCAGGTGTGAGGCACTGCAGGTGCTGCTCCCGAAAATTCTTATATTCTTCTGCGAGAAGAACATCGCTATCAGCAGGGTAGCCAAGTAAAAGAAAGCAAGCACAAAGAAGAAAGAGGGAAGCTCACCTTCCAGAGAAGTGATTTTACTCTGCGTTGAGGCAGCGAAAACCTCGCAATCCTGGTGTCTGTCCACCAGGGCCTTGAGCTCGCCTATAGAGAAGACAACAATTGAGCAAAAAGCAAAAAACGGGCGTAAGTACAAAACGCACAAACCAGGATGCTAAAAGCTTAACTTCAATTTTAGAAAGCTTGAGAGTGCGGTCCAGGGCGTTCTTCTCCAAGGCATCCCTGTCGCTCTTATCAGCCTCCAGAGCTCAGTTCCGATCTCTGGTTTGGCGGTGATTCTAGAGAAGCTAGCGGAACACTTTTGTCCTTGCCTGGACGCTATCCTGCAAAGAAGAAGAAAAGAGTATGAGATTTGGAAGATTTCGCCCGAGTAGATTTCAACTCGGTTGAGTTTCACCTACTCGGCCCGAATCTCGGGGACTGGGGGAATAGCTGAGAGAAGAAAAGGAGAGAAAGGAAACTGGCAACTCGGAAAATTCAGAAAGTGAGAAAACACTAACCACATAGCTTTGCTCAATATCTTCGATGTTCTTGCGCAAGACGAACAGCTTGCTGGACAAAGTGCTGCACGGACTGGCTACCGCCATGCCAAGAGGGCCGATGTCGGCCTTGTTCCAGTCCGTCCGATAATGGTCGAGTTTGCCCAACTCGGTGCCATCCCAGGCGGCGTTGCCAAATACCTTGGTGTCCCAAGTTTTTTCAATATGGCCTACCCGGTCCAAGATAGCTGCGATGCCTTCTTCAGGGAGTTCCTCATCGTCCTCGCCGCGGGAAGAAATTTCCTTGATGATCAAGGAGTCCTTCTTTCCCTTTGAATTGGAGCGGCCCGCAGCTTTGTGCTCTTTGAGGGTGGCTAGCCGCTCCTCTTCCTTGGACATATGAATCTGGTGGCGATCCTGCAGCCGTGTCCAATATTCAGGAAGCTTGGCCCCAGCCTCCGTCTCGCTGGCACTGGCGCCGGCACCCTGCTCCTTTGCAAGAACAAAGGTGGCAGTGGTTGGGACCAGGCTGACGTTGGGGTTGGGCAGTTTCTTCTTCTGGCTGAGCACCATCTTGGTGTTCTGGGCCGACTGCGCGGCCTGTTTGTCTTGCGGCTTGAAGGGAAGCAGCGCTTGCCCAGCTTGTGTAGCGCCACTCTTTGGCTGCTGCCGGGTTGGCTCAGCAGCTGTCTTGGCGGTTTTCTTGATATTGGGCGGAGGTACATGCTGAGAAGATGGAGGTGGCACTCGGCGAACCGGTGGAGATACTTGTGGAGAAGGCGATGGAACTTGTGTAGGAGGTGGGGTCGCCTGCTGAGTTGGCGGAGCAGGTGGCCGGCTAGTCGGCGCTGCATCCGGCTGCGCTTGATCTTGGCGGGGTGGCTCCACCACAGGATCCTCTACCCGCTGCTCGGTAGCGGGATCTGGTCGCTCTGCAGCGTTGCAGCGGGGTCGGGCTGCTCGGCAGCATTGTCTTCAGGCTGCCGTTCAACAACAAGATCTGGACGCTCCAGGGCGGCGTCCTCCTGCTGCTGCTCGGCAGCGTGCTCAGTGGTTTCCCCAGCTGATGCAGCTGGGGGAGTTGGAGGGCTCTCGGTGTTGGCAGCATCCGGAGCAGACGGCTGCGCTTCGGGTTGCAGCTGCTCGGAGTCGCGTTCAGTATCATTCCCGGCGCCATCGTTCTCGGCGCCGAGGTCGTGCTCTTCTTTAAATGGGGAGGACGCGCGCGTCCTACCCTCCGTGTTCTGGTCCTCATCCGTATCCGAGAGGTTCACGAGCTGCTCTGGCGGCAGAACTGTTCTCCTCTTGGGGGGTGGGGCAGCAGTGGCATCAGCGTCAAGTGCATCACTGAAAGGAGAAATAGAGTCAGAAGGAAAGCAGAAAAAGGAACAAGGGAGAAACACAGCAGAAAACCAAAGTGTACTCGGAAGCACTTACCCTTCTGAGGTGGGGGCGCGTTGTTTGCGGGAAGTGGGCTTGCTTGCGGTCGGAGGTTTGTTTCCCGGTTTCTTCTTCAGCTTCTTGGGAGCGGGTGCCTACGCACCACTGCCCACCCTCTTCCGAGTAGTGGGAGCAGCCACGGACACAGGAACCGCATCCAGACTGGTTCCTCTCCGTCATCCAGCACAGGTTCCTCTGCAGAGAAGAAGAGAGAAATTGGAATAAGCAAGAAAGGGGAAGCAAAGCAGACTGCAATTAAGCAGAGAGGTGAACCCAATCACCTTCATCATCTTCGGACCAATCCCGAATAGAGGCATCAACACGGAATTTACCTTCCTGGCCGGCACGAGGGATGCAGAGGGTGTCTTGGATGTCGTACGATGTGGCGTCATCCTCTTTCCGGTCCTCCTCCCAGTGCTCACCCTCGTCTCTCTGGCGATTGATATGCTGGCAATGCAAGCATAAAGCATAAGTAAGGTGGTTCCCTGCAGTAGGTTTCCTACTCGGTCTAGCGTGCAAACAAAAAGCATAAAAGGCTAAGGACCAGAGGAAATAAATCGAGAAGTGTTCCTATTCGGTCAGCGTGCGAACACTAAGCGCAGGTAGCTGAAATCTCTATGGAAAACTATATACAGAGGAAATCTATTCGGCACGGCATGCAAACACAAATCATACAAAGCCAAGTGCTAGATAGAAGGTTCTACTCAGTAAGGCATGCAAACACAAAGCATATAAAGCCTAAAGGGTAACTTACTCGGCATAGAGCGCAAGCATGAAGCATACAAAGGACACAAGAGGGATTCTACTCGGTATCCAGTGTGAACGGTAAACATACAGAAAGCAGGACTCACCTGGGGGATGCGCTTAATGCGGCTATACGGCGCAAAACCGTATGCCCAATTGTCGGTCAGCGTGGTCCTCATGATGGACTTGGCCCAGATGGCTACCTCGGCCTTGCTGAGCTCGAAGGTTGTGGTCCGAGTGCAGTCCCGCGGGCCTCCCATGTAGCACATCTTGTGTGCTCGGTCCTGGAGCGGGAGTACTCGGCGAGAAATCCAGCAGGCGATCGGGTCGTCCTGCAAGAGCCCTTGCTCGACCAGCTGCGTCAGGCGTTTCTCTACCTGTACAACATCAGGCATCGTGCTCTTCAGATGGTACCCCCAATTCTGCCCGGTGGGCAGCATGTTCTGGAACCGGGGAAGTCCAATTCGATCTTTAGCGGGCTTCCCGGCTTCAGGGGGAACATTCTACACATATAGGAAACCGCGCTGCCACTTGCGCACGGTCTCCAGTCCGAGAACCCGCGGGTGGTGCCCGGTGTTGCGTTGCAGCATCATTGCGCTACCCGTCTGGGTCATCACGCGTGGAACCAGAGGGTTGCCGGGATTGGGCACGCTCTGCTGGCGAAGATAGAAGTAGCGCGCCCATGTCTGCACTGTCGGATAGACACCCAAGAAGGCTTCGCAGACGGTGGCGTGTGTGGAGAGCATGACTATGGCATTCGGAGGAATATGGTGGGGTTGGAGGCCAAAATGGCGGAGGAAATCAGAGAAGAACTTCGAGATTGGCAGGCCAAAGCCGTGCTTGAAGTGTGACAAGAACACGACGAACTCACCATCTTGTGGTGCCGGGACAATCTCGTCGTCGGGAGGGCGACACATTACGCCGGAGGGGGGACTCGACGAGTGTTCACCAACCACTAGAAATCATCGGCAGTGACGTCCGAGCCCTCCCAGCCAGCTCGGGCCGGCGCCATCTCCTCCTCGTGCTCGTCCACGGCGGCGTGCTCGAGGTCCATGATGGCGGGGTTATCGGTGGAGTCACGGGTGCTCGTCGAGGTCGAAGGCGACAACAAGGACGGAGGCGCTCGGGATGTGATTCTTTCTCTCTGTCTGGCTCTCGATGCGTGGAGCGGCGGAGCGTTGCGATTTGCGGCGGCGCTGTGCTCAACGGCGGACGCGAGGGCAGAGAGGGAGTAGAAGGGGGGAAATGCGAAGGAGAGAGCAATTTGGGCAGCACGGGGGTATTTATCCCTCCGCAAGCTGCGGTTACTGCTGGGATCGAACGTGGCCATAGATCGTGCGGCGTGGGTTAATTGACCGTTAGAAACGCACACAGCGCAATCCGCGCGCGTAACGGGCGCAATTAATCCCACGATGTGGGTCGTGGGCTTTCGAGTACCCGCTCGAGGTGACCTAACGGGTTGTGGGCCCCGGGAGCAGTGGCAGGCGCGTGGCCTGCAGCTGCACTAGAACCGAGGCGTCGGGGGCATGTGCGCGTGACACGTGCCCCACATGGACACGAGAAGATGGATTTGATCTGGGCAGCGCGGGATCCTGTCAAGAATTTCACCAAGGTAAGCTACTCGGCCGCACTATGCTGAGTATGCTCTACTCGGCTCTGAAGGGATTTCTCCAATAAGCATTGTGGGTAAAGTTCGAGTAGGAATTATGGGTCCGGGTTGAGGTGCAACTCGGCCTCATTCTTTCACGAAGACAAAATTGGTTTAAGCTGGCAGGGCCCTACGAACAAATTCGCTGGACTCTACCAGCTTCGGGGACTAATGTCGGGGGACTACCCCCGAGTAGGGGTAAGACTGGTGATAAAACAGAGGTAAAAGTACTGTTGGCCGAGTAGGCGGCTACCCGGGTACCTCCTACCCGGTAGTTACTATTCGGTAATAGGTATTGAAGGACAAGAGAAGATAAGGAGAAAGATTGCGATCGTCCGAGTAAAGGACAAGTGGTCCGAGTAGATGAGCTGCAAGCCTACTCGGGCAGGAAGTCAATGGAGCCGTTCTGACGAGATCCCGCGTATCCCGCAGCCGTATAGGTGTGCGGTTCAACTTACGGAGCGTGTGATTATCCGCGCTACGGCGTGGCTACAGTGAGGTGGGCGCCTGTCGTGTCCTGTCATTGACAGAGGGGACAGGACGTGTCGGGGGGGCCTACTCTATGAGACTGACAGGGTGGACAGGTCCTGTCAGTCGGACGGCGCGACGACTTCTCGCACCCGCGTCAGCGGAAACCCGGAGGCGTGCTCTGCATCACTGTGGAGGTGTCCCATCGTAGTACCTTTTAGTATTTGTTTACTCGGCTGGGCACCAGTATATAAGGTGCCCAGCCCCCTCCTGCGCGAGGTACGTTGGCCCTGAGTGCATTTATTGCAAGAACCAGCACTAGCAATAGAGAGAGCAGCAGAGTGGCTACTCGGCTGAGATACAACATTGTACTGTGGCTACACGGACATCATACATACAGAGAGATAGGCAGGAGTAAGGGTGTTACCTCCACACGAGGGCCCCGAACCTGGGTAGATCAAGGTGTTTGCAGTGTTCTTCGTGTGCGTCTACTCGACGTGCGATCCCTCCCCGGCCGGATACCTACAGCGTCCATCGGCCCCAACACTTAAGCCATGCCATGGCATCTGTCTTTCCCATCCTACGACAGGCCTGGCATGGTTATGAACATATTTCTTCAAGACTCACATGAACCTCTAAAAGGGGAACATATTGTGTAGAAACACATGACCGAGAATGTTAATCTCTTCGACTAGGTGAACTAGGAGGTGCGTCATAATATTGAAGAAGGATGGTGGGAACACCAACTCGAAGCTGACAAGACATCGGACCACAACTGTCTGTAACGCTGGTAAACTTTCTGGATCGATTACCTTCTGAGAAATTGCATTGAGGAATGCACATAGCTTCACAATGGGTAGTCGAACATTCTCTGGTAGAATTCCCCTCAACACAACCGGAAGCAATTGCGTCATCATCACTTGGCAGTCATGAGACTTTAGGTTTTGGAAATTTTTCTCTGCCAGATTTATTATTCCCTTTATATTCGACGAGAAACCATATGGGGCCTTGATACTACTTAGTACTTCAAAAACGATTTCCTTCTCTTCTTTGGTAAGAACGTAGCTGGCGGGACCACCTTGAAACCGCTCAGGATTCATGTCGCCTCGTACTTAAGTGTGTTGCTGGTCCTGCCGTGCTTCAGATGTATATTTTGACTTCCCATACAAGCCAAAGAAGCCTAGCAGATTCACGCAAAGATTCTTCGTTAGGTGCATCACATCGATCGCAGAGCAGACATCTAGGAATTTCCAATAGGGTAGATTCCAAAATATGGATTTCTTCTTCCACATTGGTACGTGTCCGTCAGCGTCATTTGGAACGGGTTGTCAGCCAGGAACCTTTCAAAAGATTACTTTCAAATCTTTCACCATACCAAATACATCATCCCCAGGTTGGAGGATAGGCATCTCCCGGGTATCTGCCTCACCATTGAAATGTTTGCCCTTTTTTCTTAAGGGATGCCCGCGCGGAAGAAAACGATGATACGCTAGGTACGCAACCTTCTTACATTTATCCAGATATAGACTTTCGGTATCATCTAAACAGTGCGTGCATGCATTATATCCCTTGTTTCTATGTCCAGAAATGTTACTAAGAGCAGGCCAATCGTTGATGGTTACGAACAGCAACGCCCGTAGGTCAAATTCCTTCTTCTTGTGCTCATCCCACACACGTACACCTTCTTCGTCCCATAACTATAAAAGTTCATCAACTAATGGCCTTAGGTACACATCAATATCGTTGTCTGGTTGCGTTGGGCCTTGGAAGAGCACTGACATCATAATGAACTTACGCTTCATGCACAACCAATGAGGAAGGTTATAGATACATAGAGTCACAATCCAGGTACTATGGCTGTAGCTCTGCTCACTAAATGGATTCAGGTCATCTTTACTTAGACCAAACCATAAGTTCCTTGAATAAGCTACAAAGCACGGGAACTTTGTCTCTATTTTTCTCCACTGCGAACCATTAGTGGGGTGTCTCAACATCTCGTATTTCTTATGGTCTTCCATGTGCCATCGCAACAGCTTGGCATGCTCTTTGTTTCTAAACAAATGTTTCAGTCGTGTATTGGAGTATACCACATCACCTTTGCGGGAACCCTCTTTCTGGGGCGCTCACCCTCAACATTGCCAGGGTCGTCTCGTCTGATCTTATACCGCAATGCAGTGCATACAGGGCATGCCTCCAAATTCTTGTAATGCTCACTGCGTGTGGTGACCCGGCACACCACTTCATGTGTAGTGCGCAAGTCGGTGACATAATACTCTCAGAAGGACTTATCCGTGAATATTACATCTCTCAGAGTGGTACAACAGAAACACAGCGGGTCCAGGAAAAACTATAGGATACAAACTTTATTACAAAATCTTTAGAATCTCCTTGATGAATCAAGAAGTTCTCATACAAATGAAACATCAGAAGAAGCAATTCGAAGATCCAAGATGGAGAAGAACTCTAGCTCAGAACTAATCCACTACGGCTGATGTCAGCCCTAAACTATGGCTTGTAACGGCTAAGCCCAAGAATGGTCTCTACCTACACCTTGATAGCTTCTCCTCCATCAGCGTTCTTGATGATGATGCTTTACTGGCTAAGTAGTATAAGATTCCACCTAGCTTCCTTAGACAGCGATGGCTTCTCGATGACGACTTCAATAGGGCTTCAACTCTAAGCAAGGGGTCAAACGGGATAGAATGAGTAACGAGCGTTACTCAGCAAGTTCATGATATATAGTGGGTGGTTGATGCACTAACTACAGCTTAAGACTCTAAAGAGTCATAAGCTAATGCAAGGTTTTGTAAAACTTTCTTCAAGAGGTTGCTTTTACTTCTGAAAACTATGCCCGCCAGACCATCACAGGACTAGAACTTCATGGAGTTGCCTTTCCTGTAGCGTTCGCAGTTCCTTCCCGGAACAGGGGGTAACATGCCACATCCTTTTACACTCTGCAGAGGTGCGTTACTTTACCCATGGACGACCAAGACCATGTTGCACAACCAGGCGATCGTTCCTGTCCACACCCACTTAGGTGTGGGGCCCGATTGTTGGTCCAAGCCAAACCGTGCTTCTCCGCACAACGCATGCCCACCCATTTCTGCCAGCAGGTTGAACGCCTGATTCCACCCCTCGCGATGGAGATCTACGCGCCCCTGGCAGACACTCATAGACCCCAGAGCCCGTGGGACGTAAGGGCTCCCACCCATGTGCATGTAGTCCCGCAAGACCTACAGCGTACGTCTCTGGCAGTCCTTTGACATGCGAACGAGAAAAGTATCACGGCTGACTTACTCCCCCCATAGAAGATCCATGGTCAACGCGGTATCTACGGCGCACCGAGTTCTGACGGCATTTGTTGTTAATTCCTAGGTAATACTTTCCCATGCAGATGGAACCTTCCTTTGACCTATTCATCTTACCATGGTTCCATCCGCCCACCAAACAGAACACTACCACTCGGGTAGTCATTCAATTAGTCATATTATTATAAAAATAGGATCATGCATTCTTTTTGGAGTAGGTGGTAATACGGTAGGGTTTTTCAAATAGTTTGTTAGGAAGTACTGCAAAGGATATGAGCAAGTGATGAACTTGCCTGATGTTGAAATAACAATAATAATCCTGGTCTTCGGGTTCGAGGGTTGCGTAGAGAAATCCAAACATCTGAAAGATAGCAAAGTAGTCCCGGTAAGGACTACAGAAACACTGGCAGCATGATACATGCATAATAATGAGATGCAATCGTGAAATACCCTGGAAAATACCCCAGCTTATAAGTGTAAACTATGTTTAATATGATAACTTAATCTTATGATTTTTAGGTGAATTGTTTCATTACTTGTGGTGATGTGGTTATTACTTCTTTTAGACTTACATGTGTTTCACTTTTATTTAGCAAACAATTGTTATCTTGTTTAGGTAAAAGTGTTTATTACTTGATTAAATAACAAGACAACAACACATGGAAGATAATTATTGGATAGTTAACAGACATATTTTATTTTATGTTTGAAAGTGTGGAGCTAATGACAATGAGTTTAGTCGATTCATTAGTTACTTAGGGTTCTAACTCATATTTTTAGTTGGAAACATTGCAAAATGTTATGCACTAAGGCATTGAGTAATGTTCACTTTTATGCAGGTAATAAGAGGATAAAATAATAAGGATAATGTTTTAAGGAAAACAGACATAATTTGTTATGATTTGGAAAAATTGTCCCTGTGGAAGTATTACTTAAGTAAGATGGAATTTCTTGCAATCCCCATTTAAATCACATGCTAAGGTTTTAAGTTTAACCAGTGATTATATTCTATTAAGTAAGAATTGCTTTTATGAATTAAATTCGTTTGAAGATATTAATTGCAATCCTAAACTAAATAAATAAGGTCATATTCATTTCTTTAGATAAGGTTTTAAACATCAAAAAGAATAATTAAATGATGTGCTTAAGTGCTAGAATAAGGGCACTTTTAAATGATTAAGATTTAATTATTAGGTACTAAATTGATTTGAATAATTTTGGATTTAAAGGCTTAAAGAACATATTATTTTCCATTCCTTATTAATTTGATTTGTTTTAATTATCTTATTTTTCTTTCATAAATCAGGGAATGAGAAATTAATAACAATCAACCATTTAAAGTTATATAAGTTGATATTTATAAATAAAGAATTAAGGACAGCATTCTTCTCAATTATTTAGTATTTTTATTTTGTTATCAAAATTTATTTTAAATTCATAAGTTTAAAGTAAAGCAAGTATTATATATAATTGGATTTAAGCTGTTAGAGTAGTAGAGTTTTTATATTGGTGGATTATTTAAGATTTTATTTAATTCTAATTTCTCTAATTTCTTTATGATTTTTTTACTAATGTACTTTTATTTCTGTTATTTTTCTTTAATGGAATTGGTCAAAAGACCATCTAGCCCCTAGGCTGACTGGTGGGCCTACCCCCTAGTGGGTTGGGTCTAACCCACTCGGGTGAACCCGAGCAGGCGGCCATCCCCCACACGCCTCCGCCTCCGCTCCTCTGTCTCCTTCCTTCCCCTCTCTCCCGCGATCCCTCATCGCCGCCGTCTCCCTGATTTATTTCGGCCAGCACACTTGGTCTCCGCCGCCGTGACCTAGCGCCACCTCTTCTCCTCTCTGTCCGCTACCACGCCCCCCTCCTCGATCTGCTTTTCTTCCCGTGTGGCTCCCGTGGAGATCCTCAAACCCTAACCCTAGGGTTAGGTACTCAGGGGTGCTCCTCCACCTCTCCGGTGGTCGTGGCTCCTTGACGTGACTCCTGGGGCTCCAGGAGTTGATGTGCTGCCGCTGCTGCTCCGATGGCTTCATTTCCGGGGACGTTGCCGCCAGGACGGCCTGCTGGGCAACCGTGGCTTCCGCCGTGCTCCTCTCTCCATCCGGATGTGGTCACCACGATGGTGACCACCTGTAAGTTGCTCTCTCCTTTCTCTCTGCCCTCCAACCTCTCTCTCTCTCTCTCACGGATTCTTCCGTTTCCCCTAGCTCTGGAGTCTAGCCATCGAGCTAGCTCATGTTGCGCCTCCCTGTGATGCTTTCTGCCCTAGTACTGGATTGGTAGCATTGGATGGTTACCAATTGCTTTACTTGATGTGTGAGGCATGAAATCCATGCTATGATCTGTGATGGATGGGGGATTTTTTATTGTGCCCTAAATTATCTCTCTGTTGCTATGTGCTGTGAGATGATTCTGGTGATAGATATGTTGCTGTTAGTGGAAAATCATTTTGGGATTACTCCCAGTATTGCTTCTAGGTACTGACACCCTTAGGGTTTAATCCCTGTGATGGATTCTTATTACTGGTTATTGGATAACAATTCCTATTACTAAGTATATAATTCTTGGTGATCAAGGGGTGTGCTAAATGGCTAAGAGGTGTTACTCTGAATTTTATTCAGAGAATATGCCCTTAATAATTGTTTCCAACTTATTGCTTTTATGTCATGAGTCCTTGGTTCTGGGGTATCAGATCCTTGGATCTGGTGCCCAGCAACCAGGTGTGTGTGTGACATAACACAGTGCTCCTGGCTATTGATTTGTCTCAAAATCCCTTTGCTAAAGACCATTATATTTTGATTCTTTGTATCAAATGATAAGAACAGATTTACACTTGGTTTCTTAGCCAGCCAATGATGCAAAGGCTGAGGCACTTGTTATTTTATAAGAACAGATGCTATTGTGGCTTTCTTTAATTCTCAGTGATGATCTATCATAGCAACTCTATGCATATCGGAGAGAACCCCCTCCCCTCTCACCCCTCTCTTCTCATCTAGAGCTGCAACCTTAATATCCAGTGACCTAGGCTTATTAACCTACTGCTGGAGTGAGGCTTTGTCTTCTGGAATAGGATGAAACCTGCATCTGGTGGATAGCCTCCTCCTCCTAGCTGCTTGACCTGCCTCCTAATATCTAGTGGTGATTCGGATGTGTTCTTGAGTTGTTCTGGTTGCTTTGTAAAGAAGCTTTGGTGCTGGAAAAATGTCTGGTGCAATTTCCATGTGTGAGAAGAAGGTAGTGCGGCTGGGATATGTGCAAGTGCTAGGAATAGTGGCTGGTACTGCTATGCCCTGTTTTTATAGTGCTCTTGTACTGTTTTGCTGTTGTTGTATGCTTGACAGCACACTACATGCATGTGTTGTGTGAGCAGCTTGCGAGTGGCCCTTTTGTAGTGCAGGTTGACAACTTGGCCTTTGGTTCCCTCATGAGCAAGCTACGGCTGCTCCTGTTCCTTGTCATGTTTGACTCCATTATTGGTACTGCCAGGCCCTTGTTCATTTCCCCTACTGCAAGACTCGGCAGAGATGGATAATTATGTATGCTTGGCTTTATTTTTGACTTGCCAAGTGGCATTTGTCACAAGATGGACTTGTGGGCTGTATTGTTGTATGGGCTTGCTCAATAATGTGGCTTGAGATTAAATTCATGTGAATGTATACTTTGTTTATTTTCTTCCCTGGTAATTAATACCATTGGAGAAATATTTAATGTGGGCTTTCTCTTATTAGGAACTATGCTAGATTAGAGGGATTGCCTAGTTGCTTAAGATGGTACAATTGGATCAGTTGCCTCTAGTCCCTTCTCTTGTATGGATCCTCACTTACTCTTGTCCCTTTGTTGCCTCAGTTGAATAACGCCTCGTTGATGCCCTTGTCGCCTAAATGATCCAATGATCACATGTCCCTAGAATTGCCTAAAGATCATGGTTAATCCCTCTAGTCGATAGTTAGGATGTTAGGACAAGTTCCTAATGCCCTATAGTGTAGTTCCAATATCAATTGCCTCACCCCTGTGGTGAAGGCAAACATGTTAATTATAACCCTTCCTTTGTCTTTGTTTTGTATGTTGCAGGAAATGAAGAATAGAAAGATTGGAAAGATCAAGATCGAGAAGATGATGATCAACTAAAATGAAGATCCAGATCATCTTAGTTTAGGAATTTCTTTTTATTCCATTGTAATCTTCTTTAATTTCTTATCTTGAGACATGTACATATTCCATAAACTTGTAATATTTCAATTTCAAATTCCAAGTTTGTATTTGGACACATTTGAATTTGTTGTAGCTAAACATACTTGGGACATATAGTTGTATGGATTTATGATGGAGACTTGTATAACCCAAAGTGATGAGATATGAAATACGAGGTGATAATCTTATGGCTTATTATTGCTCCTAGTTGCATAAGGTTATATGAGATGACATTTGATATGTAGAATGGTGACATGATGCCTATGTATTCCTATGTGATCATGTATGTTTTGAAGACATGATAAATTGTGCATCCTTTGAATTATATATACTTGTCGATTTTATAGAATTGTGCTCAAAATGTAAAGAATGAGAATAGGTCATGTCAAAAATTTAAATATGTTGAGTTTTCATTATATGCCACTCAATTGTTGCATGCATACGAAAGCACTTTGTTAACAAGGTGGCCAGCCTTATTACCAAACCACTTCTGCATAACATACAACATTTGAACTTCACATAATTTTGTTACTAGAGAAGTTGATAAATCATGCATAATACTTCTATGCAAATTTGGGAAAATCCATCTCGAACTCTTGTTGCATTCTCTTGCTTGCTCTCTTGTGCAGGACTGAAGATTTCGAAGATATTGGTGATCAAGGTAAGATGATGATTGGATACTCCTTTTGAGGGATGATAATATCTTATTCTTGAACTGTGATCAAAGTGTTGATGATTCACTGAGGTCATAGCCAAGTTTTGATTGACTCGACAAATGATTCCATTGACTAACTAGTTGTGTTAAAGATTATATCGAAGTTGGACACACTCTCGTAGATGACCTAGCTCTAATTCATCAATCAGAGAGAAACCTCGATACCTTTGCATTGCTTAACTTTCGCGCCAAAATTTCCCGTATTTTTAGGTGCATGCTATGCAAATGCACATATTATATTTAGATCCTTATAACTTCCCAAACCCTGGGATGTTACAGTGTCTCCCACTTAACAAGAACTTCGTCCCGAAGTTCAACCTCTCTCACGTGAAAGTAGGTAGAGAGAAAGTCTGTAGACCGTTGCTTCTTCGCAGCTATGTCCTTGTGTTGACCTTGTCATGTGTAGCCTCTTGTCTTGATTGTTCACCTTCCACTATCTTGCATGTGGATCTAATACTATACCTGTCATTATGACAACTCTGTTTGTTACTATACCTTCCTAATGGTCTCACGAAGAACACGTGGTATTTCCACCATATAGTGGATACCAGGTTTCGTTCTTCGATGACTAGATATGGTTTTCTATCTCTCAGAATTTTCCGAAGAACATTTGGTACATCCACCAGGTGATGAATAACCAATAAGATTCTTCCAGTACACTGGATACCTTCTATGGTTAGATTTCCATTTGGTTAAATCTAGTGGTCTCAAGAAAAAGATTTCTCAACTAAACTTGTGCAACATAGTGTACATTGATTTAGACTCATCTATTCGGTGAAAATATCTTCGAGTTTCCTCGAGTTTTAACTTTTTCCTATACGTGACTATAACCTATTCCACTAGTTACTTCCTATGGTCTTTCTATACCCTTGGGTTTCAACTTCTACAGAACAACTCTATAAGTTTACTTTTCGAACTTCTACATATTTCTTTCTAGGATATAACTACTCATGTGATTTTCTTCCCATCACTGTAGTATATCTCCATGTGTTGATGAAGTATGTCACCAACTCCAAGCAAAATGTGGAATGTGGTCCATTCTCATCAGTTTCTTCATTTTCATCTTCCTTCTTGACTTTCTGGTCTTCTAGAGCTTTGGTGGTTACTTTCATCAGCTGATATTTCAGACCGCTCTCATACTAATCCTATACCCTCTAGACCAGTAACATCAAGATAGAACTCAATGTTTGCACATGCATTTGCACATCAAGTTCAATCTTCATATACAGATCTAGTCAATCAAAGATCCAAATAAGAAGCAATAAATCCCAAATGCAGTTATCACTCATGCATCAAAAGCCTGTGAAATAAAAGTACTTAGAGTAAAACATCTCAAGTACCAAGGCTCTTAAATGCTATACACTACAAGTAGGAATATATTACCTTGCAATCCTAGTCTACACAACCACTCTTTGACTTGATCATTACTCCAATTGCATGCCTTTCTGTAATGGAATAAACCAAGGAAAAATGATCCTATAGTAGTTGTTATCTAACTTGGTTCCACATAGGACTAAGTACCATGTAAACTGAAGTACTTCATCTTGATTACGATAAACTTCTCATGGCATCTGTTGATCCTGCATGCTGTTGATCACACCTTAGGAGTAGTAATGTGGCTTCCATCAATGCTTAAGCCTTCTCCTATTTCTATACTATACTGTAGTGATTCACCTCTAGACTTGATAACTAAGGATATGGTATATACCCCGTAGTTACCATGGTCTAATGTCTCTTTATGATTCTCAAACATCTCTTCTTTACGAGTATTATACGTACTCTACACCATGTTGTACTCCATCCTATTCACCCATAGAATGGGGTAATCGTCACTTTGACTTAATCATCTCTGACTATGTCAGAACTCTGTTTTTCTAGATAACACTGGTACATGATAGACTTTTAACTATTCATACCTAGGTATAAAGGAAATAGACAAGTAGATTTACTCAAGTTGAGTAAGAAAATTCTATACAAGTATGATTGCATCATTCTCAAGTGGATGATCATCATAGTTGTAGGAAATGTGGTTTAGATAAGATGACTTCCTATAGTCTTTACCAACCTACAGATCTCTTAAAAGGTTTTAAACCTAAGGTCGCTTCGCTCTGATACCATCTGTGGTGACCCGGCACACCACTGCATGTGTACTGCGCAAGTCGGTGACATAATACTCTCAGAAGGACTTATCCGTGAATATTACATCTCTCAGAGTGGTACAACAGAAACACAGCGGGTCCAGGAAAAACTATAGGATACAAACTTTATTACAAAATCTTGAGAATCTCCTTGATGAATCAAGAAGTTCTCATACAAATGAAACATCAGAAGAAGCAATTCGAAGATCCAAGCTGGAGAAGAACTCTAGCTCAGAACTAATCCACTACGGCTGATGTCAGCCCTAAACTATGGCTTGTAACTGCTAAGCCCAAGAATGGTCTCTACCTACACCTTGATAGCTTCTCCTCCATCAGCGTTCTTGATGATGATGCTTTACTGGCTAAGTAGTATAAGACTCCACCTAGCTTCCTTAGACAGCGATGGCTTCTCGATGACGACTTCAATAGGGCTTCAACTCTAAGCAAGGGGTCAAACGGGATAGAATGAGTAACGAGCGTTACTCAGCAAGTTCATGATATATAGTGGGTGGTTGATGCACTAACTACAGCTTAAGACTCGAAAGAGTCATAAGCTAATGCAAGATTTTGTAAAACTTTCTTCAAGAGGTTGCTTTTACTTCTGAAAACTATGCCCGCCAGACCATCACAGGACTAGAACTTCATGGAGTTGCCTTTCCTGTAGCGTTCGCAGTTCCTTCCCGGAACAGGGGGTAACATGCCACATCCTTTTACACTCTGCAGAGGTGCGTTACTTTACCCATGGACGACCAAGACCATGTTGCACAACCAGGCGATCGTTCCTGTCCACACCCACTTAGGTGTGGGGCCCGGTTGTTGGTCCAAGCCAAACCGTGCTTCTCCGCACAACGCATGCCCACCCATTTCTGCCAGCAGGTTGAACACCTGATTCCACCCCTCACGATGGAGATCTACGCGCCCCTGGCAGACACTCATAGACCCCAGAGCCTGTGGGACGTAAGGGCTCCCACCCATGTGCATGTAGTCCCGCAAGACCTACAGCGTACGTCTCTGGCAGTCCGTTGACATGCGAACGAGAAAAGTATCACGGCTGACTTACTCCCCCCATAGAAGATCCATGGTCAACGCGATATCTACGGCGCACCGAGTTCTGACGGCATTTGTTGTTAATTCCTAGGTAATACTTTCCCATGCAGATGGAACCTTCCTTTGACCTATTCATCTTACCATGGTTCCATCCGCCCACCAAACAGAACACTACCACTCGGGTAGTCATTCAATTAGTCATATTATTATAAAAATAGGACCATGCATTCTTTTTGGAGTAGGTGGTAATACGGTAGGGTTTTTCAAATAGTTTGTTAGGAAGTACTGCAAAGGATATGAGCAAGTGATGAACTTGCCTGATGTTGAAATAACAATAATAATCCTGGTCTTCGGGTTCGAGGGTTGCGTAGAGAAATCCAAACATCTGAAAGATAGCAAAGTAGTCCCGGTAAGGACTACAGAAACACTGGCAGCATGATACATGCATAATAATGAGATGCAATCGTGAAATACCCTGGAAAATACCCCAGCTTATAAGTGTAAACTGTGTTTAATATGATAACTTAATCTTATGATTTTTAGGTGAATTGTTTCATTACTTGTGGTGATGTGGTTATTACTTCTTTTAGACTTACATGTGTTTCAATTTTATTTAGCAAACAATTGTTATCTTGTTTAGGTAAAAGTGTTTATTACTTGATTAAATAACAAGACAACAACACATGGAAGATAATTATTGGATAGTTAACAGACATATTTTATTTTATGTTTGAAAGTGTGGAGCTAATGTCAATGAGTTTAGTTGATTCATTAGTTACTTAGGGTTCTAACTCATATTTTTAGTTGGAAACATTGCAAAATGTTATGCACTAAGGAATTGAGTAATGTTCACTTTTATGCAGGTAATAAGAGGATAAAATAATAAGGATAATGTTTTAAGGAAAACAGACATAATTTGTTATGATTTGGAAAAATTGTTCCTGTGGAAGTATTACTTAAGTAAGATGGAATTTCTTGCAATCCCCATTTAAATCACATGCTAAGGTTTTAAGTTTAACCAGTGATTATATTCTATTAAGTAAGAATTGCTTTTATGAATTAAATTCGTTTGAAGATATTAATTGCAATCCTAAAATAAATAAATGAGGTCATATTCATTTCTTTAGATAAGGTTTTAAACATCAAAAAGAATAATTAAATGATGTGCTTAAGTGCTAGAATAAGGGCACTTTAAATGATTAAGATTTAATTATTAGGTACTAAATTGATTTGAATAATTTTGGATTTAAAGGCTTAAAGAACATATTATTTTCCATTCCTTATTAATTTGATTTGTTTTAATTATCTTATTTTTCTTTCATAAATCAGGGAATGAGAAATTAATAACAATCAACCATTTAAAGTTATATACGTTGATATTTATAAATAAAGAATTAAGGATAGCATTCTTCTCAATTATTTAGTATTTTTATTTTGTTATCAAAATTTATTTTAAATTCATAAGTTTAAAGTAAAGCAAGTATTATATATAATTGGATTTAAGCTGTTAGAGTAGTAGAGTTTTTATATTAGTGGATTATTTAAGATTTTATTTAATTCTAATTTCTCTAATTTCTTTATGATTTTTTTACTAATGTACTTTTATTTCTGTTATTTTTCTTTAATGGAATTGGTCAAAAGACCATTTAGCCCCTAGGCTGACTGGTGGGCCTACCCCCCAGTGGGTTGGGTCTAACCCACTCGGGTGAACCCGAGCAGGCGGCCATCCCCCACACGCCTCCGCCTCCGCTCCTCTGTCTCCTTCCTTCCCCTCTCTCCCGCAATCCCTCATCGCCGCCGTCTCCCTGATTTATTCCGGCCAGCACACTTGGTCTCCGCCGCCGTGACCTAGCGCCACCTCTTCTCCTCTCTCTCCGCTACCACGCCCCCCTCCTCGATCTGCTTTTCTTCCCGTGTGGCTCCCGTGGAGATCCTCAAACCCTAACCCTAGGGTTAGGTACTCGGGGTGCTCCTCCACCTCTCCGGTGGTCGTGACTCCTGGGGCTCCAGGAGTTGATGTGCTGCTGCTGCTGCTCCGATGGCTTCGTTTCCGGGGACGTTGCCGCTGGGACGGCCTGCTGGGCAACCGTGGCTTCCGCCGTGCTCCTCTCTCCATCCGGATGTGGTCACCACGATGGTGACCACCTGTAAGTTGCTCTCTCCTTTCTCTCTGCCCTCCAACCTCTCTCTCTCTCACGGATTCTTCCATTTCCCCTAGCTCTGGAGTCTATCCATCGAGCTAGCTCATGTTGCGCCTCCCTGTGATGCTTTCTGCCCTAGTACTGGATTGGTAGCATTGGATGGTTACCAATTGCTTTACTTGATGTGTGAGGCATGAAATCCATGCTATGATCTGTGATGGATGGGGGATTTTTTATTGTGCCCTAAATTATCTCTCTGTTGCTATGTGCTGTGAGATGATTTTGGTGATAGATATGTTGCTGTTAGTGGAAAATCATTTTGGGATTACTCCCAGTATTGCTTCTAGGTACTGACACCCTTAGGGTTTAATCCCTGTGATGGATTCTTATTACTGGTTATTGGATAACAATTCCTATTACTAAGTATATAATTCTTGGTGCTCAAGGGGTGTGCTAAATGGCTAAGAGGTGTTACTCTGAATTTTATTCAGAGAATATGCCCTTAATAATTGTTTCCAACTTATTGCTTTTATGTCATGAGTCCTTGGTTCTGGGGTATCAGATCCTTGGATCTGGTGCCCAGCAACCAGGTGTGTGTGTGACATAACACAGTGCTCCTGGCTATTGATTTGTCTCAAAATCCCTTTGCTAAAGACCATTATATTTTGATTCTTTGTATCAAATGATAAGAACAGATTTACACTTGGTTTCTTAGCCAGCCAATGATGCAAAGGCTGAGGCACTTGTTATTTTATAAGAACAGATGCTATTGTGGCTTTCTTTAATTCTCAGTGATGATCTATCATAGCAACTCTATGCATATCTGAGAGAACCCCCTCCCCTCTCACTCCTCTCTTCTCATCTAGAGCTGCAACCTTAATATCCAGTGAACTAGGCTTATTAACCTGCTGCTGGAGTGAGGCTTTGTCTTCTGGAATAGGATGAAACCTGCATCTTGTGGATAGCCTCCTCCTCCTAGCTGCTTGACCTGCCTCCTAATATCTAGTGGTGATTCGGATGTGTTCTTGAGTTGTTCTGGCTGCTTTGTAAAGAAGCTTTGGTGCTGGAAAAATGTCTGGTGCAATTTCCATGTGTGAGAAGAAGGTAGTGCGGCTGGGATATGTGCAAGTGCTAGGAATAGTGGCTGGTACTGCTATGCCCTGTTTTTATAGTGCTCTTGTACTGTTTTGCTGTTGTTGTATGCTTGACAGCACACTACATGCATGTGTTGTGTGAGCAGCTTGCGAGTGGCCCTTTTGTAGTGCAGGTTGACAACTTGGCCTTTGGTTCCCTCATGAGCAAGCTACGGCTGCTCCTGTTCCTTGTCATGTTTGACTCCATTATTGGTACTGCCAGGCCCTTGTTCATTTCCCCTACTGCAAGACTCGGCAGATATGGATAATTATGTATGCTTGGCTTTATTTTTGACTTGCCAAGTGGCATTTGTCACAAGATGGACTTGTGGGCTGTATTGTTGTATGGGCTTGCTTAATAATGTGGCTTGAGATTAAATTCATGTGAATGTATACTTTGTTTATTTTCTTCCCTGGTAATTAATACCATTGGAGAAATATTTAATGTGGGCTTTCTCTTATTAGGAACTATGCTAGATTAGAGGGATTGCCTAGTTGCTTAAGATGGTACAATTGGATCAGTTGCCTCTAGTCCCTTCTCTTGTATGGATCCTCACTTACTCTTGTCCCTTTGTTGCCTCAGTTGAATAACGCCTCGTTGATGCCCTTGTCGCCTAAATGATCCAATGATCACATGTCCCTAGAATTGCCTAAAGATCATGGTTAATCCCTCTAGTCGATAGTTAGGATGTTAGGACAAGTTCCTAATGCCCTATAGTGTAGTTCCAATATCAATTGCCTCACCCCTGTGGTGAAGGCAAACATGTTAATCATAACCCTTCCTTTGTCTTTGTTTTGTATGTTGCAGGAAATGAAGAATAGAAAGATTGGAAAGATCAAGATCGAGAAGATGATGATCAACTAATATGAAGATCCAGATCATCTTAGTTTAGGAATTTCTTTTTATTCCATTGTAATCTTCTTTAATTTCTTATCTTGAGACATGTACATATTCCATAAACTTGTAATATTTCAATTTCAAATTCCAAGTTTGTATTTGGACACATTTGAATTTGTTGTAGCTAAACATACTTGGGACATATAGTTGTATGGATTTATGATGGAGACTTGTATAACCCAAAGTGATGAGATATGAATATACGAGGTGATAATCTTATGGCTTATTATTGCTCCTAGTTGCATAAGGTTATATGAGATGACATTTGATATGTAGAATGGTGACATGATGCCTATGTATTCCTATGTGATCATGTATGTTTTGAAGACATGATAAATTGTGCATCCTTTGAATTATATATACTTGTCGATTTTATAGAATTGTGCTCAAAATGTAAAGAATGAGAATAGGTCATGTCAAAAATTTAAATATGTTGAGTTTTCATTATATGCCACTCAATTGTTGCATGCATACGAAAGCACTTTGTTAACAAGGTGGCCAGCCTTATTACCAAACCACTTCTGCATAACATACAACATTTGAACTTCACATAATTTTGTTACTAGAGAAGTTGATAAATCATGCATAATACTTCTATGCAAATTTGGGAAAATCCATCTCGAACTCTTGTTGCATTCTCTTGCTTGCTCTCTTGTGCAGGACTGAAGATTTCGAAGATATAGGTGATCAAGGTAAGATGATGATTGGATACTCCTTTTGAGGGATGATAATATCTTATTCTTGAACTGTGATCAAAGTGTTGATGATTCACTGAGGTCATAGCCAAGTTTTGATTGACTCGACAAATGATTCCATTGACTAACTAGTTGTGTTAAAGATTATATCGAAGTTGGACACACTCTCGTAGATGACCTAGCTCTAATTCATCAATCAGAGAGAAACCTCGATACCTTTGCATTGCTTAACTTTCGCGCCAAAATTTCCCGTATTTTTAGGTGCATGCTATGCAAATGCACATATTATATTTAGATCCTTATAACTTCCCAAACCCTGGGATGTTACACTGCGGTAGAGGATGCAGTCATTAATGCAGACATGTATCTTCTCCACTTCTAACCCTAGGGGGCAGACAACCTACTTTGCTTGGTATGTATTATCGGGCAATTCATTCTGTCTTGGAAGTTGCTTCTTTATTATTTGCAGCAACTTTTTAAATCCGCTATCAGTCACACCATTCTCTTCCTTCCATTGCAGTAATTCTAGTGCTACCCATCTTTTTCTGGCCATCTTCGCAATTTGGATACAATAATGTTTTGTGATCCTTTAACATCTGGTCGAACGTCACCCTAACCTTTTCAATTTCGCATTCCGCATTCGCATCCGTAATGGCCTGGCCAAGGTCATCGATGGGTGATGCGCTTGATACACACATTCGTTGGGAGACCCCAAGAGGAAGGTATGAAGAGCACAATAGCAAGTTTCCCTCAGAAAGAAACCAAGGTTGAATCGACCAGTAGGACGAAGGAGTAACTTCAGAAGGTGAAGCAGCTGAGATGGCAGGGCGCACTACCGGTTTAGAAACAATGTGGAACCTGCACAATACAATAAAATCACTTTGCCCCAACGAAGCAGTGATGTTGTCAATCTCACTGGTTTTGCTGAACACAAAGAGGTTAAACGTATGGTGTGGAAAACAGTAGGAACAATATGAGAGGATAAGAGGATTTTGTATTTATTAATTTGGGGCTGGGCACCCCACTGCCAGTCTTCTATCATTGGATAAGAGGATAAAGCCACTAGTCCAGGGTGTGAAATCCAGTCAACAAGTGAGATAAACATTCTCTGTTTATGTCCTCATGAGCAAAAACAGGAACACAAAGCAGGAATAATTTTGAAGGTTTTAAAGGTAACACATGAGCAATTTACTTGGAGTGGAAATTAAATACCACATGTAGGTAGGTATGATGGACGAAATGGGAAAACTTTGTTTTTAGGGAGTTGGATGCACGAGTAGAATTCCATACTCGTGCAGGTGGAGGCTAGCAAAAGACTGGGAGCGACAAATCAAGAGAGCATAAGAGCCATAATCATGCATAGCGACATAAACATCATTAATCAAAGCATAAGTGGTACCACAAATTCTAAAACTAAATGATCATAGAGGATATTAGTGACCGTTTCATAGTCATAAAAATGGTGTGAGCATGCGCCAAGTCAACCAAATAAAACATTCATAGGAGAATACCGCAAATATATGCTTCAATATGACAAGAACAACTCATGATTCTTTCAATGGCACATCAAAAAATCTCAGCTATTTGAGGCTAATCATGCTACTCAATAACCATAAGGCTTTAAAAATAAAATAACATCTAGCATGATATGAAAAATTTCTAGCCACAGTCTATACAAACTTCTACTTGCATCGTTGAAAATTCTACTCCAAGTAGAAGTTTCTTTTCCCAACAAGCACCATGCAAAATATGTTTTAACAAAAATTCTCTACATGCTACAACAATCAAACATGAGAGTAATCACATAACACTACTAAAACTAACATCTATGAATAATAGATGCAATGAAAACAAGAGCTAAAGAGGATTTTTTGCAATAACTAGAAGAAAAAACTAAGAATACTAGCATAGCAAATATTCAAATAAAAAAGGGGAGCATGTGTTTATCCCAAACAAGGATGCTAGGTAAAATGATATTATTGCACCAAGGAAAACAAAAGAAAACCAAACAGACGCTCCAACTAAACTTCATATGATGTGACCGAATAAAAATATAGTTTCACGAGAAGTGATCTGATAGATAGTTGATGAAGAAGGGGATGCCTTGGGCATACCCAAGCTTAGATGATTGAGTCTTCTAAAAATATGCTTCGATGAACCACGGGGGCATCCCCAAGCTTTGACCTTCCACTCTTATTGACCACATATATCACCTCTTCTCTTGACACTTGAAAACTTCCTTCACACCATACTCAAACAGTAATTCGCATTAGAGGGTTAGTGAAACAAATAAAAATCTATTGGTTCTGTATGGAACAAGGGAAATTGATACTTTTAAACATTAGATACAGCCACTTATGTTTCGTGAATCAAAGAAATCCACTTGACATCGCAAAAGAGCAAATGCAAGAAAAATGGCAGAATCTGTCAAAACTAGAACAGTCTGTAAAGACAAATTTTTTCGAGGCACTTACGTTGCTAAGATCGAAAAACTTTAAGAATAAAAAAAGTTGCGGAATTAGCTGAAGAATAAGAAAAAAAAATTCAGATCATTCTGATCTTCCAGGATTTTATACGATTGTTTATGATGGACAGCAGAAATCTGTTTCCACCGCAGAAATCCGAAAACCAACTCCAACGCTCGTCAGAAACCTTACTTGGCACTACTAAAACATGAAAATAAATATACAAAGGAGTTTCTACAGAAGTATACAACCCCTTGACTCAAAGAAAACAGAGAAAAACAAAGCAAAAATAAAACCACGGGTTATCTCCCAAGAAGTGCTTTTCTTTAACGCCTTTTAGCTAGGCCCAGAAAAGTGGAATCAAATATTTTCAAGTGAAGAAGCATCCAAATCAATAATTTCCTCCAAAACCCCAATTGTAGAAATGGGTACCTTAGTAACCTCTGAAGATGACTCAGCATGCAAATCACTTTTAGTTCCACTAATTTTTTTATTAATTTTAAGTACATTAGGGGATTTTGGTTTAGGTACCTTGGGGACATACTTAAATTTTTTTCTCTTTCCCCACAAAAGGTTTCTCCCTTTTAAACTTAAGAGCAGAAAAGGTTGAGCTTAAAGTTTCCATAGCCTCCTCTAAATTACCAATCCTCATATTTTGATTGTCATGGATATTGCTAGCTTCTAAAACAATGATTTTCTTGTTGATACTTACTATTGATTCATTAACTTTGCTAGCATTATCAAAGAAATTTCGGCAAATTTTCCTCCATGGAGTTTAGCTTTTTAATAACATCATCTAAAGTGACCTCAGTTTTAACATTATTGGTAGGTGGTGTTCAAACTAAACTTTCAATCAAATCACAGGCTTCCAAAGCAAGTGTTCCCAGAAAATTACCGCATGTAAGAGTGTCTAGAAGATACCTATAACAGCTAGTAATACCAACATAAAAATTCCTAAGATGGATTAACGTAGAATATTTCTTAGTGCATCTATAGTGAGAATCACTTATCCTATACCAAGCATCTTTCAAACTTTCTCCACCTTTTTTCTTAAAGGAACATACTTCAACTTCAAGAATACTCATTTTAGCAAGATTAAAAACATGAATAAAACTACAGCTAGAATAAGAACTATTTTTTGTGTGTTTTTGATAAAGAGAAGCAAACAATACAAAATTAAATTAAATAATCAAAACAAAAACAAAGTAAAGAGATTGGAAGTGAGGGACTCCCCTTGCATAAATTATCTTCCTCCCGGGCAACGACGCCAGGAAAATATCTTGATGCGCGTGATACACACGTTCGTTGGGAGACCCCAAGAGGAAGGTATGAAGAGCACAGTAGCAAGTTTCCCTCAGAAAGAAACCAAGGTTGAATCGACCAGTCGGAGGAAGCAGTAACTTCAGAAGGTCAAGCAGCTGAGATGGCAGGGCGCACTACCGGTTCCGAAACAATGTGAACCTGTACAACACAATCAAATCACTTTGCCCCAACGAAGCAGTGAGGTTGTGAATCTCACCGGTTTTGCTGAACATAGTAGAAACAGTATGAGAGCAGTATGAAAGCAGTAGGTGTTTATCAGTATGAGGAAAAAGGACCGGGGTCCACATTTCACTAGTGGTGTCTCTCCGTGACAGATAAATAACATGTGTGGTGAAAAAATTATAGCTGGGCAATTGACAGAAATGAAGGCTGGACCGTAGTGCATATGCAAGACATAAAGATTACTATCTGATTCATGCGGGCATTACAACAAGATACATAGACCGTTATCCAACTACATCTATGATTAATAATCCACCCTCCGAATATCATCCAAACAAACGTTGGGTATTAAGTTGCAAGCAACAGATAATCGCAGTAAGCAAAGTGTGTAATGTAAACAATAACATCATCCTTAGACAAAGCATTGTTGTTTTCTCCCTAATGGAAACATCACATCCTCCATCCGTCACGTTTTTGTCACTCGAGCATAGATGCAAAGGAGGCATGAACCCACTATCGAGCATTAATACTCCCTCTTGGAGTTACTAGCGTCTACTTGGCCAGAGCATCTAGTAATAACGGAGAGCATGCAAGATCATAAATAACATAAGCATGAAGATAACATGATAGATTCGACATAGCATTCAACATTCATCAGATCCCACCAAACACAACATGTAGCATTACATAAAGATGATCTTGATGATGATAGGCAGCTCACAAGATCTAAACATGAGGTACAAATTGGAGAGAACAACCATCTAGCTACTGTTATAAACTACAGCAAAGAAAACTAAACAAACTGAAAGCAAAAATAAAAGACACTCCAAGTAAAGCACATAAGATGTGACCGAATAAAAATATAGTTTCACTAGAAGTGACCTGATAAATTGTTGATGAAGAAGGGGATGCCTTGGGCATCCCCAAGCTTAGGTGCTTGAGTCTTCTTTGAATTTGCTGGGATGTACCACCGGGGCATCCCCAAGCTAAGGCTCTTCACTCTTCTTGATCATGTCATATCATCATCTTCTCTTGACCCTTGAAAAATTCCATCACACCAAACTTCTCACAATCTTCATTAGCAACGTCAGTGCAATAAAAATAATAAATTCACATGGTTCAGTTTCAACACAAGCCTAACACTCATAAACACATTAGCTACTGTCACAACTTCTTTTAAAACTCTTTTTCTCAAAAGAACACCAAAAGAAAGAGATTAAGATGCAAATGCAATTATTGGCAGAAATCTATCAAAACAGGACAGAAGGTAAAGATCATTTTTTTCGAAAATTCTCTGTTTCTCAAATAAAAAAGTGGTCAACTAAGAAAAATTGCGTATATAGCCCAGGATTACGCACAAAAAAACTCAGGTCATTTTGAATTTTCTGTGAGTTTATACGAATTTAACAGTGGACAACACAAATCTGTTTCCTGCGCAGAAATCCGAAATATAGTCTCAACTTTCAACTAGAGGATTTACTTGGCTCAACTAATACATGAAAATAAAGATACAAAGGAGTTGCTACAGAATTATACAACCCCTTGACTCAAAAAAAAACAGAAGAAAACATTGCAAAAATAAAATCATGGGTTATCTCCCAAGAAGTGCTTTTCTTTAACTCCTTTCAGCTAGGCCCGATAATATTCCCAAAGTGTTGCTATTAAACCAAATCAATTCTTTTTGAATTACAGAAAGGTTGCTTAAGTTTCCAACTTATAAATGAAAGGTAAGAACCAAAAAGAATCGAAGTAAAATGCAAAGAGGACATGATACGTCCATTTTACATCACTATTTTATATCATAATTTTCTGTTATTCATCGATATATTTCATGTTATGATGCATCCCTTATGTTATTTTATCTTATTTTGCATGTTTCATAATTTTTGGAGAATGAACACCGGGACCAGAAATCTGATGGAAAACGCACCGTCGAGATACCATTTTTTAGAAGATCAGAAGAAGAAGGGGGACATCCGGGGTGTCTTAGAAATTCTGAGGAGGAGTCCAGCCAGAAGAGGAGCCAGAGGGGGCCACGAGGGGCCCACACCATGAGGTGGCGGGCCCTGCTAGCCGCGCCACCAGGTGGTATGGCCACCCTGGCCCACCCCTGGTGGATATTTTTGGCATACTTGTCCCCGAGGGAACCCTGAGCCTCATACCATCGTCGAAGAATTATTCCGCCCCTTCGGGGCGGAAAACACCCGAGAAAGAAAAGCTCTCTGGCAGGGAGAAATCTGCCGGGGAAATTGCTCTCCGGAGAGGGGAAATCACCGCCATCGTCACCGTCATCACTCCGGGCATCATCAAGATCGTCATCATCATCACCATCACCATCATCATCCATCGTCATCCCGCTGTAACCATTAGGGGCCTCTATCGTTGTTTTACATTAGATCTCTCTCCCGGTGTGGATTACTGATGGCTAGGTTGAGACTCCAAGTGCAGAGTGTGTACTAGTGGCAAGCCTTCTTCCCCACGAGGGTGACTCGAGGGTTTATATCAAACTCTTGGGGAGCCAGTATTTCAGCAGTTGTCTTCCAAGCTTCCTCCAGGATCCTGCAAACAAGTAGAGAATTTTGTGCCCTCAACCTCACCAAGTGGTTGTCAAGCACAAGGTGTGAGACTTCTAAATTGCAATGCAAAACTGAAAGTAAATGTGCAATAATTAAATCTACTACTAAATGCAAATGAGAAAATAAATATGCAATGGATTGTTTTTGTATTTTTGTGATGCAAGTGGTGATGGAGATAATGTAAATTCGAATTGGAGATGCAAGTAAAGAAAATTGCAGCAAACTAACTAGAGTGTTTTCTTATATTTAAAATAGGACCGGGGTTCATGGTTTCACACTTGCATTCTCTCAAATAAAGTAGTAGACGGTGGACATAAAGAATTACATGTGAGATTACAATAACATGTTTAACATTGAGTACTTTCATATGGGCATCATGTCCTAGCATAGAGATCTCTACGGTCATATTGATCCCTCTTATACTCCACCAAGATGCGAAATAAATCATCACACCTCGATAATTAAGGAAAAACCAGAGTATAGCTTTAAGCAATGTGACATGAAGTTGAAGTAAGAACTTGCTAGATCTAGTCATGGAGATTGATTAGTGTCACTTCAAATCCCCGGTAACAAGGTACTCCTTTTTATCCCTAGTGAGGTAACTAAGAAAGGTTTAACAAAACCTAAGTGGATCGCTGAACTTCTGTCACTTTCACAGCACTAGCCACCACCCCCCCCACCGTTACTCCAACTAATGCACCCATCACCCCACGCACGCTCTCAAGAACTAGATTGATAAAAGCTAGCAAATAAGAACGGGGTACATAAGATACATCTACTCAAATAACTCAAGAGAAACAATTGCAATCTCAGATTCAATAACTCATAGAAAAGATCCACCACATAGGAATTACAATGGTGCCCGTAATCATGTGAGGCAGCTCATACGGATCTAATTAGTGAAGCACATAGAGAGAGGGATACAAGTGCTACTTCCACAAACCCATAGCCCTGGGGTGGACTACTCCCTCTTCATGGAGATGTCGATCGAGATGACGTTGGAGGGGTAGGAGATCACACCGGCGGCTCCCCGCCGGAGTTTTTCCCCTCCAATCTGGAACTCCAGGTCTCTGTTTTGGTGTTTCGGTGTTTCGGCGGCGCTCCCCTCCGTAAGGGTACGGGGGACCCTTTTTATAGTCGTTTTTAGGTCAAGACGAAGTCGGTAAGTCGAAGATGAAAGGAATTGGGGCCACAGGGGCCAAAAGGGGGACTCTCACGCGGCCAAGGAATCTGGCCGCATGGAGGGTCCTCTTTTGGGCCTCCTTTCCCAATTCTCGTGGATCATTCGCCCGCAAGTCTTCTCCTTCCAAGAAAATGACCCCTGCAGATTTTCTGGTGATTTCGCGGAAGTTTGCCCCCTGAAACGTCAAAAATATAGAAAATGGGGTTTCTGACAGGCAGGGTTAATTTCATAAAAGTTGGGGGACTTTGTAATTTAACCCCAAAATACTATAAAACATTGAATTATACCCTTATATGATGCAATATGTAATAGAAAACCATGTGAAAATATGCAAAATTCATCTATGCATTTTACATGCATCAACATCCCCAAGCTTAACCCATGCTCGTCCTCGAGTATGAAGGTGATAAAACTAAGATGGGTTTTGGATACTGAAACAATCATGGGACATCAAGGAGGATTATTCATGCTACATATAATCAAATGATTAATACTAGAAATGAGTAGCAATATACAATTCATGTTGTAAGAAATATCAAATATGCAAGCAAAGATGCTTCATGAAAGTTCACAAAGTGTATAATGAAATAAAAGCACTATGGACCAAATGCATACACAAAATGAAAAATAAAATCCTATATTGGTGAAAGAATAGCATAATGGAGAATAGAAAATATAGTGGTCACTTTGGAGAAAATTGAGTAGAGGTAAAACATGATCAAGTCTTATTTAGCCTCTAAATTATTCAACTAAAATTACTAATTGAAATGTGGTATCCATTGATCTAGGACTCTCATTGCCTATTTATCACTAGCATCTTAAAATTGTGAGTAATGAAGTAATGAGAATGACAAGGTGGTTGAAAGCCTCATGCCCCGTGAGTGTGAAAACCTACTCCATGATTACTCAACTTAAGATTCCTAATAAGCTTTGTACAATCATAATAAGTATTAATGACATCATAGAGAACCGCAAAGAGGTACCTCTTTCCCCATGACATGGAAACAAGCCCATGTTACAATGACAAGATGAACAAACGGAGTAGACTCATCATCCTTTTTATTTTCATTCACTATTATGCATAGCTTCTTATTTTATTATAGGATGTGTTGTAGAGTCACTCAAGCTGTAAGTAAATTTCCACCATGATAATGTAACATCCCAATTTTGCTAATTTAGGGTGTGTGGTGTTGTGTCATCTCATACATGCATGGAAAGAAAAATTTAAACCATGTTTGAACCAATTTAAAACATGAATATAAATGGTTTGAGAAAACCCCACAAATAGTACTTAATTTGGTTTCAAAAAATTTGTATTGAAAAATATTTCAAATACACCAAAGAAACACATGGTTTTGTTGGAAAATTTATAAGCTTTACAAAAGTTATTTTCGCCAAATTTTATCCTTTCAAAAGGCCCGGAAAACATGGTTTTTGTTGCAGTTTTAAGGACAGAAGCGCTGTTTTGCAGTTTCCAAAACTTTCCAGGGGGTTTTCTGACAACTGGTCTTCTTCAACCTTGGACAGTAGGATGCACCTGCGTGTCCTCCTCCCCGACGTCGGTTGCCACCTCCTACTCCTTCTCCCGACGCAGATAGACGTGAGGAGGCGTCCAAGACGAGCTCAACCTCACAGAACCCTCCTCTCCCTCGAGCTCCCTTTTCCTCTCTGCCACGAACGAACGGAACCCTAACCTACTGTTGCCTCCGGCCGCCGCACGAATCGCCGTCGACTCCATTAGCCCCACAGAAAACCGAGCCCACCTTTGGCATCCTCATCCTTCCCTCTACCTCCTCCCCAAGTGAATCGGGCCGGGAAGCCCTGAGTCGCCGCCGCCGTGCGCCTCTTCCCGAGCTCCGGCCGCCGATGGTCGAGCTCGATGCGGCCGCCTCCGACCGCCCCTGCCCCTTCTGATCCCTCCACGAGCTTACTAGCGCCATGGTGAGCTCCCCGGTCCCCTCCAATTGCTCCCTCGCCCTCTGGTTCCTCTTCCCGTCGAGATCCGCCGCCCGCCGCCATGCCAATAGTCGCCGCCGGCCATTCCGGCGACCATTTGGTCACCGGTTGGTACCCCGCGGATCCCCTCGACCTCCTCTCTGTCATGGTATGATTCGTTTCATCCAATTTGCAGCCGGTTCGTCAATTTTGAGTTCATCTATGAAGAAAAGAGAGGATTCGTCCTGAGTGATGTCACGGTGACCTAATAATGATATCATAACCTCTCTGTTTAATAATTCCAGAAAATGGTTTATTTTGTAAATTAAATAACTATTCAAATGTTACTCAGAAAAATAAAGTAAAAGTATGGTTTTGTTCAGAAAATTATTATCTACCCAAATATGTCATTTTCAATTATGAGAAGGTTGATTTTTGAACATTATTTAATGTTGTTAATTCATTTAAAAATAGAAAAATAAGTTTTTATTCAATAAAATTAGAAAAATAAAAGTTATACACCAAATTGCTCAAAATGGCAAATACAATCTAGTTATGGTGTTTTCAAACCCATTTGAGCACTTTAAATTGTACACACTTTCTTAATCGTCCGAATTGCCCCTCCGGGGTCTATTTCGGGATAATTTCAGTAAAAATGCATAACTGACATACGAACCCTAGCAACCCAACGAACATGTTTAGGGCTTTATTTCAGTGCATTAACTTGCTCATGCATACATATTGTGCATTGCATCGATGCCATGTTTGATTGTTATTCTTATTTCCGGTGTTGTTTCCCCCTCGGTAGATAGTGACTCCGAAGAGAAGGCCAGCAATCCAATGGTGAATACTTGATCTTAACCGACAAGTCAAGCACTTATTCCTGAAGTCTATATCTGGTTTTCTTATAAACAAGGCAAGCATAACCTCTTATCTGCTCATATATGGTTTTCGAAGTGTTTTGGAATCTCGTATATTGCATGCGGTTCAAAGTATTTGTGGTCTTAGATATAGTTCTCCTATACTTGCTGCATCGCCTAAATATCCTGATCCACTGCTCCTAGCAGTTATAGGTTTGTTTGTGCGCGCCTCGTTAAAGCCTGTGAGTCTTGCTTAGCCATGCCTAGTTGTGATCTGATCCATCCGGTTGATGAATCTGGTCAATGCGTGAATCTACTTTGTCAGGTTATTATGGTTTGAATTATCTTTGATAAACTTGACTAATAAAGGCATGGATGTGAGGCCACAATGGGTTGTGGCGTTTTATCCTGTTCATGCCCCTAGGAGCGAGTTCTCGCCTTCGAAGCCAAGACTGAGCGTGCAACCACACGCGGGGCCTAACAGACCGCGCTCGACCAACTAACTTGTTTGGCCACATCCATGAGTCACGTAGTTTGATCTTTCCATCTGCGTGTGAGTCAGAAAACGATTTGGAGAAAACTTAGGGCGTGACCGGGACAAGTGATGTATGTACACGGATCTTGATCCCGACCTGGTGTTAAGTTTCTAGAGTCGTGTGTGTTCCATATTCCGTTATCTCTTAAACTCGGAGATTTCCTTTCCATCATAATCTCTCAAAGTTGTATGGGTTCCACATTCCTACATGATGAGGGGACGATAACCCGGTATGCCAAATTCCAAGGAGTAACCCGGCCCAAAGGACGCTGTGCAGGATCCGGCTAAGGATAAGGAAATTAGTGAAGGCCCCAGCTTGTAAGCCCAGTAACCCGGGTTGTGGGTTATGGTAAAAGGAAAGTTAGGGTTTGTGCGCCGTGTCCGGGTAGGATCCAGGGTGCGCCTTGGAGAATAAGCCAGGGGGTACGGGTGCTTTATAAACCGACTCCCAGGTCTAGTTTAGGCAGAGATCTAAGAACCCTAGCAACATCGTGTGATATCGAGCATCAAGTGTAATCCCAGAGTTGAGTTATTGTATCAAGATCGGAGACTCGGCGACTTTGATTGCCGGCTACCAGATCGAATTGCACCATGTTTTCCTCTGAGCTAAACCCTCTCCCAAATACCTGTGTCGTCTTGCCCCAAGATCAGTTACCCCCGGTAACATCTGCCGTGATTATCCCACGACAGTTGGCGCCCACCGTGGGGCCTGCGTCCAAAGGTGTTTACATCACGGGAGAAGCTCGGAAGGGCATGGAGAATCTTGTCATCGGCGAAATCTACATCGACCACGAAGGAGAAAAGGTGGTGGACGATTCCGGCTGGGGGCCGGAGTCGGATCACCTCGAAACCGGATCCGTCGTGACAATCGGCCGGATCAGCGTCTTCATCGGTATGGTATGTGCTTCCAATTCGGTCCCTGACAACGTTGGATCTGATTCTATGCCAGGAAAAGCCACGTCTATCCGATCAGATGATGAAGAATCGACTGGAACGACATATCCGGCAGAAGAACCCATCGCGGAGTGGGAACAGCCGGAGGAGCCGGCATGGACCCCACGCGACCGGGCCCAAGGAGAAGATGATACCGGGTCTATCCTGGATCTACTGGAAAACCGGTATGAGGAGAACGGTGAGGAAGAACAGCATGAACTCATACCGGATATCGTGCGCCGAGTTGCAGTCTATGCGGCCCCCGCGGCCAACCAAGGAAATGCAACCGCGGCATCACTCGGGGCGGCTCAGGCAGTGGCCCAGCAACAGGGCGCGGCTAACGGAGACCGGGTCTTGACCCGGGTTGATGGAGAGTCGGCGTCAGTAACCAGCAGAGCAGCGGATGAGGAGTTGCATGCAAACACGTTCGGATTCTTAGAAAACCGGACACCAGGGGCGGGTCCTTCGAACCCCGCGCACCCGGCCCTATCGATAACAATCTTATTCTTAGACCCCACGGTTCTCGCGACGGTAATCACTCCGGAAAATGCAGCGGAACGGTCTGGGGATCTGTGATGAGGCGCGTTCGTGCGCTGGTACAGCAAAGATGGCAAGGTAGAGGCCGAAAAGCAAGGGATGGCCACACGTACGGCGTGAGCTAGATGCGTTGGAAACCCGGCTCAGGAGAGGAAACGTCCAGACTACATTCAAAGGTCAACCACACCAGATTACCAGCTATGGGCGGGGTTATCAATCCGGCTATTTATTTGTTACACCTCAGGACCAACCCGATACCAGTGGTGAACCAGGGGAACCGCACCCCAACAGGTGACAGCAGCGCCACATACGGCGAATGAACGGACCGGGTTACCCCCACCACAAACTAGAGTCACAACCGGCAACGATCTACTGCCGCCGCCACCATCACGATTCCGCACACCAGCCGGCCACTACAACAATCCTATGGACAACGTATATGCGGCGACACTCGCATTGAATCAAATACCTGTGGGAGAGTCGCCCCATGCAGAGAAGACTCGGCAAGCCATCGAGCTGTTGCACACTGCGGTGGCACAGCAAGCCAATTACCCGGATCACAGAAGCGGTATGCACGGGACGCCGTACGTCAGTCAGCAGCAAGGGAATATCCAAACAAGTTCAGCGCGGCGGAGGGAAGAGCAGCAACAAATGCCGCCTCCTCCCCGCGCTCAGGCAGCATCAGCAGCACAGGCCGTCGTGGACAGTTCTAGGGCTCGGAGGGCCGCGGCCGGGTCTGCAGCGCATGGACTTCCTGCAGCACCGCGCCCAGCCGCGCCCCCCGCGGCATCACACGTTTCCAGACCAAGGCCGGCTTCAACCGTTCTTGCGGGACCCAAGTGTCTCTCGGACAATATTAGAGCCGAACCTTACCCGGAAAAATTCAAAGAGCCAGGGAAAGTAGTGAATTATGAGCCAACTATGGATCCCGAAACATGGCTAAGCAGTTACGAGATGGCAATGTCAATTCGCAATGCATCCGAAAACCTCCAAGCCAAGTTCATGTATCTGATGATGTCGGAAGGAGCAGCAAAATTGTGGTTCACCAATCTGCCAGAGGGATCGATCAAGTCTTGGGAGGAATTGAAGACCGCGTTTGTCAAACACTTTCACGGGACCTGCAGGAAGTTATTCACTATTGATGATCTAGAGCGATGCGTCCAGAAGAAGGGAGAATCGGCGCGCAGTTGGGTGCGCCGGGTTATGGAGATACTTCACTCATCCACGGATATCCAGCCCAAGGATGCACTACAGGCCATGGCAAAAACATGCAAGTATATACCTTTAGTGCAAAAGTTAACTCGCATGAAGTCCAGTCGAAATGCGTCGGAAGTCACAATGGGAGAATTGATGGATGCGTGCAACAAACACGCTGCGACAGATACTACAGAAGAAGAAGCTGATGACAAGAAGGCAAAAGCAAACACAAGCAGTAATGGAAGAACCGGCAACGGGTCAGCATCAGGTAACAATGGAAATAGCCAGAACAAGCGCCCTTTTGAAGGAGGTTCCGAGTTTGTCGCCAACACAGAAGCCGGGTCTTCGAGGCCAAGAGCAGAAGGAAATTTCAACGGAGGTAACCACAATGGAGGAAATTATCAAGGTCCACCAAGGCCGGGTAACAATTGGGACATATTCAGGATGGCATGTCCGAAGCACAGCAGGAATGGCAGGCCAGCTAACCACTCCCTAGAACAGTGCGCCGATTTACAAAGATGGAAAAATGAGGAAGTGCACAGAGCTATGCGAGGTGCAGGACGGGGAGGAGGACCGGGTCCAGGGGCAAACCCGGGCAATGGCCCACCCCCGGCCGGTAACCCGGCGGCTGGAAATCAAAGTAATAACCAAGGGGGGGCAGGAGGTTTCCAGGCTAACCCTAAACAATTGGGTCAATATCATGTGCATACCACCGGAGGCTCTAACAAGGACAAAAAGATATTGAAGCAAGCGGTCAACTCAGTTTCGTTAGCCGTCCCGAGATACTTGAGATGGTCAGAACAGGAGGTAACATGGAGCAGAAGGGATCACCCGGAAAGAGTGGAACACCCAGGAGTCTTGGCACTAGTAGTTGCACCGCAAGTCAACGGGTACGAACTAAAAAAGGTTTTAATGGATGGTGGAAGCAGCATCAATATACTGTATTGGGAAACCTTCCTACGCATGGATCTCAAGGAATCTCAACTGCAAAAAAGCTCAACAGTTTTTCATGGGATAGTACCGGGTCATTCAGCATGCCCCGAGGGAAAAATCGCATTGGAGGTAGCTTTTGGAGAGTCAAAGGATAACTATCGAATTGAGTGGCTCACCTTTGAGGTAGTGAAATTGCGCAGCCCCTATCACGCGCTATTTGGAAGGCCGGCTTATGCCAAATTCATGGCTAGGCCGTGTTACGTATATCTACAGCTAAAAATCCCGGGTCCCAAGAAGACTATTACCATACATGGAAATCGAGACATAGCAGCTGAATGCGACGAAGGAGATGCAGCAATGGCCGAGCATGCCTGTAGAAAAGAAGAACTCAAGCATTACCGGTCTCAAGCAGACCCGGAGGATAGAGCCACATCAAAAAGGCCGAGTACTGAAGGTGAAAGAACAAAATCTAAGGTAATGCAAGATGCTAAAATGGTGGCCTTAATCGAGGATGATTCCCCCAAGCGGCCCGCTGTAAAGGAAGAAGCTACACGGCCGCTTACAACCAGCCAGGTCATTGGAACACCCCACCCGGGTTGGCTAGCAAACCCGGTACTCATCAGGAAAAGGTCCAACATATGGAGAATGTGCATTGGTCAAGCCAGACCGGGACCAGTGCTTATGAAGAACTAAACAATGTAACGGGCAGCAGGTTTCAGACGCGCTCTTTTCCTACCCAGGGTACCTAAGGGGACTGGAAGGTTTTTAATGAGGCGGCCTGCTGATCCAAAAATTTCTAGTATCAATAAAGAGATGGTTATCAAGTCATATATCATTACATCCTGATTACAAGTAAGTAGTATCCACGCGACATCAGTAATTCAGTATCATTAAAGGCATCAAGTGCATGTAGGTCTTGGGGGTTGGTTGCTCAAGTGACCAACCACTAACCCGAAAGACCCGGCCTTGATGCCTATAAGTTATAAGGGCCGATTATTCGCAAACGAGTACGGCTGCAATCTTATAACTGGACAAAGGAGCCAAATTTTCTTGACTTTTCTTACTTAAGCTCGATGTGACTCGCACTAAAGTGGCATGATTCGTTCGCTTACGATTACAATCAGCCATGAAGCCCAATGGGACTTCCCTGACACTGTTCTCGTATGGATGTAACAACATGGTATCCACGCGAAAGCCGGCTTACAGTACAAGATAGTCAAAAGGGTCATCTAAACCACAAGTTTATGCAGAGTACAAGGCTAAAAGCCGGAAACTCAACAATTATCAAGCATAACTTCAGTATTTACACGGAATGGCTTTAGGCTCGCGACTCGGTAAAAAATAATTTGTTCTCTGAGAAAGGCCACACCCCCATGACTCGGACTTTGGGTCATGGGGACTGGGGGACTTCGAAGCAGAAACAAACTACTTGGCTATCGCAGTTCGAAAAACCCCACCATCCGAGTCTTGGGGACTTAAAGAAAAAGTCCACGTATCAAAGCCCCCGGTACTCGGAAAACCGAGTCTTCCGAAGGGAGCCAAAATAGAGAATTGGGTATCGAGAAAAATTCAAAGAATAAGCAAGCAATACGGTTATCAAAAGACCAGAAAAGCCGCAAAGTACATCACGGGCTAAAAAGTGCGTTACAAGGTACGACATCAGTATCAGGGGTGCACAGGCGCACCATCAAAAGCATAACAGTGTGATTACAAAGCATTACAAGGTATTATGACAATACGGTCCTATTCGGCCTCCTGAGTACGGCCTTCCGGGTCTGAGTCTTGGGTTTGCTGCTTAGCCTTCCTGGCACCCTTACCCGGACTCATTGCATCAGGGCGGACTGGTGGAAGGACGGCTGGTGTAGAGGCAGACGGGCCCGATTTTAACTCGGCCTCCCTCTTCGCAGTCGCTTCCCTTTTCCTGGCCAAGCTAGAAACCCACTTCTCCAAGATATCAAGAGGAGGGGGCGCATCCTCCGTAATAACTTTGCCATCAGCGTCATATGCACTCATAATCGTATTTAGATCCAAGCTATCGGCCAAGGCGGTAGCTGAGGGGCGCATTGCGGCTTGTATGGCTTTGAAATCCTTGGGTGTAAATTTAGAACCGTCAGCCTTGAATTTGGGAAACCCGGATGTTACCTTTGCCGGGTCAAGCTTTGGAAAGAAAGCCTTGGCCAGAGTAAAAGCCCGGGTCATTCCAATTCGGCATGATGAGCGTTTCCAGATCTCAATCCACCCAGGCACAGTAGAGCAGGCTTGAACGAGATTCTCTTCACCCGGATATACTTCCGTGGGCCACTTCACAGCATCCAATATGAATTTTGTGCCGGCAAAGAAAGTCCGGAGTACAGTCTTGAGGGTTTTAGCCTTGGTAATGGCATTTTCCTCTGGGGCCGCAAGGTTGGCGCCTGCAGTCGTAGCAAACGAAAGAGCGTATCAGTAATCCCGAGTCTGTTATAATAAATTGAAGACATTAAGCCAATCAGCAGCAGAAAACTTACTGAGCAAGATCTGATAAGTATCGGAAACCTGGTCCGATAGTTTCTTCAGTTCGGTCTGAGCGGCATTGCACTTCTTCTTGTATTTGGACACATCTTTCTTCAAGGTTTTCATGTCATCCTCAAGGATTTCCCTTCGTTTCATCTCGGCAAGAAGAAGTTGCTCGGTCCTCAGTAAAGTTTCATCAGACCGGGTTATCTGTGCCTGTAAGTAGCAAGGAATGCAAGTATTAGTTGAATTGTATGGAAAGCCGAATGTGGTGTAAAGTACCAAGCATCACTTTTGCAAGTCATACTTGGGACTTGGGGACTAGGTATGCAATATGGGATACAAAGTGTCCTTACCTGATGCTCTGCAGCCATGCGCTCCAAGATCTGGCTCTCTGAAGCCTTCATAGTAAGGAGACTGTTCATCAACTGATCAAAAGTATCTTTACTCGTATCAGAAGACCCGGGGCCTTGGAAATTCCGGGAAGGAGCTTTCTTCTTAGTAGGAGGCGGAACCCGGGTCATCCGTGTGTCGGAATCCGACGCTCCTTCTTCTTCACCCAAGACGGTGGTTTTGTTCTTCTTGCTTGCATGGGAAGCGATTGGATACTCGGCTCCTTGCGTGTCCGGGTTTGGCGGCGACGGTTGTTTTTCAGCGCTGGACGCGGCTGTAGCCTTATTAGCCGGGCTCCCCTTACCCGGGTCCTCGGTCTCCGCTTCCTCTTGATCGCTGACAACGACCGTGGCCCTATAAGGTGTTGTCAGTCAATAGTTAAATGCACAGTCAAGAAAGGGTGATGAAATATGGCGGAACATCAGGAAAGGGATCTTACCCGGTATTCACCGCAAAGTCACAAGGGAATCCATCGCTGGACTCGGGAGAAGCTGGAAATTATCAAGTTAAATGTCATGTGGGAATGGTTTAAAGGGAATGCCTTGACCCAGAAAAGATAGGGTAATTACCAGCCCGCCGTGGGGGGGTCGATGTAATACCCGGGTTAAGGGCTTCATCACCCGGGTGGTTTCGAGTTGACCTACGCTTAGGCACGGGCGACTCCTTCAAGAGCGGCCAGTGGGATAATGTCAAGTTAGCTCAAGTATATCATTAAAGTAATGCGAGTTGAATGCGAGAGGAAGATATGAAACCTTGGAGGTGGCCTCTTGGGTCTTTCTTTTGGATCCGACCTTGATTGTCGGCTCCAGTTCTTCCTCGTCGCTGGCAGATTCCACCTTGCCATCGGAGTTTTCTTCCTCGTCATCTTCTTGTTCTGGATATCATCAAAGTTATGGTTAGAAAGGAAGGGGCTATGGTGAGTTCAAGGGAACCAAATAAAATTCGGAGAGTACCTTCTTCCGAGTTAACCGTATCTTGCTCCTCTGGACTTTCGGAGCTAGGGGAGGCATTAGTTTTCCAAAAATCATCATCAGCCTGAAAAGTGTTGACATAAGGGTTATTAACCGCGTAGAGTGGAAAGAGTAAAAGTAAAGGCATCAAAGTCGGATTTTTACCTTGGGGGCTGGATTCTCAAGTGTGAAGGGCTCTAACCCGGATATGTTCCGGATTACATCGAGCTTTTCCGTCAAGAAACCCTTGATGGTTTTATGAGTGTCGCCAGCTGCGAAGATGTTGTCGGAGTATCGGAGCGGATCAAAAGGTTCCCCTGAATACTCACACATCAACTTCGTGCGGATGGAATTGGGCTGAATCCTGAAATCAACCCAAGTCTTCACCAGGTTGAGCCCGATGAGGCCTTGGGCTGTAAGAGTGGCAATTTTGGCTAGAAGAGGTTGAATTGCCTCCCTGTCCGGGTCAGGGGCGAAGGCACTAAACTTATCGGAAATATCAAGAAGACCCTCCGAGTAACCCTGCAGTTTCTTTTGACCGGGTGGGGAAGTGTCCTGGCAGTAAAAGTACGAGAGCTGCCAATGCTTGACATGGGAATTGAGGGTGAGGGGTGGCATCAGAGAGTTTTTGCGGCGTTGGATTGAAACCCCGCCGCAAGTGAGAAGCGCCCCATCACCGCTTTCGCGGCATGGTTTGCATTGAAAAAGCTCAATAAAAAGAGCTAGACTTGGCGGAGTGCACAAGTAAGATTCGGAAAGGACAATGAAATGGGAAATATTTAGCACAGAATTGGGTCCGATATCAAAGACACGAAGGCCGTAGTGGCTAAGGATGTCACGGAAAAAGGGGTGACCCGGTGGTCGAAAACCCCGGGTCACATGTTCCACGAAACAGATTACCTCATCTTTTGTAGGGGTGGGCCGGGTCTCCTTACCCGGCACCCTCCATTGGATATTTTCCTGAGGAGGAAGAATTCCCAGTTCCACCAGCTCCTCCAATTTGGCCTTTGTGACCATAGACCGTGCCCAGTTGGCAGAAATGGTGTTGGTGGCCTTAGCCTTGGTTGGAGTTTTCCCCTGTTTCTTGGGAGCCATGTGGTGGACCTGCAAAGTACAAGGTAAGAAGAAAATTAAGGCATGGAAGTTGCGAACCGGCCAAGTATAAGCCGTGTAATATTGAGACATGAAAAATTGCGAGTGATCCGGGTGTTAGTTCGCAGAGCAAAGTTTGAAATTACCCGGGTATCAGGCATTATGGCGAAAATTATGGGATCTAAATACCGAAGAAGTTTTTTGAAGACAGTAGACGGCTTCCTGGGCACTCAACGTGATTAAAAGAAACTAGAAAGGAAAGGTCCAGCCGGGTGATTAATGCAAAGGCGGAAATTTCGGGTAGTTCGAGCCTAGATTGGAAGCTCTATTTTCGAATTTGTGGTGGGAATAACGATTGCGGGCAGTAGGAGAGTGTATTGGAGTATGCGCTTTATTCATTGTGCATGCTAGGAGAGAATATGGGCAATCTAATTCGGCATAGCCGAGAAATCCGTGTCGGGCAGATTTGGATCTAGTTTAAGATGAAATTCAAAAATTGCAAGGGAAAATTAATGGGCGCAAAAGGCTTACCGGAGGAGATCTGAGTGAAGCCTTGCGGAGGCAAATGGCGCAGCCCTGGTGTCCCTTCGCGGTTCTTGATGGGCCGGATGGAGATTCGCCGGCGGGTCTCGGCGGCGGCGCGGGGCGAGCAGTGGCGGAGCGTAGCCTCCGTCCGATGGGCTCCGGTGACGCGCGCGGGATTTCCGTGGTGGCGCTCAGCGGGAGTGAGCTCTGAGGGAGAGAGGAAGCAGAGTGGGGGGAAATGAGCCGTTAGGATTTAGGTTACCCCCCAGGGAGCTTATTTATAGGGTGAGTGGATAAGCCCGGTTCACTGAACGGGAGCCGGGAGTTACGGAAATAAACGGCTGTTAATTTGAGTTTTGGTGAGATATGCGCCAAATATTGTGCAAGGCCTCTGGGTAAAAGGAAGAAGGAAATTAACCCCGCGATTTCAGGGTCGATTATCGGGTGCGAATTTTTGACATTTTGGGATTTTATCTGGGAAAGTAAGTTGGGTAATTGGGAAAGAGCCGGATTACTATATGGCCACCATGGAGTAAGGCCTAGCTGAATATCAAACATCTTAACCCGGTCTCTATATGCCCGTACGTTTAATATCTTTGCAGGGAATAGCAAGCGCTTCAAGGAGGATCCATGAAGCCCAGGCTATTCTGGGGACTACTGATGAGGGGACGATAACCCGGTATGCCAAATTCCAAGGAGTAACCCGGCCCAAAGGACGTTGTGCAGGATCCGGCTAAGGATAAGGAAATTAGTGAAGGCCCCAGCTTGTAAGCCCAGTAACCCGAGTTGTGGGTTATGGTAAAAGGAAAGTTAGGGTTTGTGCGCCGTGTCCGGGTAGGATCCAGGGTGCGCCTTGGAGAATAAGCCAGGGGGTACGGGTGCTTTATAAACCGACTCCCAGGTCTAGTTTAGGCAGAGATCTAAGAACCCTAGCAACATCGTGTGATATCGAGCATCAAGTGTAATCCCAGAGTTGAGTTATTGTATCAAGATCGGAGACTCGGCGACTTTGATTGCCGGCTACCAGATCGAATTGCACCATGTTTTCCTCTGAGCTAAACCCTCTCCCAAATACCTGTGTCGTCTTGCCCCAAGATCAGTTACCCCCGGTAACATCTGCCGTGATTATCCCACGACACTACATGTTTCAAAGTTCTAAATCCTGAACCTCGAGATCTGCTTTCCATCTCGAATGTATCCGTTATCCTCTGCTCAAGTTCTTCCGGAGTTATGTTGTCTTTTGAAAAATACTCCGTGATTGCTATTCGTAGTGTCCTTCAAGGCACTAAGATAGTTGTTACTCCTTCCTCTAGGTTTTTAACCCTTGGACTTGAACCGAAGGTCCTAGAATGTGCTGAGTTGCGGTGGGTTGAATCATGTGGTTTTATAACCATGTGATGCTCACTCTATCAGTACAGGATGCTGACCTTTAACCCAAGTTCCTTTTTGTTGACCCTGAGGAACATCTTCTACCTCAGGATGGCTAGGTAATCTCAGCTCCAGTAGCCATAGGTTTTCTCTAGGAATCAAAAGGGATCACAACAAGAGTGTTCTTTACGATTCCCATATCCTTGGTCTTGACTCTGCTATACCTCTCGTCTTAGCATGGGTTATACAAATGAGTATGACCTTGTGCATCCAACGTGATCTCGGGATTTTCCAAGAGCACACTCCTATTCTTTACTTTCCTCCAAACCTCATCTACTGTTTGGAATACAAGTTGCATATGTGTGTTGGATTCTTGCAATGCATTTGCTCTTGTTTTCCGTCAAAACATTCCACCTTGGAACGATAGGAGAAAACAAACTCCAGTACCTCGTTCATATCTAGGACCAGGTCAAAGTATTGTAATTCGCAGATTAAAGAAGTTCCATTAGCTTCTATTTTGTTCTACCTTCGAGTATCACACTCTTCTATATCAAGAGGTCGTGCTGAGTTTCATTGCCTTATTGATGAAGTGATTCTCTTACACGTCTTCACTCTCCCTTCCTCCAAGCTGAAATGCTCGAGAATGATGAGCCTGTGCTTTGACATGTGTATTAGATATCCTTAGCAACCTTTTTGCTTTGAAAATCTAAGAAACATATGTATCCTTCTTAGCACTACTGATCAACTGGTCTTTAGTTAAAGTTGGTTGTGTTACCAAATCCGTTCATTCCGGTGCACGTTCTTGGTCAGAGAGTTAGGTTCATGCCGAAGCTCTCATGTTCATACCGGTTGCTTTGAAAAGCAAGATCCCTTTCACAGTCCGAGACATAACGGTAGGTTGTGATATTCTGGTTGTCTTTCTAGAAGTATCACCAGGTTGTTACTTGACCGTGATGTCTAAACAAGGGGTATTTGAACTACTCCTTTCTCCAAGAAATATGTTGGATACCCTAAACTAATTGGTTGATCTTAACCACTAACTTGGAGAGTTGAAAGACAAGAGCTCTTCTTGACTTGTTCCTTTGCAACGGGATGTCTAGTTTTCCTCGTGTTCAAGAAGGATAGTATCCCCTTAATGGCCATGCTATCATCCTACCTTGATTTGATATGGGCTATCATCAGATCAAGCCCAGATTCAAGGACTATATGGATGGTGTTTCTACTCATGGTGTTCCACCTAAGTACACCTTGATGTCCTTTAGTCTGACCAATCTTTTGCCTTGTTCATATACCATATGAATCACTCTTCTTGGAGTATCGTGATAAGGTGTTGTCGAGCCCATCGATGACATTCCTATTTTCTCCAAGTTGCAGGAGGTTCATTTTGAACAAATGGCAACAATGTTGGAAACTTCCGAGAACCATCTTTGTGTCATCACGAAGTTGTGTTCTCGATGTTCGAAGTGACTTACTCCGGTTCATGTGCTTATGCTGAAAGTTGTCGCCATGGATCCGAGTAAAGTTTTCTTGTTTCTTTGGGTTTAATTCCAAGTAGGTCATGCATGTGTGGACCACCCTTGAGATGGTAAGTTGTTACCTCGATTCCTTGAAGAAGTTTGCATCCCCACCCAACCAGTGACTGGTCATTCGTGAAAGAGAAGAAGTTTAAGAACTTCGTTATCTTCGCAATCATCTTCCCAACAAGGACTCTGATGTGCTACATTGCAAGTAAGCCATGTAGGTTCAACCGTCTTTCGCAAGTTGCTAATACATGAGTTCTGCAATCTCACTCATCTTCTTGAGTGTGACATTGTAGTCCATATCTTGAGAATCTAGTGAAGGTATCTCGTTAGTACCCGGTGCAACCTCTTTGATCAAACATAACAAGTCTGAGTTATCAACCCACTAACCAGAGCTGAATCTCAAGCAGCAACGATGGTTGGTGTTTCCTAAAGGGTATTGACTTAGGTCCTTTCAAAATTCCGGCATGGTTGATGTTGTGGTTGACACAAATAACCGGAAGGCCTAACTCTATATCTCTTTGAATCCGTAAAAACAAGCACTCTCCATGAGAATTCTTGTGGCTCATTCCAAACAAGTTTTCCTCACCGTTCTTCAAAACCGGAGTTCTACTTTCACTCGATGTCCTACAAAAGGCTTGTCATGAGCCTGATGTCGGTATCTAGAACATCAAGGATAACTTGGAAGTTGGATTTTCCAATGTCTTTCCATCAATCCTCCATACCTCTCTTCGAGTGGAAACAAGTTCATCATGAGAACCATCTCGTGATATTTTGTAACCGCCATTGATCAGCTCCCTTTTCAAGTGGTTTATACCTGAAGGTCTGTTCATCTCACACATTGTGTGAATTTGTCAGTTACTCCAGCCATGGGGTCTTAACTATGTGGTAGATGTATTGCTACGTCCAAACCACAATAGGAAAAAGATTCCCTATTTTCTTTCGGTGTTTCAATCCCCGTTGGTTAACCATCCCTATGGTGTGACCAAGAGTTCTTCCTTAATTACGGTGTTCCACCTCATCTTCGTTACTCGTTTTCTGTCATGAAGTAACATCATGACCTTTTACAAAGATCTCGACAAACTTTGACGGAATGGTTGAAAGTTCCGTTATCTTCTATGTCCACTCCGAAGAGTGAACATGATCCCGTATCAGACCTCTATCTTGGACACACGATTCCGTCGTATCTTTGTGTTCTCTCTCGTCTACGGATATTACTTTGTGATATCCCAGACCATCCTTCCCATCTTGGTATTCTAGTTCGAAGAAACCTTGATCTCATAAGTTGTCCAACTTTTCTTTCAAAAAGGATTTAAAGTCTGGTGCAAAGCTCATATTCCAAATCCTTTCAAGAACCATCGTCCAAAAACTTGAAACCTTCTCTTATTCTCTCCGTTATCTTGATGTGTTTCATGCCTGTTAACTCAAAAGTTCTTTCTGAACATTCCTGTCATGAGTTACCCATGAGATACTCGATCTTCGTAAAGATCAGTTCCTAAGAGTTCCCCTCTCACCTAAGCTGCAGTCGCTGGATATCTTCGCAAGTGCTACAGATCGACCTCGTCACGAAGAGAACCGTAAGGTTCGAGAAGATCGTCCAAAAACTGGTGTTCCTTCTTTCTTCTCCTTCGGGAATCTCGGGACAAGATTCTTGTAAGGGGGGTAGATTTGTAACATCCCAATTTTGCTAATTTAGGGTGTGTGGTGTTGTGTCATCTCATACATGCATGGAAATAAAAATTTAAACCATGTTTGAACCAATTTAAAACGTTAATTTAAATGGTTTGAGAAAATCCCACAAATAGTACTTAATTTGGTTTCCAAAATTTTGTATTGAAAAATATTTCAAATACACCAAAGAAACACATGGTTTTGTTGGAAAATTTATAAGCTTTACAAAAGTTATTTTTTCCAAATTTTATCCTTTCAAAAAGGCCCGGAAAACATGGTTTTTGTTGCAGTTTTAAGGACAGAAGGGCTGTTTTGCAGTTTCCAAAACTTTCCAGGGGGTTTTGTGACAATTGGTCTTCTTCAACCTTGGACAGTAGGATGCACCTGCGTGTCCTCCTCCACGACGTCGGTTTCCACCTCCTTCTCCTTCTCCCGACGCAGATAGACGTGAGGAGGCGTCCAAGACGAGCTCAACCTCACAGAACCCTCCTCTCCCTCGAGCTCCCTTTTCCTCTCTGCCACGAACGAACGGAACCCTAACCTACTGTTGCCTCCGGCCGCCGCACGAATCGCCGTCGACTCCATTAGCCCCACAGAAAACCGAGCCCACCTTTGGCATCCTCATCCTTCCCTCTACCTCCTTCCCAAGTGAATCGGGCCGGGAAGCCCTGAGTCGCCGCCGCCGTGCGCCTCTTCCCGAGCTCCGGCCGCCGGTGGTCGAGCTCAATGCGGCCGCCTCCGACCGTCCCTGCCCCTTCTGATCCCTCCACGAGCTTACTAGCGCCATGGTGAGCTCCCCGGTCCCCTCCAATCGCTCCCTCGCCCTCTGGTTCCTCTTCCCGTCGAGCTCCGCTGCCCGCCGCCGTGCCAATGGTCGTCGCCAGCCATTCCGGCGACCATTTGGTCACCGGTTGGTACCCCACGGATCCCCTCGACCTCCTCTCTGTCATGGTATGATTCGTTTCATCCAATTTGCAACCGGTTCGTCAATTTTGAGTTCATCTATGAAGAACAGAGAGGATTCGTCCTGAGTGATGTCACGGTGACCTCATAATGATGTCATAACCTCTTTGTTTAATAATTCCAGAAAATGGTTTATTTTGTAAATTAAATAACTATTCAAATGTTACTCAGAAAAATAAAATAAAAGTATGGTTTTGTTCAGAAAATTATTATCTAGCCAAATATGTCATTTTCAATTATGTTTGAGAAGGTTGATTTTTTAACATTATTTAATGTTGTTAATTCATTTAAAAATAGAAAAATAAGTTTTTATTCAATAAAATTAGAAAAATAAAAGTTATACACCAAATTGCTCAAAATGACAAATACAATCTAGTTATGGTGTTTTAAAACCCATTTGAGCACTTTAAATTGTACACACTTTCTTAATCGTCCGAATTGCCCCTCCGGGGTCTATTTCGGGATAATTTCAGTAAAAATGCATAACTGACATACGAACCCTAGCAACCCAACGAACATGTTTAGGGCTTTATTTCAGTGCATTAACTTGCTCATGCATACATATTGTGCATTGCATCGATGCCATGTTTGATTGTTATTTATCTTTTCGGTGTTGTTTCCCCCTCGGTAGAACGTGACTCCGAAGAGAAGGCCAACAATCCAATGGTGAATACTTGATCTTAACCGACAAGTCAAGCACTTATTCCTGAAGTCTATATCTGGTTTTCTTATAACCAAGGCAAGCATAACATCTTATCTGCTCATATATGGTTTTCGAAGTGTTTTGGAATCTCGTATATTGCATGCGGTTCAAAGTATTTGTGGTCTTAGATATAGTTCTCCTATACTTGCTGCATCGCCTAAATATCCTGATCCACTGCTCCTAGCAGCTATAGGTTTGTTTGTGCGCGCCTCGTTAAAGCCTGCGAGTCTTGCTTAGCCATGCCTAGTTGTGTTCTGATCCATCCGGTTGATGAATCTGGTCAATGCGTGAATCTACTTTGTCAGGTTATTATGGTTTGAATTATCTTTGATAAACTTGACTAATAAAGGCATGGAGGTGAGGCCACAATGGGTTGTGGCGTTTTGTCCTGTTCATGCCCCTAGGAGAGAGTTCTCGCCTTCGAAGCCAAGACTGAGCGTGCAACCACACGCGGGGCCTAACAGACCGCGCTCGACCAACTAACTTGTTTGGCCACGTCCATGAGTCACGTAGTTTGATCTTTCCATCTGCGTGTGAGTCAGAAAACGATTTGGAGAAAACTTAGGGCGTGACCGGGACAAGTGATGGACGTACACGGATCTTGATCCCGACTCACAGAACAGGTGCCGTCAGGAGGTGGCCAACTCCCTGTTGACGGGGTGGCCCTGTTTGGGTTGACTCATGGATAGGGTCGAGCAAGGTAAAGGTCGTGGCCAGCCACCCTCTGCCGCGCTCCATGGACGAGCGTACATGTGGCGTTAAGAGTCGGATGGTACGTGTGGGTAAAGTGTACCCCCTGCAGGGATAAATCTCCTCGAGAAGCCGTGTCCACGGTTACGGACGACTTGGCAACGGATTCTGTGATCATAGATAACTTAAACGGAATGGCTAAAACTTGTTAAACAATGAAGGGTGCCTCCCGGGAGATGCCGGGAGGGGTGATCCTTGTAGCATATGAGGTGCTGGGAAATGATGTTGGTGGATGAAAAGATGATGATTTCAGAAGTTGAGTAGTCTTCTCATCTGTTTTGAAAATACTCCTTTAGACGTGTTGTTCCTCCTCGATTTGTAAAACAATGATTGCTTTACACAAAACAGCCTTCATAAAACCCTTTCTGAAGATAGCAGATATATAATAGGTTAACTAAGTATTGTTGAGTACCTCCCGTACTCAGGTTTGCTTAATTTTGGTTCAGGTGGAGTTCCTCACTTCGGTGGTGTTTCAACGTGGACATCGACGAGTAGTTTGGGGTTCCCAGGTAGCAGCCTGGAATCTATGGGCTGGGACGTCGCCTTATGTTGCGGCCTCTTAGGCCTTTTTGGTTCTTGTTGATTAGCAACATAAATTGCCTTCCGTTGTGTGATGTAATGTTGGGTCGTGTGACCTCTGTTTGTAAAGCTATACTCTAGTAACACCTGTTTAATACAGCTTTCATGTCTAGAGTGCTGCTTTGATCGATTGTTGGTCTCGAGCTCGTTGTTATACAGTTTTGGCTATGCCTGCATAGTTGTCGCAGTCGAGGGGTTGTGGAGCCGATGATCCATGTCCGAGCCCGCCTGCCGAAGATATTCGTCCTGGGGCGAGGTAACCCCAGTAACCCTTGATTGTTGTTTCACTTTCTGGACACATAGCAGCTCTGTATAACTTTGGTCCCGTTCCTTCAGTTTCATCCGACTCGTGGACGTTTGGGTATACATATCTTGTTATGACTAGCCTTGACACAAGGAGTAGTAGACCGGGGATCCGGACTACGTGCCGATGAATCCGGTCTACCTGCCGTTGTTTGTTGTGGCCGGGGCTGGTAACCCTGAAGCCCTTGTGAGTCCACTGCTAGGAGCACATGACAGTTTGTATATCTCTGGGTCTGGGGTCCGACAGATAAAGCATGGCTTGGGTTAGCGGCCCAATGCGTTTCTCTAGTCATATAGATACTTACTCATCAAAACTTACTATTCCTCTATTTCATTTCGGCATGGCAGGAGTCCAAACACAAAAGTACATGATATCAACCAAATGTAAAAAATTTGTGCAATGTTGAAAGCTTTCCGGTGATACACGTTTATAGCTAGCTCCCAACCACACACTTGTGAAACGCAAAACTTGTGACTCCCATTATTGGGTCATGTTTATTAGATGCATAAAAAGTAAAGTGTGCCTTCAAAAGTTCGTGAGAGTCCTATCCCAAGTTTAACCCATGACAATTAATAATGTGAATATCTTAATTTTGGAACATAAATAACACAATAACATGGTGAACATACTCGGAATAGCAATGAAGCTAATGTGAAGATATGGTGGACTCACTGGAAATACTTGGCTAAGGAGTGTTGGAAACAAGTTTTTACTTGTTGGAATTTTAAAATTTTTGGGCTAGCAAGAGGGAGATAGTTGACCAGCTACTATGCATGCATATGTCCATAGAACTACTCATTTCTTGACAAACTAAATAAACCAGCAATTAACATCAAGGACATGAATAAGAGATAGGTCAAGACAACATTATTGCAAATTTCTACACATAAAAAGCCTATAAATCATGCAAACATATGTAGCTCTTCAAATCAACCATGGCATCCCTATTCCAAGTCATAATACTAGCATCCAATACATTCCAACCCCAAACTCCAGTAGCTCAATCTCATATAAAATGATGGTGGTGGTCTTATCAAAACAAATATAAAAACAAAAACTAGACGCTTCAATTCTCTATGATAAATGCTTTGCTTAGAAAAACAGAAAGTAGACGTGTGCTAACCAAAAGAGTGTAGATCCAGTGGGGTGTTCATCACATCCCGAAGCTTATGGCTTTCACCATTCTTGGATGTCTTGAGGCGCAGCTTGTAACACCTGGGGTGTTACCCTAGATAGGAAGTTGGTTGTTGCATTTCATCATATGCATCACATTGCATTGCACCATGTTTGCATCACATTGCATTGCACCATGTTTGCATCACAACTGAAAATTCAAAACAATTTAAACTTCCACCCCTTGCTCAAAACTTCCAATTCCAAACTTGCAAACTAAACCCCTCCATTGTTTTTAAATGGTTGAATTTGTTTTAATCAATTGCCTGTTAATAAAATTTCTTCCCTTTTGTTAAAAACCCTAATGGCAAAAATTCCAAGCATTCAAATCAAATCAATCTTATTTATCATATTTCAATATGGGTTTGAATATTAAAATTTGGCCAACAAATTAACTTCAATAATGTTTGCAAATTGCTTGAAGTTATTAAATAAAATTTGTTTAAATCCAAAATTCCAACCAAACCCTATTTGAAAAATCACCTAACCATTTAATATCCAATTAATATTTCAAGTTGTTGAAATTAAAATTAAACTATCTTGTTGTTGATTTGCAAATTAATAAACTTTATTTATCAAATAAATACCCCACAAACTCTATTTGGAAAAATTCAACTAACAATTTTAAAATCAAATTAAAACTTTCAAACTCGTGAATTAATGTTTACCCTTTGCTTTAATTTCTGTTTTGGAAATTAACACAAATAAGTCAAAAAAAAGAACACCCTATTTCTTTTCTATCCCTCTATTTCCTCTCTCAACCTTTACCAAAAACAAAAAAAAGGGGGGGGGAAAGAATCCACAAGGAGAGAGGATTGCTAGCCCCAGCCCATTTTCCCCCCATCCCACCAAACCACCCAGCCCGATACCCCTTCATCTGTCGTCCTTCTCCCTCCTGTCGCTATCTCTCTATACGGACATCTTCAGAGCCACTCGATCATCCTCTCCCCCTCTCGATGCTGCTCCGTACTAGGCTCTCACCACCATAAAACATCCCTCTGCCCCTTCCCCTCTGCAACCCTACCCCTCTTCTCTCCCCTAGCGCCGCCGTCTCGCCTCTCTCTCCCCCCCGAGCTCCCTTCCACTCTGAACCCTGCACCACCGCCTCCCCTTACCGCCGTCAAACCACCGCCCTTTCCCATCTCCGGACACCTCGAGGAGCATCCGCCGCCGGGAATGGAACCGGGGCGTTCCCGTGCATCTCCCCGTCCATTCGCCGTTTGCTGGGAGAGCCTGTGGTGGCCGCGCCGTCGCCGGCCACCGTCGCCTTTTCTCTCCGTCGACAGAGCCTCGTCGACAAACAGAACCCGGTGAGCGCTCCGATCTTCTCCTCCTCCCTCGCCCTTTGCTCCTGTACTGGCACGTCACGCACCCGAGACCACACCCTGCACCCACACGTCCGTCGCGAGCACCCGCCCGTCGTGCACCACCGGAGAACGCAGTCGATCGCCTGTCGATCGCGGTAGGTGGTCCGTCAGTTTCGTCAGGGAAGCAAAGCCCGGCCCTTTTGTCTGAAAATGAAACATCTCTGTATCTGAATCACAACAGCAGCAGTAACACAGTGGTTCAGTTCCTTCCGTCCGCGCGACAGGTCCTGGGTTCGAATCCCAGGGGCGCAACCCCTTTTTCGCTATTTTTACTTCGCGCGCGGGGTCCCACCCGTCAGCCGCGGTGACTGCCACGCGCGCGCGCGCAGCGCCACGCTGGCTAGGCCCCACGGGGCAGAGGCGGTGTGTAGACTGCAGCGCGGTAACAAAAGAAATTCCAGCACGTTTCTTTTAATCCAAGCCCTTAAAAAATTGCAGAATGGTCCCTAGATTTCAACTGCTTATACCTTTAGTTTTATAACTCCAATAAATGAAAATAAAATATGCACACTGGTCTAAATTAAATTCTCTATCTAATGGTGCCATTTGTTCACTGTTTTGAAACTTCAAAATGCAATTCAAATTTGAATTCAAATAATTCAATTATAATTTGCAACAATTCATAAATAATTCATACTAATTCCAAATAAGGCAAATAAAATATGTTTTCCATACCATTTTGAATAAACTTTTCAAATATAAATTTTGTTTCATGGTTTGAATAATTTAAATTGCCTAAATAATTTAATACTTGTTTAATTCATTTAAATTTGATAAAATCATAACTTGCTCAAAATAAAATAATTTTAAACATGCAAAAAATGTTTTCAAACCATCAAAGTGTGAACTTTTCAAATGTGAATTTGAATTTATGTTTTGAACAAATAAAATTCAAATAATATTCAAACTTGTTTTAAATTCAATTAAAACCTGTTTAATATTGTTTAATTCATAATAAATTCATCCTAATTCAAATTTCAATATTTGAAACATGTAATCCAACTAAAATTTGATGTTCTTTTCAAATACAAATTTTGTTAATTGTTTTGAACACTTTAACTTGATGAAAACAACAATTGCTGGTGTGACATGTTTAAGTAACCAAACTTTCCACACTTAACCAATAATTTCCAAACTTGTTAAACCTTATTTCAATTGGTTCTACTGTTGTTATTTTGCTGTTTTCCTCATCCATGCATCATGCTAATCCAGCTCCACCTGTTGATTAGTTGGAAAACAATTGTTTCAACCATAATTCATGGGCTTTTCATATGCAACTCAAATTGCATATGGGTCCATTTAAATTTGTTTATCTTGTCAACTAGTTTACTTTGAAGCATCTTTAAACCTGTCATGCATCCATATCTTGATCATGCTGGATCTTTTGCCTTAGTAGTAATTGTTACACCCAATGATTAACAACTTGACTAGTAATAGGCTTATTGACACAATAATCTGAACCATCATTAATTCAACTGTGTGAGTTATCCTCGGATTGCTTCTTTGGGTAAGGGGCGAGATCCAGGATGGGTTTGTTTGAAGTTATCTTTCAGTTGGTTACAATACTCGATCTTATCTTCTTTCTGTTAGCCGGAAGTTGTAGTATCTCTCTGTAGTTGGTTAGTGCAGCCCGCTGTCGCTTATTTACAATAACCCCTTCCTTTCCGTTGATCCCAAAGTATTTGTATCTTGTGATGACTGGCTACGCCGGTATCTTGTGAGTATGGTTTATCCACTTGCCAGTACTTAACCGTACTGACCCACGAATCTTTTTCGTGGCTGCATATTCAATATTGCAGTCAACAGGTTTGAAGTCTGACGACGTTAGCTTGGGAATCCCTCCGGCTTGGCCTGGGCAGGGATTGGACGCTCTCGGTTATCTTCAGGACTCTTAGTCCAATTTGTATCTTGTCCGTAGACGGACGCTATGTTGTTTCTTCCGCTGTTATTTGGATCTTTGTATTGTATCAGTTGTATCCCTGGCTCATCTGAGTCATCTTGTATCTATCTGTTTCTGTTGTAATTGTGGAATATTCGTGAACTATTGTAATGTTATCACAAGTGGCAACCTGGAATCGGTTATTATGTGGATTTTGGCGGGAATGCTGAAATCTGCATAGTGCCCGATCTCGGGGCGTCACACAGCTCCTCTATTCCCTGTGAAAAAACTTCACAAAACATGTTTCTCCCATTCTTTTTCTGTGGGGTGAGATTAGTAAGGACAAACAAATAACATGCTTGCTGTGCAAAATTCCAAATCAAATGCTCCAGTAGATAGACAATAAGGTTCATTATGTTGTATGTTCAATCTCTTGCTTGAAAGAATCATGGATTCGATTCCCAAGCCCAAAGAGTGCATAAAACAAAATAAGGCAGAATCTATCCAGAAAAGCAGCAGCAGCAAAACGAACGTTTTTTCCTAAGCTAGACCCGTCAAAAAATTAAGCCAATTTTTGTGCTTACATAGGACGAAATGTTGTAGAACATACTAAAAAATTAGCTCAATCCTACATACCAAGAAAAAACGTAAAGTTATACGGTGAGCAGACTTGTGCTGAAACAGAAATTTCATGCACTAGGATAGCAACTTATAAGTCCAAATGGGTTTGACTTGAATCTTTATTGAAAACTCCAGAATTAAAACAAAAAAACTAATCTCTTGAGACAGCAAGAGGACACTAGGAAAATCCAAACAAAAACAACCGGGTTGCCTCCCGTAAAGCGCTTTCTTTATAGCCATATAGCTAGGCATTACTTACTTGATAATCAAGAGGGATAAAGCTCATGAGGGAGCTTGTTCTTCAGCGTGCCCCTCTTCCTTGGGAAGTGCTCCATGCTTTTCTTGTGAGGGAACTGAAACTTGACATTCCCTTCCTTGGAGTCTATGATTGCACCTGTAGTACGAAGAAAAGGTCTACCCAAAATAATAGGACTAGGGGATTTATCCCCCATATCCATAATAATGAAATCAACGGGTACGAAAGTCATGTGAAATTCAATCATAACATCTTTTACTTGTCCTACAGCATGTTTAGTACAGTTATCAGCAAGGAAAAATTCACTTGAGAACTTTTCTAAATTTTCAAGTTCTAGCAATTCATATAATTCTTTAGAGAGTACCGATACACTAGAACCTAGATCTAACATAGCATGGTGAATTTCTTTTCCAATTGAAACTAGCACATTGGGGATCCATGCATCCCCAATCTTAGGAGGTATCATGGCCTCATTCTTGTACCTAGCAATTTTTTCTTGGAAGACATGAGTAGCAATATAAGATCCAAAGCCAGGTTGATTAACATTTATAGTGGGATCACTAGTAAAATTTTTTAGAGTAGCAATAAGTTCTTGCAAGCTACTTTTTTCTAAATCAAGCAATGGATCCTTAATTTAAGTAAGCATCATAATTTCCTGTACTTTTCCTTTTCTATTATGCATATTAAAAATCTCATAGCGATCATCAAAAATATCCTCGGGTACTTCAGCCTTTTTTAAGCACTCTTTAATTTTAACCTCTAAGAGCAAACTTTCAAGCAAAACATGGGTATTTGCAGCATTAGTACTAGTAAAAGATCCCCCACATTCATTATCTAAAAAGGCTCTAGAAGTTTCAGAAAGTCCCTTATAAAACATATGCATAAGTATCCAATCTCTAAAGCCATGCCCTATTCCATATGCTCTACTTCTAAATCTCTCCCATGCTTGAATCATTGATTCATCTTTTTCTTGTTTAAAGGTAATGAGCAATTGTTTAACATTGTAATTCTTTTCAGCATGACAAAACCTTTCAATAAATGCAGCCCTTAAGTTGAACCAAGTAGTAAAATTGCTAGGAGGCCATCTTAATATCCAATCTAATGCTTTGCCTCCTAGTGAGTAGGGAAAGAGTTTAACTTTAGTAGTGTTGATGTTTGCATGATTCAAGTTCAAAGTTTTACATCTTTCATCAAATTTCTTAAGATGGAACAAAGGGTCTTCTTTAGGCTTTCCATAGAAACGAGATTCATAAATCATTTTAATAACACTAGGATCTACCTCTAATTTTTCAACGGGAATATTTAGCTCTTGAGGGAAATTGCTAACACTGAATGGCCAATAAGTTCTCTGCTCCATTTTCCAAGTTTTTATGTAGTTTTTAATTTTTTATGCAAAACTGAAAAGTAAAGTAACTAGGCAAATTCGAAATACTAAAATAAACTAGATAACTAAATGCAAACTAAAATAAAATATGCAAGACAAATCAAAAACAAGAACAAAAACAAAAACAAGACAAGAAACAAAACAATCTACTTGAAAGAAGGTGGAGATAGAAAGTACGGTACTCACGTAGGTGCAACCTCCCCAAGCTTAGGTGTTTGCACACCTTGTTGGTGATGAAGACTTCTTGTGAGCTCGCTTGGACAACTCCTTCACCTATGGATCCCCGGCAACGGTGCCAGAAAAACGCTTGATGGCTAGGTTGAGACTCCAAGTGCAGAGTGTGTAGCTAGTGGCAAGCCTTCTTCCCCACGAGGGTGACTCGAGGGTTTATATCGAACTCTTGGGGAGCCAGTATTTCAGCAGTTGTCTTCCAAGCTTCCTCCAGGATTCTGCAAACAAGTAGAGAATTTTGTGCCCTCAACCTCACCAAGTGGTTGTCAAGCACAAGGTGTGAGACTTCTAAATTGCAATGCAAAACTGAAAGTAAATGTGCAATAATTAAATCTACTACTAAATGCAAATGAGAAAATAAATATGCAATGGATTGTTTTTGTATTTTTGTGATGCAAGTGGTGATGGAGATAATGTAAATTCGAATTGGAGATGCAAGTAAAGTAAATTGCAGCAAAGTAACTAGAGTGTTTTCTTATATTTAAAATAGGATCGGGGTTCATGGTTTCACACTTGCATTATCTCAAATAAAGTAGTAGACGGTGGACATAAAGAATTACATGTGAGATTACAATAACATGTTTAACATTGAGTACTTTCATATGGGCATCATGTCCTAGCATAGAGATCTCTACGGTCATATTGATCCCTCTTATACTCCACCAAGATGCGAAATAAATCATCACACCTCGATAATTAAGGAAAAACCAGAGTATAGCTTTAAGCAATGTGACATGAAGTTGAAGTAAGAACTTGCTAGATCTAGTCATGGAGATTAATTAGTGTCACTTCAAATCCCCGGTAACAAGGTACTCCTTTTTATCCCTAGTGAGGTAACTAAGAAAGGTTTAACAAAACCTAAGTGGATCGCTGAACTTCTGTCACTTTCACAGCACTAGCCACCCCCCATTACTCCAACTAATGCACCCATCACCCCACACACGCTCTCAAGAACTAGATTGATCAAAGCTAGCAAATAAGAACGGGGTACATAAGATACATCTACTCAAATAACTCAAGAGAAACAATTGCAATCTCAGATTCAATAACTCATAGAAAAGATCCACCACATAGGAATTACAACGGTGCCCGTAATCATGTGAGGCAGCTCATACGGATCTAATTAGTGATGCACATAGAGAGAGAGATACAAGTGCTACTTCCACAAACCCATAGCCCTGGGGTGGACTACTCCCTCTTCATGGAGATGTCGATGGAGATGACGTTGGAGGGGTAGGAGATCACACCGGCGGCTCCCCGCCGGAGTTTTCCCCCTCCAATCTGGAACTCCAGGTCTTTGTTTCGGTGTTTCGGCGGCGCTCTCCTCCGTAGGGGTACGGGGGACCCTTTTTATAGTCGGTTTTAGGTCAAGACGGAGTCGGTAAGTCGAAGATGGAAGGAATTGGGGCCACAGGGGCCAAAAGGGGGCCTCTCACGCGGCCAAGGAATCTGGCCGCGTGGAGGGTCCTCTTTTGGGCCTCCTTGCCCAATTCTCGTGGATCCTTCGCCCGCAAGTCTTCTCCTTCCAAGAAAATGACCCCCGCAGATTTTCAGGTGATTTCGAGGAAGTTTGCACCCTGAAACGTCAAAAATATAGAAAACGGGGTTTCCGACAGGCAGGGTTAATTCCATAAAAGTTGGGGGACTTTGTAATTTAACCCCAAAATACTATAAAACATTGAATTATACCCTTATATGATGCAATATGTAATAGAAAACCATGTGAAAATATGCAAAATTCATCTATGCATTTTACATGCATCAACATCCCCAAGCTGAACCCATGCTCGTCCTCGAGTATGAAGGTGATAAAACTAAGATGGGTTTTGCATATTGAAACAATCATGGAATATCAAGGAGGATTATTCATGCTACATATAATCAAATGATTAATACTAGAAATGAGTAGCAATATACAATTCATGTTGTAAGAAATATCAAATATGCAAGCAAAGATGCTTCATGAAAGTTCACAAAGTGTGTAATGAAATAAAAGCACTATGGACCAAATGCATACACAAAATGAAAAATAAAATCCTATATTTGTCAAAGAATAGCATAATGGAGAATAGAAAATATGGTGGACACTTTGGAGAAAATTGAGTAGAGGTAAAACATGGTCAAGTCTTATTTAGCCTCTAAATTATTCAACTAAAATTACTAATTGAAATGTGGTATCCATTGATCTAGGACTCTCATTGCCCCTTTATCACTAGCATCTTAAAATTTTGAGTATTGAAGTAATGAGAATGACAAGGTGGTTGAAAGCCTCATGCCCCGTGAGTGTGAAAACCTACTCCATGATTACTCAACTTAAGATTCCTAATAAGCTTTGTACAATCATAATAAGTATTAATGACATCATAGAGAACCGCAAAGAGGTACCTCTTGCCCCATGACATGGAAACAAGCCCATGTTACAATGACAAGATGAACAAACGGAGTAGACTCATCATCCTTTTATTTTCATTCACTATTATGCATAGCTTCTTATTTTATTATATGATGTGTTGTAGAGTCACTCAAGCTGTAAGTAAATTTCCACCATGATAAAGCATGGCTTGGGTTAGCGGCCCAATGCGTTTCTCTAGTCATATAGATACTTACTCATCAAAACTTACTATTCCTCTATTTCATTTCGGCATGGCAGGAGTCCAAAAACATAAGTACATGATATCAACCAAATGTAAATTTTTTGTGCAATGTTGAAAGCTTTCTGGTGATACACGTTTATAGCTAGCTCCCAACCACACACTTGTCAAACGCAAAACTTGTGGCTCCCATTATTGGGTCATGTTTATTAGATGCATAAAAAGTAAAGTGTGCCTTCAAAAGTTCATGAGAGTCATATCCCAAGTTCAACCCATGACAATTAATAAAGTGAATATCTTAATTTAGAACATAAATAACACAATAAAATGGTGAACATACTCGGAATAGCAATGAAGCTAATGGGAAGATATGGTGGACTCACTGGAAATACTTGGCTAAGGAGTGTTGGAAACAAGTTTTTACTTGTTGGAATTTTAAAATTTTGGGCTAGCAAGAGGGAGATAGTTGACCAGCTACTATGCATGCATATGTCCATAGAACTACTCATTTCTTGACAAACTAAATAAACCAGCAATTAACATCAAGGACATGAATAAGAGATAGGTCAAGACAACATTATTGCAAATTTCTACACATAAAAAGCCTATAAATCATGCAAACATATGTAGCTCTTCAAATCAACCATGGCATCCCTATTCCAAGTCATAATACTAGCATCCAATACATTCCAACCCCAAACTCCAGTAGCTCAATCTCATATAAAATGATGGTGGTGGTCTTATCAAAACAAATATAAAAACAAAAACTAGACGCTTCAAGTCTCTATGATAAATGCTTTGCTTAGAAAAACAGAAAGTAGACGTGTGCTAACCAAAAGAGTGTAGATCCAGTGGGGTGTTCATCACATCCCGAAGCTTATGGCTTTCACCATTCTTGGATGTCTTGAGGCGCAGCTCCTCTATTCCCTGTGAAAAAACTTCACAAAACATGTTTCTCCCATTCTTTTTCTGTGGGGTGAGATTAGCAAGGACAAACAAATAACATGCTTGCTGTGCAAAATTCCAAATCAAATGCTCCACTAGATATACAATAAGGTTCATTATGTTGTATGTTCACTCTCTTGCTTGAAAGAATCATGGATTCGATTCCCAAGCCCAAAGAGTGCATAAAACAAAAGAAGGCAGAATCTGTCCAGAAAAGCAGCAGCAGCAAAACGAACGTTTTTTCCTAAGCTAGACTCGTCAAAAAATTAAGACAATTTTTGTGCTTACAGAGGACGAAATGTTGTAGAACATACTAAAAAATTAGCTCAATCCTACATACCAATAAAAAACGTAAAATTATACGGTGAGCAGACTTGTGCTGAAACAGAAATTTCATGCACTAGGATAGCAACTTATAAGTCCAAATGGGTTTGACTTGACTCTTTATTGAAAACTCCAGAATTAAAACAAAAAAACTAATATCTTGAGACAGCAAGAGGACACTAGGAAAATCCAAACAAAAACAACTGGGTTGCCTCCCGTAAAGCGCTTTCTTTATAGCCATATAGCTAGGCATTACTTACTTGATAATCAAGAGGGATAAAGCTCATGAGGGAGCTTGTTCTTCAGCGTGCCCCTCTTCCTTGGGAAGTGCTCCATGCTTTTCTTGTGAGGGAACTGAAACTTGACATTCCCTTCCTTGGAGTCTATGATTGCACCTGTAGTACGAAGAAAAGGTCTACCCAAAATAATAGGACTAGGGGATTTATCCCCCATATCCATAATAATAAAATCAACGGGTACGAAAGTCATGTGAAATTCAATCATAACATCTTTTACTTGTCCTACAGCATGTTTAGTACAGTTATCAGCAAGCACAAATTCACTTGAGCACTTTTCTAAATTTTCTAGTTCTGGCAATTCATATAATTCTGTAGAGAGTACCGATACACTAGAACCTAGATCTAACATAGCATGGTGAATTTCTTTTCCAATTGAAACTATCACCTTGGGGATCCATGCATCCCCAAGCTTAGGAGGTATCATGGCCTCATTCTTGTACCTAGAAATTTTTTCTTGCAAGACATGATTAGCAATATAAGATCCAAAGCCAGGTTGATTAACATTTATAGTGGGATCACTAGCAAATTTTTGTAGAGTGGCAATAAGTTCTTGCGAGCTACTTTTTTCTAAATCAAGCAATGGTTCCTTAATTTCAGTAAGCATCATAATTTCCTCTACTTTTCATTTTCTATTATGCATATTAAAAATCTCATAGAGATCATCAAAAATATCCTCGGGTACTTCAGCCTTTTTTAAGCTCTCTTTAATTTTAACCTCTAAGAGCAAACTTTCAAGCAAAACATGGGTATTTGCAGCATTAGTACTAGTAAAAGATCCCCCACATTCATTATCTAAAAAGGCTCTAGAAGTTTCAGAAAGTCCCTTATAAAACATATTCATAAGTATTTAATATCTAAAGCCATGCCCTATTCCATATGCTCTACTTCTAAATCTCTCCCATGCTTGTATCATTGATTCATCTTTTTCTTGTTTAAAGGTAATGAGAAATTGTTTAACATTGTAATTCTTTTCAGCATGACAAAACCTTTCAATAAATGCAGCCCTTAAGTTGAACCAAGTAGTAAAATTGCTAGGAGGCATCTTAATATCCAATCTAATGCTTTGCCTCCTAGTGAGTAGGGAAAGAGTTTAACTTTAGTAGTGTTGATGTTTGCATGATTCAAGTTCAAAGTTTTACATCTTTCATCAAATTTCTTAAGATGGAACAAAGGGCCTTCTTTAGGCTTTCCATAGAAACGAGATTCATAAATCATTTTAATAACACTAGGATCTACCTCTAATTTTTCAACGGGAATATTTAGCTCTTGAGGGAAATTGCTAACACTGAATGGCCAATAAGTTCTCTGCTCTTGAGACAAGACAAAAACAAGAACAAAAACAAAACAAAAACAAAAACAAGACAAGAAACAAAACAATCTACTTGAAAGAAGGTGGAGATAGAAAGGACGGTACTCACGTAGGTGCAACCTCTCCAAGCTTAGGTGTTTGCACACCTTGTTGGTGATGAAGACTTCTTGTGAGCTCCCTTGGACAACTCCTTCACCTATGGCTCCCCGGCAACGGCGCCAGAAAAACGCTTGATGGCTAGGTTGAGACTCCAAGTGCAGAGTGTGTAGCTAGTGGCAAGCCTTCTTCCCCACGAGGGTGACTCGAGGGTTTATATCGAACTCTTGGGAGCCAGTATTTCAGCAGTTGTCTTCCAAGCTTCCTCCAGGATCCTGCAAACAAGTAGAGAATTTTGTGCCCTCAACCTCACCAAGTGGTTGTCAAGCACAAGGTGTTAGACTTCTAAATTGCAATGCAAAACTGAAAGTAAATGTGCAATAATTAAATCTACTACTATATGCAAATGAGAAAATAAATATGCAATGGATTGTTTTTGTATTTTTGTGATGCAAGTGGTGATGGAGATAATGTAAATTCGAATTGGAGATGCAAGTAAAGTAAAGTGCAAGTAAAGTAAATTGCAGCAAAGTAAATAGGACCGGGGTTCATGGTTTCACACTTGCATTATCTCAAATAAAGTAGTAGACGGTGGACATAAAGAATTACATGTGAGATTACAATAACATGTTTAACATTGAGTACTTTCATATGGGCATCACGTCCTAGCATAGAGATCTCTACGGTCATATTGATCCCTCTTATACTCCACCAAGATGCGAAATAAATCATAAAACCTCGATAATTAAGGAAAAACCAGAGTATAGCTTTAAGCAATGTGACATGAAGTTGAAGTAAGAACTTGCTAGATCTAGTCATGGAGATTGATTAGTGTCACTTCAAATCCCCGGTAACAAGGTACTCCTTTTTATCCCTAGTGAGGTAACTAAGAAAGGTTTAACAAAACCTAAGTGGATCGCTGAACTTCTGTCACTTTCACAGCACTAGCCACCCCCCATTACTCCAACTAATGCACCCATCACCCCACACACGCTCTCAAGAACTAGATTGATCAAAGCTAGCAAATAAGAACGGGGTACATAAGATACATCTACTCAAATAACTCAGGAGAAACAATTGCAATCTCAGATTCAATAACTCATAGAAAAGATCCACCACATAGGAATTACAACGGTGCCCGTAATCATGTGAGGCAGCTCATACGGATCTAATTAGTGAAGCACATAGAGAGAGAGATACAAGTGCTACTTCCACAAACCCATATCCCTGGGGTGGACTACTCCTGGAGATGTCGATGGAGATGACGTTGGAGGGGTAGGAGATCACACCGGCGGCGCCCCGCCGGAGTTTTCCCCCTCCAATCTGGAACTTCTGGTCTCTGTTTTGGTGTTTCGGTGTTTCAGCGGCGCTCTTCTCCGTAAGGGTACGGGGGACCCTTTTTATAGTCGGTTTTAGGTGAAGACGGAGTCGGTAAGTCGAAGATGGAAGGAATTGGAGCCACAGGGGCCAAAAGGGGGGCCTCTCACGCGGCCAAGGAATCTGGTCGCGTGGAGGGTCCTCTTTTGGGCCTCCTTGCCCAATTCTCGTGGATCCTTCGCCCGCAAGTCTTCTCCTTCCAAGAAAATGACCCGCGCAGATTTTCAGGTGATTTCGCGGAAGTTTGCCCCCTGAAACGTCAAAAATATAGAAAACGGGGTTTCTGACAGGCAGGGTTAATTCCATAAAAGTTGGCGGACTTTGTAATTTAACCCCAAAATACTATAAAACATTGAATTATACCCTCATATGATGCAATATGTAATAGAAAACCATGTGAAAATATGCAAAATTCATCTATGCATTTTACATGCATCAACACTTACCAAAACACTTAAGATTATTTAGCTGCATGGAACAAAAGCACTTGACACAAACATCCCGTGTCTCCTCGAGAACGTTTGTTAATCATAAGTAAACCGATCGTCTTGTCCTTTTCTTAAAAAAGGATTGGGCCACTTGCTTCAATTATTACTACTGCATTTTATTTACCCGCACTTTATTTATCTACAATATCAAAAAGCCCTAAAATCTATCTTTCAGTATTTGGAGTTATTCCTTCATCGAAACCGCTTGTAAACACCTTCTGCTCCTCGTCGGGTTCGACACTCTTATTTATCAAAAGTACTACGATACACCCCCTATACTTGTGGGTCATCAGACCACTCTTACAACAAAAGTCAAAATCTGTCCAGAAAAACAACAGCTGGAAAACGTATTTATTAGGTTCACATGTCATAAATTTTTGCCAATTTTGGTGCATGTATAGGGTTAGATGATACATAACCAGCTAAATTTTAGTGACCTTTTGAGTTTTCGGTAAAATATGAAAAATCATACAGTGAGCAGCATATGCTAAAAACAGAAAAAGCCCTTAAATATGCATCAACAAAAACTAAATGCGCAAAACTTGGTACTTTATTTTTTTAGAAACTAAAATAACAGAGGCTAAACAAGAATTAAACTTCATATTAATAGCAAAGAAACCAAAAAATAAATGAAAGCAAATTAAAATACATGTTAAGACCATACATATCATGTGAAAAAGGTAATATAGATCATGAACGAGACAACCTCATTTTTGTTGATGGATAGGGGGATGACTTGGGCATCCCCAAGCTTAGATGATTGTATCTTCTTGAATATGTTTTTGGGATGCACCTAAACATCCACAATCTTGAGCTCTTGCATCTGTTTGTTCATCTCATATCACCATATTGATTAGATATTATAAGCTATATCCACAAAAAACTTCACAAAACTCATTAGTAGGGTTAGTACTCATTAAATAAAACTCACTCATGTTCAAGTATTGGCAAGTTTCATGATATTTATTAAACATTATCCACGGTATATACCGAGGTTTGTTAAAAATATTCCATTGTCCGTCCAAAAACTAAGAAAACTAAGAACACTAAATACAATATTGAATAAACAAAGAAATGTGCGAAAACTGAACAGCCTGTAAAGATGTCACTCAATGAGATAGTTATGTAGCTCAAATAAAAAAACATAAAACTAATGAAAGAAATATCATAATCTCAGGTTTATGCACAAAAAAAACATAAAACTAATGAAAGAAATATCATAATCTCTGGTGATTTTGAACAGGTTATACGGTGAAACATAACAAATCTGTTTCTGCGTAGTAAACCAAACTTTTGCACTTTCAAGTAACTAGGGACTAATATTAGCACGCTATTTTTTTATGTATGGAGGTATATACACAATATTTACAATATATACATGTTTTTATCTGAAAAGCTTCCATGAAAATATTTGTTTTGGTTTCATAGGCATGAACACAAGTGTTGAAGGTCGACCCCGACTTAACCATTACTCATCTTTCCAATCACTTTTCTTTTCGAGAACATTTTTAGATAACAAGTACAACTAATTTTTTTAATTCGCATTTCATATCCAAACTAAAATAGAAAATAACTTACAACTGAAAGTAAAAACTATTTAAAGACAAAGCAAACAAGTGAATATTCACCCACGCTATTGCTCCCCGGCAACGGCGCCATAAAAGGTCTTGATATCCCACAAGTATAGGGGATCGTGTGTAGCCTTTTCGATAAGTAAGAGTGTCGAACCCAACGAGGAGCTAAAGGTAGAATAAATGTTCTCTCAAGTTCTATCAACCACTGATACAACTCTACGCACACTAGACATTTACTTTATCTAGGAAATAATACTAGAGCAACAATACGGGTATAAGAGATAGCTTTGCAAGATAATAAATACAAGAAAGTAAATGTTAGTGCTGCAGCAATAAAGTATACTAAGTAACAATGAACTAACTGTACCATGAGTGTGGAAAAATGGTGGTTATTGTGGTGGATTTGTCCATGACCAAATAGTCAAATACATGGTTGATATTTCTCTTTTATGTGGGAGAGGCAAAGCTAACAAGCTCTCACTATACAATGATTGCAAGTACTTATGATTGGAACTCTAGAAAACATCCGTAACTACTAGAAGGTACATTAAGGTAAAAACACCCAACCATAGCATTAAGATCAAAAGATCCTCTTTATCCCATATGATTCAATCACTAGATCGGGGATCATGTTTCTGTCACTCAAGCAGCCCTCTCTCTAGCTTTCTACACATACTACAAACCCTATGATGTGATCCATGCGTGCATAAACATATGATGACACCATAGGACTGTAACAAATTCAATATATAGATCAAACCATCCATAGAGATTCAACAATCAATCATATGACAAAAGGGATCTACACGAACATGACATAGATGCAATAGATCATCTACAAATAATATATAACGTCAAACACTGTCGAATCTGCGTATCGGCAATTTCCTTAGGTGAACCCATAGGGTTTCGAATAGGAGAACCCATGAGCGCTGGTGACGATCGTCGGCTAGACAGGGGGCACGATTTACCCAGGTTCGGGGCCCTCGTAGAGGTAAAACCCTTACTCCTGCCTCTGTCGATCTGTATTATCGAATAGATCGGTTACAATGATGGTTGCTCAAGTCGAGAGTATGATCTCGAGCTCAAGGCTTTGGTGGTGCGGGATTGCTTGGTCCTCTTCGGGGGTTCTCCTGGCCTTATATAGATGGCCAGGTCTCAAACTCTACCCGGAGAGGACTCGAACTCTAACCCTATGTCGGTTACAAGTTTCCTATCTTAGCCCGCAAGGCATTGCGGGTGGGCTTCAAGTGGACCTTCCAGAATACTCCAAGGGCTTCCCTTCTTGGGCCTTAACCTTGGGCCTAAGGCGGGGTGTCCTTACTCGCAGGGTCCAAGGTCCATCCCTTCGTCAGTAGCCCCCGAGCGTTTGCTTGATTGGGATTTTTCCAGTCGAGTAGACGGTCAGATTTTTCATCCCGCTTTCCTTCGGATAACCCTTATGGTCGTTTCCTGTTTGGAGGGTGTGTACCCTGTGTGGTGAGCTTTTTTGTACCCGAGTATCGAGCAATGAAAGTGCCTGTATTTTATGGCTGTTTTCCACAGAAGGATGTGGCGCAGCAGCTTGGCTCTCCCGAAAGATCAGGGCCAATTAATTGCAACGAGGGAAAAAACGGTTCTGGCCTACACAGATTCGAGACCTCTGACTCGAACCCGATGAGGTGATCATTGCGACTGGGCCGTAGTGGTCTTACCGAGTCAAACTTAACCTATGGGGGTACCTGGCGCGTCCGCTAGGATTTTTCATCGTGTTGTTGACACGGAATTATACCAGGGTACGCAGCTTGAGTGCGATTCCAGGCCCTCAAGAGAGATCTTTTGGGTCTTACCTTCATACTCGAAAGAATATGGCATCTGGATGTATCTAGTCGGCTGAACAATCCAGGTCTATGATGTGCAGACATCGTGTGATTGAGTGGCAGGATCTGCCTACCCGCATAGTTTTGAGTTTGTGGTTTCCTAGGTATGAATACCAAGCTGTTTTTTGTCCATACGAAAGAGTTTTCGTGTTTGGAGTTTTATGCCCATACGAAAGAGTTTTCGTGTTTAGGGTCTTGTTTTCCTGTGAGAAATTTCACGTCATAATTTGTCCATACGAAATTATTTTCGTGTTTGGAACTTTCACTCGAAAGATTCTCCAGCTTGATGATGCACGCTACGATGTCATGGCACACTTTTATCCTCCCGATGGGACGTGACGGAGCGAGAGAAGAAGTGCTGGCCCACCTTGTCAGCTTTTTGACCGGAAACGAGACGTCGTTCCCGGTTTTCACGCGAACTACACGCAGTAAATGCGCATGATCCACTGTTAAGATCGTGGCACGAAACATCATCCGATGCCCTTTCGTTTCGCCTTCGCACGCGGCGGCCTCGATGGATGCCACGTGGCTCAGGGAGCGGTCAGGATCGAGTGGCTTTGTGTATAAATGTAGGCCTTAGGTGAAACGGTGAAAATTTCCCCAGCCTTCGTCTTCTTCATCCTTCGTCTTCCTCGCGCTTCAACCTTTCTCTCCTCGAGCTAGCACCAGCGCCAATGGCAGGAGGCAAGAAACGCGGCGCCGCCATTTCCTCATCGAGGGCGCCAGAGGAGGTTCCTGCGCCATCCGCACCGCGCTCGGGCAACTGGCGTTCGCCAAACACCACCAACAAGAGCATCAAGGAGATGCAGCGGGAAGGGTTGCTGCCTCCGGAAGCTGACAAACGGGTGCGCCTCGGCAAAAAGGAGGAGGTACCCAATCCCCGCGCGAACGAACGCGTGGTCTTCGCGGACCACGTATCGCGCGGTCTTTCCTTTCCTCTTCACCCTTTCCTTGTGGCATTGTTGTATGTCTATGGCATACAGCTCCACGATCTGCCTCCGAATGCAGTGCAGCACATCTCGTGCTTCATTGTAGTTTGTGAGTGCTTCCTGGGCATCCGCCCACATTGGGGCCTTTGGAAAGCCCTCTTCAAGGTCCGAGTCTTCCGCGAGAAATCGCGAGTAGAGAATGAGCCTGGCGAGCCGCTGCGCACCGGCGGTTTCGGAATCCAGGCGAAATCAAACATCAGCTACTTCGGGATGCACTTCATCGACTCCGCCCAAGGATGGAGAAAGAAGTGGTTCTACGTCACCGACAACAGTTCGGATGGAATTCAGGAATTCCACCCATTCGTTGTTCTGAAGAGGCAGAAATCCTGGGCGCATAAGCTGTCGGCTGAAGAGAACCAGGTTGTCATGCCACTACTCGCCAAGGTGGCTGCCCTACGGGACCAAGCCGCCGGAGTTGTGCTGAACGGGCTGCACCTGGCGAGCATCTTCCTCAAGCGCAGGATTCAGCCCCTGCAGGACAGGCCTTCCACGGTGTGGGAGTACCAGGGCACCGAAGACCCCAGTCGCGTGAGCCGCGAAGAGCTCTCGAATGTCGAATTCGAGAAGAAGATCACGGCCATCACCAGCTTGAAGGTGGGCAAAACCTTCCCCGACTGCACTGTCGCAGCTTTCGAGGCGTCAAGGCCTCCACCACCCGAAGTAAGTTTATCTTTCCTTTTGACTTCATTTCTTTCCTTGTTCTGAAATTTAGTCGACTGAAATTTTTCTCTCCCTTTTCTTCTGTCTTCTTTTGTAGAGCCTAGCCGTGGCCACCTGCTAACCACCAATGTCTGGGGAGGAGGCCTCGGATTTGTTGGCGAGTAATTTGGACGGCCCAGCCGATACCAGTGTTGCTAATGCCTCCTCATGCTCCGAGCGTGACTCCTCGGATGGCGCGGAGGATTCGGGTAGCGGTCTCCTCCACCGCAAACGCCGTCGAGTGGAGGACAATGAGGCCACCTCCAAGGATAACTCTTTGGACAAGGAATCGCCCGGGAAGGGGCCCCTCATCGTGACTCCGCTACGCACTCGCGCCCCTTCTCCCTCATTTCCAAATATCCAAACCGCCTGGAATGCGGATATGTTGGATGACAAAGATGATGACGAGTAAGTCCTTCTTCTTGTTCTTAGTCGAACATTTTCCTTTCGCGCCTTTTGATGTATTGTTCTTCATGGTAGTCTGCAAGCCATCAGCCCTCGAAGATTCGTCTCTTCTCTTTCTCTCGAGAAGAGGAAGAAAGCTGCAACTATGGGTGGGACCCCCACCGTCGACACCGTCCAGAATTCACCGAGTGCAGCCACCACCGCGGCGACTACGGAATACAGAATTCCTAGTTTTGCAGCTGGGGCTTCGACTCCGAAGGAATTGACGGATAGCTCGGCGGATCCCCTCTCCTTAGCTCAAGGCCAGGCAAATCTTGCTACTTTCTTCTTCAAACTGTACTCTGCTAATTTGAATTTTTTATCGGGTGCACGGCAGTGCTCCCGATGGGAGTAGCCCCCGAGGTTGTAGTTGATCGTGTACGATTGGCTACAGGCTCAAAGATGTAAACTTTTCTCTTCTCCTTGCTTTATCGGGTGCACGACAGTGCTCCCGATGGGAGTAGCCCCCGAGGCTATACTCGAATGCTTGCAATCGGGTATAGGCTCAATATTTTCCTTTGCTGATCCTTCTATCTTCATGTTTCTGCAGTCACTCCTTGATTCCCTCGTGGCTGTTGGTCGCCGCGTCATTCTGGCTGAAACAAAATGCGGGACTCTTCGAGTGGATCGTGATCGGCTAATCGCGGAAAACGAGCTCCTTCGAAGTTAGTTTATTGCCTTCTTTCATCTTATCCTTTTTATTTCTGTCAATTTCTTCGGTTCTGATAACCATTGCTGCAGAGCTCAAGTTGAGTTTATGAAGGCCGATCAGGCGGATGCCTCCACTCGGGCAAGTGCTCAGGAGGCCCAGTTGGCAGATGCTCAACAGGAACTTGAGTCCTCCCGCATGCTGTCAGCTGACCTCGAAGGAAAGCTTGCGGGCGCCCAGGACGCTCTGAAGAAGCTGGAGGAGGCTGGCACCAAGGCGGACTCCGATCTCGTCGACTTCCTGCGTCCCTTGGCCGAACGTTTTGTGGGTAAGTTTTCATTTGATCCCTTATTATCTCTTGATTGTCTGGTAGGTTCTTGGATTTCAATATTTTTCTCTGCAGGTCTTCTAGGCGTCCCGCTGGAGCTGCCTGGGGTCCAACGGGTGGATGCTTTGACCGACTCCTGTGCCCAACTCAAGAAGCATGCTGATGGGATTTGCACCTTGATCGGCGATGCCATTCAAGTGCTGACGCAGCTTCTTGGTCGTCTTCTGGTCGACGCTGTGTCTCCGCCTGCGCTGGGTGATCATTTGAAGATTTTCTCGGAGGGCAACCTCCTTGACGCTTACGCGGTTGCTCAGTCGGAGTCTGGGGCGAAGACTGCCATCCAGTTTGCGCTGGCACATGGAGTTACGGGCTTGGAGGAGGCGTACTCGGACCTTCCCGTCGATCCTTCTACGGGCAAAAAGGTAGGGCTTCGTCGTTTTGGCGAGCCAGCCGGAGTCCTTGCCCGGAAGTTATCCGAGTTGTTCGCCCGTGCTAGTAGTAGGGGAAGCACTGTCGCGAGTGGCAGCACAACTGCAGCTCCGTAGTTTATTTTCTTTGTATTTCACTCTTTTTATTGTAATGAACCTTGGGATGCATTCCCGTATTTTCATCGTTTAAGAAATGTCCTTCTGAGATGCTTTCTGTAACTGATTTGCTGTGTGTTTCCTCCCGATGGGAGTATCCCCCGAGCACCTGTTGAATAGGTGGTTGTTATATCTCGAATGGGGCATCTTACTCCTTCACTTTCCTTGTATTCTGCTAGGTAACCGGAGTTGGCGTGGAATCTTCGGGTGGACTTGCTGCTCAAGCGAATCCTCTTGTTGCCGCTGTTGGTACCTTTGCGGGCCTCCGTGACCGTGTTGTGGATAGCGAGCGGAAGCTAAAAGCTCTCTATGGAGTAGAGGACGTAGCCAAATCCAAGCAGAAACTCGTGGTTGAACGTGAGCAGTTTGTGATGGATGAATTAGCAGCTGTCGCCAAGGATTTGCTCTGTAAGTAATCCAGCCCCCTAGCTTTCTGTGTTGTCTATCTCCCTCGACTATCTTCCTTTGATCGTGCACCTTTGTTTGCAGTTGTTCAGCCCGATGATAGGAGTGAGAAACATTGGGTGGAGAACCACATCTTTCAGGAAGCCAATAGCTTAAAACCCCATGCGAGTGACTTTTGGTCCGACCGGGGTCGGGGTTTTGTGCTTGCTACCTTGAAGTTTCGAGTCGTCCAGGCGAAGATGCTTGTGAGTTCCTTACACGAGGTTTTGATTGCTATGAATGCTGCTTTCTATCCGTTGGAGAGGGGTCCTGAAGATTGGAGCCATCTTCTCGGGATATTCGGGCGAGAAGGAGAGATTCGCGAGTGTGTTCGCAATCAGATGATCTGCGGTTCGGTAGTGGCTCTTTTCTTTGTCCGGTTGTGGCATCCTGAGGTGAATTTCAACTCTGTAGCTAGACTCCCTGATGGTCCAATCGACATGGCTCCTCATTATAGGGTTGTTCGACCTGCAGCAGAAGAAATCATTCGATTGACCTCGGCAGAGGTGGATCGGATTTTGGCGGCTGCGAATGCTCATCACCCTGTATAGTTGTAGGATGTATGTATCCTGTTGTGTTGTGCAGTTGTGTGAACTGTTGTAAGGTGTCTACCTTGTCTATAAAAAATTCTTCCTGTGATGCTAAGTTAGGCGTAGCCCCCGTGTGTTTTGTGGGGTGTATACCTGTTACTTTCAGCATGCAAGGATGGAGAAAAACTCGAGTAGCTATGGTGGAAAAACCATGTATTTTATTGCAATGACTGAGAAGTCATGTATTTTTATTTCGAGCTACAAGATGGCTAATATAGCCTTATTAGTATGAGTAAAGTAAATCTAAGGATAAAATTTGCGAAGTTGTGCAACATTCCAAGGGTTGGAATAGATGCCTCCAGTTGTCGGATTCTTCAGTCGATAAGCGCCACCTGGGATAACTTCGTGTATTATGAAGGGTCCTTCCCATGGTGGCTCGAGCTTGTGTCCTTCCTTCTGCTTGAGCCGTAGCACCAGATCTCCTACTGTGAAGGCTCTGTGGCGTATGCGACGACTGTGATAGTTTCGCAGCGACTGCTGATATACTGCGGATCTTGCGAGTGCAATATCGCGCATTTCGTCGAGTGCGTCCATATCGTCTGCGAGTGCCTTGTTGGAGGTTTCTTCGTTGTAAGCAACGACTCGTGGGGCGCTGAGCCTGACATCTTCAGGAAGGACTGCTTCAGCCCCGTATACCATGAAAAATGGTGTGTAGTTTGTAGATCGATTTGGATTTGTGCGTAGGCTCCATAACACGGAAGGTAGCTCTTCTTCCCAATGTCCCGCTGCTGGGTGCAGACGATCGAGTAGACGTTTCTTGATGCCAGTCGAAACTAATCCGTTGGATCGCTCGACTTGGCTGTTGGTTTGTGGATGGGCGACTGAAGCGAATTTGAGGACGATGCCTTTTTCTTCGCAAAACTGATGTGTTTCCTTTGCCGTGAAGTTGCTACCATTGGCAGTAATGATGTCGTGTGGTACTCCAAATCTGCATACGATGGAGTTGAGGAATTTGACGGCGCATTGGGCGCTAGCTGAAGTTACTGGCATGGCTTCGATCCATTTGGTAAATTTGTTGACTGCGACCAGCAAGTGTGTGTATCCACCTGGTGTGGACTTGCGTAATGGTCATACCATTTCTAGCCCCCATTGTGCAAAGGGCCAGGCGATGGGTATCATATGTAGTTCCGTAGCGGGTGCGTGTGGTTTTGGTGCGAATCGCTGGCAAGCGTTGCAACTGTCGACCAGTTCCTTTGCATCCCTGGCTGTTGTAAGCCAGTAGAATCCTGCTCGGAAGGCTTTTCCCATGATTGCTTTCCAGCTAGCATGATGTCCACAGTCTCCTTGGTGGATGTCTCGCAGTAATTCCTTGCCATCTTCGGGTGCTATGCATAGTTGCAGTATGCCTGAGATGCTTTGTTTGTACAACTCGCCGTTGAGTACCCGAAAGGATTTGATGCGTCTGATTATCTGTCGAGCCTCGCGAGGGTCTGCTGGGAGCTGTTTGGCGGACAAGTAGTCGAGGTATTTCTGCGTCCAGACTGGCTCGACCAGAAAAACTTGTCGCGAAATATTATGAATGAGCTCGATAATAGCAATTTGCGAGCTGACCTCTGTTTCCAATGCAGCGGGTGCTCCTGCAGACTTCTTGACTTTGACTGATCGTCTAGTCATCCGCTCGAAATATATCCCCGACGGTATGGGTGTATTTGTGGAACCCATGTTCGCTAGCCTGTATGCTTCTTCGTTGCTAGATCGTGCAATGTGTTTCAGTTCGCATCCTTTGAAACTTCCTTCGAGTAGGTTGTACATGTCACGATAGGCGACCATGTTCTCAGCGATAGCGTCGCACTCCTTCATTGTTTGTTGCACGATGAGATTGGAATCGCCGTAGATCATCAGTCGGGTGGCTCCGCACGCAACTTCCATCTTCATCCCATGCAACAGGGCCTCACATTCTGCGTCGTTGTTTGATGCTGGATTGTTGGGTGAGAAGTCCAGTCGTAGGACGTACTGCAGCTTGTCTCCTCTGGGTGATATGAGGACGATCCCAGCTCCTGCTCCTTCGTTTCTCTTGGATCCGTCGAAGTACATGATCCAGTTACTCGTGTATTCCGGCGGCCCGGGTGTTTCTAGTTCTGTCCACTCGCTCAGGAATTCCACGAGTACCTGGGATTTCACGGAATTGCGCCCTGCATAGATAATGTCCCAAGCGCCCAACTCGATGCTCCATTTCGCTATTCTTCCAGATGCCATTGGGTTGTTCATGATTGTACCGAGTGATGCATCATTAACCAATGTTATGGTATGTTCCTGGAAGTAGTGCTTGAGTTTTCGAGCTGTGAGAACAACTCCATATGCGAGCTTCTGGTAGTGAGGATATCGTTATTTGCACGGCGAGGGGAAAGTTATCCTTGGGGGAGTGCTTATTCAACGACGTGTAGTCGATGCACACCCGAAGGATGTTGGTGTTCTTCTTTGGGACTAGTATCGGGTTTGCTAACCAAGTGGATATTTTGATCTCCCTGATGAATTTTGCGGCCAGTAATCTGTTTACTTCCTCCCCAAGCGCTTTCTGCTTGGGTTCTGAGAACCGTCGAGTGGTCTGCTTGATGGGTTTTGCGTCTTTGTAGACTTCGAGTGAGTGCTCGGCGAACTCCCTGGGTATTCCTGGCATATCTGAGGGCTGCCAGGCGAAAATTTCTCAGTACTCACGGAGGAGTTCGACGAGCGCGCTTTCCTATGCTGGCGAGAGGGTAGTTGAAACCATCGCTGTCTTCGCAGAATCTGTCGGGTGCACCTGATGTTTTCGAGTGTCGCTGTTGGCGCTGAATTCCAATTCTGGCGCGTTTTTCTTTGTGAGGGGCATCACGGAGTGGTCCGTGGTCTTTGCTATCTCCTCCAGTTCTTCTTGCATCCCAAAAGATTTTGCGATCTCGTTGAACTCGATATCGCACTTGTTGGACTTCTGGAAATCTCCGTCGATGGTGATTACACCATATTCCCCGGGTAGTTTGAGCTTCAGGTACGCGTAATGTGGTGCTGCCATGAATCTGGCGAACGCTGTTCGACCAAGAATGGCGTGGTACTGTGAGGGCCAGTCGACTACTTCAAAGTCGAGGAATTCTCTTCTGTAATTGCGTCGATTTCCCAACACAACCTCTAGGTTGATTGTTCCGAGTGGACGGATCGCCTTTCCTGGAACTATCCCGTGGAAGGATGTTTCTGATTCCGCAAGTCCATCCAGGTTCCTGTTCATCCGGCGGAGCGTATCCGCGTAGATAATGTTGATGCCCTGCCTCCGTCCATAAATACGCGAGCCAGTTCGTAATTACCAATTTGCGCTTGGATTACTAGGGCGGCGTGACCTGGTCGATAGACTCGTGGTGGGTGGTCTTCCATCGAGAAGGTGATCGATTGGTCCGCCATCTTCAGGTACTCGGGCCTTGTTGGCGGGGTTTGCACAGCCATGCACAGCTGCCGCGTATTTGTCTTCTGAGCTCTGCGGGGTGGGCAGACTTTTTGTATCATCCCTAACTGTCCAGCCGGGTTCGGGTACGCGTTAGCTCTGGCGTTTGGTGCGGGTGGCGCAGGTAGTGCGGCTAGCGCCATGTTTTGATTTCCTGGTCGAGGTAGGGGTTGTGGCGGCTGGAATCCTTGATGTCCTCCTCCTGGAAGTGGCGGGTAATTTTGACTAGCTGCTGATCTACTTTTCTTCGAGAAGGCCTCGTGGATGTCAATGAACTTTCGGCAATCCTTGAGGAGGTGTGTTGCCTTAGTTTTGCCCGTGCGCTTATCTGTAAATAGATGTAGCGAGCAGTATGCGTCAAGGTCCTCCTCGTGACTTTTGTCTTCAGCTTTTGGTTTCCACTCGCGACTTCCGCGGCGTCCATTATCGCGGTTTCGCGTGAATTCCGCCGCTACCATCTCTTCCCGATCGTCGTTATCGTAGTATTTCCTCCTTTTCCTTCGACCATGGCGGTCGTCCTCGGGCGCGGGCGATGACGTTCTCTCGTTGCGCACCGCGTCTTCTCCATTAGCCCATCTGTCGGCTATGATCATCAGCTCCCCAATAGTTTTGGGTGCGGCTCGGCCCAACTCTTCTCTGAAAGCAGTTCGTCGGGCGCCTTTCGCGAAGGCCTCAACCGCTACTTCCTCCGAGATGTTTCCTGCGGTGTTCCTGAGCGTGGTCCATCGCTGGATGTACTCGCGGGTGGACTCGCTGCTCTTCTGTTTGCAGGCTCGCAGTTCTTCAATGGTTGCTGGTCTCTTGTAGGTGGCCTGGAAGTTCTTGCAGAAGTCGTAGTGCAGGTCGTCCCATGATGCGTAACAGGATTTCGGCCTCGCTTCCAGCCAGCTATGTGCCGCGCCAACCAAGTGTAAATTGAGGTACTGCATAGCCGTGTTCTTGTTCCCACGTTGGCATTTTACTGCCGTGAGGTAGTCGTTTAGCCACGACGAAGGTTCGAGTGAACCATCGTACTTCGTTACTTCTGTGCTGAGCTTGAATCTCCTGGGTAGGGGTGCTTCGCGGATGCTGCGGGTGAAACACAGCGCGCCGCAGGTCTCGCCATCCGAAGAACTGGACGAGGAGCGCGCGCGGTTCCTTGCAGCTCTTCCCTTGTCCACCTTGTTTTGCGCGATATCTGACCGCGCGTTATATCCTGGCTGGTCGCGATCAGTTTCCTTCCTTGGCTCCTTGCTGCGCTTTCGCGAGCGGCTGCTGTGACGTCGCGAGCTTTTATTTCTCGGGCTACCTTCGCTGCTGCTTCGACTATCATCACGTCACCGAGCTTCTTTTCCTCGACCGCGGCGAGGTGATTTGTCTCTCCTAGGCGAAGTTCTCCTATGCTTGCGTGATGCCTCTTTCTCTTTTTCCTTTTCTTCTCTTGTTGTTCGGCAGCTTTCCTGCGGTCGTAGGAGGCAAGCCTTGAGGCCGCCATGCCCAATCCTTTCCGAACCTGTTTGTACTGCTCCGCTCGAGGGTCGTTCTCCTCTGGCTGGTTCATCTGCATGTAGGTTGCTGCGGCCAGGACTGCGGCAGCAGGAGTTTGCGGGTAGACGTTTCGTCCTCGTCAACCCGCATGAGGGAAGGTCCGAGTGACCTGCTGATCCCGCCTAGGGACTCGGCGTCCATGGATGCCGTTTTCGATGCGTGTCCCTTCCTTGTGGGTCAAGTTCGGACCGAAGGTGTCAGGGACAACTCGGCCCGGCCTAGACTCGATTCATCCGCCAATCTCTTCCGACGGGCTAGGTCTATTCGAGCTTCTTTGATAGCTGTGGCCGCTCTCACTAGATGATAGTGGTAGGCGACCATATCTTCGTGCGGTGCTCCAGCCACAGGCGGCTTGCTTGTTCGCATGGCTTCCTTGGCTCGATCCCAAGCGTCCCGCGAGACGCCGATCTCAGCGCGTTCTGCTGCGCTGTGTTCTGTTTCTGGGGGTTGTTCCGATCCTGCCATGCAGACCTGAGCCAGTCGTGGCTCGTGCGTCCTAGGCGTAGCTCGGAAAGCTTTCTGGACTTGGGAAGGTTCCTCTGTCGAGAGGGTATGGTAGTCGCTGGTGTTGAAGCGGATGGACTCGCCACTTTTCTCCAGATGAGGGCGCGAGTCGACGGCTTCTGACTCAGATCCCGATTCTTCAGGGAAGTGGAGGATCCCGTCCTTGTTGGTGTAGAACTTCAAGCTTCCGAACGTCAAGGTGACGCTCTTTTCCAGATCGCTGAATACCGGGCGTGATTCCGGCGAGTGAGGGGTAACCACGACATATCCGATCCGGATAGGATTGGTCGGAGCCGAAGTCGAAGGTCTCCAACGTGAGTTGGATGATGAAGCCGAAGATGCCGGAGATCCAGCGCCCGCCGATTCCCACAGACGGCGCCAATTGTCGAATCTGCGTATCGGCAATTCCCTTAGGTGAACCCATAGGGTTTCGAATAGGAGAACCCATGAGCGCTGGTGACGATCGTCGGCTAGACAGGGGACACGATTTACCCAGGTTCGGGGCCCTCGTAGAGGTAAAACCCTTACTCCTGCCTCTGTCGATCTGTATTATCGAATATATCGGTTACAATGATGGTTGCTCAAGTCGAGAGTACGATCTCGAGCTCAAGGCTTTGGTGGTGCGGTATTGCTTGGTCCTCTTCCGGGGGTTCTCCTGGCCTTATATAGATGGCCAGGTCTCAAACTCTACCCGGAGAGGACTCGAACTCTAACCCTATGTCGGTTACAAGTTTCCTATCTTAGCCCGCAAGGCATTGCGGGTGGGCTTCAAGTGGGCCTTCCAGAATACTCCAAGGGCTTCCCTTCTTGGGCCTTAACCTTGGGCCTAAGACGGGGTGTCCTTACTCGCAGGGTCCAAGGTCCATCCCTTCGTCAAACACCATGTTTACATAGGGCGGTACAGAGGTGTGTGGGAGAATGAACCACTGTAGACAAGGAGGAATTGGCGATGGAGATGGCGGTGAAGACGGCGGAGAGGACAGCGCAGGGCGCAGGCAGCGCCGGCGGTGGCGCATGGACTCCTTCCCTGCGCCGCCCCTTAGACCTCTTCCTTCATAGACTTGGGAGGCCTCCCCCATGGAGATTTGATCCATGGGGAGGCTAAAACGTGGCTTTGGTGGTTGGAAATTCGTGGTATGGAGTGTCTCCCATGACCTAGGTTTCCTCCTTTTATATAGTCTCACGGATTTCCATCGTCCGATCTAGGGCTGCGGTAAATCGGGCGTATCTTGGCCGTCCGGACTTGGAATCAGACGATTTTTAGCCTTAGATCATACGCCGCAAAATTTTCCACGATTTTGTCTTCTGTTAGATTTCCGTTTGACGCTGTCTTCGACCCGTAGAGTGGCAATCTTTAAAAAGTGTTTTCAGACAGATTTCAGAAAAGTCCCAATTCGACTCCAACAAGGTTTCTTCTTGGCAATTTCTACACATTAAAGTGTAAAACAAGAATATTGTGCACTTTTGCAACTATTAGTAAGTTATTCCAAATAAATCATAAACTTAATATAAAAATAATTATGAAAAGCATTAAAGTAGCATGAAACCATAAAAAATTATAGATACGTTTTGAACGTATCAAACCTTATGTGCAGTTCTATCTCCAGCGTGATGTCCTCCATAATCACTACTATGAAATTTTCTCAGTATCTCTCGTTGTTCATTTTCAAGAACACATTTTCGCATAATACCATCAACCCCTTCTTTATATAAGTGTGGGTCATCCCAAAAATAATGCCTCAAATCATAGAAGATTTTTCTTCTTTGCTGAGCTGTAAAGGTAGGAGGCAAATACTTGGAAACAATAAAGTTAGATTAATCAGCATACCATGGACTCTCTTGAGAGCTCACTTTTATTGCAGCCAACTGTTCATTAGGAAAACTATAGGATCATGAGAGATATTTTCTAATCTAGACAAATTATCAGCAACAAGATTTTCAGCACTCTTCCTATCCACAATATGTAAATAAAACTCTTGTAAGAGAAGCACCCATCTAATAAGCCTATGCTTAGCATCCTTCTTTTCCATAAGGTACTTAATAGCAGCATGATCAGTATGAATAGTAACCTTAGAATCAACAATATACTGCCTAAATTTATTACAAGCAAAAACTATAGCTAGGAACTCTTTCTCAGTGGTAGCATAATTCTTTTGATCAGCATCAAGAGTTTTACTAGCATAATTAATAACATTTAACTTCTTATCTACCCGCTGTCCAAGAACAACACCTATAGCATAATCACTAGCATCACACATAATTTCAAATGGTAAATTCCAATCAGGAGGTTGAACAATAGGGGCAGATATTAAAGCCACCTTTAAAATTTCAAAAGCTTCTTTACAATCTTCATCTAAAACAAAAGGTACATCCTTTTGAAGAATATTAGTAAGAGGCTTTGATATTTTTAGATAAATCTTTAATAAACCTTCTATAGAAACCAACATGACCAAGAATACTACGAATACCTTTGACATCCCTGGGACAGGGCATTTTCTCAATGGCTTCAACTTTAGCTCTATCAACTTCAATACCTCTTTCAGAAATTTAATGTCCAAGAACAATTCCTTCATTAACCATAAAATGTCATTTCTCCCAATTAAGAACAAGATTAGTCTCCTCACATCTCTCAAAACTTTACCAATATTCTGCAAACAATTATCAAAAGAAGTTCCATAGACGGAGAAATCGTCCATGGAGACTTCCACTATTTCTTCACCAAAACCATGAAACATAGCAGACATGCATCTTTGAAAAGTAGCAGGAGCATTACATAAACCAAAAGGCATACGTCTATAAGCATAGGTTCCAAAAGCACAAGTGAAAGTTGTTTTCTCTTGATCAGGCTTTCTAACAGCAATTTGAGAGAACCCAGAATAACCATCAAGAAAGCAGAAATGAGTTTTCTTAGACAACCTCCTTAACATTTGATCAATAAAAGGAAAAAGAATAATGATATTTCTTAGCTACCTTATTAACTTTCCTAAAATCAATACGCATCCTATAACCAACCACTACTCTTTGAGGAATAAGTTCATTATTTTAATTTGGCACAATTGTCATCCCTCCTTTCTTAGGGACACAATGCACAAGACTAACCCATCTACTATCAGCAATAGGATAAATAATACCAGCATCTAGGAGTTTTAATACCTCATTTCTTACCACATCCTTCATCTTAGGATTTCAACAGCGTTGATGTTCAACAACTGGCTTTGCATCAGGTTCAATATTAATAGCATGCTGACATATAGCAGGAGAAATCCCTTTCAAATCATCAAGAGTATAACCAATAGCACCTCTGTGTTTCATCAATATTTCCGATAATCTATCCTCTTCTTTACCAGAAAGTTTAGAACTAATAATAACAGGATATAATTTCTTATCATCAATATGAGCATATTTAAGATTGTCAGGCAAAGGCTTTAAATCAAAAACAGGATCCTCCTTGGGTGGTAATGTGGTACCCAAGTCTTCCACCAGTAAATTATGTTTCAGCATCGCTCGCTGATGTAGGAAAATCTCGTCAGTTTTATTTGTTTCTTCCATAAAGACATCACTTTCCTGGTCTTCCATGTATTGCTCCAAGGATTGTTAGGAGCAAGAGCAATAGCAGCGAATTGTTCAACTCTATAATTCTCATTGGGTAATTTAGCTTCATAAGGTGCTTTAGCAAATTTGGAGAAATTAAATTCATAAGACTCTCCATCAAACTTTGTAAGGATTTTCTCTTTTACAATCTATAACAGCACCACAAGTGTTTAAGAAAGGTCTACCAAATATAATAGGACAAGCATCACTAGCAGAAGTGCCTAGTACTACAAAATGAGCAGGATATTTAGTTTTACCACATAAGACCTCCACGTCTCTAACAATACCAATCAGAGAAATAGTTTCCCTTTTAGCAAGTTGAATAATCACATCAATGTCTTCAAGTTCACGAGAAACAATTTCATGCATGATTTCTCTATAAAGCTCATAAGGAATAACACTAGAACTAGCACCAATATCACACAAACCATAATAGCAATGATCACCTATCCTAACAGATAGAACATGAACACTAGGTTTCCTATATTTACTAGGATGAGAGACAATATTAGAAGCATCTTCAAAAAATATAATGTCTCTTCTTCTACATTTTCAGAAACAAGGTACTTTACTATTGCTACTGTAGGTTCTACAGTTATTTGTTCCCCGGGTTCTACAGGTTTCCTTGCACTTTTATTAACCACACTAGCTAACATAGAATGTTCTTTTACCTTAGCAGGGAAAGACATTTTCTAAATATAAGGTTCGGGCACAATAGAATCAACGGTATGAACTTCTATATCTCTAGCAGGAACACAGTTAACAATATCTTTATAAGGTGCATGGTACTTATCCCATTCCTTTTTAGGAATATCAATATAAGAAGAAAAAGCCTTATATAAGTTAACAGCAACTTGAGAATCAAGACCATAAACAATACTAACATTATGAAAATCATCGGATGACATAAAAGTTTTAATACATTCATAATCATAATGTATACCTGACTTTCTATTTTTGTCATTCTCCCATCCTTCAGTGTTTTCTTGAATACGGTCAAGAAGATCCCATTTAGCTTCATCCTTCATATGTGTAAATGATCCAGAACAAGAAGCATCCAATAAATCCTTATCACGAAGAGAAAGCCTTGCATAGAAATTATTAATAACAATATTACTGGGGAGCTCATGAATGGGGCATTGAAGCATTAGTAACTTCAATCTGGGCAATACTCTCTCCGTCATGAGGCTAAAAATTATATATATAATTCCGATCTCTATGAATTTCACTGGGAGGATAGAATTTAGAATAAAATAGAGGCACAATTTCCTCCCATCAATAGTTTGGCTATTTTTCAGTAGTTTGAACCATTCAGCGACTCGGCCTGTCTATGATATAGAGAATAATTTCCTCTTCACTTGGCCCATTGTAATACCTGCACACTTGAACAAATCGCATAATTCATGTAAAAAGAGCAAGTGATCACTAGGATGGACAGCTCCATCACCTCAATAGCAGTTATTAATAACATGTTTAACAATCTTTATAGGTATTTTATAAGGATCCAAATCATCAGGCGGTGGATCACTTACTACCCTAGCAGTGGCAGCAGTGCCCGCAAATAAGGACTCAAAAGGAGATCCAGACATAGTGTAATAAAGCAGTAGACAATAATAAAAACAACACTTACAACAGAAGCTTCCTTTATCAATTCCACTTCCCAATAGCGCTTCACTCATCGGCAACGGCGCCAGAAAATAGTCTACAAGTATAGGGGTTGTGTCGTAGTACTTCCGATAAATAAGAGTGTCGAACCCAACGAGGAGCAGAAGCCGTTGACAAGCAGTTTCGATGAAGGAATAACTGTAAATACTGAAAGATAGATTTGTAGGGGTTTTTGATATTGCAGATAATAAAGTGCGAGTAAATAAAATGCAGTAATAATAATTGCAGCAAGTGGCCCAATCCTTTCTTCAGCAAAGGACAATCCGGTGGGTTTACTTATGATTAACAAACGTTCTCGAGGACACACGGGAGGTTTTTGTCAAGTTCTTTTGTTTCATGCTGCTGAATAATTTTTAGTGTTTTGATAAGTGTTGTGTGGGTGAACCTATGCTAATGTACCGTCCCATCTAACAATAACACATACTTGTGATTATACCCCTTGCAAGCATCTACAACTACAAGAAAGTAACTAAGAAATAAATCTAACCACAACTTTAAACTCCGGGATCCTACGCCTCCCTCGTGTAATGGTTTCCTAACGGGGGTTTAGGTTTCTCTCACACCGGTAACCCCACAATTAGTAGCCAAACACACGATGCATTCCCCTAGGCCCATAAATGGTAAAGTATCATGTAGTCGGCGTTCACATGACACCACTAGAAGAATAACACCACAGCTTAAATATCAAACCATTAAATATTACTAAACATTACTTCACTACTAACAACTTGACTTCTCCCATGTCCTCAAGAACAACACGAAGTACTCACAAGACATCATATGGATCATAATCAGAGGTGATATAATGGATGGTAACAATCTGGTCATAAAGTGCAAACACCGATAAATCTCACAAGCATCAACTACTAACAAGTAATCCACACAGGGAGAGAGATCTAATGTAAAACAACGATAGAGGCCCCTAATTGTTACAGCGGGGTGACAGTGGATGATGAGGGTGATGGTGTTGACGATCTTGATGATGCCCGGAGTGATAACGGTAATGATGGCGATGATTTCCCCTCTTCGGAGAGGAATTTCCCCGACAGATTTCTCCCTGCCATAGAGCTTTTCTCTCTCGGGTGTTTTCCTCCCGCGGCGGCGGAATAATTCTTCGATGATGGTATGAGGCTTAGGGTTCCCTGGGGGTCAAGTACGCAAAAGACCTCCACCAGAGGTGGCCCAGGGTGGCCACACCACCTGGTGGCGCGGCCAGGGGCGCACCACCTCATGGTGTGGGCCCCTGGTGGCCCCCTCTGGCTCCCCTTCTGGCTGGACTCCTCCTATGAACTTCTAAGACACCCCCGGTGTCCCCCTTCTTCTTTTGTTCTTCTGAAATATGGTATCTCGACGGTGCTTTTTCCATCATATTTCTGGTCCTAGTGTTTATTCTCGAAAAATTATGAAACATGCAAAATAAGATAAAAATAACATACGAGATGCATCATAACATGAAATATATCAATGAATAACAGCAAATTATGATATAAAATAGTGATGCAAAATGGACGTATCATGTGCCTGACTGAAGTGTCCCTCTGGGGCCTCCCGGGTGGCTCTCCGCCTCATTTTTTACGTAAAAATTTATTATAATTTTTCTGGAATTTTTTCGAGAAACTTTATTTTTCGGACTTTTCCAGAATTTTAATAAATAATAATATCGCTGGAAAACAAAGATGGAATAATGGAAAACATCAGCAAAACCAAACCTATAGCAGTTCTAAGACACTCTACTAAACATATACTCACTAAAAACGGAAGAAAACATATGGAAACATGGTTGTGAATAGTGAAAACGTGAGTAGACGGTGGAAAACGAGCGAAAACGAGGTAAAAACGTGTGTGGGTATGAGTGAACATAGTGAAAACAATAAGAAAACATGATATACTTTATGAAGCACAACAAAAACGAGCATATGAATAAGTAAATGTAGTGAAAACGTAATGATAACATTGTTTTCTTTATTTAAAATCACTTTGTTAACAAGGTTGATCAAGTCTTGCTACCAAAATAAGTTTATATGAAACAAAACTTTGTTTCTCACTAAATAATCATTTTACCTCAACCTTGATTGATATAGTCCCAATCATGATAGTCTCATATTCTTCGGATGGTTTTGGAATAGGACAATAAAATTCTCCAATCTTGATGGTCTCAATATTTTCAATTGAATTTAAACCATATTTCTAATCAATCTTCTTGGGAAAATAAACAGTGTGGTCTTTATCATTAACATTAAAAGTAATTTTTCCTTGATTGCAATCAATAACAGCCCCTGCAGTATTAAGAAAAGGTCTTCCAAGAATAATAGACATATTATCATCTTCAGGCATTTCCAACACAACAAAGTCAGTTAATATCAGACAATTATTAGCAACTTGAACATGAACATCCTCACATATAACCACAGGAAAAGCAGTAGACTTATCATCCATTTGCAAAGATATATCAGTTGGTATAAAATTTTCTAGGAGGAGTCTTTTATAGAGAGTAAAAGGCATGACACTAACTCCAGCTCCCAAATCACACAAAGCAGTTCTAACATAATTATTTTTAATAGAACAGGGACTAGTTGGTATACCAAGATCTCCAAGCTTCTTAGGAACCTTGCCATTAAAAGAGTAATTAGCAAGCATAGTGGAGATTTCCTCATTAGGAATCTTCCTTTTGTTAGAGACAATATCTTTCATATATTTTGCATAAGGAGGCAATTAATAGCATCAGTTAAAGGAATTTGCAAGAACAAAGGTTTCATACATTCACAAAACTTGTTGTAATGTTCTTCTTCCTTTTATTTGTGTTTCTTATTAGGATAAGGCATTGATTTTTGTACCCAAGGTTCTCTCTCACTACCATGTTTATTAGCAATAAAATCTTCCTTAGTGTACTTTGTATTTTTAGTTCGCTTTTCAGGTTCCTCTTCATTTTCTTCTTTATCAGAAGCATTTTTCTCTTCATTACCACTTCAATTTCAGCATCAGAGATAGATATACTATTAGGATCTTTAGCAAATTTAGAGGATTCTACATCAATTTTATGTTTCTTCTTCTTTTTCTTCTTAGTATGAATAAAATTATTATTAGTTTGCTGAGAATCGTGTTCAATTCTTTTAGGATGTCCCTCAGGATATAAAGGATCTTGTGTAGCAATACCACTTCTAGTTCTTATTTCATAAGCATGTTTTTCTTTAGAAGCATTAACTAGCACATCTTTTTGCACTTTAGCAAGTTGATCAATTTGAGTTTGAACCATTTGAAAGTGTTTAACAAGCATTTTAACATCATTAGAGGTTCTTTCTATAATACCATGGAAATTATCAATAGCTCTAGAGTTTTCCATTAGGTAATTTTGCACTCTCATATTAAAATTACCTTGCTTAATAACATAATTATCAAATTCATCTAAACATTGATCAGGAGGTTTATTACAGGGAATATCTCTACTATCAAAATGTTGGAGAGATTGTACCTCAATGGTGGATGAGTGAGGGATTGGCTTACATAATTCTTTTATAGGTGGAAGATTCTTCACATCTTCAGATTTAATACCCCTCTCTTTAAGAGATTTCTTGGCTTCTCTCATCACTTCATCATTTAATTCAATCCTTCCCCTCTTCTTGGGTGTTGGATTGATACTAGAGTAGGGGTCGGCTCGGGCTGAACCATAGTCCAATCATCATAATTTTGGCTTATTTTAGCCATTAATTCCTCAGCTTCATCTGGAGTTCTTTGCGTGAAAACACAACCAGCACAACTATCCATGTATGTCCTAGATTCAACAGTTAGTCCATTATAGAATATATCAAGAAGTTCATTATTTTATAGCTTATGCCCAGGTGTACCCCTAACTGAAGAACAAAACCTTGCCCAAGATACAGGCAATTTCTCTCCTTCCAATTGCTTGAAATTAAATATATTTTGTAAAGCAGCATGTTGAGCACTAGCAGGAAAATATTTATGAAATAAAACATTAACCAAACCAATGTGACTATACATAGATCCCGGAGACAAATTATAAACCAAGTTTTAGCTTCATCTTTTAATGAGAAAGGGAATATTTTAGCAACAAAGTAGCTACGTTTCTTAAGATCGCCAGAGAATAAACTACTCAAAGAGGAGAGCTCATTCATATGTTTCATAACACTTTCATTTTCAGTACCACAAAAAGGTTCTTTCTCAACAATAGACATATAAGATAAATCAAGAGATAAGTCATAATCCTTATCCCTAATATTAATGGGAGAAGTGGCAAACTTAGTATCAGGAGATAATTTATATTTAATAGCATGACTTTCAATAAGACTTATAACAACATTTCTATCCTTCATAGCATGTATTTCATCAATAAGATCAACATTAAGTTCAATATAGGAATCATCAAAATCATCACTAGGATTCTCTCTAAGCTCAGCTGAAACAGCAGGAGTAACTGGATTTTTATCAGGAGTTTCAGTGTTTGCAATATTTTTAGCTTTAGCAATAGTAGCATCTAAGAAAGGACTGAAAAACCACTCTCATCAAGCACAGTAGAAGCATCATCAAAAGTATCAGAAGTATTTTCAGATTCAGTAGAAGTAGCAAGTGTAGCATGTGTATGTGGTGGTGTAAGCAGCTTACTCATAACAGACGGTGAATCAAGAGCAACAGAGGTGTTCAGAGTTGTACCTCTTCTTGTAGTGGATGGTAATATAGGAAACTTTCCATCACGAGTCTTACCCATGATGAATGATTTGAAGTAGATAATAGTACTCTCCGGTGAGCTTGCAAATAAAGCTGTGCTCCCCGGCAACGGCGCCAGAAAATAGTCTTGATGACCCACAAGTATAGGGGATCGCAAAAGTCTTCGAGGGAAGTAAAACCCAAATTTATTGATTCGACACAAGGGGAGCCAAAGAATATTTGTGAGCCTTAACAAGTGAGTTGTCAATTCACCTGCACCTGAAAGTGAACCGGTTCACAACGGTTTATCAGTAGTAACAGTTTTATAGTAGCAGCAGCAGTGAAATGATAGCATCAGTGAAATGAAAACATGAGCAGTAGTGTTTGAAGTAAACATCGAGATTTAATATTGTAGGCATAGGGATAGATGAACGGGCGTTGCATGGATAAGATAGTTCATATAATAACCAATACATGGGCATTGCAGATAAATAAGATAAAGCATCCAAGCACTAAGTAACCATAGGCATGTATTTCGTAAATAGTTGTACGTGCTCGCAATGAGAACTTGCACACCATCTTTTGTCCTACCAGCCCGTTTTCAGCGGGGCCTCAAGGGAACTACTGGTAATTAAGGTGTTCCTTTTAATAGAACACCTGAGCAAAGCATTAACACTCCATGAACACATGTGATCCTCACATCATAGCCATCCCCTCCGATTGTCCCAATTTCTGACACTTCGGGGCCTCGGGTTCCGAACAACGATATGTGTAAACAACTTGCAGGTATGATCAAGAAACAATAATTATCATCGTGATTCAATAACATGTTCAGATCTGAGATCATGGCACTCGGGCCCAAAGTGACAAAATTAAGCATAACAAGTTGCAACAATGTCAATAGCACTAATATAGGATACTAGGCACTATTCCCTAACAATCACGACATTATTACATGAACAATCTCATCCAATCCCTACCACCCCCTTCAGCCTACAGTGGGGGAATTACTCATGAATGGATAGGGGAAACATGAGTGGTCGATGGATAGGCGTTCGTGATGACGATGGAGATGATCTCCTCCAATTCCCCGTCCCGGCAGGGTGCCAGAACGGATTTTTTGAACCCCGAAAAAGGATTCGCGATGGCGGCGGAGCTACGGACTTCTTTCTGGAAAATGATCGAACCCCCTCGGGTTGTAGGGTTGAAGGCAATATGTAGTCGAAAGGGGAGCCTGAGGGTGTGTCTGGGTGGCCCACAACACCAGGTGCCGCGGCCTAGGGGGCGCCAGGGGGTGGTGTGGCCCCCTATGGCCCCTCTCGTGGCCCCCTTCGGGCTCCCAGGGTCTTCCGGTGTTTTAAGATCAATGGGGTCTTTTCTGGGCAATTTCCCGAAATTTGGTTTTTCTGCACAAAAACGAGACACCAAGGTAATTCTGCTGAAAACAGCGTTAGTCCGTGCTAGTTGCATTCAAAACACACAAGTTTAGAGGAAAACAATAAGAAAAGTGTTCGGAAAACGAGATACGTTTTCGACGTATTAAGAGGGAACTGGCTCTGTGGCATCTTGCCAATAGGTTAGTCCGGAAAATCGATAAAAAGGCATAAGGTGTATAGCAAACATGTGGGAAACAACATGAAAACAACATGGAACATCATAAATTAGGGATACGTTTACGATGTATCAATGGACTCCGGTCCCCGGTCTTCTGCTTCTTCTTCATCATTTTCTTCCATTCCAGTACCAGTACCGCATTTAGGGAACATATCATGATAGTTGTCATCATTCTCTTCTTCTTCGTTGTCTTCCATCATAACCCCTTTTTCTTCGTGCTTGGTCCAACAATTATAGCCGGGCCTGAAACCAGACTGAAACAGGTGGATGTGGAGGACTCTGTGGGAAGAGTGTTCCTTCTCATTCCGACATACAGCACATGGACAACACATAAAATTATTCCTCTTGTTTGCCTGGGCCACATCGCGAAAATAACCCACGCCTTTCATGAACTCGGGGGAGCATCGTTCAACGTACATCCATTCCTGGTTCATCTGCATTATATAATTATTATAAAAACATTAAAGAATATCGTGATTGCCGAAATGACCACTATACATCAACATATGAAAGGGTAAAGTTGGTACCTCAACGGAGGAGGAAAGAACGAGGAGAACGCTTAATTAAGTGTGGATCGGACAAGTTAAACCATGTTTGTTTTGTGTGAGGTGGAGTGAAATTGTGCTCTTGGGCATTTCATCAAACACCTTGTATGCATAAGAGGAATTTTTTTTACCACACACCCTCTCACACATTTCTCCCTCCAAACGAGTTAGTGGCTAAGGGGAAGAGTGTGGCTGGTTGTTTTATATACAGACAAGGACCTTTGGCCCCGGTTCCAGACAGGAACTAGGGCTAAAGGTTGCTGCCTTTTCCGAGGAAACTTCTAGTTCCGGTCCCAGACACGAACCGTGTCAGAAAGGACCTCTAGTTCTGGTTTCAGACACGAACCGGTTCTAGAGGCCCCCAGTTGGCTTCTGTACACGACCCCAGCCGCTGGAGCACAACCTTTAGCCTCAGTTCGTATCGGAAAAGGCCAAAGGTGTTTTTTGGCCTAAACAAAAGGTGTGTTCTCTACTAGTGTCCCGCCACAGGCGCTTGTGCTGGTTGGTGTCGTGTCGAGATGGGATGGGATGTCGTCCCTCCTTGTACACGTTAGTAGAAGGGTCTAGTACCATTTGCTTAAGTTTTTTTTTCCTTCGTTGAGTCTAGTGATGTGCAATTGAGTCCCGTGTCTAGGTTGTCTTCGAGCGATTGCCTAGATCCTGGGCCTTGCCTTACAGGTCGCCTCCCATTGTGGGAGGTGGAGCTACAAGGCAGATCCAGCGACGCATCTCTCAATAAGCTCGTCGGTGGGCAGCAACATCAAGATTCAAGTCTCATCAGTGTCGTCTAAGGCGCCCTCTTGATGAAGGGGGTTGAAGATGAATACAAGCCTCTGCTTCTTACTGCTCTGACGATGCGGGAAGGTTAACTTGGTCGGCGACACCGTCTTTAGGGGCTGCTCAAGGTTGTGGTGATCCCCAACTACAGTTGTGATGCGCTAGGGTGTTAGGTCAGAGAGCCACTCCGTGCATAAGCAACCACTAGCAACAGAAAGCATGCAAGATCACAAATAACATATGCAATAAAGACTATAATCAACTTGGCATGAGTTCAATATTCATCGGATCCCAGCAAACACATCACATAGAATTACATAAGAACAATCTCGACCATGTTAGGCAGTTCACGAGATCTAAACATTGAGGCATAGGAGGAGAAGACAACCTTCTGTCTACTGCTATGGACCCGTTGTCCAAGGATGAACTACTCACGCATCACTCTAGAGGCAGGATGGTGATGAAGAGGCCTCCGGTGACGATCTCCTCTCCGACAGGGTGCCGGGAGACAGCTTCAGAACCCCCCTGATCTAGGGTTGACGACGACAGCGACTGCGGAACTTTTCGGGGATTTTTTTATTAGGTGTCGAGGGTTTTCCTTCGGAGGGGAATAAATAGGCGAAAGAGCGGCGTCGGTGGGCACCAGGGTGGCCTCACCACCCCCAGGCGCGACCAAGGGGTGGGCTTGTTCCTGGCTATGGTGAGGGCCCTCTGGTGCCCGTATTCGACTCCTCTTCGATCTTGTGGATGCTTCCGGGGAAAATAGGAACTTTGGGATTTGTGGGGTCCAATTCCGAGAATATTTCCAGAAGAACTTTTCTGAAGTAAAAAACAGCAGAAAACATGGAACTGGCACTTGGCATCTTGTTAATAGGTTAATCCCGGAAAACGTGTAAAAATGCTATAAAGAAGGGAGAAAACATGTAGCAATTTGCATAATATCATCATGGAACATCCGAAATTATAGATACGTTGGAGACGTATCAAGCATCCTGAAGCTTAGTTCCTACTCGTCCTCGAGTAGGTAAACGATAAAACAAAATAATTTCTGGGGTGACATGCTACCACAGAATCTCGAGTAGGTAAACTGAGATGATAGAACTTTAACACAAACATGATAAGTAGAACTTTAATAATAAAGCATAGCAATCACTTTGCATCATGAGAAGTAACTCAAATAAAATATCATGAATAACAACGCAAAGAAAGATATATGTTTGTTTCAAGTATAGAGAAAGCATGGCAAAGTGGTATTTCGCTACTCCTTAAGAGTGGGGCAAAACATAAATGTCAGGACACCTTCAAAGTTCATGAGGAAGACTAGAACAAATAATTAGAGAACAAGCAATAACACATCATGAATCAATTAATAACGTTTCTGGGACAAATGCACATAAAACTCAGAATGGAAAAAATGCTCTCTCAACGGTGCATGAAGTTAGAAGATGGAGACTCAACATAAAAGTAAAAGAAAGACCCTTCGCAGAGGGAAGTAGAGATCACTCATGTGCTAGAGTTTTTTTTTATTAAACAGAGGTATTAAAAGTTTGACACTCCTGCCATCCATCTTACACAAACCATGGCTAACCGAATCCTCAGGTGCCTGCCAACAATCACATACTATGGAGGAGTGTCTATATTTTGGAAGATGTATGCTAATGTAAACGAATGGTAAACAGAAAATACAGTATGTCACAGGCCAACTAGATTCCACAAGAGTGGCTCCCATATCAAGGACACAACTGGTGTAGAAGGTCATCCCTCTTTCTCTTTTGTTTACACAATTATGTTTTGACAGATAAATCAGGGGCAAAAATAGTGAAGAGATTTTGTGTGTATTAATTTGGGGCTGGGTACCCCGCTGTCAGCTCTTCTATCAATTGGATAAGAGGATGAATCCACTAGTCCATGGTGTGAAATCCAATCAACAAGTGAGATAAAGATTCTCTATTTACGTCCTAATGAGCAAAAACAGGAACACAAAGCAGGAGTAATTTTGAAGGTTTTAAAGGTAACACATGAGCAATTTACTTGGAGTGGCAGTTAAATACCACATGTAGGTAGGTATGGTGGACACAATGGGAAAACTTGGTTTTAGGGAGTTGAATGCACGAGTAGAATTCCATACTCAGTATAGGTGGAGGCTAGCAATAGACTGGGAGCGACAAATCAATAGAGCATAAGAGCCATAATCATGCATAGCGACATAAACATCATTAATCAAAGCATAAGTGGTACCACAAGTTCAAAAACTAAATGATCATAGAGCCTATTAGTGACTGGTTCATAGTCATAAACATGGTGTGAGCATGCGCCAAGTCAACAAAAGAAAGCATTCAAAAGAGAACACCACAAATTTATGCTTCAATATGACAAGAATAACTCATGATTCTTTCAATGGCACATTAAACACTCTCAGCTATTTGAGGCTAATCTTGCTACTCAATAACCACAAGGCTTTTAAACTAAAATAACATCTAGCATGATATGAAAAAGTTCTAGCCACACTCTATACAAGCTTCTACTTGCAACATTAAAAATTCTACTTCAAGCGGTTGTTTCTTTTCCCAACAAGCACCATACAAGATATGTTTTAACAAAAAAATACTCTACATTATAGAGCAAGCAAACATGAGAGTACTCACATAACACTACTAAAATTAACAGCTCTAGATAAGAGATGCATGCAAAACATGAGCTAAATAAATGCAGCCAGACAAAGATTAAGAATACAAAGTATTCCCATGAAAAAGAGGAGTGTGTCACTCTCCAATAAAAGAATGCTGGGGTCCAACCAAGCTTATTACAAAAATAAAAACAAACTGAAAGAAAAAAAAAAGACGCTCCAAGTAAAGCACATAAAATGTGACCGAATAAAAATATAGTTTCACTAGAAGTGACCTGATAATTTGTCGATGAAGAAGGGGATGCCTTGGGCATCCCCAAGTTTAGACGCTTGAGTCTTCTTCGAATTTGCTGGGATGTACCTCCGGGGCATCCCCAAGCTTAGACTCTTCACTCTTCTTGATCACGTCATATCATCCTCTTCTCTTGACGCTTGAAAATTTTCTTCAGACCAAACTTCTCACAATCTTCATTAGCAACGTTAGTGCAATCGAAATAATAAATTCACATGGTTCAGTTTCAACACAAGCCTAACACTCATAAACACATTAGAGGATCTCACATTCAGAGTCACATCAATTATATCATATAATTATGAATCATAATTATGAAATAATGCATAATTACTACTATCTTTTGGTATACATCTAATTGAGGATTTGATAGGCATGGTGAAATGGATAGGCAAAGAGAGTTATACGAAATCTACTTTGGACAAAAGCGGAACCAACCCGTATAGTTGGCAGAAAAAAGGACGAGCTCTTTCAAGGTGTGGGTTAGAGACGCTCTTAGGCAAGAGGAAGTGCATTATTACACCATTAAAATTCGCCATAGTTCCACGAGCTTTTTGGGTCACCACGGTTTTGAAACCCGCGAGCCTAAGAGTCGTTTTCAAACATTTTCTAAACAGTTTCCAAACCTTTGTATGTGTAGATTTCAAAAATATAAAAAATATCTGTGGACTGTAATGGCAGTATGAGTAATACTTTTTTTTTTAGTTTCCCTGAGTTAATGGATTTGCGAATGGGCCCCTCCGTTATTTCTTCAACTTCTCTAGATAAAAAGGAAATCGCTCTTGATCTTCATGTTGTCTTGGGCTTTTTCCTCCCCAAACCCTAGGGTAATTTAATTGTAGAAAGGCCCAGTCCAGTCCCGTTTTTTCCCATCCACCACCTCGTCACGTGTTCTCGTCGCAAATCCATTCTCTGTCTTCTCTCTCCTTTGCGGAAACAACCCCGTGAAATTTCCATACTACCCCCGAGCCCTAATCCCCTCTCAGTCCATCCCTTCCCCGCGGCGGCGGCGCCCTCCCTGATCTCAGGTCAGAGCTCTCTCCCTCCCTTGCCACGAACCTAATCTAGTCGCCGCTCGCTCGCCTGCTTGCTGCGCCGGTGGTCACTCTCTGTTGTTTACGGTGGATTTGTTTTTGAGGATTGGATCCAAGAGGGGTGATTTGCGCAAGTTGCAGGGGATTCTTGCGCAAAAATGAATTTCTATTTTGTTTTGCAAGTTCCTACCTTGCAATTGTCGGGTATTATCGTCGCGGCCCTGCCGGCGATTTGGAATACACACCGAGAGAGAGGCCTCCAGCGGTCGGCCGCGGCGGCGAGCCGACGCCGCTGGGGAGTGTTTTCTTTGGGGCAAGCGACGCCCATCGGGAATCGGTGGAGTAGATGATAGACCTGGGAATCGGTGGAGTAGGGGGAGGGAGAGATACCCTTCTTCTAGCCTTGCTTTGCACCGCACTGATCTCCAATGCTAAGAAAACACGATTTCGAGTAACTGTTCACCCTCATGCTACTACAACTGAGGTTTTAGCTAGCACTCAGATCTACCAGGAATTCGATCTTGAACTCCATGGAAATCACAAAGGATATACTTACTTCCGACCCTGCTCCTCTGTCTTTCCATGGAAATTTGAAAGATTGCTTTGATGTGGATGCTTCGATAAATCTGTTGTGTTTGATGTGAACCTGAGTTGTTTTCGTCGATCTATGAAGTTTACGCCATATTATGTTGCTCTTGTGAAACTATGATGATTTGGGGTTGCAGAATGCCAGACTTCTGGATCATGTGTGCAACTTATATCTAGTTCATGCCTAGGGGTGACCAAATGTCTCAACAGAGGAAAGATAAATTCACAGTAGATTAAAAAAAAACATCATCAATGTATTCAGTAATGGTATACTTTATTGGAGGTGTTCACATTCCGGGGATCAAAAGATTCAGTTGAATGATGTGGCTAAAGATCAGAAGTAACTGGCTCAATTTGTTGTTCATGCGCAGTTCTTTCTCTACCTGTCCTACAATTGCTAAATTGTGCGAACCTTAATTTTTAGCTTAGTCTTCTAGAGTTCATATTTTTTTTAATCCACAATTTTAGTGAGATCCCTGTTTGAATCCTTGTCTGTATATTCTTGATTAGTCAGAGCTATGAAGTTTATGCCCTTTTGTGTTGATCTTGTAAAACTATGATGATTTGATGTTGCAAAATGCCAGACTTTTGGATCATGTGTGGTAACTTATATCTAGGTCATGTCTAAGGGGTGACCAAAATGTCTGGACGGGGGCAAGATAAAGTCACAGTAGATTAAAAAAACATCATCATTGAATCAGGAATTGTAGACTTTTTTTGGAGGTTTCACATCCCGGAGATCAAAAGATTCAATTGAATGATTTGGCTCAGCCAGAAAATGCCTATTTTCCCAATAACTTAGTTATAGGGAGAAAGACCAGAAGTAACTGGTTCAGTCTGTTATTTGTCTACCTGTCATACAGTTGATAACTGTGTGAACCTTCATTCTTAGCTTAGTCTTCTGCAGTTCATATTCCTTTTTATAATCCGCAATTTTGGTGAGACCCTTGTTTGAATCCTCATGTATATATTCTTGATTAAGTGAAAATGAGCGACATCCGCAGAGTCAAATACTTGAAGGCGGAGCTTTATGAAATATTTTCTGTTACTAGAATGTAAGTTTTTCTTCTAAATTGCAGTGCCTTCGCGCAACAAATCAGGAAGCATGACAGGGGTTGCTATGGTGGTAGCCATTTGCCAATACGGCGGAGAGTTCACTTCTGGTCCCAATGGAAATTTGATATACAAAGGAGGTGAAGCGCATGCTGTTGATGTCTCTCGGGAGATGTCGCTCGACAGCTTCAAGGATGAGGTGTCCAACGTGTTCCATGTTGATGTCACCGATATGTCGTTCAAGTACTTTCTTCCGAACAATAACAGAACACTCATCACAATCTCGTGTGATAAAGATTTGCAACGGATGGTTGATTTTACTGCTAGTGCTGCACAGGCAGATGTTTTCCTGATAAGCAGAGTCGAGAACAGGTATGTCTTGTTCCACCTTCTGTAGTTCATGTAGGAGAGCTAGTATCAAGCATCCCCTGATGTGATGGATATTTCTCTTATACTGGGTAATTAGGAGTATCGTAACATACACTGGAGCTTCCACTGTTAAAGCTGGATCTAGTGCCCCCAATGACAAAAGGAAAAGGACAGCTTCCAAAAATAAGTAAGTGGTACTTTGCCGATTTTCTTTCTGTAATGTTATTACTCTTTCACGTTACAGTCAATGTTCTTTCTCTCTCTCTCTCCAGGGTATCTAAAAGTAATAAGAAGACTGCTAATGCTACTGGTGATGTAGTTCAAGCTGATACCAATGATGTCAATCAACCAAGACCAGTGGTTACTTTAAATGATGATGTCAATCAACCAAGGCCGGCTGTTACTTTAAATGATTACAACGAGTACACTACCGAGCCTCTCTAGTTGCTGCATCTTTGCATATCTATTGTACCCTGAGTTAACCTATTGTGAGATGTAGACTGGTTACAAATTATTGTGCCCTTCAAACATAAAACAGCAAATAAGCCCCTATTTCTTTATCCAAAAGTAGCCTTCCTGCATGCGAAATATATGCCAACTTCGAGAGAGCGGTTTCTTTCAACATTGTGGTTAGAATATAAAATTGTCTGCCTATCTTATTTGCTGTAGTTAGTATTTCTGCCATTTATGCCACGTGTTTGATTTATTATTCATGTTTGGTAAATTGTCTAGGATTTGATGCTTAGCAGTAGGGACGTAAAGAGAGCGGAAAATGGACAGAACTGAGTTCTGCCACATTTGTTTAAATATTTTTTGCGGAAGCGGAAAAAAACCGAAAACCCCGGAAGCGAATGCAGAAATTGTCGGAAACAGATATGGACCTGATACGGCGTAGGCACGGATACAAAAGAGAAGGGTGTGTGAATGACATGTGGCACCCTGAAGTCGGTCTCGTGTCCGTAACCCTAGCCTATGTGTGTGCGCCTGTTCGATTAGGGGAGAAGGAAAAAGGGATTAATGATTATGTAGTAGAATGGGTTGGGTTGGGCCGATATCGCATAGATTGGCAAGGGGGCCTGCTGGGCTTGGCCAAAGATAGTCATGACAGGGGTACTAAAACGGAAAGTTCCGTCTTTGGCGGAAACATAAATTCCATTTCCACCGCTGTTTCCATTTACGTTCCATAGATTCCATTTCCGTGTCCTTATTTCCTTAAGTTTCCATTTTTCCGTGGAAAAGTCCAGAAACTTCCCGCTCCGTTTACATCCGTACTTACAAGTACTTTGGATTATTGCATCAGTTGTTAGAAAACAGATCATGCGACTGAAGAATTAGTCAAGTCATGGATTCATGGTCCACATAATATGGTTACTTTATAGGAACCTTCACTACTTTGTTACTGCCCCTTTGCCCCTAGTATGTCAACTACTGATTTATACTGACTACTATCCCATACTGAAGATGTTTCTTTCACCTAGTTTTCGTATGATGCTCTATGTTGTTTATATTGTGGTCTGAATGGTTTCATGTTCTGACTGCATGTTATGCATGATCCTTTTCAGTCGGTATATTTTGTAGTTACTGCAACTTGGTTATTCCTTTTTCCTTCAAGAAGTTGCAGATTTGCTTATATGAAGGCTACTTAGTGCAATCAGTTAATGCTAAGTGACCTGGTAGTTCATCGTATATAAATATCTCTCTTGCAGTCATATAATTACTTAATGGTTTTTTTTTTTTGCACTCACGATCACTTGACCTGTAAATTGTAAGAGCAACGCATTCTACTTTTGTGATATGATATTGTACAAACATATAATTTCTATTTTCCTTGATGAAACTAGGGATTTTCAACTGGAGTTTGGGCATGATGCTCCATTTGCAACCACAGCCGGAGCTGTTTCCTCTGCTCCAGATGCTCTGAATCCGGAGAAGCTCGCTCTTGTTGAAAGCACACAAAGGTAGTTATCTACTCAATTTATGCTTCTGTGCTCCTTAAAGTTTGTAAAAAGGTTAAGTTTCACAGATGCTAAGTACGGCTTTTGCAGGGAACCAATTGGCTTTTTTGATGATGGAATCAATGCATATGATGGTTCTGAGATCATAATAGATCCTCCACAGGAACTTACCAATAATCCTACTTTGTTTTGGGATGGCATTATCAAAGGTGTTGGTCAAGAATTTGACAACGTGAAGGATTTTCGAGCTCAGTTGTGCAAGTATGCCATCGGGAAAGGATTTGTGTACCGTTTCATTAAGAATGAAACCACCCGTGTCACTGTGAAGTGTGTTGGGGATGGCTGCACCTGGCGATTGCATGCATCTGAGTCATCCCGTAACAAGAAATTTGTTATCAAGAAAATGACTGAGGAGCATACATGTGGAGGAGAAGGTGGAGAGGGTCAACGGCGAGCAACAAGGCAGTGGCTGACTACCATCATTAAGGAGAAACTGAATGAGAACTCATTGCTTAAACCAAAGGACCTGGTGAAGGAAATATATGAAGAATATGGAGTTCTGCTGACCTATTCACAGGTTTGGCGAGGTAGAGAAGTGGCGCAGAAGGAGATGTATCATAGTAGGACGGAAACATGCACCCATTTGCCCTGGTATCAGGAAAGACTTTTACAGACCGACCCTGCAAGTATACTCGACTTGTCTGAGTTGTCTCATAACCGCCGTTTTTTTGTTGCATTCCATGCTTCTTTGCATGGCTTTTCAAATGGGTGCAGGCCCCTCCTTTTTCTTGACAAGGTTCCGCTCAAAGCTACAAATGAGTACAGGTTGTTGGTTGCTGCCGCAGTTGATGCGGATGATGGTGTTTTTCCAGTGGCTTTTAGTGTGGTTGAAGATGAAAATTACGAGAACTGGGTTTGGTTCTTGATGAAGCTGAGGGTTGCTCTACAATATCATAACTACCAATTGAATGCTATGACATTCCTGTCCAATGGACAAAAGGGTCTGGATACTGCTGTCCCACATGCGTTTGAAGGTAGCCACCACGCCTTCTGTTTGCATCACATCATGGAAGAGTTCAAAGGAGAACTGAAGAAGGGACCATGGTCGCAGCAGATAAGAGATGCGATGGTCGAGGATTTTACCCGTTCAGCGCAAGCATGCAGCATTGATGATTTTAATGCATCAATTGAGAGCATAAGGAATATATCGACTGAAGCTGCAGAGTGGATTATTGCGAGTAAGCCCGAGCATTGGTCAGACGCTCTCTTCAGAGGTTGTCGGTATGACCATTTCTCCTCAAACATTGTTGATGTTTTTAATAACTGGATACCAACAAAGAAAGAAGGATCCATGGTGATGATGGTAGACGCTCTTAGAACAAAAATAATGGAGACAATAGAAGCGAGGCGTGAAGCCTGCAAGTCATGGGAAGGGCCTTTAACACCTTCCATGGATTACAAAGCGAAGGATGAGTTGTCGAAGGGCGGTAAACTGACTGTGCTATGTTCTTCTGAGACCGTGTTTGAAGTGCGGGGCGGGGGTATTTTTGTTGTTAATCTTGCAAGCTGGGAATGCACCTGTCGGAGGTGGCAACTTTCTGGCCTCCCTTGTATGCATGCCGTTGCTGTGTTTAACAGAATTGGGCGATCTTTCTACGACTACTGCTCAAAGTATTTCAGAATAGAGAGCTACCATTTAACATACTCAGAAACAGTCGTCCCGATTCCCGACATGGATACCTTTGATTTTAGTGCTGGGGCCGTGATCCCACCCCCCAGGCCACGGACTTCAGATAAACCGAGAAGGAAGAGGTTTAACCCCAACAAGGAGACCACTCTTATACGGCTATGTAGCAGGTGCAAGCAAGCAGGACACAACAAGGCAACTTGTGAAGTTCTTCTGTAGATGAAGCAAGTCATTTATCTGCAGTATGTATAACAGGTATATCTTGTCTTTTGCCCTGCATTTTCTCCAATCAGATAGATAACCTCTTTCCTTGACCAACCAAGTTAGGAATATGTCATGTTCAAATTCGTCATTACTGCTAGAAAAATGACATCTTAAATTGTGAAATGAAATTCCTCAACGATGTTTAGAATGATTACTGTGCAGAAAGCAAGCTTCACATGGACTAAAACATTTATGTCAAGTATCATTTCCTTCCATATTAAAAAATAACAGCAGGGAGTCTATATTTGGTCGCTGGATTATTTTGACGGTTTAGTTTTTACACAAACTCTAATGCTGTTTTAGAGGGAATGGAACATTGCAGATAGCATTTATCATTTCTCAATGGTACTAGTTTTTTGTGTGAGAAAACTGATTGGTCTCATTTGTTTTCTCACTGTGCATTTCGACTGCTGAACTTTAAACCACTTTGAACTGGAGGGTCATGCTGATGAAAAGGAGTTCTGAGTTGGCGAGATCTGGCTAGTGGTGGGCGGAGGGGTAGACTCGGGCATCGGTGCACTGGCTCTGTTGGGGAGGTGACTGTGAAGTGTTTTGAGGCCGAGAGAGCGTTATGTTTTTTTCCAGCATTGCCTGGCATGTTGGTCTGGTGCTTTGTAGGGGACGAGGTGGTAAAAATCCTGATTTGGCAGCCACGCCACACAAAACTGCCGACAAAGCCAGTCTTTGGTTAATCCACTTTGAACAGTTTTGATAGTTGATAGTGCACACGTTAAACGGTATTGCCGTTCATTAGACGAGTTGAACCGAGGCGGTAATTGAGGGACCAAAGGCTGTTTTTTTTTACTATTTGGTACATTCTGTCACTTGAGTTTTTACTTAGGGATGGAACATGAATTTATGAATGGCGCCAATAGCTGTGTTTTGTTTGTGTTTTGATAAATCTGATATGATTTTTTCAAATATCGAGTGCTCGCCAGTGACAAGCCTGCTTATTATCATTTTGCTGAACTATTTTTTTAGAAACGGGGGCAAAAGCTTTGCCCCAATCTATTAATTAAGAAGAGTTTTGCAAGAAAGCAAGTTTGAGACCAATATTACAAATGACTACTCTCGCGGCATCAAATCGCCCAAACGTTTGGCGCCCGCAAGAACCCACAACCGGGCCTCGGTTTTAGTCTTATCTAGGAGAACTAAGAGAGGAGTATGCTTGTTACGGAAGACCCATTTTGCTGAACTATCTAACTGCTTTGCACCGGTTGATGAGGAGTTTGCAGTGCTGCTGTTTGGCTAACCCAGCATGTCTATCCCATTGCAGGTTTGTTCACCTGGAGTGTGGCGAAAGAGGGGAAGATATGGCTCATGGTGGCGCCTGATGTATGTAGACTTCAAGTAGAGGAGAAAATGATGAGACATGATGAAACCGATATTGTTTTGTTTATATGAAGGTTGTAGTGCATCAGAGATGTTTGCTCTAGTAATTGATGAATAGAGATGGTTGATGTGGTGTAAGCTAGGTAGCTTTGGACAGTGTCAGCTGAAAACAGAGCAGTAGATGAGTATCAAAGTGAATCCCAGTTTTTTTAGCTTGATCGACCGGTGCACATTTCTTCCCGGTTTTCTTCTTCTTCCTGTCTCCGTGCTCTTTGCCGTTGTAGAAATTGCAGTTTTTCATCCTGACAGACAGGTCAAGAGACCTGAACATGTTATCCTTCCATGTTCTATTTCACAGGGTCTGATCATCACCCATTGCTCTTTGGCTCCAATCGTGATTTAGTTGGTACATGTTGCACTGCTACTTACCATGTCTGTGCAAGTGACAGAAAACAGCAGCTCATTTAGATGCCCATTTCTCTGCATGCAGGGTGGTCTCTTCAATGGCCTGTGGTACCCAGCAGTGATAAGCAAATACATCGATTAATAGCGGCAGCTCCGTGTGGTGTCAGCCGACTCCACTGATTTTCCCTGCTCTTTTTTCCAAATATGTTCTCTTGGTTTGATGTTTTATCAGGCATGGGACGAAACCATTACCAAAGGCGGGAAGATCTTGGAACGATCTTAAGTGATATTGGTTTCTGATAATACTATTCTGCCTTTCATTCATTTAGTTGGAACTTGGTTTTGTTCTTACATAAACATTTTATAGAATAGCACCTGGGACATGTATCCTTTTACATGAATTATACTCCCTCCGTCCTAAATTAGTTGTCATTGATTTGTCAAAATATAGATGGCGGGAAGATCTTGGAACGATCTTAAGTGATATTGGTTTCTGATAATACTATTCTGCCTTTCATTCATTTAGTTGGAACTTGGTTTTGTTCTTACATAAACATTTTATAGAATAGCACCTGGGACATGTATCCTTTTACATGAACTAGCTGAATGCCCGTGCGTTGCCACGAAATATAAAAACTAACATGAGAGATGGATCAAATAGGTGTCCTAATTTAGATAAAATATGTCAAACATAAATGCGTGTGGATTTTCGAACAGGTGCACAAATCAAGTATGCTACTCTTAGTTGTCTGTTGGTACGCCCATGGAACCAAAAAGGTCGTACGCGTATATTTGCTGAGGACATGTTAATCACTAAACAGTAGCTTAATTTGTTCACATAAGCATTCGTTGCACTACTAAACAACTAAAAGTTCAAAAGCATAGCAGGTGTCATATTAAGATGCAGGCACAAATAAGCATGCACTCACCTCAGTCTGGACTCTTAAGATACACGTGTTAAACACGTCCATATAGGTGCATACTTGAGATATTTCTATGATATGAACCTTGGAAAAATTATATCTAGGGAACATAAAACTTGCATACGAGAAGAACGATACACAACTTTGCATGTCCATCTGCTAAAAAATCCCTGCTTTTCTTCGTTCGTAAATTTTTTTTAGCTCAAATGTAGATATCTCGTACATATCTAAAAGTCAAGAAATACAACTTTTAATGGCTTCGTTCGTAATTTTTTTTTAGCTCAAATGTAGATATCTCGTACATATCTAAAAGTCAAGAAATACAACTTTTAATGGCTTCCGCCACCTAGGTGTCGACATCAGCACCACATAGTGCTCTGAAATGTGCAGAAAAATGGGGGACAGAGGAAACCCGTCCCCATGTGCAGGTTCAGCTGCAGTACTACACTCATCCTCGCCCTTGTGCGCTGCCAGTCACCAAACAGGCACAAATTATTTTTGAAGATGCCAAAGCCGTGCACCTGATTAGGAGTATGATAGCATAGAACTTGAAGCCTCGAGAAAGATTCAAGGTAGCACGATACTGGTGTCCACACCGATGCACATATACACTCCAATTAGCAACGAGCCTACATAAGAAAAATGTAGTACATGCATGCAAGCAGCCACCAGTCGATCCAGCAACAGACCACTCACACTAGGCGCCAGCGGCAGTTTACTCCGGACTGAAGGACTCGGGCGGAGAGAGACAGCCTGGAAGATGGGCGCAACAGGCTGGATTTCGGCACGGCAGGCGGTAGTCCGGTGACCGGGCAGGGACTGAATTGCATCTCATGTTCAAAGCTTAAGTGATTCAGTTAAGCAGAAATATTGTTACTTCGTGTCTTACATTAACTAAATAAGAAATACCGAGCTGTGGGATGCCATTGCTAATCTGAAAGGGTAGAGAGCACAGCTGCACTAAGAGAGGCAGTAAAAATATGCAGTAAATAAAATGCTAGTAAGCAGAATTAAATATGTACAACATTTGAAGAAAATAGAAAGTTCCACTGCACCAATAACATATATTGATCTACATGACTCAAGTAATTCTTTAATCTGATGGTAGCACTGTAGTATAGACTGACAACTGAAAGCAATACAATGAGAAGGCTGCATGCATATTTCAGTCGTCAATTCAAGATAAGGATATGGCTTACGCCATTATCTTTACAATTTGAGGCATGTGAAAGACATTATCGATCCAAACCATGTGAGGAGGATGAATATCAATGTTGTGACATTGTGGCTTGTTACAGTAATTTCCGGAGCTGATGAAGCTCTTGATTCATACATTTGGGCACACCCCAAGGTATCAAACTGTTGGTGCTTATACACTTATCTCAGTTTTTCCTTGTTGTTCATAAATTATTGTCATATCTGTTTATTCAGCAATAGCTTCTATGCAATTCCAGCATTAATCTGACAAAATGAAATGCTAGAGGTAGTCAAATTGATTAAGAGAAAAACAAAAGTTCTGATATATCTAACACTCTCCATTGATTGAATAGGATATAAGATTTGTTTGGATCTAGTATATGTGTCGTTACTTTACTATAATGTCTACTTGGTTATCCTAGAACGTGGAATATTGACTATTTTACAACAGTATCGAATATCTGAAGTGATTCGACCCCTTAAATCTGGCTTCTTTCTTCATTTGCTGGGCATGCATGTGGCTGAGCTTCATGTTCAGCAATCCTTACCTCCAATTATCATCGCATTATTGAACATGGAAATTTCCAGATGTCATGTGATTTCTCAGAGGTGTGGACTAAGCAATGGTTTGCAATTACACGTTTCAAACTTAGCCTTCATTTCTAGAGACCAGCTCATTCTCACAAGTAAATAGTATTCCCTCTGATTAATTTCATAGAGGTCTCTATTCTTAATTAGGTCTTGCAATAAATTGCACACAATGAAGAACATACCTACCTAAACAACAACTACACGCGCATCAGGGGGCGGAAGGTTCACTTCAGTTAAGGATTACTTCAACTAATTTCACAGCCATTCTTTCAGAAATTGACCCTGCTCGACCTGGAACTCGGTCTGACGGCGTGGGCTGATTGGATGGTGGCTCCCGCCGGCTTCATCCACGACACGAGTCGTGGAGGCAGTAGTGCAGCAGAACTGCGCTCTGTGTAAATGCGAGCGATGTCGACGGACATGGCATCAGGGCGAGATGAGAACGAGGCAGTGAGGTACCAACAAGGGGAACATACCTTTTTGTGTACAGGTTGCAAGAGGCTGCCAGGCTTGCAAGCTCCGTGATCTCTGTTGACTGGCAGTTGCGGCGTCGAGAATACCAACTCCAATTAGAAATCTCCGTGAGTCTTTGCAAGCTCCATGATCTCCGATGATCGGAGTTGGATTGTGGAGAAGGTTGCCGTCACAGTCTCTGATCACGGGCGGTGGGGTAATGAGAGATCCGACAGGGTGGGAGATAAGGGATTGGAGCGTCGGCTTCCGACGGCAAGACCCGTGCCGGCACAGCTGCGCTACATACCAGGCGCAAGGAGATGCGGAAGGCTCAGAGTGGTGGGTGGGGGAAGTTGTTTTGCCTTCTTTTTCTCTATGCTAGTTAGTGGGTCTGAAAGCGGTTTTCATCACGTGATATTTTTGCGTGCAACCGGTTTTTTCGAGCGGGACTGTAGCGTCGAGGGGCGTACGACGTACTTACCACGGGACACGGACACCACCCACTGCCCTTTAATAGTAGAGATTATACTCCCTCCGTCCTAAATTAGTTGTCATTGATTTGTCAAAATATAGATGTATCTAGACGTAGTTTAGTATATCTATATAACAAATCCACGACATATTTTATACTAGGCACGTGCACCTTTTTTAAACTCAAAATACATATTTACGTCTACACAAATATACTAACAGTAAGAAAAAAGTATGTGTTACGTTCATGCACATCGAAATAAATGTTGTCATATGCTAAAACAAAATTTCAAGTGTATAAAAACCTTTAGCTCAAGATATTTTTTCTCATTTTTTTCAGATAGTTCACATGAGTTGTTCATATGTTAAAAATAAAATATTAATTGATGTGTAAATCAATGTTCATATACATAAAAAATAAGGCTTATCTATTTCTATAATATTTTCGTGTACACACAAATTAATTTTCATATTCATAAAAAGATGTGATCATATACATCAAATATTGTTTCCATATATTCTAATGAAAATTCATGTACTTACAAAAAAAGGATGACAAAAAGAATAAAGAAACAAGAAAAATGATGAAAATAAAAAAAAATACAAACTCAAATGTATTTATGGTGAAAATGAGAAAAACATGCATTTCAAAAGTAATTCATGTTTTTTGAAAAAATTAAACAGAAAAAATATTATTTTAGTTTTTTAATGTATTTATGGAGAAAAATTATAAAAAATAAAGAGAAAAGTTTTTAATAATAAAAGAAACATGAAACACTATAGAAATATGCTCACCGTTTTGGTTTGCGAAGAAATAATCTCAGTGAATGTGCTCTTGTGCCTCCAGCAGGTGTTGCAAAATTGTGTCTAAATTTTGATACCAAGTGAAAAATTGTGTGATGTTGTGTCTAAAAACCACCCTCGCCTTAGAAAGACTTTTTTTTTCTAGCGTTTGTCATAACTATTTATAAAAAATCATCACAGCAATAATCAACATCACGTTAATTATCATTTAGGATTGTATTTTCACATCGGAATCGGCTTCACCATTCTAGTATATGCTTAAAAGAGCACGGTTCTTGAGTTCAGTACAAACGCAGGAACCGAGATTACAAGCTTGTTCGAGACAATGTTGTTTACCAAAGGTACAATACAAGCAAGCAAATGACCTTTAGTAAAAATACAAGAAATTTAGGGTGCCTTAGTTGCAGACAAACCCTGCATATCGCATATTACTTAGTCTTCACCTTTTCAGCCTGATGAATAGCCGTGCAGATCTTCTTCCAGCTTCTTCTGGCTATCAGTAAAGGGATCACGACCCATGAACTATTTGCACCGATGAAATACGCCCAGAAGTAGAATGGACTGGCCCAGAAGTTGAAGCCATCCAAGTAGGCGGTAGCGAAGTAGACAATGCATCCGTAGAGCTGGCCGAGACACACAGCGAACTGCAGGATATGGCTGTAGGACTTCCGGGATGCAATAGCATAGCTGCAATCAGCAAACTTGCGGTGAGAACAAGATCGATTGATCCAAATCACAAAAGTACAACGGTTGTGGACTAACACTTCATATTAACCGTCTGTATGTAAAAGCTTAGTAGACAAGAAGAAAGTAAGCCTTGCCATTTTAGCAAACATTAAAAATGAGGTTCTTCAGACGTCTGGGACAAGGTCACTACAAATAGTGCTACACACTGCCTTGTCTAGCTATGTTTTATGGTTGCATTGGTTTAACTTGTAGCAAACTAAAAACACAAAAGGTACTGAATTGTTTGTTCATACATGTAAACATCAAGCGTTTACTGTAGATTTATTCAACCATAACTACTGCCTGAGAAGAACATCAATATGTTAAATCATACATATACTAGTCTATTAAAAAATAAAAACAACACTAGGTTGTTGGACCTCGTACGGTTATACACATGACTTTTTAAAGCATACTTGGGAGTAAACATACCCAATTTCTATTAGAGTACGTTATCTGTATATGACTGTAATATCCTTCCTAGATTCAGTTTAGTACTCTCATCATGATGCTTGTGCTGACAAAGATGAAAGGGCTGTCGGTTCAGAAGGCTCTTTCCAATGACAAGTGGATGACTGGACTTCACCGGAGAGATTTGGAAGTACAACTGTGGGAATTGACCTCGCTATGGATAGAATTAACTGGACATTAAGTGCGTCTGGAAATTACAGCTCTAAATCTGCCTATCTTGCCCAATTCTGTGGTTCCTTCTCGGTCATTGACTTCGGTAAACTGTGGAAGGCCAATGTTCAGCCCAAGTGCAAGTTTCTTCATGTGGCTTTGGCTTCGTCAGCGCATTCTCACGGATGACATGCTTCAGGTCAGAGGGATTGAGCATGGGGAGCACTGTTCCCTTTGTGGCCAAGAGCCGGAAACCGCTTCGCACTTGATTCTTTCATGCCCATATGCTAGCCAGGTTTGGTTTTCGCTTTCCCAATGGACAGGTTCTACTGTTCTGGCAGTGCAGCGGGATCAGTTTCCGTCTCCGGAATCGTGGTGGGAGTACATGCTTCCTAGGCTGTCTAATGATAAACTGAAGGTGGCGATATATGGTGTCTGGCACCTATGGAAAGAACGATGCTGGAGGGTGTTTCAGAGGCTGAGCAGCCCGGCTTTTCAGCTCACAGAGTTCATAAAAAATGACCTGCGAATGCTAGGCATTTACCTATTGGAGCAATCACATGCTGACATCGGGGAAGAGACAGGCGTGCAACCTGATGAGCAGGATTGGTCCGTTTGCGCTTTCGTTTCTGTTCCTTTTATTTTTTATTTCAGTTCCCCGGCTAGTCCCTCTCTAGCTTGTATCAGATACTTCATTCTACCCCTCTTAATTGATTAGGCAGAGCCCCTGTCATTTTTACTTCATCACGATGCTTGTTTATTCCAGGGCCAGCGAAACTGCCAACAAGGCAGCAGATGAAAACAATGTGCATATATTCATGAACTCTGTAATTTGTGGGCATCGCATTGTCTTTGCTGCCTCCTATCATGTAAACACTACACTAGGATAAATACAGGAGGCAAATACTGTGTCGAAGCATCTACCGGGTCATATAAAATTGTGCACTTCCATAAATACCGATCAAATTATGAGATTTCTGAACCCGAAGGATCATGGATCCGAAAAGATGCGCTGTCATGGAGATCAGGGCCTCACATTTTGGTGAAAGAAAGGTTTTTATAATTACGTCTGAAATTGAATGAGGTTCATGTCTTAAGCCCATTGCAGGTGCAGCACCACATTGAGCTTAACGAACAAAAAGCTAAACGGGGAACAACAAATTGACCCACAAACACAAGAGTCTAGAACACGAGAAACAGAGCAAACTGCTGCGACATACTGTATTTATTAATCAAGGATCGTTAATACGCTGCAAGAAACAGAGCAAGTCTGAAGACATACACTGCGAGCAGTGACGCAGGGCCTTCCAGCACAGCGGTGATCCCTTCGACGGTGACGGTGGCGGTGTCCCTGGCGACGTACCTGGAGTCACCCTTGCTGTACTCCTTCCCTGCACAACACAGCAGAGAGCACTGCGAGCTCAAAACCTCGATCTTTTGATTTTACGTGAATGCACTCTGTCTTGACTGATCTGGACTTGGAACTGAAGGAAAACAGTGGCGCGGGAATTGGAAAAACTTACAGACTTCGTCGAAGAAATTGGGGTTGGTCTTGGTGAAGAAATCTGGGGTGAAGACGAAGGGGCCCTCGATGAGGAGGTGGGTGAGGCCGGTGAACGCCCACCAGCACATGAGCAGCCGGTCGGCCCCGGACAGCCTGCCGCACCTCCCTGCAGAGCCAAGCTAACGGCTGGTTAGATGTCGTGACGGAAGAGGCCTGAAGGAAGGAAGAAGAGGATTCGGTCTCGGTTACCGGAGAGGAGCCAGACGAAGGTGAGGACGAAGAGGGAGGCGCCGAGGTAGGGCCCGACGATCTCGAGCTGGGAGAGGCGCAGTGGGACGTAGCCCGGGAGGTCCAGGCCCGCCGGCGAGTACGGGTGCGCGCCCATTGCCGCCGCCGGATCGATCTGGGATCTCGGGCTGGAAGTGAGTAGTCAACTGGACTGTATGGATGGGATCGTCCTCGTGCCTGCCAACAGGGAGTTTTGTAATCGAGAGATTAGAGATGCAGAGCATGGCCGCATGGGCATGTTGGGATCATCCGATTAAACTACTCCGAGAGGAAAACATCACCACTCGTCATTTTTCTCGCCATCACCATGGGTCATGCCAACGAGTTGCTGTGTAATGGAGGCCGGCATGGGATCGTTTCATTCACACACAAACCAACTTAGAGTAAGTACAATAAGCTTATGTAAGCGGACTATAAAGATTAGAATAATATTTTTGTGGTGACATGGAAGAGAGAGAAGAGGAGAGAGAAGGGGAGTGGGCTCTCATGCAAGAGCTAGCTGTAGCACGTGCTCCTAGCCCCACCTTGTGAGAGTGAGAGGTGGGCCATGTATCAATAAAATAACCCATTTTCATAGCTCACTATTGTACGTGTTGGCTGTATAGTTGGCTACAGGTGACGTGCCAATTTCTTATAGCCAGCTGCTAGCTCTACTATTGAACTTGCTCTTAGGCCTGTCCCAACGGAGTTTCTTAGTGCGGATTCATAGACGTTTGGCACCGTTTGGCGCCGTGGTTCCAGATTCCAGATTGGCGCCGCGGTTCCAGATTAGCGCCGTTTGGCGCCGCGGCGGCCCCAAAACGGCGGCGTTTTGGACCCTGAGGGGGCGCAACGACTGGAGATGCCCTTAGCTAAGATACAACATTGACACGCTATTATAGGTAAAAATGGTGAATAACCCAATCAAACTCATGCATGAGCACCAAATCATTAAATTTAGAGATAATCTCTAATAAACAATGCATTGGACCAGTAGTCTCTTAAATTATTAATGCATATATGATAACGTGCTAAGAAACGATGCATTGGGACATGCCTAATATGTGCGAAATCAGTCAAATATAATATCACAAATGGGCAATGTCATGATGTTCTAGGTGCCCACTCCAGGATAGCGTCCCTAGACATCTCTGTGAGAGGATATATTGACGATATTTTCTTTCCTAATAAAAGCGATTTACTAAAGGCATAACTTGGAATCATGTTGATACAGTTCAAATGACCTCGCACCCGGACTTTGCATTGTTAGGAAGCTCAAAGAAAAAAGAAGAAAAGCAAACATGACGGAGTACAAATAAATGGGAAACTCGTAGCAACGCCTTAGACGATGGAGAGGGCCAATCCGCTAATTATGAGTTTAGCCATATGGGCGCATAATCGACAATAGCCATGGCGCACGGGCAGGATGCGCCATGGCTAAGGAATAGCGGTGGCGCACGGTGGCGGTGCGCCACCCGTAACCAATAGGCGTGGCACACACTGGTGCGCCATGCATTTACTTGTTTAGTGCCCCAAGCATTAAGTTTTTCCTTGTAGTGATGGCCTTAAACTCTGTAGCTGGAGTTTTCTTTTTTAGTTTTACTTATTTTTATGGATGTGTGTATCCATCGTGCCATTAGGGCATTGCGGTGTTATGGAGGGAAAGTGTAATTGGTAAATTCAGAATATTAATATATATACTCTTTATCGAAAAATATATTTTCATACCAGAACAAGGAAGTAGAAGATGCGATATTCTCAATGTTGGCGTCTATAAGATGCAAGTCACCGTTGCCTGGTCAGTTTTTGAAAATTAGCATTTAGTGATCGAGCCATAATGATGCCAGTTGAATAGGGGTTTAGTCTATCCGCAAAGTAGTGATTTTGTTTTTTGGTGGTAAAAACGTGTTGTTGCGTGTTAATCATTCTGTCAACAAAATTGCTTTAGATTTAGATATTGTAGTAACCAATGATGATGTTGAAATATCTTTTCCAGTTTGTTCCGAATTTTCTTTGAAGTCCACCTTTTCTCATTTTTAATCTCGGTAGAAAGAAACCAGTATTTTTAGGTTGGACCAAGTCTAGAACCGAGTGGATTTTAGTTTATTAATATTTTTTAAAGTACAACATCTCTCATGATCTGAATAACCTCTATGGTTATCTCAATGTGGCACTAGTTTTATTTCTTTTGACATTTAACGCATAGTCAGGGCCGTCTTTGGCCCAGTGCAAGAGGTGCGACGGCCGGGGGCCCGACATGAAAGGGGGCCCATAAAAATGTATGTATTACACAGAAGAGGATTTTTTTTTCATGCATGACTCACTATTGGGCCCATTGGTGGAGCTTGCAGCTGGGCCTGTCAAATCCTAGAGGCGGCCCTGCGCATAGTCCATGCCGAAGTTTAGGGACAAAGATAAAAAAAAGTGATAACCGAAACTGAAAAGACGAGACCAAAACTAAAAAGATTAAGGCTGAAAAGACCATTCACTAATATGGGTATGATATCAGTTGTATGAAATGACCAAAATATACTAAAGCCGAGTACACCCGAAGAAATTCAAAACCTAGCCCATCTGCCCATCGGCAAAATAAGTCCATTCTAGTCATGCAGACCATCTAATTGATATGTGATGGAACAAGCTTCTTGCAGATCACATACAGTAGGTGTGTTCTCTTAGGCCCTAAGACGGACCTGTGAAGAACTGGCATCTGGATCGGATCTCTTCCCTGTTGGTGGTGTCGCCCTCTAGTGTACACCACAGGTCCATTCTAGTCATCTAGACTACATCTAATGGATATGTGGTGGAACAAGCTTCTTGCAGATCACATAGAGTAGCTGAGTAGGTGTGTTCTCTGAGGTAGTTTTCGTTTGTTGATTGGCCTATATATTATGTACTTCCCTGTCTAAAAATTAAGTGTTTTTGAGATAGATGTATCTAAATTTATTCAAAATTTTAAATACTTTTTTTTTTGAAATGGGAACATAGCCCCAGCCTCTGCATCACGAAGATGCACACAGCTGATGCTTTTATATTAAAAAGATGAAAAGAGTACGGATCATAGTTTTACAACTCACGCATCATCCAGAATAGAGACTAAGATCAACCACAAGAATTGTATCAAAATGAACATAGCACTCATTGAATCCTTCTAGTGTGCAGCCAACCACCCTGGCTGAAGATAGCCTGAACGACCGCCATCAAGCGAGTACATCCAGAATCCATAAGATCCCGCTGCTCCAGCGGTAGAAGGAAGGACCACATGTGAATCCAGTATGTGGCCTGATGTGTAACCTGCAAAAAATGAGCACCTCTAGATTTGTTAAAAGCCATGTCATTCCTACAATTCCATAGTGCCCATACAAAAGCACAAGTTCCAATTTGTATTCTAACTTTAGACTTTTTATCGATCCCATGTAGCCAATTGCCAAACATCCATTTTAACGAGTGGGCATTTGGTGTACCTGGGTATTAGTGCTCCTGTCTGTTTAAAAAATTCAAAGAAAATAATTTAAAAGTTTTAGAAAAATCTGAAAACAAATCCGTACGTAGCTATTGGTGTGTCCTACAAAGATTTACAATTTCAAATCCAAAATATTATGGGCTACATAAAAATGGAAAAAAGTGTGAATCTAGTTATGCCTATTAATTTTCAAATCTCTAGATTTTAACATTTTATCATTTTTGTGTAGCCCATACTACTTTGTATTTGAATATGAAATTTGTAGGTTTGTAGAATTCGTCGATAGCTACATTCGGGTTTTATTTCAGAATTTTGTTAAGCTTTAAAATAATTTATTCGGATTTTTTAAATAGGCAGCAGCACTTATGCCTAGGAACGAAAAACACTTTTCGCATTTTAACTCATTTCCACAACACTATATATTAAGACAGAGGGAGTAGTCAAACACGTTGTAAGTTAATTATAATCAAACCCACGGATCTTGGAATGTTGGCCAGTCTATCTCTACAGGCACAATGCGATTATATGCATGGCCACGGAAGTGTTGTGTCACCTCTTCGACTGTCCTAGTCTTTGGGTCGCCAATGTACAGGCGACAATGGCAATCCAGAATAAGCAATTTGCCGCTCCTGTCTCCCAAGCATGTGCATGCCCCTTCGAGTTTCAGCTCTTGTAGCCAGCAGAGGTCAATCACACTAGTTTGGAGCCACTCCGCGACGCCATGTCCACTCTGCTCGCCGTCATCATCTTCTTGCGGTGTCCACATCTCGATCCGGCAGCCATAACGGTTGACGCAGAGCGTCAATAGCCTCCCGTCTTGCGTGGTGGTGAGACGGTCCTCGTTGAAAAAGCTGGGAAACGCCTCAAAAACAAAATCCATGGTGTAATGTCCATATCTGTCCCGATTCCGCGGGGTTGGTCCGAGGAGCCTCGTCACTGAGACCTGCCTCGTCTCGGCGTTTAAACCGAGGATGTAGAAGTTTGAAGGGTTGGAGAAGAGCCAGTGCGCGTAGCCTCGGCACACGACAGCATTTGGGTGCATCATAGACGAGACTTGGCGCTCCGTGTTGTCAAAGCACTCCAGCGGCGTGTTCCAGACGAGCTCGCCGGACGTGTAGACGTGGAGATTGTACCGCGCCTCGTCGTGCTTGTCCTGGCCGATTATCAGCACTCTAAAGGTAGACGACAGCCTGTCATCGTCGTCGAAGCAGCGCGTGTAGTCGCCGGCACGGCTTGACAAGATGGCATAGCCGTAAGAGTGGTCGTAGTGGCCGAGACGGGTGTTGCAGTCTAGCTCAGGCAACACGTGGCACTTGCCGGCGAGCAGATCGCACACGGCTAGGCGGGCGACGTTTGGTTCCAGGTCATGGTCGCCTGAGAACATGCGTACTAGGAGGTGGGTTCCGCGCGAGGCAAGGGGCACTGAGCGATCGAGATGGTCGGGGGCATCACAGACAAGCGAACTGAGACGCGGGTGAGGAGGATGATCACCGTCGAGCGGCGCCGATCTGCCAGTGGGGACGAAGGCGAGAGAGGTCCCGGCGTCGGTGGGGCTCATCACCGGTAGGTAATTGCCAGGGCATCGCTGGGCAAAGAAGCCAAGCAGGGAGGACGGCCACCGGCTACGGAGGGAGGAGGAGCCGGCTACGAGACGGCGCCAGCGCTTGCAGGTGGCGGCGCAGCGGAAGAGGGCGAACGCGTCACCGTCGTCATGGAGGCGGAGGAAGATCTCGTGGATCACATCGTCCGGGAGCGCCGTCTCTGTCATCGATTCAATTGATCGATCCTGTATATGTCTGTTGACTAGGGTTAAGTAGTACACGCGCGTAGGAAGCAAAAGCACGAAATTTGTCCAATATCTCTTTTTGTAACGCAAAATATATAGAGCTGTTAATTAATATGCATCGAGTTCCAGCTACTGCTCCTTCTCCGAGTCGCCCACGTCGTCTATTGTGGTGGCCAAATCCAAGTAGCACGAAACATACGTATGACTAGAGAAGTACCCAGCAAGTCATGCACTTTCCCACGAGAAACGTACATATGACTCGAGTCAAGTCGTCCGGGTCGTGATCGCAGCCGATTTAGAGCAACTCCAGTACCAGCACACTCGCGCTCGCGCGAAAAATCGCATATTCCACGCGTGTGGGCACAGTAGCGGAGGCAGAATCTAAATTTAGGTGTGGCAGAATAAATATGTACTACACAAAATTAATTAAACTATGCGCAACTGCACGCATATACTATGCAAAATATACGAATTTTGGTGAGGCAGGAGTCAGAGCTTGCCAGATTGCTAGCTCCGCCACTGTGTGGGCACCACGTGTTCCAGCGGATTCGCGAAAAAGTGGCGTGCGAAAAAAAGAGGGGAGCGTTTCAACCGCGCGCGCCATATTTTGGCCTTCCTCGGCCGCGCGCGACGACGAGAACTCGCGCGGACAGCTTCAACCTCCGGACATTTCCGCGCGCGCTGCGTCGAAAACTCATTTCTACTCCTCCCCTCCCACTTCCGGCGCCGGCGTCGCTCCGCCGCCGCCGCTCCGTCGCCGCTGCCATCCTACCCGCCGCCCACCGAGCGGCGCCGCGGCCGAGATACCCCGCCGCTCGAGCACTGTTGCTCCCTCCCTCGAGCGCTGCCCTGCCCTGTTTCATTTCTTTGGGGAGTAGTTTCAAAGACAAGTGTTATTTTTAATTGCATCGCTCTAATGCAGAGGTCAGGTTTACCATTTAAAAAAGTGTTATTTTTAATCTTTCTCTATGACTCATTGGATATATTGTGTTGTTTTTTAAGTGGTGGAGAATCCAGGAGGCAAAGCTTCTCAATTATGTAAATTACCTCTATATGCGTTTCGAGTGTTGTATTCGCTTTTCTCAATTATGTAAATTGACCTGACTTAATTAAGGTTGATGTGAATTCCATGTTTTTTCTCTCACAATATTTGCATTTGTACATGTGATTCCTCCATATAGTCTTGTTGTATTCTTGTAATCAGGAATGCTATTCAAGAAGCAATATAAGCTGAAGTGTTTGTGTCCTCTTAGTCTTATATGTCCAATCTATTAACAAAAAAAAGTTGCCATTTTTTAATTCTGATCAAAGAATCTTTTGATCCTTTCCGAATTCAGTCTTGTCCCCTTTTATGTCTCAATCTGTAGCTCGATTAGCACTTCTAGGCTGTTAGGAATTTAGGCAATTTACAGATTAAATTAATCCAAGTATAAACCACGATCATGACGTAAGCATACTGATAATTAACCATATTCATGCATACTAGGTTGACAGTAGACACATCTACGCAAACTACTAGTATCGCACACATGGAAATAACAAGGGCAAGGATAAACGTGTTATACCCTGCAGTTGGCCAATTGGCAGTAGTCGTAGCAGAGGCGGCGGCCGCGGCGGCAGCAGCAGCGTTGGCGGCCTCAGTGGCAGCAGCAGCTCGTTCGGCTTCGGAGGCCATGTTGATGATGAGGTAGTAGTCGAAGTAGACGTACGGCAGCGAGCAGTCGCGTAGGAGACGCTCCCCAAAAACCTAATCGCCCCTCTCCCGTACAGGATCTGGAGAGGCGGGGTTTCAGAGGTCTGCTCTCCCGTCGGCCGTGTACGCGGTAGACGGGATGGGATCACCGGAGGCAGCAACAGAGAGAGGAACGACAGTGGGTACAGAGCGTATGAGTTGTGTGTATGTGTCCGCCCCTGCGACCTCAATATATAGGCACGGTAGGAGAACGGTCAGCTCACAAATCAATTTGGCGTTTACTACAGCCGTTACCACGTAATCAATGCGCCGTTTTACTGCGCGCGGTTAACACGTGATCAATGCGGCGTTTTACTGCGCGCGACTGTTACCAAAATAAATGTGACGCAATAGACAGCAATCAATATGACGTCTCATATTATTGGCGTGTCTGTTGACTCCGTTTCCAACTGCTAAAATAAAGGCATCGGCTCGGCTCATTCCCGCAACCCGCGGCGCGTCGTGACGTGTCGTGACGAGGCGAGGCGAGGCGGGCGGCGGAGGAGGAGGAGCGCGCGTGTGGAACACCTCCACTACTCCTCTCTCTTCATACCAACTCACACTAGTGGGGAGAGAGCTCACCTTATAAACTGGTGCAAAACTCTCCCAACTAGCAATGTGGGACTAAACTCCCACCATTTGCTATGGCAGCATGGGTCTTAGGGATTAAATGGAAATTGCCTAATGGGCCTGCTAGCCCATGCGAATTTCAGCAATCCCCCACCAGATCCCGAAGACCCATGTGTTGTCCTCTGTTCCATTCACTGTTTTTATATACCGGCATTTTCAGTGGAGACCCGTTAAGGTTGAACATCCACCTAGAACAAGTAGCTACACTACATCACAACTGAACAATGGACTATGCCTTGAATTGTCAGTTTGGCGTAAAATAGTTTCACTAAATGTCTTGCCAGTACTAGGCTGCCGAAGGCTGACCCCTCGGGTGGAGCATATTAGTCATACTCCTGGCCTATTCATGAACTTATTAGAGATCACCCAATCTCATAGACTGTGACCAGCAGTCAGGATCATATAGGTGTGTTCCTCCAAAGATCGCTCTGTAGGATAGCATCTTGCTTATACAAGCCTTGGAACACATTAAGACAAAAGTCAACCTGCCATACAGTTTTTGAGAGTACTGCATCTCCAGTGGAGTGGGTTAGTAAAAATTACTCTCCTCAGTTAACCACTAGCTTGTTTTCCCAGGTCCCACTTCACGGGATCTCCGATCACATAGGTTGGGTTACTGCCATGGCAACTCATGTGGGTCTCATACCCATCTCCCTCGATGCACTTTCTATCACAACACGTGATAGCCCTTTAGTAAAGGGATCTGCCAGATTTTTAGCCGACTGGATATAATCCACCGCTATCACTCCGGAGTTTCTTAAATGTCTGACAGCTTTTAATCTCATTTTTATGTGCTTTGTGGACTGTGCATTGTCCTTTGAACTCTTCACCTTGACAATCACTGTTTGATTGTCACAGTTCATAAGGATAGCCGGTACTGGCTTTTCAACCACAGGCAAGTCCATCAAAAGATCTCGAAGCCATCCTGCTTCGACACTAGACGTGTCTAATGCTGTCAATTCTGCTTCCATTGTCGATCTCGTTAAGATCGTTTGCTTGCAAGACTTCCAGGAAACAACACCACCTCCAAGGGTAAACACATACCCCGTTGTGCCTTTCATCTCATCAGCATCAGAGATCCAATTCGCATCACAATACCCTTCAAGTACCGAAGGATATCCACTGTAGTGAAGTCCATGGTTCACGGTACCTTTCAGATAGCGCATAATTCTTTCTACAGCATGCCAATGCACATCACCCGGATTGGAAACAAACCAGCTTAGTTTGCACACAGCAAACATGATGTCAGGCCTCGTAGCGCTCGCTAGATACATGAGTGAACCAATTACTTGAGAATACCTCAGCTGATCCTTAGCTGTGCCTTCGAACTTTCGAATCCGCACACTAGGATCATATGGCGTTGGAGAAGTTTTGCAGTCCGAATATCCAAAATGACTCAAAACCTTCTCAACATAATGGGATTGCAGAAGTGTAATCCCACCCTCATTGTTTCTCAATAGCTTGATGTTCAAGATAACATCAGCCACACCAAGATCTTTCATCTCAAAGTTCTGGGATAGAAATGACTTAACCTCATTGATTACTTTGAGGTTGGTCCCAAATATCAGTATGTCATCAACATACAAACACAAAATAACTCCTTCGCCCCCACCATGGCGATAGTATACACATTTGTCAGCTTCATTAACAACAAAGCCAACAGATGTTAAAGTTGTATTGAACTTCTCATGCCATTGCTTAGGTGCTTGTTTCAGCCCATATAAAGATTTCAGTAATTTACACACCTTTCCTTCTTGACCATCTAACACAAAGCCATCTGGCTGTTGCATATACATTTCCTCGTCTAACTCTCCATTTAGGAAAGCCGTCTTAACATCCATCTGATGGACGAGAAGACCATGCGAGGCCGCCAACGAGAGTAATACTCGAATGGCGGTCAGTCTGGCCACAGGTGAATAAGTGTCAAAGAAATCTTCATCTTCTTTCTGGGAATAACCCTTGGCCACAAGTCTAGCCTTGTACTTTTCAATCGTACCATCAGGCCTAAGCTTCTTTTTGAACACCCACTTAGAGCATCCACAACGCGGCACCAATATGTCGACGCTAGGGTCAAAATCCCGGCCGATCGGTAGTTAGCCTAGCGAATCCTGGGCGCCGGACGCATAAAGTTTCGCCGCGCGCTTGTGCTTTTTTTCTCTCGCGGCGTGAAACTCGGAAGCTCCGGGCGCTTGGAACCACTCAACGGAACGTGGATATAGGTAGAACCGTTGGGCATGCAAACAATATCTAAACCGTAAAAAAAATGTATAAACCAGATTCGGTGACACCCAATAGATCGTGACAGCAAAAAAAAAACACGGACTACTAGAAGGATAGCTGAACAGGCCGTGACAGCGATGGAAAACCACGGATTACAAAGTTTAGCCATGTGAAGAGATTACACAAAGAGACATTTTTAATTTAAAAAGCAGCTCAAGTAATAAAAAAATTCGGACGTTTGGATAGGAGGAAGGTCAAACAAATACGACCATATCCTTCGGCTTCCAACATCATAATATTGACCACTAATTTTAGAAGTATCAAGCATGCAATGGATCAGATTTGCCTATCTATAGAAATTCCATACGACTTGCCCTGCATGCAAAAGAGATACTATTTTTAGTATCCCGCGAGACTTAATCCCATGCGTTGCTATATATAATCCTATTGGCATTCACAACACACCCTACTGCACACACAAGAGCATTGCTACATGGATTCAGAGCACTCCAATTGGGACAGCCAGCAATATCCACAGATGTTTCCACCACAAAACTATCCCGTGCACTTGTCTACCCACCCAACTATGCCCCAAGAGGATGACTATAGTAGTTATGTTCCATATAGTTCGTCGTCACACATTCCAAACAATGGAGGAGATAATGGAGAAGAAGAGGAAGATGAAGATGAGGTGGAGGAGGTTGGCGAAGAGGAATTCAAAGCCCGGCGTCTTTCTTGGACCGAAGAAGACAATATTAGGCTGGTTAGTACAATTTTATGTTATTTGTCCATGTTAGCTTAAATGGATATTTCTGAAATGTAGCTCATACTTGGATGCAGATAAGTGCATGGCTGAACAACTCGATCGACCCCGTGGAAGGAAACAATAAAAAGGGTGAGGTGTACTGGAAGAATGTTGCTAAAGATTACAACAAGCATAGTCCATCCGGTCGAAAAAGAAACATAAAAAATTGTAAGGATCATTGGGGCAAAACAAATAAGAAGGTTGTGTGCTTTCATGGTATACATTGTCGCCTTAAAGATGCATACTCTAGTGGCAGGTGTGACTTGCAACTGATGGATAAAGCATTAGCTATGTACAAGAAGGAAATTGGATCAAACTTCAACCTTGTCTACTGGTGGGATAAGGTAAAAATACATCAGAAATGGAGTAGGACCTACCACGAGGTGTCTAGTAGGGATAATGGAACTATCCATATTAGAATAGAAGAAGAGGATCGTCCTATTGGTAACCACCAGGCGAAAGAAAAAAAGAAAAATAAAGGCAAGGGCGTAGAATCTTCGGGTGATATAATTTCATCCGAGGAAGTAAAATTGTACCATGAGGCGCAGGTATTAAGGGCAAAAATAGGAAAGACAAAACAAAGATCAAAATTGGCTAGCGACTACAAAGACTTAGTTCTAGCTGATACATCTTCAATGGACCCGGATCAAAGGAAGGAACATGCCCGAGCTATAAAGTTCTTCGCTGATCAGCTTTATGGAGAAAGCAATGACTGAGATCGTCTTACTATTTTTAGTTTTTACAATAATTTAGCACTATATTTTTTTGTAATAAATTTATGTTCGTCTTTACCATTATTGTAATCTTTTGTACAATAAAACATATGGCAATATATGACTAGATATAGTCGTCTCTCAAATTGCTATGTATGAGACTAATTGTTTGCAAGAAGGTAAACAAAAAATCTCGGATTGCCTAAAAAGAGATCCTCCATTTTTTCTTAACTTAAATAAAAGTCCTTGGTTGGTACGGCCTTGCTTTGTTTAACCTGAACCCGTGGGTATTAGATAACCCATACTCTTCAAACGAGCTAGTACTACAAGATCTCTCTCACGTTAGCCCCTTCTCTCACGATAGCCCTCCTCTCACGTTAGCCCCTTATCTCCAAAGGTAGCGGTACTCTATCCAGATCGAACCCCTATTCGTAGCTACCACTAGAAGATTGCAGATCCCTACCACTAGAAGATTGCAGATCCACAAATCCATCACCTGCCAACGACCTATTCTTCAAAATTATGTCCGAATCCAGTAGGTCATCATCAGATAGCTCTGATGATGAGTTCGATGAGCGATTCGCCCAAGCAATGGATGCTCGGATCCAAGCTAGGCTGTCTGGAAATTCACAGCCCAGACGGCGACGTAGACGCCAAAACCGTAAGAGGAGGCACGTTGACAGGGATCGCGAAGCAGCCTATCAGAGACTTGTGAAAGACTATTTCTGCAGTGAGCCTACGTACACGGATGTAATGTTTCGTCGAAGGTTTAGAATGAGAAGACCCGTATTTCTACGCATTGTGGACGCACTTGGCCGTTGGTCGCCGTTTTTTCAGCAGAAGGTGGATGCCATCGGTAAGAGAGGTTTTTCTCCTTTGCAAAAGTGCACCGTGGCCATGCGGATTCTGGCCTATGGATGTCCAGCTGATTCGGTCGACGAATGTCTACGGATGGGAGAATCAACAGCAATATTATGTTTGGTCAATTTTGTTCAAGGTGTCATGGACATGTTTGGTGTAGAATATCTTCGACGCCCTAGACCTGCGGACATTTATCGCTTGCAAGAGATAGGCAAAGCCCGAGGGTTCCCTGGCATGTTGGGAAGCCTCGACTGCATGCATTGGACATGGAAAAATTGCCCAGTTGCATGGAAAGGACAATTCACACGTGGTGATCATGGGGTATCTACGGTCATGCTTGAGGCAGTGGCATCTCAGGATCTATGGATATGGCATGCTTTTTTTGGGGTTGCTGGCTCAAACAACGACCTTAATGTGTTAAACCAGTCGACTTTGTTCACGAATGTGTTGCAAGGTCGAGCTCCTCCGGTTCAGTTTGAAGTCAATGGAAGACAGTACAACATGGGGTACTATCTAGTGGATGGGATTTATCCTGAATGGGCCACATTTGTTAAAACAATTCCTCTACCTCAGAATGACAAGGATAAACTATTTGCAGCCCACCAAACTGGTGCAAGAAAAGATGTGGAGCGAGCATTTGGAGTGCTACAAGCTCGGTTTGCCATCCTACGTGCACCTGCCCGCTTCTGGCAAAGATCCACGCTAAGTAAAATCATGTATGCTTGCATTATCATGCATAACATGATAGTCGAGAATGAAAGAGATTCTTACAGGGTGCAATATAAGGTGAACGATTACTTTGCGCAGTATGACCAGGGGGAGAATCCAATACCAGCTGTACTGAAGGAAGATGGACCAATCGATGGCTTCGAAGGTCTAATGGAGCGAGATGCTAATATTCGTGATAGGCAGCAGCATCGTCGTTTGAAGACGGATTTGGTTGAGCACATATGGCAGAAATATGGACATGCGAACAATTAGCTCATTTTATAGTACTGCTGCTAAGTTTTGTTTAGTTATATTGTAATAAGAATAAGATTTTCGTTATACTAGTACTGTAATAATAAACCATTGAGTGGCAGTATTATTTTATTGCAACCTAATAATACCTCCGGTCCAATTAAAAGTGTCGAGGAAACTACACTTACCTGGTACAAATTTGTACATGCCTCCTAAAATATCTCAATCTGAAATGTACCCAAAAGAGAGTAATAATAAACCCGCAAAACCCACATGCATACACCGGATATGTATAGTCCAAACAGAAGCTATTCATAGTAGTAGCATGGGTATACTAGATCTCCACAGCCAAATAGATGCTAAATCTGTGACTGATGCTATTTATAGTAACAGCCTTAGTCAAATGAACTAGTAAGAGCCACCCAATTCCACGCATGCAATAGATCTACACCTCCATTGATATATAAATAGTAGTACAACCACTCAATAGTATGCACACTTGGCTCTGCGCTACCACAAATTGTAGGCATTTTATTTCTTTTGCACTTGCACACAATCAAGATGGATGTGGGCAACGGAAATATGCGGATGCTTTGGACAGAAGAGGAACTTCGACGACTGGTAAGATCTTCCTGTCAACATCCGTCCAATTTATTGATTGATGTTTTTAATGTTCCATATAAATCATGTAATAGTAAAATGCAACTACTACAGATGATCAAGTTTTTTATGTAGGCAAATGTTTGGTTAAACAACTACATGAATTTTAAAGATGGGACTTTTGGTACTACTCAAGTTTTCTGGAATCAAGTCGCGGAAGAGTACAATGCAATTACTCCAAATGATCGAATGAGGCGGCCAAAGCAATGCAAGGACAAATGGACTAAAATGAATGCCAAAATTCGGCAATTCAATAGCACGTGGAACACTATTACCAATCAGTACCGTGGCGGCCTAGCTGATGATGAATTGGTTCAGAAGGCTCTAAATCTCTATGAACAACAGGCTGGTCAATCCTTCACACAACTTGGCATGTGGGCAGCTCTTCGGAACCAACCCGAATGGGCGATGTTCTACGCACCATGACTTCTTGCATCATTGTTCTTAGTGTTACCAATAAGATATCTACATTTACTTATTTACTTACTTTCTTATGTACTAGAATTATGTAAAGATAGGATTCATAAATCAGTTATATTGTGGTACAACACTGATCCTTGACTATGTAGTGTACGAGCGCACCTTTAGCTATTCACAAACGGATTATATATCAGCAGATTTTTTGCAATGATAAAATCATCCCTTCACAAAGTTGTTTTGCATAGCTAAGCACGATAGCCTTGAGGTAAACAGCTCAACCAAATATTGTCTTACGGACAGATGGTTCTAACCTGACAAAAATTCATCCCAAATTGGAAGATGGGCTCCTGTTGGGAAGAAGGCCTGGGCTACCTCCAGGGGGCCGACCATGTCCGCGGCAAGAAGCTGCTGCTGCAGCTAGGGACGCGGGAGGATTCCTTCGAGGTCTACGATGCCATCGCCCAGTCCCACCTCCATGGCTACCTGCAGGATCTCCTTCAAAGGACAGACCGCGTCCGTGGCAAGGTGTTGCTGGTGCGGCAAATACGCGGTAGGAGACCTTCGAGGTCGAGGACGCCGTCGCCGAGTTCCGCCTCCTCGGCGCCTCAGCGCCGCCGCGGCTGGTTGCACGGCGAGGGGAAGATGCTGCAGCTGCTGCAGCTAGGGACGCGGGAGGATTCCTTCGAGGTCTACGATGCCATCGCCCAGTCCCACCTCCATGGCTACCTGCAGGATCTCCTTCAAAGGACAGACCGCGTCCGTGGCAAGGTGTTGCTGGTGCGGCAAATACGCGGTAGGAGACCTTCGAGGTCGAGGACGCCGTCGCCGAGTTCCGCCTCCTCGGCGCCTCAGCGCCGCCGCGGCTGGTTGCACGGCGAGGGGAAGATGCTGCCGGCAGCGGGTGCGGCTTGCGACGAGAAGCTATTTCCGGGCAGCAGGTAAGGGCCGGGGCACGCCGGATTCGAGCTAGCTGTGCCAGCGCGACCAGGAGCGAGGGCTCGTCGAGATTGGGCAGAGTTGGGTAGGGGATTGGGGAAGAAAGCGTGGATGGAGCTGAGAGAGAGCTGAGCTGGTTAGGTACGGGATAGGGAGTGACGGTCGGTGTGCCTGTCGGGTGAATTTTCTGGACGCAGCATTGGAGAGGTCAAGACGCTTGTAGCGGCGCTAAGGTGATTTGGAAAAAAAATTAGCGCCTCTTAAGCGACCTGCGTTGGAGACAATGACGCTAATATATTAATTGGACATTTTGGAATTATATTTTTACACTTAGGCGCCTGTTTAAGCGTCCCCCATTCACTAGTAGAAAACAGGGCATTGAGCCAAGCACAATGGAACCGGATGTGATACAAACCGGTTCAGAAGGGTCTGTCCCTGGGCCCCACCCATACAGCAAAATGCCCGCAAGGCCTTTAGGACCGGTTTGTAACACAAACCGGTCCTAAAGGACTTGCGGGCCATTTGCTGCAGGGAGGGGGGCCCAGGGGCAGAACCTTTAGAACCGGGTTGTATCACAAACCGGTTCTACAGGTTTTCTCATTTTTTGCAGCCACTGCGGGTCCCGCTGTCATAACCTTTAGAACCGGTTTGTAACACAAACCGGTCCTAAATCCCTCCCCTAAACCCTACATACCACCCCGAGCTCAGCTCATTTTTTCCAGCTCGAGCTCAACTCCATTTTTGCTCTCTTCTTCCTCTTGTGAGGTCTAATCCATCCCCATTTTCTCCACCATTTGTCAAGATTGTTGGTACCCATCGGTTCTACGGTTAGCATCAACGTTCCCTCTTCCGGCATTGCAGGTTTTGCTCGTTTTCTTGCTCATTTCATTTTTGTTGTGCTAGCTAGGTGTTTGATGAAATGCCTAGCTAAGCTAGAATTTGTTATTCATTTTGTTATGTATACAAATTGATGCAATTTGAGCTCAAAATTAATTATGATTTGTGCTTTTTTTAGTGTCGCGCGCCTTGTCCCCTTACTCACTACCGTCAATCGCCCCATCACCGACACAACCTTGGTGAGCCTATTGTTTTTATTTACCAAAACAAATTTTGATTTGTATGATTTACGTATTTACTTGTATATAATTTTCTAGAGCCATGGTTTTGATATCCGTCCCCGTTGGCCCTCGTCCAGTCTATGATTCGGATGTGGTATATTATCTTTTTTCACTACATATTTTCATTTCCTGATTATACGACAATTACTTACGCCGACCAACTTGACATAGATATTTTTATATAGGAGGTAGTGGAACCGGAAATGCCAGTCGACCCTATTGTTGAGAAGTTATACTTAGTTGAACAAGAAAATATTGGCTTGAAAGAAAGATTGAAAAAAACTGAAGAAAGGTTGGAAAAAACTGAAAGAGAGAAGATGACCTTGGAAAAGGTTCTTGCCGGTGTCATCGATAGTCACAAGAGCGAGATGGACGCAATGCGCCTGAAGATTAGAAAGATTAGGAAATATGCAATTAGTAAAGAGGCTTGGTATCATTATGTCGTCGGGTCAATTGTTACCTTTGTTGCGATTTTGATCGCATTTGTTGTTGTTTTTAAATGCATTAATTAGAGAGAATTTTTATGGATGGTTTCAGTGTGTATTTTTCTGAGAACTATATATGTATATATGGTCACTATACGCTAGTTTGGTATTAACGTGTGATGAACTTTTTGTATTAATTAACTAATTTAGTCATGATGATTTAGCATAATGGTTGTTGATAAATTTATATAATGCAGATGAACCGGCAATGGATGTACAGTGATCGACGTCGTCCCGAATTCCTTAATGGCATGCATAGTTTTCTCAATGTGGCTGAGAAAAACAGGCAGAATGGATTTATTTTTTGTCCATGTAAAAAATGCCAGAATAAGAGGAATTTCCCTAGCTCAAGAACCATACACACCCACCTGTTGCAAGAAGGCTTCATGCCCAGTTATTTTTGTTGGACCAAGCACGGAGAAAGAGGGGTTATAATGGAAGACAATGAAGAAGAAGAGGATAATGATGAGTATCCTATGTTCGATGAACACGGTGATACTGAAATGGGGGAAGATGAGCCTGAACTTGAGGACATTGTTGATGAGTCTGATGATGATCTTCGTCAGGTCATTCGTGAAGAACAGATAAACTGCGCAAGTGAAAACGAGAGGTTGAAGTTGGAGCGCATGTTAGAAGACCACAAAAAATTGTTGTACCCAACTTGCGAAGATGGCCAGAAAAAACTGGGCACCACCCTTGAATTGCTGCAATGGAAGGCAGAGAATGGATTATCTGACAAGGGATTTGAAAACCTGCTGAAAATAATGAAGAAGATGCTTCCAAGAAATAACGTGCTGCCCTGCAGTACATACGAAGCAAAGAAGGTTGTCTGCCCTCTAGGATTGGAAGTGCATAAGATACATGCATGCATCAATGACTGCATCCTCTACCGCGGCCAGCACGAGAATTTAAATGCCTGCCCGGTATGCGGTGCATTTCGGTATAAGATCAGGCGAGATGACCCTGGTGATGTTGAGGGCGACGATCGCCCCAGGAAGAGGGTTCCTGCCAAGGTGATGTGGCATGCTCCTATAATACCACGGTTGAAACGTTTGTTCCGAAACAAAGAGCATGCCAAGTTGTTGCGATGGCACAAAGAAGACCGTAAGGAAGACGATATGCGATGGCACAAAGAGTCTGATTAATGACAACATTGTTGAAGATGAGCTATACTTGTTGGCCAAGCAACCATCTTCGACTGTATTGACCTTTAAAGGATACGAGATAAATAGTAACATATTTTACACGGCAGAACAAGATAAAAAGAGCACCAACCAAAACAGTGGCGTCCGGTTTGATGCAAAAGATGACAACGGGCAAAGGGTCACATACTATGGTTACATAGAGCAGATATGGGAACTTGACTACGGACCTTCCTTTAAGGTCCCTTTGTTCTGGTGCAAATGGTTCAACCTGTCAGGCGTGAAGGTACACCCGAAGTACGGAATGACAACAGTGGATCAGAAGAATCTTGGGTACGACAATGATCAATTCGTCCTAGCCAATGATGTGGCTCAGGTTTTCTATGTGAAGGACATGTCTAGCAGACCGAGAAAAACAAAAGATAAAGAAACGAATACATCAGACGATGAGCCAAGGCGCCACATAGTTCTTTCAGGGAAAAGAAACATCGTGGGAGTCGAGGACAAGACAGACATGTCAGAAGATTACATTAAATTTGATGAAATTCCTCCCTTCAAAGTCAAAGATGATCCTAGCATTCAGTTAAATGATGAAGATGTTCCATGGTTACGGCGCAATCAGAAGAAAGGCAAGAAGAAAAATAGAAACGGATCGTCCCTTTAGTACCGGTTGGGGACACCAACCGGGACTAAATGGGTTAGGGTTTCGTTTGGACCAATCAGATAGAATCACACGGATCGTGTGTTTGTTTCAACCGCTTGTGAGTCGTTGGATCCGGGGTGTGTTTCTTTCCAGCTGTTGTGAGCCGTTCGATCAGGGCTACGGTGTGTTTCTTTCGAGCTGTTGGATGAGATGTTTCTTAACCGTTGGATCAAAACCCTAGCTCAACACTTTGTGAGCCAGAGGACCCTATATATAGCCCAGCTTCATACACCGTTCAGTTCATCTCCCAAATACAAAACATCCGGATTCGCCAGCATACGCCCCGCGGTGCATTTGGTATGCATATATGCACTCAGTAGCCACTGCGGGGTTGTATACTGGCGATACCGTTTGTTTTGTTCTACACCCTCCTTTAAGGTTTGATACATCATATACTCAGTTCATCGAGCAAATACAAAACATCCGGATTCGCCATCATACGTCCGGCCGTGCATTTGGTATGCATATATGCACCCAGTAGCCACGGTCGGGCTGTATGATGGCGATACCGTCTGTTTTGTTCCACACCCCCCTTAAGGTTTGATACATCATATACTCAGTTCATCGAGCAAATACAAAACATCCGGATTCGCCGTCATACGTCCAGCCGTGCATTTGGTATGCATATATATATGCACCCAGTAGCCACGGTTGGGCTGTATGATGGCGATACCGTTTGTTTTGTTCTACACCCCCCTTTGGAAACAGAAAGAAGAAGAAAAAGAAATGTGCGCCCCCCTGTACAGGCCTTTAGGACCGGTTGCCGTTAACAACCGGTGCTAAAGACCCTTTCGCACCGGTTGCCGTTAACAACCGGTTTGCCGTTAACAACCGGTGCTAAAGACCCTTTAGCACCGGTTGTTAACCGCAACCGGTACCAAGAAAGGCAAGAGTAAGATTGTGACGACCGGTTGTCACAGAGGCAGACAGAAGAAGTCACGGTATGGCAGTCACGTATTCAACATCAACCAAGAAAGGCAAGCGTAAGATTGTGATGAAAGGTTGACAGAGGAAAATACTCGCAATATATGTATGTACTTTTTAAAAGTGAGAAACAAAGTACCAGCGGGCTAGTATACCAATCGCGCTAAATCAATCTACATGTATGGTATCTCGCTAAATCAATCTATATATATGTATCCACGATATATATGCTCGATGTATCACTTGCGCTCTCACTTCTCGTTGCCTTACTCATTACCCACCCTAACTTACCACAGGCGCATAGACTACAATATGCGCCTGGGGTAACATTACCGCAGGCGCATAGACAGAATATGCGCCTGGGCTAAGAGCTATACCACAGGCGCATGGTGTGCAATGTGCGCCTGGGGTAATTGATCAGATTACATTAAATTTGATGAAATTCCTCCCTTCAAAGTCAAAGATGATCCTAGCATTCAGTTAAATGATGAAGATGTTCCATGGTTACGGCGCAATCAGAAGAAAGGCAAGAAGAAAAATAGAAACGGATCGTCCCTTTAGTACCGGTTGGGGACACCAACCGGGACTAAATGGGTTAGGGTTTCGTTTGGACCAATCAGATAGAATCACACGGATCGTGTGTTTGTTTCAACCGCTTGTGAGTCGTTGGATCCGGGGTGTGTTTCTTTCCAGCTGTTGTGAGCCGTTCGATCAGGGCTACGGTGTGTTTCTTTCGAGCTGTTGTGAGCCGTTGGGATGTTTCTTAACCGTTGGATCAAAACCCTAGCTCAACACTTTGTGAGCCAGAGGACCCTATATATGCACCCAGTAGCCACTGTCGCTCCTCGAGCGCTTCTTCTCCATCCCTCTGCACCGTCGCGCTTCCACCATGCCTCCGAGGAGGAACAGCACCACCGGTTTCCGCGGCGTCCGAGCACGGCAGAACGGAATGTTCAGCGCAGATATCCGCTGGGGGGACGACCGCATCCCCCTCGGCACCTTTGCGACGGCGGCAGAGGCAGCACGCGCCTGGGACGCGGCGGCCTGGCGCCTCAACCGCCCGCGGTCGCTGATGAACTTCAACGACTGCCACACAGTCTGGGAAGCGGAGGCCAGGGCGACGAAGCCACAGATCATCACTGCCGCCGACCACCTCCACCTCCGCCACCGCGCGTTTCAGGGCCTAGTCGACGCCAGGGAAGACCGCGTCGTCCGCGATTATTACCGGAACAACCCGGGGGAGGAGAGCGCCGACGAGGAGCTCTGGCAGACACGCGCGGGTCAGCGGGCGGAGCGCCGCCTCGAACGCCACCTCGCGTTAGATGCGGCTCGGGAGGTGAGGACGAGGGCGCTGCAAGAGCTTCGTCGGGCCGACCGCGCCGGCGAAGTCTGGGCCTCCGACGATCCGAGGTGGGGGCCTATCTCGGACATACCATCATGCACCTCCGATGATGACGAGGAGGTCACCGACGAGTTCGGCGACGATGATGACCCGGAGGAGGTCACCGACGAGTTCCCCGACGACGATGGCGAGGAGTAGTGTTCGTCTGTTTTCTCTTTTTAATAAAAGAATTTGTATTCCGGCGACACTGCGGCAATCGCTAAATCAATCTGTATGGTATCTCGCTAAATCAATCTATATATGTATCCACGATATATATGCTCGATGTATCACTTGCGCTCTCACTTCTCGTTGCCTTACTCATTACCCACCCTAACTTACCACAGGCGCATAAACAGCAAAATGCGCCTAGGGTAACTTTACCGCAGGCGCACAGTAAGTAAATGCGCCTGGGATAAGAGCTTTACCGCAGGCGCATTTTGTGTAAAGTGCGCCTGGGGTAAGTGATCACATATACAGAAACAGTAGTTTTTCTGTTTTGTTTTCTTGATGTGTTTTTGTTTGTCTGTTTTGAAATGTGTGTTTGACATAATATAGAAATAGTTTAGCTAGAATTAATATAGAAATAATATCCATTACATAATAATATATACATTACATGATAATATATCCATTACATACTAATATATCCATTACATGCATATATCGAACACAAGAGGCGGTACACAAACAACATCTATGGATCCGTCGAGTAGAAGCGGAACAACTCGTAGGAGACGTATGCATCTATGGCTGCATACGTGATGTTGGTCCAGTCCAGTGGGTTCTTCTCCCACAACCAGTGATTCTTCGAGGGGAAATCAGTCTTCATGGTTCCGTAGCCCTCGTGGATGAAGGCACTTGCCATGCGAGCCATACCGGTCTTTGGCCCGTTCAAATGGATAAGACCCTGAATATCAATGTAGTGATCTTCAGGTATCACAATACCCAAGCGCATCAACTTCGGACGGTCTTGCGTGTTGTCAACGCTGCAAAAGTCATACCCCTTGTTGACAAGAAAATCAACAAGTGCCGGAGAATGCTTTGAACTACTGCAACAACAAAAATTTGATACGTGTACGTGTTAGATATATGGCAACACATGTATTCTTCACATGCAACAAACAAATCGAAGATGCAAGATTGTACGTGTGCGTTACCTTGACCATTGGAAGACCAAAACGGCCTCCTTGAACGCAATCTGGATGACTGCAACATTCCGTTTATCCGCCGTATACTCTAAATCAAGCCCGAAAAACCGGTGTTCTTCGGGAGAGGAGAAATACAGATTGGTCAAATACCCAATAGCACCGGGGAGCTCCTCGCAGTTGTTGGTGTAGAACACGTCGAGACTTTTGCCGCATGGTGTGGGCACATCATATCTCTTAGAAACTTCAGCCATGGTGCTTAGTGGAGGAAGATCAAGAGAGGAAGAAGAAGAGACAGAGGAAGAAGAGAAGAAACAGAGACTCGCGATCAGGCCGGTGCGCACTGTAGCAATAAAACCGCCGCGCGCGGGAGGCGAGCAGTTTGTATTAAGACCTTTAGCACCGGTTGCTAACACAAACCGGTGCTAAAGGCCTGTAGTGGGCGCGCAGTCTGGGTGTGGCCCCAACTACAGGCCTTTAGCACCGGTTTGTGTTAGCAACCGGTGCTAAAGACCCTTTCGCACCGGTTGCTAACACAAACCGGTGCTAAAGGCCTGTAGTGGGGCGATATCTCCAGGACTTGTGAAATTTTGGCCTCATTTCGTTCGCGCGTCTTCTCCTCTACCTAGCTACGGCGAAGCCCTGCGCGGTCCGCCTCGTCGCCGTCGCCGTCTGCCTCCGCGTCCTCGGTCCGCCGCGCCTCCGTCGCCGTCTGCCTCCGCGCGACCCCGCGTCCATCGCCGTCGCCGTCGATCCCCCGCGCGGCCCCGTCCGTCCGCCTCTCCGTCGCGCCGTCGCGCCGTCCGCCTCCGTCGCGCGTCGTCCGCCTCTCCGTCGCGCCGTCGCGCCGTCCGCCTCCGTCGCGCGTCCGTCTCGCCTCCGCCTCCGCCGCCCCGCCTCTCGCCCCTCGATCGCCGTCGCCCCGTCGCCGGCCACGTACGGTAATTAAGTTTTAATTTTTTTTTTTTCAATTTTGTTTTAGTGTTAGAGTTTTTTTAGAGTTATTAGTTAGATTGTTTACTGTTAGATTGTTTTTAGAGTTAGTGTTAGTGTTAGAAATTTTTAGATTTAATTAGTGTTAGATTTTTTTAGAGTTATTAGTGTTAGTGTTAGAATTTAGTGTTAGAAATTTTTAGAGTTAGTGTTAGATTTTTTTTAGTGCTTTATTTTGTTTTTACAATTTTGTTTAGTGTTAGAATTTTTCTGTTAGAATGTTGTGTTAGAAAATTTCACTAAGTTAGTGTTAGAAAATTTCAGAAAGTTAGAATAACTATATAATTTCAGTAAGTTAAATTTTTTCACTAAGTTACCATATTGTTCCTGTTTAACTTTCATCTTATTTCTGTTATATTTCTCAATTTACTATTTTTTACTAAGTTATGGAATATTTACTTAGTCCGGGCAGGTTTTTAGTTCATGTCTTTGTTGGACCCGCCGGGGGATGTCCGGGACTGGGCCCCGCCAGGCTGGCATTGGGAGCTCCTTAGTACCGGGGCACGCGGCTTGGTGAGAAATCCGGGTGACGTGGTCGACCCGGATATTCTTTGGTGGCCATCGCGTGGGCCACGCTCGGTGCGGAGAGAGCCGGCCCCTGAGGAGGTGGTACAACAGCGTATCAGGGAGGAGGACGAGCACGTCCGTCGCTACATGTACTTGCTCGATAGGCAGTATAGGCAGTATAGCAGCAGTTGGTCGATTATTAGGAGGGTTCGTTACCACGTGAGCTATGACCCTAGGAGGGTTCCTTATCTATGGATGCGTAGCACCCGTGACTCAGCACCCCGCGGCTTAGGACCCGGTCGGAGTTAATTATTTTGAGAGATGTCACGAGACTATGTATAAGTGATATTATTCGATCGTGATGTATTAGGGTTAAAAAAATCAACCCGAGCTATGTATAACTCTTGGTGTGTCCAGAACTATTATTTCATTAATATGTCCAGAACTATTATTTTATTACTGTCCGATGAAATAATTTCGCCAAGTGCCCGATGAAAATTTCGCTAAGTGTTCTTCATTTTATAAATTTTACTAGCAGGTGTTGAGCTATGGATTCCCAAGAACCTGTACATGATCAGCACGCCGATCAGCTCGCCGGAATGGGTGAGGCGGAGAAGGAAAGATACGTGTGCCAGATGATTTTTGATAATGCAACGGCCATATATCGTGATGACGACGATGGACAGGCGTTTAGCAATCAATTTTTGAACGACTCCGGCGACGGAGATCAGAATATAGAAGATGTAGTAGATGATGACGACGACAACGTCGAGGATGAAGAAGTGCCCTCCAGAACAAACTCTGCCAATGTATATCTCAAGTCACTGTTCACGCAACAATTAATTTGTTTTGCACTTACTAACGAATCATTATTTTCCCGTTTAGGCGCCCTCCGGAACAGCTAGCGCAAGTACTGAGACAAAGTCCAAACGAGGCCCGGCCGCAAGGTTGAAAGATACCGTAAGGTTCTCGATTGATACAGTTGCTGCTGATGGCAAACCACTACAGCCCCCAGAAACTTATCGCAAATTCGTAAATCAGTGCGGAGTTGTTGTAAGAGACCTGGTCCCGATCAACTTAATAGAATGGAATAAGCTGAAGACCGGGGCCAACGTTGGAGCTAGTTATGTCGATGAAAGATTGAAAAAAATTCTTTGCGAAACGCTGTGGCAAAATTTCAGCGTAGCGGAAGATAAGAAGAAGAAAGTCGAGAAGTGGGCTTTGAAGAAGATGGCCACACAATTCCAGAGGTGGAAGAAAGAACTGTGGAAGAAATATCAGAAAGAAGATCCAGTTTTCACTGGGAACCTAGTGAAGATAAGAGACGCTTGGGATGATTTTAAGGCGTACAAGAAATCGGGTGTCTTTGCATCCCGATCGGCCAAAAATTCGGAGAATGCGAAGAAGAAGAAATATCACCATATTTTGGGGTCAGGTGGCTACATGACTGCCCTGCCTAGGTGGCGAAGCTATGAAAATGCGCTTGTGAAAAGAGGTATCATTCCACAGACACATGACTGGCCCGATAGGTCCAAGTTCTGGTTGTTCGCGCATGGGGCAACGTTGGACGCTGAGACTGGGATGATTGTTGCTCAGGGACCATGGTCGGAAAAAATAACAACAGTCGTAGCAGAACTAGAGAAGGCAATAGAAGCTGTTCGAAAAGGAACTTTTGTTCCCGATAGAGAGAACGACGAGCTGACGAGGGCACTCGGGAACCCCGAAAAGTGGGGACGAACACGAGGCTTTGGAGCGGATACCCCGTGGAGCCAAGGGTTTGCAGCGGACATTGCCACTTACAGAAGCCGTGATAGAAGCAAGAAAAAGACGAGTGACCGGATATCGACATTAGAAGAAAAGGTGGATTTTCTCTTGAAGAAAGGGGGACACCCTCTACCTGACACTGAAGAGGAGGTAGAACATCGTCCTGCACCTGATCTGCAAATAGAAGACGATCATGCCGTCCCATCTCAGCATAGAAGCAGCGTGGGTTCCACGCACCTGCAGCTAGAAGACGGTCGTGCAGTCGAACCGTCGGCGCCTCACTACCCCGTGGATGATATCACGGAGAAGACAAACTGTGAGATACATATGCCAATGGGGAACATATCCTTCAGGGTGGCGTCAGGCTATGCTTTACCGAATCAACCTGGAGCAACCTACCATGGTGGTCAGATTCCAGCATCCCATGCCCGTGTCGGGTTGTCAACAATTACACCGGGATGCCATTCAATTGAGCTCAGTATTCCTGGAGGTGAGGGCGAGAAGACACTGGGAGAAATGGAGCTTGGTATCATCTTGTGGAATAAGAAACACATCGTGTTCCCTAACTCGGCGCCAAGGCCACCGACTCCTCCAGGTACGAATGCACCATACCTCCATCCATTACTGAATGTTGCACCACATGTTATCTTATTTTTAATAGTTTTTTCACATTCGTACAGAGAATGCACGACCTCCAAGTCCACCCCCCAACGAACCTCCAAGTCCACCCCACAACGAAGATTGGCCCGAGCCCGAGGCCGAGGGTCCATCGCCCGTGCACTCCCGTGAGCCGACGGATGCGCCCACTACGGGTACGACAAAGCGGAAGCTGCAGTTCAGAAGAAACGGGACTCCTCCCAAGAAGAGACCAAGGAAATCCAAGAAAGTCAAGACTCCCCCGAAGTTACCAGGCTTGATGACTGAGGAGGAACTAACCAATGCAGTGGCATCCAAAACCAAGGCATGGTTCGCACAGTTTCCCCAGAAGCCCCCTCCAGACGTCTGGAAGGAAACTCTGAAGGACATCCCAAAGTGGAAAATTGAGCGGACCATCGACAACTTATATTATCCTGCACCGCCGCCACCGCCGCCCCTTTCAGACTATGAACGGTATATTGAAAAGAAGCACGCCGCACAGATGAAGCAGGCGGAGCAGACGAAATGCGGGAAACAAGTTCCCCAGCTCGGACAACAAGAAGCACAGTCAGTTGGCCCGCTCAAGGTCTTATCTGACGCGGCTTCAGTGTCCTGTCCACGCATGGGCGACGTGGGTTACGCTATTGCTGATGTGGTATATAAATACAAGCCCGGGCACCCTCTGGTCGAAGATCCTACTGCTCTAACAACCCAATTACGGAGTTTACATGATTGGTACTTGGAGGCCGCAAGGCAGGAGAGAGACTGTATCATGGCTCAAATTCAGGATCAACACTACTTCGGAGATTACGGTGTCGAGCTTGGGTTCGATGATTTCTTCCAGATGTACAATCAACGTGCCCTCGACAAGTCTATCCTCAGCTGCTACTGTTTGTAAGTGATTTATTTGTGTAATTTAATTATTTAGTTAAGCTCGCGTTCGTTGCCCGTATAATTATCACTGACGACATTCTTTTTGTACGCTACTATGCAGAATGAAGATTCGTGAATGCAGACTGGCAGGAATCTGGGACTTTGGGTTCATTGACCCGTATTCGTATCATCAAACCACAGTAGAAACGTTCAACAAGACTACACCGGATGATTTGCTAAGGTTTTTGAAGCGACAAAATACCAAAAAAGAAATACTTTGGCCCTACGCATTCAGGTGAGTGTTACTGTCTTGTAGACATTCCATTTTGCTTACCTGATGTTAAGTGTAATTGATGAGTATGCATGACTGCGTGTGTACACGTGCGGAGCGGCCACTTCATATTGTTCATCATTAGAATCGATAGAGGACAAGTTGAAGTCTGGGACTCGTTAAACTGGGGCGCTGACAGATGGAAGAGCGCGCGTCAGATGCTTCAAAAGTATATATATATATCAGCCTCTTTCGTTCATCGGCCTCTTTTTCGTTCATTCCCTGATATCAAGTAAGTAATAATTAACTCTTCTATTCATTTTTCTTTTGTCGCCCAGGGTTTGGCAAATGTTCATCAAGGAAGAACCCGGTACATGGGCAGACAAGCTCAACTTTCAGATTAACACAGTAAGTAGTACTACGTACCCTGATTTAAATACCATTACCATTCTCTTGATTATTATTAATTTGACTGAATTAAGTTTCTCGTATATAGAAAGTCCCGCAACAACCACAGGGAACTGATTATTGTGGATACTACGTCTGCGAGTTCATTCACAGGAGGATCAATGAGAAATCCCGTACTACCAGAACTCTAGAGGTACGTAACCGGATCTTCACAACTTTATTTATGTTGCCATTAATTATGTTTAGTTTTGTTCATAACTTAATTGTTTTCATCTACTTCTTTTCAAGATGGCACGAAAGCGGGCGCAGCTCAAACCAATCGACCGTTGCAAGGCTATTGCAGAGGAATTGGCAGGATTTCTTCTCACGCAAGTCATAGCAGAAGACGGAGAATTTTTCCATCCTATGAACCAATTATAGCCAGCTCCCTTCTCTATGCAAGTATACAACTATTCAAAACGAACCTCAGATTATGTAATTATCGGTCGATTACTTCGTGTTACATGTATATATATATTGTACTACTATTTGGTGCATCAACATTTAACCGCAAACAGAAACGGAAACACGTAAACGGAAACCCTGAAGATACGGAACACGCCCTAAACCCTAAACCCTAAATACGGAATTGGAAACCCTGAAAAGAAAAAAGAAAAAAAAAAAAGAAAAAAAAAAACTTTAGGACCGGTTGGTATTACCAACCGGTTCTAAAGGTCCTCCGCCTGCGCGCTCTCTTCGGCGCCCACGTGGAGGCCTTTAGAACCGGTTGGTGCCTGACCGGTTCTAAAGGGGAGGGGCTTTAGTCCCGGATACGTAGCACCGGTTTTGTATCCGAGTCCAAAGGCCCTTACAAACCGGTGCTACTGGCCTGTTCTCCACCAGTGATTGTGGCTGCTCTTACATCCTAATGGTTTACAGCCATAAGGACGTTCAGTGATCTCCCACGTTCCATTAGCCATGATGGAATCCATCTCGCTACGGACCGCTTCTCTCCAGTAGTCAGCATCTGGAGATGCATAAGCTTCTGAAATAGAAGTGGGAGTATCATCCACAAGGTACACAAGGAAATCATCACCAAAGGACTTTGCAGTCCTCTGTCTCTTGCCCCTACCAAGGGTTTCCTCGTCATCCTTCTCAGGATTTTCATCATGTGTTTGTTCATAATATTCCATAGGAATGGCAGGTTCAGGAGTCTCCTCTGATTCCTGTCTAGAAGTGCTTTGCATATCTCTCATAGGAAAAATATCCTCAAAGAATGTAGCATCTTTAGACTCCAAAATCGTACCGACCTTCACGTCAGGTACCTCAGATTTCACTACTAGAAATCTATAGCCAACGCTATTCTTAGCGTATCCCAAATTAACGCAATCCACGGTCTTTGGTCCAAGTTTACGCTTTTTGGGGATCGGCACATTGACTTTTGCCAAACAGCCCCAAGTACGTAAGTACGAGAGTGTTGTTTTTCTCTTCTCCCATTGCTCATAGGGAGTGACCTCATTGTCTTTCGTCGGAACTTTATTCAGGACATGACATGATGTCAATATAGCCTCCCCCCACCATGCCTTGGATAAACCCGATGTATCTAACATGGCGTTAACCAAATCTGTTAGAGTACGGTTTTTTCTTTCGGCAACCCCATTTGACTGAGGTGAATAGGGAGGCGTCCTCTCGTGAATAATGCCATGTTCCGCACAGAAAGAGTCAAACTCATTAGAGAAATACTCTCCACCACGATCTGACCGGATTCGTTTAATTTTCTTTTCAAGTTGATTCTCAACTTCTGCCTTATAGATTTTAAAGTAGTGTAGAGCCTCGTCTTTAGTGTTTAACAGATATACATAGCAGAACCTAGTGGAATCATCTATTAACGTCATGAAGTATCTCTTTCCACCTTTAGTCAACACACCATTCATCTCACAGAGATCAGAATGTATGAGTTCTAATGGCGCCAAGTGTCTCTCCTCCGCAGCCTTGTGGGGCTTGCGAGGTTGCTTTGCTTGTACACACGAATGACACTTAGAACCTTTGGCTAAAGTGAAACTTGGAATTAAATTTAGTTTTGCTAACCGCGTCATGCAACTGAAACCAACGTGACAAAGACGTGAATGCCAAACTTCTGTTTCATTAACACTCGAATGAATATTGTTCACGACTTTATTACAAAAATCAGCGAGGGAAAAGCGGAACAGACCTCCGCACTCATACCCTTTTCCAACAAACAGTCCATATTTCGTTACAACTACTTTATTGGACTCGAAAACCAACTTAAATCCTTCTCTACATAGAAGGGAGCCACTAACGAGATTCTTCTTGATGGCGGGGACATGCTGCACGTTCTTGAGCTGCACGATCCTTCCCGAAGTAAACTTCAGATCGACCGTGCCAACACCAAGTACAGAAGCACTTGCGCCGTTCCCCATCAATACGGACCCGTTCCTTGTGACCTGATAAGAAGAAAACAATGAGATGTCAGCACACACATGAATGTTTGCACCTGTGTCAATCCACCAATCAGTAGACTGACAAACTGAAAATACAGTAAACAAATTACCATACCCAGATGCCCCATTCTCATTGTTGCTCACGATCATGTTGACAGCCTTGGAATCCTGTCCTGGCTTCACATACTTCTTTGGGCACTTCCCAGCCCAGTGTTCCAGTGAACCACAAGTGAAGCAGCCATCTTTCTTCTTATCCTTCTTGAAAGTCTTCTTAGCCTTCTTCTTGAAGTCGGTATTCTGCTGGACACCAGTCCTCGCCTTGTTCTTGTGGGAGTTGTAGTTCTTCTGTACCATATTGGCCGCATAAGTCCCTTCATTCCCTTTTCCATGCGAGTCCTTTGCCCTCGAATTCTGATCAACACTCAGATGGCCGATGACATCCTCTACTGAGAATTCACGCCTCTGATGTTTCAGAGTAGTGGCAAAGCTCCTCCAGGAATTAGGAAGCTTGGCGATTATGCATCCCGCGACATACTTTCCCGGTAACACGCACTTGAGAATTTCAAGCTCCTTAGCGATGCACTGTATCTCATGAGCCTGCTCCAAAACAGAACGGTTTTCGACCATTCTGTAGTCATGGAACTGCTCTATACTGTACATCTCGCTGCCAGCATCGGTTGCGCCGAATTTGGATTCGAGCGCCTCCCACAAGTCCTTGGCAACCCGCACATGTAAATATGCGTCAACAAACTTCTCTCCGATCACGCTTAGAACGCATCCAACAAAGACGACGGTGGCATCCCTAAACGCCTTCTCCTGATCAGGAGTAATCGTTTCCGTGGGAGTGACACCGACGACCCAGAACACGTTCATAGCCGTGAGCCATAAGAATGTTTTGGTCTGCCAACGCTTAAAGTACGTCCCCGTAAACGGGTCCGGTTTCAGTGCAGTAGCAAAACCATGAATCGAAAATTGCCTACACATATTAGGTTTTTGGATTGTTAGGAATTTAGGCAATTTACAGATTAAATTAATCCAAGTATAAACCACGATCATGACGTAAGCATACTGATAATTAACCATATTCATGCATACTAGGTTGACAGTAGACACATCTACGCAAACTACTAGTATCGCACACATGGAAATAACAAGGGTAAGGATAAACGTGTTATACCCTGCAGTTGGCCAATTGGCAGTAGTCGTAGCAGAGGCGGCGGCCGCGGCGGCAGCAGCAGCGTTGGCGGCCTCAGTGGCAGCAGCGGCGGCAGCAGCAGCTTGTTCGGCTTCGGAGGCCATGTTGATGATGAGGTAGTAGTCGAAGTAGACGTACGGCAGCGAGCAGTCGCGTAGGAGACGCTCCCCAAAAACCTAATCGCCCCTCTCCCGTACAGGATCTGGAGAGGCGGGGTTTCGGAGGCCTGCTCTCCCGTCGGCCGTGTACGCGGTAGACGGGATGGGATCACCGGAGGCAGCAACAGAGAGAGGAACGACAGTGGGTACAGAGCGTATGAGTTGTGTGTATGTGTCCGCCCCTGCGACCTCAATATATAGGCACGGTAGGAGAACGGTCAGCTCACAAATCAATTTGGCGCTGTTACCACGTAATCAATGCGCCGTTCAAAATAAATGTGACGCAATAGACAGCAATCAATATGACGTCTCATATTATTGGCGTGTCTGTTGACTCCGTTTCCAACTGCCAAAATAAAGGCATCGGCTCATTCCCGCAACCCGCGGCGCGGCGCGTCGTGACGAGGCAGGCGGCGGAGGAGCGCGCGTGTGGAACACCTCCACTACTCCTCTCTCTTCATACCAACTCACACTAGTGGGGAGAGAGCTCACCTTATAAACTGGTGCAAAACTCTCCCAACTAGCAATGTGGGACTAAACTCCCACCATTTGCTATGGCAGCATGGGCCTTAGGGATTAAATGGAAATTGCCTAATGGGCCTGCTAGCCCATGCGAATTTCAGCATAGGCTTCATATCTGTGCTTTTGAGATGATCTCTGAACCTCTTTGCTTTGTGCTGATGTAGGAATGATTTTATTACTATTATGCGGACAAAACTTATTGCTTGCGTACGCCCCGTAAGTATGGTTCATAAATTCCTTGTTAATTCTGCACACCATGTTGGCGTTGGAGATTTTTTCCTCTCTACAAGTTCTGATTAATTGGTTCGTTCATGCTGGTATGCATGTCGTTTTCTGGAAGCTGCTTAGAGGATCTAAATATGATGCTTCAGTATAGTTTGTAGGAACTCCACGCACCCCTCCTGCCCACCCCCGGCACAAGTTCTGATCATACTGCGAGTATGTCATTACCCTGCTGGCCAACAAGAGGGTTAGTGTCAATGAACAAGGTCGCTCATAAAAAAAAGCTACATCCTATTATCTGTTTCTCTATCAAGGTGCATGTTTTCTTCGTGGATATTTTTTTTTTCTGTTGTCTAAAAGTCATTTACACATAAATTTTGTTACGGATTTACTAAGTCTCGGTTACCTGATCTTTACTATTAATTGGGAGTTGGAGTACGTTGGTCGTCCGTCTCCCCTCGATGGTCTGCCTGTTCGCTCGCTCGCGCGCCCCGCGCTAAGCCCAAAGATGTTGGCCCGACCCATGAAGAAACAATCTCGACGAAGAAAACATCTCCCCGCAGCGCCTCCTCCCACACCGAGTGACGCATCCTTCCCCAGCGCCGCCTCCCACAACACCGGCGAGGCGGCGACTCTACCGCTGCCGGGTCCATCCTCGCCACCTCGCACGGCGTCTGGCTCCGACGCACGGCATGCCTTCTGAACTTGGAAGGAGTTGCAGGTCTCGATCTATTTCCAACAAGGAGCCGATGTAGACGTTGGATGACCATGCCGCTGGGCTGGCCGGGATACATAATGCGGTGCAGTACGCGCCTAGAACGAGAAGACCGCCAGCGTGCCGATGCGGAGTGGACCAAGGGCCACCCGCCGCGGTCGCTGACCTCCGTTTCGTCCGCGTGCTCCTCACCTTGCGCGGCAGTCCAGGGCCGAGCGGCTGCAGATCTCAGATGTCTGCGTGTGCTTGAAAGCCAACATGCAGCTCGCTGTAGGAGGGAAGAAACGATGCAGAAGCGGTCGATGGAGTGGGAGGAAAAATTCTCCGGCGAGACGATGCCTAAGATGCAGGCTCCCGGTTTCATCACGGTGTCATTCGCGGTGAGCCAAAGCAGAAGAAGCAAGCACATTCTCAAGTGGGCCCCGACAAGTTCGTCTCTGGAGATCAGTTCCTCTTCCTGATTCTTCATGTCAGGTCGCTCATCTCCATGCTAATATTTTTCCTATCCCCCGGTTGTCTTGGTTGTTGCAGGCACGCTGCAGAATGGAGTGCGGCTACTATAGAAGTTAGGAGGGCACGAATAACAGAAGTGGCATGCTTATCTAAAACGTAAGTAAGTAGATTGTAGAAATTTTTATGTTCCAGCCTTGCTAGCTGCCCATGGCAGCAGAAAATCGCAACAAAAATATCCTTTTTATTGTCTTATATGCTTTGGTGTTTCAGGCTAATTACTAATGAGACGGGGAACTAAACACTACGAGAGGGTAATTAACTAATGGTCCAATCATCATGTCTACTTTTGAGTTGAGAGTAAGTACTAAGTATTATGCATGATTAAACAATAGTCATGGAGTGTGTGAATTTCCTGTCATCGATTTCTTGACAAGAAGAAAAAATATGCAGTTTTCGTAAAAAATAAACCTTTTATGAGGAATTACCAGTAAGGAAAATATGATTTTATGCACACAAAGCATCATTCATTACTTCAATATGCAAGCAAATCAGGAGGCCAAACATTGATCTATTTTCAAGGGGGCTGAGCCGGTTCAGCCAGCCACTGCAACTCTCAACCGTGGTAAGTTTTTTTATACTATTGCACAACATTTGTTACCTTTATCTTTCTTTGCATATCGTATTCCACCATAATATATATCCTATCTTTTTTAAACCAAAATTTCAAATTTGTCACTCTAACCGAGTTATGCTACTTGTTGCTGGTATTCTACAGAAGTGAAAAGTGGTTGGCCCGGTTAGCTAGGAATATTGCAAAAGAAACTGAAGAGTGCTATGGAGCATATAGATGCAGTTCTACATTCCATACTTATGCTGGCATTTCCATGGGTGGAAGAGATCTTGTCAAACCTTGCTTTCCAAAAATGGGCAAAATTCAATTTCAAGAGGTAACTTAGAAATGCTTTCATGGTATGAGATATCAACTCTATATATTTCTAATTTGTGGATTATCTGGCATTGGTATGGAAAAGAAACTGCAGTTCCTAGATCTAGCAGATGTCCACATGTGTATTGGTCCGTTTTAGCTCCAAATTTCGTCAATCTTGCAGTGATATTGATGCTTACCTTACAATGAATTCATATATATTTAAGTACCAATTTTGAGTTCAGAAGTGCAGTGCTGTTCAGCCATTTTTCAGCTGTATTTTTTCTTGTCTGATCCTTTTAAATGGTACAGGTATATACAAGAACAAATATACACTGCATATCAGTGCCTTATTCTTGCTGTGTACAATACATTGGAACAATCATCCTGGAAAGCAGATACGATGCTACCAAAGCATAGTTCCATAAGTTGTATCACGATCTCTGGTCCTTTTTGTGCTAGCATTGGTGAAAAAAAGCCTCGTCAGAAGTGAGTCTATCTGTAGTTCTCATGTACCTATATCTGGTTATTTTTTTTTGTTGCAAACGAAATTACAAATGGTTAATTGAGTTGTTCATGCCTAAGTTTTCTTTAGGTTTCTACCAAAATATTATTTCATGTTTAAAGTTATGTTCAGGTGAAGACAGTCGTGTCATACTTTACACATGTAGTTGGACGGAGCAGATTTTGGAGACAATGTAAGTTGAAAATGGCTTTTCAATAAGATAACCTGAGAATTTTGTTTGCAAGAGGATACATCCTGAATTCCAGATATGTACTCTAGAGTACAGAGACAACATATGAGACGGGCCTGGAGGGGATGCTTACCAGCTGCAGAGAGATACCTCTTGCAAGCCTGCAAGGGCAGCAGGTAAGCAAGCAGCATGGTAGGGTCAAAATGTTTGTATGTTCAGTTTCAGTTCTCGGCATTTTACAGCAACAATTGTTTTCGGTTGTGCAGCAAAAGTACCTTCTTTACGAACTGGTATATGTTGATTAGGAAACATCAATCTCTGTAACCCATGAAGCTTTGTGCAGAAAAGAGCTCATTGTCCCATAGAGTTTAGTTAAAGCATGTGAACTGATTAACGTGTCTTGGTGCATAAAATGTTCAGAAGACACCAGTTTTATTTACTTTGGCTTTCGGGCTACCCATGGATACCAACATTGTTGATAATGTGTAGAACTTGTCTAGCACTACTGATTTGGACTTAATTTTCCTAGAATTAGGGACCTATTTAGAGTTATTATTTTTTACCATTTTTTTGTATATCTGTTTTGGAAGGATAATAAATTCATGCCCATTTGAGGTGCTTTCTAGGAATTTATTTTTGAAAAATGGAGTGTGGTTCATCCATGAGCTTTGGAGACGAGACACTATGATAAATTCAAGCTTTCTAACAGTTACGATACCCAATTTGCTCACGAGGCTTGCATGTTTCTGAAAGATGCTCACATATTTTATAATTTTCCTGTCTGAGACCTCATTGAGTTATAACTCGGTATAGAATGGAGCTATTTAGATTATTGGTAGCCGCGTTAGTGAAATGGATTTCAATGCATCGTGTGCTTTGTTTGAACTGTTAGAAATATGTTGAATGGTTAATTATTTATATATAGGGATTATTGAGAAGTTTTGTTTTGAGCGGTGAAACCTAAACACATTTACGAAATAAGATGATAATCGATATATTTATTGTCCGTGGCAACGCACGGGCATTCAACTAGTAATTACTTATGTCTCGGTGCCTCCGGCCGTTCGATCCTGCTTTGATTCGTGTACTGGATTTGTTTGCGTTCATTGCTTTCACATAGGAAGTTGAGGGCCAGCGATCAGACTAAGTGGGCCATATGTTCTGGGCCTTTTTTTTCTTTCTTTTTCTGCCTTTTGGTTAGGGCTGTGTCTGTGTATTCGGGATGGGCCTTTTCTTAATGTACTTTCTTGTACTCTAAATAGCATGAAGTTATCTTTTGAAAATGCAGAAAATGTCTTGTGCTATGGCCCCTCTCAGAAATGTGTAACATGTCTACTTCTATATGACAAATTATTTCTTCTTAATTATTTCTTCTTTCTCGTTGTCCACTTGTCCTTGTTTCATTTTTCTTTTTCTTTTGAATTTAATCATACTGGAAGAATACCCCGCGCGTTGCCGCGGGTATCTCTTAAAAAAAATCTATAAATGAAATAGGTACGCATAAGGTGTATGAAATATTCCATTGTCAAGATTCAATTTACCGCATAATCGATGAGAATACCCCGCGCATTGCAGCGGGTATCTCTTTAAAAAAAATTCTATAAATAAAATGGGTATAAGGTGTATGAAATATTCCATTATCAAGATTCAATTGATCACATAATCAATATACTAAATTTAATTTGCTTGAAATTGTTGTATATTTTAAGAAATAAATATTAGTGGCATGGATAATTATATGGTTGAAAAAAGATGACATAGTTATGTTGTATAAAATATGTAATATCACAATTATTAGTGGAGATGACATGGATTATTGATTGGCTAAAATAGTGGGTGATGTGGATAGCTTGCATGTTGAGATAGAAACATCATAAATGCATCTTAGTGGGGTTTTGTCTTATAAGAAGTATAGATTTGGAAGTGTGTAACTAATTCGTCGAGAAAAATAGCAACTAATGTTCTATACCTAACTTTTCATATTTTTGCCTCGATATATACGAATTGCATTTATGTAAGAAACATGCAACTAGCATTTCTCAAAATGAGTTACACTTTCTTTTAGAAATGTGCAACCTAGTCGGTTTTTGGTTCACGTGGCGCTTTTCTCAAGAAATATGCAATTAGAGATTTGTTCTTGGAACGAGTTTCACTATTCTCAATAAGCCTGCACGAACATTTGCAACTAGGTCCAATGTACACCTTTCGCTCAGAAATACTAACTCCAAGTTGAACCTTTCCACTGGAAAATGTGCAACTTCGTCAACTAAGTCCGGATTGCACATTTCCCACTCGAATATGTGTAAAAAGTCTAAGTTGCACATTTCCATTCATATATGCAAGTAGCCAGATTGCACATTTTCACCCAGAAATGTGCAAGTTCGTCCTAGTTTCACCTTTTCCAACTAAAAATGTGCAACTTTGTTCTATTTGCACCTTTTGCACTTGAAAGTACTAGTTGCGTATTTTCACCGGAAAATGTGCAACTTTGACCTAGTTGCACTTTTCCAATCGCATATGTGCAACTAGTCAAATCAGATGTGTGCAACCAAGACGAAGTTGCAACCATCACCTAGTCTCATCTTTCCACTCAAATATGTGCAACTAGATCCAAGTTGCATCTTTCTACTCGGATATGTGCAACTATATCCAAGTTGCATCTTTCTACTTGGATATGTGCAACTAGGTCCAAGTTGCACCTTTCCACCACGAAAGGTGCAACTTGTATCTAATTGCATCTTTTCCACTCGGAAGTGTTCAACTAGCTACTAGATACACCTTTCCATCAGATATGTGTAACTAGGTCCTAGTTGCACATTTCCGAGTAGAAATATGCAATTAGGACCTAGTTGCACCTTTCCAATAGGAATTTTTAATTTTTTTGTTTTGAAAAGTATAACCACTTTTCAGTGAGAAAAGTGGAACTACCAATTTTTTGCTTTGTTATTTTTCTTTAGCATATTACTTGCTTTCAAACCACTTATATTGTGTCCATCCAATAATACCATATATTTGTATTATTTTATATATTTTTCGTTACTAAAATGTAGTGAAGGATGTATTTGGTAAACTATGTGACTGTACTATGCTAGTACTCAGCCAAAATTTTCAAATAAAAAACATTTTATATCATATATAGACCTAGGTGAAGCCCAAAAAATAAATACAAAAAAGCTGTCAGTTAGTGATGGGAATTATAATACGATTATGTACGTAGGTTGACTAAGACTTAAAGGAATCTCGGCCGAGAAAAGTGCAAATACTATGCTTTATTCATAGATTGCACATTTCCCACTCTATAAGATTATACTGTTTTAAGAAAAAAAAACTACCACATCCAGATATGTGCAACTACTATGCTTTATATTTTTACAACCTATAATATTTAAATATATACTGTTTTAATCTAACTTTTTGTGTTCATCTATAATTTTTGTACATGAAAACATAGTTAGATAGTTATACATAAGTGGAAGCAGTTGTTGCTGCCAATCGGTATGCAATTTGTTTGGAACATCTCCCTGGTACGTACGGTCCATGGAATTTTTAGAAAACATAAAGGAAACAATAGAAAACATAAAGAAAACAATGGAAAACATAAAAGAAGACAATAGAAAACATAAAGGAAACAGTAGAAAACATAAATGAAACAATAGAAAACAAAATAAAACCAGAGAACACAAAAAGGAAACAAGAGAAAACAAAATAAAACAATAGAAAACATAAAGGAAACAATAGAAAATAAAATAAAACGAGAGAACACAAAAAGGAAACAAGAGAAAACAAAATAAAACAAGAGAACACAATTGAGTTTTAAAACAAAATATGGAAACCACCTTATCAGTCACCCAATTGAGTTTTAAAACATCAGAAGTGAGTTGAATTTATCTTTCTGATAATTTTTATATATTACTTGCAATTTTCAGAATTTATTGAATTATTTGATATTTTCTCCATTTCTTAAATTAATTAATTCGAAATGCAGATAATTCAAAATTTTAAACTTCACCAAATATGTTCGAAATGAATATATTCAGTTATTTATAATTATCTGATTGTTATTTAATGTTTTATAGGAGTTTTCAAAAAACAGAATATAGAAACAAATTTCGAACATAAAAAAATTAAAAATAGGGCACCCGTCCCGGTTTTTGCAAACTACCGGGAAGGATGCCCCCCGCCAACGCTCGCGCTCCACATGCCCCATCCGCCCGCTGCAAAAAAAAAAGGGTGAGGCATCCATCCCGGTTGGTAGCAACAACCGGGACGGATGACCCTTTCATCCCGGTTGTTGCTACCAATCGGGACGGATGCCCCTCCCTATATATTTGCGTCGTCTCCCTCCCCCAAATACCCATCTCGCGCGCAGGAAACGAAACATCGTCGCCGCCAGGACGCGCAACAGGAGCGTCGTCGTCGTTCTCGCGCTCGTCGTCGTCGTCCGTGGCACGTGGAGGAGCGCCGTCGCCGTCGTCGTCCGTCTGCGCGCGCCACTGCCCGCGCCGCCCCTCCGTCGCGCGACCCTCCGTCGTCGCGGCGCCACTACCCGCGGCGCCCTCCGTCGCGGCGCCAGTGCCCGCGCCGCCCCTCCGTCGTGCGCCCGAGATACGGGAGGTGGGCACTGCCTCCATCTCCCTAAACAGAGGGCATTTTTTTTCTTTTTACTTACTGTTTTTGTTTTTACTTTTTTACTAGTGTTAGAAATGTTAGAATCATTAGTTAGGAGTTATTAGAAATGTTAGGAATACCTAATTTTTTTAGAATTGTTAGAAAATTTTAGTGTTAGAATTGACTTAGGAATTTTATAATTGACTTAGGAATTTTAGAATTGTTAGAATTGACTTAGAAATTGACTTAGCAATTTTAGAATTGACTTTGGAATTTTAGAATTGTTAGAAATTACTTAGGAATTTTAGTGTTAGAAAATTAGACTTAGAAACATTTTAGTGTTAGGAATTTTTACTTAGAAATTTTTAGTGTTAGGAATTTTAGTGTTAGGAATTTCTACTTAGGAATTTTTACTTAGGAATTTTTTACTTAGGAATTTCACTTAAGAATTTTTAGAAAATTTCACTAAGTTAGTGTTAGAAAATTTCAGTAAGTTAGAAAAATTTCACTAAGTTAGAATAATTTCACTAAGTTAGAAAATTTCACTAAGTTAAAAAAAATTAACTAAGTTAGAAAATTTCACTAAGTTAGTGTTAGAAAATTTCACTAAGTTAGTCTTAGAAAATTTCACGAAGTTATAAAAATTTCACTAAGTTAGAAAATTTCACTAAGTTATAATTTTTTTACTTAGTGTTAGAAATTTGGAACCGTTATGAGGCACACAGACCGATGACCATCTTGTTCATGTTAAGAGGTACTACATGCGGTGGTGATCCGGGGAAAGGAACGAAAACGAGGGTTTCTGGATTTCTTTGGAACTAAATAATGTCACATATGTAATATGGTTCGTGAGATCCAGATGAAGTTGAACCCTTTAGTGCACATTCGTAATGGTGGCATTCATCAGAAATCCCTTTCGGGGTTATGAAGAATGTCCCCATTATGTATGTGCACAAAAGGGTCTAAATTTTTTCCGGATATCACTATTACATATATGATTTTGTTTAGTTTCAGAGAACTCCAGAAACCCTTCCTTCCCCCGCATCGCCATCACGTGTACTTACCTCGTAACAAGCACAAAATGTGAAGGTCCAACTTCACATCAAGCCCGATGACCATCTTGTTCCTGTTAAGAGGTACTACAGGCGTTGGTGATCCGGAGAAAGGATGAAGATGAGGGTTTCGGTTGGAACTAAGGAACGTCGCATATTGTTAGTAAGATCAGAACTGAGTTGCACCGTTTGGTACATATACGTAATGGGGATATTTTTCATAGCCACGGACGGGGCGATGGAAAATATCCCCATTATGTATGTGCACGAAAGGATCCAACTTTGTTCGGATCTCACAAACACTTACGTATGTGATTTTGTTTAGTTTCAACGAAGTTCAGAAACCCTTGTCTCGATCCTTCTATGGATCACCATCACGTGTACTACCTCGTAGCAAGTACAAAATGTGAAGATCCAACTTCACATCAAGGCCCGATGACCATCTTGTTCCTTCTCCGCTTGGTAATGAATTTGATTTTGTAATTCATTCCATCGGTCATGTAATATTCTCGGTATATTTTGATTCTGTAATATAAGTGTTCCTTCATTTGCTATATATGTGCATTACTTAGTCACTCGTGGGATCCGGAGGTCCGGGGAGGGGCCACCGAGGCTCCTCTCTTCTCATGGGATCCAGGAGGCGTCCGGGGAGGGGCCATCGGGGCTCCTCTCTTCTCGTGGGATCCGGGATGTCCGGGGAAGGGCCACCGGGCTCCTCTCTTCTCCTGGGATCCGGGGAGGGGCCACCGGGGCTCCTCTCTTCTCATGGGATCCGGGAGGTCCGGGGAGGGGCCACTAAAAAGGAAAATAATACACACAAAAAATAAAAACTCTGCTGCGGCAGAGAAAAAAAGCAAAAGTGCTGCCGCGGCAGAAGGGGAATTCATCCCGGTTCGTGGTAAGAACCGGGACGAAAAGTCCCTGCCAGAATGGCGCCTCCCCTGCCACGTGGGCCACCCCTAACCATCCCGGGTGTTGGTACAACCGGGACGAATGGCTATGGGCCATTTGTCCCGGCTGGCCCATCCCGGTTGCACAACCGGGACAAATGAGGCTTACCAACCGGGATGGTTGGCCCTATTTCCACTAGTGATATAGTATCATGTTTAGGAGCACTCTGGTAAACTAAGGTCCCACCATAGAATATAGTATAACCCCCGGTGGATCGTCGGTCATCAGTATATTGCCAACCCAATCAGCATAAGAGAATACAGACAAATGATCAAGAGACCTCCTAGTAGGTTATAGTACTATGCCATCAGAGAGAGTTAAAATCCACTTGATAGCACAGTCCAATTGGTGCAACATGATGCCTGTAAGCACTCGATTGCAATCCTTGTTCACCGCAAGAGCCAAATTAGGTCTTGTCATGGTAAGTAATGTAATCCCCTCCCCCGGCCCTACCCTGCAACACTATATTACTGAGTAGACTCTGTTGCATCAAGCAATGTACTATCCATAGTAGAAAGTTTTTCCGATGACACCATAGACATGGAAAACATGGCAACATTTGAGAATACCAGCCCTTTGTAAGAGCTAAAGGACATACTTCAGCTGGTTGAGAAGAAGACGACCATGACTCGATATTATGGTCTTGGAAGTTATCATAGGAGTATTTCTAGAGTTTCTCTCGATGTAGTAAACCCATGGCCAAGGCAAATAATAAAAATGGCTTTGCTAAATTTCGTTCGCTTGAGAATTTCGTAGCATTCAGCCAATGTGAACCGTGACACTCAGATCATATCCTTGCAATATTTCAGAATTAATAGAACACAATTTTCATTATAGATGACCAAATGGATTGAAACATATTTTTTATCTATATGATGTTTTTGCAAAATCATTATTACGGTCATTAAAATATTTGTAATTTTATCTTTATCTTTTACTGTAATTTTTTTTGAACTACCTAAAGTAATGAACAATCAACATATTTTCACATTTAAATGACCAAATTTGACATAGGGAGGCGATAAAGTAAAAAAAAACAATCACAGCATGTCCGAAGCAAGAGGAAAAGAGACATGAATGAGATAGCAAGAGGAGAGGAACACAAACACGGCGAAAATCGAATTGGTAAACTGATTTTAGTAAATAACAAAAAAATCAGCGCAACGTTTTTTGAAGGGGGGGAGGGGGGGGGGGGTAATTATTGATTATTTTGCAATATTTACAAAGTACAAGAAAGATCTCGATGAGATCTAGCCCATAACGTTTTTTTCTAACACATGGAGGCAAATTACTCTGAACTAGAAGAAAGAGCGGAATCAGTCCAGCCCTTTAAGTCTGTGCATGTTTAGCCTGGATACACGATGGCCTAGTTTTTGAAGATATTTTCTGAATTGAATTTTCCAAAAAATAACACCGGGCGTGACATTACGGAAAGTCTTGTCATTTCATTGCTTCCCAATATTTCAGATATCCATGATAATGATGTCTAGAGCAATTCTTCTGGGAGTATTTCTCTATGTCAGCACATCATATTTCATTTTCACCTCGTCTATATGTGCTCGGCCTCAACACTTTCTTTGCTACATGCTGCAACGAGATTAAGTCGACGCAATACTCCTCGAGTTTCGGGCAACTACAGCGACGTGCCAACTTCAACATGCTAACCCCATCGGTGTCTATCATGTACATGGCTACCAAGTTTTCGCACATAGGCTTCATCCTATCTAGACGGAACCGGCACGCCGCTGCCAGCATCTCTCCTGCAATAACGTCGAGGCGTCTGTGATCAGCTTTGACTAGGTCACCCATAGGAGGCAGCTCGTCTGTGTAGATGAAATGGAGGACAGCCTTAAATATTGTTGCCTTCATGTTGTCGACACGTACGGCATGGTTATTTTCGTTGACCGTGGATGTCACCTGCTCATATAGGACCGGTGAACGTGCAGCGATTATGAGCCTGTGCACCTGGATCTCGCTCTCCTCGACTAGGAACCTCACTTCTGCTACTTCTTTGCTCACCAACTGCTGCTCGAGATGACCAATGATGTCAGACGATGTGACTGTGTTTGTTTCTGGACTAATGTAGTCTTCCTTAACAACAACTCTGCAGTGTATTTGTAGGGAGCCATCATACCTGATATAATGTGACTTGGCAGATTCCACGGTGAAAACATCTGTGAAACCCCACTCCATAGAATCACGAGTGAAGATGGTTTCCCCTCCAGCTTTGATAGTTGGCAATCCGCCACCCCAATCAATAATCTCGAAAAGTTTGAACGCCCTGACATGCGCAGTTCCAGGATCAGTCATCAGCTCAAGGAAGATGCAGACATGATCATCATCGTGGTCTCCTGATCCTGACGGGTATACGTTGACGTTCCAGTCATAACCGCCGACCTGAAAAGTACCAGAACTAATACATTCGCCGAAACTATATGTCTTCTGCACGGCACAGAAGTTTGGGATAGTGAACTCGTGCACGGCGCTCATCGCCTCTGGCGACGTGCTCTTCTTCTGCATCATCTCCGCTAACTCTCTATACTCTTCGAGTAGCAAGACGTCGTGGAGATCACCGGAGATTGTCGATGGCGGCACCACCGAGGTCCCAGCCGTGGTGGCATCCTCCCCTTCCTGGAGGACATCGACCGTGCAGCGGATGATGAGGCGGTCGTCCCTCACGTAGCGGGTCTCTTGGCCACGGAAGCCGTCCGGAACGTGCAGCTCCCACGTCCTGCCGTTACTAGCAATCATGGAGAAGGCGTTGGCGTCGTCGCTCTGCCACACGGCGGCCGGCCACTGGGCAAGAGGGTCGTCGATCCGAAGACTGGCGATGGCGACGATGACATCTTCCTCGCCTGCCACGGCTCCGAGCAGCTCTAGGGTAATGGACTCCAACGTTCCATGACGGAAGATACAAACGAGGGCCCAGTTGTATCCGCCGGCCTGGAAGGCGCCGGACTTTACGGTGGAGGCGGTGGCGCCGCTGGCGATCGCCTTCCGCACCTTGTAGCCGACTATGTCAAACTGGAGTGTGCCTCGGAGGAAAATCGACCCGTGCGTCGACCTCGTGTACCTCATGGCCATGGGCTCTTGTCTAGATCGATCGATAGATCTGTTATCTGTATGCAAGGCAAGGCAGCGCAAGGCAAGAACATGAAGGCACCGAACATCCTAGGGCCGGCCTCGGCCTAAGTTTTGCAAAAGTAGGTCCCCTAGCGAGCCCTCCGATCTTTATCCGATGGCTTGTAACAGCACAACACAGTTTTATATTTTAGCCCCTCTACTTTTCGCATATACAACCCGCACTCCACAGCAGCCCACTTAAACGAAAAGCTATATTATGTTGCTCCCGGACATCTCGATAATTACAGCAAAATTGTCATTGCAACAAATTTACTTGTGTCGCAACAAAAATTATCGCCCCATATACAAAAAAAAATATTGCAACAAATTTTTCCAAATCTTTTTTTAAAAATAAGTAATGTTATAAATAATAGTTAAACAATATGTTATTGCGTTGCAACAAAAAATTTTAAACAATTCAAAAAATATCACAAACTATTGCAATAATTTTTTTTTGCATCAATTAAAAAGTTGGTAACCAACAAAATAATTTGTCACTGTTTCAGTTGCAACAAAAATCATCACCTATTTTAACAAAAAGGTAAATCGATAGCAACAAAAAAAATTACATGTTTTTACAACATGCATTTTGGTCCCTACATAAAACATGCATTTTGTTAACTAGCAAAACAACTGGTGCAAGGGTGGTAGCTAGCAAAAATAGCCACTAACCGGTTAGTATTAGGGCATCCGCAATGTGTGAAAAAAGCACACCTTAAGTCCTACGTGGCATCTTCCAAGTTGATCTTATACATTGTGGAGAAAAATGAACCTATCCATAAGGCTAAGGTGCACCTCAAGCTTATAGGTTGTCCACAAGCAATAAAAAAACTATTTCTCTCTCTTCTCTCCCTCACATATGTGTGCATACCAATAGTACATGTGGGTCATGCCTTATGGCTAAACCTCACCTTATACATTGTGAGAAATTCCATAAGATAAGTGGGTCACAGCTTATGGCAAAACTACACCATATACATTGCGGATGTCCTTATGCTATGCATGCGAGCGGTGGCTGTCGTGACTTGGACTCTCATGCACATGCAAGGAGTTGTTCCGTACATGCACATGCGAAGCAACAATAGCTTGTAGGGACCACTATGTGAGGACACCGGGTACACGGAAATGAAAGAAGGTACCTGCGCGACCGTGCGGAGGAAACAAGAGGAAAACAACGAGCGCACAGAACGACCTATGTTAAGAACGGTTAGGTCGCCCTAATATAAGCATTTTCCAACATCTTATATTTGTGTACGTCTGTGATTCCGATTGTGGGTCCAGGACTCGACTAGTAGATCGTAAAACTTGCGGTCTCCTAATCCCAATACTTTTATTTTGGGGTCGGGTGTCTATTTAGCACTCGATTAATTTTTTTAATTCGCCATAAGTCAGTTTTTCTTCCAATCATAACAGGTCACACAAAATTAGATTATTTGCTATTTCATCTATACTCAAACTTTTAATAATTTACTGTGTATAAACATGTAATTTACATCGTTAGTGGATAGTAATTTACTAATTGACATATAAAACCGGTGTTAGTGTGATGTAATTTGTGCCTTCGATGTCCGGACATTTACACACTAATTTGTTAATTTTCGAACAATCACTTTGTGACACGGATACTAGTGTTGGATACACCTCAATGCTATATTGTTCGATCCACCGGTGAATACGGTCGGGGGTACTTGATAGTTCTCCTGGCTGTGTGGCGGCTCTAGAAATTTACAACTGGGTTTTCGTGTCTATTAATTTTTATTTCTAAATTGTTGCTATTTTTCGAAAAATTCTCACAATTTTGCAAAAATCAACGCTGTTTTGTTAAAATCATGGGTATTCCCGTGAAGACCCAAGAATAGCCATAACGCCAAAGGGCATAGTGGAAGTGATAAGGACGATCAACTTGATCCAAAGGGGATGTGGCCCAAACTTTCACGGATAATCATTTACACGACAATGTTAAATTGTTAAATATAATTTACACACACTCTGTAAGGAAACAGATCAAATGAACAATCAAAGACCAGAAACTCTCATATAGGGGGACCCATATGGGTATACCAAAAGATAACTTTTAACTCGCTAATTCTTGTCTACCTAAAATCCTAGGGGGCAACTCATTTATATATGGACTCTTTGAACTGTTTTGCTCAGTAAAAAATACTGCCCCCTCATTATTCTATTCCTCAAGGACTCGTTCTCCCTCTGTCTCGACTCCGGAAGTAATCGGAAGGAGAAAACTAATCCCTCATCAAAGCTGTTCTCAATGATGCTATGGACGGATACATCACTAATGAAGGCTGGGTTGACACACCACACAAATTTCGAGGCAAGTATATATTCAGACACATGACATAGTTCTCCTGCCCCAAGTAGGTGCTAGGCGGTCAGATGGAGGCGTGGTACCTCGTCCAACACATGATGGAGTACGCGAAGGAATAACAAAGTCTACAATTTCCGGCTGCTCTCGACAGATGGTGTCGCAGCATCGCGGATTGGACTGATGCTGAAATCAGACAAAACTTCGGTCGCATCCAGCACATGATCGCGAGAATCATCTACAAGGATTCCGTAAGTGCCCACCACCTAACGATGAGCTGCATGAATGTGTACTAAATTAGCGTGGTGAGAGGCCATTCAACTTGTTAGAAAGTTCTCTCCCGGTCCCGCCGATGCCGAAGAAAAAATAAGACGACCAAGAAATGTAACGTGTTCCAAGATCAGGTTTCCCGGAAGGGGTAGCAATCTCTCTGGATGGCTCATCTGCATCATAGAACAATATATCAAACGCAATCACGATGCTAAAATTAGTACCGCGCGGTCTAAACAAGAAAATAGTTGCTAACCTTTTCGAACCCTTGGAAACAAAGAGGAAGAAGCTAAAGTGTGGCTCGGTCACCTCGTATCATGTTTTTTCTGTGTGAGCTCAAGTGCCATCGCTCTAACAGGCATTTCACCGAACTCCTCTAGTGCATATGAAGAAAAAAAAATAGCACAAAACTACACCACCTCCCTCCAGAAAAAATAAGAGAGAGGGGGCAGGCTGCCATATATATAGGGCCAGCCCTTTAGTCTCGGTTTGAGATACAAACCGGGACTAAAGTGTGGGGGGGGGGGGGGGGGGGCGGCACAGGCCGCAGAGGGCCTCATACCCCTTTAGTCCTGGTTTGTATCTCAAACCGGGACTATTGGGACCTAACGGGCCGGGACCAAAGGGTCCGTACGCGAAGGCGTTTTCCGGGCGACGTGTCCGGACCATTAGTCCCGGCCCAGGCCACGGCCGAGATTCATGGCCCGGACGAAAGGCTTGTTTCTACCAGTGACTCTGCCTATGTTGAATTCATTCGAAATTATTCTTTGTTAAGGACCGGGGCACGAGGATAACCCCCTCGAAACAATTCCTCTACATTCGCATGTATCCTCTACGTTGAATTCACATAAAGAGTAGAGTTGGGATGCATGTATCCCTGTACTCCTCTACGTTGTGCATCTTCGGCTCCCTCGAAACAATTCCTAGTTTAAGAAAACCATCCTTCACTTGGTGGCATCGGCTCCTTGGACATCCATCCTTTCTGGCTATTCAGTAAATTATCAAAAATAATAATCTCTCTTTGAATATACATTATGAGTAATTTTGTGATGTGTGTAAAAAGGGAAAATTTCATCAGTTGCCTTGTATTAAGACTACAAGCGAGGTTGTTTGTGATGCATGTCTACAAGTGCTTTGGTTGGTCTGTATAAATATTGTGCGAGTTTTATTGATGATTGCAATAGATTCATATGGATTTACTCTCTCAAAAACAAATCTGATGTGCTTTAGATATTTCGTGATTTTCATGTAAATTTTGGAAGTTGAGCCAACTAGGACCCACAAGGAAGCAACATACACATCACATATAGTTGTCTTGGTGGAAGGACCGGTGGAAGGACCCGTGGATGGACTAGCGGTCAGTGCCCGACAACAAGATGGACAAAGACGGCACCGGTTACACCATTCTGGGCTAGCTACTTTACGATGAAAAACCCCCATCGTCGAAGAAATTGCGGCGCAAACAGATCAGGGCAACAAACTGACCGAGGTCTATGAGTTCTTGGAGGAAGAGGCATAGTGGCAATAGTGGCGGATGCCACTGCGGCTGTTGTGGCGGTAACAATAGGTTGCAAGGGAACCGGCCGCACTACACTGACTCTCCGTGCTAAATCTGTCGCAAGCCAAGGGACCCTTCTCACAACTGCTTCAAGTGAGTGTGATTCAATCGCTCCTTCGTCACGTCCGAGGGCTGAGGTTCAGGCAAACTGGGCGACATATAGCTCCTCTTATGGTGTAGATACAATTGTGCAATCGACCATGTTACCGCGGAGAGCTTGACAAACATTTTGTTCTCGATCACTGTTCTGGACATGAATAATTATTCCACACCGCGGGTGGCCAAGGTATGTACATACAACACATTGGTCTTACGTGTTTTCATACTCCCGGTCGTCCAATGCATCCCAATAAAATTTTTTGTGTCCCTAAAATTTGATGCAGGTGTTAGGGTTTTGGGGTGAATCACACTGTTTCAAAAGGGCTGGAGTCTTATAGCAGGGAGATTATTGGGGCACAAGGTTTACGGTATTATTTGGTAGGTTATACAAACACCTTACCGATAAAAATACAACTATAATCCTACTATAATAGTAGTTTATCATCCTCACTCAATCTCAACAGTTCCACAAAGGTTGAGATTACGCTTAGAAGTTTGAAACAACGTTAGTGGTAAAGATTTAGTAAACATATCAGCTAACAAATCCTTGGATAAGATGAACTGTGTCTGAAGCAACTTCTAAGCAAATTGTTCTTCAAAAATAGTGGAATTCCACTTCGATATGCTTGGTACGAGTGAAAGTGCATGGTGCCCCATATGTGGTTTTGGTAATCACTGACAATCCCTATGGACTAATGTTTGCATTGAGTTATCCTTGTAGTTCTTGTTCATAGGAAATAATGGAGTTCATGTGTTGAACTCTATTAGCTTCCTTGATGGCCATTGTTATATTCAAGGATTTATATGAAGAATGGTCATGGTTTGAGTTGAGGTTATTGCTAGTGTGTCTTGAAGAAAAGTATTATGTTATCCTTCATGGTTATCTTCAAGACATCATCATTTGAAGTGAGAAGAAAAGATATAAGGTTGATCAAGCTAGTGATCAACACACAAAGCTACATGATGTACCAAGTGGGATTGTGTATCTCATGGTATGGTAAGCAATTGCCAATATAGCTTTGTGATCTAACCCATATGTGTGTGTGTGGCATCTCTATGTGTGGTTAGGTATCTTTCCATGGGAATGAACAAAAAGGAAGATTTCATATTGCCCATGGTCTATGTCATCGTCAAGCGGTGTTCATCACCTAGCTTGACGTGGAAACTCAAGTGAAGCATCTAGAAGAAATCCTATGCTTGAATCTTGCCACCCATATGTAGATTATGGTCAAGTGAAGATGGTCATGTGAGAAGCTCTCTAATATTAGCTTATGGGGGAGCAACTCACAATCTTCACGAAGCGAAGCACAATCAAGAAAGGTGGTCCAACTTGAGGTGATTAAGATCGTCGTCATCTAGCTCAATTGGATTGCGCAAGGCAAAGGTATGACTTAGATAGGGTTTCTATTTTACCGGTCTCATTATGCTAGTTGGGAGACCGGATTATAGGATAGATAACCGTACTATCAAGAGGGGCTCTTGAATGCATATCTTGATCGTATCTATCGTAGAGAGCTCAAACCTTTGCATACTTGGCATCATCCTTCTTGGTTCTTATTTGGGTTTTCTCCATGTAAGGTTTTAGAGCTTGTCATGTTCTTCATGTCAAGCTCAAGTTCATCAAAAATGGATTTCGTATGAAAAACTTATCGCATTTTTGTTGTTGGAGGTTTCTACCGGTTGTCCTTTATTGATAGGCCAAACCTTTCATCATTTGGTTTTATATTCCCATTTGGACTATGATGTTTCTCTGCATATTCTTGTAGTGCTCGTCGTTGCGATTTCAACGAGCCCAAGAACATCGAAAACGGAGTCCGGATGCAAAAGTTATGACCGTTTTCATATAGGGTGTTCTGCAGTTTTTTCCACCAGCGGAGGCTCCGGTGGTAGCTCCGCCGGAAACCCCTTCGGTTTGAAAGTGGCGGAGGTTCCGGTGAAACCACCGGAGGCTCCGGTGGTTGGGGCATTTTTTCAGCCATTTTGATGTCCTAACTCATCCGGGGGGCGGAGGTTCCGGTGGTTTCACCGGAGGTTCCGCCCCTGCGCGAATTTTCCTCCAACGGTTGGATATTTGGGTGACCTATTTAAGGGGCCTTCTTCCCCAATGGTTCCCCAACCTTTTGGGCAAGTTTGACCTCCATTGTTGACCTCCAAAAGCTTGCTCTCTCTCAATCCCTCCAATGATTCTTGCTTCCACTTGAGGGAAAAGAGAGAGGAGATCTAGATCTACCACTTCACCAATCAATCCCTCCTCTTTGTGAGGGGAATCTATTGGATCTAGATCTAGGGATTCATTTGTTGTTTTCCTTGTTCTTCCTCCTTCCTCCCTCCATAGCATTAGTTGCTTTGGTGGGATTTGGGAGAGAAGTTCTTGACCACTTTGTGTGTTCTTGCCATTGCATTAGGTGCATCGGTTTGAGTTCCCCACGAGATTCGTGAAAGAGAAGTTCGTGAGCTTGTTACTCTTGGGTGCTTGGTCACCGGAGAGATTGTTCCTCTTGGGTGTATTGAGCACCCTAGACGGTTAGTGCTTGGGGCTTCCACCTTGTTGCAAGAAGCTTCGTTGAGAGCCTCCAATTGAGTTGTGGAGATAGCCTCAACCTCGTGTAAGGTTTGGTCAACGCCTTCAAGTCGACCTCATAGTGGAAACGAGTATCTCCCTCACCGGAGAAGCTCAAGGAGAATAAGGTGTGCACATCCGTGCTATTGAGGAGCGCCTAGGTGGCTCCCCACCTCTCCAACGAAGACGTACTTCCCTTGGGAAGGAACTTCGGTAATCACACCGGTGTCTCCTTGTGCTTCGGTTATCTCTATACTCTAGCTCGTTACTTATGCATTTACCTTTGTGATAGCCATCGTGCTTGAAGTCATCTATCTTTCTATCTCATAGTTGTATATCATGCCTAGCATAAGTTGTTGGTGCACATAGGTAAATCTAGCTTGCATAGGTTTTGTGCTTGATAAACTAAACGCTAGTTTTATTCCGCATTTACTCAAGCCTAAACCGTAATTATTTTAAAGCGCCTATTCACCCCCCCCCTCTAGGCGGCATCCTTCTACTTTCAATTGGTATCAGAGCTAAGGCTCTCATTGTTAGGCTTCACCGCCTTGAGAGTAATGATGTCGCTTAGTGAATTACTGCACGATCCCACATTTCATTTCGATGGCACAAACTATGATCTTTGGAAATTCCGCATGCTCATTTATTTCCGGGTCATGGACCCACACATGGAGCAAATTGTAGAGATGGGTTTTTCTCCTCCAAAGGATCCTCAAAATCCAACTTTAGAGGAAGAGAAAAACTTATCTCTCGATGCTCTTGCTATTAATGCGTTTTTCCTTCTTGTGAGCCTTGTAGTTATTAAGCCACTTTTTCCTATTCGGAATGCTCATGAGTTATGGACAAAGCTTCAAGATAAATATGGAGTGTCCAATATTATTGTGGATGATTGCTCTCCCTCCATCTCCGGTCGTGATGAGTTCTCAACTTCTTCTACTTCACCAACATGTGGTAAGCCACAAACTAATGAGATGGTGAGTAGTGATAGGCTTTGCAATAATGATAGTGAGATTATTATTGATGATCCTTCATCTCTATCTTATTGCAATGTCTCATCTTTGGACTTAAACACAACTAGCACAAAAAATGTTTTACATGCTTGTGTTGATAGTCTTTGCATATCATGTCGTCATTGCTTGACTAAATCTCATGATGATATGCTTGATTTATCTTGTTCCCATGATAAAAATGATTGTGTTTCCTCTAGTATTTGTATGGCTAACAATTTAAAGGAAACTCAACTCTCTATGGAACAAGATGTGGACTTGAGTGGTGCCTCAAGTAATGATTCATCATTATCTACCACATTTTGCCTTATGGCCAAGGATTCAAAGGTATCTTCCACTTTGAACCCCAATATATATTATGATGATAGTAGTGATGATGATGTTGGTAAGGAAGATGATGATGAGTCTAAGAAATTACGCTTATGGTTCGCAAGCCTTGTTGGTGAGACCAAAGAAAATGTGAATGCTCTCCTAGAACAACTTGATGAGGCTAACTCTCTTGTAGATGAAAAGGAGGATATCATCGTGACTTTCGAAAGTCATAGTGGTAGTCATTCTATCAAGGACAAAGAGCTTGAAAAGGCTTTTGAGAAAGAGCGGTCCCTTAGATCTTCTCTTGAAGAGAAACTATATAGTCTAGAAGAAACATATGCTATTAGCGTTTCTAAGCTTAGAAGGGACAATGAGTTATCTCTTTCTCTTGCTAATGAACTCAAAGCTAAAAATGTTGATGCTTGTGCTACTAACTCTATTTCTTGTGAAGCATCCACATTAAAGGAGAATGTTGAGCTACGGGCTCAACTTGAGTTGCTAACTAGTAATTATGGGAAATTGGAAGAAACTCATGAAAAGCTCTCAAGCTCTCATAAGGATCTTCTAGTCTCCCATGAGAGTCTAAAATTAGCTCATAAGGCTATGTTAACTAAGGTAACATCTTGTGAGCCTCATGTGGACAAAGGCACAATATCTACTCTAAATGCTATATTTCCTTGTGCTAGTCCTAGTAATTCATCCTCTCATAATGTTCCCACATCCTATGATGAATTGCTTTCCTTACCTTGTTGCTCTAATAATGATGCATCTACTTCCTCTAGCCCTTGTGTTGATACTAACCATGTAGAGGAAATCAAAGAGCTCAAGGCCCAAGTCACTTCATTGGAGAAAGACTTGGAGAAGTGTCATAAAGGGAAGTCCACACTTGATAATATGTTGAGTGTCCAAAAATCCCCCAATGACAAGAGAGGACTTGGATTCATTTCCAATCACAAGAACAAGTCCAAGGTCGACAAGAAGAAGGGCCATGAACAAGTCAAGAATTTGGCGAATATTGTTTGCTTCAAGTGCAAGGTTGAAGGGCATCATGTTAGATCATGCCCTATGAAGAAGAAGAAACTTAGCGAGAAGCAACAAGGGAAGCGGCCACAAGTTCAACCTCAATCTCAACTTCAAGTTGAAGAAAGGCCTCTTCCTATGAAGACTCAAGCTAATGCTTCTCAAGTTGAGAAATCAACTAAGAAGAATGGAAGGAGTCGTTGTTGCTACTTATGTCGTGAAAAGGGCCATCTTGCTTCTTCATGCACTAATGGTACATTATCCAACCCTATCATAATTGATGATGTGTATTCCATTCGGAAGGATGATGTGGGCAATGTGTTTGCCAAATATGTTGGTACTCAAAGTGGTGTCAAGAAAAGAACCATTTGGGTTGCCAAGCCTATTGTGACTAACCTCTTAGGACCCAACTTGGTTGGGGACCAACAAGCTCAAACTTGATCAATAGGTGTTATCGGAGGGCATTGGAGACTTGGCTATATCATGAAGAATTAAGGGATCTTCATCACATATATTTTCCTTAAGCCAAGTCATTTGGATTATCACGTCTCTATCTCATATTCCATGCTCCTTCTTGCGGTAACTTGTATTTATTACATTATATATATACATTGAAAGTTGCTTGCCCCTTTGCATATATTGGTTTTGTACCTTTCTTGTATTTTGTATATTTTGTGCTTACTACTTACTTATCCTTGAGTAATCTAGTATGTGTTTGTCGGTTCGCACAAAATGTATGTATGAGTTTGCTTTGAGCCTAATTGCATCTTGTGTGTATCTTATTTGGCTCTTTTGAGTGATTAATGGACTATCCCATTTTGGGAGAGTAATATGCCTTTGGCACTTCACAATCCCAAAATGTGTGTACATGAGGAATACCACATAGTGTTGATATTTCAATATTATCTAGTCTCTATGTGGTATCTCATACTCATGAGAAATTCAAATTCTAATGTCTATTAATTATCTCAAGTTGGTCTTTGTTTGCCTCTTGCTAAGAAGATACGGATTATCACATTATGGGGGAGTAATATGTTGTGCATATTACAAGCCTAAAGAATGTGAACATTTAAGGTTTTGCCACATAGAATTGATATTGTTAATTATCTTATTCCTATGTGGCATGTGTGCTCAAACAAGTTCCAATTTTCTTAAATGATTTTATTTGCTCATCTTTTGGTATCTTATTTGTGAGAGAGTTTCTTGGTGCGGTTTTCCACAAATTAGCACTAGAATTTACCTTCTCGGGAACCGGTTGCTTCTTGATATATTAATCATTTCTTTGCATGATCATTCGACTATTGAAGCCACCAAGAATCTCTATTTAAGTATGGTGTTTTCATTCCTATCTTTTACCACATACTTATGTTTTGTGAATATGATTGTGAAGAAATATACCACCGAGAAATATCTCCATACATCTCTTGTCTTTGACAAGTTATAATAATTTGTGGTAAGTTTATTGATCATATTTACTTTGTCCATTGCTCTAAAATTGACTTGTTTCTTGCCAAGGATTTATTTGGTTCAAACTCCTTTGTGTCTTCCTTTCTCTACTCAAAATTAGTTTTATGCTTTATTGAGTTAGGAAAAGCAATGATCCCATTCGTGTGCACTCTTATTCAAAGTCATACTTCTTTGTGTTGCATTTCTTGGGGAAGCTATCCTACATTGAGTAGAACAAAATTCTTTAATTGGTATTGCATCTTATTGCTTTTCTTGAGCTTGACTAGTGTTTGAACAATATATATGGAGAGTAATGATTCCATTGTGTGCATCTTGTATTCAAATGCAATATCATAATTAATGCACTATTATTGGAAGAACTATCCTATATGTGTTTGAACACTTGTTGTCTTGAAATTGGTATTTTATCCCAATGACTTGTCTCTTTGAAAGACGAACATTTTTCGTCTTGGTACTTTGTGTGCCATCATGAAAAGTGTAGAGGGTTTGTTTATTCGTTGATGTTGTTTTTGTTATCTTCTCTATTTGATTTCCTAAATCATGTGTTGATTTGGGGTTTTGATATAACTTGGACACTTTGTTTGATTTTATCTCTTGTGAGTGCCTTCTTTGTTTTAATTGGTATTTTGTCCAATTTGTATCTTGTTTGGTTCTTGAAAGTTTTGTGCATGTATATTTACTATGTATATTCTTTGACATGCTTACTTTCGTTGATCCAATATATAGGATAAACTCCATCAAATCCTAAATGGCTAAGATGCGCATAAAATTCAAATTCATATTAATATGCATATATTTATGTGGAGTTTGTCTTATGTATTGTAGTTGTTCTAACTACTTTGGACCCAATAAGTTTGGGAACCATTTTGTACTTGATTTTTGTTTTTAGGTACAATGGAGATACATTGGTTGCTTGCTCCATTCATAAGGAAGGAGTTCTCACCATCATATCATAGGAGTCAAGCTACGATGATTATCAAACTCGCATCCTCTTCATCACCAATGCCGTCTCGGTAACAAGTATCTATTTCATGCATACATTTTTAGCTTTCAATCTTGTGTAGGTTGCATCTTGACATGAATTCCATTTGTTGCATTTCATTTGGCTCTTTCAAATGTCTTATCAAAAACATATTTATTGCAACTATGAGTAAGCCGGGATGATTACATACTAAGGGGATATTTATAATCAATTTCATGATTCACCACTCCCAAGTATATTAATCTAGTAACTTCTACTTTAAGTCTCTCATATGCAATATTTATGAATTCTCAAAAACCATTTGAATCTTTTGTGATATGCGTTACCTTTCTCGAAGCATTCCAACTATCACTTTTCCCTTGTGATATTTGTGATGCTTTGATGAGTTTATTGTTTGTCCATCTATATCCCCTTAAGATTAAATTAATCCTAGTGCTTTGCTTTCAAACAAAAATCTTATTGGTATATTTATGAACCTATCTTGGATATCATGTTCTTTACCCTTGTACCTATTTTTGTGTGTGCATATTTCTTTGTGGATATATATCTTTGTGATAGGTGTCCACTTAGAAACTTATACACACGAGAATAGTTACATCTTTAATTGATATTCTATTTCTTTAGTGACCATGTTTTATTGCTTTATATTACTTGGTAGTTCCTAAAAGGCACAAGCTTTTCTTTTTCTTTTGGTATTCCTTTGGAATCTTATAAAGCGTGTGGACATATGTGTTTTATCATTTGTTGGTTTGTGTGTATGGGAAAGATATGATATGCACTATGTGACTCATATATTTAAAGACTATGATGAAGCATTGCTCATCCTATTAGTCTCCTACAAATGTCCTTCCTTGTCACACTCATCTCTTTCGGTTGAGTAAATCTTTACTTGTCGCTTCTTGATCTTAATTGCTCAACTCTTGTTTGTTTGCAAGTTGGTTTGCTACATTTCCTATCTATTCTCTTGCTCTTGTTTGTGTTCAAAATTATCTAGAAGGGATTTATGATTCCATGTTGTGCACATTATATAGTAATTCAAATCTAACATTGTGCATGTACCTTGGGGAGTTCCCTCTTGATTTTCTAGAACACTTTGTTGATCTTATCATAATATTGATTTTGGTCAATCGTTTTTTTCAGGATCATTTGGTTGGTTGCTTCTTTATGAAAGTATCCTTCAATTTGACTTTGCTTGTAAATCTTTGGATCCTCAATATAGTTTGATCTCCCTCCATCTATTCCTAGTTGGATACATGCTCTTGATTTCACTCATATCATGAGGAATGCATACACTATGGGGGAGCTCTTATTATATTTGCCTTCTAATCTTTTTTCCCATCTTGGCAATGGATGCCAATGGGGGAGAAGTTTAGAGGGTTTAAGGGAATTTGGTTCTATGATTTAGTTTCGTTCTTAAGCATTTGCCTTCCATGCTACTGCATCCTTGCTCTTTGTTTTGCATGGTTGCTTAATTCATCATATAAACCCTCGTAAAAAGGGATTGTCATCAATTACCAAAATGGGGGAGATTGAAAGTGCATGGTGCCCCATATGTGGTTTTGGTAATCACTGACAATCCCTATGGACTAATGTTTGCATTGAGTTATCCTTGTAGTTCTTGTTCATAGGAAATAATGGAGTTCATGTGTTGAACTCTATTAGCTTCCTTGATGGCCATTGTTATATTCAAGGATTTATATGAAGAATGGTCATGGTTTGAGTTGAGGTTATTGCTAGTGTGTCTTGAAGAAAAGTATTATGTTATCCTTCATGGTTATCTTCAAGACATCATCATTTGAAGTGATAAGAAAAGATATAAGGTTGATCAAGCTAGTGATCAACACACAAAGCTACATGATGTACCAAGTGGGATTGTGTATCTCATGGTATGGTAAGCAATTGCCAATATAGCTTTGTGATCTAACCCATATGTGTGTGTGTGGCATCTCTATGTGTGGTTAGGTATCTTTCCATGGGAATGAACAAAAAGGAAGATTTCATATTGCCCATGGTCTATGTCATCGTCAAGCGGTGTTCATCACCTAGCTTGACGTGGAAACTCAAGTGAAGCATCTAGAAGAAATCCTATGCTTGAATCTTGCCACCCATATGTAGATTATGGTCAAGTGAAGATGGTCATGTGAGAAGCTCTCTAATATTAGCTTATGGGGGAGCAACTCACAATCTTCACGAAGCGAAGCGCAATCAAGAAAGGTGGTCCAACTTGAGGTGATTAAGATCGTCGTCATCTAGCTCAATTGGATTGCGCAAGGCAAAGGTATGACTTAGATAGGGTTTCTATTTTACCGGTCTCATTATGCTAGTTGGGAGACCGGATTATAGGATAGATAACCGTACTATCAAGAGGGGCTCTTGAATGCATATCTTGATCGTATCTATCGTAGAGAGCTCAAACCTTTGCATACTTGGCATCATCCTTCTTGGTTCTTATTTGGGTTTTCTCCATGTAAGGTTTTAGAGCTTGTCATGTTCTTCATGTCAAGCTCAAGTTCATCAAAAATGGATTTCGTATGAAAAACTTATCGCATTTTTGTTGTTGGAGGTTTCTACCGGTTGTCCTTTATTGATAGGCCAAACCTTTCATCATTTGGTTTTATATTCCCATTTGGACTATGATGTTTCTCTGCATATTCTTGTAGTGCTCGTCGTTGCGATTTCAACGAGCCCAAGAACATCGAAAACGGAGTCCGGATGCAAAAGTTATGACCGTTTTCATATAGGGTGTTCTGCAGTTTTTTCCACCAGCGGAGGCTCCGGTGGTAGCTCCGCCGGAAACCCCTTCGGTTTGAAAGTGGCGGAGGTTCCGGTGAAACCACCGGAGGCTCCGGTGGTTGGGGCATTTTTTCAGCCATTTTGATGTCCTAACTCATCCGGGGGGCGGAGGTTCCGGTGGTTTCACCGGAGGTTCCGCCCCTGCGCGAATTTTCCTCCAACGGTTGGATATTTGGGTGACCTATTTAAGGGGCCTTCTTCCCCAATGGTTCCCCAACCTTTTGGGCAAGTTTGACCTCCATTGTTGACCTCCAAAAGCTTGCTCTCTCTCAATCCCTCCAATGATTCTTGCTTCCACTTGAGGGAAAAGAGAGAGGAGATCTAGATCTACCACTTCACCAATCAATCCCTCCTCTTTGTGAGGGGAATCTATTGGATCTAGATCTAGGGATTCATTTGTTGTTTTCCTTGTTCTTCCTCCTTCCTCCCTCCATAGCATTAGTTGCTTTGGTGGGATTTGGGAGAGAAGTTCTTGACCACTTTGTGTGTTCTTGCCATTGCATTAGGTGCATCGGCTTACTCTAAGGAAATCACTGCTCCGCCAATGACGGAACAGGAAGGTTGCATCTTGACATGAATTCCATTTGTTGCATTTCATTTGGCTCTTTCAAATGTCTTATCAAAAACATATTTATTGCAACTATGAGTAAGCCGGGATGATTACATACTAAGGGGATATTTATAATCAATTTCATGATTCACCACTCCCAAGTATATTAATCTAGTAACTTCTACTTTAAGTCTCTCATATGCAATATTTATGAATTCTCAAAAACCATTTGAATCTTTTGTGATATGCGTTACCTTTCTCGAAGCATTCCAACTATCACTTTTCCCTTGTGATATTTGTGATGCTTTGATGAGTTTATTGTTTGTCCATCTATATCCCCTTAAGATTAAATTAATCCTAGTGCTTTGCTTTCAAACAAAAATCTTATTGGTATATTTATGAACCTATCTTGGATATCATGTTCTTTACCCTTGTACCTATTTTTGTGTGTGCATATTTCTTTGTGGATATATATCTTTGTGATAGGTGTCCACTTAGAAACTTATACACACGAGAATAGTTACATCTTTAATTGATATTCTATTTCTTTAGTGACCATGTTTTATTGCTTTATATTACTTGGTAGTTCCTAAAAGGCACAAGCTTTTCTTTTTCTTTTGGTATTCCTTTGGAATCTTATAAAGCGTGTGGACATATGTGTTTTATCATTTGTTGGTTTGTGTGTATGGGAAAGATATGATATGCACTATGTGACTCATATATTTAAAGACTATGATGAAGCATTGCTCATCCTATTAGTCTCCTACAAATGTCCTTCCTTGTCACACTCATCTCTTTCGGTTGAGTAAATCTTTACTTGTCGCTTCTTGATCTTAATTGCTCAACTCTTGTTTGTTTGCAAGTTGGTTTGCTACATTTCCTATCTATTCTCTTGCTCTTGTTTGTGTTCAAAATTATCTAGAAGGGATTTATGATTCCATGTTGTGCACATTATATAGTAATTCAAATCTAACATTGTGCATGTACCTTGGGGAGTTCCCTCTTGATTTTCTAGAACACTTTGTTGATCTTATCATAATATTGATTTTGGTCAATCGTTTTTTTCAGGATCCTTTGGTTGGTTGCTTCTTTATGAAAGTATCCTTCAATTTGACTTTGCTTGTAAATCTTTGGATCCTCAATATAGTTTGATCTCCCTCCATCTATTCCTAGTTGGATACATGCTCTTGATTTCACTCATATCATGAGGAATGCATACACTATGGGGGAGCTCTTATTATATTTGCCTTCTAATCTTTTTTCCCATCTTGGCAATGGATGCCAATGGGGGAGAAGTTTAGAGGGTTTAAGGGAATTTGGTTCTATGATTTAGTTTCGTTCTTAAGCATTTGCCTTCCATGCTACTGCATCCTTGCTCTTTGTTTTGCATGGTTGCTTAATTCATCATATAAACCCTCGTAAAAAGGGATTGTCATCAATTACCAAAATGGGGGAGATTGAAAGTGCATGGTGCCCCATATGTGGTTTTGGTAATCACTGACAATCCCTATGGACTAATGTTTGCATTGAGTTATCCTTGTAGTTCTTGTTCATAGGAAATAATGGAGTTCATGTGTTGAACTCTATTAGCTTCCTTGATGGCCATTGTTATATTCAAGGATTTATATGAAGAATGGTCATGGTTTGAGTTGAGGTTATTGCTAGTGTGTCTTGAAGAAAAGTATTATGTTATCCTTCATGGTTATCTTCAAGACATCATCATTTGAAGTGAGAAGAAAAGATATAAGGTTGATCAAGCTAGTGATCAACACACAAAGCTACATGATGTACCAAGTGGGATTGTGTATCTCATGGTATGGTAAGCAATTGCCAATATAGCTTTGTGATCTAACCCATATGTGTGTGTGTGGCATCTCTATGTGTGGTTAGGTATCTTTCCATGGGAATGAACAAAAAGGAAGATTTCATATTGCCCATGGTCTATGTCATCGTCAAGCGGTGTTCATCACCTAGCTTGACGTGGAAACTCAAGTGAAGCATCTAGAAGAAATCCTATGCTTGAATCTTGCCACCCATATGTAGATTATGGTCAAGTGAAGATGGTCATGTGAGAAGCTCTCTAATATTAGCTTATGGGGGAGCAACTCACAATCTTCACGAAGCGAAGCGCAATCAAGAAAGGTGGTCCAACTTGAGGTGATTAAGATCGTCGTCATCTAGCTCAATTGGATTGCGCAAGGCAAAGGTATGACTTAGATAGGGTTTCTATTTTACCGGTCTCATTATGCTAGTTGGGAGACCGGATTATAGGATAGATAACCGTACTATCAAGAGGGGCTCTTGAATGCATATCTTGATCGTATCTATCGTAGAGAGCTCAAACCTTTGCATACTTGGCATCATCCTTCTTGGTTCTTATTTGGGTTTTCTCCATGTAAGGTTTTAGAGCTTGTCATGTTCTTCATGTCAAGCTCAAGTTCATCAAAAATGGATTTCGTATGAAAAACTTATCGCATTTTTGTTGTTGGAGGTTTCTACCGGTTGTCCTTTATTGATAGGCCAAACCTTTCATCATTTGGTTTTATATTCCCATTTGGACTATGATGTTTCTCTGCATATTCTTGTAGTGCTCGTCGTTGCGATTTCAACGAGCCCAAGAACATCGAAAACGGAGTCCGGATGCAAAAGTTATGACCGTTTTCATATAGGGTGTTCTGCAGTTTTTTCCACCAGCGGAGGCTCCGGTGGTAGCTCCGCCGGAAACCCCTTCGGTTTGAAAGTGGCGGAGGTTCCGGTGAAACCACCGGAGGCTCCGGTGGTTGGGGCATTTTTTCAGCCATTTTGATGTCCTAACTCATCCGGGGGGCGGAGGTTCCGGTGGTTTCACCGGAGGTTCCGCCCCTGCGCGAATTTTCCTCCAACGGTTGGATATTTGGGTGACCTATTTAAGGGGCCTTCTTCCCCAATGGTTCCCCAACCTTTTGGGCAAGTTTGACCTCCATTGTTGACCTCCAAAAGCTTGCTCTCTCTCAATCCCTCCAATGATTCTTGCTTCCACTTGAGGGAAAAGAGAGAGGAGATCTAGATCTACCACTTCACCAATCAATCCCTCCTCTTTGTGAGGGGAATCTATTGGATCTAGATCTAGGGATTCATTTGTTGTTTTCCTTGTTCTTCCTCCTTCCTCCCTCCATAGCATTAGTTGCTTTGGTGGGATTTGGGAGAGAAGTTCTTGACCACTTTGTGTGTTCTTGCCATTGCATTAGGTGCATCGGTTTGAGTTCCCCACGAGATTCGTGAAAGAGAAGTTCGTGAGCTTGTTACTCTTGGGTGCTTGGTCACCGGAGAGATTGTTCCTCTTGGGTGTATTGAGCACCCTAGACGGTTAGTGCTTGGGGCTTCCACCTTGTTGCAAGAAGCTTCGTTGAGAGCCTCCAATTGAGTTGTGGAGATAGCCTCAACCTCGTGTAAGGTTTGGTCAACGCCTTCAAGTCGACCTCATAGTGGAAACGAGTATCTCCCTCACCGGAGAAGCTCAAGGAGAATAAGGTGTGCACATCCGTGCTATTGAGGAGCGCCTAGGTGGCTCCCCACCTCTCCAACGAAGACGTACTTCCCTTGGGAAGGAACTTCGGTAGTCACACCGGTGTCTCCTTGTGCTTCGGTTATCTCTATACTCTAGCTCGTTACTTATGCATTTACCTTTGTGATAGCCATCGTGCTTGAAGTCATCTATCTTTCTATCTCATAGTTGTATATCATGCCTAGCATAAGTTGTTGGTGCACATAGGTAAATCTAGCTTGCATAGGTTTTGTGCTTGATAAACTAAACGCTAGTTTTATTCCGCATTTACTCAAGCCTAAACCGTAATTATTTTAAAGCGCCTATTCACCCCCCCCCCCTCTAGGCGGCATCCTTCTACTTTCAACGAGAAAAACCAGATCGGAAGAAAGGAATGTTGCTCCAATGTTATCACACTGTAAAACATGTGGACTACTCTGAGAAATTCCAAGTTAACCAAGAAAACCTTGCACTCCGGGAGAGCACACCTTTACCGTGTGCCTACCTCTTTACCGTGTGCCTACCTCTTTACCGTGTGCCAAATATCGGAGTGCATGGCAATAAATCTTTCCCGTAAAGAATGTCACACGGCAAAGAAACGACAAAACACACGGTAAAGAAGGACACACGGTAAATAGTATGGACACGTGTCCAATTTAAACCGACGGAAACAGAGGCGTCACCGCGGGTCTTTACCGGGTGCCAACCCACGGTAAAGATATATACTTTACCGTGTGTTCGCACACGGTAAAGGACCAACGTGTAAACTGCGGTAGCATTTTGCATCTGCATTATATTTAACGTATAAACTGGGACAAGATATAGTATCATGTTTACGAGCACTCTAGTAAACTAAATTCCCACCACAAAATATAGTATAACCCCCAGTGGATCGTCGGTCATCAGTATATTGCCAACCCAATCAGCATAAGAGAATACAGACAAATGATCAAGAGACCTCCTAGTAGGTTATAGTACTATGCCATCAGAGAGAGTTAAAATCCACTTGATAGCACAGTCCAATTGGTGCAACGTGAAGCCTGTAAGTACTCGACTGCAATCCTTGTTCACCGCAAGAGCCAAATCAGGTCTTGTCATGGTAAGTAATGTAATCCACTCCCCCGGCCCTACCCCGCAACACTATATTACTGAGTAGACTCTGTTGCATCAAGCAATGTACTATCCATAGTAGAAAGTTTTTCCGATGACACCATGTACGTGGATAACATGGCAACATTTGAGAATACCAGCCCTTTGTAAGAGCTAAGGGGCATACTTCAGCTGGTTGAGAAGAAGACGACCATGACTCGATATTATGGTCTTGGAAGTTATCATAGGAGTATTTCTAGAGTTTCTCTCGATATAGTAAACCCATGGCCAAGGCAAATAATAAAAATGGCTTTGCTAAATTTTGTCCGCTTGAGAATTTCGTAGCATTCAGCCAATGTGAACCGTGACACTCAGATCATATCCTTGCAATATTTCAGAATTAATAAAACACAATTTTCATTATAGACCAAATGGATTGAAATATATTTTTTATCTATATGATGTTTTTGCAAAATCATTATTACGGTCATCGGACTATTTCTATAGCTTTTTTTATGCAATACACCCATGTGTATAATAATAAAAATGGTTTTTTCTAACTCTTGGTCCCCTAAGAATTTTGTTGTATTCGGCCAATGCCAAGAATCATAGCTGTGACATTGAGATCCTTGCAATTCTTCAGAATAAATAAAACATATTTTCGTTCAAGATCATTAAAATATTTGTAATTTTATCTTTATCTTTTTTTGTAATTTTTTTTGAACTACCTAAAGTAATGAACAATCAACATATTTTCACATTTAAATGACCAAATTTGACATAGATAGGCGATAAACTAAAAAAAAATAACAATCACAGCATGTCCGAAGCAAGAGGAAAAAGAGGCAGGAATGAGATAGCAAGAGGAGAGGAACACAAACACGGAGAAAATCGAATTGGTAAACTGATTTTAGTACATAACAAAAAAAAAATCAGCGTAACGTTTTTTGAAGGGGGGGGGGGGGTTAATTATTGATTATTTTGCAATATGTACAAAGTGCAAGAAAGATCTCAATGAGATCTAGTCCACACCGGTTTTTTCTAACACATGGAGGCAAATTACTCTGAACTAGAAGAAAGAGCGGAATCAGTCTAGCCCTTTAAGTCTGTGCATGTTTAGCCTGGATACACGATGGCCTAGTTTTTGAAGATATTTTCTGAATTGAATTTTCCAAGAAATAACATGCACCGGGGGTGACATTACGGAAAATCTTGTCATTTCATTGCTTCCAAATATTTCAGATATCCATGATAATGATGTCTAGAGCAATTCTTCTGGGAGTATTTCTCTATGTCAGCACATCATATTTCATTTTCACCTCGTCTATATGTGCTCGGCCTCAACACTTTCTTTGCTACATGCTGCAACGAGATTAAGTCGACGCAATACTCCTCGAGTTTCGGGCAACTACAGCGACGTGCCAACTTCAACATGCTAACCCCATCGGTGTCTATCATGTACATGGCTACCAAGTTTTCGCACATAGGCTTCATCCTATCTAGACGGAACCGGCACGCCGCTGCCAGCATCTCTCCTGCAATAACGTCGAGGCGTCTGTGATCAGCTTTGACTAGGTCACCCATAGGAGGCAGCTCGTCTGTGTAGATGAAATGGAGGACAGCCTTAAATATTGTTGCCTTCATGTTGTCGACACGTACGGCATGGTTATTTTCGTTGACCGTGGATGTCACCTGCTCATATAGGACCGGTGAACGTGCAGCGATTATGAGCCTGTGCACCTGGATCTCGCTCTCCTCGACTAGGAACCTCACTTCTGCTACTTCTTTGCTCACCAACTGCTGCTCGAGATGACCAATGATGTCAGACGATGTGACTGTGTTTGTTTCTGGACTAATGTAGTCTTCCTTAACAACAACTCTGCAGTGTATTTGTAGGGAGCCATCATACCTGATATAATGTGACTTGGCAGATTCCACGGTGAAAACATCTGTGAAACCCCACTCCATAGAATCACGAGTGAAGATGGTTTCCCCTCCAGCTTTGATAGTTGGCAATCCGCCACCCCAATCAATAATCTCGAAAAGTTTGAACGCCCTGACATGCGCAGTTCCAGGATCAGTCATCAGCTCAAGGAAGATGCAGACATGATCATCATCGTGGTCTCCTGATCCTGACGGGTATACGTTGACGTTCCAGTCATAACCGCCGACCTGAAAAGTACCAGAACTAATACATTCGCCGAAACTATATGTCTTCTGCACGGCACAGAAGTTTGGGATAGTGAACTCGTGCACGGCGCTCATCGCCTCTGGCGACGTGCTCTTCTTCTGCATCATCTCCGCTAACTCTCTATACTCTTCGAGTAGCAAGACGTCGTGGAGATCACCGGAGATTGTCGATGGCGGCACCACCGAGGTCCCAGCCGTGGTGGCATCCTCCCCTTCCTGGAGGACATCGACCGTGCAGCGGATGATGAGGCGGTCGTCCCTCACGTAGCGGGTCTCTTGGCCACGGAAGCCGTCCGGAACGTGCAGCTCCCACGTCCTGCCGTTACTAGCAATCATGGAGAAGGCGTTGGCGTCGTCGCTCTGCCACACGGCGGCCGGCCACTGGGCAAGAGGGTCGTCGATCCGAAGACTGGCGATGGCGACGATGACATCTTCCTCGCCTGCCACGGCTCCGAGCAGCTCTAGGGTAATGGACTCCAACGTTCCATGACGGAAGATACAAACGAGGGCCCAGTTGTATCCGCCGGCCTGGAAGGCGCCGGACTTTACGGTGGAGGCGGTGGCGCCGCTGGCGATCGCCTTCCGCACCTTGTAGCCGACTATGTCAAACTGGAGTGTGCCTCGGAGGAAAATCGACCCGTGCGTCGACCTCGTGTACCTCATGGCCATGGGCTCTTGTCTAGATCGATCGATAGATCTGTTATCTGTATGCAAGGCAAGGCAGCGCAAGGCAAGAACATGAAGGCACCGAACATCCTAGGGCCGCCCTCGGCCTAAGTTTTGCAAAAGTAGGTCCCCTAGCGAGCCCTCCGATCTTTATCCGATGGCTTGTAACAGCACAACACAGTTTTATATTTTAGCCCCTCTACTTTTCGCATATACAACCCGCACTCCACAGCAGCCCACTTAAACGAAAAGCTATATTATGTTGCTCCCGGACATCTCGATAATTACAGCAAAATTGTCATTGCAACAAATTTACTTGTGTCGCAACAAAAATTATCGCCCCATATACAAAAAAAAATATTGCAACAAATTTTTCCAAATCTTTTTTTAAAAATAAGTAATGTTATAAATAATAGTTAAACAATATGTTATTGCGTTGCAACAAAAAAGTTTAAACAATTCAAAAAATATCACAAACTATTGCAATAATTTTTTTTTGCATCAATTAAAAAGTTGGTAACCAACAAAATAATTTGTCACTGTTTCAGTTGCAACAAAAATCATCACCTATTTTAACAAAAAGGTAAATCGATAGCAACAAAAAAAATTACATGTTTTTACAACATGCATTTTGGTCCCTACATAAAACATGCATTTTGTTAACTAGCAAAACAACTGGTGCAAGGGTGGTAGCTAGCAAAAATAGCCACTAACCGGTTAGTATTAGGGCATCCGCAATGTGTGAAAAAAGCACACCTTAAGTCCTACGTGGCATCTTCCAAGTTGATCTTATACATTGTGGAGAAAAATGAACCTATCCATAAGGCTAAGGTGCACCTCAAGCTTATAGGTTGTCCACAAGCAATAAAAAAACTATTTCTCTCTCTTCTCTCCCTCACATATGTGTGCATACCAATAGTACATGTGGGTCATGCCTTATGGCTAAACCTCACCTTATACATTGTGAGAAATTCCATAAGATAAGTGGGTCACAGCTTATGGCAAAACTACACCATATACATTGCGGATGTCCTTATGCTATGCATGCGAGCGGTGGCTGTCGTGACTTGGACTCTCATGCACATGCAAGGAGTTGTTCCGTACATGCACATGCGAAGCAACAATAGCTTGTAGGGACCACTATGTGAGGACACCGGGTACACGGAAATGAAAGAAGGTACCTGCGCGACCGTGCGGAGGAAACAAGAGGAAAACAACGAGCGCACAGAACGACCTATGTTAAGCACGGTTAGGTCACCCTAATATAAGCATTTTCCAACATCTTATATTTGTGTACGTCTGTGATTCCGATTGTGGGTCCAGGACTCGACTAGTAGATCGTAAAACTTGCGGTCTCCTAATCCCAATACTTTTATTTTGGGGTCGGGTGTCTATTTAGCACTCGATTAATTTTTTTAATTCGCCATAAGTCATTTTTTCTTCCAATCATAACAGGTCACACAAAATTAGATTGTTTGCTATTTCATCTATACTCAAACTTTTAATAATTTACTGTGTATAAACATGTAATTTACATCGTTAGTGGATAGTAATTTACTAATTTACATATAAAACCGGTGTTAGTGTGATGTAATTTGTGCCTTCGATATCCGGACATTTACACACTAAGATGTTAATTTTCGAACAATCACTTTGTGACACGGATGGATACACCTCAATGCTATATTGTTCGATCCACCGTGAATACGGTCGGGGGTACTTGATAGTTCGCCTGGCTGTGTGGCGGCTCTAGAAATTTACAACTGGATTTTCGTGTCTATTAATTTTTATTTCTAAATTATTGCTATTTTTCAAAAAATTCTCACAATTTTTGCAAAAATCAACATTGTTTTGTGAAAATCATGGGTATTCCCGTGAAGACCCAAGAATAGCCATAACGCCAAAGGGCATAGTGGAAGTGATAAGGACGATCAACGTGATCCAAAGAGGATGTGGCCCAAACTTTCACGGATAATCATTTACACGACAATGTTAAATTGTTAAATATAATTTAAACACACTCCGTAAGGAAACAGATCAAATGAACAATCAAAGACCAGAAACTCTCATATAGGGCGACCCCTATGGGTATACCAAAAGATAACTTTTAACTCGCTAATTCTTGTCTACCTAAAATCCTAGGGGGCAACTCATTTATATAAGAGTCCAACAACTAGTCGGATGTACAAACCTAGACCGAACTGACTCTAACTTAATGCAAATAAACCTATTGGAAGGTTTGTCAGGGAACCACAATATGCCATGCATGTCTCAAATAAATGTGTACATACTTGGAAAAGTAATTTAAATCATAGGTTATCCAATATACAACACGCACCACACAACAACACCTAACACTAAACATGTTTGGCCTCACGCCATGGGCCAAACTGCAACAACAAGGTTATATTCTGAAGTTGGGCTTCACCTCATCCTCTGGAGTAATTGCAGAAATGAAAGATTCAATCGTTATAATGTATGGAGGTAGTGTCGCATGCTGAAAGCCGGCGAAAGAAATGCCGATCATGGCTCAAAACAAATCACACGTGACAAGAAACCGATCATCGCAAAGAATAGGTATTATAGTGGAATGGTGACTTAAAATCCTTCACGATCTACAGTAGGCGAAAACAAGATATCACTTGTGTGTTGGCAGATTGCCTCGTGGAAAAATTTCTAGAAGAAAAACAGACCGATCACAAACTCACCATGATAAACCCGATAAATCTCATGCCAAGAATGGAGCCGCCCTGAGCAGATTCATTGTAAGGTTAGGCGAGCAAGCATTGCCCTTCTACAACCTGTTGAAGAAGACAGATAAGTTCGAGTGGACACCCGAAGCAAAAAAGGCGTTCCTCGATTTGAAGCAATTACTGCAGAGCAAGCGCGTCCTGGCAACGCCACAAGAGAAGGAGCCCTTATACCTCTATCTAGCCGCAACTAACCAAGTCATCAGCACGGTCATCGTAGTCGAGCGGCCAGAAGAAGGGAAAGCATACGGAGTCCAAAGGCCAATATATTACATCAGCGAGGTGCTTTCGTCGTGCAAACAACGATACCCTCACTATCAGAAACTCGCGAATGGCGTGGTACTCATAGCTCGAAAACTCAAGCACTACTTCCAAGAACATACCGTCATGGTGCTAAACGACGCATCACTCGGCATTATCATGAAAAATCTCATGGCATTCGGAAGAATTGCAAAGTGGAGCATCGAGCTAGGCGCCTGGGATATCATATATGCAGGGCGCAACTCTGTAAAATCACAAGTACTATGGAATTTCTAAGCGAGTGGACAGAACTGCAAACACTAGGACCGTCAGAATACACGAGTAACTGGATCATGTACTTCGACGGGTCGAAGAGGAACGAAGGAGCTGGAGCCGGGGTCGTCCTCATATCCCCCAGGGGAGATAAGCTGCAGTACGTCCTGAGGTTGGATTTCCCACCCGATGACCCGACATCCAACAACGACGCAGAGTACGAGGCCCTCCTTCACGACATGAAAATGGCGATCGCCTGTGGAGCCACCCGATTGATGATATATGGAGACTCAAACCTTATCGTATAGCATACGATGAAGGAGTGCGATGCTATCGCGGATAACATGGTCGCCTATCGGGACATGTACAATCTGCTAGAGGGAAGTTTTAAAGGGCGCGAACTGAAGCACATCGCGCGATTCAGCAAGGAGGAAGCAGATATACTGGCAAACGTGGGGTCTACAAACACGCCCATTCCGCTAGGAATATACTTCGAGCGAATGATCAAGCGTTCAGTCAAGATCAAGAAGCTAGCGGGAGCACCCGCAGCATTGGAGACGGACGTCAGCCCGCAAATTGCTGTCATCGAGCTCAGCCACAATATTTCAAAACAAGTTTTTCTGGTCGAGCCAGTGTGGACGCAGAAATACCTCGATTGCTTGTCCAACAAACAGCTCCCAGCAGACGTTTGCGAGGCCCGACAAATAGTGCGACCCAGCAAAACCTTTCGAATGCTCAACGGAGAGCTATACAAGCAGAGCATATCAGGAATATTGCAGAGATGCATAGCACCCGAGGATGGCAAAGAACTGCTGCGAGACATACACCAAGGAGATTGTGGACACCACGCTAGCTGGAAGGCAATCGTGGGCAAGGCCTTCCGGGCAGGATTCTACTGGCTCACGGCAGCCAGAGATGCAAAAGACCTAGTCGATAAATGCAATGCTTGCCAAAGATTCGCGCCCAAGCCACATGCCCCGCCATAGAGCTACACATGATCCCTATCGCCTGGCCTTTCGCTCAATGGGGGCTAGACATGGTAGGACCCTTGCGCAAATCTACGTCTGGCGGATACACCCACCTGCTCGTGGCAGTCGACAAATTTACAAAGTGGATAGAAGCCATGCCAGTCACCTCCGCAAATGCTGGGTGCGCTGTGAGATTCCTCAACTCCATTGTGTGCAGGTTTGGCATACCACACAACATCATCACGGACAATGGGAGCAAATTCACGGCCAAGGAAACGCAGAACTTCTATGAGGAAAAAGGAATTACCTTCAGCTTCGCCTTGGTCGCCCACCCGCAAATAAACGGCCAAGTCGAACGATCCAACGAGTTAGTTTGCGCTGCCCTGAAGAAAAGACTACTCGATAGACTGTGCCCAGCAGCAGGGCACTGGGTCGAAGAACTACCGTCGGTACTGTGGAGTCTGCGCACAACTCCAAATCGGTCAAGAAATTACACGCCATTTTTCATGGTATACGGAGCTGAAGCTGTCCTTCCCGAAGATGTCAAATTCAGTGCTCCACGAGCCATCGCATACAGTGAGGAAACTTCAAACAGGGCACTCGCTGAAGATGTGGACGCACTGGATGAGATACGAGATATCGCACTCGCAAGATCCGCAGTATACCAACAATCGCTGCGCAACTATCATAGTCGCCGTATACGCCACAGATCTTTCGTGGTAGGAGATTTAGTGCTGCGGCTCAAGCAGAAGGAGGGACACAAACTCGAGCCGCCTTAGGAAGGACCCTTCATAATACACGAAGTTATCCCAGGTGGCCCGTATCGACTGAAGAACCCGAAGACTGGTGACATCTACTCCAACCCGTGGAATGTTGCGCATCTCCGCAAATTCTATCCTTAGGATTATTCTACTAGCAAGAAATAAGGCTCTATTAGCCACTCTGTAGCTCGATCAAGTATATGGCTTCTTAGTCATATCAATAAAAAACATGGTTCTTCAACCATAGCTATTCGCATCTTCGATTTTTTACATGCTATAAACAACAGGTATACACCCCAAACACACGGGGGGCTACGCCTAACCAGCATAAAAAAAATTCTCTTAGAACACAAGGTATCACAAGGTACACACCTTATAAACAGCTTAAAAATATATCGAGTGAACTATACAGAGTTTACAGGGCTTAAAGCCTTCAAAGACATCACAACCAGAATACAGGATATCTACATCCTACAATTACATCTAACGACGAGCAGTCGTCTCGGCAAGCAACCAATCCACCTCCTCGGAAGTCAGTTGAATAATCTCCTCCGCTGCAGGACGAACGACTACATAATGTGGAGAAAAATCGACTGGAGCGTCAGGAAGCCTACCAACAGAGTTAAAGTCGATCTCAGGATGCCACACCCGAACAAAGGCGAGCGCTACTTGAGATCCGTAGATAAGCTACTAGCGGACACACTCGCGCACTTCTTCTACTCGACCAAAGATCCTTAGCAAATTTCTCAACCCTTCTGGAACGGTACCCAGGGGATAGAACGTCTCGTGCACAGAAGAAAGGGCTTCGCGACAGGAATCGACAAGTATCTTCGTCTGGCTAGCCCAATACTTCAAGGTGGCCAAAATAAAGCCTCGACTACGGTCAGACCAGAGATTGTTCGCATGCGGCTTCAGGCTACCCGCTTCATGGACAATATGATTATCCACCCAGTGAGTTTGACAAGGTCCGTCAGGCTCAACAACTACAAATTCAGCAAAACAAGTCAAATTAGAAAAACAAGCAAACAACAAAGTGATAGGGGGCTCGCAAGCTTACAAAGCATGTCTTTTGCAACGGCGGCCAGCTCCTCCATCACAAACTGCTCGCGCTCAGTCGCAAGTTTCTGCTTGGATTTGGCCACATCAGCAACTCCCCGCAAATCCTTTAGTTTGCGTTCTCCATCCGCAACACGGTCACGGAGTGAGGCGGACGTGCTGGCGGCAGCAACAAGGGAATTCACCTGCGCAGTAGAGCCACTCGAAGACTCTGCGCTGGGATGAAGTACCTGGAAAGGAAGCAGAAGCAAGTTCAGGAAAACAGCAAGACCCCACTCGACAAACACGCCACACATCAATCGGGTGCTCGGGGGCTACTCCCATCGGGAGCACATAACAGTGAAATACAACAATCAGACACTGAAGATTTCAACGAACAATTCGATTAAGCAAATACGGGATTACACCCCAAGGTTCATTACATTGATAGACCAAAACAAATATAAACTAGCCTATGGGGCTGCAGAAGTATTGCCACTCGCAGCAGGCTGCCCCTTGCGACTAGCATGGGCAAGCACTTCAGAGAGCTTCTTGGAAAGGGGTTCAGTCTGAGCGCCAAAGGGACGAAGCGCTACCTTTTTTCCTAAGGCGTCATAGGGAAGGCTCGAGAACACCTTCTCCGGGTCGTCCGTGACTCCGTGCGCCAGTGCGAATTGGATAGCCGTCCTAGCTCCGCACTCAGACTAGGCGATCGAATAAGCCTGGAGAAGATTTTCATCGTCCAGGAACACTTTCAGAAGGCCATCCAGCGTAGGCGGAACCACCGCATCCACCAGGAGGCGCTCGTGGAGCTATGTCAACACTCGGGTGGCTTCACCAATGAGAGAGCAGATCCCACACGAATGCTCCTGGAGCTGGGCGCAAGAATCCATCAGGGCGTCCAGGCAGCTCCAGTGCAACCCCAAGGACATCTACAAAAAGGACACCGTAAATTTCTAGGATAGCCAATCAAGATGCATTGCAACAGAAGAATAGTCAAGTATGGCTTACCCGCAAACTTCTGGGCCAGAGGGCGGACGATGCTATGTTTGGCACCAGTCTCCTCCAATTGCTTCAGCGCCTCTTGGGCCTCGACGAGTTTCCCCTTAGAATCAGCTGAGTGCTTACGAGTGGACTCTAGCTCCTTTAGGGAGGACTCCAACTCAGCTTCAAGGGTTTTCACCCGAGCAACAGCTTTAGCCTTCTCGGCCTTCAGGCGGGTAACTTGATCTACATCTTAAGCAATTTTCGTGACCAACGAAAACAGTAAAATGGAGCAGGTTAACCTACCCTGATGAGACCGGCCGTCCTCGACGAGTCGATAACGATCCACCCGAAGGGAAATGCAATCCGCCTTAGCCGAGAGCACTCGGCGACCGATGGCAGCAAGGGAGTTGAGAAGAGACTGCAAAAGCACGACACAAAAGTTCGAGTTAGGGGCAAAATCTCTTGAGCCTATACGCGACTGTATAGCCTCGGGGGCTACTCCCATCAGGAGCACTGCCGTGCACCCGATAAAATCAAGAAAAGTGAGAAAGGAAAAAACTCAAACTTGAGTCCGTGGCCAATCGCAAGCAATTCACCACGACCTCGGGGGCTACTCCCATCGGGAGCACTGTCGTGCACCCCATAGAAATCATGACCAAACAAAAGATACGAAAAAAAGCGACGAAATTCACCTGGCCTTGGACAGTAGACAGAGGATCCGCCGAGCTACCCGACACTTCTTTGCTCGCTGAGGCCCCACCCGCTAAGCCAGGCAACCCGCAATCTGGAGCTGCGGCTGCCTGTGCGGGACTAGGAGAATTTCGGGTGGCCTCTGCAACTGGAGTTTCACCCGCAACTGCTTCTTTTCTCTTCACAGAAGAAACAAAAGAAGCATACTGGCCGGGGCTGATGGTTTGAAGGCTGCTATGGAAGAAAAAATCAAACAAAGGCATAAGGAAAAGGGAAAAGATTCTCGACTGAAGGACAACGCGCAAAAGAGACTTACTCATCCTCGTTGTCATCATCCAGCATATCCACATTCCAGGCGGTAGGAACGTTTGGCTTGAGGCTCAGGGGAGGAAGCACATTTAGAGGCGCCACTTGAAGAGGCTCGGTCGCCTTGCCAGATCCGCCACCCAAGGAACGGTCTTTGGAAGTGGCTTCATCATCCCCTTGCCTGCGGCGTTTACGGTGATGGAGTTGATCTCTACCCGAGTCTTCCATGTCGTACGAAGAACCGTGCTCAGAGCTCGAGTCAGCTTCAGCGACACTGCTGTCGAGAGGGGTCTCAACATTGCTCGCTAGGAGATCCGAGGCATCTTCGGCCGAGACTAACGGGTAGCATGTTGCTATCTTCAAACTCTACTAAAGAAGAAGAAAAAGAAGAAGAAGAAGAAGAAGAAGAAGAAGAAGAAGAAGAAGAAAGAGGAACCTCAGTCGATAAAATTTCGGATGGCAAAAAGAATAAACAGAAACAAGAGGAAAACTTACCTCGGCTGGAGGGGGTTTCGAAGCCTCGAATGGCTCAATAGAGCAGGTCGAGAAGGCCTCTCCTACCTTCAACTTGGTGATAGCCGCAATCTTCTCGAATTCGGCATTCGAGAGGATATCTTGGCAGACGCAGCTAGGGTCTTGAACGCCCTCATACTCCCACATAGTCGACGGCCTCTCTTGAAGAGGCTGGATCCTCCGCCGAAGGAAGATGCTCGCCAGGTGTAAGCCATTCAACGCAACCCCCATTGTCTGATCGCGAAGGTTCCCCACTTTCGCGAGTGGCGGGGAGACGATCCTGCCATCTTCGACAATGAGCTTGTGCGCCCAGGACTTCCTTCGCTTCAAAACCGCGAACGGGTGGAATTCGTGAGCTCCACCCGCGCTGTTGTCGACGATGTAGAACCACTTCCTTCGCCATCCTTGTGCGGAGTCGACGAAGTGCATCTCCAGATAGGAGATATCCGTGTTCGCCTGGATCTCGAAGCCGCCGGTGCGCAGCGGATCTCCCAGCTGGTCGCCTACTCGCGACTTCTCCTGGAAGACCCGCACTTTGAACAGGGCCTTCCAGAGGCCCCAGTGCGGGCGAATGCCCAAGAAACACTCGCAAAGTACGATAAAGCACGAGATGTGTTGAATCGCATTTGGAGGCAGGTCATGGAGCTGTATGTCGTAGACATACAGCAATCCAAGAAGGAAAGGATGAAGAGGAAGAGAGAGGCCGCGCGAGACGTGATCCGCGAAGATCACGCGCTCGTTCGCGCGGGGATTCGGTACCTCCTCCTTCTTGCCCAGGCGAACACGCTTGTCGCCCTCGGGGGGGGGGGCAGCAGCCCCTCCCTTTGCATCTCCTTGATGCTCTTGTTGGTGGTGCTGGCGGAGCGCCAGTCGCCCGTCCTCACGGCGGGTGGTGCGGAGACATCTCCAGCTGCCTTCGATGACGATACGGCAGCGTCGCGCTTCTTCCCTCCGGCCATGAGAGCTCGTGGATGCTTGCAGAACAGGAGGTGTGCGCGAGGAGGAAAAAAGAGAGAAAATGGCCAGGAAATTTACTTTCCGCCTAAGGACGGATACTTATACCCAGACCAGGCCAATCTGAACCGTAGATCTGGCGATGTGGCACCCATCGCGGCTGCCACGCATCAAGTGGAAACGAAGCGGCGGTGTAAAGCTGTTTTCTGCCACGATCTTTACAACAGATCGTGTGCATTTAAGGCGCGTGGCTCGCAGGAAACCCGGAAGCCTGATGCTCTGATTCGCTTCGTCATGTCCCATCGGGAGGAGTCAGAACGAACAAATGCGCAATGACATCATTGCATACCTCATCAAACGCGAAAGTTCTTTCGCGTAGGATCCCAGACACGAAAATTCTTTCGTATGGGCACATGAAGACGCGAAAGCTCTTTCGCATAAGCTCCATAACACAAAATTTCCTTCGTATGGGTATATCAAGACGCGAAAACTCTTTCGCATAAAATCCCCGACATGAAATTTCTTTCGTATGTGCACGTCAAGACGCGAAAACTCTTTCGCATAAAGTCCCTGACACGAAATTTCTTTCGTATGGGCATAGCAAGGCTTCCAGACACGAAAACTCTTTCGTATGGACAGAAAATTACAAATGAAAAAATCCTTTTGTGTAAATACAACAAGAAGGAAGATTTCTTTATTCGAAAAATCTCGAGACAATATTTGCGAGTGCGCAGCTCCTGCCACTCTGTCACACGATGTATACACATCCTTACCCTGGATCGTTCAGCCGACTAGCCACGTTCGGATGTCGTATTCTCTCGAATACGAAGGTAAGACCCAAAAGATCTCTCTTATGGGCCTGGAATCACACTCAAGCTGCGTCCTCCGGTAAATTTCCGTGTCAACAACATGAAGAAAAATCCTAGCAGACACGCCGGGTACCCCTATAGTTTAAGTTCGACTCGGTAAGACCTCCACGGCCCAGTCGCAATGATCACCTCATCGGATTCGAGTCGGAGGTCTCGAATCTGTGTAGGCCAGAACTGTTTTTGCCCTAGATGCAATTAATTGGACCTGAGCTTTCGGGAGAGCCAAACAACTGAGCCATATCCTTCGGCGAAAACAGCCAAAAACACAGTCACTTTCACCGCTCGATGCTTTAGTACGAAAAACTCATCGTGTACAGGGTATACGCCCTCTAGAAGACAAACGGTTGAAGCAACCAGTTGAAAGAATCTAAGACAAGATTTTGAGCGTCTGCCCGACATAATTCTCAATCGAGTAAACGCGCGGGGGCTACTGACGAAGGGATGAATCCTGGACCTATCGGGTGAGGCTACCCGGTCCAAGGCTCAAGACCTAAGCCCAAAGGGAGACGCCATGGACGATTCTAGAAGTCCCAATCAAAGCCCACCCGCAAGGCCTTGCGGGTCAAGTAAGGAAACTTGTAGCCGACTTTAGGTTAGGGTGTGTAACCCCCCCTCCCCCGGGTACGGTTTGAGACCTGGCCACCTATATAAGGCCAGGAGAACCACCAGGAGGGGGACCAAGCAATACCGCGCCACCAAAGTCTTGAGATTGAGATCTACTCTCGACTCGAGCACCCCCACTGTAACCGATATATTGCTAATACAGATCGACAGAAGCAGGAGTAAGGGTTTTACCTCTACGAGGGCCCCGAATCTGGGTAAATCGTGCCCCCCCAGTTAGCCGATGATTGTCACTAGCGCCTACACGTTCTCCTAATCGAAACCCTATCGGTTCACCCGAGGGACTTGTTGAGATGCATATTCGACACCACCTACAAGTCCTGAAACACACTAGAGAGGATTTGGAATTATTCACCATCACTCGAGAGGATTTGAAAAACCGGGCCTTGCCGACCTCTCTGTTGTCCTTAATGATGTAAGCTGCTGCTACCCATGGAGCAAGCACAGATAGCGAGCCCCATAATATGTTGGTGCAAAAGATACATCAGGTGAAATACATATTCCGGACTACTCTGATTTCTAATTTGTCATGAACTCTTGCACATTGATCTACATAAATCGAAGTGAAACTGCATGTGACTACTATTACAATATAAATATATTGCACAGCCCTTTCCATCAGTTCGGAGTTTTGTGATAATTGGCTAGTGTCGCAATTTTATATGTAATCAGAACCAACATGGCTCAAGTTCAAGACCCTGCTCGCGCAATAAAAAAAAAAGATATGCGACCCGCACCGATCCCACGCTAAGGAGTAAAATAGCCTAGATGAGAGGGGGAGTGTTAGAATATAAATATATTGCATAGCCCTTTCTATCAGTTCGGACGTTTGGGATAATTGTCTAGTGCAGAAATTATATAACTGCTTACCCTTTCCTTGAATCCATCTAGCCTTATTTGTGGTTGCGTAGGCATGCATGTTGCTAAGGGGTTAGTTCAGATTTTTGTAGTCAATTTTCTAATTATTATCTCTCTACGACCTCCACGGTTTCTAGAAAGTCACCATTTAAATGCTTCAACAGATGATAGATGAACCACGTCGAGAAAACAAAAATCAGTAAAGTAGATTTTTGTTAGTCCAAACCGATGGTTTTCATGACATCCTTAGTGATGTGTGGCAACAATATGAACTCGGTACAATATTCCACAAGCTTTGAGCAGTGGTCATCACCATCAAGCTTTGTGTAGTGGTGACGGCGTGCAAGTCTTAATATGCTCAACGCATTCTCTTTCGAGATGAGCTCTGCTAGGAACTTCTCGAGCATGGACTTCATCCTCCCTAAACGGAATCGGAACACCGCAATGAGAATGTCTCTAGCAATGACAGTAATATCCCCGAAATCGTTACAAACGAGGTGATCCATAGGAGGCAGCTTATCCGTGTAGATGAAATGGAGAACAACCTTGAAGGTTGCAGCCATCATGTGGTTGATCCGTACCACGTGGTCATCATTGTTGGCATCCGCGAGCGCTAAGCGTAGGACTGGTGACCTTGCAGCAATCACGAGGCTGTGAGCACGGATCTCCTTCTCCTCGACTAGGAACGTCACGTCTGACCCCTGCTCGCTCGCGAGCAGTTGCTCGAGGTGCCAGGCGATGTTGGAAGGAGGAACGGGGATGGTGGTTCTGACTCTGGCGGTGGGGGTGCTAATACTAGTGTAGTTCTCTTTGGTGACGGCAACGTTGCAGCGTATTGTAAGGGATCCATCATGTGCTATGTACCGTGACTTTGCAGATTCCCACGTGATGAGTTCTGGATACACAAAAAATTTAGCATTACTCGCAAAGCTCGTGTGTGTAGAAAGCGTGGTCGGTGGAAATTTGCCACCAGGGTCACCAATCCGGAATGTCAGAGATGTTTGGACATTGGTAGATCTTGAAACATAGGTCAATAGGCACAAGAAGAGGGAGATCTGCCCCTTTGCCTCGTTTGGCAACAATGAACATCCCGACGGGTATAACCTTAGCATCCACTCGTAACCGCTGACCTCGAAATTGCAGGAATCGACTGAATTTCCAACTCCAAGTCCTTTCTGTACAGCATAAAAATCAGGGATCCTGAACTCCTGCACGCCATCGACCACCATTCGCGAGTAATACGTGGATGTGCTCTTCTGTGGCAGCATTTCGCTTGAGGAGGCACAAGAGATGGAGCTCGAGTTTTGTGCCATGTTGATCATGGCTACTTTATCAGTTACATCTAATAGAAAAGTTGAGCAACTTTCTTTGAGCTCCTTATAATCCTTCGTGGCTTTCACAGCGGCGTAGACGTCAGGATCAGACCCCAAGTACTCAATGCAAGAAGCTTCTAACTGCCGGCAGTTGTGCCTGCCTTGCACTACCATCAATGTTGTCAAGACAGAGGAGACGTCCATGCTCTCGCACAGCATGTTCTCGCACATAAGCCTCAGCCTATCCAGGCCGTACCGGTCGGCAGCCACGAGCAAGTCCAGCGCCATTGCCCGGCGGCGCCTTGCTGCGTACTTCTTTTTGCAAGCACGGACCTCATGGTTGCTCAAGGGTTTTATTGGCAGCTCATCTGTGTAGATGAATCGGATCATAGCCCTAAAGATGGACGCGCTCATGTTGTCGATCCTCACGGGCTCGCCCTGCTCGGTCCGCCAGCTGAATTCCGCCGCAAACACTGGCGACCGCATCGCGAGCACCAGCTTGTGCGCCTTGATCTCGGCATCCTCCACCACAAATGTCACGTCCGGCCTCTCCAACTCGGGCGCCTCGTCCAGAAGCAAGAGCTTGCCGAGATCACGAGAGACGCTCGACGGTGTCACCATCGTGACGATGCTCTCCACCGGCACATCAGTACTCTCCTCCCGGAGGACATCGACGGAGCAGTGGACGGTGAGGCAGTCATCGATCATGTAGCGCTCTTCCCGGGCAGCGAAAGCCTGAGGAACCGACAGGTCCCAGCTCCCCCTGTGCCACCCGGTCGGGAAGGTGTGGGCAGAGTCACTTTGCCACACAGCGGCCGGGCCATGGTGAAGCATGTCCTCAATCCTTATGCTGGCCATGGCGACGACGTCTTCCTCACCGTGGCTGAGTAGATGGAGGGAGATAGACGTGAGGTGTCCATCGTCGTCGAAGCCGCAGGAGAGGGCCCACGTGTAGTCGCCGGCATGGAAATCGCCGGACCTGATCGTGGAGGAGCCGTTGGGAGTACCAACGATGCGGAACTCGTGCGTGCCTCGGATAAGCGTCGACGTGTGCGTCCACGCCGCCTTCTGCGTCATGGCCAGATTAATTAGTTTGCTTGGATCCGTCGACCCCTATGGAACCCTAGCTACGTACTTAGTAAGTGCGATCGCGAAACAATGGGCCGGGCCTTAATTTTAGTTTGGTGCGATCCAGTTGTAAAAGGGCGTCCTCCGGAGGATTTGGACAAAAAGTCCTCCGGGTTCAGGAGCGGACATGTGTCCCAGCAAATCTATAGAATCCCGCTTTTGCTGCTGTGAGGAAAAAAGTTCATTAAACCAAGAAATTTTGCCTATTGTAGCAAATTCAGAAAATTCCTCCCAAATCCCGCTTTTGCTACTATCAGCAAAAAATGGTTCGATTGAAATAACAATTTTGTGCTATTGTAACAAAAAGATTCGTCCATATAAAAACACAAAAAAAGTATGGGATACATCATAGCAAACATTTTATACCATTATAGCAAACAAAGAAAACAACTACAGCAAAAAAATTGTGCTACTGTAGAAAAATAATGAGTTCGCCGAAGACATCACCGAAGATCTCGTCGGAAATATTGCAGCAAACACTTTATACTATCATAGCAAAAAGGGGAAAAAATTATAGAAAAAATATTTTTTGTTTATTGTAGCACAAATAACTTCGCCGGAGACACTGTCGGAGTTCCGGCCGGAGCAGTCCAACAGCGGTGCGCACGGGGAGCAAGTTGCTCGCAACGGCAGCCGTGCGCTGGGATGTGGCCGCACCGGCAGCGTGCCCTGGGATGTGGCCGGCGGCACCATGCGCGCGTGACAAAAAAAAATAACATGCGGAGGTGGACGCACATGGGTGGGCCTGCGCGAGCGGCGCATCCGGAGGATCGTCCTCCGGAGAAAACCGAGCATTTCCGCAAAAACTATGGAGAGGTTGTGATTTTTTTCTTTTTAAACGAATAGGGTGTGAATTAGACTGATCCGCATATGTCTTTTTGTGAAGGAGATAATGATATTCGACCGAGTCGATCAGGGCGGAGCTGCTGCTGGCCGGCTGTTGACCGAGCTGAATAAACGCCAAAAAAATGTCTTAGATAATTTCCAAGCAGCGCTCAAAGAAGGCACAAATGACTCGGGCTACTGCTCGCGGACCGGTGACTGCGGCACTCATGGGAGTCGTTACCTTCTTGAATGAGTCACTGCCACTACATCACTATGTTCTGGGGAAAATCCGGATCTAATATATCCAGAACGGATGATGGTGGAATTTGTGGTGTCATTTACCCCTAGGGGGCATCGTTTTTTGGAACATGACTACTTGGAGGGGGTCTGTTGGTGGTGCGGTCTTTCATCTTCGTCAAAGGTGACGAGTGTTGGCGGCGTGGCGCCACGAAGTCTCGACGATGGACGCGGAAGGATGGACGTGCGCAGGATGGTGATGTTGATTGGCGCCATGGCGGCATCGATGGGAGGTATGACAAGGTTTCTGCATTGATCTCTCCAGAAAATGGTTTGGCGGATGTCGGCGGCAGCGGATTTCGAGTGTGCACGTCATTATATACTGCGGGACTGCTGAATCGGTTATGCGCTCCCAGTTCGTCATCGGGCAGCTTGGTGGAAGCAACCGGATTAGATGATGCGCGTTGGTGTGTTAGGTCAGGGTATGCGCTCCGACTTTGACTAAGAAGTTGATTGTTTTAACTCTTTGTAAGGCTTCGAGGATCTATTTTATAATCAATAAAAAACCAGTTGTGTGCATCATTTTAATGCAGAGGCTGGGTTAGAACCTCCATTTCCAAAAAAAAAACCCAGGACAAACGCCTAGACGACGGTGGTGGCAGTGTGGCCTTCTGGCGTGGTGGATTCTCCCCGCGGAGAGCTCTCTGTTCGTGTCGACGCATCACCTCGGACTGTGTGGTGAGGGCGGCCGCTCGCCGGAAGCCGGTGGTGGTCCTCCCATGGCGGACGGCGGATCGGGCCGTGTTTGCCGGCGAGACGTGACATTAGGCGAGGGGTGCGGCCTCGTGGTTCTGCGGTTGTGGCGTAGTCGGGCGGCCCTGCATCTACAACGTGGTTGCGGCCTCGCATACGGTGTGCTCCAGGTACTGGCAGCCATGGGCCTGGGCTTCGAGAGGCGCCGGTCGTCTTCTTCTCTGTCGGGCCTTTTCTAGGATATGAACTCAACAATCCTCATGATGAGGGACCTAGGGTTTCGTGAAGGAAAGGGTGCTATTGGACTATTCGACTCGATGGGTTCCTGCCCGCCGGGTTTTGTTCCGATGAGTTGGAAAGTATCGATTACAGGGGGTGCTATACGCAGACTGAATCTGGTCTAGCTCGGAATCTAGGGTTGTCTACCTCTTTCGTGACCCCTCCCGTTCTTTATATAGGCAGCATGGTCTCATGGGCCATACATGGGGTGAACTCGACTTGGAATCGGTTGCTATCCTTTCCTATTCTTACTGCTAAATTCTTTCCTTCTACTTTGCACAAGTCTCCTTCACGTCCCTTCGTGTAGTTACTCGGGGAGCCTGCCAGGGCACCCCTTAATTGGCCGCACCTGGTATCCTCATAGTGGAGGGTCTCTTGGGTACCCCCACGCCAGTAGCCCCCGAGTTCCTGATGTAGTCAAGGACTCGATCAAGGGACTCAAACCTTCAAGAGAGATTATTTCAAGTGCTTCTCGTGCAAACAGTTTTTTCGAGAAGAGATGAATAAACGGGTTTGATCTACTCGACTAATTGAGGTCAATTAATCTCGTTTGGGAGAATACACCGTTAGCCTACTCAGGGTTCAAGTCCCCAGGCTCGATCCTGGAAAAACCTAGGGTAATTTGACTTGAGCACTGAATTCTTACCGAGTCGAACTCTAGTTGTCAGTTGTTTTACCCAATGCGTCCATCGGAATTTTCATCACACCTGTTGGCATGGAAAATAGAATTACAAAAGATACATGGAAGAAAAGAATATAACCGGAAAGGTCCAGCTCAATAGTATATGCTTGATATACAAGTTATAGATGTATTACTAGTTAACAAAATATTTTTAGGTATTTTGATACCATATCGGTTTGTATGAGTTGTCATACAAAGCAACGCAATGCAAGAAATACAAGGGCATAAAATGAACTAGTAGTAGATGTGGAATCAATCATGACAAGAACAGAAATGAAGTGTTATTGTGTTCATTGTCGTATCGAACCAAACATTCAAGATTTATATTAAGAACTTAGTAAGTTGTTATTTTGTTCCGGTCTTTTGTGAGAATAAATGAGATTGTTCAAACTATGACAATATTTCATAATTGATGGATGAGTTAATATAAATCGTGTTGGTAAAGTAAAACATTTATAAGACTAAATGCTAAACGTTGCAAGACGTAAAAGAATTTCACTTAAATTGTGACACCACCATTTCACGTAAAAGAACTCCATGTTAATGGACTTCCGGAGTCATTTTGTTTTGAATAAATTGACGCTTGTGAGACCTCTTCCAAAAGATGACTAAAATTCCGTTCATAGGCTAAAGTAGAATGGACGACTAATTTAGTGGAGATTATACATATTGATGTATATAATCCATTATGTGTAGTCGTGTGTGGTGGATTAATTTTTACTTCATAAAATTCCGTCGATGGTTTAACTAGAGATATGAGTATATCAATTTAAAGAGAACGGAGTTTGACATTTTTTAATTGGTTCAAACTATTGTTAGTATGAAGTAAAAATAATTATAACGAGATAATCAAGTATTTATGATTGGATCATAAAGGATAAAGTTTGAGTTACAAGTTTAGCAAAACATCTGAGGAGTTGCAGAATTGTTCTACAACTTATACTACTCGAATAACCCCAAATTAGTTTGGAGTGTTCGAGAGACAAAATCAAACCTTGTTTGACATGGTAAGATAAATAAAAATGTCATTATAATTTTGTAATTTATACATTAAAGACAACCGCTTTTACACTAAACAGAGCGCCATCATGATTCGTTGAAATTGACATTATATAAGTTATGGTTTGGGTAGTGACCCGAATAGTCTTTTTCTTAAGTTATGGTATGCATAGCATGTGTAAAATATTTATGAACAAAATAGGATACATATATGTTTATAAGGTTACCCCAACGAATCCATTGGGTATTTCTCCTATCACCGAATCAAACACAAATGTTGTTTGTCAGAAAGGGTTGATTTCTCGGCAAAATAGTTCTTGCAAAAAAAGTGAGTGGGAGTACAGTACAAACTCAACGAGATTAGAGAATCTTCGTTACCATGTTAAGAGTAGAGCAACACTGGAAGTTGTTCTAGAGTTTCCTATTTTGACAAACCAGAAGACACTACATGTGTTGTAGATACATTGAATGAGTTTGCAAACTGAACCACAAATGTCGGATATATACCAAATAGGGGTATAGAAGATGGTAGGCCAAGTGCCGAATTACCAGGGTGGCCTAAGTGGAAGTGGGCTTAGGTCCATCAGGCGGCCCAGTAATCCGACGCGCAGAAGCCGGATTCTGGAAGAACCCGGATCACAGCCCATGTGATCTGGCTTGGAGAAGAAGACGGATTCCTTGCTTTCCAAGTTACAAGTTACCGTAGTTTTCTAGGTTTCCTATTCTGTAAGCCCTAATCCGGCTATTATATAAAGCCGGACGGGAGATAAACAAAACAACCAACAAACAGAGAAGCTCTACGCCAACTCGCCGAGAAGCTCATCCTCGCCGAGTGGTTTAGATCTAAAAACCCTCACATTGTAACCCTGTTTATGGGCTTTAGTCCCAATTAGTGAGAAGTGCAGGAGTAGGCACGTCGTACTGTCGCGACGTACCGAACCTGGGTAAAATCCTGTGTTCTGTGTTACTACGCTATCCCGTTACCCCACGTCTCTACCGTAGTCTCATGGCACCCCCGTCTATAAAAACTACTACGATGTCTCGACAGTTGGCGCCCACCGTGGGGCAAACGACGTCAGGCGTAAGATTCCGATCTGGGATACTTGGCGGAATCGGAAGATCAATCACTGTTGGAAGCTTGGAGTTCGACAACGACGTCGGGCGCTTCCTCGACAATGGATCCTACATACCGGCGCAAAACCACCTGGTAAGTGCCTGCGTGCTACCGATAGGATCTGCTAACATCTTTATCGGGCTAACTGCAGAAGCAATGGGGTTTTGCGGTGGAAGCAAATTTATCCCACCCGCCCTATACCCAGTCGAAGATGACTATGATACCGGATTCTGCTCAGATCGCCGACAAAAAAGTGATACACACTTTATCGGCATGGTGCAATCCGAAATCGCCGAAAACACGGATGACGGAAATCCCGTGCAAGAGGCAGACAACAACGCACCCGTCATGGAGACGGAAGAACAAAAACCCGTCACAGAGGCGGAAGATCCGACATCCGTCAACAAGACGATGAACTCGGAAGCAGAATCCGTGCTTGCCGCCATTGAGGCAAGATTGGAGTCGGAAACCGGATCGGATAACTTCGACTCCGAAGACGAAGATGAGGACGCCTTCGTAAGAAAGGTTAAGTCCTTTCAAGAGGGATTCCATGAAGTTCTAATGGCGAAACCGGCTGATACCACGGACGCCGGCAGCCAGGAAAGCCCTAAAACCCCTCCGCCAGAGGAAGAGAGAGAAGACGGAGAAACTTCTCCGATATTCCCCAGTGTCAAGGAGATGACAGAAGATGAGCCTGTCAAAAAACCTCCCTCTTCCAAGAAAAAGCACCGTGCTGCTAAAAAACTCCAATACAAAATCCGGAAGAAAAAATCAGCTGATCTCGCTGATGAAAACCTGGAAGTTGGAGATGTTAGCGGAACAAAGCCTGCGGAGAAGAAATCTAAGGAAATCACTGCTCCGCCAATGACGGAACAGGAAGAGCAAGAGCTATTGCAAACACCAGTGGGACCAGATGAACCCCCTGAGATGCTGGAAGCCAGGAGACAAGCTTTCCAACGGCAACAGCAACATCTACTCAGATCTCGGCAACATCTCCAACAAACCCATAATGACATCAAGGTCATGAAGGAAGAAATAGAGGAGTACGAGAGAAAGAATAGATCCGCGTTAAAACCTACTAGGTTACCCGGAATCGCAAGACCGGAAGAACTGCCGCCAAAAGAAAGGTTCCATAACCCGTCTTGGCAAAAGCAGGTAAACGGCAAAGATGCCAAGGGCGAACCAATATACAAGACCGCAGCAGAAAACGCGGAAGCATCGTTCGCGATTCTTAACAACGATCTGTATTCCAACGGGGAAAAACTCCAAGGGGTGTATGCTTTCCTAGGAAAAGCATTGCAACAACAACAGCGCGCTCAAGAGCGATCAGGGAGGCTGCATGATAACTCCGCCCTATGCAAGACAGCTACTTGCGCTGCTGGAGCACCTGGACCGGAAGAACCCGGGGATTCAGACAACTCAAAAGATAAAAAAGAGGATCCGAGAAAAGACAAGAAAAACCCCGACAAACGGGATGCAGCGTCTAGAACCGGATCCCATCTCCCGAAAGATGGGTATAAACCCCATGATCGGGAAGACAAACACTGGAAAGACGGCAAAATAATGCCACCTCCGAGAAACCCAGCTGAGAAAGCTGGAAGATACGATATACCTCACAGGCGTGAGAGATCCCGGACACCGCCTAAGGACAAAGAAAGGCACAGGAGTAGAACTCCGCCTAATCCAAAAGGGCGTGAACACGGAAGAGATAGAAACAATCCCGGAAAAGCGCGTTCGCGCAACAATGGAAGAGAAAGGAGCAGATCCCCTTCTGTCCATTCAGCCGGAAGATATTCTGCACATATTGACAGAGCAGAAAAAGATGATCTATAGTTTGGTCCTAAATGTTTTACCGACAGGATCCGAAGAGTAACGCTGCATTCTGGCTTTGCCAAGGTCGGTCCAACGTACCAGAAATACACTGGCAGCACAAACCCGTATACCTGGCTCTCGGATTACTATACAGCCGTCCAGATCAACAACGGGACAGACTTGGAAGCTGTCAAGTTTCTTCCCCTAATGCTGCTGGACGGAGCCAGAGATTGGATCAATGGATTACCGTCACGAACAGTCGACAGCTGGGACGATATGGCTAGAGTATTTACTCAGCATTTCCGGGGAACATACAAACGCCCGAATAGCATCAACCAGCTAAACCGTTGCACGCAATTTGAGGATGAACCATACGTGGATTTCATCTCCAGATGGACAGCAATGAAGAATAGTTGCTCTGGAGTAACTGACGTACAAGCAATGCATGCTTTCGTCAATGGCCTAAAACCCGGACTTGTACCGTTCATGATTGGTTCCAAAAAGCACAAGGATCTCGGATCCATGCTTACAACCGCCAATGAGCATGCCGCAGCTGAGGATGACATCAGAGCAAGAGGAGGCAATATTGAATCATTGATACTCGCCAAGAAAAACCCCTCGTTCTGACAAAAAAGCCACTCCAGAAACAACGACGAAGCCCAAAGAGGTGAACATAGCCTTTGGAGGAGAAAAGGGAAATAAGTGGAAAGGACGCAACCCAGATCCAATCAATTACACTCCAGAGGAGTGGGAAAGGATTAAGTCGGAACCTTGCGTTCACCACTCGCAATTTGGGAAACCCACCCATACAAACGCGCAATGCCGGCTGAATAAGCACATGAAAGGCAGTGCAGGGTCCGGAAATAAAGGGAAGGGTTCCAAAAGGAAACCCGCCAAACAAAAGCCAGAAGCTGACAAAGAAGACAGTGAATCGGACACTGACGAAAAAATCCAGGAACAACAGCGTAAAGGCGAACCCAAGTTTCCGAGAGTTGATGGAGAAGCAATGCTAACTTTCTTAGCAACCCCATCAGCAAAGGTGGCAAAAAGAACACTTCGAGAAATAAACGCGGTTGTTCCGGCAACCCCGAAATTCTTGAAGTACTCCAATACACCGATAATCTGGGATCAGTCTGATCATCCCGGAAATATCCCTGAACCCGGCACACAAGCTCTTTTTGTAAGCCCTATTGTTCAAAATACTAGGCTAAGAAGAGTGCTGATGGATGGAGGATCCAGCATTAATATAATGTACCTGGATACACTGAAGCATCTGAAGATTTCCGAGTCTCAGCTCAACTACAACAACATACGCTTCCATGGTATCGTCCCTGGCAGGCAAGCACGATCCCTAGGAGAAATTTCCCTAGATGTCACCTTCGGAGATAAAGATCACTTCCGGCAGGAAAAAGTATCCTTCGAAGTAGTGCCGTTCGAAAGCGTGTATCACGCAATACTCGGACGTCCAGCTTTCGCCAAATTCATGGCAAGATCCTGTTATATTTATAACAAGCTGAAGATGCCAGGACCCAAGGGAGGAGTAATCACTATAGCTGGTGATTTTAAGCTGGCAAATGAGTTGGAGAAAGAAAACGCCCTTTGCGCTCAGAGAGTTATAGCAAAGGAAGAACTGAAGGAATTAGCCAGGGAGGTATCACCGTCAGAAATGCCGGCAGGAAAAGAAACTCGGAAGCCAACAGATAGCTTCAAGGCATCCGAGAATACAAGACAGGTAATCCTAGATCCCAAAGATCCGACAAAATTTGTCGTCGTAGGGACTAGGATGACTGACAAATAGGAAGGCGAGCTCATCGAGTTCCTCCGTGAGAACTGGGATATTTTTGCCTGGTGTCCAGCTGACATGCCAGGTGTACCCAGGGAACTTGCTGAGCACCAACTTAAGGTTATTCCTGGATCAAAACCCGTCAAACAAGGTCTCCGTTGATTTGACGGAAGAAGACGGAAGGCTATTGGCAAGGAAATTATCCGGCTTTTAGCAGCGGATTTCATCAAGGAAGTGATCCATACTGACTGGTCCGCAAATCCGGTATTAGTACCGAAGAAAAACACTACTGCTCTTAGAATGTGTATAGATTACATAGGCTTGAACAAATTGTGTCCGAAAGATAGGTTCGCATTACCGCGAATCGATCAAATAATAGACGCCACAGCAGGCTCTGAGCTTTTGTGCTTTTTGGATGCATACTCCGGGTATCACCAAATACGCATGAAAAAGGAAGATCAAATTAAGACTTCTTTCATAACCCCATACGGGACGTATTATTACGTAACCATGCCGTTTGGCCTGAAGAACGCAGGTGCAACCTACCAGCGTTGCATGCAACGTTGTTTGCATAGTCAGATTGGAAAAAATGTCCATGTTTATGTGGACGATATTGCTGTCGTAACCAAGGAAAAAGATACACTCCTTGAGGATTTGCGAGAAACTTTCGAAAACTTACGCACCTACAAGATGAAGTTGAATCCATCTAAGTGCGTATTCGGGGTTCCCTCAGGAAAACTTCTGGGTTTCATCGTCTCTCACAGAGGAATAGAAGTTAACCCGGAAAAGATCAAGGCAATCTTGAACATCACAAAACCTACCTGCGTCAAAGATGTCCAAAGATTGACGGGTTCCGCAGCTGCCGTTAGCAGATTTATTAGTCGGCTGGGGCTAAAATCCTAACACTATACAAGTTGTTGAAGAAATCCGACAAAGTCAAGTGGATAGCAAAGTTTTGGAATACATAGCAGTTATGTCTCTTCTATACTTAGTTCAATATCTATGTAAACATCTTTTGAGATCATGAAATAAAGTTGTTGGATTTCTGGTATACATGTTTTTTACAAGTTCATTATAGTAAAAGCATGTTTCCACCTTCTCTATTTCCCAATGATCTTACAAAATACTCAATGTTAACCCGAATTGTGCCTGCGTACTCGGCGTTAAGAAACTGAATGTTTTTTCAGCCTGCTAACGGCTAAAGGAAACTTGAATTGCCTGCGTGCCCAAGTTTCGGTCAAAAAATTCCTTGTTTCTCTAAGCATTATCTGATTGCGTATGTGTTGGGTTACTGGAACTAGTTAGTAAAAATGCCTTTAGCATGGTCCATGTTTTCGAGTTTAAACTGATTGGTTACGCCCAGTTACTCGGCATGACGATTCATATTGCTATTTGAGCCATTTCAAACACTAAGGATAGTTAAAACATATATGCCAGAGAACTTAGAAGATAAAGGAATAGTAACATCCGAAAAACCTTGCAAAAATTTCATAACTAATAATTGAAAAAGGCGGAATTTTTCATTCATACAAATAGAAGCATTACATTGCAGATTACATTGGAAGAACAGTAATGCTCCTATTGTCTATTTTTGCTATCCAGGTCAAAGGTAGCCCTTCAAGCATCTGATTCCTCCTCGCTGCTGTCGTCTTCGGGGATTGGAGGGATCTCCTCTTCTGTATAGTTGACGGAAATATTTACCATGGAGGCAATCTGGGTGGCGTGGCCTTTGATTTCATCAAAGATGGTATTTCGCTGAGTGTCCGTGTATCCCTGAGGGACACCGGACGCCACGCGCCAGGATTTAGCACCGGGGTAGTGCATGCGCATAAGGCCGAGTGCCATACGCGCACCACCCCGTGCAGCGGAACGCAGGATAGAATCCCTGGATTCCGCCACCTCCATGATGGCTCCCGGAAGTTTTTCAACCTCCGAGAACTCCCCAGTCCTTGCGGGAAGAAACTTGTTCACCAGCTGCATTCCAGCAGCACGGATCGAAGTCCACATCTTCCCAAAGGCTTGGATCCCTTCAAGCCGGGTACCATCTGGGATATCTCCTGTTTTTTCCGACAAAACAATCAAAAGTGTTAGGCAAAAAACAGAGAAGAAAAACAAGACATGGAAAAATAAAAAAGGTAACGGAAAATTACCGATAAGCTTGTCGATATCGGAGATTTCCTCCAGGCGAAGGTTCAGAGCATTTTCTAAATCCTGAATGGTGGATTTATCCTTCTCCGCCTGTTCAGAAGCCTTGGAGTTGGCAACTCCAAGGGCCAAGTTGCTGGCCTCCAGATCCTTTTGAGCCTTCACAAGATGCTTGTGAAGCTCCAAATTCTCCTTCCGGAGATTCTCGGCATTGCCGGCGTCTTCAGCTATTTGCTTGGCCTTAACCAAAGCAGCTGGAAAGCAAAGAAAATTCCGGGTTTAGCAAATTTCCGGAATAAGTACTTAGACAAAAATTGAATCGCAAACCTCAGAAGAAAAATGTGTACCTGATGTTTCTGACAAAGCGAGCTGAGACGATGCAAGTTTCGCCTCTCTCTCCTCAAGAATAGAAAGGAGATTTCTAACCTCCTTATTCTTGATGGTGAGTTTGTTGAAAACTTCCATGTTTATGGTTTCGGCGGTTTGCTGCAACATAGCAAGGAAAAGAATGGTTACAAAAAGCATCAAAGCAAAACAGGCATGAAATTTGCTTTAATGCTTGGGGGCTAGAGTTACATACCTGGCTCATTCGGTGCAAACCCGCCAAGTTTTCCTTGAACTCCTTTGCGTATTCCGCAAAAGCAGTTCCGGCCGCGCTTAGGCCGTCATTGATGATCTTGAAGTCCTTGTCAAAGGTGGGAATTTCTTCGTCGAAAGTCCGAGAAAATTTCTCCACCTCTGGAGCCGCCCTTTCCCTCGTGTCCGTGTCCGAGACAACGGGCTGGCTGGGCTCTGACGGCCTGGTCGTGGGGGCTGCAGCGTGCTCCTCCTCCATCGAGGACGGTGTGTCCGGGGCAACGGCGGGAGAAGGTTGGCTGCCTCGGCTGGAAACAACTTTGTGTTTCTTGAGCTTCTTCGGCTTTAGGCTGGAGAGAGGTAGGCTAAAAAACAAAAAACCCGGAAAAGTTAAAACACGGAAGAAGGATGAAAAGTTCTCATGAAAGGAAAAGAATCCAGATGAAAGAACCTGGAAGTGGCGACGGGGATTCCGTCAAGGTCGATAATTTCCTCAGAGGAGATAATCTTCTTGCGCTTGCGCCCACCTGTAGCGGCGGTGCGCAGCGCGTCCAGCTCAGCCTCAGAGACCAAGTCCGAATCTGAAAGATCCGCGAACTGTCGGACGAACAAGATCAAAATCAGAAGCTAGAAAATCCGAGAAAAAATAAAACTGTACCCAAATGACTGAAAATTTACCTTGGGAACCGGATTGTCGGCCGTATACATTGGCCGGCTCGCTTCGTATTGGTCGCGTGATGCGACCAACTGGTTGATGCGCCGTCGAAGCTCCTTTGCGGGCCAAACTTTGGTGGTTGTCCGCATCGGATCCTTGACTCCCGTGTATTCGCACAGGAGACGGCCACTGTGGTTGGCCAATGGCTGAATTCGCCTAGTCAGCCAGCATAGAACCGTGTCCATGCCGGTTAGAGGCGGATCCATGGAGGTGAGCTTGGCGATGCGCCGCTTGATCTTTAGTAGATCTGGCGGCAGAACCTGGACGGCTTCCATTCCCCAGTTGTCTTGGGGAACTGCGGCAGAGTTCACGAAAGGAGGAACCCCGACGGCTTCCTTAAGGAAAGGCACGTCGGGGTGATAAAAGAAGGAACCCGTCCAAAATTTGACGGATTCCGACGTTTTTATCTTGGGGAACCAATCTTCTCGGAATCTCCGAAGAGTGAAAGATATGGTCCCGCAAGTCGGGAGTGCGCCCTCCGAAGAGTTCCGCTTAACCCCGAAGCAGTAAGTCCAGAAATCTAACCTAGGTTCTAGCCCTAAGTAGCCCTCGAACAAAGCCTGGAAGCCGGCCATGTAGAGGATGGAGTTGGGAGGAAGGTTATGGGGCTGGATGTTGTAGTGAGAAAGGATTTGGAGGAAGAAGGAAGAAGGTGGAAGTCCCATACCTCGAAGAAGGTGGGAACAAAGAAGGACCCTTTCGCCATTTTTTGGCGTTGGCTCGGTCTCGTCTTCTGGAAGCCGCCACTTCTTCTTAAGAACCAGGCCCTCCTTTTCCAGGTTTGGAAGGAGAGCCGGAGGAATGCTGCAGGCAATCCAATTGCCTGCAGACTCCGCTTCTTCGTCTGCTCCGGCGGCGGCAGAGGCGGCGGCCTCCGCGGCGGCGAGCTCGTCGCCGAGGAGTTGGATCTTTTCCTCCGCCGTTTCTGGAGCAAACGGCGGGGAGGCTGCGGAGCTTGATCCCGCAACGTCCGCGGCGGCGGAAGAATTCGCTTCACCCGCCGCGGAGGCCGCGGTCTTCTCCGGCTCGCCGCCGGTGTGCTTGGGCGATCCCAGTTGCGGATCTAAGTCGCTGATGATGTCGTTGATGGCGGCGCGGGTCGGCGAGGACGGCGAGGAGGCCATCTCGTGGTGGCGCGTTGCGTTCCGGCGTGCTTGGAGGCTAAGTGCGCTTGGGACGGTGCTTTGCTCTCGAGCTCGTTCGCGTCAATGGCGTGGACAGTGAGGAGTGTGGAAAGTTTTCGTTGAGAACGAGGACGGCTATTTATAGCCAGAAAACCGTTTAGATGCGTGCCAACGGCTATTTTGACCGTTGGATGTTCGACGCGTGTCGCTCGCCGGAAAATCCGGGAAATGAAACGACGGAGTAATGATGGTTATCTCCTCGTTTCCCGCGAGAATCTGTCAGAGATATGTTTCTGGGTTTTTCCGAGTAAATCTGAAACGTCGCTTACGTCAGCATGGTTGAGTGCGCTGACGTAGGAAGTTTCTTCTCCGCGAAGGATCGTGAGAGAAAAGCCGGATTTTCAGGATTCCGAGTTTCATGCCACCATCTTTTTCAAAAGAAGAATAAGAAGAGTCAAGACTGCTGAATCAATATTTCTCGGACAAAGAACATTTGGCGAACGGCGGAGAATCATAGTTTTGATCCTTCTTGGGGGCTACTGTCGGATATATACCAAATAGGGGTATAGAAGATGGTAGGCCAAGTGCCGAATTACCAGGGTGGCCTAAGTGGAAGTGGGCTTAGGTCCATTAGGCGGCCCAGTAATCCGACGCGCAGAAGCCGGATTCTGGAAGAACCCGGATCACAGCCCATGTGATCTGGCTTGGAGAAGAAGACGGATTACTTGCTTTCCAAGTTACAAGTTACCGTAGTTTTCTAGGTTTCCTATTCTGTAAGCCCTAATCTGGCTATTATATAAAGCCGGACGGGAGATAAACAAAACAACCAACAAACAGAGAAGCTCTACGCCAACTCGCCGAGAAGCTCATCCTCGCCGAGTGGTTTAGATCTAAAAACCCTCACATTGTAACCCTGTTTATGGGCTTTAGTCCCAATTAGTGAGAAGTGCAGGAGTAGGCACGTCGTACTGTCGCGACGTACGGAACCTGGGTAAAATCATGTGTTCTGTGTTACTACGCTATCCCGTTACCCCACGTCTCTACCGTAGTCTCATGGCACCCCCGTGTATGAAAACTACTACGATGTCTCGACAACAAAAGTCCTAAAACTTTGTACTTAGACCAACTTGTAGTTTGTTAGTGAAGTATTGTTTTGACAACGAAGGACCTGCACCTTATAAAAGAATTAAATGATGGGCCTTGACTTTGTAAAATTGGCTATGAGTCATTATATCAGCGATAGTATCCTCGTATGAATATCAAGTATGTGACTTGGTAGTCCTTTCGATAGGCATGATGCCTAGCGATAGCAAATGGGTCTATATAGCAACAAACACATGGATATTTACATCCTTTGAAAGTTGTACTTTTCAAAAAGATGTTTTCGACGAAGTTCAAAGAGTTGACTACTACAAGATTTTGATATTCCGTAGTGATGCTTTAGTCTTTGCGGATAGTTCTAGCAAAAGTTACATATTATGATATGGCAGTTGAATAACAAAAACCAACTTTCCTCTCAAGGAAATTTGATCGAGGATGTGTACATGACACAGTCTGAGAGTTTTGTAAAATTCAAAATGTTGTTGGAAAGGTATGCAGACTTCAATGGTTGAAGTGAGCATAACGAAGTTGGAATCTTTACCTTAATGAAGTTTTCAAAAGAGTTTGATTCCATCATGAACGATAAAGATGCTTGTAGAGTTACAAGAAATTAAGTGGGAGCGCTATAACATATTATTTAAAAAAAATGCTATTTTATTTCGCAATTTTTTTAAAATAATATGTTTTTAATATGTATTTCGGAAAATAATACGCCGATCTGAAATTTTTCAAATATATTATGCAATCGGGTACGGCCCAGCCGACTAGAGGCAGTCGGCCACGGCGCAGCCGATTGCGGCTAATTGGCCACGCGGCAGCCGATAGGTGCCTGGCTGACTCACGCACCTGGCAATCGGTTCAGGCCATCTGGTACCCAATTAGTCTGTTTTTTTTCCTGCCTTCCCCCCCGCCCATTTCTGCTCCCCGGTAGCATCTCCCGCCACTTTCTCCCGCGCAATTTTCCCGCCACTTTCTCCCGCGCAATTTTCCCGCCACTTTCTCTCGCGCAATTCTTCCCGCCACTGTGTGCAGCGGGTTCCTATATAAACCCCTGCATACTTTGTGGTGGAAGTGTGTGTTCTGTGTTCTATGTTGTGTAGTGAACTTCTCGGAGGCGTTAGAGTGATGGCAGATAGTGGTAGTGCTGGTCTCGACCCACTCAGCTCGTGGTGTATTCTCTATCATGCGGCAAAAGTTTCTTGCGCTAATAGGAGGGAGGGTAGAGCCGCAGTTAGTTTTACGGAACTAATGACTGAGTGGGACCACGCAGTTGCTCTGGGTGAAAATTTAGCCAGATATCAGCTCCCGCCTAGATCCCCCGATGAAATTAGGAATGAACTATTGAGGTGGCGTCATAAGTGGTGCAGAGTAGTTGAGCTAAAAATAATCGAGTCGGGGCTTCAGGACTTGTCTATCTCCACTACTAGTGATAAGATACAATTTTCTCCCGAGTCCTATGCACTTCACGTTGAGGTAATCGATTTACGAGTTTACATCATGTTCAAATGAATTTTCATCGTTCTAATTTCTGTTTATCTTTTTTTATCAATGTGCAGCACTGGCCTGCCGACGCAGAGTATCTGAACAAAAAGATCACGCACTATGGCTAGATGAGCATACTGTTTGGGCCATGTCCGCACGGGTTTCTAGAGTCCAACACGCACGCTGAGTGGATGTTGAAGTCAATAGCAGAGGGGGAAAGTGCTGGCGCATCAAAGGGGAAGAGTGCTACCGCATCGAAGGGGAAGAGTGCTACCGCATCGAAGGGGAAGAGTGCTTCTATATCAAAGGGGAAGAGTGGTGGCGCATCGAATCCAGTTGTCGACGAGAACGGTGACGAAGACTTTACACCGAGAAGTAACGCCAGGTTTAACACTATGTGTAAGAGTGCAGGTTCATCAAAAGCTGCCGCTGATAAAAATAGTGATGACGACTTCATGTCTCCATCACGAACATATGGGAGAGCAAAGTGAAGTCGTCATGTTTAATTAGTTATCGCTATGCGTCTTTTATTATTTCAAGTTGTAGTTGTTTGTTGTTCTTAGTTGTATGTTAATTTATTTTTGATCTTACGAAGTGAAGTTGTCGAGTTTAATTAGTTAAATATGTCCGGCACAAATTAATATACGCATATATCTCATACATAGAATACATATATGTTGCGTACATAACTAAATACACATATGTGTCATACGCAGAAGACAAATATGTCTCATACATAAGTGGATAAACATATGTCTCATAAATACGTAGATAGGCATGTCTCTGGTGGCAGATAAAATCATCAACGCCGACGTCTGGCTTGGCGAGGTGGAGGCGGCGGTCGAGCATCAGGATGCGTCCAGCCTAACCTGTCAGGATACCGAAGTTGACGCATAGGAATCAAGGATCGAGACTCGGCGTGTTGTGTATCCTGTGTATCCTGGGTGGGACCTGGTGGAGGAGTCTGATAGATGTTCCCGAACCACTCGTCATAGTCGGGCATCGGAGCCTTCTGGTTGTGGGCAGTATCGTGCTCATTGCTCCACGAGGACCCGAACATGGCCATAGAGGCCTGACCTCCATAGACTCCTGAAGTTGATCATATAAAAACTGCATAACTACTTAATCCCAATGGATATTGAGATGACGAGAATGTGAATATAAATACCCCGTGGCTGTTGTGGATATGGCTGGAAAAGGCCCGGCAAGGGACCCTGTGGCTGAATCAGGAAGCCGGATGTGGCACCCTGCTGGTGCTGCCACGCCAAACTACCCTCCTCGTAAGGCGGCGGTGGCCTAGGTGTCAGCTCCTGCTGCTGCCACGCCAAACTACCCGCCTGGTGAGGCGATGGTGGCCTGGGTGATGGCCGCAGTGACGGCTAAGGGGAGAGACGTGGGCGCGGCTGGTGCTGCTCCTGTGTTGCGGGACGCGGAGGGCGGTGTATTACTTGCTGGGTAACGACGTCAGACCTGCGGGTGCACGTGACAGTCCGGTAGATATCTCCTAGCTTCCTCTGCAAACGCTCGGCCCAGGTCACCAAATAAGGCGCGTGTGGTAGAAGACGTCCAGAAGACACTGAGCGTCCAAACTCCGCCACCTTGTTATGAACGGCAAGTGTCATGGAGGTCTGCAATTGTTATAATTTTTAGTAATTGATTGTAATTGCAAGATAAGGCAAATGTTTGCATAACAAGAAGAATTATTACCACGAGATGTCTGCTACCGGAAGTATCATAGCCCGGGTACGTATCCCATGTAGCAGGGGCTGGTATCTGTTCCAGCTCAGGGTGTACCACGATGTGTAGTCTTGTCCCAATCATGTATTTCTCAAGGTATCCATGGAACCTATCAATATCAAACACCCGAGACTCTTGCCAGCGCCGTGTCATCGCTGTCTCCCACTCTGTAATGTAGGGCTGAAGCCTCGTGAGCCAGTCTGCGACGATCCTTGTGGACCCCTTCCTAGTAGTCCTGAAAATATAGTGTAAATTCGTCAAGTAATTAGTGCTTTAACGTCTAGTATTGTGAAAAAAATTGGAACATTAAATAAATAAACGTACTTGTGAATTCTAAAGGACAGGGGGTCCTCTGTCGGCGGAGGATCGATCTCCTAGAGTAGACCAAACTGCCTCATCACCCTCTGTTGGGCCATCTCCTCAACGTAGATGTCGAATATGATGTTAGATTTCGTTATCCAATACGCCCGATCATCTCTGCACAACCTAGATATGACGCCAGGGTATCTTGCGTGTACGGCGTCATCGTATAAGGCTGCCAAATGACGGCAGTGTACACGTCGAACTGCTCGCTAAATGCCCACTAGCATTTCGTAACCTGATCATTAGCATATCGTCTCTGCATCATATAAAAAAGCAAATATTATTGTGGGTCATAGTAGAATTATATCAAAAATGCAATACGTTATAAGAGTTAACATACCTTCCGACGTGTCCAGCATAAACCGAACGTAGGCATGTCGATGCGATCAACAATATCGTCCAGCTCGTGAATAGGGAATCCCTCGGCAATAGAAACATCTGGTCGTCCAATAGAGAACTTCTCCCAAGACCACAGCTGTAAGAATAAAGGACAACCAAGAAGGGTTGCCCCCCTCGTCACAAGCGTGCAAGCGTTGCACAAACCTCGGTACGTAGCCTCTAAGATCGGAGAGCCCCAACTCCTCGGTGGGATGTCCTGAGGGCCCTGAGCTTCGGCGATCTGAATTGCAATAGGAATGTACCGCGCGTAACGCTCCAACCATGGTTATCTGTGAACATCACCTTCCCTAGAAGTCACAATACATATGCCTCTAGACTCCTAATGACCTAAGTAACATTCAGCGGGACAACCGGAAAACCAGCAAACTTTTGTATTTGTATGAAGAAAATAAAATATGTTAGTAAATGGAATACATGTAAAATCACCTGAAAATTGAGCAACCAATCAAGATTTGGTCCATGAGTGTCAGCCGGAAATTCAAAATCTGGAACATATGGATAAAGACCGTCGAACCGCTATGCCATAGCCACGTCCTAATTAGCCGGTATACCCAATGGTCCTATGGCATGGCCTGCCAGAGGAATTCCAAGCAACATGGACACATCCTCCAGAGTAGGAGCCATCTCTCCCCATCGGAAGTGAAACGTGTGCGTCTCAGGCCTCCAACGGTTCACTAGGAATGTGAGAAGTGAGGAGTCAATGGCTACCTGTATGGAGTCTGCAGTGGCCTCAACCAGCCGCGCGAAAGGAAGAAGTCCCTCCCATTTTAACCTGCATATCCGAAATTAATATCAATTAACTGTGCGTATTTTAGCCGCGTGAAATGAATATCCACTAGACACATACCTCTGAACCCATCCTGGGTGTAGCCGCCAATTATCTTTGTGCGTACAAGTTCGGAGAAGCTCGATCTTGCCATTCTCCTCTCATTTTTTCGCACGGTGATTCAGATCAATGGCCTCACTAAGCAACCCGGCACTGGCCATCCCTGTACAAATTAAGACATAGTGCGCAAAATACATATGGTTCCACACTTAATATAAAGTATCATACTAAATACAAATTTAGACATAGTTCCACACTTTATATAAAGTACCATACTGAATACAAATTTAGACATAGTTTCACACTTAATATAAAGTACCATACTAAATACAAATTTAGACATAGTTCCACACTTAATATAAAGTACCATACTGAATACAAATTTAAACATAGTTCCACACTTAATACAAAAGGAATCTAGTTTCTTCCTCTCCATCCACGTCCTCTTCGTCCCCGGTTGCCGCATGCGCGGCCAATGCCTCTTATAGTGACATAAACGGGACAGTCAGGATCCCTATGGCCAAATTGATTGCATAGAATATATTTCCTAGTTGGACCTTCGGCCTCAAATTCATCCATATAATTCCTAATGTGTTGACTCTGTCGTCTGCCTCTACTAGTACGTATTAGTCCTGGAGCTGGAATATACTGTCTTTAACCATATGCGTAACGGTGTTGAAGTTACCCATGGACCGAAATTCCATCATCTCACATTTCCAAGTATTAAAGACAGACTCTTTCAAGTAATATGAAGACACAAATGATATTGCATCCAACCCTATTTTCCCACAAGCAGCAAGTACATGTGAGCACGGCAGGTGGAGCAACTTTGGTTTGTTGCACGTCCACAGGCATGTTGGTCTTACTTCATTACCTATTGTAACTTATTGTGTCCTCATCTCATTTGCACATCCGAACTTGTTGTTAGCTAAGCGAACTTCGAACCTTCTCTGTTGATTACCTATGGATAGTACTTGGTGTGACCTAGCTTTTTCCATCTTGACATTCATGTACTTCATAATCTTTTCATAGTAACGTGTGTTCGGGTTGTGCAATATATGATTCTCAGCTCTTTCACGTCTTTCTCTAAAATACTTCACAGTGCCATAGAAAATACCCTCAACGACAGCGGTAAGTGGCAAAGCCCGGTTTCCTCTTAACACAAAATTATATGTTTCAGCCAGGTTGGTAGTCATGACACCATACCTTGCTCCATATGTATCGTGCAGCAATGACCACCTCTCTATAGCCTCGTGTTCTATCCACTGATCGAATGTTTTGATCGATCTACCAAGCCTTCGCCTAGTACCAGGCGGGTCAAATCCTGGCAAATCACACAGCCCAACAGGTTCATCCTTGACTACCGCTGTTCCAGTTGCTAAATTTGCAGCTACTGCCTCTGCATGTGCCGCTACTGTTGACATCGATTTTGTCGCAGATTGTGTAGAATAATTAGAGATTACGAAATACGATAAAATAATTACCAAAATATAATTTTAGTCCGACGACATCGGGTCAAATATTGACTAAATTTACGATGCCGCGAATGACCATTAAACCTTTTATATAAAAAATATTGACCGCGGATAAAACTCGACTTTTTATAAAGTATGACTATATTGTACCAAAATAGGTATTGCACCAGAATATGTGTTGTACTAAAATAATGGCAAATTACCAGAAAAGGTTGACAAAGTAAGTTTATGAATACCCATGAAAAATAATAAGAGCTAGCTAACTCATGCTGGGAAGCCAACACGAAATGTGAGTTTCTAATCAAGCATTAAATGACCAGCACATGACTCGTATAGTAGCTACGTGCAGCATGCATGGATTAGGCGGCTAGATTACCGGCTAATGATGAATTTATTAGGCACCTCATAGCATGCATGTAACCGATGCGTGCATGCAAATGATTAGGTCACATCCTAATTAGCAAGCCCATACTTAATAGATCTTAGAATGATTAGTGGGTCAGCTACTAATTAAAATGCCCATGGACCAAAGGCATAAGCCCACCAGGATGGCCATGACATTGAGTTTCATGAGTTGCAACGTGACTGGGTCAGCCCTCCCGAAGAGACTCGATACAAAATAGAAAGATAAAAGAAGAGGAGTTAGAACCGCTCGCACGATCGGAACGTGGGCACGTCTCTCTACGCCTTCGCGCTGATGGAACTGCGGGCCGCTCCTGCTATATATACCGCCAGCAAACCATCGAGAAGGGCTCACTCATTTTTCCATTGCTGCCGTGCCCGATCAATCCCATCGCCCATACACGTACTACAGAGCTCGCTGCATACGCGCACGCACTGCCACTCGTCGTCACGCCGCCGGCCGGCCGTCCTCGACTGTGTCGCTCACCTCCGGCCGCTCAACATACATTCCATTGTGCGTGTTGTGTTGTGCTGCCGCAGGCAAAGCACCGGTGCATTGGCCGCTGCTGCACAAGGTTCCTTGGACTCCATCGCCAAGGTGAGAAACAAGGCTAATTAACTCATACTGTTTTTGCTCTACTCCATACGTACCATGCATCTTCCTATTCTCTAGTTTGGTTACATTGACACAAACTAGGGAATATTTCTTCATATTTGCCACATGTGTTCTTTACTTCTTGGTTGGTTTCATTGACACAACCATGGAGTCTTCATCTTCCTATTCTCTAGTTTAGTTACATTGACACAAACTAGGGAATATTTCTCCATATTGGCTACATATATTCTTACTTCTTGGTTGGTTACATTGACACAACCATGGAGTCTTCTCCTCATAGTTCTCTAGTCTAGTTACATTGACACAGACTAGGGAATATTTCTCCATATTTACTACATATATTCTTACTTCTTGGTTGGTTACATTGACACAACCATGGAGTCTTCATCTTCTATTCTCTAGTTTGGTTACATTGACACAAACTAGGGAATATTTCTCCATATTTGCTACATGTGTTCTCACTCCTTGTTTGGTTATATTGACACAACCATGGAGCTTTTTCCCTCATGATCTTTAGTTTGCTTATATTGACACAAACTAGGGAATAACCTATTCATATTTTCTATATGTTTCACACATGCCAAGTTACTTTCATAAATGCCAAATTGCTCTATCTTAATCATTAAAATATGGTCATTGGTTTGGTTATATTGACACAAACCAAGTGACATAAAAATGATAGGTTTCTAAAACTTTGGCCTCTTTTTGGTCGTAATTACATAACCCAAATCTGTCTAAATTTACATGTTGGCTCTTGGTTTGGTTACATTGACGCAAACTAAGAGCTCTTCAAAATTGACATCTTAATAAATCTTTGCTACTTGGTTTGGTTAAATTGACACAAACCAAGTTGCTATAAAAATTGGCATCCTAATAAAATATTGGTACTTGGTTTGGTTACATTGACACAAACCAAGTTGCTCTCGAAATTGACATCTTAATAAATCTTTGCTACTTGGTTTGGTTACATTGACACAAACCAAGTTGCTATAAAAATTGGCATCCTAATAAAATATTGGTACTTGGTTTGGTTACATTGGCACAAACCAAGTTGCTCTTAAAATTGACATCTTAATAAAACTTTGCTACTTGGTTTGGTTACATTGACACAAACCAAGTTGCCAAATTTGACATCTTGATAAAAATTTGCCTCTTGGTTTGGTTATATTGACACAAACCAAGTTGCTATAAATTTGACATCTTGATAAAAATTTGCCTCTTGGTTTGGTTACATTGACACAAACCAAGTTGCTCTAAAAGTTGACATCCTAATAAAATATTGGCTCTTGGTTTGGTTATATTGACACAAACCAAGTGACACTAAGAAACACATGTTCCTGAAATTTGACATTTGTTGGTTCATGGTGGCATTATCCAAATATCCCTAAATTCTCATATCATTAAATTGGGCCTCTTGGTTTGGTCATATTGACACGAACCAAGTTGCACTAAAACTTTTTTAAGTTGATAAAATTATGTATTTGGTTTGGTTACATTGACATAGACCAAGGTATACTCTAAATGCATCTAGAGATAAATATTGTGCTTGGTTTGGTCATATTGACATAAGCCAAGTCACTTTAAATGAATCATGTCGCACCCTCCATATGCGTCGTTTATCCTATGATGCAAAGCAGGATGAAATCAAATATCATGCCTAGCTAAACCAAAACTATGTTATCACACCGCATATTTTGGTAGTAAAATAAATGAAGCTCGCTAGGTAAATATGTTAACTCAAACAAAATATTGTATGACAAGCATACCATACATTGCATAAATTCTCATGCATGTAGAAAAGACCACGCATATGGTCACATAGCCTTTAGTGCATGCAACAGTTAATCATTAAGGGGAACCATGTACTATAATCAAAATGACGGTCCGCTTATGATAAAACAAACATAAATGATTGATCGGGCATATATAATAACCCATGCATGCACTTAGGAATATTTCGCATAATCAAACTAATGCGAGTAAAATTAAGTATATATGACAGTTAAAATATGTCATATATATATATATATATTACCAAACATCATGATTATTCAGAGAAGATTAAATGTTCCTTCCAACATTCGGCGTCAACGACAGCGAGGAGGATCTTCCATTTTATTTTTTATATTTTTGTAATAGTTATATGGGATGTAATCCTTTGTATTAAAAATGTTGGAGTTCTTAATCAGGGGTTTTCTCTCCGGAGATGTAATTAACAGTTCTTTTATGTAAATGTAAGAGTGCTGGAAATAAAGTACCCGCAATACTTGATATTTGCCTCATTTACATTCGCGCATTTTAATATTAAATTTCATCTGTCTCTATGACGTGGATGCGTAGTTAGTATTTTTCTATCGCCCCAGTTTCCCATCATCAGCTACCGTTGCTGCTTGAGCTCTCCTCCTGTCAGCAACATGTCTCTGAGTGCACGTATTAAGTCTAGCACGTATCAGATTGTACTTCCATGCTTGGTTTTGTTTGCAGAGTTTTTTGAATAAATTAATCAGGTTCTTATTTTTGAACTGCGAGAAGAAATTAGCTCCCAGATGGCGCATGCACCAACGACTCTGCAAGTTCTGCCATGGAGCTGGTTCATCAGGAACTTGGTTTGTCAATGTCTTTATCGCACTGAGTATACCTGCATGTCTATCATGAAGGATGCACACATTTGGCGTGTTCTTCACAATTGCTATTTTCAGTTGCCTGAAGAACCAAGTCCAACTGTCAATATTTTCGCTCTCCACGAAAGCAAATGCTAGCGGCACGACCTGATTGTTGCCGTCTGTACCGATGGCGGTCAGTATCTGCCCCCCTGTACTTGCCTGTCAGAAATGTCCCATCGACGCAGATACCCGGCCGGCAGTTGCGGAAAGTTTCGATGCATACACCGAAAGAGAAAAACAGTCGATGCAACACCCTCACAGTTGGGAACTCAGGCATGACGAAGTCTTGCATGTCGATATAGGTGCCTGGATTACGGTCCTAGATTGTGTACAGCAGCCTAACAATACAGTCATATGCATCAAAGTACGAACCAAATCTACTTTCAAGCGCCCTGTGCTTAGCCCTCCAAGCCTTACCATTCGAAATATGATAATGAAACTTCAGAAATACTTTATGCTGGATTGCCCTCACTTCCATTGCTTTGGTCTCGACTATCTCGTTGTAAAACAATCGAGCTATAATCATGGACGATAGGTTACCATGATCTTGAGGGATGCTTGTATTAACACAAGTGTGATGCACTAAGTCACTTATCACCCAATTAATATCATTCTTCGGGAGGTAACCATGCACCCTCCCGGGACAATAGATTTCCTTGCATTCCATTGTCAAGTATTTCTGACTCGACACTTTGGTTCTCAAAAAATCTCTGCGTAGACATTGCCCACTAAATGATTGCATCCTTCATAGCTTCTTTATTGGGATATACTGCACCCGTTGAAATATTGTTCTGGTGATACTGAAATGCAGAATCATGCCGTCATTCACGATCATTGAGGATGAGCAGTCCTGATTCCACGCATTGGGAATAGGCACCTCCTCCGGGTTCTCGTCTTCATCAGAACCATCTGAATCATCACCAAGATCACTATCACCATCAGCGTCCTCATCTGCCATCAGGTTCTGCATGTGACCATAAAGCTCGTCAGCGTCTGCATCGCCATTCTCCTTACCATCGGTACCGTCTCCTCCTCCTGCCTGACTATTCTTCCCTCTTTCATAACTACCTTCACCAACATTTGACATATCATAACCTTCACTGCTCTCCCCAGCCTCATGCGCTACCTCGCCTTCAGGACCGATAACCTCCTTAAGCACGGGAGTCAATAGGGCAACAGGATTAACGTCCCTTTTTTGGCGTCCTTCTATCCAGCCCAACCACTGACTGTCCCTCTCTATGGGTCTCAAATACCAGTGTAATTTTTTTTTTGGCGGGTCCACAATGCCTCGACACGGACTGTGTGTGTCTCATTATTAAGGCTAAAACTTAGCGCCAACCAATCTTTCAACAACCTAATAGACCATGTTTTAGGTGCTTGTAGGGGTACATCCATGTACGCAAACTCGCTAAGATCAACTCCACTCTCTGTTGTCACCACATTACCAGGGCCATAACAAAAAGTGAATCTCGCTAAATCGGACATTTCTGCTGACCTATAAAATCATTCAATATCGTTAACAATATTCAATTTGTATTATTACTACATATTACGACATATCCGAATATTAGTTCTACCACTACAAGAAATATGTTGATACATGACCCTTTTTTAATGACCGTGGATGAATTAGTCATAGATCCATGACCATTTTTAATCTATTGGTCATGACATGTTTGGGAGGGACTAAACACATGACTTTTTTGCCAAAAAAGTCATGATTTTCTTTAACAAGATGGTCATAGCACATGATACCTGGTGTATGACCCTTTTTTTTGCTTAACTAAGACCAAATTAATTGGTCATGCGTTTGTTGATTGTGATTTTCGCCAACATGTCATATCCACGTGTCAATTTTTGCCTATGTGTCATGTTCACGTGTCAATTTTGACTATGTGTCATGCACATTTGTTAATTTCAACCTCGTGCGGGAACCACAAGTGACCAGGTAGACTCCACACCTGTTAGGGAGGCACTGTCCATCCGGATGAAATAATGTGGAAAATAAATAAAATAGGGGGACACCCAGGGATCGAACCCTGCTCTCCCACGAGAGCAGCGCACTCCGTAACCACCAAGTCCAAGATCCATTCGTGATACGTATTGAGCGCAACGCAATTTATACACATGTTTCCCTTACCAATAGGGCACTACCGAACTTGTGACAGAGGACCGCACTGGAGCCTTTTATCTCTAACGTTTGAATGGGGCTTTTAACAAGACCGTGCGGCCCGTTTATTTTCCTTTTCTCTTTAACGTTTTGGTATGCCGAGTGGGCCAACGGCCCATAGCGCTGTGTGGCTATCCGGTGCTCCCTATGGGTGCGGCTAATGGGCCATGTAAATCGATTAAGCCTTTTTTCCCAAATTCCAGAAATTAAAAAAATTGCAGGAATTAAAATAAACTTTGCAAATTCATAGAATATTCCTTGTAACTCGAAAAAATACAAATAATATGTCAAAATGTTCATAAAAATATAATCTAATGTTTTGTATCAAGCTAATATATATTTGAAAAAATTAAATTAAGACTAGGTTATACAAACAAATTGAACCCTTATCCAAATTTCAAAAATACGGTGAAAAAGGGGGACATGACCGTTTGTACCTAGGGGTTGAATCCTGATAAACTCTTGGTGTATCTATGTTTAAATAGGTACTTGGGTACCTAAAAATGATTTTTACAAAAAATCATGAGCAAACTATGAGGCACCTGTAGTTCAAATTTGGCCCGGTTTCAGCTGAATCGGCGGAAATTTGTCTTTTTTAAAGGAGGTGTATTTTGAGCTATTGAGAGGCAGTAAGTTTGTTATTTGTAGATCAAAACTTGACATAATATATTTAGAATTTTACTTTGTACATTTTTGCAACATATTTTGTGTATGTGCTTCACAAAAAAACCCGGTTTTGACACTGGAAAGGGAAAATGGTATTTTTATTCGACGAAAAATAAAACTTTCTTCGTGAATGTTGTTAGTTATACCAACATGCATATTTGTGTGGAATATGGTCAGATTTAAACAAACTATGCCATGGATGTGGCCAAAACATCCGTCATTTCGCCCGAAAGCCATGAATCTTCGTACGAGATAGCTCATTTTTGTGAACACATTTGCCACCAAATTGTAGTATTCCAAGTTTTTATTTTTGGTGCATACTAGGACATATATAACAACACCACGCGAAGATCTTGCATTGTTTCGAGTTTTTTTGAATTTTCTGGAATTTTCTAAGCCGGTTTCGGAAAACGGTCAAAACGGGGGACATGACCGTTCGTACCTAGGGGTTGAATCTTAATGAACTCTTGGTGTATCTATGTTGAAATAGGTACTTGGATACCTAAAAATGATTTTTTCAAAAAATAAAGAGAAAACTATGAGGCACCTGTAGTTCAAATTTGGCCCGGTTTCACCTGAATCGGCCAAAATTTGTCTTTTTCAAAGAAGGTGTATTTTGAGCTATTGAGAGGTAGTAAGTTTGTTATCTGTAGATAAAATATGACATAATATATTTAGAATTTTACTTTCTACATTTTTGCAACATATTTTGTGTATGTGCTTCACAAAAATACCCGGTTTTGACACTCCGGAAAGGGAAAATGGTATTTTTATTCGACGAAAAATAAAACTTTCTTCGTGAACATTGTTAGTTGTTCCAGTATGGACCTTTATGTGGAATATGGGCACATTTAAACAAACTATGCCATGGATGTGGCCAAAACATCCGACATTTCACCCGAAAGCCATGAATCTTCGTACGAGATAGCTCATTTCTGTGAACACATTTTCCACCAAATTGTCGTATTCCAAGTTTATTATTTTTTGTGGATACTAGGACATATATAACAACACCACGTGAAGTTCTTGCATCGTTTCGAGTTTTTTTGAATTTTCTGGAATTTTCTAAGCCGGTTTCGGGAAACGGTCAAAACGGGGGACATGACCGTTCGTACCTAGGTGTTGAATCTTGATGAACTCTTGGTGTATGTATGTTGAAATAGGTACTTGGATACCTAAAAATGATTTTTGCAAAAAATAAAGAGAAAACTATGAGGCACCTGTAGTTCAAATTTGGCCCGGTTTCACCTGAATCGGCCGAAATTTGTCTTTTTCAAAGAAGGTGTATTTTGAGCTATTGAGAGGTAGTAAGTTTGTTATCTGTAGATAAAATATGACATAATATATTTAGAATTTTACTTTCTACATTTTTGCAACATATTTTGTGTATGTGCTTCACAAAAATACCCGGTTTTGACACTCCGGAAAGGGAAAATGGTACTTTTTTCGACGAAAAATAAAACTTTCTTCGTGAACATTGTTAGTTGTTCCAGTATGCACCTTTATGTGGAATATGGGCACATTTAAACAAACTATGCCATGGATGTGGCCAAAACATCCGACATTTCACCCGAAAGCCATGAATCTTCGTACGAGATAGCTCATTTCTGTGAACACATTTTCCACCAAATTGTCGTATTCCAAGTTTATTATTTTTTGTGGATACTAGGACATATATAACAACACCACGTGAAGTTCTTGCATCGTTTCGAGTTTTTTTGAATTTTCTGGAATTTTCTAAGCCGGTTTCGGGAAACGGTCAAAACGGGGGACATGACCGTTCGTACCTAGGTGTTGAATATTGATGAACTCTTGGTGTATCTATGTTGAAATAGGTACTTGGCTACCTAAAAATGATTTTTGCAAAAAATCACGAGCAAACTAGGAGGCACCTGTAGTTCAAATTTGGCTCGGTTTCACCTGAATCGGCCGAAATTTGTCTTTTTCAAAAGTGATGTATTTTGAGCTATTGAAAGGTAGTAAGTTTGTTATCAGTAGATCAAATATGACATAATATATTTAGAATTTTACTTTGTACATTTTTGCAACATATTTTGTGCATGTGCTTCACAAAAATACCCGGTTTTGACGCTCCGGAAAGGGAAAATGGTATTTTTTTTCGACGAAAAATAAAACTTTCTTAGTGAACATTGTTAGTTGTTCCAATATTCACCTTTGTGCGGAATATGGGCACATTTAAACAAACTATGCCATGGATGTGGCCAAAACATCCGTCATTTGGCCCGAAGGCCATGAATCTTCGTACGAGATAGCTCATTTCTGTGAACACATTTTCCACCAAATTGTCGTATTCCAAGTTTATTATTTTTTGTGGATACTAGGACATATATAACAACACCACGCGAATATCTTGCATCGTTTCGAGTTTTTTTTGAATTTTCTGGAATTTTCTAAGCCGGTTTCGGGAAACGGTCAAAAGGGGGACATTTCCGTTCGTACCTAGGTGTTGAATCTTGATGAACTCTTGGTGTATCTATGTTGAAATAGGTACTTGGCTACCTAAAAATGATTTTTGCAAAAAATCACGAGCAAACTACGAGGCACCTGTAGTTCAAATTTGGCCCGGTTTCAGCGGAATCGGCATAAATTTGTCTTTTTCAAAAGTGGTGTATTTTGAGCTATTGATAGGTAGTAAGTTTGTTATCTGTAGATAAAATATGACATAATATATTTAGAATTTTACTTTCTAAATTTTTGCAACATATTTTGTGTATGTGCTTCATAAAAATAGCCAGTTTTGACACTCCGGAAAGGGAAAATGGTATTTTTATTCAACGAAAAATAAAAATTTCTTCATGAATATTGTTAGTTGTTCCAATATGCACCTTTTTGTGGAATATAGGCACATTTAAACAAAATATGCCATGGATGTGGCCAAAACATCCGTCATTTGGCCCGAAAGCCATGAATCTTCGTACGAGATAGCTCATTTCTGTGAACACATTTTCCACCATATTGTCGTATTACAAGTTTATTATTTTTTGTGGATACTAGGACATATATAACAACACCACGCGAATATCTTGCATCGTTTCGAGTTTTTTTGAATTTTCTGGAATTTTTAAAGCCGATTTCGGGAAACGGTCAAAACGGGGGACATTTCCGTTCGTACCTAGGTGTTGAATCTTGATGAACTCTCTGTGTATCTATGTTGAAATAGGTACTTGGCTACCTAAAAATGATTTTTGCAAAAAATCACGAGCAAACTACGAGGCACCTGTAGTTCAAATTTGGCCCGGTTTCAACGGAATCGGCAGAAATTTGTCTTTTTCAAAAGTGGTGTATTTTGAGCTATTGATAGGTAGTAAGTTTGTTATCTGTAGATAAAATATGACATAATATATTTATAATTTTACTTTCTACATTTTTGCAACATATTTTGTGTATGTGCTTCATAAAAATAGCCAGTTTTGACACTCCGGAAAGGGAAAATGGTATTTTTATTCAACGAAAAATAAAAATTTCTTCATGAATATTGTTAGTTGTTCCAATATTCACCTTTGTGTGGAATATGGGCACATTTAAAAAAACTATGCCATGGATGTGGCCAAAACATCCGTCATTTGGCCCGAAAGCCATGAATCTTCGTACGAGATAGCTCATTTCTGTGAACACATTTTCCACCATATTGTCGTATTACAAGTTTATTATTTTTGGTGGATACTAGGACATATATAACAACACCACGCGAATATCTTGCATCGTTTCGAGTTTTTTTGAATTTTCTGTAATTTTCAAAGCCGGTTTCGGGAAACGGTCAAAACGGGGGACATGACCGTTCGTACCTAGGTGTTGAATCTAGATGAACTCTTGGTGTATCTATGTTGAAATAGGTACTTGGCTACCTAAAAATGATTTTTTCAAAAAATCACGAGCAAACTACGAGGCACCTGTAGTTCAAATTTGGCCCGGTTTCAGCGGAATCGGCAGAAATTTGTCTTTTTCAAAAGTGGTGTATTTTGAGCTATGGAGAGGTAGTAAGTTTGTTATCTGTAGATAAAATATGACATAATATATTTAGAATTTTAATTTGTACATTTTTGCAACATATTTTGTGTATGTGCTTCACAAAAATAACCGATTTTGACACTCCGGAAAGGGAAAATGGTATTTTTATTCAACGAAAAATAAAACTTTCTTCGTGAACATTGTTAGTTGTTCCAATATTCACCTTTGTGTGGAATATGGGCACATTTAAAAAAACTATGCCATGGATGTGGCCATAAATGCATTCATGCCTATTTATCGGGATTACTTGTAATTCACATCATTACAAACCAATTGGAAATTGCAAATTTATAATTGGCAATGACACTATTAATTTCCCACCAAAAATAGAACTATCAATTATTAATTGTAGAAACTGATGTTGTTAGATAATATAGAGAAAATGAGTTATTTTTAATATATTGAAACTTCTCTTCTTTTCTAGTTGACATTAATTGGGACTGTTTGGTGGGGTTCAGAACAGACAGGTCCCAGCTGCAGCAGCTGTTGTGTGAAGTGCGGCGTGGTGGAACTTTTTTGGATCGTGGATTCGTGGAGGGAAAAATTGGAAACGCCCGCGGAGCCGAAACCAAAGCGGGCAAGGGGCAACCCTAACTTTCCCCTCCCTTCCCCGCCGCTACCAAAATCATCGACCACACCCCGCCGCCCACCAAACCCCATCGCCCATCGCCCCTCCCTTCCCCGCCGCCGTCTCTGCTCTCTCCGCCCATCGACCAAATCTTCATGAACTCGCCCCAGATCCCCACTCTCGCATGCGCGCCCCGATCCACAGAGAGCCACCACATCTCGATCCCATCTCTCAAGTTAGGCACAAACCCTAGACCACCGCCGCCGCCTCTCTCCAAATGCCCTTTCTCCCCACTTCGCTCGCCACCGGCCTCCTCCTCCCGAGCCCCTCCGCCGCCGGATACCCTTCCAGTGACAGCACCATCCCCAGATCCGGGCGTCCCGCACCTCCTGCTGCACATGTGGATGGAGGTCCGCCCCGCCGACCCGCACCTCCTGCTGCATCGGGGACGAGGCGACTCTCTCCTAACTTCCCTCCCTCGCGCAGAGTACCTGAACTCCAATTCGGCCGGCCTGCGGCGGCCACTCCAACCCCGACTCGATTCCGGCAGCCATTCATCCTCTCCAGGACGCGACTAGCGCTGGCAGCATGAGCGGCAGGTACTCGGGCGGCCGTGGCGCCATGCACAGCGGCGGGGGCGGCAATGGGTGCCGGAACCCTTGCCTGACAATGCACCAGTCGTGGTAGCATCGGGTGCGTGGTAGCAGTGGTAACAGAGTCTCGTCGGCACCAGCTCCTCCTCCTGCTCCTCTCTCTACTCCGCATCGTAGATCTTCCGGCCAGCAGCCCCCACAAACTCTACCCGCCCATGATTACGGCTCCGGGCTGGAGAGAGGAGGCGCCAGTCGCTCAAGAACCAGGGGACGGTGGCATTCCTACTGTTCGGCCACTCATCCATCCATCGCCGGCCGATGCGAATCCACCCACGACCAGGTGAGATGCTTGTTCCGGCCGAGTGATTTTGATTCCATCTATCATGTGCCCGTAAGACTTGCTGCCATCCACCGCATGCACTCTGTTTGTGATAATGCCTCACAAGTATATTATGATGTATATATGTCTCTGGAAGGACGCCGTGCGTTGCATATGTGAAAATGTACATTCCATGTTCTAATTTTACCAAGCTAGCTATTGATTCCCATATTGGAAGTCTGTGTACGAGTCTTCTAAGTTCTAAACCGTGTAGGCTAGCTAGTGCCGGTGCGGAAGCCTGCTCTTTGCACCCTACTATACGTATATCTTGCATGTAGTAATACGAAATTTTAGTTCCGATTCAGCTTATGGAATGCCACCTTCACAGTAGCACAGGGTGCGTTGTTCTCCCGTCTCACGTCATTACCAGTTTTCTTGCTTGTGTGCTGCGACAGGGTGCGTTGAGGTGGTAGGCTGTGTCAGGTCCGAAGAGCTGGTCTGCTGGGAGGATGTGCCTGAATCAGTAATGCTTGCCATTTCCTCTCCTATCTATGGCCTGAATTTGTCTTATCATGCCAATCAAAGATTACTGAACATGGTTCTTGGGTTAATGCAGGTCAGGCTTGAAGGCTTGAGTGACTTCTGTTGGCTTTGCGAGAATCCACAGGTGGACAATTCTTCTGAAAACCACGCCTACCATGTTTTAGTGTGTCTGTCGTAATTAGTAGGCAGGCATTACCTGCTATTGCCTAGATTCAACTTTCAACTGTCAAGCACTGCTGATCATTGCCCCGTGGTCTGATATTTATTGGTTTCGTGACGGCGTGCAGGACACGTACAGGGGCAGGGTGTGCGAGTGCCCCGTGGTGAACTATATATCACCCTTGAGGACTGGATCTAGACTTGTGCTAGTAGCATTTTGGAATTGCATGTTGTCCATGTGGTTATATAATTTTAGAACTGCAGTACATAAAAGCTAGGCTGCAGGAGCAGAAATTCGAGTTGTTTAGTAATGGCAAACATTGTCTTACATTTCTGATATTGACATGGTTATTTTTTTCTACCTTTTGGTCTAAACCTGTTATGTTTACTTTCTCTGCTATCAATGAAGAATCTGCTAAACATAACTTCATCATTGTAGAAACATTGCAGGTTGTATCAATAATTTGTAAAATATACTTAGTGTGTAGCACCATTAAGTCTAAATGATTTTTCTTGATTATGCTATTAACTTGCAAGATTGTACAGACAATAAATCCATGATTCTGTTTTATGATTATGCTGCACATTTTTCTAACTTCACTATCGGCTTTTCTTTATCACCTTACCTAGTATATCGTACATGCATGTATTGATGCATGCCAACGATGAATACGAGCATGTATCAAACTTTAGTTGGCTGTTAACTATGTTGTGTTAGCTTGTATCGAGCTCTAGTTGGATGTTAATTATCTTTTTGTTAGCTACTGACTAACCACGGCCTGCGACGGCCGAGGTGTTTGTTTTGGGCGTAGGTGAATGCCATCTAGCTGAACAACTACCTTGCGGCGACATGGACGAAGCACTACATGTTCCTGTCACACTTGCCGGTGCGTGTCATCGAGCAAACCAATGTAGATTATCCACCTACTCAGCTACGCTAACCCAGTCAGATCATCGTCGACACTATCATCATCAGGTCCTGGTTACTTTTATTCTCTCCTACCTTGTGATGTTAGTCTATGTGTGCTGAGTAGTAATGTTAGATCCTGTCAGTTGAATGGATGGTCGTGGTAGTAGGGTAGTATTTTTCTTCGGGTCTATATGTTACGGTGATGTTCATTACATGGCCTGCAGTTACCATGATGGTTCATGTAGGTTATTATTGCTGGTCCCTTGCATGATCATGAATGGTGTAGTAAAACAGATTCGGATAAATGTGTTGAAGTGAAGTTGTTGGATTTATTTTGCTATGCCATTGTAACCAGAATAATAAATCTGTGTGCTTTTGTTGTCGAGCAAATTTCCTTTTTTAGGCTATATATATATATGCTTTGTTGTGCCCCTTTCTTCATTGAATGGTATTTTTGTGAGCTGCATTTGAAAAGCATTTTTGTTTGCATGTAAACTCCCCTGGCTGAAACCGTGTATTGTTCTTAACCAGTTTGTTCTCTAACATGCAGATGTTGTCTTTCGTTCATGTTTCCTTGCGAGCTCCAGGAAGAAGTAGAAGTAGAGTTCTAGCTCATTGGAGTTATAAATTGTGCCTTGTGTCTGTATGTCAACGGTAGTTTCTCCTAAAGATATTAAGTTAGTAATTCAACCTATTGTTGCATTGATGCAAAATGTAATGTTGTTCACGGACCTTATATGTTTTCCCTTGGCAGGTTGATCTGTTCTACTACAGGGACCCCGATGTCGTGGGATAATCACGGCAGACGTTACCGGGGGTAACTGATCTTGGGGCAAGATGACACAGGCGTTTGGGAGAGGGTTTAGCTCAGAGGAAAACATGATGGAACTCGATCTGGTAGCCGGCAATCAAGTCGCCGAGTCTCCGATCTCAAGATATTAACTCAACTCTCGTGTTACACTGGATGCTCGATACCAAGCGATATTGCTAGGGCTCTTAGATCTCCCTCAACTAATCCTAGGGGTCGGTTTATAAAGCACCCGTACCCCCTGGCTTGTCCTCCAAGGCGCACCCTGAATCCTACCCGGACACCGCATACAAACCCTAACTTTCCTTTACCGTAACCCAAAATCTGGGTTACGAGTCCTACAAACTTGGGCCTTCCAGAAGTTTCTTTATCCTTAGCCGGATCTTGCGCAGCGTCCTTTGGGCCGGGTTATACCTTGAAGTTGGCCTACCAGGTTATTATCCCTCCATCAGTAGTCCCCAGAATAGCTTGGGCTTCACGGATCCTTCCTTGAAGCGCTTGCTATTCCCTGCAAAAACATCAGATGCACAAATGCATGAAGACCGGGTTAAAGCGCTTTGATAAATAGCTAGGCCCAACTCCATGGTGGCCATATAGTAACCCGGCTTCTCTCCAAACACTTAGCTTTTCGGGTCTAAGCCCTGATAAAAATGTCAAGATCCTGTACTTTACTCGATAATTGATCTTGATATTATGAAGAATATCTCCTTCCTATTTCTGTCCGGATACCTCGCCCAATATTTAAAGCGTATCTCGCAAAACTTAAACAGATAGCCGTTACTCCGTAACTTCCGGCTCCCACCCGTTGAACTGGGCTTATCCACTCACGCTATTATAAATTGGCTCTTAGGGGTAACCCTAACCCCAACAGCTCATTTCCCCCCATTCTTCTTCCTTTCTTCCTCAGTGCTCTAGCTCACAGAGCGCCACCATGGAAACCTCGCGCGCATCACCGGAGCCTATCTGCCGCCGGCTACGCTCCGCCACGGTGCGCTCTGCACCACCGCCCAGATCCACCGCCGGACCCCCGACCTGCCCGCCGGGAATCGCAAAGGGGCGGGGCACCAGGCTTGTGCCATTTGCCTCCGTCGAGCTTCACTGCAATCCTCTCCAGTAAGCCTCTCTCATCCATTAACTAGCCTCCGCAATTTCTTGATTTTCTTCAGATTATATCTAAGTCAACTCGCCGGTCCTTTTCCTGGTCACGCCGAATTAGGTTGCTCGTATTCATTCTGGCTCATCCAATGAATTGGATATAGACTTTATTTCGCTTTCCTACCGCCCATAGTCGTTAATTTTACCACAAATCTAGAAACAGAGTCTCCAATCTGGGCTCGGGCCGCCCAAATTTTCCGCCCTTGTCTCTGTCACCCGGAAAATCCTCCCTTTTCTGGTTCTTTTTATTCGCAATAGGTACCTGTGCAACCATCCATCGCCCTCAAAGGCTCTTTCAATGCATAGGCCTCCATAACTTTTATTATGATGCTTGATACCCGGATAGTTTAAACCTTACTCTGCAGATTGATACCCGGATAGTATGCAACTTCTACGTTGTCTTGATATCACTCGCCGATACTCGGCCAGCTCACGGTTTCCGAGTCTTATTCCTCACACTCTTCTACCTTGTGCTTTGCAGGTCAAACCCATGGCTCCCAAGAAACAGGGAAAGCATCCGACCAAGACCAAGACCACCAACTCCATATCCGCCAACTAGGCGCGATCTACGGTCACCAAGGCCAAGTTAGAAGAACTGGTCGAGCTAGGGGTTCTTCCCCCCCCCCCCAAGAGGATATCCAGTGGAGGGTGCCGGGTAACGAGACCCGGCCTACACCGGCAAAGGATGAGGTAATATGTTTTGTGGAGCACGTGACCCGGGGCTTCCGTCCTCCGGGTCACCCTTTCTTTCGTGACATTTTGAGCCACTATGGCCTTCGTATATTTGACATAGGGCCTAACTCTGTGTTAAATATCTCCCACTTCATCGTCCTTTCCGAGTCATACTTGTGCACTCCGCCAAGTTTGGCTCTTTTCGTCGAGCTTTTCCAGTGCAAACCGTGCTGCGAAAGCGGTGACGGGGCACTTCTCGCTTGCGGCGGGGTCTCTATCCAGCGCCGCAAGAATTCTCTGATGCCACCTCTTACCCTCAATTCCCACGTCAAACATTGGCAGCTCTCATACTTTTACTGCCGAGACACTTCCCCACCCGGCCAAAAGAAACTGCCGGGTTACTCAGAGGGCCTTCTTGACATCTCCGAGAATTTTAATGCCTTTGCCCCTGACTCGGACAGGGAGGCGATTCAACCTTTGTTAGCCAAAATCACTGTTCTTTCGGCCCAAGGTCTCATTGGGCTTAACCTGGTGAAAACTTGGGTCGATTTCCGGATCCAGCCTAACTCCATCCGCACAAAATTAATGTGCGAATATACGGGGCACACCACAGACCCACTCCGGTACTCTACCAACAGCTTTGCACCCGGCGACACCAATAAAACTATCAAGAGCTTTCTGACAGAGAAGCTGGAGGTAATCCGGAATATAACCGGATTAGAGCCCTTCACACTCGAGAACCCGGCCCCCGTGGTAAAAACCCGGTTCTCATGTTTTCACCTTTATTCTTTCCACTTGATACAGCTGATAACCTTTGCTCTTATGTCTTCATCTCAGGCCGATGATAATTTCTGGAAGATTGAAACTCCTCCTAACTCCGAAAATCCATAGGAGCAAGAGGATGGCGATAACTCGGATGAAGGTACGTTCCGAACTTCACTTAGTTCCTTTGAGTTCGTCGTGTCCCGTTCTTCATTTTCCAACTGTGACCTTGATAACTTCCAGAGCAAGAGGACAAGGACGAAGAAGAAGAAACTGACGGCAAGGTAGAATCCGCCAGTGATGAGGAGGAAGTGGAGCCGACAATCAAAGTCGGATCTAAGAGAAAACCCCGAGGGGTCGTCTTCAAGGTTTCATATCGCCTCCTTGTATTCAATTCGTATTCCTTTGATGATATACATGAGCTAACTTGACGTTATTCCACTGGCCGTATTTGAAGGAGTCGCCCATGACCAAGCGCAGAGCGACTCGAAATTACCCGGGTGATGGTGCTCTTAACCCGGGTATTCCATTGTCTCCGGCTCGGCGCGCTGGTATTTACCTTATCCTTTCTCGGACGAAACAATCTTCCCGAACCATTCCCTTACGAGATCTCGCTTGATACTTTTCAGTTTCGCCCGGGTCCAGCAGCGAATTCCCTGCGGACTTTGCGGTGAATCCCGGGTAAAGTTCCTTTCCTGACGTTCTATCACATTTTCATCACCCTTTCCTGGTTGTACTCTAACTGCTCACTCATACTATCTATAGGGCCACGGTCGCTATTAGCGACCAAGAGGATATGGAGACCGATGACCCGGGTAAGGGGAACCCGACCGATAATACGACAGCCGCAGCTGGCGGCGGAGGACAAGTGTCACCGATGAACCCGGCCAGACAAGAAGCCGAGTATCTGATGGCCTCGCATGCAAGCGAGAAGGAAAAAACTGCAAATTTGGGTGCGGGAGGAGGAGCACCAGATTCCGACATTCGGATGACCCGGATGCCGTCTCCCGCTAAGAAGAAAACTCCTTCTCCGAGTTTCCGAGACCCCGGATCCTCTAACACGGGTAATGATACTTTTGACCAGCTGATGAGCACTCTCCTCGCTATGAAGACCTCAGAGAGCAATATTCTAGAGCGCATGGCCGCAGAGCGCCAGGTAACAACACTTGATATCTCGTAGTATACACTTAGTCCCCAAGTTCCGAGCATAACTTTGTTGAAGTTGTGCTTGGTACTTTATGCAATATTCGGCTTGCCATGATACCCGACTGATACTTGTGCTCCTTGTTCTTTACAGGCACAGATGACCCGGTCTGATGAAATTTTACTCAAGACCGAACAACTTCTTCTTGCCGAGGTAAAGCGGAGAGAAGCCCTTGAGGCTGACGTGGAAACCATGAAGAAGGATGTTTCTAAATACAAGAAGAAGTGCAATACTGCTCAAACCGCACTGAAGAAATTATCGGACCAGGTTACCGATACCTATCGCATCTTGCTTAGTAAGTTTTTGCTGCCGACTGACTTCATGCCTTTACTTTATTGCATGATACTGGGGATTACTGATACGTCCTTCCTTTGTTTCAGCTGCAGGTGCCAACCTTGCGGCCCCAGAAGAAGATGTTGTTGCCAAAGCTAAAACGCTGAAGACTGTGCTCTGGACTTTCTTTGCCGGCACCAAGTTTATACTGGATCCCATGAAGTGGCCTACCGAGGTATACCCGGGTGAAGAAAATCTTATCCAAGCCTGCTCCACCGTGCCTGCATGGATCGAGATCTGGAAACGCTCGGCATGCCGGATTGGTATGACCCGGGCCTTTACTCTGGCTAAGGCTTATTTTCCCAAGCTTGATCCGGAAAAGGTAATATCCGGGTTTCCAGAGTTCAAAGCTGATGGCTCCAAGTTCGTACCCAAGGACTTCAAGGCCATACAATCCGCAGTGCGTCACTCGGCAACCACTTTGGCCGATAGTATGGATCTGAGCGCAATTATGAGTGCGTACGATGCTGAAGGCAAAATCGTGAAGTAGGACGCACCCCCGCCCTTTGATATTTTGGAGAAATGGGCTGCTGACTCGGCCAGGAAGAGGGAAGAAACTGCGAAGAGAGAGGCCGAGTTAGGATCAGAGCCAACCACCTCTACACCAGCTGTCCTTCCGCCTGTCCGTCCTGACGCGAAGAATCCGGGTGATGATGCTGGGAGAGCTAAAGAGCAAGCCCAGGACCAGGACCCGGAGGGCAAGGGCAAAGATGTGAACCCTACTCAGGAAGCCGAATAGGCAAATGCCATCAAAATACTTCGATCATCTGATGCTTTTATTCAAAACAAGTATTCTTTTGACGGTGCGCCTGTGCACCCTTGATACTGGTGTCACACTTTAATTCCGTGATACACTTCGTGCCTTTCTAGGCCTTTTGATGAACTTGATACTTGTCTATTTTTGAACTTATTCTTGATATCCAACTTTCTTTTCATTTCTTTTTATTCCCCTCTTTATTTCCGAGTATCGTGAGTTTTGACAGGTGGACTTTTCTTTAAGTCCCCAAGTCCCCACGACTCGGACATTGGGGTCTTTCGAGCTTAGCGACGAAACAACTTGATTCTGTTTCGAAACCCACAGTCCCCAAGGCCCGAATTTCCGAGTCTGTGGTGTGTGGTCTTTTCGAAGAGAACAAACTTGTTGTTGCTAAGCCGAAACCCGGAGTTGTTTCATATAGATAATGAAGTTACGCTTGATAAACGTTGAGTTTCCAGCTATTAGCCTTGTACTCTGCATAACTTGTGGTTTAGATTACCCTTTTGACTATCTTGTACTATAAGCCGGCTTTCGCGTGGATACCATGTTGTTACATCTATACGAAAACAGGGTCAGACAAGTCCCATTGGGCTTCATGGCTGATTGTAATCGTAAGCGAGCAAATCATGCCACTTTAGTGCGAGTCACATCGAGCTTAAGTAAGAGAAGTCAAGAAAATTTGGCTCCTTTGTCCGGTTATAAGATTGCAGCCGTACTCGTTTGCGAGTAATCGGCCCTTATAACTCATAGGCATCAAGGCCGGGTCTTTGGGTTTGTGGCTGTGCTATTCAAGCAATCAGCCCCCAATACCTATATATATTCAACATACTTGATGATACTGATGTATTGATAGCAATGGATACTACTTACCTGTAACCGAAGTAAAGATCGTAACAAAATAGGACTTGATAACCATCTCTTTATTGATACGAGAAAGTTTGGATCAGCAGGCCGCCTCATTAAAAACCTTCCAGTCCCCTTAGGTACCCTGGGTAGGAAAAGAGCGCGTCTGAAACCTGCTGCCTGTTACATTGTTTAGTTCTTCTTGGGAACCGGTCCCGAGCTGACATGACCGATACACATTCTCCATTTGTTAGACTTTTTCATGACGAGTACCGGGTTTACTAGCCAACCCGGGTGAGGCGTTTCCATAACGCGGCTGGCTGTGAGCGGCCGTGCAATTTCTTCTCCTATGCCAGATTGTTTGGAGGAATCATCTTTGATAAAAGCCACCATCTTAGCATCTTGTGCTGCCTTGGACTTTGCTCTTTCGCCTTCAGTGCTCGGCCTTTTTGATGTGGTTCTGTCCTCCGGGCCTGCTTGAGACCGGTAATGCTTGAGTTCCTCTTTTCTACAGGCTTGCTCGGCCATTGCTGCATCTCCTTCATCGCATTCAGCTGCTATATCTCGATTTCCATATATGGTAATGGTCTGCTTAGGACCCGAGATTTTTAGCTGTAGATACACATAACACGGCCTTGCCATGAATTTAGCATAAGCCGGCCTTCCGAATAGCGCGTGATAAGGACTGCGCAACTTAACCACCTCGAAGGTAAGCCACTCAACTCGATAGTTGTCCTTTGATTCCCCAAAAGCTACCTCCAATGCGATTTTTCCCTCGGGGCACGCTGAATGACCCAGTACTATGCCATGAAAAACTGTCGTACTTTTTTGGAGCTGAGATTCCTTGAGACCCATGCGTAGAAAGGTTTCCCAGTACAGGATATTGATGCTGCTTCCTCCATCCATCAGGACCTTTTTCAGCTCGTACCCATTGACCTGTGGTGCAACTACCAATGCTAAGACTCCCGGGTGCTCTATTCTTTCCGGGTGATCTCTTCTGCTCCATGTTACATCCTGTTCTGACCACCTCAAATATCTCGGAACAGCCGAAGAAACTGAGTTGACCGCTTGCTTCAGTATCTTTTTGTCCTTGTTAGAACCTCCTGTGGTATGCACGTGATATTGACCCAACTGTTTGGGGTTAGCTTGGAAACCTCCAGCTCCCCCTTGATTGTTTCCTTGATTTCTTGCTGCCGGGTTACCGGCTGGGGGTGGGCCGTTGCCCGGGTTTCCTCCTGGACCCGGTCCTCCTCCCCGACCCGCACCTCGCATGGCTCTGTTCACTTCCTCGTTCTTCCATCTCTGTAGGTCGGCGCATTGCTCCAAGGAGTGGTTAGCCGGCCTACCGTTCCTGCTGTGCTTCAGGCACGCCATTCTAAAGATGTCCCAATTGTTACTCGGCCTCGGCGGCCCTTGATAGTTTCCTCCATTGTGGTTTCCAGTGTTAAAATTTCCTTCTGTCCTGGGTCTCGAAGACCCGGCTTCCGTGTTGGCGACAAACTCGGAGCCTCCTTCAAACGGGCGCTTGTTCTGGCTGTTGTTACCCGGCGGTGATCCATTGCCGGTTCTTCCGTTATTACTTGTGTTTGCTTTTGCTTTTTTATCGTCAGTTTCCTCTTCCGTAGTGTCCGTTGCGGCATGCTTGTTGCATGCATCCATCAGTTCTCCCATTGTAACCTCCGAAGCATTCCGGCTAGATTTCATGCGAGTTAACTTTTGTACTAAAGGTGTGTACTTGTAGGTCTTTGCCATAGCTTGCAGCGCATCCTTGGGCTGAATATCTGTAGATGAATGAAGTATTTCCAGCTGCGCGCCGATTCTCCCTTCTTCTGAACACATCGCTCTAGGTCATCAATAGTGAATAACTTTCTGCACGTCCCGTGAAAGTGCTTGATAAACGCAGTTTTCAATTCTTCCCATGACTTGATAGATCCTTCTGGTAGATTGGTGAACCATAACTTTGCTGCTCCCTCTGACATCATTAGATACATGAATTTGGCTTGAAGATTCTCGGACGCATTGCGAATCGACATGGCCATCTCATAACTGCTCAACCATGTTTCCGGATCCATAGTTGGCTCGTAATTTACTACTTTACCCGGTTCTTTGAACTTTTCCGGGTAAGGCTCAGCCCTGATGCTATCCGAAAGACACTTAGGTCATGCAAGAATGGTCGAAGCTGGTCTTACTCGGGAAACGTGTGATCCTGCATGGGGTACAGCTGGACGCGGTACTGCTGGTATCCCATGTACCGCAGACCCGGCCACGGCTCTCCTGGCTCTGGAACTGTCCACGATGGCCTGTGCTGCTGATGCTGCTGGTACTGCCTGAATGTGTGGAGGAGGCGGCATTTGCTGCTGCTCTTCCCTCCGCCGTGCCGAACTTGTTTGGATGTTGCCAACGTTACCTTGCTGTTGGCTGACATACGGTGTCCCATGCATTCCACTTCTGTGATCCGGGTAATTAACCTGTTGCGCCACCGCGGTGCGCAGCATATCTATCGCCCGCCGGGTCTCCTCTGCGTGGGGTGACTCTCTCACGGGGATTTGATTTAGTGCAAGCGTTGCCGCGTACACGTTGTCCATGGGATTGTTGTAATGACCCGCTGGTGTGTGAAAACGCGATGGTGGTGGTGGTGGTGGCGGTGGTACAGTATTGCCGGTAGTAACTCCAGTCTGCGGTGCGGGTAACCCGGCCTGCGTGTCTACCGGTTGTACTCCTCCGGTTGTCGGCTGAGGGGCGGTTCCTTGATTTGCCGCTGGAATCGGCTGATCCTGAGGCGTGATAAATAGTGCGGCCGGGTTTATGACTCCTCCCAATGCTGGCAATCTGGTTTGGTGCCTTTGATGTATTCTAGTCGTTTCCTCTCGGAGCCGGGTTTCCAGTGCATCCAGCTCGCGTTGTCGTGTGGCCATCCCTTGTCTTTCTGCTTCTACTTGCCTCCTCTGCTGCTCCAATGCACGACGGGCTACGTCCAAATCCCTAACACGTTCCACCGCGTTCTCTGGAGTGATAACTGTGGCAAGAACTGTCGGATCTAGGATCAGATTGTTGTCGAACAAGGCCGGATGTTGTGGATTGGAAGGACCCGCTCCTGGTGTCCGGTTTGCTAGGAATCCAAACGTGTTCGCGTGTAACTCGTTCTCTGGCGCTTGACTGGTAACTGATGCCGACTCTCCGTCAACCTGGGCCAAAACCGTGTTCCCGTTAGCCGGCCCTTGCTGCCGGGTTAATGCTTGTGCTGTCCCGGCCGCGGCCGCGGTTATGCTCTCTTGGTTGAGATTGGTCGCGGGAGCCGTGTAAACCGCAACTCGGCGTATGATGCTTGGCGCAAATTCATGTTGTTCCTCTTCGCTGTTATTCTCCTCATACCGGTTCTCCAGCAGATCCATGATGGACTCGGTATCATCCTCTCTTTCGACCCGGTCACGCGGGGTCCATGCCGGTTCCTCCGGCTGTTCCCACTTCGCGATGGGTTCTTCTGTCGGATATGTCGTTCCAACTGATTCTTCTCCATCTGATTGGATATAAGTGGCCTCCCCTGACACAGAATCAGATCCAAAATTGTCAGGGATCGAACCGGAAGTACATACCATACCGATGAAGACGCTGATCCGGCCGATTGTCACGACGGATCCGGATTCGAGGTGATCCGACTCTGGCCCCCAGCCAGAATCGTCCACCGTCTTCTCTCCTTTGTGGTCGATGTAGATCTCGCCGACGACAAGATTCTCCATGTTCTTCCGAGCTTCTCCCGTGATGTAAACACCTTTGGACGCAGGCCCCATGGTGGGCGCCAACTGTCGTGGGATAATCACGGCAGACGTTACCGGGGGTAACTGATCTTGGGGCAAGACGACACAGGCGTTTGGAAAGGGTTTAGCTCAGAGGAAAACATGATGGAACTCGATCTGGTAGCCGGCAATCAAGTCGCCGAGTCTCCGATCTCAAGATATTAACTCAACTCTCGTGTTATACTGGATGCTCGATACCAAGCGATATTGCTAGGGCTCTTAGATCTCCCTCAACTAATCCTAGGGGTCGGTTTATAAAGCACCCGTACCCCCTGGCTTGTCCTCCAAGGCGCACCCTGAATCCTACCCGGACACCGCATACAAACCCTAACTTTCCTTTACCGTAACCCACAATCCGGGTTACGAGGCCTACAAACTTGGGTCTTCCAGAAGTTTCTTTATCCTTAGCCGGATCTTGCGCAGCGTCCTTTGGGCCAGGTTATACCTTGAAGTTGGCCTACCGGGTTATTATCCCTCCATCACCCGAGGAAGCTAAGGATCAGGAGGAGGAAGCTGCTGGAGCCCCAGAGTATGCTGCCATTACTGATTATGCAGCAGCTGGCCAACGGGGTGGTGACCAATGGACCTCTGATGTGGCTGCACCCCCTCCTGTTGCTGGTGGTGACTGGCCCCTTGCTGAAGGTTTGTATTTTTGTTCTCCTTCATTGCCTTGTATGAGAACTCTTGTACGATATCATCTGGGCTGTGCAATTCATTAGTTATTATCAAACACAAAATGGCCAGATCTTCAATAATTTGTTTTCCTGTTGGATTCGAGTTCTGTCATGTTTGTTTACTTATACTATCCATCTGTACTTCGTTAGTTCACTTACCATGACACTTAAAATTGATCAGAGGGAGTAGATAATATATATGTTTCCAGTCTGTGATTCTGAAATTTTATTAGCTTACACCTAGTCCTAGCTAATTCCACTTAATATTTTCTTGTGCAACTTCAGTTGGTCACATCTCATTTCATTTATACCCAATTACAGCTCCAGTTGCTGGTGGTGAGGGATGGGAGGCAGCCCCTGCTGCTGTGGAAGGCGTGGCTCCTGCCCCTGTGGCTACTCCTGGCTGGGCACTGGGCTGTGGAACTTCTGCTATTTTTTATCATCTTAATTTTTGTTTTTATGTCTTTGCTGTATAGTGTGTAGAACAGTTTTGCTGGGCACTAGGCTCAAAGCATTTTGCGGAGAATAATTTGTAAAGATTTGTACTGCTGAAACAAATGGTTGCAATTATGTGTAATATTATATTGGGTTTCATAATATTTCATTTGTTATGAAAATTAATCCGAATTGTGCTAGACCTGAGATAGCACGTGGTGATGTAGAAATTAAACACTAACTGGGCCAAGCCGTAGAACATTCTGAATAATGAACAAAATAAAATTATATCGGACCAGTATTTTGGAAATAACGAAAAAAGACGTGAAAAGGCCATGGCCCATGAAGGAAAAGCCCATACCAAATTCGACCTGGTCCATTTAGCCAGAATAAAACAGGCAGAAAATTATCTCACAAAAGGGCCAAAATATTGGGCTTGGCCCGTTTAGAGGAGCTGTGTGGATTGGGCTGAATCTCTTCCATGACCCTGTCAGTTGGTCATAATTTTGCCACGTAGGATCTGACGTGGCTATGGCAGAGTATCACATGACCAAATCAATCGGTCATAGGGTTATGACTCCCCTGATTGGGTCATAGATTCTATGACAATTCCATTCAATTAGTCATTGATGATCAAATAAGACGCACGGTATGTGACTTTCCATTTTTGGTCAAAAAGGGGTCATGAATTAACCTACGTGACCTTCTAGTGACAAAAATTGAGGGTCACGTGTCAACATATTTCTTGTAGTGTACCCAATAGTATTACTCCATATCCGCGCGTCTAAAAAATATCCACACAGCCGCGAACTAATATTTGCACATTACTACCGCGAATTATTACTACATATGTGCGCTTCTATAAAATATTATTCACGCATCTATTAATTAACTAAATATCCACACAGCCGCGAACTAATAATGGCACATCACTACCGCGAATTATTACTACATATGCGCGCTTCTATAAAATATTATTCACGCATCTATTAATTAACTAAATATCTACACAGCCCCGAACTAATATTCGCACGTCAATACTGCGAATTATTACTACATATGGGCGCTTCTATAAAATATTATTCACGCATCTATTAATTAACTAAATATCCACACAGTCACGAACTTTTATTCGCACATCACTACCGCGAATTATTACCGCATATCCCCGCGCCTATAAAATATTGTACCAACAATAAAAACTGAGAAAAGTCGGTCCATTCTTACTCTTGAAGCGTGCTTCTACTGGGCGCGTCTAAGTCACCGAGACAGCACGAGCACGCAGTCCACCACCATAGCCACCATCACCACCACCATGAGATGAACTCATCCCACCACCATCACACAAACCACCATGAAATCCACTCCCACAAGCTATCCCATCATGAGATCAAGCTAGCCTTAGACTCCCTACCTTCCCTCTAACCGATTTATGGTGGAAAATGGGCAGCAAATCGGTTCAAATAGCCGGATTAATTTGTGCTAGAGCTTGAAAAGAGAGGGAAGGGAAGAACAGAAGGAAGGAAGAAGAAAGAAAGAGAGAAGAGGAGGCCGTGACGGGTGTCGACCTGTGCAGGTCCTAATCGGTTGGGGTCCAACCGATTGCATGCGCGGGTCCCGCCTCGTCGTCCGATTGCCAGTCCGTGACGTGGTGTGGCCAATAATCGGCTGTCGCGTGGCCGATTAGCCGCAATCGGCTGCGCCGCAGCCGACTGCCTCCAGTCGGCTGGGCCATACCCGATTGAATAATATATTTGAAAATTTTCAGATCGGCGTATTATTTTCCGAAGTACGTATTAAAAACGTATTATTTTAAAAAAATTGCTATTTCTAATGCTTTATATAGATTACATATGGTTGACTGGAAAATATGTATTTTAAATTAACACGGTTAAGATTTTCATATTGATGAAAGACTTGGGAGATATTGGGCATCAATATCTATAAGACATGAATTGAAGCGCCTAATATGGTTGAGCCAAATTACATAGACACTATTAGGGAAAAGCTAATGTGTGGCGCACCATTTTTGCTTATCCGTGACGCACCGCGGTGCGCCACGGCTGAGACGCCGTGCCTATTGGTATAGCCGTGGCGCACCTGCCCGGTGCGTCACGCCTATCTATAGCGGTGGCGCACGGCCATGGTGCGCCACGGCTATACATTGGTGCGACACAACTATATACACTGGTGCGCCACGCCTAAATGCCTGAGGTGCGCCACGCCTATGCTAAGTGGTGCGCCACGCCTATATTTTGCCTCCATGACTATATTGTCTGGTGTGCCACGCCTATGATTCTAGGTTCGCCACGGCTATATTATCCTCTATTTTTTTAAATATGCAGTATCGTATTTATACATGTATATACAGCTCAAAAACAGAAGAGTATAAGTAGATAAAGTTGATCAAAACAGTTATGTGACAAACATATAATATATCATAGTCGATCATATTACTTAGAATTCCGAATAGTTACATCAAATAGTTCATTATCACTACAAAGTGTTCATCAGAGCCGAATAGATACATCAAACAGTTAATCATCGATATCGAGTACATCGATCCGATGCTTCATCATCATTACAAGTGACCTATATATCTAGTCACCGATAACCTAATCATCTAGCTAGGAACCATAGCACTGCAAGCATGGCGAGCGAGGCGACAGCGCAGCAGCGGCAGCGAGGGTCTTCATCCACTTGTTGTTGTTCTCCTTCTTCCGTTCCTCGAGATGGATGAACCACCTAGCTTCTGCCGCCACTCTAGTGTTGTAGGATTTGTAGGCTTTGCCCCTGAACTTGTTTACTTGCTCTAAGCAGTCTTCCCAGTGGTCGTAGACCCCTAGAACCCTGCCTCTAAACACCACGTAGCACCTCGGCATCTGTAATGTCAAGAAAGAAAACCACAAACAATAGTTTTAAACATGTCTGCAATAATCAGTAAATGGAGAAATATGACAGAAATAAGATCAAAGTTAAACATAAAGGAACACATTACTTCCGGCGTTCTCCGAAATCAAGTTGGCCCTTCATATTCTGTGCTTGTTACGAGGTAGTATACGTGATGGTGATGCGGGGAAGGAAGAAGATAAGGGTTTCTGAACTTCGTTGAAACTAAACAAAATCACATACGTAAGTGTTTTTGAGATCGGAACAAAGTTGGACCATTTTGTGCACATACATAATGGGGACATTCTTCACAACCCCGGACGGGGCTATGAAAAATATCAATATGTACCAAACGGTGCAACTCGGTTCTGATCTCACTAACAATAATATTGCATATGTGACGTTACTTAGTTCCAACCGAAACCCTCATCTTCATCCTTTCCCCGGATCACCACCGCCTGTAGTTTCTCTTAAACGGCACAAGATGGTCATCGGGCCTTCGTGTGAAGTTCGACCTTCACATTGTGTGCTTGTTACGAGGTAGTACACGTGATGGCGATGTGAGGGAAGGAAGGGTTTTTGGACTTCTTTGAAACTAAACAAAATCATATATGTAATATAGTGAGATTCGAACAAAATTGGACCATTTTGTGCACATCCATAACGACGACATTCTTTATAACCCCGGACGGGATTTATGAGGAATGTCACCATTACGAATGTGCACCAAAGGGTTCAACTTCGTTATGATCTCACCAACCATCATATGTGACCTTATTTAGTTCCAAAGAAGTCCAGAAACCCTTGTCTTCGTTCCTTTCCCCGGATCATCACCGCCTGTAGTACCTCTTAAAAGGAACAAGATGGTCATCGGTCTGTGTGCCTCATATTTACGGTGGACACATACAAGCAGCCTTGGTGGACCTGGAGTGCCAAGTGGGATGCACAAGATCATAATTTTGTGAAAATAACAAGGCACACCAGACCACCAAGGCCATCTTAGTGTGAACCAACTCTTTTAATCATCGGTATTTATACAAAAGATCGAACGAACATCACAAGTAGGACCGCAATAATAAAAAGCAAGATAATCAAGCATTGACATAATTGAGCATCGGTTACACGATGGACTTTTTGTAACCCTAAAGATTAAGTTCAACTAATTTCGAAAAATGTAGCAAGCCTTACAATAGTTCTCACTCCTTCTGACTTAGCCGCCCAGGGATTACCACGTGACAGCCCTTCGGAGTGATGAAGGGCTTGTCGTCACATGCAGTTGCTAGGTAGGTATCTATGTCGCGGTTCGACATGGCGAACCGGCAGTGAAATGTCCCACTCTTTTTCACCACTTCATGAACGATTTTCGTGGCAAAGCACTTCTGGATATCATATATCCCTTCTCTAACCTTGTCATCGCCGACCATCGAAAAGCGGGAGGCCCATTCTTGGACTTGACTAGGCAGGGTAAGGTACTATTGATCCCGTACGTACGCCCGCATGTGATGGATGACATAGTAGGTGTCTCTTTTACTGCCCGACGGCTGCTTGACGCAGGCGAAATCCATTGTGTGGGTGAACACCCGAGCTCCCTGAACGACCTTCTCCCTAGTGAGTCTGCCCTCCTTTGCGTGGTAGCCGGTGAGAGCATTATTCAGAACTTTCTTCACGGTGGAGTAGTCTTTCTTCACCGCACTCCCTGAGTCGAGATACGTGGCATGTGATTGACTGATACAAATGCACATGAGTGTGCATTGTGTATATCTGCGCGGAACAATCCAAACAAATTGTTAGAAAGGAGAGATGAAAACCTAAAGAAAATCACTTTCGATTCGGCTAAGAATATTTACTTACCCGTCAAAATAAGGCACGAGGATGTAATCCTTGGTCTGGTTCACCAGCATGAAGTTCTGGAGATATGTCGACGCGACTACCTGGTTCCCAACGAAGCACAACACGTCATGGCGCATGTAGTAGGGGTCCACTATCGCGACGCCCGGTGTATTATCCCTCATGATCTGCACCACTAGACTGAGCGAGTTTAGGCGGACCATGGAGTAGTGCAGCGGATTGCTATGGAACATATTGAAGATGTCCGAAAAGCGTAGGACTATCCTATCCGCACTGTTTGAATCGACGAAGCCCAAGTCCTTAGGCACCATGGCAATGAAAACCGGGTATGATGGATCCTTGGATTCAATAAGGCGCCCTTTGAGATAAAGAATGGTGTCATGCAAACTTTGCATATCCCCACTGATATGTCTCCAACGTATCTATAATTTCTGATGCTCCATGATCACATTATGCCAATTGCTACATGTTTTATCCCTTATTTATAGCATTTTTATACATTTTCCGGAACTAACCTATTAACAAGATGCCAAGTGCTAGTTCCCTGTTTTCTGCTGTTTTTGGTTTCAGAAAAGTTGTTCTGGAAACATTCTCGGAATTGGACCCCACAAAGCCCGAAGTGCCTATTTTCCCCGGAAGCATCCAGAACACCGAAGGAGAGTCGAAGACGGGCACCAGGGGGCCACACCATAGGGTGGCGTGGCCTCCCCCTGGCCGCGCCAGCCATAGGTGTGGGGCCCCCAGGCCTCCACCGCCTCTGCCCTTTCGCCTATTTATTTCCCCCGGATGGAAAACCCTAAACACCTGATCAAAAATCCCCGAAAAGTTCCGCAGCCGCCGTCGTCATCAACCCTAGATCAGGGGGGTTTGGAGCTGTCTCCCGGCACCCTGCCGGAGAGGAAATCATCACCGGAGGCTTCTACATCACCATGCCTGCCTCCGGAGTGATGCGTGACTAGTTCATCCCTGGACTACGGGTCCATAGCAGTAGCGACATGGTTGTCTCCTCCTCATATGCCTCCATGTTTAGATCTCGTGAGCTGCCTATCATGATCGAGATTGATCTTATGTAATTCTGTATGCTGTGTTTGCTGGGATCTGATGAATATTGAACTTATGCCAAGTTGATTATAGTCTTTATTGCATATGTTATTTGTGATCTTGCATGCTTTCCGTTGCTAGTGGTTTCTCTGGCCAAGTAGTTGCTAGTGACTCCAAGAGGGAGTATTTATTCTAGATAGTGGGTTCATGCCTCCTTTTTTCCTGTGCTCGAGTGACAGAAACGGGACGGGGGAGGATGTGTTGTTGCCACTAGGGAGAAAACATCGGTGTGAATACCCGCGTGCACAAGCATTGCTTACATTACACACATTGTTTAATGCAGTTATCTGTTGCTTGCAACTAAATACCTAAGGGGGTTCGGATGATAACCTGAGGGTGGATTATTATTCATAGATGCAGATGGATTTTGGTCTATATATTTTGTTGTAATGCGCGCACTAAATATCATAGTAGTCATCATGTTATAATGTGCACTACAGTACAACCTCTATTTGTCAATTGCTCAGCTGTAATTTTTTCACCGAGCATGTTATCTTTATGGAGAGACACCACTAGTGAACCTATGAACCCCGGTCCATTTTCCACACTGTTAAACAAACCACAACAATTTCCTTCTTTCTTTACTTACTGCAATCACACACTGTTTTCCACACTATACGTCTAATCTTTGTTTTCAGCAAGACCGGTGAGATTGACAACCTCACTATACCATTGGGGCAAAGTAGGTTGGTTGTGTTGTGTGGAGGTTCCACGTTGTTGCTGACACCGGTGAAGCGCCATCACCACCGCTAGTGGCATTAACATTCCGAAGGTCCTCTTTCTCCTACTGGATTGATAACCTTGGTTCTTAACTAAGCTGAAAACTCATACCGCTGTGCTCATCACACCCTCCTCTTGGGGTCTCCCAACGAGTGCACGATCTGCACCATCAAGGACTTTTTCTGGCGCCGTTGCGGGGATCGAAAGTCATCAAGAAGCAACCACTCCCTCGTCAACTCTAGCACCAGGACTTTTTCTGGCGCCGTTGCCGGGGAGAAGGAAGTCTTCTGGAAAGGGGACTCTCTCACTCTCAACCTCTTTAATTTTTTTATTGTCTTGTTTTTCTTTTCTATGTAAAAACACACACACAAAATTAGTTTACTTTATAGCATAGAAAGCAACTCAAGTATTTTCAAGTAAAGTTCTTATTATAGTTGTTATTTTTTGCTTTATCATGCTTGCGATCAATGTTTCATGTCTTTGAAACTAGATGTTTTAGGCAAGGTGGGTTCACGGATGAACAACAAAAACATTATAAGGAACACCGCTTGTCACAAAAAGGGATACACTTATGGGAGAAAAATAATAAATTGCATGACTATGCTAAAAACATGTGCTCTACTTATAATGTTACATATTGCTTTGATAAATCTTGCTGCTGGAGGAGGTATAAACACCTCCCTTTTCAATGTGAGTGTAATGATGATTTTACCATATCTTCTTAGGTTAAGGGAAATTATGAATTATATGATGTGGAACAAATTGAAGAATGTATTGCTTGGAAGGGTGCATTCGAAATTGCCTACTTGCTTGAAAGTATTGATGATGCACCTTATAAATATGAGATTTATGCCATACTTGAATATTCCTTTGATAATTACAAGGATTGTAATTGCTACATAATGGGTTATCTTAATAGATTCTCTCCCCCAAAGGGAGAGATTAATGCCTTGCAGGAAACTATGGAAGAAGAAATTGCTGAAACGGGAAGCTCTTTGGATGAAAAAGAGGAGGAGAGTGATGATCAAGGGGAGGAAGAATGGAACCCATGTCTACCTCCCAATGATAGTAACTCTTTAACTCATAATTGTGATGATCCTATTGATCCCTTTGAAATAACTCTTTTTTATGAGGTTGATACTTGATATACTTGTGACATTGATACTACTATGAATGAAACTTGTGAGAATAATATTGCTACTGTTATTTATGATAATCCATGCTAATTTAATAAATCCTATGAGAATCCTCTATTTTTTCCAACTATTGATATGCATGATAATGAGGAAGTTTGTTTACAAAATTTATATGATAATGCTCTTGATGATGGTCCTATGTTACTTGATGTTATAAATCATAATTCTACTGAAAATGGGATTGCTATAATGTGTCCTATAACTTTTATGAGTGATCAATCATCTTTTTTTCTATTGCTAAAAGTGGGGAAAAAGAGGAGCTGATTTTAAATTTTGATCCCACTATTTTTGAGCTTGATATGAATTGTGTGCTTTCATACCATGACAAACATGCTTTATGTGATAATTATGTTGTTGAGTTTGATCATGATGCTACTGGAAATTATTATGAGAGAGGAAAATATGTTTGTAGGAATTTTCATGTTACTAAAACACCTCTCTTTTTGTTGAAAGTTTTGAAGTTTCTCTTGTTCTACCTTCCCATGATTTCTATTTTGAGCTTCTTTAATTTATTTCTTTACAAGATGCATAGGAAGTGGGTTAGACTTAAAAAAAAATTATACTTGATTATTGATTCTCTCTTTTGCTTAACTCATATTTCTTACGTGAGCATTTTCTTGCTTTCTATGCCTAGCTGAAAGGCGTTAAAGAAAAGCGCTACCAGGAGACAACCCGTTTTATTTCTCTGTTTTCATTCAGATTTCCTTTGTTATCTTTTGGGTTCTTTGCACGTGGGTGTTTTCTATTTCCTTAGCAACCCCTCTGTATCTTTTCTTTTGTGTTTTTGTTGAGCCAAGTAAAGCCTCTAGTGGAAAGTTGAGACTATATTTCGGATTTCTGCGCAGGAAACAGATTTTTGTTGTCCACTGTTAATTACGTATAAAATCACAGAAAATACAAATGACCTGAACTTTTTTGTGCTTAATCCTGGCCTATATACGCAACTTTTCTTAGTTGTCCACTTTTTTATTTGAGCAACACATGATTTTCGAAAAAATCGATCTTTACCTTCTGTTCTGTTTTGACAGATTTCTGCCAATAATTGCATTTGGATCTTAATCTCTTTCTTTTGGTGTTCTTTTGAGAAAAAGAGTTTTAAAAGAAGTTGTGACAGTATCTATTGTGTTTTTGAGTGCTATACTTGTGTTGAAACTGAACCATGTGAATTTATTATTTCTATTGCACTAACGTTGCTAATGAAGATTGTGAGAATTTTGGTGTGAAGGGAGTTTTCAAGGGTCAAGGGAAGAGGATGATATGATGTGATCAAGAAGAGTGAAGAGTCTAAGCTTGGGGATTCCCCGGTGGTACACCCCAGAAAATTCCAAGAAGACTCAAGCGTCTAAGTTTGGGGATGCCCAAGGCATCCCCTTCTTCATCAACAAATTATCAGGTCACTTCTAGTGAAACTTTATTTTTATTCGGTCACATCTTATGTGCTTTACTTGGAGAGTCTTTTATTTTTGCTTTCAGTTTATTTTTATTTTTACAATAAGCTTGGTTGGACCCCAGCATTCTTTTATTGGAGAGTGACACACTCCGCTTTTTCATGAGAATACGTTGTATTCTTAGTCTCTGTCTGGCTACTGCATTTATTTAGCTCCTGTTTCGCATGCATCTCTTATCAGAGTTGTTAGTTTTAGTTGTATTATACGAGTAATCTCATGTTTGCTTGCTGTATCATAAAGAGTATTTTTGTTAAATCATATCTTGTATGGTGCTTGTTGGGAAAAGAAAACCGTTGCTTGATGTAGAATTTATAACAGTGCTAGTAGAAGCTTGTATAGACTGTGGCTAGAACTTTTTCATGTCATGCTAAATGTTATTTTAGTTTTAAAGCCTTGTGGTTATTGAGTAGCATGGATAGCCTTAAATAGCTGAGAGCGTTTAATATGTCTTGAAAGATTGATGAGTTGTTCTTGTCATAGTAAAGCATCAATTTATGGTATTCTCTTTCGAATGTTTTATTTGGTTGACTTGGCGCATGCTCACACCATGTTTATGACTACAAACCAGTTACGAATAGCCTCCATGACAACTTAGTTTTTGAACTTGTGATACCGCTCATGATTTAATTAATGATGCTTATGTCGCTGTGCATGATTATGGGTCCTGGCATTTATGTTTTGTCCCACTCTTAAGGACTAGGGAAATACCACTTTGTCATGATTTCTCTATACCTGAAACAAACGTTTATCTTCCTTTGCATTATTATCCATGATCCTTTAGTTAAGATACTCTCCATGGTGCAAAGTGATTTATGTGCTTTATTATTAAAGTTCTATTTATCATGTTTGTGTTTGAAGTTCTATGATCTCGGCATACATATGCTTTTACATTATAACTAGCACAGAGACCCTCGCAAATGTGAGGGATTCCTCTTTAGAAGGTTTTATGTGTTTGAAAAATAAATATATGGCTTTATTGACATCACGTTATTTCCTATGATGTGATGATAAAAAATATAGATATGCAATTTTACAACTACAAATGTTTAGGTAAAACGGATATTATATATGTGAGTATCATAGTTGACCATATCAAAATTACGGACGAATGACTATTGTGTCATCTATCAAAACATCCATCGTTTGTTTGTAAGTGTTATTAGATCGCTAATCATTACAATGGTTTGTACGTGATTTCAAATTTGAATGCGGTTAATTAAGTTTAAAAAATATCTGTGATATTAAGAAGGAAAGTGAACTATTCTTGTTAATAGAAAGTCCACACAAATTAAGGAGCATAATATTATTTTCATGTTGCTTCCTCCTATTTAATTACGTACCCCAAGTAAGTGGAGTTATATAAATTTTCACCAACATATTTTATATAAAGACTGACACAACCGTAATGATATTTTTTTCCTCTTATGCCATAGCATGTTTGTACATCGATAGTGGAAGTTGGAGAAGTATGACTCCAATTTTCAGGAATGCCGACAATTTTCATTTATTATTATTTTTAATTTTTGAGCTCTCACTATATGTTATACAAATCTTCAATAAACTGTTTCTACACTCAGTAAAGTGGCATGTAACATGACTACATGCTTTCTACGCCATTGTTCCATCCAGCGAATCATTCATGAAATGTATTGTGCACCACTAAGAATTAAGATAAATGCAGAATCAACACAGTATTAGTGATACTTTATTATTGGTTGATTACTTAAAACGTTTATACATTAGTAGAGTATGAACTTATTTTTTTTGAAAATTATCTATTTTCCTATGGTAAGTTCATAGATTTCTTAAATCTCTCGATGTAATCCCATATTCATTCCACTGATCAGCAAACTCGGTTACATGCATATTTATGTCATGGAATCTGGTAAGTTGGCTTGGATATCACAGTTTTAGCCTCTTGATCAACTATAAATTTGTTGAGAAAATTTAGTGGTGTGTACTCTTAAGTTGATTACCATACATCATAGGACAGACACACAAAATATTATGATGATGTTTATCATATATAAATGGTAATATTCCTCGCAATAAAAATATTACTCATCATATTTACAATGTATATTTATAGTTCTTATGGAATTCAGCCATTTATCTCATGAGATTAATTAAGACTGTGAGCCTTGACCGTATTTTTGTTCCTAAGTGGACTAAAAAAATCATTTATATTTAGCCATGATCTTCTCGTGCAGAATATCCTTTCTATGTGATGTGAAGCTCCTATAAATAGCGAGGTTTCCGTGTTTAGAAGGTGTTCTATAAAATCAAAACTCTCTCTTTTTCATCTCATGCTATAAGCAAGACAAATAGTCATTTTTTTTCCTTCTCGCGAACGACTGGAGCGCCATTGTCTAGAAGAGAAAAGCTCATTTTCAAAACAGCATCAAGTTGCGCACTAAAAAAGAGCTAGAGTAATATATGCATGCAACCTTGAAGACTTTCCAGAGACGTAGTTTTCTTTGGAGAAACCAACACGTTCTTAGATTGCGAAGAATTCTACTTATGTCGAGCAAAGATTAAATTCAGGTTTTGCTTCCCATATTCGATTTTTGATGAAACCTCGTCAGAGGGCGGGGAACTCCCGCATTGCATTAAAAAGAAGAAGGGTGGATCCAGTTAATAGGGAGACCGGACCAAAAAAAACCATACAACATATGGTTAATTAAGGAAAACCGGCGAAAACCACACACAAAAATAGTCCCACATTCGTCTCTATACAAAATTGATACATTTCAACATGAACCGACGTTCCCGTGATAGGCATTCAATAGTGACAATTTGTTCAATATTGAATCGTCATGGCTTAGGCCACGAGTAGATCAAGTAGTGTGAGTGTTGAGCTAGTGTGTATATAGATATGCTTCTGAATATTTCAGAGGAGTATGTGTTCATATCTATACCGTACTCAATGTTCTGTAAAATTGGAGTGATATGGGTCTAAAAGAGTTTAGTAGCACAACGATTAAAGCTAGCGTCCATAGTAATTTTTTTAAACAGACACATCAAACTTTCTTCGTAGACCCGGTCATGATATTTTTTTTAAAAGAGTCATGTATTGACACGCTACTATTCCCAACTGTAGCTAGCTAACCTTGTGTACCTACGGATTGTTTTTCTTGAACGGTTAAGCTATTAATTCCAACGGAGGAGCCAGCTATTGTAAAAAAAATAGTCTACTTGGTTGTGTACCTTTTTTCGGAACCCATGCCCGTCTACCTAATTTTTTTCTTAACGGACCTGGTTTTATATTCTCTACAAAATATCACGTTGCACATGTTTAATCAAGAAGAGTCCGAGTTTCAAACTGTTGATAAATTGTATCGTTTGTTTTCCATGTCTTATCTTATATAGCCCATTCAACATGTCAAACTCGAAATACGCAGTTACGTAACAACTAATCTAATGTTAAATCCTAACCATACATTTTCGATCTAACTATCAAGATAATTTAGGTGATGTGGCTTAACGTGGCGTCTCTATTAGACAACCGTATATTGCTTTTCTCTACTATATAGTTTCTGCTAACGTTCGTTACGTAGGCGTACGGGTACGTCCCTACTAGATCGATCAATCCATAAGATCTGGTTTTGCTTGGCCCAAGTCGCTAGATCAGCGCCCCGTTCATATAGCACCACTCCGGCCCTTTTTTGCCGATCAGTTCATTGGCCCAGTTCATATAGCCCAGCTCTACCACCAACCATAGCTACTCCAACACGTTTTCCTCCACACAAAAAAAAACTCCTACACGGTTTACTTCTGGTTTCCAACACGGACCCAGCTAAACCAACATGAACTCCCTTTACTCAACACGGTTTCCTTCAAAAAAAAAACTAATCATCACGGACTCATCTCACATCCTAGATCCCAGACCATCGACAGAACTCAAACCGACATTGACTCCTTTGCTCGTTCAGGAAAAGGCGATAAAAATGACCCCACCTTCGACAGAATCATCGCATCAATTGCAAATTTCCCTGCTCCACATTGTCGCGCTCGCCGTTGTGTGGCGTCTCGCTGCCGTCTTGCACTCCATTACTTCGCCGGGACATTGTTGCGCTCGCCTCTGTCTCGCCATTCTTCATACTTCGCCGAGATTCGGTCCTCTTGTGCTCCATCTGAGGTACAGAAATACCTTCATCATACATGCAGAAACAGTACTAACATGATTTATTTGCTAGATCGTTGATATTCTAAATATTACTATTGGTTGTAATGTCAAGTATTACTGTATGATAGCACATGTGATAGAAATGCCTTCAATAACCGATCAACTTGGTTCAGCGCTTAGAAAGTGTTGACAGATAGTTAGAACATTATTTTACACCGAGATATGACACATGTATGACCATATAGGTGGACACCAATTGATCTGATCTGATCCCTTTATTATTCTTTTTTTCCATGATAAATCACAACAATTAAATTTGGTTTAGATGGCATCTGCAACCACAACCACCAAGACCGAGAAAAATTACAACAGAAGGAAGGGCAAAAGAGCTAAAAGTGCTGAAATGGCCACACAAAAAAGCTATACTTTCTGCCACCGGAAGTAAACCTGGAGCATAGAACAATAAGTGTTCATGTAGTCCTAAAAGTTGCTTTCAGTAGTATGAAACAAGTTGAGATGTAACCATGTAGTCCTAAATGAGGAGGCTTACTTCTATAAGCTTATCAAACATTGACCACACTATTCGGTTGATTGCGCAATTTATACTAGACTGTCTTCTAATCTCTGCAGTATGGCAGTGGACATACTATTATCAGTGCTTCGGATTGTTACTAAAAATCACTATCTAGACATCTTGCATATATGCAGTTAAACTTGGCTGCTTTGCATGCTTCACAATATTGGATTGTCACTTGGAGTTGCTGAATGGACTGAAGATTGTGACACGACCTGTTGGACTGAAGATGTTTATTCACATGGAGAAATTAATTCATCATCTGTAGATGCTAACACAATAAATGAGAGAAGCAAGTCATTTTAGGCCTTAGAGGCTATACATAATGAAAATGTGAAAATGTTGCATCCTACTAAAACCGAGCCAGGTATGGCAGAATTATTTGACACTACTAACCAGCCATCCATGATGGAAGAATCAAATCTTGAGCAAGCATCTCATTTTATTGGTTTGGACAAGAGACTAAGTTATACTGATGGCTTGTTCAAAAACAAACATGCTTGTCTTGACAGAGCTCTTCATCGTCTCTCACAAGAGCTATATTCTAAGGATTCTCACGTAATTCTTGAGCTATTATTTATAGGTTATAGTGTGCAGTTTCAGTTGTAGTGCAGATTTTTTTTACTTCTTCAGTTGGGAGCATCAGCAACATTGTAATAGCATGCACACCTATAATTTTAGCAGAGAAGTTCATGTCCAGAGTTTGGTTGTACCACAAAGGCATCAAAAGATATATTTTTACTCAAGAAATGAACTACATAAGTAATTTAGACATAGCTTACCATGCATGTACAATGACAAGCTCCATGTCATCAATGCCTCGTTTCTTCATGGCTTCAATAAAAGGTGAGAAATCTTTTATAGTAGCTTCACATTCAGCAAATTCCATCGTGTCCTGCAAACCAGACATATGGAACTAAGTATTGCAACTAACTTTATACAAATACAACAGTACATAGGGCAAAAGTTCCACGGTGCTTGTTACTTTATTTTAAGAGCCAACAATTTAGATGGATATGGCAACGTTAGTACAAAAATATGGTAATACCACAATTTACAAGCAAGAATTTAGAAGAGGTAATCAAGAATTCAGTGTTACTTATTGCATTGGCAAAGCAAGATGACAGCTAAAATGGCAAAGTCTGAAAGGAACAATAAAAAGTAGTACATGGCGCTTGACTTACCCAGAGATTATGTCCCAGCCAGTTGCTACTCTGATCACAACTTGTAACACATCCACATCGTGCGAAAACAATGGATGGAAAAAGGTTGTGCCTTTAGTGCTTCCTTTGAACACAAGACCAATCTCCTTCTTTCATGAGGTTATAACCAATATCTGACCGTTCCAAGAAGAAACATATAACTCAATAAACTGGTCAAAGACAATTTGAAACAGAACCATAGTACTGTTACGGAGAAAATAATCAAAGTGAAGTAACCTATATTTGTACTAAAGCAAGAACAGGCTCAGCAACCTTAACTCTTATAGTGAAGTATATAGAAAATAAGTTAGACCACGGAGACACGTGTAACTGACCCGCAACTGCAATTTCAGAACCCTTTAGAACAGAGTAGCTTCGAAAATATCCAAAGTTAACCAAAAGTTTATCATCCCGCAATCAACCGAACTTGTTTTTGATATCCAAACCTCGAACACAAAAAACTTAAAATATAAGTTAGGACTCGGATACCTCATTTAGGAAAAGGATGCTAACAAAAAACTCAAATACAGAATCTTGCAATTTCTGTTTCCCAGAACAATTGCGACACGGCCAAACCATCGGAGCAGGGCGTCCTCGCCGGGATCATCGACGGTCGATCCTATTCATTGGCTTGTACTATGGGAGGAGGAGGCCGATGCTGTGTAGCCTCCAACGCGCGATGACCGCGTCCGCCGATACGAGGCTCGCGCCTCCGTGTCCGCCACCGTCAGCGCCTAAATCTAGCTCGCCCGTGCTCTTCGGCAACCGGATTAGATGGGGAGGGGCGGAGTGTGGGGATGGGCGAGCGGGTCCTCGCGCCGGCGGTGGAGACCAACGGGAGGGGTGGCCTGACTTGGTCGAGAGAGGGAGATGGGGGCGAATGGGGACCGCCGGTGAGAGATGTCCTCGCGGGGGTGGTGGAAGGTGGCGAGAGTCGCTCGCGCCGGCGGGAGCAGCGGCCTTACTTCAGGAGCTATGGTCGAATGGAGACAGGCAGTGTGAGGCGGCGACACAGATTGGGGGCTACACTGTGCACTGCACAGTGCACATGTAGAGTGGGTGTTATGCGTTGTACAATTTTTTTTTATCGGGCGTGTGTGGGTATGTGCCTAGGACTTTTTCATGAAAGAAAAAATATGTCATTAATCATGATCATTTGATGATTTTGACGATATTTTATAAGAATATTTTTTTTTTTGGCTAATACAATTATTTCTACCACAAAGTAGTGGTAAGCTACATGTATTGACTGCAGCAAATACACTCTGTATCAATCAAGAATGTGAGAAATAGCATCATCTAGCGCTTGGGGATCATCACCAATAGAGCTACGATGGCGCGTCTTCCCCCTTGCCGGTGTTGCCCGTATCGCAACCTAAGCTACATCGCACCTGCGGCAGTGGTTGGTCAGTTTACCTTGGGAGCACGGGGTTGCAGGCTCGGGAATTCGCCGCGGCTAGGTGGTGGAGGACGGCGTTAATGGCAGGAGATTGGGCCGGCGACGACAACGACAGCCTGAGCAAGTGGCGGTAGCCGAATCGAAGGCGAGGACATAAGATACAACGGGGTAGAGAACCAGGGACGAGGAGGGGAGTTCGGGGAATGTCCTTTCCGTTCCATCGGTGGTGGGGCAAATGGATTTGGGACTGCCCTTCATTTCTTGATTCCCGAGGGACTAAATTTAAAAAGTCTGTTTTTACGAGCGTGCTTTATAATACAAATAATTAGTATTTTTATAAAATAGTTTTATTTAACCAATAGGTTATATCTATATTTTAATATCTATATTATTTTATTCCCTCTTTTTATATCATCATTGATAGAGAAAAATAAATTATTTAATCTCCCTCTTCCTATATAACAATTGTTAAATTATTTAATCGAGATGGCACGTAGCAACGCACGGGCATTTCAACTAGTAGTATATAATAGATGATCAAGTTTATGATAGTAGCATGAATCCTCATAAATTATTGTGTTTTATCGTTTACCTACTCGAGGACGAGTAGGAACTAATTTTGGGGATGCTTGATACGTCTCCAACGTATCTATAATTTCTGATGCTCCATGATCATATTATGCCAATTGCTACATGTTTTCTCCTTTATTTATAGCATTTTTATACATTTTCTGGGACTAAGCTATTAACAAGATGCCAAGTGCCAGTTCCTTGTTTTCTGCTGTTGTTGGTTTAAGAAAAGTTGTTCTGGAAACATTCTCGGAATTGGACCCCGCAAAGCCCGAAGTGCCTATTTTCCCCGGAAGCATCCAGAACACCGAAGGAGAGTCGAAGACGGGCACCTGGGGGCCACACCATAGGGTGGCGCGGCCTCCCCCTAGCCGCGCCAGCTATAGGTGTGGGGCCCCCAGGCCTCCACCGCCTCTACTCTTTCGCCTATTTATTCACCCAGGATGGAAAACCCTAAACACCAGATCAAAAATCCTTGAAAAGTTCCGCAGCCGCCATCGTCGTCAACCCTAGATCAGGGGGTTCTGGAGCTGTCTCCCGGCACCCTGCCGGAGAGGAAATCATCACCGGAGGCTTCTACATCACCATGCCTGCCTCCGGAGTGCTGCGTGAGTAGTTCATCCCTGGACTACGGGTCCATACCAGTAGCTATATGGTTGTCTCCTCCTCATATGCCTCCATGTTTAGATCTCGTGAGCTGCCTATCATGACCGAGATTGATCTTATGTAATTCTATATGCTGTGTTTGTTGGGATCCGATGAATATTGAACTTATGCCAAGTTGATTATAGTATTTATTGCATATGTTATTTGTGATCTTGCATGCTCTCTGTTGCTAGTGGTTGCTCTGGTCAAGTAGTTGCTAGTGACTCTAAGAGTGAGTATTTATGCTAGATAGTGGGTTCATGCCTCCTTTTTGCCTGTGCTCGAATGACAGAAATGTGACGGGGGAGGATGTGATGTTTACACTAGGGAGAAAGCAACGGTGTGAGTGCCAGCGTGCACAAGCATTGCTTACATTACACACATTGTTTAATGCAGTTATCTGTTGCTTGCAACTTAATACCTAAGGGGGTTCGGATGAAAACCTGATGGTGGATTATTAGTCATAGATGCAGATGGATTTCGGTCTATGTATTTTGTTGTAATGCCCGCACTAAATATCATAGTAGTCATCATGTTATAATGTGCACTACGGTGCAAACTCTATTTGTCAATTGCCCAGCTGTAATTTGTTCACCCAGCATGTTATCTTTATGGAGAGACACCACTAGTAAACCTATGAACCCTGGTCCATTTTCCACATTGTTAAACAAAGCACAACAATTTCCTGCTTTCTTTACTTACTGGAAGCATACACTGGTTTCCACACTATACGTCTAATCTTTGTTTTCAGCAAGACCGGTGAGATTGACAACCTCACTGTACCGTTGGGGCAAAGTATTTTGGTTGTGTTGTGTGCAGGTTCCACGTTGTTGCTGACACCGTTGAAGCGCCATCACCACGTCAGTGGCGTCAACCTTCCGAAGATCCTCTTTCTCCTACTGGATTGATAACCTTGGTTCTTAACTAAAGGGAAAACTCCTACCGCTATGCTCATCACACCCTCCTCTTGGGTTCTCCCAACGAGTGCACGATCTGCACCATCACCCACTTGCGGCCTTGAGCTTGTTTTGGTGAAGCATAGGCTGACCCATCACATGCACCTTTGGCGTATCCTTGGATGTAGGTGGCCCGTCATGAACACGGAGCGGTATCTTAGCAGGCTGGCTCGCGGACTTTGCGGCCTTGGTGGCCTTGGATCTAGGTCCTCTTTAACACAATTTCGGCGGTTTTGACAGACATTCCTTCTCAATCTCCTCATTAGCCGCCTTACGGATTGTGCCGGGGCTGAAAATAACTCCTCCCTTCGCGCTTTTCTGAGTCTCGGTGCAGGGGACGACATCTGGAGGCGTGTCGTCCTGAGAACCGAACAGGCGCTTGCATCTGGATTTATCCGCGGGAGGAGCCTCACCACGAGCCTCTATGCTATGGTAGGGTTCTTCTTGGAGAGGAGGAAGTATTGTCCGCCATCAAAGTCATCGGCGATGAAATCCAAGGCATCAATATCGTCTTCCGTCGGGTGTTGTGCCATCTGCATGTCAGGGGTAGGCGACAACGCTACGACGGTCTTGCCATGGATCCGCTCCGGCGCTTCTAGAGGGGTTGTTTTCAAGGTGCTGCCTCGCGCCGGCAGTTCTAGAGGTGATGTCTGCAGGGTGGCGCCCCTCTTCCCTAGTCGAATTTGGCTCTTTGGCCATTCCGTGGTAGGGTGATGTCTGCGGGGTGGCGTCGGGGTCTCGGGGTCATCTTCTTCCTGGTAGGGTTGAATGGGAGGTAACAAGTCGTCGTAGACCGCCAGCACCCGTAGCAGTCGAACCCTATATACGCCATCTCACATCGGCCTATTATGGAACATGCGGGTTGTCGGTTGAACGATCATACCCACTGCCACATCCGTCAACACGTCGTCCACTGTGTGTAGGAGAGTGCATCGAACATCGGTGTTCTGCGGAAAACATGCAAGGCGTAAGAGATGCCAGTATAAGGCAAAGGAAGATGGAGCGGATCGATGCTCCAACGCTTAACTATTTACCTAGCTAGCAATGGCGTCGACCTCCTTTAGTCGCGAGGGGACAACGATGGAGAGCGTGCTAGTGATGACTGGCGAGGGACCACCGGCGGCGGGCGTGCAACTGATGACCATGCCGCTCATTGTTGGTGCACGCTCTTCATTTGGCGGAGGACCGCCGACTGTGGGCGCGCAACACATGGTCAGGAGGCTTTTGACGGGCGGAGTCACCATCGGCGCCGTGTTGTAGGCGGGCGGAGTCACCAGTGGGTCCGCCACCGTGGCGTTGGCCGACGAGACTCCGGACAAGTCTCTTGAGTTGTTGCCCTGCATGCTAGCCACCGGGCACGGCCCCACTCAACCTCCCCAATCCTATTGAGTAACCACCAAGTACAAGGTAGGCAAAACGTTGCCCATGTGTTCTGCCAAAGCTTTATTGACAATATTCGGAATATCGTCAACTTTGGACTTGAGGTCTGCAATCTCGTGATCGCGGGCTTCGTCACGTTGGATCTCTTCGATTGTCCTTTTTCTATCCCTTATCGCCTCCTTGGGCTCCTAGTAGTACTCTCTGAGCTTCTTCGTCTTGCCATGACACTAACTCGGCCACCTGACGGCCTTTTGTGCTTATCCTTCCCCTACGTCATGTTTATCGCCCTGTTAAAATGGTCGTCCCACGGACCGTGCAGCGACGGCATGGATGTCGAGCTTCCACCACTATCGAGTTATGTGTTCTACACAAGTAGCATGAACCGTTTAGAATTCCCCCAGTACACTATGATGCAATCGACTTGATCATCGAGAGCAAACTAATTAGTGTGGTGTATTTACTTACCAAGTTACGATACAAATCCTTCACCTTCTCATCATCGGTAGTATACTCATTAGTTATCAGGTCATATGTAAACCGGGTCGTGATGAAGTTTTTTGTGCACGGCGAGTACCTTGCGAGGGGGTCAGGGATACCCTGTGCTGCACGTGCGGCTTGCTCCTTCTCCCAATTGGGAATCGCTGCTCTATAACCGCCGCATCCCAGTTTGTGGGAACCTATGTTCAACCCCCGCTCGCAAATTAGCTTCAAGTCCCAGAGTTCAGCTTCGGTGATGTTTGGCTCACTCGCTAAAACCTCCTCAAAGCTTTTTTTGGGGTTCAAGAGCGCAACCTTAACCCGGTGTTCCTCTTACCAACGGCGGCATTGTTGACTGGATTCCCCTCCACACCGACGTTATTGTACTTAAGCGGCTCATCTGGCGGATGCGGGTACAAGTATCGTCTGTGTAGCTTTCTAAAGAGAACAACCCAATAATGGGTATCATCTGGCGGATGCGGGTACAAGTACCGAATCCTTTGACCATCGACTCGGGCGCGATAGGATACCGATTGCAATCCACTTCCATGAACGCTTCACGGTAGGTGCGGAGACTGTTCATTTTCCGTTTTCTCGTTGTCGTCTTCTTCTTGGCTTGGCTACCACCATCTGTCTGACCGCCGGCATCAGTGGTTTCATTCCCGCCGGCGGCGCCACTAGTGGTATCACTAGCGCCACTAGCGGTGGCGTCATCCTCGTCGCCACCACTAGTGGTGGCGTCATCTCTGGCATTTTCCGTTGGATCGTATTTCTCCTCTTCTTCCTCGGAGATTTGCAATAACGGCTTAGAACCGCCGGCCTCGTCGTTGTGTGCCATGTTCTGAAGGGGGAAATTATTGGTTATTCTAAAGGCAACAAAAAATTGACATAGTACTCGATCACGGGAAAACGTCTAAGTCCTAAATTCCCCGAAAAATCCGGCATGACCTTTGCTAATTTTCTAACACTAGAGTGCCCGATGTTTGCTGAAACGGAAATTAATCAACATTTCGGAGAAAATGGGCAACTCATTTGAATTCCCTGCAAAGTTTTAAACGGCTCGATGGCCGGACATAGTTCCAAAAGTGGTACCAACACCAAAAGTGCAACCAGCATCAAATTCCACATTTTTACAAGTACCAATTGCAACACCAAAATCTAGCTTTTATCTCACTGCCACCACTAGAGGTAGAGAAACAGAAGCAAAGCCCCATTTCACTGCCATCACACCAGCTCGAGCTGCACAGATCAAGAACACAACAGGAGATAATTCTCAAAGGGAATAGGGCTGGGATATTTTACTCATTTTGGCATAATGTTGCTATACTTAAAACATCACAAGGAATTAAATAGTAGCATAATACCAGTTCCTATCTATATGAAAGTGCCTCAGAATAACATCACAAGCTTGGCCAAGGAAAACAAGTAAGCATATGTTCTTATAAAAGGGAAACCTGCCCTAGAATAACATTAGTGGCCTTGGGTCAATTAAACAAGCATAGAATTCTTCTTCTCAGTTATAACATGCAATCACCTAATAGTAATGTTTTTGGGCACCAAAACCATAGGATTTGGCACCTCAAACACAACTCATCCCATGTTTTACATATCAAGAACTTAGATATTCACAGAAACACAAGAGAGGGGCATGGTGGCACATCCTCTCAGATTTAGTTCAAGCATAGTATCTGTCCTTATATAAATTAGGGTCTCAGACTTTGCATCATTGGCCATGGGCTTAACCAAGATGGAAGCAACTGTTCCTATAAGATAATAAATTCCATGGGCAACAAGATCAATCAAGTATCATATACTTATCAGTTCAGGAGCTACTAGGGGCATAATCATCAATAAATACCACTGGAGAATTGTCTAGCTCACAAACACTTGAATAGTTTGTTGCTGGGCACTAATCCAATGGATAAATACCTCAACACAGCAATGGCATATCAGGTTTATGTCAAGTTAAAGTAAGTACAGAGAGAGGGGGAAACATGACATCTTCCAGATAATAAAAACCACGGCACATTTTAACAAGTACCAATTGCAACATCAAATTGCACAAGCATGCCAGGCAGCTTACAGATAAATATTATCAGAACCAATATATGATAAACATTGGGCAAGTTGATCTTTTACGGATAATGGCCATGCTAGCAATTTGCATGATTTCTTACTGCAAATCTTTGATCAATCATATTCTATCAGACAGTCAAATAAAGTATGCAAATATTACTGCAGATTAAACCAAGTTTTTTAAATTTTTATCACACTGTTTTTTTATCTTATGAGAGTAGTTCATCAACAAATCTTGCAGGGAATATCATGTATTGTGCTACATATCACCATCCCTTTGTTACTTTGGTTCTTTCTGAGGGATGGTATTTAGTTATCTTTCAGTTTCACTTTTACGTGCATTAAGAAGGAAAAGGAACCAATCAACTACAAGCAAAATATGTATTAACAAGCAAAAGGATGGTATTTAGTTATCTTTCAGTTTCACTTTTAGTTATGCTTCAGTTTCAGTTTCACTTTTAAGTGCATTAAGAACTACAACATGAGCAGATAGTGTAACATCCCAAGTATGAAAAATAGCCATTAGAATGTTTGCTCTCTGTTATTTTATGTTTCACATCATGACATCATGTTGATTGCATTTGTTTTGCTTTGTTTTCCATTTGTTTTCCTCTGTTTTTCTTTGTTTTCCTTTGTTTTCTATTTGAATTTCAAATCAAATTTCAAACCTTTTGTTTCATACTTGTGATGTTACAATTTCCAAATGAATATTTCAAATCAAAACAATCATTTGTTTCCATAAAAGTTGTGATTCCAAAACTATTGTTTTGTTTCTAATCAAAAATTCATTTAATACCAAACCATTTTCAAATTCAATTAATTTCCAAAACAGCAACCCTTTTGAAAATTATGAAAATGACAAAACACTTCCATCATTTGTTTCCATTAAACTAAGGTTCAAACTATTTAAATTATTGCTTTCAATATTTCACTTAATATTCAAAATTCATTCAAATTGCATTCAAATTCAATTACATCTTCCAAACAGCAACCATGTTGAATTTATGAGAATAAAAAACTTTTCCAATCATTTTTGTTTCAAATCAACTTGAGGGTCCAAACTAATTAAAGGTTTCTTCTTAATAAATCACTTCATCTCAAAATACATTCAAATTTCAACCAAATTGCAAACAACAAAATATTTTGAAATATTTTGAAAACCAAAGTGGCACTAAGTTGTTGTTACAAAAAATAATCACTACACAATTTTTTCCTAATTTTTTTACTCCTAAAAACCTCCCTTTTCTTTCCTATGCCAATCTACAAAAAAAATAAAGAAAGAAAAAATAAAAAGAAACAACAAAGGAATAGAGAGAGGGGCAGCAGGCCCAGTCCACCTCTACCCCTCAGGCCTGGTACCCCTTCGACCCCCACCCTTCTTCTTCCCCTGTACGGCAGCCATCTGAGGCTACCCACGTCGACATCCAGGAGCAGCGACGGCTGCAGCTCCTCCCCCTCCTCCATTTAACCCTAGGGTTCCTCCTTCCCCTCTGCCCTAGCCCCCCTAACCCTACCTTCTCCCTCCTTCTCCCCCTTCCCGCCTCCATTTTCCCTCTCTCCCTCGCTACTCTGCAACTCCCTCTGTAACTCTGAACCCCACCGAGCCACCACGCTTTCCCTCCGGCGATCGCCGCCGTTTGGTCCTCCTCCTAGCTGGCTAACGGCGGGAATGGAGTCGCCGTTCCACCCTCTTCCTCCTCGTCCACTCGGCGCGGACGGGGAGGGCTCGGAGTGCCGCCGCCGTTGCCGCCAAGTCGCCGGCCAACCACCTGCTCCGCCCCGACGTGCGCCTCCTCCTGTCCGCTCGAGGTGAGCCTCCACCCTCGATCCCTCTCCTCCCTCTCGCATCACACGCACGGCCACAGCAGCCCGCACGCGCACGGCGCCCTCCCGCGCGCGGCAGCAGGCCGGCGAGCATCGACGGAGTCCGTCGTGGATGCGTTCGCTCACAGACGGATTCAGTTCGTCAGGCTCCTGTTCACTAACTGAACCTTAAAACAAAACGCACCCCTTACCTGCCACCAAACCGCACCACACCGCAGTGGTTACGGAACCAAGCGCGCGCCCAGGGGGTGGTGGGTTCGAATCCCACCCCCTGCGGATTAAAACATCTTTTTTGTTTTATTTCTCCAGAACCAGAACTTGACAGAAATCACACACAGGTCCCTGCTGTTAACTTCTAGATCCCTGCTAATTATTTCTAAGGCCCTAGCTGTAAATAAAATGGCAGATTACACCTTAAACTTGTAAATTGCCTAAATAATTCATCTTAACTCCAAATTCAACTTTTTAAATATGTTTTCAATACCAAATTAAATGCTCTATCCAAATATAATTTTTTTTTACTGTTTTGAATATTTTAAATTGGTGCAATATTTGAAAACTTGTTTAATTCACTTAATTTTGCAAAAATCATAACTTGGGCATAAAAATTCCAAATTCAACAAACCAAATATGTTTTCCATTCTATTTTTCATTTACTTTCCAAATATCAACTTTGTTTGCTGTTTTGCATAATTTAAATTGCTGAAAACAACTGTTTCTTAATTAATGCATTTAAAATTGTCAATTTAATAACTTGCTCATTTTAAATCCATTTTCAACAAATAAAATATGTTTTCCATGCTAAATTGAACCACCTTTTCAAATATAAAATTTGTTTCATGTTTTGAATAATTAAAATTGGTTAAATGATTTAAACCTTGTTTAAATCATTTAAAATTGTTAAATTCATAACTTGGTCAAACTAATTTCTTTTGGGACATATAAAATATGTTTTCCAACCATAAAAGTATAAAATTTTCAAATATGAATTTTGTTTAATGTTTTGAACAAATAAAATTCAAATAATATTCATACTTGAATTAGTTTCAATTAAAACTTGTTTAAACTTGTTTAATTCATAATTAAATCATTGTAATTCCTTTTTCAATAATTGAAACATGTATTCCATCTAAAATTGTGTGTCCTTATCAAATATGAACTTTGTTATCTATTTTGAACAATTTAAATTGGTGAAAACAACAAATGCTTGTGTAACACCTTTAAGGAACCAAAAAATCCTAACTTAATAAATAAAATCCTAAACTTGGTAAACCTTATTTCAAATTGTTTCTATTGTTGTTTTCTTTCTGTTTTCCTCATCCATGCATCATGCTAATTCACTTACACATGATGATTAGTTGTAGACCAATTAATTCAACCATAATTCATGGGCTTTCCATATGCAATCCAAATTGCATGTGGGTCCATTTAATCATGTTGTTACCATGTCAACTAGTTTATTTTTGGATGCATCAATTAAATGGTCATGCATCATCCCATGTTTGTGCACTATGCCATGTTATTGATTGTTTGTCTCTCTGCGTTGTTTGTTTGCTTCTTCTCGAATGGACGACGACGTTGAGACCGACGATACTTACGACACCCCTTCTGAGGATCTAGCTCAGTACCAGGCTGCTGAGTTTGCAGGCAAGTATTCACTCACATGAACCATTGTGTTCCTTTCAACATTGGATACCGATACTTTCCGTTGTCTATTCTGCTAGCCCTATGAATCGTTGCTTCTGTTCGATCCTATCACATGTTATCCTTAACCCTGATATAGCCTCACCTCCACACCTATAACCCCTTTGCTTGTTGCCCGTGTCTTACTAGCATGTTTAGGGTTGTTTTGCTCGAGCCTGCTGTCCGATATTTCTGTTACTATATTCATTATGTTCTGGGGCTTGATGTTAAACAATAACCTGTTAATGTTTGAGGTAATAATAATTTGATGATAAGGCACCGGCAGGAGGCCCGGCGTGGTTTTGAGGCCTGCTAGTGTCGACCCTAATTAGGAAAAGGGTCTTGTCTACTGATCCATGATGAGCGCACTAACCGCATGTGGGAAGCGTGTATGGGCGCCCCCCTCAATTTGATTCGATTCGCATCTCGTCCAAATCGCCACACTTAGTTCGGGCTTTCCATTTGATGCATGCATGTGCAGGTGCGAACCCTTGGCGCCAGGGTGGAACTTTTGTAGTCGGCATTTAGGGCGGCGTGGTATTAGAGTGCTATGAGGGTCCCCTTTTCTTCGTGGGGCTCGATTAGCCGCGCACGCACATCATGTGGTTCTTTGGGCTTGATGCGAAGAAGAGTTGAGTTGTGTTGAGTGCCCCGCTTGGTGGAAGGGCCCTTCCATCTGGCGGGTTATTCTTACGTGTACGGCTAAATTGGTGCACCCCTGCAGGGATAAATCTTCTCGAGAAGCCGTGTTTTCCATGGTTATTGACACAATAACTTGAACTATCATTAATCCAACTGTGTGAGTTATCCTCGGATTGCTTCTTTGGATAAGGGGCGAGATCCAGGATGGGTTTGTTTGGAGTTAGTTGGTAGGTTGGTTACGATACGCTATCTTATCTCCTTTCTGTTAACCGGAAGTTATAGCATGTTTCTGTAGTTGGTTAGTGCAGCCAGCTGCCGCATCTTTTGTATCACCCTTTCTTCCGTTGAACCCAAAGCATCTGTGCTTGGTGTTGACGGGTTACACTTTGGTGAACTGTGAGTCTTGCTTGCCAGTACGTTTATGTACTGACCCCTTTGGGGCTGTGGTTTCCGCAGACTACGTTTCCGAGGATCCCCATGGTGGCTACTACGTGGAGTATGACGAGGCTGCTGACGAGTAGATAGCGGACCCGGGCAGGATCCGAGACTTCGTGGATGGGCTCCGTCTTTTCGTTTCCGGCCTCTTAGGCTGAAGGGATTATGCCCGAGAGGCAATAATAAAGTGTTTATTATGTTATTCCTTGTTTATGATAGATGTTTATTTCTCATGCTAGAATTGTATTAACCGGAAACGTTGATACATGTGTGATTAATAAACAAACCAACGTTCCTAGTGAAGCCTCTCTTTTAACTAGCCCGTTGATTAAACAGATGATCAAGGTTTCCTGATCATGAACATTGGATGTTGTTGATAACGGGGTCATGTCATTAGGAGAATGACATGATGAACTTAAACCCTAAACTAAGTATAACAATACGATCAAGTCATTTAGTTTTGTTGTTATGTCTTACATTCGGAGTAACATTATTCCTTAGACCATGAGATCATGTTAATCACTAATACCGAAAGAATACTTTGATGACATCAAACGTCACACCGTAAAAGGGTGACTATAAAGGTGGCATTGATATTCGGAAAGTATTGGTTGAAGCTCATGGATCGAGAATGGGATTTGTCCATCCAATATGACGGATAGATATACTCAGGGCCCTCTCGGTGATATCACATCAACACCGCTTGCAAGCAAGTGATTTGATCACTAGGATGTTATATCACGGGAACGAGAAAAGAGTACTTGTCGGATAACGAGATCGAACAAAGTATAGTGGATACCGATGATCGAATCTCGGACAAGTAATATATCGCGAGACAAAGGGAAATCGTTACGACGTTGAAAGGTTCACACGATCACGAGAGTCATCGTTGAATATATAGGAGTCATCACGGTTTTCCAGACCCCGCTGTTGATTATTGATCGGAGAGGAGTCTCGATCATGTCTATAATATTCACGAACCGTAGGGAGACACACTTAAGGTTCGATGAAGCGTTTAGAGAGGATACGGAATACCGAAGAATATTTTGGGCAGCTCCGGAATTGTTTCGGGGAAAATTGAAATAGTTCAAGGGGTTTTTCGTCGAACGGTTGTTAATAGAATTAACAAATGGTTCGAGGTGCTGCATGCAAATGTTTGTTAATGGAATTAACAAATATAAATAAAGAAATAAAAATGTTTTATTTATTTATTAAAGAAAACCTTTGGATTTTCCAAGTGGGAAATTAAGGGAATTTTGAGTGGGTTTGAGTGGAGCTTCCACTCACATGAAGAGAGGAAGGGGTGGGGGCACCCATGGCTGGCCGCACCCCCCCCCCCCTTGGGCTGCCTCCCCCTCCCCTATAAAAGGAGGGTGAGGGCTCTCTCTTCCCCACACACTTGCTCACGCATTTTCCCTTCCATCCGCTGCTCCATTCCATGGTCTCCGGCTTGGCGAAGCCCTGACCGTGGGATTCTTCACCACCACCACGCCGTCGTGCTGCTGGAATTCCGGAGGGATCTTCTACTTCCGCAACCCGCTGGAACGAGGGAACGGAAGTCTTCATCGAGCTGAACGTGTGACCGATTACGGAGGCACCGCCGGATTGCGGTGCTCTTCTTCTCGCTCGGGATCGGCGTGAGAACGACTACGCCAACCACGAGATCTTTTCTCGTACCACTTTGAGTCTTCGAGGGTATGTTATCTCAAGACTCTCTTTCTCCCCGTTGCCTTTCATCTCATAGATTAGATCTTGGCCATTTGGGTTTATCGCGTGTAGGAAAATTTTTGTTTTCTATGCTACGTTCCCCTTCAGTGGTATCAGAGCCGGATCTATGCGTAGATGAATTGTACGGGTAGAACACATAGGAGTATGTGGGCGTTGATGATCATGTTTTTGTCTCTTTGAGTATTTTATGATCTTAGTGGCATAGTAGGATGAAGCGGCCCGGACTAACTTTACATGTCCACGTACATGAGACTTGTTCCACAACTGACATGCAACTTGAATTGCATAAGTGGCTTGCGGGTGTCGGTTTCTCCTACTATAGTTAAGATCTAATCTACAAAGGGTTGTTCAAAAATATGTTTTATCAACGTTGTGGTTCTTGTACGTAGATATGAACGGTTCTATCCTCGTAAGCCCAAAGCCACGTAAAATATGCAAAAATAAATTAGAGGCGTCTAACTTGTTTTTGCAGGGCATGTGATGTGATATGGTCAATGTTACAAACGTTATGTATGAGATGATATCTTTTGTAAATTATTGACATACCGGCTGGAGCCATATGGTTGTCTTATTTTATGGCCTGCGTGCTGTATGTCATATCCATGTGATATGTTGTAATGGACAATCAAGATGGAGGTGCCACGGACCTTGGTGCCACGCCGGTAGAATGATGGAGATCATACCATGATGCACAAGATGGAGATCAAGTGCAAGAAGGACCATATCATATCACATTATCCATGCATGTGATGTTTATCCTTTTATGCATCTTATTTTGCTTAGATCGCGACGGTAGCATTATAAGATGATCCCTCTCACTTAATATCAAGATAATGATGTGTTCTTCCTTAAGTATGCACCGTTAAGAAAGTTCGTCGTTTCGAGACACCACGTGATGATCGGGTGTGATAGACTCAACGTTCGCATACAACGGGTGTTTTCAAGCCTAGCATGTACAGACATGGCCTTGAAACACATGCAATACAATGGTTCTACTTGGCGAGCCTAGCATGTACAGACATGGCCTCGGAACACGTAACCGAAAGGTAAAGCATGAGTCATATGAATGATATGATGAACATGTTGATGTTCGCCTTTGCAACTACACCGTCTCACGTGATGATCGGTTTCGGTGTAGTGAATTTGGTTCGTGTAATCACTAAAGACAACTAAGAGGGATGTTGTTTTTGAGTGGGAGTTCATGGGATAATTTTAGAATTAACTTGAACTTAATTTATCATAAACATAGTCTAAATAGTCTTTGCAAATATGTTGTAGATCATGGCACCACCTACCTTCAATTTCAATATGTTCATGGAGAAAGAGAAATTAGCGAACAATGGAAGCAACTTTACCAACTGGGCACTTAACCTGAGGATTCTCCTCACCGCTTGCAAGAAACTCTATGTGCTTGATGCACCTCTAGGTGACCAACCCGCTGATGATGCTTCTGATGAGGATAAAAATGTTTATCTGACTCAACAAGAAGACCACAGTATAGTTCACTGCGGCATCCTCTATGGATTAGAGCCAGAGCTGCGAAAACGTTTCGAGAACAGCACTGCTTATGCCACAATGGGAGAATTGAAAATGATTTTCGATACCCATGCCGCAGTTGAGAGTTATGACGCTTCAGAAAAGTTCTTTAGCTGCATGATGGAAGAGAACAGCTCCGTTAGTGAGCACGTACTCAAAATGTCTGCGTACGCTGATAAGCTCATAGCCTTGGGAATATCGATTCCCATTGAGCTAGGGATACATCGTGTTCTCCAATCTCTGCCACCTAGTTACAAGAACTTCGTGATGAACTATAATATGCAGAGCATGAAGAAGTCTCTTCCTGAGCTTCTCTCGATGCTTAAAACTGCTGAAGTGGAGATCAAGAAAGAACATCAAGTGTTGATGATCAATAAGACCACTAGTTTCAAGAAAGGCAAGAAAGGCAAGCCAAGGGTAAACTTCAAGAAGGGTGGCAAATCTGTTGCTACTGCTGATAAGAAAACCAGGCATGGCCCTAAGTCTGAGACTGAGTGTTTCTATTGCAAGGGTACTGGCCACTGGAAGCGCAATTGCCCCAAGTATCTGGCAGATAAGAAGGCCGGCAAAGTGAACAAAGGTATATATGATATACTTGTTATTGATGTGTACCTTACTAGTACTCGCAGTAGCACCTGGGTATTTGATACTGGTTCGGTTGCTCACATATGTAACTCGAAACAGGAGCTGCAGAACAAGCGACCACTATCAAAGGATGAGGTGACGATGCGCGTCGGCAATGGATCAAGAGTTGATGTGATCGCCGTCGGGACGCTACCTCTACGTCTACCATCGGGATTAGTTATAAACCTCAATAAATGTTATTTGGTGCCCGCATTAAGCATGAATATCGTTTCTGGATCTTGCTTAATGCGGGACGGTTATTCCTTTAAGTCCGAGAACAATGGTTGTTCGATTTATATGAATAATATCTTTTATGGTCATGCACCTGAGAAGAATGGTTTATTTCTTTTGAATCTTGATAATGTTGATACACATATTCATAATGTGAATGCCAAAAGAATTAAGTTAAATGATGATATTGCTACTTATTTGTGGCATTGCCGCTTAGGTCATATTGGTGTTAAACGCATGAAGAAGCTCCATTCTGATGGACTCTTAGAATCACTTGATTATGAATCATTTGAAACATGTGAACCATGCCTTATGGGCAAGATGACTAGAACCCCGTTTTCAGGATCTATGGAACGGGCGACAGACTTACTGGAAATCATACATACTGATGTATGTGGACCAATGAGTGTATCGGCGCGCGGTGGATATCGTTATTTTGTCACTTTCACAGATGATTTGAGTAGATATGGGTATATTTACTTAATGAAACACAAATCTGAAACGTTTGAAAAGTTCAAAGAATTTCAGTGTGAAGTTGAAAATCATCGTAACAGAAAGATTAAATTTCTACGGTCTGATCGTGGAGGTGAATATCTAAGTTACGAGTTTGGCATGCATATGAAACAATGTGGAATAGTTTCACAACTCACACCTGCCGGAACACCACAGCGAAATGGTGTTTCCGAACGTCGTAATCGTACTTTATTAGATATGGTTCGGTCTATGATGTCTCTTACAGATTTGCCACTATCGTTTTGGGGTTATGCACTAGAGACCGCTGCATTCACTTTAAATAGGGCACCATCTAAATCCGTTGAAACGACACCGTATGAATTATGGTTTGGAAACAAACCTAAGCTGTCATTTCTAAAAGTTTGGGGATGCGATGTTTATGTGAAGAAGCTTCAACCTGATAAACTCGAACCCAAAGCGGAAAAATGCGTCTTCATATGATACCCTAAAGAAACAATAGGGTACACCTTCTATCACAGATCCGAAGGCAAGATTTTTGTTGCCAAGAATGGATCCTTTTTGGAGAAGGAGTTTCTCTCGAAAGGTGTGAATAGTAGGAAGGTAGAACTCGACGAGGTTATTGAACCTTCTCTTCTTGGAATGGCGAGTAGCGCAGCACCGGAAGTTGTTCCGGAGCCGACCCCGTCAGATGAAGAGAGAGTTAATGATCAAGATCATGAAACTCCAATAGAGGAAACTACCGCACCTCGCAGGTCAACTAGGGAGCGTGCAGCTCCTGAACTATACGGAGATCCCGTATTAAACTTCATGGTAGATGGAGGTGATGACCCTGCGACATATGAGGAAGCGATGATGAGCCCAGATTCCAAAAAATGGCTTGAAGCCATGAAATCCGAAATAGGATCCATGTACGAAAACCAAGTTTGGACTTTGGTGGATTTACCCAATGACCGCAAGGCCGTTGAGAACAAATGGATCTTTAAAAAGAAAACTGATGCTGATGGTAATGTGACCGTCTATAAAGCTCGACTTGTCGCAAAAGGTTTCCGACAAATTCAAGGAGTTGACTATGATGAGACTTTCTCACCAGTAGCGATGCTTAAGTCAGTTAGGATTATGTTAGCAGTTGCTGCATTTTTCGATTATGAAATATGGCAGATGGATGTCAAAACGGCGTTCCTTAATGGTGACATTGAGGAAGAGTTGTATATGATGCAACCCAAAGGTTTTGTTGATCCTAAGGATGCTGACAAGGTGTGTAAGCTTCAACGTTCCATTTATGGACTGAAGCAAGCATCCCGAAGTTGGAACCTCCGTTTTGATAAGGTGATCAAAGGTTTTGGATTTGTCCAAACATATGGAGAAGCTTGTATTTACAAGAAAGTGAGTGGGAGCTCTGTAGCATTTCTGGTACTATATGTGGATGACATATTGTTGATTGGAAATGATATAGAACTTTTAGAAAGCGTAAAAGGTTATTTGAACAATAGTTTTTTGATGAAAGACCTCGGTGAAGCAGCTTATATATTGGGCATCAAAATCTACAGGGATAGATCAAGACGCTTAATTGGACTTTCGCAAAGTACATACCTTGACAAGATTTTGAAGAAGTTCAAAATGGAAGATAGTAGGAAAGGGTTCCTACCTATGTTGCAAGGCAAGACGTTGAGTAAGACTCAATGTCCAGCTACAGCAGAAGATAGAGAAAAGATGGATAAGACTCCCTATGCTTCAGCCATAGGTTCTATCATGTATGCTATGCTATGTACAAGACCGGATGTGGCACATGCTATTAGTTTGACTAGTAGGTACCAATCCAATCCAGGTTTGGAACACTGGACTGCGGTCAAGAATATCCTAAAGTACTTAAGAAGAACTAAGGACATGTTTCTCGTATATGGCGGTGAAGAAGAGCTCGTCGCAAGATGTTACGTCGATGCTAGCTTCGACACTGATCCGGATGACTCTAAGTCTCAGTCCGGGTACGTATTTATTATGAATGGAGGAGCTGTAAGCTGGAGGAGTTCCAAGCAATCCGTGGTGGCGGGATCATCAACAGAAGCGGAATATGTTGCTGCCTCGGAGGCAACACAGGAAGCAGTTTGGATGAAGGAGTTCATATCCGAACTAGGCGTGGTTCCAAGTGCGTTGGATCCAATGGTTGTCTATTGTGACAACAATGGTGCCATAGCCAATGCTAAGGCACCAAGGTCTCACAAGAATTCCAAGCATATCAAGCGTCGTTTTCACTCCATCCGTGAGCATGTCGCAGATGGGGATGTGAAGATTTGCAAAGTACATACGGATCTGAATGTGGCAGATCCATTGACTAAAACTCTCTCAAGGACAAAACATGATCAACACCAGAACTCCATGGGTGTTAGATTCATCACTATGTAATATAGATTATTGCCCCTAGTGCAAGTGGGAGACTGAAGGGAATATGCCCGAGAGGCAATAATAAAGTGTTTATTATGTTATTCCTTGTTTATGATAGATGTTTATTTCTCATGCTAGAATTGTATTAACCGGAAACGTTGATACATGTGTGATTAATAAACAAACCAACGTTCCTAGTGAAGCCTCTCTTTTAACTAGCCCGTTGATTAAACAGATGATCAAGGTTTCCTGATCATGAACATTGGATGTTGTTGATAACGGGGTCATGTCATTAGGAGAATGACATGATGAACTTAAACCCTAAACTAAGTATAACAATACGATCAAGTCATTTAGTTTTGTTGTTATGTCTTACATTCGGAGTAACATTATTCCTTAGACCATGAGATCATGTTAATCACTAATACCGAAAGAATACTTTGATGACATCAAACGTCACACCGTAAAAGGGTGACTATAAAGGTGGCATTGGATATTCGGAAAGTATTGGTTGAAGCTCATGGATCGAGAATGGGATTTTTCCATCCAATATGACGGATAGATATACTCAGGGCCCTCTCGGTGATATCACATCAACACCGCTTGCAAGCAAGTGATTTGATCACTAGGATGTTATATCACGGGAACGAGAAAAGAGTACTTGTCGGATAACGAGATCGAACAAAGTATAGTGGATACCGATGATCGGATCTCGGACAAGTAATATATCGCGAGACAAAGGGAAATCGTTACGACGTTGAAAGGTTCACACGATCACGAGAGTCATCGTTGAATATATAGGAGTCATCACGGTTTTCCAGACCCCGCTGTTGATTATTGATCGGAGAGGAGTCTCGATCATGTCTATAATATTCACGAACCGTAGGGAGACACACTTAAGGTTCGATGAAGCGTTTAGAGAGGATACGGAATACCGAAGAATATTTTGGGCAGCTCCGGAATTGTTTCGGGGAAAATTGAAATAGTTCAAGGGGTTTTTCGTCGAACGGTTGTTAATAGAATTAACAAATGGTTCGAGGTGCTGCATGCAAATGTTTGTTAATGGAATTAACAAATATAAATAAAGAAATAAAAATGTTTTATTTATTTATTAAAGAAAAACCTTTGGATTTTCCAAGTGGGAAATTAAGGGAATTTTGAGTGGGTTTGAGTGGAGCTTCCACTCACATGAAGAGAGGAAGGGGTGGGGGCACCCATGGCTGGCCGCACCCCCCCCTTGGGCTGCCTCCCCCTCCCCTATAAAAGGAGGGTGAGGGCTCTCTCTTCCCCACACACTTGCTCACGCATTTTCCCTTCCATCCGCTGCTCCATTCCATGGTCTCCGGCTTGGCGAAGCCCTGACCGTGGGATTCTTCACCACCACCACGCCGTCGTGCTGCTGGAATTCCGGAGGGATCTTCTACTTCCGCAACCCGCTGGAACAAGGGAACGGAAGTCTTCATCGAGCTGAACGTGTGACCGATTACGGAGGCACCGCCGGATTGCGGTGCTCTTCTTCTCGCTCGGGATCGGCGTGAGAACGACTACGCCAACCACGAGATCTTTTCTCGTACCACTTTGAGTCTTCGAGGGTATGTTATCTCAAGACTCTCTTTCTCCCCGTTGCCTTTCATCTCATAGATTAGATCTTGGCCATTTGGGTTTATCGCGTGTAGGAAAATTTTTGTTTTCTATGCTACGTTCCCCTTCATAGGCCTATTGGATCTTGTCTGTACTCAGACACTTTGGATGCTTCCGCTGTGATGTAATGATGTTATGTTGGGACATGTGTCCTCTGGATGATTGTATTTGCTATCTCTGCTCTAATGAGAGCCATTTGTAACTTATTTCAATCTTTTGTGTCTTAGATATCTGTTGTGATATCACTTGTTCAAATGCCGTTGACGTACCCTGTGTGTATGTTTTGAAGTACGTCAACGGAAGTATCTGGATTTCTACGGGATGGTTTGCGCAGACGATGAATAGTAAGAGAATGGTTGTCACACGTTTACGTGTTGGCCTGCTCATATTGAGATGCGGGTGCCGGTATGCCCCGTAAGACATTTATCTACTGTTTAACGGACTGTGAGTATCCCCTAGAAGTCCGGGTGCGACAAATGGTATCAGAGCCTGTCTGCCTGTAGGATCCTTTTTTTACTGGTCGCAGTTGAGTCTAGAAACTATTTTGTAGCTATATAGGAAAAATGAAACGTGAGAGTAGGAATTCTGTTCTTTTTCTTCTTTCCCCACCCACCCTCCCTTTTCTGGTAAGGAAGTGCAACGTTGTTTTCTCTTCTCACCTAAACTTTCAAGTTAAGATTTCACGAATCCTGGTTTCTCTGGGATAGTTATATCTACTAGTCCATAGGAATGGAGGTGGTTGTGACATGTATCATGTTGCCTACTCACGATTGAGAACGGAGGCGTGTAAGCCCCGGAAGCAGATCCTCTATTCCTTAAGCAGTAGATATTGATCCTTTAGAAACCCGGATGGGTTTTCCGTAGTACCTCAGGAATGTTTCTGATCTCGTGTTTTCCCGATGTTGCTTCGATATCCTGTTCTTCGCAACATCCTTTTCGTCCGTTGAAACCTTGTTGTTGCTTCCCACTTCAGTTATTCCACCGACGTCTAATCAATAACTCTGTTCCACCCTTCTGGCCAGATAGTCTGTTCTCGAAATGAATCAAATTCTATTCAGCTATACACCCTCGATACAAAACCTCTCCCTTTACTTGAAATGTTCCGGTGGTTTGCGAATTCCCTGACATCTTTCCAGAAGAGTTGCCCGGGATGCCTATCGTCTTGAACTTCCAGAAAAACTATCCAAGGTGCACGATGTGTTTCACGTGTCACAGCTCAAGAGGATCTTCGAAAGAAGTATCCGGATCTTTTCTTTTCTCAGTAGGAATCTCGGGGCGCGATTCCTTCAAGGGGGGCGTTTTGTAACATCCCAAGTATGAAAAATGGCCATTAGAATGTTTGCTCTCTGTTATTTTATGTTTCACATCATGACATCATGTTGATTGCATTTGTTTTGCTTTGTTTTCTATTTGTTTTCCTCTGTTTTTCTTTGTTTTCCTTTGTTTTCTATTTGAATTTCAAATCAAATTTCAAACCTTTTGTTTCATACTTGTGATGTTACAATTTCCAAATGAATATTTCAAATCAAAACAATCATTTGTTTCCATAAAAGTTGTGATTCCAAAACTATTGTTTTGTTTCTGATCAAAAATTCATTTAATACCAAACCATTTTCAAATTCAATTAATTTCCAAAACAGCAACCCTTTTGAAAATTATGAAAATGACAAAACACTTCCATCATTTGTTTCCATTAAACTAAGGTTCAAACTATTTAAATTATTGCTTTCAATATTTCACTTAATATTCAAAATTCATTCAAATTGCATTCAAATTCAATTACATCTTCCAAACAGCAACCATGTTGAATTTATGAGAATTACAAAACTTTTCCAATCATTTTTGTTTCAAATCAACTTGAGGGTCCAAACTAATTAAATGTTTCTTCTTAATAAATCACTTCATCTCAAAATACATTCAAATTTCAACCAAATTGCAAACAACAAAATATTTTGAAATATTTTGAAAACCAAAGTGGCACTAAGTTGCTGTTACAAAAAATAATCACTACACAATTTTTTCCTAATTTTTCTACTCCTAAAAACCTCCCTTTTCTTTCCTATGCCAATCTGCAAAAAAGAAAATAAAGAAAGAAAAAATAAAAAGAAACAGCAAAGGAACAGAGAGAGGGGCAGCAGGCCCAGCCCACCTCTACCCCTCAGGCCTGGTACCCCTTCGACCCCCACCCTTCTTCTTCCCCTGTACGGCAGCCATCTGAGGCTACCCACATCGACATCCAGGAGCAGCGACGGCTGCAGCTCCTCCCCCCTCCTCCATTTAACCCTAGGGTTCCTCCTTCCCCTCTGCCCTAGCCCCCCTAACCCTACCTTCTCCCTCCTTCTCCCCCTCCCCGCCTCCATTTTCCCTCTCTCCCTCGCTGCTCTGCAACTCCCTCTGTAACTCTGAACCCCACCGAGCCACCTCGCTTTCCCTCCGGCGATCGCCGCCGTTTGGTCCTCCTCCTAGCTGGCTAACGGCGGGAATGGAGTCGCCGTTCCACCCTCTTCCTCCTCGTCCACTCGGCGCGGACGGGGAGGGATCGGAGCGCCGCCGCCGTTGCCGCCAAGTCGCCGGCCAACAACCTGCTCCGCCCCGACGTGCGCCTCCTCCTGTCCGCTCGAGGTGAGCCTCCACCCTCGATCCCTCTCCTCCCTCTCGCATCACACGCACGGCCACAACAGCCCGCACGCGCACGGCGCCCTCCCGCGCGCGGCAGCAGGCCGGCGAGCATCAACGGAGTCCGTCGTGGATGCGTTCGCTCACAGACGGATTCAGTTCGTCAGGCTCCTCTTCACTAACTGAACCTTAAAACAAAACGCACCCCTTACCTGTCACCAAACCGCACCACACCGCAGTGGTTACGGAACCAAGCGCGCGCCCAGGGGGTGGTGGGTTCGAATCCCACCCCCTGCGGATTAAAACATCTTTTTTGTTTTATTTCTCCAGAACCAGAACTTGACAGAAATCACACACAGGTCCCTGCTGTTAACTTCTAGATCCCTGCTAATTATTTCTAAGGCCCTAGCTGTAAATAAAATGGCAGATTACACCTTAAACTTGTAAATTGCCTAAATAATTCATCTTAACTCCAAATTCAACTTTTTAAATTTGTTTTCAATACCAAATTAAATGCTCTATCCAAATATAATTTTTTTTTACTGTTTTGAATCTATTAAATTGGTGCAATATTTGAAAACTTGTTTAATTCACTTAATTTTGCAAAAATCATAACTTGGGCATAAAAATTCCAAATTCAACAAACCAAATATGTTTTCCATTCAATTTTTCATTTACTTTCCAAATATCAACTTTGTTTGCTGTTTTGAATAATTTAAATTGCTGAAAACAACTGTTTCTTAATTAATGCATTTAAAATTGTCAATTTAATAACTTGCTCATTTTAAATCCATTTTCAACAAATAAAATATGTTTTCCATGCTAAATTGAACCACCTTTTCAAATATAAAATTTGTTTCATGTTTTGAATAATTAAAATTGGTTAAATGATTTAAACCTTGTTCAAATCATTTAAAATTGTTAAATTCATAACTTGGTCAAACTAATTTCTTTTGGGACATATAAATATGTTTTCCAACCATAAAAGTATAAACTTTTCAAATATGAATTTGTTTTAATGTTTTAAACAAATAAAATTCAAATAATATTCATACTTGAATTAGTTTCAATTAAAACTTGTTTAAACTTGTTTAATTCATAATTAAATCATTGTAATTCCTTTTTCAATAATTGAAACATGTATTCCATCTAAAATTGTGTGTCCTTATAAAATATGAACTTTGTTATCTATTTTGAACAATTTAAATTGGTGAAAACAACAAATGCTTGTGTAACACCTTTAAGGAACCAAAATTTCCTAACTTAATAAATAAAATCCTAAACTTGGTAAACCTTATTTCAAATTGTTTCTATTGTTGTTTTCTTTCTGTTCTCCTCATACATGCATCATGCTAATTCACTTACACATGATGATTAGTTGTAGAATAATTAATTCAACCATAATTCATGGGCTTTCCATATGCAATCCAAATTGCATGTGGGTCCATTTAATCATGATGTTACCATGTCAACTAGTTTATTTTTGGATGCATCAATTAAATGGTCATGCATCATCCCATGTTTGTGCACTATGCCATGTTATTGATTGTTTGTCTCTCTGCGTTGTTTGTTTGCTTCTTCTCGAATGGACGACGACGTTGAGACCGACGATACTTACGACACCCCTTCTGAGGATCTAGCTCAGTACCAGGCTGCTGAGTTTGCAGGCAAGTATTCACTCACATGAACCATTGTGTTCCTTTCAACATTGGATACCGATACTTTCCGTTGTCTATTCTGCTAGCCCTATGAATCGTTGCTTCTGTTCGATCCTATCACATGTTATCCTTAACCCTGATATAGCCTCACCTCCACACCTATAACCCCTTTGCTTGTTGCCCGTGTCTTACTAGCATGTTTAGGGTTGTTTTGCTCGAGTCTGCTGTCCGTTATTTCTGTTACTATATTCATTATGTTCTGGGGCTTGATGTTAAACAATAACCTGTTAATGTTTGAGGTAATAATAATTTGATGATAAGGCACCGGCAGGAGGCCCGGCGTGGTTTTGAGGCCTGCTAGTGTCGACCCTAATTAGGAAAAGGGTCTTGTCTACTGATCCATGATGAGCGCACTAACCGCATGTGGGAAGCGTGTATGGGCGCCCCCCTCAATTTGATTCGATTCGCATCTCGTCCAAATCGCCACACTTAGTTCGGGCTTTCCATTTGATGCATGCATGTGCAGGTGCGAACCCTTGGCGCCAGGGTGGAACTTTTGTAGTCGGCATTTAGGGCGGCGTGGTCTTAGAGTGCTATGAGGGTCCCCTTTTCTTCGTGGGGCTCGATTAGCCGCGCACGCACAGCATGTGGTTCTTTGGGCTTGATGCGAAGAAGAGTTGAGTTGTGTTGAGTGCCCCGCTTGGTGGAAGGGCCCTTCCATCTGGCGGGTTATTCTTACGTGTACGGCTAAATTGGTGCACCCCTGCAGGGATAAATCTTCTCGAGAAGCCGTGTTTTCCGCGGTTATGGATGACTTGGTGAAAGTACTGGCTAACATGTACTCAGAACAACTTACACCTAACTAATGATAACTTGACTAGTAATAGTCTTATTGACACAATAACTTGAACTATCATTAATCCAACTGTGTGAGTTATCCTCGGATTGCTTCTTTGGATAAGGGGCGAGATCCAGGATGGGTTTGTTTGGAGTTAGTTGGTAGGTTGGTTACGATACGCTATCTTATCTCCTTTCTGTTAGCCGGAAGTTATAACATGTTTCTGTAGTTGGTTAGTGCAGCCAGCTGCCGCATCTTTTGTATCACCCTTTCTTCCGTTGAACCCAAAGCATCTGTGCTTGTTGTTGACGGGTTACACTTTGGTGAACTGTGAGTCTTGCTTGCCAGTACGTTTATGTACTGACCCCTTTGGGGCTGTGGTTTCCGCAGACTATGTTTCCGAGGATCCCCATGGTGGCTACTACGTGGAGTATGACGAGGCTGCTGACGAGTAGATAGCGGACCCGGGCAGGATCCGAGACTTCGTGGATGGGCTCCGTCTTTTCGTTTCCGGCCTCTTAGGCCTATTGGATCTTGTCTGTACTCAGACACTTTGGATGCTTCCGCTGTGATGTAATGATGTTATGTTGGGACATGTATCCTCTGGATGATTATATTTGCTATCTCTGCTCTAATGAGAGCCATTTGCAACTTATTTCAATCTTTTGTGTCGTAGAGATCTGTTGTGATATCACTTGTTCAAATGCCGTTGACGTACCCTGTGTGTATGTTTTGAAGTACGTCAACGGAAGTATCTGGATTTCTACGGGATGGTTTGCGCAGACGATGAATAGTAAGAGAATGGTTGTCACACGTTTACGTGTTGGCCTGCTCATATTGAGATGCGGGTGCCGGTATGCCCCGTAAGCCATTTATCTACTGTTTAACGGACTGTGAGTATCCCCTAGAAGTCCGGGTGCGACAGATAGCCAAATATCTGAAACCTGTAGGTGACTAACACACACACACAAGGAAAAGGAACCAATCAATCATACGAATGGACTTCTGAACTACAAGCAATTGAAGACCTAAGCAATCAATCTTCGGAATTGGTACACATCGTCTATGTAAAATTCAGACCAAGTGTTAGATCATTGATAGGTTATTGCGCTCTGTTAGGATGCTGCAAGTGTTAGATCAAATTTAGACCAAGTGCTATGTCAAACTCAGACCAAGTGTTAAATTCAGAACAAGTGTTAGATCATTGATAAGACCTAAGCATAATTTTTATTAGAGATACAGGCACTGTGATGGAGCTTGGCCAAGTGTTAGATCATTGATAGGTTATTGCGCTCTCGAACAAGAACAAGAACACATGGCCTGTGGTTGCTACAAGAACAGGCGGATTACTACAAGATCAAGAACACATGGTCCTGTTCAGAGTTTTAGAGGCAGGTTTCAGAGTTTCAGAATGAAAACAGGGTGGGAGGGGAGGAGGAGGGGGCTTACCTGGGGCTCGGTGTAGTTGTTCACGTTGGGGCCTTGGTCCTGGACGGCAGTGAGGAAGACGGAGCGGCGGATCTCTCCTGATCCTACTCCTGGACGACGATGTGGTGGCGGCACGAGCCTTGGTCCTGGACGGCGTCGTGGAAGACGGCGCGGGCGATGGCCTGGACGGTGCGGCGGGTCTCTCCTGCTCCTGCTCCTGGATGACGCTGTGATGGACGGGGCTAGGGGCGCGAGTGAGGGCTGTGGTGGAGACGGGAGGCGGGGACGTGGATTGCTCTTGTCTGTGTCGACGAGGGAACACAGCGACAACGACGGAGATCGACGGCTAGGGATGGTGGCGAGAGGGGTGGTGGCGAGAGGAGCTCAGGGGCTACGGTGTGGCGATTGAGATCGAGAGGGTGGTGTATCGATGGAGACGGGGAGCGACGGCGACGGTGTGTCGATTGAGGTCGAGATGCGAGAAGAAGAGAGGGGAACGGGCGTGACTATAGAAGAGAATAGACGTGATGCACCTCATCGATGTGCGCCACGCATTGCTTAACCGTGGCACACCAGGGCCCGGTACGCCACGCCTATGCATTGCTTAACTGTGGCGCACCTGGGCGCGGTGCGCCACGCCTCTGCGCATCATATGTTCAAAATGTAGCGTTGCCTCTCTCTATCATAACTGCTTCCTTAGCCCGGTGGTTGGGACTGTGCTGTGCCCCTAGCACCCGAGTTCGAATCCCCCACACCCATTTTTTTGAATAGTTTTGGAAAACACAATATAAATTCATATAAATAAATATAAATTTCAAAATAAAATCTCAAATCATTTGTTGATTAATTTAAACATCATTAAATAATTTCAAATAACACAATATAAATTTCAAAACAATTCTTAAATAATGTGTTGACTAATATAAACACCATATCTTAGTGCATACATATAAAATACATCATCATAAATTGTCATTACTTTCTTGAATGCATGCAAACACACGACACATCGTTGTTCTTAGAGCTAGTGTTTCACAATTTTTTTTCCCTTCTTTGTTGCGGTTGAGTAATTTAGCCCTGAAACACCATGACTTCTTCTGTGGAATGGGCGACCTGTAGGTAGAGTTGTCCTGCTTCTTCTTGTTGTGTATTTTGTTCCATTTTCGTTGTCATCTTCCATTTTTGGGTCGCCGTACTGGTCAAAGTCTTTCTCGTTGGCTACTCCATCCATTCCGATGATGCTTCTTTTGTCTCTCTGCACGACAACACGGCAAGTCCTTGTCGGGTCGATAATGAAGAAGCATTGGTCCTCTTGGTTAGCCAAGACCCATGGCTCATTTTTTGCGTTGACATTCATGCCGGATTTGGCTTCAGGTATAACCATGGTGGTGTAATATTGTCCTTCTTTCTTGACGCTCTTGGCCCATGTGACACGGAACATTGGCACCTTCTCTCCGAAGTAGTCGATTTCCCATATCTCGTTGATCCTACCATAGTATCTTTCCTTGATGTCACCTATTAATGATTCCATCGTTACCCCCCGAGTTCTGGTATTCGCAATTTTGGTCCTTATTTGCCTGTAGAATGTGTAACCATTGATATTGTATGCCTGATAGGTCATGAGGTTGTGTGCGGGGCCTTGTGACAATGTGAGTATGAGTTTTTCTTCTTCAGAATAAGCCGTCTCTGGGGAATCGGCCATAATCTTCTCCCTGAACCACTGTGTGAAATGGGTGTTGTGCTCTCTGATTATTTTTGCTTCGGTCCTCTGTTGTCCTCGGTCACTGTAATACGTCGTGATTAACATTTTGTGCTCTTCCAACCAAGGATCTACCACTGTGAGGTGTTGTAGCGCGACTAGGTTTGCTCTATCAAAGTCATTGCATCGGCCCTGAAAGTTGACATTCATTTCGCGCTGGCCCTCGCGGTGTCCCCATCTATCCAGTGAGCCTGCCAAAGTGCTTATTTACGGGTAGACCAGGGTTCTCATCTTTGTCTAGAAAATCCGTGCAGAAAGAGATGCACTCTTCTGGCAGAAAGCCCTTGGCAATGCTTGCATATGGACGGGCCCTGTTGTGGACGTATCCTTTGATGGAAACCATTCATACTTTCGAATGCCATCATGGAGTGTAAAAATGGCGGCCCGAGCTGGATGATATCATCCACGACATGGACAAGGAGGTGCACCATAACGTCGAAGAATGTGGGCGGGAAGTATATCTCAAGCTCGCATAGTATCACCACGATCTCTTCCTACAGCCTTGCGAGTTGCTTCACGCCAATCGACTTCCAAGAGATGACGTCAAAAAAGTTGCAGAGTCCAAACAGCGTTTCGCAGATGTGCTCGTCCATTATCCCTTGCAACTGGAAGTATCTGCGTCATCATCATGTGACAGTCGTAAGACTTCACCCCGCTAAACTTCTGCTTTGCTACGTCTAGGTATCTGCTTATCTTCCCCGCATAACCGTAAGGAAATTTGAATCCTAGGAGGCACTTGAAGAATTGGTCGATCTCCTTCTCGTTTAGCACGAAGGGGGACAGTAATATTCCGTCTTCTTGGCCTTTTTTCCCTTGTGGCGACCTTCCGTCCCATCTAACACATCATCATCATCATCGTCATCATCATCCGTCTTTCCTTCGTGGAGCTCACCCCTGATTTTCAAAAATCTCAAGTCTTTCCTTGCTTTCGGACCATCTTTGGTCCTCTCCGGCATGTTGAGCAGGGTGCCAAGCAGACTCTCGCACACGTTTTTCGTGATATGCATGAGGTCAAGGCAGTGAGGCGTGCAGAGAATCTTCCAGTACCTCAGGCCCGAGAGAACAGACCTTGTTTTCCATACACCCTCCAACGGTGTCGGCGCCTTTCTCTTCTTTCCCGGCGCAGGGCACTCTTTCCAGTTCTTCAACAGCTCGTCGATTTCCTCGCCGCTCCTTTGACGTGGGGCTCTTCGACTCTGAACCTCACTGTTGAACAGATCTTTGCGTTTTCTCCCGGGGTTTCTCTCTAGCTAGAGATACGTAGTGTCATCCATGCACCTAACGCATGCACAGAATCAGTACGTCACCTGCCTCGTGACATATCCGTAACTGAGGTAGTCATGCACCGCCATGATGAGCGCGGCTCTCATTGGGAAAAACGCTTCTCCATAGGCGTCCCACGTATTGGCTGGCTCGTCCCATAACATGGCTAGCTACTCTTCCAACAACTGGACATACAGATTGATGTCGTTACCTGGTTGTTTTGGCCCTTGAATAAGCATACTCATTTGTATGTACTTCCTCTTCAAGCACAACCAAGGGGGTAGGTTGTATATACATACAAAGACGGGCCAGGTGCTATGGGTGCTTCTCTGGTTACCAAAAGGATTTAGTCCATCCGTACTCATGCACAACCTGATGTTCCTTGCATCGTCCCCGAATTCGGGGAATTCGATGTCTAGCGTCTTCCACTGGCTAGCATTTGAGGGGTGTGTCAGCATCGTGTCATCTTTCTCCGGATCAATTTCATCATCCTCTTCTAGCTTCTTCCTTTCCGCGTGCCATCACATGAGTGATACGTCTCCAACGTATCTATAATTTCTGGTGTTCCATGATGATATTATGCCAATTGCTACATGTTTTCTCCCTTGTTTATGTCATTTTTATCGATTTTCTGGACTAACCTATTGACAAGATGCCGCAGAGCCAGTTCACAGTTTTTTGATGTTTTTAGTTTCAGAAAAGTTGTTCTAGAAATATTCTCGGAATTGGAAAATTCAAAGCCCGGAAGTCTTAGAATTACCAAAGGTTCCACGGAGTCCCAAAGAGATCCGGAGGGGGGCCTCAGGGGGCCCACTCTATAGGGCGGAGCCCCCCCTTGGCCGTGCCGGGGGTGGTGTGGGCCCCCAGAGCTCCACCGCCTTTGCCCTTTCGCCTATTTATAGTCCTCCGAGGGAAAACCCTAAAAGGATCGAGCTTTTCCACAAAATACATATGTAGCTCCGCCGCCGCCAGCGAAAAGTTTTGGGGGACAGATCTCTGTTCTGGCACCCTGCCGGGACGGGGAAGTTCCCCCGGAAGCCATCTCCATCGACTCCACCGCCATCTCCATCGCCGTTGTTGTCTCCTATGATGAGGAGGGAGTAGTTCTCCCCCTGGGCCGAGGGCTCTACTGGTATTTATGTGTTTCATCTCTCTCTCCCATGGTGTGATCTATATATGATCGTGAGCTTTGTAATCTAGTTGAATTCATAGATATTATTCTTCATCTATTATGCTACTCAAGTGGTTTTTGTTATGAGATCTCTGTAAACACTTTGATCATGGTGTAAAGGTGACAGTGTGTGCACCGTGTGGTTTAGCATTATATTTATATTTTGTGTTGGATAACCCTATGAAATTGTCGTGTTTGCGTGGAACCATCTGGGTCCCATGGTGATAGCATGGGGGTTACTTAGTTGGGAAAGTGCTTACTCTAAGGAGTGATGTTAAAGCCTTACGCATGGATTGGTGTTGTTATTCGACCAGGGAGTGGTTTGGAGTAGCATAGTGAAGAGATGGTATTTATTAACTCAATTATGTGATCATTGTTGAGAGTGTCCACTAGTGAAAGTACGATCCCTAGGCCTTGTTTCCAAGCATTGAAACACCATTTTCCGCCTGTTCTGCTACATGTTTGCTTCTGCCATATTTATTTCAGATTGCTATTATTACTTATAACCATCCACATTACTCTCATTTCACTATCTATTCGCCGAACTAGTGCACCTATATACCTGACAAGTATATTGGGTGAGTTGGGGACACAAGAGACTTCTTGTATATTAATTGCAGGGTTGCTTGAGAGGGATATCTTTGACCTCTACCTCCCTGAGTTCGATAAACCTTGGGTGATCCACTTAAGGGAAACTTGCTGTTGTTCCATAAACCTTTGCACTTGGAGGCCCAACACTGTCTACAAGAATAGAAGTGTGCATAGACATCAAGCTCTTTTCTGGCGCCGTTGTCGGGGAGGTAAGGTAAAAGGTACTCACATCCTCGGGCGTGAGTGTTCGAAGTTATTTCCTTTAGATTCTGCAATTAAATCTTTTTGTTTCTTGTTTTCACTAGTTAGGCTTAATGGAAAACAACAAAAATATGAGAGAGCTTTATAATAATTATCTTTAATTAGGACATGAAGTGTTTGAAGAGAAAATTAAAATACCTATGGAGCTTTATTTGCATGCTATTGGCAATGTTATTAGTATGAATTCTTTGAACACCATTATTGCTAATGCTATGGAAAATCTAAGCTTGGGGAATCTAGTTTTTATGAAAGTGATCTTTTTAGTCCCCCAAGCACGGAGGAACAAATTTACTTTGATGATGCTTTGCCTCCAATATATGATGATTATAACGATTGTGGTATTTTGGTTCCACCTATTTACAATGATGAACATGCTATTTTTAGTCCACCTACTACTGAGGAGAAAATTAATTATTATTACAATATGCCTCCTATATTTTATGATTATGGTGATGAGAATAATAATGATAACTATTTTGTTGAATTTTCTCCTACTACTATTAATGAGAATGACTATGCTTACGTGGAGAGTATTAATCCTTTTATGCATGTGGCTCATGATAAGAATCTTTTATGTAATAGCTATAATGTTAATTTTATTCATGATGATACTGAAGATTATTATGAGAGAGGGAAACATGATTTTATGCATCTCAACAATATTAAGTTTCCCCTCTTTATGTTGAAATTTTTGAAGTTGGACTTATTTTGTCTTCCTATGCTAGCCACTTTGTGCTTTATTGACTTGATTTTCTACAAGATTCATTTTCATAGGAAGTGGGTTAGACTTAAATTTGTTTTACATTTGCTTCTAGATTCTCTCTTTTGCTTCAATTCATATTTCTCATGTGAGCTTCTCAAATTATCATGCCTAGCTAAAAGGCTTTAAAGAAAAGCACTTCTTGGGAGATAACCCATGTTTTTATTTTTTGCATTGTTTTTCTCTGTTTTCTTTTAGTCAAAGGGTTGTATACTTCTGTAGCAACTCCTTTGTATCTTTATTTTCATGTATTAGTTGAGTCAAGTAAAGCCTCTAGTGAAAAGTTGAGCCTATATTTCGGATTTCTACGCCGGAAACAGATTTCTGATGTCCACTGTTAAATTCGTATAAAATCACAGAAAGTTCAAAATGACCTGAGTTATTTTGTGCATAATCCTGGGCTATATATGCAACTTTTCTTAGTTTGCTAGCCTCCACCTGTACTGGATATGAGCTCTACTCGTGCATCCAAATCCCAAAAACCAAAGTTTTCCCATTGTGTCCACCATACCTACCTACATGTGGTATTTCGCTGCCACTCCAAGTAAATTGCTCATGTGCTACCTTTAAAACTTTCAAAATTACTCTAGTTTTGTGTTCCTGTTTTTGCTCACGAGGACCTAAATAGAGAATCTTTATCTCACTTGTTGATTGGATTTCACACCCTGGACTAGTGGCTTCATCCGCTTATCCAATTGATAGAAGATCTGGCAGCGGGGTGCCCAGCCCCAATTTAATGCAAACTAATTCTCTTCACTAATTTTTCCCCTGATTTATAAGTCAAAGCATACTACTGTAAACAAAAGAGAAAGATGGACGAACATCTACACCAGTTGCGTCCTTCACATGGGAGCCGCTCTTGTGAAATCTAGTTGGCTTGTGATGTACTGTATTTTCTGTTTACCATTCGTTGACATTAGCATACATCTCCCAAAATATAGACACTCCTCCATGGTATGTGATTGTTGGCAGGCACCCGAGGATTTGGTTAGCCATGTGATGGCTAGGTTGAGACTCCAAGTGCAGAGTGTGTAGATAGTGGCAAGCCTTCTTCCCCACGAGGGTGACTCGAGGGTTTATATCGAACTCTTGGGGAGCCAGTATTTCAGTAGTTGTCTTCCCAGCTTCCTCCAGGATCCTGCAAACAAGTAGAGAATTTTGTGCCCTCAACCTCACCAAGTGGCTGTCAAGCACAAGGTGTGAGACTTCTAAATTGCAATGCAAAACTGAAAGTAAATGTGCAATAATTAAATCTACTACTAAATGCAAATGAGAAAATAAATATGCAATGGATTGTTTTTGTATATTTGTGATGCAAGTGGTGATGGAGATAATGTAAATTCGAATTGGAGATGGAAGTAAAGTAAAGTGCAAGTAAAGTAAATTGCAGCAAAGTAACTAGAGTGTTTTCTTATATTTAAAATGGGACCAGGGTTCATGGTTTCACACTTGCATTCTCTCAAATAAAGTGGTAGACAGTGGACATAAAGAATTACATGTGAGATTACAATAACATGTTTAACATTGAGTACTTTCATATGGGCATCACGTCCTAGCATAGAGATCTCTACGGTCATATTGATCCCTCTTATACTCCACCAAGATGCGAAATAAATCATAACACCTCGATAATTAAGGAAAAACCAGAGTATAGCTTTAAGCATTATGACATGAAGTTGAAGTAAGAACTTGCTAGATCTAGTCATGGAGATTGATTAGTGTCACTTCAAATCCCCGGTAACAAGGTACTCCTTTTTATCCCTAGTGAGGTAACTAAGAAAGGTTTAACAAAACCTAAGTGGATCGCTGAACTTCTGTCACTTTCACAGCACTAGCCACCCCCCGTTACTCCAACTAATGCACCCATCACCCCACACACGCTCTCAAGAACTAGATTGATCAAAGCTAGCAAATAAGAACGGGGTACATAAGATACATCTACTCAAATAACTCAAGAGAAACAATTGCAATCTCAGATTCAATAACTCATAGAAAAGATCCACCACATAGGAATTACACCGGTGCCCGTAATCATGTGAGGCAGCTCATACGGATCTAATTAGTGAAGCACATAGAGAGAGAAATACAAGTGCTACTTCCACAAACCCATAGCCCTGGGGTGGACTACTCCCTCTTGATGGAGATGTCGATGGAGATGACGTTGGAGGGGTAGGAGATCACACCGGCGGCGCCCCGCCAGAGTTTTCCCCCTCCAATCTGGAACTTCTGCTCTTTGTTTCGGTGTTTCGGTGGTGCTCCTCTCCGTAAGGGTACGAAGGACCCTTTTTATAGTCGTTTTAGGTCAAGACGGAGTCAGTAAGTCGAAGATGGAAGGAATTGGGGCCACAGGGGCCAAAAGGGGGCCTCTCACGTGGCCAAGGAATCTGGCCGCGTGGAGGGTCCTCTTTTGGGCCTCCTTGCCTAATTCTCGTGGATCCTTCGCCCGCAAGTCTTCTCCTTCAAAAAAAATGACACCCGCAGATTTTCAGGTGATTTCGCGGAAGTTTGCCCCCTGAAACGTCAAAAATATAGAAAACGGGGTTTCTGACAGGCAGGGTTAATTCCATAAAAGTTGGGGGACTTTGTAATTTAACCCCAAAATACTATAAAACATTGAATTATACCCTTATATGATGCAATATGTAATAGAAAACCATGTGAAAATATGCAAAATTCATCTATGCATTTTACATGCATCAACATCCCCAAGCTTAACCCATGCTCGTCCTCGAGTATGAAGGTGATAAAACTAAGATGGGTTTTGCATATTTAAACAATCATGGGATATCAAGGAGGATTATTCATGCTACATATAATCAAATGATTAATACTAGAAATGAGTAGCAATATACAATTCATGTTGTAAGAAATATCAAATATGCAAGCAAAGATGCTTCATGAAAGTTCACAAAGTGTATAATGAAATAAAAGCACTATGGACCAAATGCATACACAAAATGAAAAATAAAATCCTATATTGGTCAAAGAATAGCATAATGGAGAATAGAAAATATAGTGGACACTTTGGAGAAAATTGAGTAGAGGTAAAACATGATCAAGTCTTATTTAGCCTCTAAATTATTCAACTAAAATTACTAATTGAAATGTGGTATCCATTGATCTAGGACTCTCATTGCCCCTTTATCACTAGCATCTTAAAAATTTGAGTATTGAAGTAATGAGAATGACAAGGTGGTTGAAAGCCTCATGCCCCGTGAGTGTGAAAACCTACTCCATGATTACTCAACTTAAGATTCCTAATAAGCTTTGTACAATCATAATAAGTATTAATGACATCATAGAGAACCTCAAAGAGGTACCTCTTGCCCCATGACATGGAAACAAGCCCATGTTACAATGGCAAGATGAACAAACGGAGTAGACTCATCATCCTTTTTATTTTAATTCACTATTATGCATAGCTTCTTATTTTATTATAGGATGTGTTGTAGAGTCACTCAAGCTGTAAGTAAATTTCCACCATGATAAAGCATGGCTTGGGTTAGCGGCCCAATGCGTTTCTCTAGTCATATAGATACTTACTCATCAAAACTTACTATTCCTCTATTTCATTTCGGCATGGCAGGAGTCCAAAAACAAAAGTACATGATATCAACCAAATGTAAATTTTTTTGTGCAATGTTTAAAGCTTTCCGGTGATACACGTTTATAGCTAGCTCCCAACCACACACTTGTCAAACGCAAAACTTGTGGCTCCCATTATTGGGTCATGTTTATTAGATGCATAAAAAGTAAAGTGTGCCTTCAAAAGTTCGTGAGAGTCCTATCCCAAGTTCAACCCATGACAATTAATAAAGTGAATATCTTAATTTAGAACATAAATAACACAATAACATGGTGAACATACTGGGAATAGCAATGAAGCTAATGGGAAGATATGGTGGACTCACTGGAAATAGTTGGCTAAGGAGTGTTGGAAACAAGTTTTTACTTGTTGGAATTTTTAAATTTTTGGGCTAGCAAGAGGGAGATAGTTGACCAGCTACTATGCATGTCCATAGAACTACTCATTTCATGACAAACTAAATAAACCATCAATTAACAGCAAGGACATGAATAAGAGATAGCTCAAGACAACATTATTGCAAATTTCTACACATAAAAAGCCTATAAATCATGCAAACATATGTAGCTCTTCAAATCAACCATGGCATCCCTATTCCAAGTCATAATACTAGCATCCAATACATTACAACCCCAAACTCTAGTAGCTCAATCTCATATAAAATGATGGTGGTGGTCTTATCAAAACAAAAATAAAAACAAAAACTAGACGCTTCAAGTCTCTACGATAAATGCTTTGCTTAGAAAAACAGAAAGTAGACGTGTTCTAACCAAAAGAGTGTAGCTCCAGTGGGATGTTCATCATATCCCCAAGATTATGTCTTTCACCATTCTTGGATTTCTTGAGGCGCAGCTCCTCTATTCCCTGTGAAAAAACTTCACAAAACATGTTTCTCCCATTCTTTTTCTGTGGGGTGAGATTAGCAAGGACAAACAAATCACATGCTTGCTGTGTAAAATTCCAAATAAAATGCTCCAGTAGATAGAAAATAAGGTTCATTATGTTGTATGTTCACTCTCTTGCTTGAAAGAATCATGGAAATTCGGTTCCCAAGCCCAAAGAGTGCATAAATCAAAAGAAGGCAAAATCTGTCCAGAAAAGCAGCAGCAGCAAAACGAACATTTTTTAATAAGTTAGGCTCGTCAAAAAATTAAGACAATTTTTGTGCTTATAGAGGATGAAAATTTGCAGAACATACTAAAAAATTAGCTCAATCCGACATACCAATAAAAAACGTAAAATCATACGGTGAGAAGACTCGTGCTGAAACAGAAATTTCATGCACTAGGATAGCAACTTATAAGTCCAATGAGTTTGACTTGACTCTTTATTGAAAACTCCAGAATTAAAACAATAAAACTAATATATTGAGACCGAAAGAGTACACTAGGAAAATCCAAACAAAAACAACCGGGTTGCCTCCCGTAAAGCGCTTTCTTTATAGCCATATAGCTAGGCTTTACTTACTTGATAATCAAGAGGGATAAAGCTCATGAGGGAGCTTGTCCTTCAGCGTGCCCCTCTTCCTTGGGAAGTGCTCCATGCTTTTATTATGAGGGAACTGAAACTTGACATTCCCTTCCTTGGAGTCTATGATTGCACCTGTAGTACGAAGAAAAGGTCTACCCAAAATAATAGGACTAGGGGATTTATCCCCCATATCCATAATAATGAAATCAACGGGTACGAAAGTCATGTGCAATTCAATCATAACATCTTTTACTTGTCCTACAACATGTTTAGTAGAGTTATCAGCAAGGACAAATTCACTTGAGCACTTTTCTAAATTTTCTAGTTCTAGCAATTCATATAATTCTTTAGAGAGTACCGATACACTAGAACCTAGATCTAACATAGCATGGTGAATTTCTTTTCCAATTGAAACTAGCACCTTGGGGATCCATGCATCCCCAAGTTTAGGAGGTGTCATGGCCTCATTCTTGTACCTAGCAATTTTTTCTTGCAAGACATGATTAGCAATATAAGATCCAAAGCCAGGTTGATTAACATTTATAGTGGGATCACTAGCAAATTTTTGTAGAGTAGCAATAAGTTCTTGCAAGATACTTTTTTCTAAATCAAGCAATGGATCCTTAATTTCAGTAAGCATCATAATTTCCTCTACTTTACTCTCTAATTTAGCTAGCATGCTTGATTCATGAGGACTAATTTCATCTTTGCTAGCAAGATAAGACATATATGGAAGTAAATATTCAGGGTACTTCACTATTTCATTCAAAGTTTCTTCTAAGCTAGTAGGGACATGCTCACTTGTATTCTCAGCAATATGATCAATATTTTCAATAATAGGAGCAGCAATAGTAATAGAATTCATTCCTACACTAGGTTGTGCTTGTGGCTTTCCTGCTGACATGCTTAATAGAGTTGCTTGATTATCAGCTAATTTTGACAATGCTTTATCTAAATTCGAAGATTGAAGTTGCAATCCTTTAATATCACTACTAATGGATTCAATAGACTTATTTAACTCATGTATCATAGCATTGTGACTAGCAACTTGTTCCATAAGCAATTTATTAAATTCAGAAATTTCACTAGAAGGCTTCCACTTATTTTCATTAGCATTAGGATATGGAACAAAAGGTTTATTTGGCACATAAGGAGGTTTACTATATGAATTGTAAGCATTACCAAAACCATTGCTACCATAATTCCTAACAAAATTAACATCCACACTTTCAGAATTACTACCAACTAGCTCCTGCAAAGGCACATTCTCCATATTTTGTTTATTAATAAAAGCAAGAATAGTGTCCATTTTAGAAGACAAATCATTGGTTTCTTCAATTGAGTTTATTTTCTTAGTGGGATTGGGTGCTCTTTCAGTATTACATTGACTATAATTTTGCAATATGCTTTCTAATATGCTCTTAGCCTCACCTACAGTTTTACTTCTAAAGGCACCTCCAGCAGCAGAATCAAGTATATTTCTAGACATGTAGTTTAGACCATTATAAAAAGAGTGTAGTATGGTCCATTCATTTACTCCATGTGATGGGCATGTTCTAAGCATTAATTTATTTCTATCCCATGCCATGGCTACATGTTCATTATCATTTTGCCTAAATGAGAGGATATTATTCCTATTTTGCAAAATTTTAACGGGAGGATAATATTTCTTAATGAAAGCTTCTTTTAAATAATCCCAAGACTTTATACTAGCTGTAGGTAGTGAAAGTAACCATTCTTTAGCCTTTCCTCTAAGTGAAAAAGGAAATAATTTCAGTTTTAAAACACTACTTTCCACATTTTTAAATTTTTGCATATCACATATTTCCATGAAATCATGAAGATGCATAGAGGCATCCTCCATAGCACTACCACCAAATTGCTCTCTAGTAATTAAATTCAATAAACTAGGACTTACTTCATAGCTTTCAGCTTGTATTTCACGTGTAGTAATTGTCCTAGCAATGAATTGGTCATTGGGTGTATTTGTGTAGTCACTTAATTTAGTTCTATCACCCATTTTAACAGTTTTTATGTAGTTTTTAATTTTTTATGCAAAACAAAAGTAAGTAACTAAGCAAATTCGAAATACTAAAATAATCTAGATAACTAAATGCAAAACTAAAATGCAAACTAAAATAAAAAATATGCAAGACAAAACAAAAACAAAAACACACTACTGCAGAAAGGCTTATAGCCGCCACGTTGTTAGTGACGGGCAAAACTAGGCCCGTCACTAGTAAGTATTACCAGCGACAGGCAATGATAAGCCAGTCACTAGTAAAAAACACTAGTGACAGGCGTACAAAAGGGACTGTCACTAGTACTCTTTTCAGGAGAGCGGCCAACTGAAAAGTTATTTAGTGACAGACATCTATAAATGCATGTCACTGGTATATGATTGGAGCGTATCTGAAGAGCAAATTTATTAGTGATAAACATGTATAAAGACCTTTCACCAGTGAAGAGACATTTTTCCCAACATTTTTTTAAGCAACAACATGGATTTTATTAATAAATTGGCATAATGTTGACCAAAATTTCTTTATTATGTTGTATGTGGTAAATATGTTTTCGTCCAACTGAAATTTTCGATGTGAACCCTTTTTTTACAAACCGATGTAGACCTTTGGTACCAAACAGATGCAAGAATTAAGGATTGTATCACACCCTATGTTGAACTAGAGAAAGAGAGAGGCGCGGAATTTTACATAGCCAGCAGCCAGGAAATTATGATTTTGGCCCCAAAATTTGGAGCGCACTCACCACCCACGTTCTCGAAAAGAAAAACAAAAAAAACATAACCACCGGCAGCACCTCTTTCCCCACCTCATCTCTCGGTAATTTCCTCTCCCCGATCTAAATCGCCCCGCCGCCTGTCTACCTCGCCGGCTGGCCCCTCCAGTGCCGACTTCTCCTCTCCCAGCTCTGGCCGCACCTCATCCAAGTCGCTACCTTTCTCCCCCCTCCCCCCGCAGCAGCAGATCGAGCGCCTCCGGGCTCAGCCACGCCGTCGACTGATGCGCCGCTGCCCTGAAGCCACGGCGTCGCAGCCGTCTTGCTCGCCGGCTCGGCGCTCCGTCGAGCTGGGCCGAACGTGGCGCGCGCGAGGCCTAGGTTTTTCGGCGGAAGCGACGGGTCTCCGGCCTCCATGGCGCTGGTGGCCCCTCGGAGGGCCGTCATCCACCTCGTGTTGCAAGCCATGGAGCTCCGCATCTTCCTCACCTCCCGCGAGAGGGCTGTCGTCCACCTCTTGTTGCAGGCCTCCCGCCGTCGACGACGCCATTCCTCCCCGCCGACGACGCCGCCAGGCATCCACCCCGCCGACGCTGTGCTGCTTCTTCCCCTACAACCCAAGGGCTCCCGTCGCCTACGCCGCTGACGGGTCTTCTTCCAAGGCGAGGACATGGATCCTTATACTATATATACGTGTTTTCTTCAGCAGTAGGTGTCATATGAACTCACACGATCTGCTCTCTTCTCTTCAAGGATTCGACTTGAAGTCCTGAATAACAAAGAGCAGACCCTGAAATTGCAAGATGCACCTGATGATCACAGTTAACACATGTTCAGGTATTTCCCAATTCAATGATTCGTTATACTGAGAGAACCACAAAATAACTCTTTTCGAAAAAAAAAAACAAAATAACTCTGCATATCATTGTAGCATAGAAGATTGTAGAAAAAGTTACGTACATGTAGAGAATTATGTGGTCTATTATTTCAAGAAATCAGTTATTGGCAATGTTATTCTTTCCAGGCTATTTCGAACGGAAATAGGCTTACTTCATAAGATTTTTGACATTGGTTGTTCAGTGACTTGGCTACATGTGCACTTGGTGATATTCAGGTGTGTAACCAGCCATCTTTTTCTATCCCTTACTAGTTTACATTAAGTTGCCAAGTGCCTATTGATGCTTCCTTTATGTCTATCATTAATATGCTTGAAAGGTCTCGCCGAATTCATAATAGTTGAGATGTGCATATTAGGCTTACGTTGGTTCTTCAGAGTGTCTAGTTACCAATGAACTGGGAATATTTAAACCATCTGAAGTTATCATAAACCTGGATTTGTCAAAAAAAAATCAGTATAGTTGAAGGATGTATATTGGTAGTTTAGTGAGTCTACCGGTGTTTCATAGATAATTGCTAGAAGCACTACTTAAAATCGAATTCAAGCTGCAGGCGGGCACCATCAAACCCGTGGTGTTGGATCAAAGTCACCGATACTAATTCGGTTTTAAAGATCTGCTAACCGAGCATGGTACCAATTCAATTGGTTCCGGTCACTACGGCTTCGGTCCAAGTTAGCTTGGTTCGGTGATTCGGTTTTCTGGCTAAATGCCCACTCCTACCTGTCAGTGATCTGTATAGGGATTCTTCCTCATTTGAATAAACACAATATATCATTCTTGATCATCATTTCTACCCAATCACCTAATATCAAGTACAATTGAACTGGTCTGAGTTAGAGAGCTCGTCGCGAGTGTATCAGCCATGCCAGACCCGAGGAGTTCCTCTCTTGTAGGGTGCCTGGCATTGGGCGCCGAGATCCTCTTGCGCTCTCTATTGAGATTCTTGAGGTCAGATTTTTATTCCTACACTTTAGCTAGCAAAAGTGCCTTCGTGCTCGGCTGCAAGCTTTTCACCTCCAAATCCATCTTGTGGATCTGTATATACATAAAAGTAACCATCACATATTTCCCACTTTTCCTGCAACAACAAGGACATGTAGAGTCTCACAGCCAAGCTTATTTCCTGTGATGTTTTCTTGTGGGAAACCTAACCGCTGTCCGGCGGCGGCTCTGACCTCACGCTATGGCAATTCGGCACGCCCTGAACCTGCTCAAGTTTGGTTATTTGTTCCTGTTTAGTGACTGGATTAGCTGTGAAGCTAGCCATAGTGCCGAAACGCACAAAGGTGGAGATGAACGTGCTGCTGCAGCAGAACCTGCACATGGGGAAGGGGTGCCTCTTTCTCCCATTTTTGTGCTCGTTTTACAGCTCTACAGGATGTCTGTCCATGTGGTGTTGGTGCTTATATATAGGTGATGCAAGCCACTAAAAGTTGTATTTCTTGACCGCTTCAATATATACAAAATATCAAACATTTCTTTCCAGGTTAGTTAATTTGAAATTTGTTGACCGAAAGCCGACTTTATCGAATTGATTATAATTTCAGGAGGGACAGCGCCAAGACTAGAGGAGATGAATTTGACATGAAAAAATTGTGTATCATTCTCTTCATATGTACTATTTGTGCTTGCTGGAAGTAGTGTTCCCATGATCCATCTCATATAGAAAGCTCACAATTATGCACCGATGTGGAATGTTTAATATATGTAGCTTCATTAAAAATTTAGGCTGAGTTGATTGTGTGATTTTTTTGTGCCTCCCTCGTAATGAGAGATGCCATGTTTCTTTAACTTTGAGTTGCAGTTTGATACTCCCTCCGTCCGGGTTTATAGGTCCTTTGCGTATCCCTAAGTTGTTAATTTGACCAACATAATCTAAGTTATATAACATAAAAATTATATGATTAGAAAATACAAAATCTATATTTTCTAATGATATATTTTTTATTACATATGTCTTATTTTAAATTGCCAAATTTGACGACCTAAAACTACGCGAAGGACCTATATACCCGGACGGAGGGAGTATTATAATGTCAGTAATCATTTGAAAAAGGTCAAGCTATTGGTTATTCGTTGACATGTCGTTAGGAAATATATGTGACATATGGGAGAAGTTTAATGAAGGGCATGCATATTTATTTAGATCGAGTTTTCTCATCTATGTGACATATTTTTTTTAAGTGTGAAAAGCATTAAAATAAATTTGTATCGCGTGGCGGAGCACGAGTATTCAGCTAGTATTGAGAAGTATAGCTTACCATGGTGTTTCTTTGTGCATCTTAATGCTTTCAGAATGAACTACAAAACAAGCAGAAATCTATTTGGCCATTCCATGGAAGAACATGAAGTCGGCTATGTGCAATACCAAAGGTATGACCACAAACCTGGTTACAAACAAGCTTAGAATCGCCTTTGAGCACGGACATACATGAATCCTTTCTTATCAGCATATCTCAATACAAGTTTGTGCATCTCCATTATAGTGTTATAGCATTACCAGAACATAATGCTCTTTCGATTGGAGCTACAAAAGTACTTGGGTACATGTATAACCATATTATGGCCTGCTCGGTATGAAAGACTGTAGATCACTTCGTCGATCCATATATTCTTGATGTAGCATTTTCTTTCTCCATTAGTTATGATATCAGTATTTTGGAAAATGGTAAAGTGTAGAAGTGAATGCGTGAGACAAGATAGGTCACTCCTGAATGATAGGAACTTCCCCAAAGGAATTACCTGTAGACAAGGATGCCCAACTTCATGTCCTTTGAAAACATCGCGATGCATACTATAGCTATTTCCACATTTTCAAGTAAAAAATAACTACCTCATGGCTTTTGTCCATTAAATGAAGCTGACTTATTGCCAATACTACACGAGAGCATGCAAATATGACATGCAGTCTTTCGTTGGAAGCCATATATCTTGCTTTTCTCAAGTATCTTTGATTTTTTTTCAGGCTATGATTGTGTATAGGCTGGGGCTCATGAGTTCTAGGAAGCACATGGTCGAAGAGTGGGACATTTATGTTTTAGGTGTTGCTTGTTTCCGAAAGACAACAAATTATTTTTCTTGTGCTACAGATGTTAATTTAACTCAGTGATGTATCGTATTTTCATTACCAATAAGTGTAAAGTGATCATATTGTGTTGTCGATGTGGAAATGCAATATTATTTGTATTTCGATTTTTGTATTGCCAAAATATAATACTAGTGACATTCGAACTATGAAACTAGAAAATGACCTTTCACTGGTAAGATCGTATAATGAAGTGCCAGATTCATCCGTGAAAACTATTAGTGACGGGCACAAATTAACAACTGTCATTAGTAAACAGATTACTAGTGACAGGCATGTGCCTGTCACTGGTAGCCTATTACCAGTGACTAGTTATTAGTGACAGGCACTGTGCCCGTCACTAGTGGGCCTTTTGGGCCTGTCACTGGTAGGCAATTCTGCAGTAGTGACAAAACAAAAACAAAAACAAGACAAGAAACAAAACAATCTACTTGAAAGATGGTGGAGATAGAAAGGACGGTACTCACGTAGGTGCAACCTCCCCAAGCATAGGTGTTTGCACACCTGGTTGGTGATGAAGACTTCTTGTGAGCTCCCTTGGACAACTCCTTCACCTATGGCTCCCCGGCAACGGCGCCAGAAAAACGCTTGATGGCTAGGTTGAGACTCCAAGTGCAGAGTGTGTAGCTAGTGGCAAGCCTTCTTCCCCACGAGGGTGACTCGAGGGTTTATATCGAACTCTTGGGGAGCCAGTATTTCAGCAGTTGTCTTACAAACTTCCTCCAGGATCCTGCAAAAAAGTAGAGAATTTTGTGCCCTCAACCTCACCAAGTGGTTGTCAAGCACAAGGTGTGAGACTTCGAAATTGCAATGCAAAACTGAAAGTAAATGTGCAATAATTAAATCTACTACTAAATGCAAATGAGAAAATAAATATGCAATGGATTGTTTTTGTATTTTTGTGATGCAAGTGGTGATGGAGATAATGTAAATTCGAATTGGAGATGCAAGTAAAGTAAAGTGCAAGTAAAGTAAATTGCAGCAAAGCAACTAGAGTGTTTTCTTATAATTAAAATAGGACCAGGGTTCATGGTTTCACACTTGCATTCTCTCAAATAAAGTGGTAGACAGTGGACATAAAGAATTACATGTGAGATTACAATAACATGTTTAACATTGAGTACTTTCATATGGGCATCACGTCCTAGCATAGAGATCTCTATGGTCATATTGATCCCTCTTATACTCCACCAAGATGCGAAATAAATCATAACACCTCGATAATTAAGGAAAAACCAGAGTATAGCTTTAAGCAATATGACATGAAGTTGAAGTAAGAACTTGCTAGATCTAGTCATGGAGATTGATTATTGTCACTTCAAATCCCCGGTAACAAGGTACTCCTTTTTATCCCTAGTGAGGTAACTAAGAAAGGTTTAACAAAACCTAAGTGGATCGCTGAACTTCTGTCACTTTCACAGCACTAGCCACCCCCCGTTACTCCAACTAATGCACCCATCACCCCACACACGCTCTCAAGAACTAGATTGATCAAAGCTAGCAAATAAGAACGGGGTACATAAGATACATATACTCAAATAACTCAAGAGAAACAATTGCAATCTCAGATTCAATAACTCATAGAAAAGATCCACCACATAGGAATTACACCGGTGCCCGTAATCATGTGAGGCAGCTCATACGGATCTAATTAGTGAAGCACATAGAGAGAGAGATACAAGTGCTACTTCCACAAACCCATAGCCCTGGGGTGGACTACTCCCTCTTCATGGAGATGTCGATGGAGATGACGTTGGAGGGGTAGGAGATCACACCGGCGGCGCCCCGCCGGAGTTTTCCCCCTCCAATCTGGAACTTCTGTTCTCTGTTTCGGTGTTTCGGTGTTTCGGCGGCGCTCCTCTCCGTAAGGGTACGGGGGACCCTTTTTATAGTCGGTTTTAGGTCAAGACGGAGTCGGTAAGTCGAAGATGGAAGGAATTGGGGCCACAGGGGCCAAAAGGGGGCCTCTCACGCGGCCAGAGAATCTGGCCACGTAGAGGGTCCTCTTTTGGGCCTCCTTGCCCAATTCTCGTGGATCCTTCGCCCGCAAGTATTCTCCTTCCAAGAAAATGACCCCCGCAGATTTTCAGGTGATTTCGCGGAAGTTTGCCCCCTGAAACGTCAAAAATATAGAAAACGGGGTTTCTGACAGGCAGGGTTAATTCCATAAAAGTTGGGGGACTTTGTAATTTAACCCCAAAATACTATAAAACATTGAATTATACCCTTATATGATGCAATATGTAATAGAAAACCATGTGAAAATATGCAAAATTCATCTATGCATTTTAAATGCATCACCATGGTTTGTGTAAGATGGATGGGACGAGTGTCAAGTTTTTAATACCTCTGTTAATAAAATAAAAGCTCTAGCACATGAGTTGATCCATGCTTCCCTCCGTGAAGGTCCTTTCCTTTACTTTTATGTTGAGTCTCCATCTTCTAACTTTATGCACGGTTGAGAGAGCATTTTTAACATTCTGAGTTTTATGTGCATTTGTCCCAGAAACATTATTAATTTATTCATGATGTGTTATTGCTTGTTCTCCAACTATTTGTTCTAGTCTTCCTCATGAACATTGAAGGTGTCCAGGCATTTATGTTTTGCCCCACTCTTAAGGACTAGCGAAAAAACACTTTGCCATGCTTTCTTTATAATTGAAACAAACGTATATCTTTCTTTGCATTGTTATTCATGATCTTTTATTTGAGTTACTTCTCATGCTGCAAAGTGATTGCTATGCTTTATTATTAAAGTTCTATTTATCATGTTTGTGTTTAAGTTCTATGATCTCAGCTTACATATGCTTTTACATTATGATGGTCAAGTTTATGTTAGTAGCATGTCACCTCAGAAATTATTTGTTTTTATTGTTTACCTACTCAAGGACGAGTAGGAACTAAGCTTGGGGATGCTTGATACGTCTCCAACGTATCTATAATTTCTGATGTTCCATGATGATATTATGCCAATTGCTACATGTTTTCTCCCTTCTTTATGTCATTTTTATCGATTTTCCGGACTAACCTATTGACAAGATGCAGAGAGCCAGTTCCCTGTTTTCTGTTGTTTTTAGTTTTAGAAAAATTGTTCTGGAAATATTCTCGGAATTGGAAAATTCGAACCCCGGAAGTCATAGAATTCCCAAAGAGACCCGGAGGGGGCCTCAGGGGTCCCACACCATAGGGCGGCGCCCGCCCCCTTGGCCGCGCCGAGGGGTGGTGTGGGGCCCCCCAGGGCTCCACCGCATTTTCCCTTTCGCCTATTTATACTCCTCCGAGGAAAAACCCTAAAAGTATCGACCTTTTTCTACAAAATACATTCGCAGCTCCGCCGCCGCCACTGACAAGTTTCGGGGGACATATCTCTGTTCTAGCACCCTGCCGGGACGGGGAAGTGCCCCTGGAAGCCATCTCCATCGACTCCACCGCCATCTCCATCGCCGTTGTTGTCTCCTATGATGAGGAGGGAGTAGTTCTGCCCCTGGGCTGAGGGCTCTACCGGTAGCTATGTGTTTCATCTCTCTCTCCCATGGTGTGATCTATATGTGATCGTGAGCTTTGTAATCTAGTTGAATTCATATATATTATTCTTCATCTATTATGCTACTCAAGTGGTTTTTGTTATGAGATCTCCGTAAACACTTTGATCACGGTGTAAAGGTGACAGTGTGTGCACCATGTGGTTTAGCATTATATTTATATTTTGTGTTGGATAACCCTATGAAATTGTCGTGTTTGCGTGGAACCATCTGGGTCCCATGGTGATAGCATGGGGGTTACGTAGTTGGGAAAGTGCTTACTCTGAGGAGTGATGTTAAAGCCCTACGCATGGATTGGTGTTGTTATTCGACCGGAGAGTGGTTTGGAGTAGCATAGTGAAGAGATGGTATTTATTAATTCAATTATGTGATCATTGTTGAGAGTGTCCACTAGTGAAAGTAGGATCCCTAGGCCTTGTTTCCAAGCATTGAAACACCGTTTTCCGCCTGTTCTACTAAATGTTTGCTTGCTGTCATATTTATTTCAGATTGCTATTATTACTTATAACCATCCATATTACTCGCATTTCACTATCTCTTCGCCGAACTAGTGCACCTATATACCTGACAAGTATATTAGGTGTGTTGGGGACACAAGAGACTTTTTGTATCTTAATTGCAGGGTTGCTTGAGAGGGATATCTTTGACTTCTACCTCCCTGAGTTCGATAAACCTTGGGTGATCCACTTAAGGGAAACTTGCTGCTGTTCTACAAACCTCTGCACTTGGAGGCCCAACCCTGTCCACAAGAATAGAAGCGTGCGTAGACATCAATGAGCTTATCCTCGGTGGGGTCTGCGAAATATCGATGCAGAAGGGGAGTTATCAGAAAGTACCACACCACTTTTCGAGGAGAGGCCTTCTTCCCTGGCTTGTATCGAGTTGCGTCGCACACCGGGCATATGGTTCTCTCCGCGTCTGCGCCCCGATAGATGATGCAGTCATTAATGCACGCATGGTATTTCACGTGAGTTAAATCCAGAGGGCACACAACTTGCTTGGCCTCCTCGATGCTCGTTGGACACTTGTTCACCGTGGGAAGACGGCCGTGCCAGAATGCCATGTTTTCATCGTAGCTCGCATCGGTCCATCTGTGCTTCATCTTCATCTCGAGGGTCCTGAGCGTTACGTTCAAACGGGTATCCTCTCTCGCGCATCCTTCATACAATGGATTAACCGCGTCTATCTCCAATTGCGACAGCCTTGATTTCTCTCTAGAAGCAGCTCTTGTGTTGCTAGTCTCCTTGAGAAGTAGAGCTTGAACATGAGGGTCCCGCACCCAGTCCGACGACGATGTCCCGTATGCTCCGACATCTTCATCATGATGTCCTTCGTCTTGATCATGATCATGTCCTTCATCTTGATCATGATGTCCTTCATCATGTCCGGGAGACTCTTCATCTTCTCGCCCGCCATGCCGTTAGTATCCTGATCATGATGTCCCTCCTCATATCCAGTCGTTCTATTAGCGTCGTGTTCATCTTCTTCATCACTTGTCGGGTAAGGAGTGTAGCCATCCATGAAACCATGACGGATAAGGTGCGACTCCAAGTCACCGCAATCGTATCTAATCAAGTGTTGCAGTTTGCATCTTCGACAATGACACCTTATCTCCGTCATATTATTTCCAAACATTTCGGCCGTCGCATGTTTCATAAATCTAGCCACGATGCCTATGCTTATATGCATGGTTGTCTGCATAGTAAAAAAATATCAAAGGACAATTTAATTAGAATCAAATTACGCAATATATGGATGATGCATGCATGGTCGTCGATGGAAAATTTCGGCATGGCCTTTGCTAAAAAATAGGACATTCTCGGAGTGCATGGTCGCCGAAATGGAAATGATCAATATTTTTGCAACACATGGCAACTCATTTTTAAGACATTCACAATTTTCATCAAAGATACGCAACACAATTTCGCATGTATATATGCAACCATATGAATCTTCTGTAACGAGGTACCGATCGATGAGAGCGAGAAACACATACATACAACATATTCACACATATATATATGCATGCAACCATATATATAAATATCACTCCAACAACTCACCAACTATATATTTTGGCGACACGAGACCGAGAGAGTGTTTGTGGCTATAGGGAGTGAAAAAGATGGAAGAGAAAGTGGTAAAGTGAGATGGGGTGAAGAGAGGAGTGTTTACTAGAGATTCCCCTCACATATATATCAAATAAAATAGGTTAAACAAGCTTAAAATGGTGGAAAAATAGGAGAAATGGGGTGGTGAGGAGGTGGGGGACAACCAGATCTAAAATGGGGCGGAGAGGTGGGGAACAGGAGGTGGGAGGTGGTCCAAATCACTTAAAGGGCTCCCAGGCTTAGCCGTGACGCACCGGGTTGTTGGTGCATCATGGCTATTTCAAATAGGCGTGGCGCACATGGGGCTGGTGCGCCATGGCTATGCATATTATAGGTGGACCACGTTGCCGTGGCGCACCAGGCCCATGTGCGTCACGCCTATTTGAAATAGCCGTGACCCACCAACGGCCCGGTGCGTCACGGATAAGCCTGGGAGCCTCGCCACCCCGGGCCCACACATAGGTGTGACGCACCGCAATGTGGTGCGCCACGGTTATTAGGCGTGACGCACCAAAATGGAGGTGTGCCACACCTATCGTTTCTCCTATAGTTGTTTTCCTAGTAGTGAGATGAAGTATTGAAGTAAGTCAATATCGAAATTACAAGAAGGAGTTCTTGCCACATGGAAAACAATTGAGCAATATTCAAGTGTTTTGACACATGATGAGCATAATGAAATTGAGATTTCTAAGTCATGTGTTCCATGCTATGTACACAACCAGATGAGTCATATGCTATAGATTGTTATAGCAGGATAATTCATATGATGATTAGACAACAGTGGAGAGATAATTATGCCATTTTATAAATGCTTAAGATATGTTTTCCTATGTAGTAATGACAAAATATTTGTTCTAATATGTTACACTAATAGTCTTGTCATCTATTCAAATAATTTTATCTCAATTAAAATATGTGATGAAGGGTAGCACAATAGGCTGGAAGAAAGTTACATGCTGGATTTGAATGAGTTTCAAAATTAAAGTATTGTGACGGGTACTACAACAAAGGCTAGGTATATTGTTGTGTTGACAACAAATAATATGAGTATTTTGTGTCAAGGAGTTCTTTATTGAACTTGGTGAATTTTCAAGAATGCTGACACTATGAAGCTACATTTTCACAATGTTAGTAACATTAGTTTAAGCTGGGGAATTTAAGGTCTCACCGGTTGACCAAATATATACAAAGCCATCTCATTAGAGAATGGTTGATGCGTGAAGACGCAAAGAACATGCAAATACAAATGTCAGATCTTTTGGTGATGTTTACCACATGCGAAGCATGGTAATAACACTGGAACGCCATATGTGTTAAGTTCTTACAGACTAAATTATTGACTCTAGTGCAAGTGGGAGATTGAAGGGAATATGCCAGAGAGGCAATAATAAAATGATTATTATCTTATTCCTTGTTTATGATAAATATTTATTTCTAATACTAGAATTTTATTAACCGGAAACGTTGATACATGTGCATCTAATAAACAAACAAGAGTTCCTAGTAACGTATGTCGCTTAACTAGCTTGTTGATTAACTGATGATCAAGGTTTCCTGATCATGAACATTGGATGTTGTTAATAACGGGATCATGTCATTGGTAGAATGATGTGACGAAAATAGACCCAAAGTGAATATAGCAATGCGATCAAGTCATTAAGTTACATTGTTATATCACACATACGAAGTAACTCTAATCCTTAGACCATGAGATCATGTCAATCACTAACACCGAAAGAGTGCTTTGATGTCATCAAACGTCACACCGTAACAGGGTGACTATAAAGGTGTCGTTGGGTATTCGGAAAGTATTAGTTGAGGATCATGGATCAAGAGTGAGATTTGTCCATCCAAATGACGGAGAGATATACTCTGGGCCCTCTCGGTGATATCACATCAACACCGCTTGCAAGCATGTGACTAGGTCACAAGGATGTCATATCACAGAACGAGTAAAAGAGTACTTGTCGGTAACGAGATTGAACTAGGTATGGTTGATACCAATGATTGGATCTCGGACAAATAAATATCGCGAGATAAAGGGAATTGGTTACGATGTTTATGGTTCACACGATCACTAGATCCATCGTTGAATGCGTAGGAGTCATTACGGATCTCCAGGTCCCGCTGTTGACTATTGATCAGAGAGGTGTCTCAATCATGTCTACATTATTCACGAACCGTAGGGTGACACACTTAAGGTTCGATGACGCGTTTGATTGGATACGGAATATCGGAAAAAAGTTTGGACAACACCGAAATTGTTTCGGGTAATTTTGAAATAGTTCAAGGTGATTCTTGTCAAATGGTTGTTAATTTTGAAACCATTTCTCCCCCGTGCGCCCCCTTCGCCCCCGTTCCGCTGTCTCTCGCTTGGGTTGAGCCGCCGGCAGGCCGGCCGGCGACGGTGCGCTACCGCGCCGCCGAGCCGCCGCGCGCGCTCCCCTTTCTTTCCCCCACACCTCCGCCATTTCTATCCTTCCGCCTCCATCTCCACTGTCATAGAGAAACGGAAAAACGACGGCGAGCTGTGGCTGTGGCGCCGTTGCCATCCCCCTCGCCAGTCGCGCGTCGCCCTTAAAGGGAGCGCGCCGCTGCCGAGTGGTTTGGCCTCGGTGCCCTTCTCCTCCCCGGCGGTTCTTCGGCCCGGGCGCCTCGGCTTGCCGATGCGCGCCCGAAATCGAGAGGAACGGCGCGGCCAAATTGGCGGCACACAATTGCCAGGTGAGGCCTCTTTTCCCCTCCCTTTCTCTCTGTTAGGGTTAGGGTTTTGCTTTCGGGGATGGGGAAACTTTTCTTTTTCTTTTCTTTTCACCGAAACCCAACTAGAACCGAGCAAAAACTTGCTCTGATACCATTGTTAGCTCTTTTGGATCGACACAAGGTCTAGGTGGTCATCAGTGTTTGTTGTATCTATGCATTTGTGAGAGAATTGAGATGGAACACCGAGAGAGAGAGATACAGAGAGAGAGAGGAAGAGAAGACCACCTTCTGACCCTTTCGATGACGATGGTGTGTCGGTGGTGGACATGGTGGCGTCGGTGATGCTTCCCGTGAGCACTGCGCTATCCCTAGATCGGAAGGGGATATGGGTGGGGTGTCTGGCGGCGCGGTGAACCTCGTACCGTGTACCCTGGCCCCCACCACCTTTATATAGCGCAGGTCACAGGGGCCCACCAACCATTAGGGTTGGGCGCCCCCGATCAGGGCGCGTGAGAACAAGGCCGAGCAGGCCGTTGGGCCTCCTCGAGAGAGATCAATCTAACACCCTGAACATATCCGGTAACCCATTCACGCCACTATGGTGTAAAGCCTTTCATGTGCAACGTTTGCTGGAGGAAGGACCAATTAACTTTATCGTACGCCTTCTGAAAATCAATTTTGAACAAAACCCGTTCATATCGGATTTGTATCATGGATCGTTTAGTGCAGCACAACCACTCCCTCCAAATATTCCTTCCGGGAAGGAAAGTAGATTGGGTGGATGGATAACCTTTTGTGCAATAGACAGAAATCAGGAAAGCATGCATTCTTGAAAGGTGAAAGAAACCAGAAGCAACAACCTTTAGCTCGGCGATAAGAAAACAGAAAAAAATACAGTACCACAGGAGGGATCTAATCTTCAAGTAATCATGAACCTTCGAGTGCCCACTGATCTAGTATATGTGTGAAGTGTTTTTATTGTAAGGCTGTGACCTCTGCGTTCCCCTTAACGATGTAGCTAGGCTGCTGCTACCCGCGGAGCAAGCACATATCGGAGCCCATGCCTAATTACGTTTGTGCAAGAGAAGGGTCCGGTAAAATACATATTCCTGGCTCCTCTCATGTCTAATTAGGCGAACTCTTGTAAACTGATATCTACATAGATCAAAATGAAACTGCATGGCCACTTAGCTTTCCCCACTCTTGCTTGCACACCCTGATATATAGTAGCTGATGATATCTGAGGGTGTATATATTGATATCTGAATAAATCGATGAGATTTGGTAGTTGGTTTCTCCGTACGTTTAGCTAGAAATTATTTAAGAACTATAGATATCACTTTATGGCTCAATGTACACCACACTGAATATGGATTTATTAGATACAAAAAAAATAGTTGCATGCATGACATTTACTTCTTTTTTTTTTAATTTATGCATGACATTTACTTAAACCCGGCTAGCCTTTTTCTGGTTGCGTGGACGAAACATGACTTCGCGAATCTCGAAAAACAAAACTAATATTATATTCATTGTTCATGACAAGTTATCAAAATATACCCAGGGATGCATGTTCCCAACTAGTTCGTTAAGATTTTTTCGGTTAATTTTCTATTGATAACCTTCCCGCACGTACCTCCATTGTTTCCAGAAAGCCACCGTTGAAATGCTTCCGCGGATGATGGATAAACCATGCATATGCATTGAGATTAAAAAAATTAAAATAAGAAAATATATGTAAAATGAGTTGATATATAGATTTTAATTAGTTCAAACCGATTGTTCTCATGACATTCTTAGTCACATGTGGCAACGAAATGAATTCGATACAGTAATCCTCAAGTTTTGGGAACTGGCCGCGGCGCGCTAGCCTTAATGTGCGCAACACATTCTCTTTCGAGACGCGCTGTGCTAGGAAGTTCTCGAACATGGACTTCATCCTTGGTAGACGGAATCGGAATGCCGCGTCGAGAATGTCTCTAGCAACGACGACGGTAACATCATTATCTCCGGCATCGTTAGAGATGAGGTCCTCCATAGGAGGCAGCTCATCGGTGTAGATGAAATGGAGAACGACCACCGGTAGAAAATAGGCCTTTAGTCCCGGTTCGCAAGGGCCATTAATCCCGGCCGTGCAACCGGGACTAAATATGCGCGACTAAATCCCCCCTCCCCTTTAGTCGCGTCTCTTACGAACCGCAACTAAAGACCCGTCACTGGCGTGCGCCGAAGGCGGGAGGACCTTTAGTCCCGGTTTTTGACACAAACCGGGACTACAGGCTATTTCGTTATTTCTTTAATTCATTTGGATTTCTAATATTTTTTTACTCCAATTTTTTACTCCCTTTTTTCACTCACTTTTTTTCAGAATTTTTATTATTTGCTTAGTGTCTAACTACAATTATCTCTAGTCAAATTACTTACTCGTGGTCAAACTTTCCGCTCGGTCACCCATCCTCCCACTACTCTAGCACTAGCACGCTTAACTTCCGAGTTCCATTATTTCTAATTTTGAATAAATAAATAAACATTAACTTTTTAATTTGTATTATTTCTAAAAGATATTCAGAAAAATAAAACTAATTCATTTTAAAATCTTAAACATACAAATAATATATCAAAATATTCAGAAAAATAAAACCAATTCATTTTAAAATCTTAAAAATACAAATAATATATCAAAATATTCAGAAAAATAAAACTAATTCATTTTAAAATCTTAAAAATACAAATAATATATCAAAATATTTAGAAAAATAAAACTAATTCATTTTAAAATCTTAAAAATACAAATAATATATCAAAAAATTCAGAAAAATAAAACTAATTCATTTTCCCCTTTCCTAAATCTCTTCTATTTTCCAGCCTTATGAATGCATCATGTCCTTTTTAACCCGTGATTTTATTTGAGCCATTTCATTAGTCTATTGCTGCATATATATCCATTACATATATCGAACGCAACATAGCGGTTCATATATCCATTACATCATATAGAAATAATATAGGAATTAATATAGAAATAATATCGGAATTAATAGAAAGACATATATCCATTACATAATATATCCATTACATATATCAAACGCAACATAGCGGTACATAGATGCGGTACACAAACAACATCTACTCGAGCTCCGAAGAGTAGATACGGAACAACTCGAACGCAACGTATGCATCTATTGCTGCATACTCGAGATTGATTCGGTCAAGTGGGTTCTTCCCCCAATACTTGTGATTCCTCGAGGGGAAACAAGTCTTCATGGTTTTGTAGTCGTGGTGGATGAAGGCAGTTGCCATCTGAGCCTTCCCGGTCTTGTGCCCGTACAGCTCATCAAAATAGATCAAGTCCTGAAGATCAATGTAGTGGTCTTCAGGTATCTCAATACCCAACGTGCGCATCATCTTCTGCCGGTCATTTGTGATGTCCACGCTACAAAAGACGTAACCTTTGTTGACAAGAAAATCAACAAGTTCTGGAGATTGCTTTGAACTACTGCAACAACAAAAATGGAACACGTGTTAGATATTGTTGCAACACGTGTATTCTTCCAATGCAACAACAAATCGAAAATGCAACAACTATCCTACAAGAGATTGTACGTGTGCGTACCTTGCCCATTGGAAGACCAAAACAGTTTCCTTGTAGGCCATCTAGATGACGGCCACATCCTTTTGATTGGCCGTGTACTCTAGATCAAGCCCGAAGAACTTGTGGTGTTCATCGGCTTCATAGAGATTGCTCAAACGGTTAAGAGCTTCGGGGAGCCTCTCGCATCTATTGGTATAGGCGACGTAGAGATTCTTGCCGCATGGTGTGGGCACATGGAGAACCTTGAAAACGGGAGAATCCATGGGTGGAGGAAGAAGAGAGGAAGAAGAGAAGAGAGGAAGAAGAACAGAGAGCCGCATGCGCACTGTAGCAATGGCCTTCTGCCTCTCGCTCGCGAAATAAAACCGCGCGGGAGGCGAGCAGTTTGGAACTTTAGTCGCGGGTGGCCAGGCCAACCAGGACTAAAGACAGGGAGGCGAGTAGTTCCGACCTTTAGTCGCGGGTGGCCAGGCGAACCGGGACTAAATCCCTCCGCGCGCTACCCCAACCGCCACTCAAGAGCTTCAGTCGTGGGTCGCCTCCCGAACCGCGACTAAAGACCCCTTTAGTCACGGTTCGGACATTTTGGGGACTGAAGGGGGCGTATGGAAGGCCTTTTTTCTACCAATGGACCTTGAAGGTCACAGCCATGATGTGGTCGATCTGTACCACGTGGTCATCATTCTTAGCATCCCTCACCGCTAAGCCTAGGATTGGTTACCTTGCAGCAATCATGAGGCTATGAGCGCGGATCTCTGTCTCCTCAACGAGGAACGTCATGTATGACAACTGCTCACTCGCGAGAAGTTGCTCGACGTGCCAGGCGATGTTGGACATGAAGTCAGCATAGCTCAACTGGTTGTGGCAGTGGATGTACAAACCTAACATCCAAATTCAAGCCTCACAGGCGCGAATTTAGATTCCTATTTATACTTGAGGACCAGGCCTTCCTGGTACTCATGCAATTTATCCTGAGGATCAGGCTTAATTTATAATCAAGATAAAAATTCTGTTACTCATGCATATATGGCTATGTGCATCCCAGTTGGTGTAGAGGCCGGAGAAGTGAAATTCTCCCCCAAAGTTTAGGAAGTGAGCGTACTCAACTGGTTGGGAGAGTGGATGTAAGAACCCAACACCCAAGTTCAAGTCCGCACGGGCGTGAATTTAGGTTCCTATTTATACTTGAGGACCAGGCCTTCCTGGTACTCATGCAATTTATCCTGAGGATTGAGCTTGGTTTATAACCAAGATAAAAATCCTGGTACTCATGCATATATGGTTGTGTGCATCCCTAGTTGGTGCAGAGGCCGGGGAACTGAAATTCTCCCCCCCCCCCCCCCCCCGCCGCCGCCCAAGGTTTTGGAAGTGAGCGTAGCTCAACTAGTTGGGAGAGTGGATGTACGAACCCAACATCCAAGTTCAAGTCCCGATGGGTGCGAATTTAGGTTCCTATTTATACTTGAGGACCAGACCTTCCTAGGTACTCATGCAATATATCCTAAGGATCGGGGTTGGTTTATAACCATGATAAAAATCATGGTACTCATGCATATATGGTTGTGTGCATCGCTAGTTGGTGCATAGGCCGGGGAAGTGAAATCCCCCCCCCCCCAAAGTTATCATTGCAGAAATAAGGCTGCTAACTCCGGAGGAATTGAGCTAAAAAGCCATTCTAATGCGAAAGTAGCCTCTTTACTGCGTGAGGAAGAGATCAAATGATACCAGAGATCAAAGGCTAAATTTATCCTGGAAGGAGATTCGAATACCCGTTATTTTCATAATGTTGCAAATGGGCGACATAGAAAGAAGCAGATTCATTCTCTTTCGCAGGATGAAGGCCTGATCGAAGGACATGATGTAACATCCCAGAGTTTGGGAAGTTATAAGGATCTAAATATAATATGTGCATTTGCAAAGCATGCATCTAAAAGTACGGGAAATTTTGGCGCGAAAGTTTAAACAAAGAAAGGTGACCAATGTTTCACTTGACATGATGAAATAGGTCTAGTTCATCTGGTCAGGAGTA